>OY776679.1:4741872-6101216 GCA_963675555.1 Leptura quadrifasciata
GTACCAAATGCCAACTTAACCATATATGCGGATGATACTTCTGTCCTTGTAAGGATGATATTAGACTGGAAGATTCCTGCAATGCTTCTCTCTCTAATCTAAATGCATGGTTCTGTAGCAACTCTTTATATTTTAATAGTGAGAAAACTTACTACTTACGCTTTCACAATAGGCAAAGGATATGTAACGGTGTCAATTTTATATTAAATAATTCACCCATATCATGTGCCACCACAAGTGTTAAATTTTTAGGGATATACTATGACAGTACCTTGAGCTGGAAATATCACTGCCAAAATCTTGTCTCTAAACTGCGCAGTCAAAATTATTTATTCATTAATTTACGAACTGTTCTTCATAAGGATCAGTTAATTAAAATATATTATGCAAATGTGGATTCTTTATTGAGATATGGCATCTTTCTCTGGGGCTGGTCCACTACTAATGTATTTATAGCTCAAAAGCAAATAATAAGAACCATTTGTGGAGTTAATAGCAGACACTCTTGTAGATCACTATTTTGTGATTTAGGTATTTTAACCGTGTCGTCAATTTTAATATTTGAATTGTGCATCTATGTATTTAAGAACCAGGGAAACTTTCCCAAAAACTCTGACATTCATAACTTGAATACTAGAAACAGAGATAACTTTCATATACCATTCTCTAAATACAACTCATCATATAAATCACCTGATGTACTTGGATTAGTAATGTTCAATAAGTTACCTGCTCATATTAAATCTAATATATGCTTTAGATCATTTAAAACTCACCTTAAGGAATTTTTAATGAAAGAATGCTACTATCGTGTGGAAGATTTCCTACACTGATTTCCTGCTATAATATATGTTTCAGTGATTAACGAAATGTTATTGTTATTTTTATTTGTGATCTACTGTTTACTTGTTATAATTATACTTCTGTGTAACTATTTACTATAGTCCTTAAGCAATTCTATGACGACTCCTATACATTGTAATATATCAAAGGGAAATTAAATTATTATTATTATTAACTACAACTAGCTGATTTTTTAAATATTCCGGTAATGCGTCATTTTTCATTTTGTGAATGAATGTCATTGTGTATCTATTACATTTTGATATTATTCTCATTGCTTTGTTTTGCAATTCCTGTAATTTATCAAAATTTGTACAGGTAACATACAACATATGTAAAATGGAGCAATGTCAAAGTATTGCAAACAGTGAATTTAGTCAGAGTTGTTACATAGAGAGCCACCTGTCCTAAAAATACAATTTTTTTGCCAATTTTCTTTGAAATACAGTCTATACCTCTATACCGAAATTATCGTGGCCATAGTATTAGGGTGTCATCTGCTAAGAGATGAATTTTACCATTTATTTAGAACATTTCCTACATCACTTACATATAATATAAATAACAGTGGCCCAAGCACACTTCCTTGAGGAACTCCGAAGTTGTTTATTTCCATTGACGATTTGGTATTCCCTATTTTTGTACATTGACAGCGGCTAGAAAGGTAACTTTCAAACCACTTTAACGCAATTCCAGTAAATCCATATTTTTTTAAGTTTCGGTATTAATATATTTCGATATATATTTTCTAATGCCCTTTTCAAATCGATAAATACTGCACAAACTCCGAAGTCATTCCCATCATTTTTTGTTTCCAGTCTGAGATCACAAATTGAGGAGTAGTTTCACGTGAGTGGTTTCCTCTAAACTCTAATTGATAGCTAGATAATATATATATATATATATATATTTTATGACTTGCTCAAACACTATTAATTCCAGGATTTTTTCGCAAAAGGGATGTACATTTATTGGCCGTAACTCATCAGCAAGATTTGTGTTAACATAGATATAGGTATTATAGTTGAAAATTTGAAGCATTCAGGCACTAATTCCCTTTCTAAACTTAAGTTGATCAAGTTTAGAAAAGGATATCATAAGACATGAAAAAGTTTTTACAATATATAGACTAACTTCGTTAGTACTGACATTTTTAATAGTAATAATAAATTTATGTAAATCTTGCAAAGATATTTTATTAAAAGTTGATATTGTACACTCATTTTGGGATATAGTATTCAAAATAGTGTTACTATCTGCACTATATACGTTATTGGAATCAAAGTTGTAATTATACACTCAATACATCTGATATTTCATCATCATTATAATATTTATTTATTCATTCATTCAATCATTCATTCGTTTATTTATTTATTTGTTTTATTTATTTTAAATACATATCCAACAGCATCTGGATTCGTGATTCAAAATCAATTTTAGCTATGCTCATAATGTGTTCGAAAAAATCCAGCTGAGTCAAATCGGGACCTCTGGGAGGTCAATGAATGTTACTCCCCTCGAAATAACTTTTTTGTAATATAATTCTTTTACAGATTCTAATGAGACAGCTCCTATTTGACCCTACTGAAACAATATTTTGCAATTAAGGCTGCGATGGTTAGTCACGATCAGCCAATGAGACACTGCCCCTTTAGATAATTTGTCTCTCTTTTTAGAAAAAAATAATCGTTTTATGTATATTCTGGAAAGTTAAGTAAATGGTCAAAGTTATTTGTACAAAATAAAGCGATGGAGCAAACCGCCATGGGTGAAGCTAAACAATCAAAATATTTTTCAAGACAATTATCCCACTGAAATGTAGGAAACCCTACCCCAAGATGCCCCAATAAAAACTTCCATTCCGGATATCTCCTAAACGAATAGAGATATTTTAATTCTGTAAATGCCAGTTAATACAACAACTTTTTGACAACTCCTTCACACCTGTTTATTTCGAGTGAAATCCTGGTCATTAGACACCAATAAAACATCTCCTACGTGTTCTACAATTATTAACAAATCCTGGTTACTATCCCGCATTTTATCAGTACCCAATTGGGCCATTAATGGCCAACTGACCGAGTCAATACTTCAAATCTTTGTTGACTCACTATATGATGAATTAATTGAATAACGGTATATAATCGCATGTGAGTATGTAATATGAGGTAATTAAACGATCTTGGATTGTCGATGAGGATTCTCAAAGAATATTTTGAAAGCAAAGTATTCTTTTCAAACCTTGCGTGATATTCGGCGGCACACGGAAGCTATTGATGGATCGTTCACAAGAAGACTATGAAGTTTGATCTAAGCAGAGCTCCATAAAAAATTCTGCCCCGAATGAGTTGACAACCGACAACCTACGAATGCAACTTAAATTCTGCATCATATATATATCCAAAGTTTTTTGAAAGCAGTTTATATTATCAAAGATCCTACTTTAACATAAAAAAAACTTTTATACGAACAGACGCCTTTGAAGTTTGAAGATGTAGTTTCAATTGCTTCTTACGAACACAATAGTCTCTCTTGTTCATACTCACATTCTCCAGACAGTGTTAATAATGCATTTTTATTAATTAGAATGCGCGAAAACACAATGAAACAAAAACAATTCAGACATAAAAATTAATGCCGATGATCTTACAAATAATAATGGAAACAGCGTGAGCGACCGTAAATAATTTTAATGAGTTTGCATATGTAAAAATGTAAACTTTGAATTACGATGATATCATTATAGAAAGTCAAGCAAACGAAATTGAATTAACATGAATCTCAAAACTCTTTGATTTCCTGTGACCTATTTTTGTGGAAGTAACCAATCTGCATGTATTTACATGCGTTCAAGAGAACTATATATCCATTATGGATGGGCAGGAGGGCATGCTAAAGTTATAGTAACTGTAGCCGGCTTAATATTTATGATGAGTAAGTGGCTTGTTTAATGTTTATTCCTTTACTTAATTCCGAAACGATATTTAATAGCGATAAATTTTGTCTGGAATGATTTTTAAACTGAAAGAGTTGCGAAAGTAAATTAAAAATTTAAAAACTCGATTGTATAAAAATAGTGGAGTAAAAATAGCCAATAATAAGGCTATAGAGAAAATTTTACAAAGAGCAACGGGAGTAGAAAAATAAGATTGTTTTGCTGAAACTAATAATAACCTGAGTTCTCTGTATCGAGTAGGTGGGAGAACCTTCTTTTTGCGAAAAATTCAGTTCAAATTTCATGAAAATTGGTTCACTCACCCCCCCCCCCCCCACAATATGCATACAGGGTGTCTCACCGGGAACTGAATTGATCGATATAGAGAAAAGTACGCATCAAAAAATTTTGAAAATTTAGATAATTACTAATGTCAGTGTGGCCATTCCAACTAAAATAATTACAAGCAGCTGGCACTTCCGCTTATACCAGACGTCGATACCAACTTGCTTATTTCAAATGGAACACCCTATATATTTTATGATTTTCGAAAAGAGCATAAAATTCCGAGTCAAAAATATGTAGCATATCCTATCCTATATGTGCTGCAAGTTCTTGATATTACTTTATCACATTCTCCATAAATAATAAACAAATTTAAAAAGTTTTCGTTGGTATAATTTAAACGTGCTGGCATTTTTTGGCATAAGATAATGACTGATTGTTTCTAATCATGGCTATTTTGATGAAATGGTTACAACAATTCATGAATTTCTAATAAAATCGCAAATATTTCAAAAAGTTGTAACTTTAACCCCCACAATGCTAATATCAGAAAAAAGAGAATTCAATTTTACACAACTTGACGTAAAAAAATATAGGTGTTCCATTTGACCTAAAAAAGTTTTCGCGGTTTGAAGTTGACAAAATGTAACGCGAGAAACGGAACACTTGGTATAATATTATTGAATTTATTTCAGTTATAGAACGTAGTTCTCCTTGTGTTCTTTTTACGTGACAAGAAGCAAATGAGGATCTTTTACACGAAGAAAGTTATAACGGTTCTTGCAAACTGTTGCACCTTTCAAATTTTCTATAAAATGTCAAATACCTCTGAAACGACTAGGTTTAGGTATAGGATATGCTACATATTTTCGACTCACAATTTTATGCTCTTTTCGAAAACCCTAAAATATATAGCATATTCCATTTGAAATAAGCAAGTTGGTATCGACTTCCGGAATAAGCGGAAGTGCCAGCTGCTTGTAATATTTTAGTTGTATTGGCCACACCGACATTAGTAATTATCTAAATTTTAAAAATTTTCTGATTCGTACTTTTCTCTATATCGATCGATTGAGTTCCCGGTAACACACCCTGTATATACTGAAAAAACGTAAGAAAATTGAATTACAGTTAACTTGGTCAAAATTCAACCGAATTTGATGAAATTTTTAATGAAAGGAATATATAGTACCAAGAAATAGCCGAAGTTACCAAAACTGTTTTAACAGTTTTAAATTTAATGGGAAATCTAAAATCAATGGAAGCGAATTTATTTGGATATATGTGTATGACTAATATTTTTACCTAAACAGCTTTCATAACTTTGTTTTCAAAAAACTGTTTTTTGGAAATTCCGCGTCCTCTACCGCTCGAAATATTAATCCGTCGGCATCGCAGCAATTACCGAAAATATGTCGAATTTTATTTACAACATTTTTTGTCCAATAACTTTTTTCGTGCTACCAATAGAACTCGAGATAAAACGATTCAAAAATTTTACATGATGGCGGCTGAAGCAAAAGGGGGGGGCAGGTCACCTTTTTGGTTCTAGACCTTCTAAGTGGTCCTGATAACATTGAGCATTACAAATTCGACTGTGCAATTTTTTTCAGGTCAAAGTACTATTTGACTGAATTAACAATATTTCAATAATTTTGTAGGCATTTGATCAACTCCAACAGCTGCTGTACAGTACAAGACCATTGAAATACTTGCCTTAAATTGCTATTCAAGTCTTTATTAACATTGTCACATACATTGATGTAGTAATCATTTACTTCATCTAGAATTTCTTTTTTGCTTTTTTGGTTGTTATCAAGCCGTATGTTCTCCATATCAAAATCGTTACATTGCTTATTTTCCCCGTGATGTCTTTCATTAATGCCCACGTTGCTTTGACCTTATTATTCGAAATTAGGATGTAGCTAGAGTGGCAGTATTTCTTTGGTTCACTAATTCTCTTTTTAAGGTCTACTGTATATTGTTTATAAGTTTCCTCTAACACATATCCTTCCAGCATTTCTTCATACAGCTGCCTCTTAATTCTGCTCTTTGTTCTTAAATCTTCATTCTTCTGGGCTTTCCTGTTGTGTAACTTATATATATTTCATCAAGAAAGACTTAAACTGGGATTTTCTTTAATAAAGATCTGATTCCAATTTAGCTCCCTTATCATTTCCTTAAATTGTTGTAGCTTTTCGTCACAGATATTTTACAGTTATTTCTACATGTATAGATTTAAGATAAACTAGTGAATAGTTAATGGACTTCTGTTCTATATATTGTTATGATTCAATTGTAGCCTTTTTAGCTAATAAAGATGCATTACTATTATTATTATTATTTTTAAAAAAACATCTCAGCTCAGTGCTGGTTCCCTATTAACCGGGGCTCTACCTGAGCCCTAAGGTTTAGTGCCGAATGCCTCGTTCACTACTATTCTATTGAAAGCACTTTACGAAGGATGTGGGCAGTGCCGAGGAGTGCTATCTTTTGGACTTGCGATGTATAAACTTTTCCTGGAAGTTTTTCAATATCATCTTGGAATCCCATCTTAACTGTTCCTAGTGCCCCTATTATAACAGGTATCACTTTCGTTTGCGTCCCCCACATACGTGATATTTCTATCTCAAGGTCCTTGTACTTGTTTATTTTTTTCAGCCTCTTTCACAGAAACATTACTATCATCTGGTACTGATACATCTATTAGTAGACATTGGTTCTCGACTTTGTCGTGGTAAATAATGTCAGGTCTATTTGCCCTGATTGAGCGATCTGTGATGACTGCTTTGTCATAGAGAATAGTGGCTTGATCTGTTTCGACCACTTTTTCAGGTTGGTGTTCATACCAGTGATCAGAGACGGGTAAGTTTATGTGTTGGAGCATTGACCAGTGGAGGTAGCTTACAACTTTATTGTGCCGTTGCGTATATTCTGTTGGGGCTAACACGGGATAGCCAGATGTTATGTGGCTTATATGCTCTTCATGCTGATGACACATTCTGCATTTACTGTCGATATTTTCATTTTGAATCGCTCTTTTGTGATATCTGGTATTTAGTGCCTGATCTTGGGCGGCTATTATTAAGCTTTCCGTTTCTACCTTTAATCCCGCGCTTACCGTCATAGTCATTATTGCATCCACGTTGTTTCTGTTTAAATTGTTGTAAAATTGACCATGGAGAGGTTTGGATTTTAGGGTGTTTTAAACTTATTGTTGTTGTAATCTCGTTTTCTTGTTGCAAGTAGATTCTTTGTACCTTTTCCCCAGTTCTTATCTAAGAGTACTTTGCTTTAGATCTTTCATGATTTTCCACAAGTTTAATGAACTTGTCCTTAGCTTGCTTAATATATTCGCAGAGTCCTACTACTGTACATTTAAACGCACTTTCTAATTGTATCAGGCCACGTCCACCTGCATTTCTGGGTATGTATAATCTGTCCACGTCTGCTTTCGGGTGGTGGAACTTGTAGATTGTCAATAGTTTTCTAGTTTTTCTATCTAGTTGTTGGATTTCTTGTTCTCTTCAATCAATAATCCCAAAGTTATACTGTGGCACTGGTATTGCTAGGCTGTTGATAGCTTGTACTTTATTTTTTGCGTTTAGCTGTGTACTCAGGATAAGCCTTAATCGTCTATAATACTCCTTCCGAATTTTTTGTTTCATGTTTTCATGTTGAATGTCACCGCTTTCTTCCACGCCTAGGTATTTATATACCTCGTTCAGATCAAGACTTTCTATTTCTTTTCCGTCACTGAGTTGACTTTTCGGTCCTGGGATAGTTTTACCCTTGTTCATTGTTATTTTCGAACATTTGTCCAGGCCAAACTCCATATGTATATCATCGCTAAACATTTTATTATTATTATTATTATGGACTTAAGCCGTGCACTATCTCGGCCGAAGCCGGAAAAAAATTCACCGACCCCTCGCGCGCGCCGTTGGGGTTCGGCTCTGTGGGGACCCGGACCTGTCCCGGGCCCATTGCTGTTGGAGATCGGCTCGGTTAACGGGGATGAAATTCATCATGTCCCATTAATCCGGTGGATATTTCGATTTTCTATCCTTCATCGTTCAGAAACTTTCTGGTAATATGGCATGTCTGGAGAATCACCGTCCTCTGGATAATCTTCGCGAGGCCTCTAGGTAGATTAAGTTTCTCCAAATGATTCAAGAACTTCTTCGTCACCACGCCTGTAACCGAAATTATGATCGGGATAATTCGAACCTCCTCTAATCTCCACACGTGTTTAAGTTCTATAGCCAAATTCTGATATTTGTTTCCATCTCCGTTTTCTGCAGGTTGCTGGTTAGGGGGCATCCAATATCAATAATAGTGGCCTTCCTTTCTTTCTTTTTGATCACCAGGATGTCAGGGCGGTTGTGATCCAAGGTTCTATCAGACTGTATTGGTCTATCCCAGTACAGCAATGTTTCCTCGTCTTCTAAAGCAACTTGAGGTGTATATTTATAGAAGGGCGGTGGATTAGTAATGAGTCCTAAGTTAAGTGCCAATTCTCTATGGATGATTTTCGCCACCTCGTTGTGCCTTCCCAAATACATTCCCGTAGCCAAAGCGGGGCAGCCTACAGTGACATGTTCGATAGTTTCACCCGCTGCCTTACACTTTCTACACACATCGATCACTCCGGGGACTTTAAGAATGTACTTCTCATAATTCCTAGTACGAATAATGCTATCCTGAATGGCTGTTATGAATCCCTCAGTTTCTGGGTGTAATATTCCTTCCTTAAGCCATAGGAGCGAGGTCTCCTTGTCGACCTCTGGATTGTTTAAGGCATTGGGATATTTTCCGTGGAGTACCTTGTTCTGCCATACTGTTTGAATATCCTCGTTCGTTCGGATCATTATCTCGTGTTGTCGATCTTTGAGGTTTAACGGTGTATACCTGTTGTCATTTTCCGCTATTTTCCGAATGAGGACCCTGTCTGAATTGTAGAAATAGAGGCGCATGTTCTTCTCTTGCGTTCGGCACATCTTCTGAAAACTGCTTAATCCCCTGCCTCCTTGTGTTCTTGGCATGTATAGTCTTTCAACTGCGCTCTTTGGGTGATGCATTCGAAACTTTGTAAGTGTAGTTCTCGTCATTCTGTCTAGGTCTTCCAGGTCTGTATCCGAGTACTTTAGTATTCCGAATGAGTATGCCAGACTAGGGACAGCATATGTATTGATCGCTGTAATCATGTTCCTAGCGTTGAGTTTAGTATTCAGGAGCTTATTTAGACGTTGTTTGTATTTTTCCCTGAACTCCTTCTTTAGCTGGGTGTGGCCTATCCTTCTATTCTGCAGAATTCCAAGGTACTTGTAAGTTTCTTCTGGCAGCATTTGCTCAAAATCACGGTTATTCTCCGGCTGCTGCGTTAATTTTCCCTTTGTGACATGTACTTCGGCACACTTCTCCAGACCAAACTCCATTCTGATATCATCGCTGAAGGTTTTGACATTGGCTACTAGCGCCTTCAATTGTCTTGGATTCTCAGCGTATAGCTTGATGTCATCCATAAATAGTAAATGGCTGAGAGGGGATTGAGAGCGAGGCAAAACCATAATGGACTCAGCGAATCCCCCTGGTATATACCTCTTCTAATCTTGATGTTCGAGATAGTGCTTCCCCCAATTCTTGTCTGGGTTTCCCAAGTCGCCATTGCATATGTTAGTAGCCGAACGGTGATGGGGCTAACTTTGTATACTTCTAGCACTTTTATTAGCCAGTCGTGAGGTACAGAGTCGAATGCCTTTTTGTAGTCTATGTAGGTCATACTGATGTTTCGACGCTTTACTTCAGCTTGTTTGATGGTTACTGCATCTATTGTTAGCTGCTCTTTGCATCCAAGTGATCTCTTTACGCATCCCCGCTGCTCTGGGCCAATTGTATTGTTCATCTCACAGTGTTCATTGATTTGCCTATGTATCAATGACGTGAGAAGTTTGTAGATCGCAGACAAGCAAGTGATTGACCTGTAGTTTTTCGGGTCTTTCAGATTTCCTTTTTTGGGCAGAAGGTAAGTTACTCCTCGACCTAAAAATTCAGGAAATCTTGTTGGATCTTTAAGAATTTTGTTGAATGCTCGGGCAAACTGTGGAATTAGGGCTGAGAATGATTTCAACCAGAAGTTCTGTATGTTGTCTGGTTATTATTTCATAACCAGTGGCTTCGTTATTTCCCAAAATTTCAATAAAATTGGTCCCGCGACAATTTTCGAAAAAAAAAAAATAGACTGATTCCGGGACCCTTAAATATTTATGTAGTTCCACCATGTCTCATTGTACACGGTCCTATCTAAGCCAGATAATAATTACATTGTAAACCAAGTAATTATCGCCCATATGTTTCTTCCAAATTATAATGTACTGTTAATGTTCTCCTTGCCATAAAAATGCATCCAATATAGACTTGTATGTTTTTATTTAGTTTTTAACGAAATATGTTTTAGGAGTTGCATCGGTTTTACGTTCGGCTTCATTATAAATATTTACGCGGTGATAATTAAGGAAACTCTAATTAAAAACAAATAAAGACATGTACACATTTAGATACTAATAACTTGTTTCAGTAATCCTCACAAAAATCTCATTCTTGAAAAATATACCGTACGTGTACAGAATTGATGATTATGGTTATTATGTTTGTAACGTTCGTAAATCGAAGTTTTCGTATTTCTTATAGGACAGAAATATGTGTAGTGTATAAACTTGCACTGAGAGAATGATTTAATTGAGACAAATAAATGTTATTAACCCCAACTAAATTTAAGGTGTAGTATAAGGTATTTCTTATTTTTTTTTTGGATATGTACATTTTCAAACAAATCAATAAATTAACATTAAATTCTGCTTTTCGTTATGCGACTCTTTACCTTTCAATAAATAAAACCTTTTCTTCCGCACTATCATTTTTTCTAAACATTAAAATAAAACAATCTTCTTCGACGCACAAACCGGGAACACACTATATATGCGATAAACAAATATTGCTACCTTAAAAATAAGGATTTACATTTCTACATACCTGATGTGTGTAAAAATTCATCTTGGAATATTTAAACCACTTCTTTTACAAATATTTAAATCAATTGGAAGAAAATATGAATCTATTGATTTGAGTATCGTAACGTGTTTGATCTTAAAAAATGTTTATACATTTTTTTATATATTCTTTATTTTTCACCCTCTCTATATGCTTCTAGTGTTAATAAATGTAATACCTGTATTTTAATGTACTATACTGTATCAGGATGACTTTCACCGTTTATTTAAATCAATTAAATATAGCATGACGTTAGAAAATGCAATTAATATGCAATAAGTACCGAGTAAATTTTTGGATTTAATAATACTAAAATAAAGCATAAAACAAACAAATAAAACAGTATACTATGTTTTATTGTAAAATATCTGCATTTAAAAAATTACAGAACAAGAAAATTTATAATCACATAAGTAGACTGAGGTTATCTAAAATTTTCACGGACACATAGTACTTATTAACTTTTAACTTTTTTAGTATACTCCATTGTGTCCCAAAGCTGCGATAGAATTTACCAAAGTAGGCCGATTTTCGTAAACGTACTTATCATAAATAAAATTATGCATATTCGCATTCTAGAACAATCAGATCTGATATAATGCACATATAATATAGACAATTTAATAATGCACGTGCATGATAACTTTACTTTTACTAATAGTAGAATGAATACAATGGCGACCTCACAAATAGTCGAGCTAGACTAGTTCATACCTTTAAAGATATGTTGGATGCATCCAAGGCCTCAAGATTACATTAAATTCACTCAATTCAATCACTATTATCCATTCTTAAAAATAAACACCGTAAACTGATTAAAAACACCACGAATCGCGAAGAAAACTAGGATCACTTAATGGCGTCTATATAACGAAAACGATAAAGTACACAGTATAATTTTTCGACGGCAGAGGGCGACATTTGAACATTTAGTTTTCATAAGTAAATTTATTAATGAGTAGGTAGTAAATATTTATTATACAGAACCAGCTATTTACTTCACGTATTATGATTAACTCTTTGCTGATATATTTATTTCTAGGAAATAAATGTAATATTGCAATAGATTTGGGAGAAGCAAATATCTTTCTCTCAACTAAATGTATCATTTTCGTACAGTAATTTACTTAGGAAGAACAAATACGGCGCAAATAAATCATTTAATTTTGTCAACTAATTGAATATTTGGTATATTCTTGTCGGAACAAAATTTTTTTAAATAATTATTTGTCTGTATTAAATATAATAAAGGAAAACAAATATTTACTAAATTGAAAAAAACTAAGGCTTCTTACTTATTTGAAGCCTCATATTTCCCTCAGTGTGGGTTTATAGTGCGAGATCCCATTGCAAGAAGTCTACCCTCATCTGTTTTTTCATCAAAATGTGGAAAAAATTAATAATCAGATATTGGGGAATGCATCGCGGCAAGGTTGCCTATCGAAATTCTGCCGCAGATAAGGTTAACAATTACTTATCAATTAATTTTATTTTGGAAATTATCCTTATTTGTTCTTTCATTCATTGAAGCGCCGTTTCGAAGATAAACATCTGTGCTACTATAAAAACAGCCTGCTGCGACCCTTTGGTAGTAGACTGCTTGAAATAGTAGAATTTTTATTAACTCTCATATGTTTTTTTCAAAACGAAGCTCTCATTTTTCCCTGCACGATGAAATAATGTTGCCAAAGTAAAATATGCAGTCACTGGGGGTTGCCACCCGATTTGTTATTCCATTCTCGCGCTTGCTATCTAGAGCGAGTGAGAAGAAATGCGCGCGCAATTCCGTGCGACAGACGAAGGATGTCAAGAAAACAATGTATTTTGGTATTATTTTGACAAGCAACTCGTTTTAAATATCAAGGCTTGTCTCGGAAAGAATCCGGGAGACCCTAAGACACAAAACTTGGAGTTTATTGGAAATGTAGGAGATAATTTAATTTTTGTATTATACAGGCATGCTAATTAGTATAGTCAAAGTACTTTTTCTCTGAGGTATTTTTAGTTTAACTAATGTAGTTAAAGTACGGTTTTAAAAAAGGTAGATTTTTTTACCTACAAGCCTTTTTTGATCGTTTTAAACAAATTTTCAAGTGGAAATTTCCTAACCCTAAAAATTGGAAAAAGTACCAATGATTTAAAAGTTAATTTTTGTTTACCCCGGATACTTTAGAGCATAAAAATTAATCTTCGATTGAAGTTTAAGTATAAACAAGCTATATCTACAAGGATTTTTTTTTAAATTACTATTTTATTTAATATTTATGTTTTAATATAGAGTGGAAAAAAATGATAAAGCTTAACTTTCACGTGCAATTTATAAGGAATAAAAATTAAAAGTAAGTATGCCAAAAAAATAGGACAACTTTTTTTTTCTAACGTAAATCTGTCTCTATTTGAATATGTAATGAGTAGCCGAAATAAAACAGATATTACTTTTAATTTATTTTTTATTTTAATGCTGTAGTTATTGCTATAGTAAATGATGGATGGTTAATGAGACAAATTGCACTGCGTTATAACATTAACAAAAATTTGGTGTGTAACATTTTAAGAAAGTGGAGAATAAACGGTACGATTAGTAGAAATCCTGGATCAAAGGACAAAGGATATCCTACTTAACAAGAAACTAACTATTAATGTTTCGTTATTGCACCATTTCTATTTATTTCTATAAGTCTGTTTGGCATAGAATTAAATAACCTTATACAATAATCATTAGTAATAATATTTTCCCATGCATTATTTACTATTTTCAGTAATTCTTCCGCATTCCGTGATCTCACATTTCGTTTTTGGATATTTCTTACGAGTAGTCCCCATACTTCTTCCACAGGGTTAAGATCTGAACTATGACTGGGCCAGTTAAGAACATAGAATAGCCAAGAAGTAAATTGGATGCCAAATTAGAGATCCATACTCTCTAACTTTAAGCGTACAAGTGAGAGTTTTCAAGGCTAGTAAGTTATTAAAAGATTTACAATATCTAATGAATTTTTCTTTGGATTTTAAGAAAAGTGTTTGTAAACCCTGGTTACGAGGCTTCTGTGATATTTTTAAATCATTTTTACTTCCGAAAAGTATTCAAGGTGGCCAAAAATGATTTTTCAATTTAGAACTTTTTAAATTGAATTTTCTCATTTTTTTTAATGGAATGCTATACCGGGTGTAACTGGATCATGGTATACCCCCCTTTCCTCCTTTAGTTTTGAAGATAATTGATTAAAATTTAGGATATATTACATACATAATACGCGGCACTTTTTGACATACAATTGATTTTTTTTCACTTCCGGTTTCGCCGTAAATCATACTAACTTTCGACTTTTAAATGGAACACCCTATATATTATTGCATTTTTGAATTCTGCATAATTTTCTGAATCCAACGATGCCAAATAAGTGACATTTTAAACATAAATTTTTTCTATAATATAATTTTTATTTGTCCATTTAAGTGTGCCATGATGGTTCCGATTTATTCTAAATGACCCGTGTAATGCTACAAAAATTGAAATCCGGTTAAAAACACTAAATTACGTGATTTATGAGCAAATAAAATTCACCAAAATTCTTTTTAGGGCAAAACTAAATTTTTTCAAATGGAACCATATCGGTACCGTGGTACCATTTACTAGCACTATTAATAAGGAATTTATTCTTATATCGTATTAAAATGTGCGATAAGTACAAACAAAATTACAGTTAAAAGAAAATAAGAAAATACAATTTTGTTCTAATTAAGTGTCAAGGTGTAACTAAGGTGGCTTTGAAAACAATTAAATATTTAGCTTGTCAAACATTTGTTGGTTTAACGGTGTTTTTATTGTGTCTTTAAAAATTGTTAAAAATTCTTGTTAATTGTGTTCAATATGTCGCAAATTTATACAAGAGAAGTAGATATTTAAATTAAACATTCGTCTGCCTCCGTATAATCCGCAAAGTAAAAAATGAGTGTTTTATATCTTTCCCGTTAAAGTACTAGGCGCCCTGACTACATTTTTGTCGGCTCGTTCAATTTTCCCCACCGCCATTCCGTGTATTATAAAACACAGCAGTGGCTTTCTGTGATATTTCTTGATTACTCTTTACGAGAAAAAACGCTTTAATCGCCTCGCTAATCTCGACCATCTATAACATAATAACGCTGCAAGAAAACCGCATAAATACTGGTTTGATACAGATAATTACAGCCATTTTATTGTCTTGGTCATTCATATATATAAATTGCATTTATACGTGTACCTTTTTATAAATGTAATTAGTCTTATTTAGTCTAATAGCCAGGAAGTAAAATCAGAGAAAATAAAAAGGAACATTAGATTAAGGTAGAGGCTAGAGAGAGCTGGTAATCGCACTAGGTGTGGCTGGAGGCATAGAGAAGTGACAGTTAATAGTGACTGAAAAGAGTTGTTGAGTGTCTTTGTTTATAGTGGATACATTAAAAAAATTCCGTTGATCGCACCCTATGAAATGTTTCCATATGGAAACAGAGCCCTGAAAAAATCGAATCCAATCGAATAACTTGTCGTGCTTCGATGACCGTGTTTTGGGAA
This sequence comes from Leptura quadrifasciata, assembly GCA_963675555.1. Taxonomy (NCBI): domain Eukaryota; kingdom Metazoa; phylum Arthropoda; class Insecta; order Coleoptera; family Cerambycidae; genus Leptura; species Leptura quadrifasciata. Next base: position 4,757,544 of record OY776679.1, read on the forward strand.
ATGATAAAAATATGCGTACAAAAAATATGAACAATTTACACAGAGTATGCCCTATAAGATCGCAAATTTTTCGATAAAAAATGCTTAATATGACTTATTCGATTCATGGTAGGCCCTGGAAATTCACCAGGAAGTTATTTATGCTCAAATAATGCATTCTGTGAGTCGAATGGACCTCGAAAAATATAATTTTTCTTAGCCTAACGAAACTATGTCCCCCCGTTTTCGAGGATGCTGAGCACGATGGTGATGTCGAGATCCCCCGCCAACTCCCCAAATAACCAAAAACCGCCCCTAAAACGGGTGAAACGTAGATAGGCGGTCTTCTCTCGGCTAAACCCGTGTTATCATTATCAAAATTGCATAGTTTCTTCCAGGTGGAATATCATTGCTCTTGTAAAACCGGGTGTTCAACAAGATGTACCTGCATAAAATTAGGATTACTTAAATACTATAGCAGATGACGAACCTGACATTCCTGAAACTGACGATAATGATACTGATCACGACAGTATGTTGTTTAATTTGATCCCCGAAATTCACATTAACGAGCCTGATACAGAAACGGCTGATGAAGCCTGTGAAGTTGATGGATGTGATGTTCGTTTCGAGGAATACCAACTGTCCGTTATTTAATATAATAAAATAAATGAAATTGTGCCAGTGATTGCATATACTTGATTTTCCCATCTAAAACCTAGACACAAAGTATGTACCCATTTTTTTTCAGCTGAAAAGTCAATCAAGATACCTGTAATCATCATCCGGTACGTATTCAATGATCTGTGAACATACTCACTTACTTCATAAAACCGCGTATCAAAGGGGTAGTATTGTCCGTTTGAGGGATCGGTTCGCCTCGGGGAGAAGATCCAACATCACCATAGTGCTCAGCATCCTCGAAAACGGGGTTAACACAGGTTTGGCTGGTAGGAGTACAACGTAACAAAATTTGTGGGGCGCTGAGATCTTATTGGGCACAATTTGTATATAAACTAGATGAGGAATAAATAAATATAATTTGGGTATTAAGTATTAGACAATCCCTTCTAATAAACATGTCACAATATCGTCTATTTATTGTTATCTTTTGAACATATTTATTAGCCAAAACGCGAAATTTCTCCATGGGTTTAATAGTGGTGTCAGTGGCAGAAGAATTAATAGTTGAAAAACTAAAAAATACAGGCTTCTGTTACAGCGAACTAAAAAGTATAATAGTTATTTAAGAATATAAGCGTTAAAAGCCATTCCAACGGAAACCGCGTTCTCGCCTCACACATCTTCCAGTGGCTTGTATATCAGTGTATGCACGGAAGCTATACAACCTTAGGCGAGGGTTTTATAGGAGATATACCATCCTTCGGAGGGGATGTAAAGCCGTCGGTCCCTTGTCTACTAAATGTTAGGCAAGTAAAAGATCCCTACTCTTCTTAAGGGAAGAGGTTCGGCAAAATTCCTGGTTGGGGGTAGTTCGTCTACAGGCGTCGGTGATAGGCCTCAGTAGCGGAAATAGGCCGACGTTAAATAAATGTATTAAAAAAAAAAAAAAAAAAGCGTTAAAAGTGAGATTTTATTTTGTGATATTGGAATTAGCGTTTGGTGCATGGTATGCTGAACATTTTGCAAATTTGTTTACTATATTTTGTAGGTCATTATATGAAACATTTTAATAGGTCATATTCTTTCATATTGAACTTACTTTGGATCTATTATTAATATAGCACCAAAATATTATTATTTTTTATACAGGCTGTCCACTTTATCAGAGCCCTCGAGAATATCTCAAAATTGTGCCGATTTATATAACCTACAAAATGGTTTAAAAACATTTGAAATCCATGGCCTACTTTAAGGGTTATGGCGGAAAATATCGAAAATGCGGAAAACGTCTAGGCCAAATATCTCCGTTATTTGAAGAGATACGAGAAAAATTCTAAGGCGAAATTTTTTTGCAAAACAGGGTGTTTCAACGAAGTTTTATCTAATTTTTTTCAAAACCGCTGTATTTTGAGATTTACTTTTCAGGCTGTTAAAAAAATTATTTTGAAACGGGCGGGAAATTGCGCAATTAAATAGAGTATTTTCCTCCCTTTTCAACGATATATCACATGCCATATTTATTCATTGATACTACGTTAGTAAAAAATATTTTTTAAATACCAATACTTTTTTTTAACAAGCATTGTACTTGCCGTGGAGAAGTATGATTAAATAAAACGATAAAATAATTCAATAAGTTGTTCAAATCTTTGCTATAATAAAACATTAACACAATTAAGAATAAAGTAAATTCAGGTAACAAAACCAAATTAATAATAAATAGAATATAGCAGACAGAACATTTATATTTATCTAATCCTCAAAATAAATTTTAAGATATCATATCAAGTGTTCAAAGTGTCCACCGCGATTTCTTATGCATAATCGAGTGCGACGAGGCACTACATTTAAAACATTACTCAACATTTCGGGGGTAACTGTAATACGTGCCTGTTGAATTCGAGCTTCTAGGTCCTCTACATCCTGCGGTGTCGTCGAAAACACCTTATCTTTAATATACCCCATAGAAAAAAATTCATTGGGGTTATATCTGGAGAACGAGGGGACCATCGAATAAATCCATTGGTACCTATCCAATGTTATGGCAAAATTTCATCTAAATAATCTAGGCAAATCTGGGAATTTTTGGGGGGGGGGGCTCCATCTTGTTGAAAATATTGAAAGTTGTGTCCGATTCTCTAAAGGTAGGTCATCTAAGAATTAATTAAATTCATTTCTCAAAAAGTTTAGGTACCTTTGACCACTGAGGTGACCATCATAAAAATAAGGACCTATTAAATTGGTGCCTAAAATACCTATCCACACATTTATTGAAAAACGATTTTGAAACCCAGTCGGTCTATACCAGTGTGTATTTTCAGATGTCCATTTGTAATGAATATTGCGATTAAAAAATCCATTATTGGAAAAATTTGCCTCGTCGGACCAAAGTATTTTACTACACATTAATGGATCCGCACGCTTCTTTTACAACAGCCAGCTACAAAAAGTCGTCCTCATTGGTTTGTCCCCCGCTTGTAAATTGTGAACTTTTTTGGCTTTATAACACCGGTAACCATTTTTCTTTAAAATTTTTCTAGCACTTGTTTTATTTATATGACAAGCAATTTGAATTTCTCTTAATGATGTTTCCAAATTTTCTGTATTTTTATTTCTTACATAATTAATAACTCGGTTTACCTTATTTACATGATCAGTAACACTGTTCAACCTTGACTTCTTCTTTAAAAATTAATCATTATTTTTCAGTTTCGTAGCTAATTTTCTGAACAGAGTTTTATTCGGCTGTAGTGCTTGTGGAAATCTGTTTCTATATTCTACTTGAGCTAATCCAGAGTTAAAATTGCATTGGCAATATGTAACGAACATGTCAATGTGAGTGAAAATCATTTTTGAAAGTTCTAAATTCTTCAACGAGTGTGATTGAGAGAGAGTTTAAGTATTAACTGAGATGATCTGTCAAAAAATTAAATTGTCAAGTTTATTCATAGACTATTTTAAAATAATTGAAATAATAGTGAAATCATGAAATACAAACAAATGGATATTATAGTTAAATTAATTGGTAACGGCATCTTAACTTTCTGAGCAAGGAGTGACGCTTTTATGGAGGACCTCTATACATTGGCATAACTGCGAATACTCTTTCCATAATTGCTCCATGTTCCTTTCTTGATTATTATTTTGTTTTTGTTACTTGAATTTACTTTATTCTCCTTAATTGTGTTAATGTTTTATTATAGCAAAGATTTTAACAACTTATTGAATTATTTTATCGTTTTATTTAATCATACTTCTCCACGGCAAGTGTAATGCTTGTTAAAAAAAAAATTAATGGTTTTAAAAAAATGTTTTTATAATTACTAACATAGTACCAATGAATAAATATGGCATGTGATATATCGTTGAAAAGGGAGGAAAATATTCTATTTAATGGCATCATTTCCCGCCCGTTTCAAAATAATTTTTTTAACAGTCTGAAGAGTAAATCTCAAAATACATCGGTTTTGAAAAAAATTAGGTAAAACCTCGTTGAAAAACTCTGTTTTGCAAAAAATTTTCGCCTTAGAATTTTTCTTGTATCTCTTCAAATAACCGAGATATTTGGCCTAGACGTTTTCCGCCATAACTCTTAAAGTAGGCCACGGATTTCAAATGTCTTTAAACCATTTTGTAGGTTATATAAATCGGCACAATTTTCGTAAAAATAATTTCTTTTGTACGACCGATATTAAGTGAGATATTCTCGAGGGCCCTGATAAAATGGACAGCCTGTATATCCTAATTTGGATTCCTATAAAGGTAGTGTAAACTCCTTTTCAATGTTTTCTGAAGCCGGCCGTTCCCATTTTTAAATATAAGTTTATTTTCTCAATTCCATTAACTTTCTGCGAGTTTCGCATTCTACCGTATTAAACATTAAATACGTTTTCAATTACCACCAAAACACAATTAAAATTTAATTTATTAATCACTCCTCTCCAGAAATGATTGGAATAGACTGTTATAAGACTTCGCTTCCCCTAAACTCTGCCCTAGGCCCTTTAACCGCTAGGCAACAAATTATAGAATTTAATACAATCGGGTGATCCGCCTGAACTGTATTATTCAATGAGTTAGATTGAAATTTCTAGTTTGGGATTTTGAATGAAAGGGAACAAGGAACATCAAGTTGAAGGCGAATTCCGGAGGTTCCACCCTTAATTTGTAGCCGTTCAGCATTCGGCTTTAATTAATAAATGTATCAGCATGGAACAGAAGTAGCTCTTGATAGGCCCTTGCTGTTGTTTTATCGTCATGGACTATTTGGAAATGTGGATATGATAATAAATTGGTTTCTTAAATTTATAGGAAAGAATCAGACGTAGCCACTTAATGAGGTTGTTTTAAATTATTTACAAAACAATCTTTTATTGAAATGTACTGAAAAGGAATTGAAATTAAAATATTTCAAGATTATTTTAGTATTTTTTAAGCAAGGGCCATCCTACAAAAATATGTAAAAGCGTAAGAGATGCTAAGGCTCAGTTCAACTTATTAATAGAGTCGTCATTCAACGTTAAAAAGGGGCCAAATCTCCGAAATCTGAAGTACTGCTCCGATCTTCTTGAAAATTTAGAATTAAGTTCATCTTACCCTCCTCTTCAAACCTGACTTGGTCGCAAAGTGTGCTTTTTGTTTTTAAAGGATGAAAACTACCCCTTACTCCAATAAATTGAAAACTAATAAATTAACGCAGTGATGGGCTATAATTATGTTTAAATATGTTAAATATCAATTATTTTTAATCATGGATCTAATATTTCAATATTTTACTATTTAACTAACCTTAAAAACAACCCCTCACACGAAAACTAATAAAAAAATGTGTTTAAAAAACATGAAACCTTTTTATTTTGGATCGTAATAGAAAAATTTTTCCCTTTAAGTATAAGAAATCTGATACTTCATTTTTTTAATGATGCAACCCCCAAAAACCACCCCTAACAATAAAACTTAGGAAAAATTGAAAACTAATAGATGGAAGCAGTGATAGGTTATCATTATATGTTCAAATATGTTAAATTTTTGCTGTTTTTTATAATGTAACTAATATTTCGATATTTTACTATGTAACTACCCTTAAAAACTACCCCTCACACAATTATTAAAAAAACGGTTTAAAAAGCATAAAATCTTTTTATTTTGGATCTTGAATAGAAAAAATATATTCTTTAAGTGTAAACGACCTGATACATCATTTTTCAATATTATTCAACCCCTAAAAACTACCCCTTACAATAAAAATTAGGGAAAAAATCCTTTTGAAAGCTCCAAGTAGTGGAATGCGTAAAAAAATGAAAATAAATTGCTGCTTATGATATAATGAAATTTTTCTAAAATTTTCATCCTTTAAAAACATCCCTTTCAGGGAAATTAAACTCTTAAAACTTCACACTGTAATTATAATAAAAATATAATAGCCTCTTCCTCTGTTGAAGGTCGCCTTCAGAGGAATTTCGCCTAGAGAAGCGCACCTTTTCTTTTCTATCTTTTATTCATATTATCTATATAACATATTTTTATGCATGTGTTTATACATGTGGGAATCCAGATATGTATGTATCAAGAAGACACAGCATGTACAAAAGAATAAATGCTCCAAAACGTTCAAAATTTAGGCGCCCCGTAATTTTCCTACGTTATCTCTAGAAAAATGTAATTAGTTTTTTAACGATAACTCGGCTTCCTTTTAAGCTTTTTGCATTCACCCACACATCTACATCCTTTCGTTCAGAGAATTTTAAGGTTGAAGGGCTAAAAAGAGGTTTCCTTCGCATAGAAATCAAAGCTTTAAATGCCCATATTTCGCTTAATTTTTAAAATACATGAATTTAAGAAAAAGCAAAATTGTCAGTAAAAAGAAAGCTAAATTTATGTTGAGAACACTTTTTTTCGTAAAACAATTATTTTGAAAAAACAACGTATTTTTTGAAAAATTGAAAAAAAAAATTACTTAAAACAACTTTTTTCAAAATGTACATTCTCTAAACCATTCAAACTTTTGGAACGTGTTATTGGGACGTAAATAAAATTAATTTTTCATGGGCTACGATTAATTTTAATTTTGCCGCTCATGGCGCCAATTTTATTGTCAATTTTTTTTCAAAAATTCCAGAGAAATAAAAATTCCTCTTCAATGACTCATAAGTCGCTTAATGTGACCTAAAACATTAAAGAAAAACAAATCGCTTTGTTATTTTATAAGCTTCAATTTTGATAAGAATAGTTTTTTCCAGAAAACGTTCAATTTTCGAGTTATTCACGAAAAACTGTTGAGAAACGTGTTTTTTATTGGAATTTTCAATCGCGAATAACTCAGAAATTATTAGGTTGTGGAAAAAACTTTATACTACATTTTCTTCTTAAAATTTGATCCTCTATCGATTACCGGTGTCATTTTGAATTTTAAAATTTCCACCCCTAGAAAGGGTGGCATTCGACCCCGGGGTGGAACGACATATCGGCACTAAGTCAGGTTTGTTATTTGCATCATTTTTGAGCTACTGTCAAAATTTCAAACAAATCGGTTGAGTTGATCAGATTTCGGAGGTGAATCGGTTCATTGATTGTACTATTATCAAGCTATGAGGACCTTGTTCGCTGGTGGCTCATCACAGACGAGTTTTTGTCGACTCCCAACCACTTGCATCTGGTGATGGGTCCTTCAAGCAGCCTCTGTGGTAGGGGGGGGTGGTATTCATTACAATGTTACATTTTCCCAAAATCCGATATTTTGCTATTTTTTCGTTTGAGGCCTAGAGGCACCATTTTGGAATGAAATTGACGCTAATTCAATTCTCTATAAATTCTCTCTAGGACTACTAGTTTAGCCGGTACGTGTCTTGGAAAATGACCCTACCGATAAATTTTTACTTTTTGGAAAAAATTACCCATCTTTGACTGGCTGTATCTCCGCAACCAATAGACCAAGAGAGCTCGGTTAGACTGAAATTGTAGAAAATTTAGTTTGCTTTACAAAAGTATAGAATGAAGATACCCGATAAACGCTACCTTAAGGTAGTTTTTTTGAAAAAACTGAAACAAGTGCCAGAATTTCGCAGTTTTTCGAGCACCACGGGAGTACACAAGGGTTGCAAACTTGGGTATAAACTACTCTCAGGGGTCCTAACAATATATTTAAAAAATCGTAGATACATGCGCGTTTGCGATGGTTGATGATTTTATTGACTAGTCTATTGGGTTTTTGTTAGTGCGTAGGGCAGTGGCATCTTTAAATAAACAAAGTTTAAATAAAGCATCAAATAGCGTTGAAAAAGTACTAGTATTATACGTCGTATAAAAAAACCAAATTATTTGATTTGAACAAACAAACGTTCCTGTTAGCCTCCACTCGAATAAATGGATAAAACGTATTGTTCTATTCCCATTCTTTATCCCATATACGTCCATGTCAGGAAACCTCAAAGAAAGGAATTTGATTAAGTTAAAGGAAAGACGGAAAACCCTCCTTTCACTTACATCATCACCGCATTGAAACAACTCGGAGAGGAAAACGTTGGAAAACGTGACAGTTTTATAGATAGACTCGGAATTCTATTGAAATTTAACTTTGATGAGCTCATTTCCCCTATTATATGAAGTAAAGTTTTCCTTTTCATGACGAGAATCAAGTCAATTATTTTATTCCTCAATTTAACAACATAATACGGTCTGCTAATTGGGACCGATCTCAATTAAAAGATTTAATTAATTCCTTTGTTATTAGTTCCATTTTTGTGGAAGTTAATGAACCGACTCTTCTGCGATAGTGGTTAACATTAATCGGGATTTTTTTTCTTTCACACCAGCGACCCTCTCTGGCTATGATAGCTATGATTTCGAGCTCTAAAGGTCTTATTTGTAGTAATTTATTCATAAGCTAATGCAAAAAGATTTTATTTGAATTTAACGTGAAATAGAGCGACATAAAGTAGTTCTTTCCTATTATTTGGGTTTTCTACCACATTTATTATTATCCTCTTCAAAACAAATCACCGAATCTACAAAATAATAAAAGGACAAGGCAAGCAAGTCCATGGTTAGGGAAAGAATCAGTTCATAATCCGGAATGTCAGGTTGAGTTACGAAAAATATTTTAATCTGCAAAAAGGTACGCATTTACATAAATTTAGAATCTTAATAAGGGAAAAACAGATTAGGCAATTACAAAATATAAATAATAATCCTTTAATTTAATTAATAATTAATCATTAATTAATTTAATATTTAAGTAAATAAATTATTATTATTATTATTATTGACAGAACTGTCATTAATATGTCAAAAAGACTTTTGTCCATTTCAGACAGGCTTGTCCTATCAAAAGGTTTAAATTTTGCAATAAACCCGAAAACTGTTCCAAAATTTGATATAGTAGCGGCAATAGAAAAAACGGCTCAAAATTTACCAACAGATAATGGTAATGAATATCGCATACGGGCAAAAATTGCTTTAGAGAAGCAATACAAAATTAAAGATAATTTAACTCCAGAAGAAAAGTTATCGATAAATTCTTTAAAACGCGATGAAAGTATAAAAATATTGCCAGCAGATAAAGGTAATGCCACAGTCATTATAGATAAAGATATATATAACACAAAAATCATGACTCTTGTAAATGAGGGACCCTACTCAAAACTAAACAAAATCAATAGAGAGCAAAATTTACAGAACTTTGTTTAAATACAAACATGAATTTAATGATTTTGAACGAAGAAAACTTACACCACATCATAGTAAGCCTCCTCATTTTTATGGCTTACCAAAGACACATAAACAAAATATTCCTTTAAGACCAATTGTTAGTTCTATTAATTCACAATGTCATAATCTGGCAAAATTTTTACTTAAAATTATTGATCCATTATCTGGAAATACCGATTCATATATTAAAAATAGTAAACATTTTATAGAAAAAATTTATGATAACGATATTCGTGAATCACACCTGATGGTTAGTTTTGATGTAGTTAGTCTTTTTACCAATGTTCCGGTAGATGAAACCTTAAAAATAGTTAAAGACAGGTTGCTAAATGATAATAATTTAGAAACTAGAACTAAATTAAGTGTAAATAGCATAATGGAACTCTTAACACTGTGTATAAAAACAACCTATTTTCAATTGGACAATGAGTTCCATCAGCAGAATTTTGGTATGGCTATAGGGTCTGCATTATCACCAATTTTAAGCAACATATTTATGGAGAACTTTGAAAACACACATGTTCAAAATTGTATAAACAAACCGGTTGTCTGGTGGGGATATGTTGTCGACATCTTTGCAATTTGGCCTCATGATGTCGATTTACTAGATAGTTTTTTGGAAAATATAAATAGTAAAGAACCGTCTATTAAATTCACATTAGAAGTAGAAAGTAGGAATGAACTACAGTTTTTAGATGTTTTAATTAGAAGAGTAAATAATACAATTGAAACAAGCGTTTATAGAAAACCAACACATACTAATAGATATCTAAATTTTAACTCAAATCAATCAATAAATGTTAAACGGGGTGTTGTAAAATGTTTATACGATAGGACCAAAATAATTTCATCTAATAATGAAATATTAAATAACGAGAAAAAATTTATCAAAGAGGTTCTAGTACAAAATCAATATCTTGAAGCCTTTGTTGATAGAGTTTTCATAAATGTTGAAAATAGGGACAATCAGGTACGACAAAAACCTGAACGTCATTATACAGCAATAATTCCTTATGTATACGGACTATCGGAAAAGCTACGCCGTATAGGTGACAAATTTGATGTTAGGACGATATTTCAAACGGAGAACACTTTAAGATCTATTTTAACAAAAACAAAACCGATAAACAGGGAGCAGAATTCAAAAAACTGTATTTACAATATCCCGTGCGAATGTGATAAATGTTATGTGGATGAGTCATCCAGACCTTTCAGTGTGAGGTTGGATGAGCACAAAAATTACATTAGAAAGATGGAAATTCAGAAATCAAAGATTTGTGAACATGCTTGGGAAAACGGACATAGAATAAACTGGGACTCGGCAAAAATTTTAACAAAATAAACAGATACCAAAAAAAGAAAAATTAAAAAATCAGCAATAATCTTATTGAATGAAGATAAGTGCGTATCGAATTGTTCTGTAGATATTTGTACAACCTGGCTATCAATGTTAAAAGAAGAACTTAACAAACTCAACATTATCTAAAAGAACATGTCATCAGTTCTATGTTCTGTGTAAGTAGTAAGTATCTATGGAAATAACATAAACAGAATGTTAAAGCTGTGTATTTGACATACACAGCAAAATAAGAGTTCTTCCAAAAAATAGCTTTGAAAACGGAAAGAGATTACTTTCCGAAACGTCAGCAAAATACATTATTTCTGTGTTTATTCCGATTTATATTATTTGCAAAACATAACCTCTGACTATTCCTTTGGCGTAAACGTCACGGGAGCAGAGGCTTTTTTCCAATAATTTTATTATTTTGTAGATTCGGCGATTTGTTTTGAAGAGGATAATAATACATGTGGTAGAAAACCCAAATAATAGAAAGAATATTCGTAGAATGCCACAAATAACTTTCAGACAATATAATGTAGTTGTTTTGTTGTCCATACTGTTGAAAATTTGCCAGTGATATTGCTGCTTGTTTCGAGTTTATCATCAAAGACTGGAACTTAATATTTCAGTTAATTCTTACCCAATTAATTTCTTCCTTTCACATGCGAAAATAATAATAAAGAAAAAATCTAGGGGAGTCAAATTAGGTGGTCTTGAGAGGACCGTTCGTCGATATGAGGTTTTCTCCGAATCTCTGTCGAAGGTGATACAATGCAATGCAATACAATACAATACAATACAATACAATACAATGCAATGCAATGCAATGCAATACAATACAATACAACACAATACAATACAAACAACACAATACCTTTCTTGAAAGAAATAAATAGTACACATTTTCTCAAAAGGAAGTGTATCAGAAATGTTGTTTTTCAACACTTCCTGAGTAAAGAAATGAAAACGCATATAACGTGTACGTAAACAAAACAACTTATACATTTAAGCATGATGTAATATATACAAAAATACATACCTACATATAGATACAATTAAGCACACACATGTAATAATGTATGTATAATTCAAGTAGGAATAAACTGAGACAGAAAAAACGTAACAAAAACTTTACGACTTCATTAAAATACCATTACTCTTTGTACTTACCTCGACCGATCCTCGGCCACAAAGCATCTCGCTCGTTTTTAATGTGCGGCGAGTCGTTTGATCGTTTGATGTTAGGCATATCGCCGGTGTCCCGCGGCGATAATAATGATGTAAAGTTTTTGTTTAGTTTTCTTTTGTCTCAGGAAGTCCTTACTTGGACTATAACAAGTGAATACGAATAAATATATAATTGTAATTTAGAACACATGTACAATTTTCTAATCTTGAGAGGATTTTGTCTTCCTTTAATTTACGTTTAACCATTGCCACTTACGTATTGTGATATTGAATTGGCAGATTATTAATATAGTATTTTTTTAAATTATTTTCCGCTACTGATACCTAACACCGACGCCTGTGGACGAGCTACCCCCAACCAGGAATTTTTGCCGAACTTCTTCCCTTAAGAAGAGTAGGGATCTTTTACTTGCCTAACATTTAATAGACAAGGGGCCGACGGCTTTACGTCTCCTCCGAAGGATGGTATATCCCCTATACAACCCTCGCCTAAGGTTGTCTAGCTTCCGCGCAATTAATATAGTAATGAAGGGGGAAAAGGCCAGAATAAAAAAAAAATGAAAGTACAGTTAGCCCCAAATATATTTTTATGGTAACATATTAGTTATACCCTCAGGATCATTCAGCCAACTTAAGTAATGACTGCTGACTATGCCCTTTTATTTTTAACCACCCGTTTTTGGCCAGTCCCGGTAGCATATTATTTTCTTGTTTCTAATTCATAAGAAAATAAATATTTTGGCCCAAAAATGGGTTCCTATAAGTTTTTTGGATCGCTGATTATGAATCAGTCTTCCGAAAAATTAACTCGAAAAGCGGAGAATCGTGAAAAATTGATCATATTTCGACCGTTTCGCAATTTAAAGATATTAGTTCAAGTTTTGTATCGTTTTCTTATGTTTTCTAATACACCGATTGCGAATTTTAACATAAATAAGTGAAAATCTTGAAATATCCCTGAGAAATTGTGGAACATTCTTGGAAAATTCGGAAAACTGTCATTACAAGACCGTGTAATCTGTCGCTTTCGAGGTTTTCTTGGTCACTGATGATGAATGAGATATTTAAAACGATGAAAAATTTTTGATTTTCCCAGAAAATTGTGGAAAACGTCTCTACATAGATATATGAAGTTAAAATGCGAGGAGATCTTTGGAAAATTTCGGAAAATATTAAGAAAATGCAAATATAAAAATCTAAAATAACTGTATAACATATCAAATGTTATGTTTTTTAGTTGCTGATGACGTATTGGACATTATAAACGAAAATTGAACTATTAGAAAAATCACGGAAAATTTAATTTTATTCCAAGATTTTAAAGTGACCTTTTTTAAGTGTAAATTTTGAAAATACTGACATTTGAACAATGATTAATAACCGAAAATTATACGAATCGAAAAACTACTTTACATACACAAGTAGGACATCCAACCAAAAAGGATCAGAGATGTAGATAGGCGTTCTAATTTAAATTTTAATGACCCATTTCAATTATACATTATTTATAAGATCATTCACTATCGCCATCATAACTTATTGAACCATAATAGGTTGCTCATAAATTAATGTATACAACTTCATGAAATTAATAACATAACAACACGTGCTCGTAAGATAGAACATTCTAAGTATGTAACAGGTATATGATACATAGCAGATTTTTTTATGTCAGCAGGTATCAAGCAACGAATAACATTTCTTCGAATTTGTTTGCATATTGACAATTTTAGAAAGGAAACTATATGTGTTATTGTAAAAAATGAATTGTTCCAATATGAAGTAATTATTAAATTTAAAAATGATTTATCGCTTACCTCATTTAGAGGTGATTACTGTATAGTGGAGCAATATTAAGACAAAATACCTGCGGTTCTATTGGTCCTATCAGAGCGGGTAAGGGCTCAATATCTTTGTTTTTTGAAAGATCAACAAGACTAGAGTAGTTAGAAATAACCTCAAAAAACCAACAAACATGCGCTAACGAGTCATTATTCGACTTCCTTCTATTACTCGGTAGTAGACCGATGTTGATGAAATTTGTAGAATAGGAACATCTTATCAGTACTAAAACGTTCCTAAAATTCCAAAGTGGTATACAGGGTGATTCACATAAAACGCAACAGGTAGTTTTTGTAATAACGAAAAGAGGTATTCGATTTCTGTAAAGACCTGTCGTTACATATTACCCATGATCTTTTATTTAGTGTTTGCTAGGTAGAAATAGAGCAGTACACATAAGGCTCCTCGTACTGACTGCTCTCATTTGAAGCCCTAAACGTGGCACATGAAGTACGAAAGTACAATTGGAGTGCTATGTACTGTACTTTCGTACCTTTATTAATTTTGCTCAACTATAAGATATATCGACTAAGCTACACTACGCTGATGAGGAGCAACAACTCCGAAACACATGTCCGTAGCTATTTTGTTGTTTCTCTTTAAGGTATAAGGCAATAACTTATTTCTTTCTTTAATTTTTTAACCTCATAAGCCCTTGATTTTTTATTTTTCTATGTCACTTCGCTTGCTCTATGTAAAAGTTTCTTTATCTATTTTTGTCTATTTTTACTCCACTAATTTGCAATTGGAGACTATCACTCTTGCAAACATTTTGGGATGTTATAAGCTTGCATATATCATTCACGCTCATTCCAAAATGTTTTTAGTATAACCCCATGTTTATACTTTAAACAATTGTGCATCTAATTACAACGGATCGAGTCTAAGGTACTCGGCACCGATAAGCTAATAAATTTGTAAACACCACTGGAGTTGTAAGACCTGTCAGAAAGACAAAAGTTGGTTCCTTCAAACACCACACGAATATTGAATACTAATTTACTCTTTCTTAATGTACATGACCCTCGTCTCTCAGCTGACTTTTGTTTGCTTCGGATGTTCCTGCCTCACCATAAAATCTCGACAAGTGACAACAATCGTAAAACATGAAACTGTGTCTATGTTTACTTCAGCAAGACAACGCACACACAGCGAGTATATGGAGGAGGACAAAATATAATAAAAGGAAAGAGAGGAAGACCAGGCCAAGAGGACACGGAATACGGATCAGCTCAGCTGACTGCTAGTTTTAAAATAGTATGAGAACTCCCCCACTGTGAAAGAGATAAAACAACTTGCCATAGGCGGGGAAAGGGGGCAAATTGTTGCGGTAGCGGTATATTGATGAACCGATTGAAAATCGTTTGCTAGACATATTTTTTGCAAAATCTGAATCCAAGAGGACTTTTACAATCACAGGCAGTGAAAAGTGGCTCAAGGAACTATTAAACAAGATTTAAAATTGCAAATTGGATATGAAATTGGAGTTTTTCACCGAGATAATTTTTCTCCGAGTAATGTCACTCAAATGAAAAATAACGAAATTGATTAGCTCTAGCACACTGTGATTGTTAAAGAACACGATAAAACCCTCGGTGAACTTTTCGAAACTGTAACATAATCCGACTTATATCGTGGAAGAGGTTTTTAATATTTTTAATCATATTTTCGCTCTACGGAACGTTTTTTATGCCAAAATTTCAATAACTCATCAAGGAGCGTCATTTTAGAAAGTGTAGTAAATGTCGCTGCACAGGGACGTAATGTCGCCCCGACCACCAAAATTTAGAAACAGTAACAAAATTTGACAACGTGGTATTAAATATGAGGACAAGTTAATCCAGCTTCTATTCAAAGTAGCGAAAATAGCCCTTAGCGACATGGGACCCCCATCATTTTCTAGCAGTCGATTTTGACGGGAAAATGATGGGTTTTAACGGGATTTGCCCTAAACCTGTTCCTCAGTGATTCGGTGTCAGAAAAGTATCTTTACCATGTACTCATATGTGCATGGGACCGCCTTGCCTGAACGTATGAAATTGTAATTGCAAAATATAGTTCAAAGTCATTGCGATTCAACCATTTTTAAGCTCCGAGGAGCGACCAAAATTGGTATTGAACTAAAAATACGTGAATAGACAGGCAAGCAAAAGCCCACCAAAAATTTATAAACATTGAACTTTTCTTGAATCTTTTTGTGTAATCGTTAGCTCAAAAACGGCATATTGGATGGTAGTTGGTACATTATAAGTCGTTCCGTTCCTCACCATGTGTTGTACACGGGCCAGACTATAGTTTGTCAAAAACATTTTTCTTGAATTTGTTGTAAAACATGAATTTTTAAAGAGTTTTAATATATATTTTTGAGCTTTATACTGTCTTTTACTTGTGTTTTCAAAATTCTCTTTCAGGTATAATTTTAAGAAAGTGTTAGTACTTACTGTGTTAGATTTATAGTGTTACGACGTCCAATAGATACCATCAGAGAAGCAGTTAAGCAAAAACGAACAGTAAGTATAAATTTTGTATTATTCTCCATCTGAAACAGTCGTTTTGAACCCTTATTTTGTGAACGTTAACATTTTTGATAAATATAGTAAAAGTCCTTCAGACGCAAAAGATGGATCATTCACATGATCAGAATTAGATAATAATATCGAAGAACCTATATTTTTTTAAGTTCTCTTTTGTATTGTTGCAATATTAGTTACTTATAATAAAAATTATATTTACACATATTCGGATACACAATATTTACATTTTGTACTTATTCGTCCTTATATCTAGACGGATTTTAAAAGATTAGTATGATATAAGTAAGTGACCTCAAATTTTATAGGGACATGCGTAATTATTTATCAATGGCAATTAGAAATGCTAATAATCCTAGAAAATCGTGGAACGATTTTTCGGCCTGGAATATTCATGTTAAGCCCAAAACTTCAATATCTGAAGAAATAAAAGACCCAACAACTTCTTTAGTAATAAATCGCGTGGAATGAGCATTAATCCTGACACATTTGGCTACTACCAGCAGAATATGCAGAGAGATATCGAAGAAAATATACTTGACCCTATTACTCCTGAAAAAATTGACATCATTGGTCGATGGTTTAAATTTAAAAATGCTCAGATATGTGGTACCGTTTTGTATGGAAGCATTAATACACATCATTAATAAGTTTCTCGACACTGGAGTAGTACCTAATATTTGGAAGAAAGGTCTTATAACCCGGTACCTAAGGTGTCGATGGCAAACGAATTAAATGATCTTTGACCAATTATTCTTCCTGCGATGTCTAATATCATTGAAGTTCATGTATCAGATTGCTCAAAAGAACATATAACAACTAGCAATAAACTACTTCCATCTGTACAAAGTGGCTTCAGAAGCTTCCATAACACTAATACTGCTCTTATAAATAACAAATGAGTTGAGGAAGGCCATTGACACTTCATAAGTTACTTACCTTGCTCTATTAGATTTCAGTTCTGCATTTGATCTTATAAACCATGATTTAATTCAAAAGCTAAAATATTATAAAGTTAATGCACGATTGTTAAACTGGCTGATACATTACTTATCTGAGCGATCACAACGGATCAAATTGGATGTTGGGCTTTCAGAAGAAGATCTTGTGTTAAGCGGAGTACCCCAGGGTAGTGTGTTAGGTTCACCTTTATTTATACTTTTTACGGTAGATTTGCAGAATATAGATAAGGATTGGTACATTCATCTATACGCGACAGTCGACGTATAAATATTGTGTGCCTGAACTAAATAATGCTGTGTTAAATGAAATGTGTAATGCTCTATCCTCAGTGAGTATTTGGGATCCAGACAATGGTTTAGTGCTCAATCCTACCAATACTAAGTTAATGTGTGTAGGATCCAAACAAATAGTTAATAAGGCCAATGAATGTATAAAAACTCAAGTAATTCTAAATAATACTGTTGTGAATTTGTGCGATAGTGCTAAAAATCTAGGAATCATAATGGACAGCAATTTAAATTTTGAAAATCATGTTACTAAAAAATTAAGCATAAGTTATGTCAAATTAAAAAAAGCATTGTGGAGATATAAATACGTACTGTCGCCTGTAACTAAATGGAATTTAACTAATAGTTTGATATTAAGTAATATGGAGTTTGGGTATTGTGTATTTAATAACTTTTTAAGTAACGAATTTAAAAATAAAATTCAGAAAACCTATTACACCGCATTACAATAAACTAAAACTGTTAAAAATTGAATATAAATTTTTGTTTATGTATGCAACCCTATTATATAACATTGTTAAACATTCACTTACTGAGTACTTAGTAAACTTATTAACTTCTCGAACTGACATACATAATGTAAATCTGAGATATGTTGAGTCGTTATGCAATACCTAGGCATAATCGCGTTAAGATCGAGAACTATTTTTAATACTATGCACCTAAACTTTTAAATGAATTATTCTGAATATTTTACTCTGCCAACTGTTACATAAAGCAAAATGTTTTCCTCATGTTCATCAATTCTCCTATTCGTGTGTGGCTTTTTGTAACGATTTCCAACTGCCGATTGCTTTGAATTTTTTTAAAATACATCCAACTATTGAATGGAAAAGAAACTTTTGGGAATATCTTTGGTTAAAAATATCAGCCATGTCACTATTTGTTCTATTTTCGCCGTGAATCAATTTTTTGTTCTTTAGTAAACATTTTTTAAACGATCAACAGTAACAGAAAAAATATATTTTATTGTAGACATTAATAAGGCATCTATACGTCAAAGTCTAGCATATTATGTTTTTAAAACTTACTTGACTACCTAGCGAAAGTTATTTAAAAAATCCGTATTGTTCACTTTTAAGGTTATTGAAGTACATTTTAATACAATTTTGAGTTTTATTTATGTGATCTAAATTTAATCGGAATTAACAATCTTTTCTTTAATATTTAGGTCCATTATCGTGCAAAAGTCCACAGTAAAGGTTCAGAACTACTGAAAATAGTCCGCGATTGTCCTGTTGCCTTTTGTATAATTGTTTTTTGAACCAGCAATTGTAAAGATTGCCAACACCGGCTTTTATATAAAACTACAGTATCGTCTGCAAAACTTATAACTCTTCCTTCAGATTTTTTGTTTATATAAATAGAAATTAGTTGCGGCCCAAGAACTGTCCCTTGTGGTACTCCATACTGAACGGCTCTGACTCCATAATATCCTTTAGTATAATAGAGTTGGATTTTGTACTAATTATATAGATTTTGATTTTTGCCGAGTTTGGTTATCGTTATCTAGATTTTTCCGATATTTCAGTAGTAATAATTGAAGGTATTTGCAATCATTTGTATATCAGCAATCGCTTCATTATTTCCTTTAATACAGGTCACTTCTTGGTGGTTATTAACTGTGTTGTAAATACTGCCAACAGTTTTCGACAAATGATAGATTACCTTTGTTTAGATTTGTTCGTTATTTATAATATCACATCGTTGCATTTTTTATTAATACATGTAATATATTTTTGTAATTCTTGTAAATATTCAATAAAAAATATTGTTCTTCTTTTTTAAAAGTTCTTATGTAGTTTACTTTTTGTATCTATGTATTTTATAATTCGTTGGGAAAATAAATACACGAATAAATAAAGGTGAAAAAATTACGTTTTTAAGAATATTTCAGAATAATTTCAAACAGTTCACAATCGCCACCCATGCCTAGCAACTTATAGTCTGGTAATACCCGTTTTGCCAGTTCTTATGTCTGACAGCAATCGTGTACAGAAGAGTTGCACTCACCAGAGACTGCACTCACGGCCCCGGGGGCACCGAAAGAAGCATTATCTGCCCGCTTCTCTTGGTCTATGTCTATGCTATATCAGCTACCACTTGTTCCCGATTTGATAATAATCCCTTTTTGAATTCAAGTTTTTCAAGTGCTTAATCGATTCGGTAATTTTTTTCTGTCAAGGGCTTGAATAATGAATACGATGCATTCTCTAATTGCTTTTAGTGCTTTCGGTTCATTATTTATAGAAATTATTTTAAATAGGGAGGGAAGCTGCGTCGTAGTTACATTAACAACAGTAATAAAGTATAGTAAGACTCAAAAATTGAAAAATCTCCGGTCCGTTTCAATTAAACAATAAATTTCGCAATATGGTATTTAATAAAAACTTATATCTTCAAAGTTATGATGATTTGAAAATTTCTATATTTACTAATAATTGATATAGGCGAGCTCAGCTTTACAGTGCACTCAAAAAAGGCAACAAAAACTTTACGATTTCATTATTATCTCCGTTGGACCATGCGGCATGGTATCATCAAACAAACCGACGCAAATTAAAAACCTATAAAGATAAGCGAGTCAATTTTCGAAAGAAATAGCCGAAACTTAAAACTCGTAAGGATTAGAATGTACATATTAATGATACTAGACTATAACGAGCTTTTAAAATTGAACGACTGAGTTGCCGATCTAAATATTTCAAGTGCGTTCCTGGGCGCAATTACTTTTGTGACTAGTTTAACGGTATTTTAATGAGATCGTAAAGTTTTTGTTGCCTTTTTTGAGTGTACCGTAAATTTGAGCTCGACTATACATGGCCACGGTTTTTAGTAAATGACAAGAAAACTATTACATTTAACGAAGAAGAGGTATAGTACAAACAAGAAGTTTATAAAATAACAAATATTGTGTTTTACTGAAAATCTTTTGAGGTTAGGTCCAAGTATATTGAAGATAACTATTTTATTAAATAGCCGACGTTTCGATACTTTTTAATATCATCCTCAAGGCAAAACTTAGTTTTCCGTGTAAAGCATAAAAATAAATAAATAGTGTACTGGAACATCATAACAATAAATATACAGTATGTAATTTAGTGCACCGTAAAACGGAGGAAAAGTGGCTTTTTTTTAAGATGCCACCACATGGGACCTTCATAACATAATAGATTAGCTCTTGGCTATCTGTAATGGCCAATTGAAACATTCTTTGGGAGGTCAATTTTTTTTTATTACGAAAAATGTGATAAATTTGTCAAAATTAATTTTTCTTACTTTTTCACACATTCCTCGTCATATCGCCGGAACCAATTGAGATAATTATATATATGTATATGTTTTTAATTGATAAAAGAAATGTGAGCGAAGGTCACTGATTTGATTTCATTTTTAGGGAAAATCTAATTTTTCTGTAAATCTAGGTACAACTTGAACATTTACTTTCCCTGCATCACTTTTCTCAGTAAGCGATACACTTTGTTATTTTAAGGAATTTTGTCATATCATCTATGTATGAAATAAAGCTTTTGAAAAAGAAACCGAGTTCTCTACGCTTATAGTTTTCGAAATTTTGTTATTTAAAGCCATGAGCTTTTCGATTCTAGATACAATTACAATTTACAATTTAAAAATCTTTATTCACTTTTATGTATATATCATTTTTTATATCGCATTTATGTCATTTACTTCATTTAGTTTACAATATAGTGAACACCCGGCACAATGCATATGCAATGAAACGGGACCGGGGGGCCGATGTTATGTCAAATTTGACTGCAATATAAATTAAAATATTTATTTTTCTATTGCTCTTCAAGCAAATTAAAACTAAAATTTACCCAGAGGGTTTTTAAAAATGAAAATTAATTGATATTTTTTACTGAGATTATTTTTTTGACGGGTAACTTACAGGAAACTTAAACCAAGGAAAAACCTGTTTAACGAAAATACTATGTACAGTTAAAAACACACCGATTTTGTGTGTGAAAATAATTTTTAGTTATGTTTCAATTTAAATTTAAAAGCGGCGCCACGCCAGTGTGTGGACTATTCAATACAAATAATCTTATATTGCCCGTTGGAAACAAACTTTTCTAATAATAATGTGAATGTGAATGAGTAATATTTATTCTTATTGAGTTTTTACATATTATTAGTGCTTAAGAGTGCTCCGGATATAAGCCGGAAAGACGGTTCAATTTACTCTCATATAAATCATTATTTAAAAAAGCGGCTTTCACTAAAATACATTAAAAACATGTTACAATGTGGGACGATGAGACAAAAAAAAAGTATATATAAAAAAATTTTTTTTTTCCTTCTATTTTCGATTTGCAAAAATAATTCTTATCATCCCACATGGGTATTAATAAAATAAACATTTTCCATTTTGTAGGACTAAAATACAATTAGCCCTAATGTCCTCAAGTGCACCGAGAAATTTAAAGATTAGGTATAATAAATTTGTCCAATATTACATTCTAACTCCGAACAACTCTTAACAATGGAATGTTTATTTTGTGGACAACTTTGAAGGAAAATGATAAATTAAGTGACACAAAATCCTAGAATACAAGGATTTAAAAACAATTATATGTGCCGCGGAAAACAGGCAAGACATTTGTGCCGAAAAGATTTTGCAACAAAAGGAAAACATTTTGTGTGAAAAAGTCAAAATGAAATTTCATATAGCCTGCAGACAAACCTATATTAATTTGCAAAATCTTAAAAATGTTTCCCAATTCAATGAAATTGAAAACGCGTCATCGTCTTCATTAAGATCCCATAAAGAGAAATTCAATATTCGGACAATGTGCTTAATATGTAATGAATTAGGAAAGGAAGGCGAAAATCCTTTAATATATCTTCAGACAGACGCAGTCGGGTGTATATTTACTGGGCAGTCAAAAAACGCAACAAAAACTTTACGGCCTCATTAAAATACCGGTAGTCTCTGTGTCTGTACTATCTTCTTCTTATATGTTTTTAATATACGTCGGCTCGTTTGATAAGACCATGCCCAATGGTTCACCGGCATAACGTTTTTGTTGCGTTTTTTGACTACCCAGAAAATATACACCACCCGACTATAAGTAATTAATGTATATTTTTAGTTTATTAGGTTGTTGAAGTGTATTTTAGTCTCTTAATTGAGTAAGTCATTTTATGTAATATAGAACGATTTTCCTCTGGAGATGTTATTTATTTCTCCATTTTTTTGCCACCGTATTATCAATCCAGTAGATCACTATGACTACGTATTTTATTTATTTATAGTGATGAATTCTTTACTGAAAAGAATGATGTTGATGTTTCTTTTTTTTTAATTAAAGCGCATCTTTTGATGACATTGATATCTTCTAATTTGCTAAATTATTTTTAATAATATTGTATAGCGCTATTATTAATTGTTTTATTCTTATTTATGTGACTGGGAAAAACACGTACTCTAAAATAATCGAAGCTGCCCAAAAGCGACAAGATATTGACATGGTTTGTACATTAGCCGGTTACAAAGATCTCTTTGCCTATTATTGGCTGTTATTGTCGGTACATAAGCAAACGAAATATCAAAGCTTGTCAAAATAAGTTTGCTGCTACCACAACTCTCCAATAAATAAAAGACCAAAGTGATACACCAGAATCAGAGACAATCAGTTCTGACTCTAAACCTTTTAACAAAATAAAATCAAATGAAAATTCCCAGAATTTTGAAGAAAACGAAATTCTAATGTTATACAAAGCGGCGGGTATCTTAAAGAAAAAAAATAAAGAATTTAAAACCCCAGCAAGTTGTTTTCCTATTCCAGGTGATATAGACCAGAGAGAGTTTGAAAATTAAGTTCCTAATGAGTTGCTAAAATTTGTATCATGGTATTTTAAAATAAATAATTATCTCGTTTGTATATTAAAGATATGGCAATAATAATATTTTACGTATGCACCCACAACACGCATAGCACACTGATTAACGCACAGTAGAACTGGCCGAGCGAGGCTTCATGAAGTATCCTGCCCGCAGAAACTTAAATTCAAATAACAATAACTTGAAACGTACAAGTCGTAGAGTACTGCGTTTTTTTCGAAAACTTCCTTGATGTGTTAGCTTCATTTCCCAACATACACTATGACAAAATTCCTTAAAACAAAAAAGTTTTTCACTTACTGAAAAAACTGCTGCAAGAAAAATAAAGTTTAACCTAATTTTACAAAAAACTAGGCTTTCCATAAAGACTAAATTAATTCAATGACCTCCTCTCACCTTCCCTTTATCGACTAAAAAAAAAATCTTGATTATCTCAATTGATTCTAATTTCTGTGGTGTTATTTATTATTATTATTATTCCGGAGATATCGTGAGGGATGTGCGAAAAAGTAGTAAAAATAACTAATTTTGGCACATTTATGACATTTTTCATAATAAAATAGTTGGACCTCCCAAAAAATGTTGTAATTGGCCATTTCAGATGGCCAAGGGCCTAATCTATTATTCTGTGAAAATCCCTTGTGGTTGTACCTTAAAAAAAAATTTTTTAAACATTTTTGTGGCTTTCTCGGTCGACTAATTAAAATTACTTATTCTAGCGAGGATAGCAGTGACACGAATGCTATCCTCTTACTTGCTTGCTTTGCCTATTTACCCTTATTTACCCCATTTACCCCCCGAGCCCCCCAACGAAATTAGATCAAAATATAATCTAGTTCCAGATCTCGTTACAATACATAAGTGTACTAAATTTCAAGTCAATATTCAGCGTTTAGTGAGAGCATGAATGTTCTCAGTGGTGTTCCCCAAGGGTCTGTGTTAGGGCCACTATTATTCCTTTTATATACAAGTGATGTACGCCGCCACATAACATCTTTTTGCTAGTTTTATGCGGATGACACTAAAATTTATTCAAACCCACTAACTTGTCACCACGTGATACAACGCGACTTACATAATATCCAAGAATGGAGTGATATTTGGCTTCTACCTCTAAATGTAGCAAAATGTGTGGTACTTCATTTAGGTAAATGCAACCCAAGATTATCTTACAGCATGAATAACTCAACTTTGTCTACGGTAAATTCACATGATGATCTTGGCGTTTTGATTACGGAAAACATGACATGGTCTGGCCATATTGCACGTCAGGTCAAGAAAGCCAACAGTAGGGTGTATTTGATACTGAAAGTTTTTGAGAATGCTGATTATAACACCTTATCTAAACTATTTAAACTATACGTCCGCCCTATACTTGAATTTGCCAACAGTGTATGGTTCCCATCTTTAGTTCGTGATGCAAATCTTCTGGAAAATGTACAGCGTAGATATACACGGTTGGCATTTGGTCAGAATCGCCCGCCATATGAAGAACGCCTACTTCTATTTAATTTGCCTCTACTCAGCACTCGACGAATCAGAGGGGATTTAATTATTACATACAAGACACTTCATAGCAACACATCATCAATTCGACATCTTTATAAATTGAACAATGATGAGCGTCTTCGTGGTCATCCTTTGAAGCTTTCGCGAGATCCATTTCGATCAGTGGTCCGTCAAAATTTCTTAACGTTGAGAGTGTTTTATAAGTGGAACTCTTTGCCATATGAAATAGTTTGTGCACCGTCTTTGAACAGTTTTAAAGCTAGACTTGATAATATGGTACTGTGAACTAAATTTTGTTAGATGTGAGCATAATAGGATTTTCCTCTGCTCTTATTTATGTATAATAATAATGATAATAATAATAATATCTTCAACGGTTCCAGAGTAAATGTGCACACAAAACAAGTTACAGACAGATAGAAATTCTTTTCGCTCAAATTTAAAATCTCGGCGTTTCATGACATTTTAAGCCTATTTCAAACAAAGAAACACGTTAATATTACAATTTACATTAATTGTATACAGGATTTATTTATAAACTATGTACCTAGTTATTTTATTAGTTCTATTTTCAGAAAAGGAAATCTAATAAGTTTCCATTTATGGTGAGAGAAATAATTTACCAGCGATATTTAAACGGAATATTGGACATTTTTTTTACATATTCACATATATAGTTAAAGTAATAAATTCCCGAGACAGAAAAAACCTAACAAAAACTTTACGACATAATTATTATCGCCGCGGGCCGTGGCGCCAAGCCTGACATGAAACATTCCCGACGCAGATTAAAAACCTATAAAGGTAAGCGAGTCAATTTGCGAACAGCACAAAAAAGAGTACCGGTACTTTAATGAGGTCGTAAAGTTTCTGTTATGTTTTTTATGTCTCAGTTTCTTCCTACTTGACCTATACCTGTTGGCTATACGAGGTGATAAACTTTTTAGAAAAAAGACAGCAAAATATAAACTAACTTCAAGTTAGCAGCAAACTGAATGACTTATTTTTGTATTTTCAATTCCTATTGGAGGATAGTATAGTACATATGTAACACCAATTCATTTAATTAAAAGTTAATTTCTTCTAATGTATATCAACTAGAATACATTCCAAGTGTCATTATTATTTTAAAAATGAAATATTACAAGATTAGGTAATTTTAAATAAATTATTATCGTTCCTTCGAAGAAAATAGATAAATTTCATAATGACCTTGAAACACAAATAATATATTCACTTCACCAGCTATAATACTTATTTTAGAAGTCAAGCTTTCCTATTGTCTTTGTTCTCAGCATTTTAAGACCACCCACGTAGAACATTTTACCAACTTAATCGCACCCCATGCCTATAGCTTAATCAAATAGATTTAAATTTAGATTTTAAGACAAATATTAAAACAGGCGATAATATGCTATGGCTTCCTTAATCTTGAGCAAACGCTATGTACTCGGGAAAAGTTTACTTACTACCAGAGGGCCATGCTAAGTATCTACTTTAATATCTATTGCAGAAGAAAAAAGTTTTAGTGAAAGTTATCCCAATTTTTATGGACTTTAGTTTAGTAAAAAATTCTAAATCCATAACCTACTTTGTGAGATGTAGTACAGAAACCTGAAAAATAGGAAAACCACAAACGCTTAATCGTTGGAGAGAGAAAAAAATAACAGATTTAATGGTGTCACGGTCTAGCTTAAGATTTATTCTTTTTAATTTTGCACGAGAGTGTATGTCAATATCAGCGTCGTTTTTTCGAATCTTTTGGGAGATATCGGGTGAACCAGAAAGTATCTAACCCCCCCCCCCCTCCACTTTTTCTACAGTTTTAAAAATAAAATTCTGAAATTTGGGAAATCAAGTATAGGTATAGTCCAAGTAAGGATTTCCTGAGACAAAAAAAAACTAAACGAAAACTTTACGACATCATTATTATCGCCGCGGACCACCGGCGGCATGCCTAACAACAAACGATCAAACGAATCGCCGCACATTAAAAACGAGCGAGATGCTTTGCGGTCGAGGGTCGGTCGAGGTAGCACAAAGAGTAATGGTATTTTAATGAGGTCGTAAAGATTTTGTTACGTTTTTTCTGTTTCAGTTTATTCCTGCTTGAACACACAGAACTCACAGAAAAGTACTACACCTTCTATTGGAAAGGTCTTCCCATCAATTCAAGAAGATAACATGGAGTAGGATTTGCCGTTCGGAATCAACTTGTATCCAACTTAACACAAGTACCACAAGGCCTATCCGAGCGTCTAATGCTGCTACGCTATGAGCTATCAGATGGCAACGCGGTAAATCTAATAAGCGCCTACGCTCCCACTCTGGATGCAAGTCACGAAACCAAGGAAAGCTTCTATCAACAGCTGAACACCATTTTCCGACAAAAGGATAAATTTAAAGGCACCTGGCGTCACCCCAGATCAGGTCACTGGCATCTACTGGACTATGTTATCGTACGTAGGAAGCATCTCAAGGACGTCCAAATTACAAAGGCACGCATTGATGGCGAATGTTGGACCGATCATCGTTCTGTTGTCTCTAAAATGAAAATTGTTATGAGACCCAAACACCGAAGAACTCAAGTAAAACGTAGACTCCGTCTATGTATTAGTAAATTGCGTGACCAACAAACCGTCGAACAGCTAAAGCAAAAAGTTCAAGAGAATTTGAGTGCACTAGAAGAAACCAATTCTGTAGATGTTGCTGCTACCTGGACACAAATTAAAGACAGTTTAAAAAGTGCGAGTGAGGAAATTCTTGGCACTGCAGCAAGTAAAAAACAGGAGGACTGGTTCAATGATAATGAAACTTTTATACAAGAACTTCTTGACCGCAAACATACTGCCTTCCAAAACGCTATCAACCACCCCAACGACTCATCAAAAGCAGAAGCTTTTACCCAATCTAAGTATGAAACGCAACGCGAAATCAGAAGAATAAAGAACGAGTGGTGGGCAAGCAAGGCCAGAGAAATTCAAAGGTACGCCGATTCACACGACTACAGGAATTTCTTTCAAGGAGTAAAAGCAGTGTACGGCCCCAGTCGGAAAAATATGTGCCCTATTAAAGATTTAAATGGAAATCTCCTCAAAGAAGACCAGGAGATAAGAGCCCGATGGAAAGAACACTACTCTAACATCCTTAACCAGCAAAGTCAAGCCGATCACGATATTATAAATCTTATCCCTCAATATGACACCTTCGAAGACTTAGATAAACCACTAACAACGGAAGAAATCTTAACCGCCATTGGGCAGCTAAAAAATAACAAATCTCCCGGCGCCGACTCACTCCCAGCTGAGATCTTTAAAGCTGTGTCGTCAGAGCTCATACCCTACTTCAAAAAACTGTTTGATGTTGTGTGGGAAAGTGGTCAAGCCCCGCAGGAGTTTCGTGATACACTTTTAATCAACCTCTTCAAAAACAAAGGGAGCGCTGCGGACTGTGGAAATTACAGGGGTATAGCTCTCCTGGCTGTTGGAGGGAAGATACTCACTAAAGCGATGGCAAATAGGCTAACACCTGTTATGGAAAAGTTACTTCCTGAAACACAGAGTGGCTTTAGACCAAACCGAGGCACATCGGACTTAATCTTCACACTTAAACAGCTTCAAGAAAAAGCACTCGAACATCAAAGAGAAATTCACATGGCCTTCATTGATTTAACCAAGGCGTTTGACTCGGTGGACAGGGAAGTGCTCTGGAAAATTATGTTCCGCTTAGGTATCCCTAGAAAATTTGTGGAAGTATGTCGCAGTCTACATACAAACAACAACGCCCAGGTTATGTATAATAATGAGGCAACCGAACCTTTCCAAACCCTCACTGGAGTTAGGCAGGGATGTGTCCTGGCACCCCTACTCTTTAATTTGTTTACCACTGCTCTAACAATTATTGTTGACAACAAACTGACAGTCAGAGGAATAGGTCTCAGATACCGTTTTGATGGCGGTCTCTTTAACATAGGGCGCTTTAGAGCTTTCACGAAGACACGCACACGATTCATTTGTGATCTCCAGTATGCGGATGACTGTGCACTTTTAGCCTCTACGCCGGAAGAGCTTCAAGAACTTTTAGATGTGTATGCCCAGAGCTATGATTCCTTGGGACTTAAAATCAACATTGGAAAGACTAAGATTATGTCCACTCCTCATCAAGTGAACCAAATAGACATTACACTTAACGGAAATTCTCTTGAAGTGGTGGATCAGTTCAATTACTTAGGCAACGTTGTTAATGACAAAGCAAACATGGACAGCGAGATTCGCAATAGAATTAACGCTGCATCTAGAGCACTCTGGGGACTTAGAGAGAGAGTATTTGACAACAACGACTTTGCTTTGTCAACGAAAATGGCTGTCTACAGAGCAGTTGTCATTTCAACACTGCTATATGGATGTGAAAGCTGGGTCACTTACCGTCGTCATGTGAAAGAATTAGAACGTTTTCAGCAAAGACACCTCAGAAGTATGATGAAAATCCGTTGGTTCCATCACATATCAAACGTGGAAGTACTCAAGAGAGCAAACAGCCTTCCAATTGAGGTGCTTATTTCAAGAGCACGCCTAAGATGGGCAGGTCACGTTCATCGTATGCATGATAACCGCCTTCCTAAATGTACACTTTATGGTGAATTGCTAAGCGGTAGAAGAAGGCGTGGCGGTCAACGAAAGAGGTTCAAAGATACTCTCCATGAAAATCTAAAATCCTGCGGTATTGCAGACGAGCAATGGGAACAACTTGCAGCGGACAGAACCGAATGGCGAGGGGTTGTGGCCAGCTATCAAGGAAATGTTGCTGCAAGAAGGCCGAATCCAAGACCTAACCAGGTCTATGTTTGTCCTGACTGCGGTCGACATGTGCTCTCCCGAATTGGTCTCTATAGCCATAGTCGTGTGCACCGTAGGTGAATGGGAATTACAATAGACTACACCTTTTACTTGTTTTTTATTGTACACAATTTATTCGACTGTAACGTTTTTATACTCGGACTCCAGTAACGGCTAATAATAATAATAATAATAATAATAATAACTTGAACTATATCAATGGCCACGTTCTGACCATTTGGTGGTAAAAAAAATCACTTTGTGACTTAAATATATAGGGTACTATTTAAAATAAGTTTTTTTTACCACCGAATGGTGAAAATATGGCCATTGACCTATACTTTAATTCTCAAATTTCAGAATTTCATTTTTAAAACTGTAGAAAAAAGTGGGGGGGGGGGTTAGATACTTTCCGGGTCACCCGGCATTTTCTGCCGGCGATGCGCAGCGATCTTATTGGGCACACTCTGTATATCATCTTAAAAATTAGACATTTTTTCAAATAATTCAAAACAAAAAATTATAAGTGCAATTTAAAATTTTATCGTGTATTACTTAGTTTTTACCCCAAAAGGGCCCAGGGTTGTTTCTGGACGGTACATGTTTAAAGAATTTTATCATCGTTCTTTTTCATTTTTGAACCAATAATCCAAAATTTCTGCCCATAATTTAAAAGTATCCTGTATTGTAGATTGTAGCAAAAAAGATAGTAAACAGCCATCGAAGCCAACAATAGCATTCCATGAGAGTACAATCGTAAATTATCACAAAGCTATTTTAAAAAGTAATTTTTGTTTGTCGCATTTCTATTTTCCCCCTTTATTGAAGTTAACTGGTCAAAACACAACGTAAATCCGATAACATTTTTGCCAAGTGCCAAGTTCTTTATAAAAAAACAAGTTCCCGATATACCGACTAGATTACGTATGAGTAGGCGTCAATGCATTTTTTGCAATAAGCGATAACCCCACGAATTCAAAAATAGAAACATCAACATCATGAAATTGTGTGCAGATCTCGCTCTGATCGAATTATGAAAATCTTCGCGTGGAGACCACCTCTGCGAGTAGGTAGCACAATGGTGAATTTATTTGGCCATAAGGTAGTTTACTTGATATGAATGCCTTAAAATATATCAGATGGAATATACAGTAAGGTCTATAAGTAACGGATAAATTCATTATCTACGTAATTAACAACTTATGAGTAAAATCCTAAAACAGGCCAATTTTTATTTCTAAAATGAAATTTTTTGAGCATAATTTTATACCTCCCGGTTCAACCTCCCTTGGAG
Organism: Leptura quadrifasciata; assembly: GCA_963675555.1. Lineage (NCBI taxonomy): Eukaryota > Metazoa > Arthropoda > Insecta > Coleoptera > Cerambycidae > Leptura > Leptura quadrifasciata. Next base: position 4,788,513 of record OY776679.1, read on the forward strand.
TTACAGCTACCCATTTAAAATTTTTAAATGGAACGAAGATGCGTGTGATATTTATTTTATTTATTTATTCATTTTATTGCTGTGTTATACAGAGTATTTATTTACACATGTCAGAACAAAAAACAAAAAAAGTGATACAATTTTCTTCATAAAATAATGTATAATAGTAAAGCGAAATAGGTGTCTAAAAGTAAAAATGACACAAGAAAAATTAAAAACATTATTTATTACACATAGTGGAAAAGTCAGCATCTAAAAATTCTTTAAAATTATAAAAAGCAAGGTCTATTGAAGAAATTTTTATCACATATTTGAAACGTCTACAGTCCAGTTCCTTGATGTGCATTACGGATGGAGTATGAATGAATCTGATCACGTGGTGTATACATCGTTTCATTTTCTTTAATGTAAAGGAGACATTATAGGGTGTCACGGGGAACTTAATCGATCGATATAGAGAAAAGTACGCATCAGAAAATTTTGAAAATTTAGATAATTATTAATGTCGGTGTGGCCAATCCAACTAAAATAATTGCAAGTAGCTGGTACTTCCGCTTATACCGGAAGCCGATACCAACTTAATCATTTCAAATGGAACACGTTATATATTTTAGGGTTTTCGAAAAGAGCATAAAATTCTGAGTCGAAAATATGTAGCATATCCTATACCTAACCTAGCCGTTTCAGAGATATTTGACATTTTATAGAAAATTTGACAGGTGCAATGGTTTGCAAGAACCGTTATAACTTTCTTCGTGTAAAAGATCCTCATTTGCTTCTTGTCACATAAAAAGAACACAAGGAGAACTACGTTCTACAACTGAAATAAATTCAATAATATCATACCAAGTGTTTCGGTTTTCGCGTTAAATTTTGTCAACTTCAAACCGCGAAAACTTGTTTAGGTCAAATGGAATACCCTGTATTTTTTTGCGTCAAGTTGTGTAAAATTGAATTCCCTTTTTTCTGATATTAGCATTGTGGGGGTTAAGTTACAAGTTTTTGAAATATTTGCGATTTTAATAGAAATTCATGAATTGTTGTAATCATTTCATCAAAATAGCCATGATTAGAAACAATCAGTCATTACCTTATGTCAAAAAATGCCAGCACGTTTAAATTATACCAACGAAAACTTTTTAAATTTGTTTATTATTTATGGGGAATGTGATAAAGTAATATCAAGAACTTGCAGCACATTTGCTACTCGATATCCACAAAAATGCAAAATAACACTAACACTGTAACATGCGTATTAATCGAATAGAAGATATGGCATGAACTAAAATAGCAGAGATTAGATCAATTTAAAATATGATTTCATTTTAATTTAATAATTGCTCAAAATTCCGCCCTCGAACCTCGACACATTTTTCGCACCTTCGGATTAGTTCCTCATGGGTAGCTCTTCTAATTGAATCCTGTGATATGTTTTGAAATGCATTTCTTACTCCTTGCATACAATCTTCAATGGTTGTTAATGGGCTCTCATAAACTTTATTTGTAATAGTTCCCCAAATGAAATAATCCAGAACTGATAAATAATGGACCTTTCTTTGGCCTGCTCGCTCGCCCGATTTATTAGTTCTGGATTATTTCATTTGGGGAACTATTAAAAATAAAATGTTCTATAAAATGTCAAATATCTCTGAAGCAGCTAGGTTTAGGTATAGGATATGCTACATATTTTCGACTTAGAATTTTATACTCTTTTCGAGAACCCTAAAATATATAGGGTGTTCAATTTGAAATAAGCAAGTTGGTATCGACTTCCGGTATAAGCGGAAGTGCCAGCTGCTTGCAATTATTTTAGTTGGATTGGCCACACCGACATTAGTAATTATCTAAATTTTCAAAATTTTCTGTTGCGTATTTTTCTCTATATCGAACGATTCCGTTCCCGGTGAGACACCCTGTATACTTGTCAATAATGTAAGTAAATACAGTGTTTTCATATAAGTTCCTCAACTCCTGACAATTCATCTGCATCATCCGTATCTGAGGACAGCAGCTTATCTGAAAAATAATTATCACCTGCCCCAACATCAACTATTATAGCATCAATACCGACATCTAGCAAAGGTGCGCGAGCTCTATATTCATATTAAAATTTATTTACATTTTCTACACTTTTTCTCCACTCGTCCATGGAAAATGATGTCACAAAGTCTTGTACTTGATTAATATTATATTTATTATAGCACCGGAAATGCCTTCATTATTTACATTCACAAGTCGAATTTCCAAAAAAATTAATTCATAGGGGTCAAATCAGGACTATTAGGTGGCCATTTAATTGTTCCACTATACCCTATCCATATTGGGAATACATGTGACTTGCCCCATCCTGAATCCAAATCATATCATCAAGTTCGGCTTCCGGAACATTCTGCAATAGAATATTTTCTGCTTCTGGGATAATTATTTCCAGATGGGTAACTCCAGTTAAAATATAATAAAAAAATATAGGCCCAACAATTTTGTTTCTGAAAATTCCACACCAAACGCTAACAGTTTTCTTTCTGATTTTTAAATTTGCTTTACCAATCTTTTTCTGTTGTGCTTGTTTTCTCACAACCTTCCATTTTTCCTATTAAAAATTTCTGCCGCAGAAAATTATGATTCATCAGTCCATAATATTTTAGTGATAAAATAGATATCTTCATCCAACTTTTGAATCATCTGGCGGCAAAGGTCCAGCCTTTTCCTTTCATGAGCCTCTGTTAAAACTTGTAGGGGTAAAATTTTGTATGGTCTACAGTTATTATTTTTTTAACGTAAGTTGGATTTTGGAATAACTTTTACCTAATTGATCGACTGCATTATTTAAATTACATAGGGTTACTATACCACGTATTTTTTAATTATTAGTTATTTTCCACTGGCGACTGGACTATTATACAACCTAGTTCATAGTATAAATAAAATTACTTGCCCGTATACGTTTGACCACGAAAATAGAAAAAACACGATAATATAAAAATAATTTTCTCTTCTTTAACCTCCGTCCCTAGTCCCTGGACATTTCCTTGACAAAAAAGTCAAGGTTGATTTTTCAGTTCTAATGGATTGTGCAATGTATTCCCTAGGGGCAAAAGAAAAACAAGAGGAGACATCATATCACATAACACGATTGCCTAACTGCCATTGGTGGCACTTTGTAAATGGAGCACGTTCTTTTTTAATCTTCGTCTCCATTCAATCAAGCAGTTAGATTAATGATTTGAGTGTTAAGTATAGGAGCGTAGAATTGAGTTTCAATAGTTAAAGAAACCGTTGAGAATTACTTTGGATAATTTGCCTTCGAAACCGTTGTTTAAGTTTAATTTCACTTAATTTCTAAGTTTTGTCAATCAATTGTATATAGGGAATGATTCAAACTATTTAATTTTAATAACTGGATTGTGGCAGATATAGGTCCGCGTCAATATGGGGTTATAAAAGCCAATAAGAATTCCTCCAAAAAATGGATAACAAAAAGTTTAAATGTGTCATCGGACAAATGTTTGGACAATATTAGTACAAATTTATTTAAAAAATGTATAATATCAATTTTGAAACCATTATCAGAACTTTTAAACTCTTCTCCTAGTGAAGGAATTTTTCCAGAAAAATTGAAAATTGCCAAGGTAGTACCTTTATTTAAGTCAGGTTTTAATTCAAAGGAGAAGAATTATCGACCGATATCCATATTAAGTTCCTTTTCTAAAATATTTGAAGAATATGTAGCATAAAAAATTACAAGTTTCTTTAACAAACAACCTATTTAACAATAATCAATTTCTTTTTCGTGCTGGTCTCTCCACAACAATAGCTATTATAGATATTTTAAATCATCTGTACGAAAAATTATATAAAAATAAGAAAAATATTGCGATCTTCCTTGACTTAAGTAAGGCGTTCGATCTTGTATGCCATGCTAGACTTATAAGAAAACTTGAGAGGTATCGCGTAAGAGGTGAACCATTAATATGGTTTAAAAGATATTTATGTGGTAGAGCGCACCTTGTCGAAATTAATAACGTCTGATATTTTTGAAACCTCAGCAGGTGTACCACGAGGGTCAGTTTTAGGTCCTTTACTATACATTATTTATGTAAACGATTTTATTATAGATCACTCTATACTATTTGCTGATGACTCATTTATTTTAATAGCAGAATCAAATATAAAACATACGGTAAATAAAGCTAATGTAAATCTTTCACAAGCGCATTAATGTTTTACCAAAGATAGGCTGGTCTTAAATAATAAACAGTCCATATTTTTAAGACTACCAACTTGACTACCTCTATCCAGATTGTATTTTGCACGGAAGGTTTGTGATGGTTTACCTTCTTTTCATAAAATCATGTTGATCGATAGATGTTGTGCCAGAGGCATGAGAATATATGGAGGAGTGAAGAATTACTTCAGTAGTTATTCTATGCGGGTTCTGGCTCACTGAGTAGAGGAACACTGCCGGTTACAATGACGTCATGAACTGCATGGCATGTGTCCATCAGGTTATAAAACGGATTTTAAACAGGTCTGTACAGGTTTTAAACAGCTCTGAACAGGTTTTAAACAGGTCTCGAATAACTACAAACAGTTCTGTACAAAAAATAAACAGGTCTCAAATAGGTCTGTACAGGTTTTAAACAGATAAAAACAGGTCTTAACTCACAATGACTCCTGTTGGACACATGCCATGCAGTTCATGACGTCATTGTAACCGGCAGTGTTCCTCTACTCAGTGAGCCAGAAACCGCATAGAATAACTACTTACTTCTAATATTTTTCCAAAGTTACAAATGATAATAATTGGTCTATAGTTTATTATCTCGTTCAAATCACTTTTTTTCAATGCAGGACACACACGTGAAGATTTCCACTTGGGAGGAAAACTTGCGCTTCATAATATTAGATTATCGATAGTTAATAGTGCTTTGGAAAATACAGTCGCACAATGTTTAATAAGAAATGCAGGAAATAGATCAGGACCCATGGTCATATTGGCTTTTGTTTCTTTAATGGCCTTAATTATTTCTTCTTCAGTGATAACAGACAGATTTAAGACATTGGGGTTAATTTTAATTGTGTCAACGCCGGAATTGGGAAGTGTGAAGGATTTTGAGAAGAAGTCAGCAAAACTATCAACAGTTAATTGCGGGTCTTCGATAATTTGATTTCCATATTTTAAAGATAAAGGAGTGGATGTAGAATTATTTTTTGTTTTAATAAAACTTCAGAAGTTGTTTGGGTTGACCTGAATGTTATTTTCAATATTGGCTAAATATAACTTATATGCATTATCGATATCTGGCTTAATTTTTGACCTTAACCTTCTAAATGTGTTCTCATCATCAAGAGCGCCATGTAACTTGGATATTTTAAGGACTTTTTCTTTTCGCTTAACATCATGTATTATTTGGCCGTGAGGGAAGAACCGGAACAAGATAAAAAAAATGGAAGAAGCCAACAGGATTTGAACTTGGATGTATTTCATTGTCAATTCAATTCGAATATCTTTACATACTGAGCTACACGAGGACAACAATTCTGCTATAAAACGTTTAATATGTAAGTACTAGAAAATTATAATACGTTTAGTGATTTGACAATGTCTGTTTGTCGGATGAATGTCCACTATTTAACACAGAAAATAACTTTAATATTTCATACAAAGACGGAATTTTCCAATATGAGACAACTTTTAACCCAAATAAATATGATAACGATTGAAAAATCTTTAGATTTTGAGAATCGCTGAACTTATGGAAGGATATATTATTTATCTGTCTGTATTCAGTGTATTTTCATATTTCCGTCTTCCTTTTAGACTAGAGAGAAGCTTGGTACACATACGTGAATAATTTATTTATGCTATTGCTTTCATTTTGTGTGTAAATAACTACGCTAACAGTAATCTTCACACACACACACACACATCTCTCACATGATTGCAAGATGCAGTATAGCACATTTTGGAGCTGAGATAGACACTTTTTAAACAACTGAACCGCTGGATTTAAGAATGATCTCCTCGATTACCCGATTCTAACCCTGCAGATTTTGTATTTTCGGGGCATATTAAAGACCAATATTACTGAAAAATTTATATATTATACTGCAAGCACGCAAACACTTCAAAATAGAAATATATATATAATTTCTGACAGGTAGCAACAGCGGAGCAAATGCTCGTTAGAAAAAGTCCACTTAACTGACCAGATCATTAACATTGTGCATTCGCAGAAAAATAGATATATTTAAACAATTATGTCATATGTAAATAGAGACTAAAATATTTGTTACCTATCCGACCGACCGCTGTTTTTTCCGTTGACGCAGACAGCTGGTCTCGAACTAAGAATAGGTATTTTCATTAATAGTGTAATATCCGTTAATAATGAGAGTGCCAAATTATATTGGCATAGGAGCTGACTTATACATAGAGGTAATTATGCTACTTAAGTATTTGCCGATATTTTAAAAATATATCTCATTCAGAAGAATTACTCTGTCTAAAAACGGCTACATTTTCGGAATATTTATTTAAAAACTGTTTCATAGATCACCATCTATTTAAAACAAATGGGATCCATTGCGTTTAAATGGTTTGTTTTGGATATATGCATTGAAGTTGGTGGTAGTCATTTTGAACAACTCAATCAATCAAATGGTCAAACTGGACGCCCGTAGCCTCTTGACAATAATGGAGGCGTTGCTGAGATTTTTCTAAAACATTTTGTATCGTTCTCGGGGTGATTTGATCCTTGCGTTATTCTGTCTTTTAAATCATCGACGTTATTTGGTCTGTTGAAGTAGACTTTCGATTTTAAGTAACTCCATAAAAAATAGTCAAGTGGGGTCAAATTGGGAGAACCGCCTATTGGGAAAAACTTGATTGAGATAAGGTCTTACTTCCTAATGCAAAATGTGGGGTAGCTCCGCCCTGCTGATGCCAAGTATTTCTATCAATTTCATTAGGGTTGTCATCATCCAATGTGAATTTTCTGTACTCCAGTATCTACAGTTCTATTTGTTGACTGTTCCATTTAAGACGGATGTTGCTTCATCAGAAAAAATAATATTTTTTTATAAATAACGGATCATCTTGGCATCTATTTGCCATAATTTCGTAAAACTCCAATCGGTGATCAGGATCATCGTCGTTAAGTTCTTGAACTAAATAAATTTTAAATGGGTGGTATTTTTCATTTTCTAGAAGACGCAATATGGACGTTTTACTAACATCATTACCGGCGGCAACTTGTCTTGTAGGTTTATGTGGATTATCTTGAATATCTAACAATATAGGTATCCAATTTCTTTTCATCATCTAAAATGCGTTTCCTACCAGATTTAGGAATATCTGTGACATTTTCAAATTCATGAAATTTGTTTTCTATTCTACTAACCGTAGACTGAAAAATGTGACGGTCAGGATACTTAGTATTGAAGATTCCGCATACCTGTTTCTGCATGCTTGTTTTATCGCCACATCCTAATAATATCAGAATTTCAATTCTTCGGGTAACCGAAAGACTCATTGTTAAAATAATGATCAACTTGACAATCAGCCACAAATAACTAGAATCATAAGTTTGCACATAGCAAATAAAGAAATTATAATTTTTTTTGCTATGTAAAAAGAAACTCTTTTTACTTCTTTCTTTTTGTTCGATATTTGACACCTACGTATTAGAAAAAACGATACCTTTAAATTGAATATTATGACACAAAATTAATTAGAAACGTCAGATTTGACACATATTTGGCACATCAAATTGTTTAGGATACATTTGATTGTATACATTTCAAAATTTTCATATTTAATTTACTTGATGAAGAATATTTGTATATTGAATTTTGTAATTTAAAAAACCTTATATTGCTGGATAAACTCTAGTATATTTTAACTTGGCGTGTGTATGTATGAGTTAATATTTCCGTACGATTTCATTTTCTCCCATATTGTACACAAAGTTAAAACAATAGTCCAGAAACATTGTCTACGTGGACAATATTTCTGGATCTTTGTGTACAAGAGAAAATGGAATCGTACGGAAATATTAACTCATACATACACACGCCAAGTTAAAGTATACTAGACTATAGTAAAAACCCTTTCAAATGAGCGATATACAGGGTATCTCACCGGGAACTGAATCGATCGATATAGAGAAAAGTACGCATCAGAAAATTTTGAAAATTTTGAAAATTTTGAAAATTTTGAAAATTTAGATAATTACTAATGTCTGTATGGCCAATCCAACTAAAATAATTACAAGCAGCTGGCACTTCCGTTCATACAGGAAGTCGATACCAATCTGCTTATTTCAAATGGAACACCCTATATATTTTAGGGTTTTCGAAAAGAGCATAAAATTCTGAGTCGAAAATATGTAGCATATCCTATACCTAAACCTAGCCGTTTAAGAGATATTTGACATTTTATAGAAAATTTGACAGGTACAACGGTTTGCAAGAACCGTTATAACTTTCTTCGTGTAAAAGATCCTCATTTGCTTCTTGTCACGTAAAAAGAACACAAGGAGAACTACGTTTTACAACTGAAATAAATTCAATAATATTACACCAAGTGTTTCGTTTTTCGCGTTACATTTTGTCAACTTCAAACTGCGAAAACTTATTTAGGTCAAATGGAACACCCTGTATTTTTTTACGTCAAGTTGTGTCAAGTTGTGGCATTACAATTTTATCAGGAAAATTTAAACGGTAAATTAAATTTTCTCTTCTACTAATATTTTTTTTTTTTTTAGGTGAAAGATATCTGAATATCTTACAAAATTTGAATAATAATTATTTAGAAAATTTACCTCTCGCCGAACATAGAAACATTTTTTATATCAGCACGACGGTGCGCCCCACATAACGCATATTTAATTAATAATTATTTACAAGAAACTTTTTATGATCAATGGATTGCCAATAACGGACCTTTCTTATGGCCTCCTCGCTCGCCCGATTTATCAGTTCTGGATTATTTCATTTGGGGAACTATTAAAAATAAAGTTTATGAGAGCCCATTAACAACCATTGAAGATTGTATGCAAAGAGTAAGAAATGCATTTCAAAACATATCACAGGATTCAATTCAAATATGTCGAGGTTTGAGGGCGGAATTTTGAGCAATTATTAAATTAAAATGAAATCATATTTTAAATTGATCTTATCTCTGCTATTTTAGTTCATGCCATATCTTTAATTCGATTAATACGCATGTTACAGTGTTAGTGTTATTTTGCGTTTTTGTGGATATCGAATAGCAAATGTGCTGCAAGTTCTTGATATTACTTTATCACATTCTCCATAAATAATAAACAAATTTAAAAAGTCTTCGTGGGTGTAATTTAAACGTGCTGGCATTTTTTGACATAAGATACTTAATGACTGATTGTTTCTAATCATGGCTATTTTGATGAAATGATTACAACAATTCATGAATTTCTAATAAAATCACAAATATTTCAAAAAGTTGTAACTTTAACCCCCACAATGCTAATATCAGAAAAAAGGGAATTCAACTTTACACAAATTGACGTAAAAAAATTTAGGGTGTTCCATTTGACCTAAACAAGTTTTCGTAGTTTGAAGTTGACAAAATGTAACACGAAAAACGGAACACTTGGTATGATGTTATTGAATTTATTTCAGTTGTAGAAAGTAGTTCTCCTTGTGTTCTTTTTACGTGACAAGAAGCAAATGAGTATCTTTTACACGAAGAAGGTTATAACGGTTCTTGCAAACCGTTGCACCTGTCAAATTTTCTATAAAATGTCAAATATCTCTGAAACGGCTAGGTTTAAGTATAGGATATGCTACATATTTTCGACTGAGAATTTTATGCTCTTTTCGAGAATCATAAAATATATAGGGTATTCGATTTGAAATAAGCAAGTTGGTATCGAGTTCCGGTAGAAGCGGAAGTGCCAGCTGTTTGTAATTATTTTAGTTGGATTGGCCACACCGACACTAGTAATTATCTAAATTTTAAAAATTTTCTGATGCGTACTTTTCTCTATATCGATCGATTCAGTTCCCGGTGAGAAACCCTGTATAATTACATTTATGAACTTGTTGATTTTTTTGTTTATAAATCCTCTTTTATTCTAGATTAATCAATCATGACAATATTTTAGTTCGTACACTTGAAGATAAAGATATAGATAACAATTTTAAAACACCAGATTTATCATATAGTTGTCGGAAAAAGTCATTTTTAGGAAATAAATGTCCCACTGTGTTAGAGCACTTTGGTACACAGCAACAAGTTTTCATTTTACATCCTAATTAACTTTGTTTATTCAAAGACATATTTTTCCGTATTGACATTGACGGACAAACAACCGAGTACAGCTGGTGCACTCTGGCGGATAAAATAAAAGATAATGTTTCCCATTGTTTGGAGATACCCGTTTTTTATACGTTAAATTGCAATTTTCAATTTGTTATACTATCGACTTTTATGAAAAACTGCGTGAAACCGTTTCTTTTAGAATTAAATTTTGTTCATTTTTGTGCTCTACCCCTAAGCAAGGGTGTAACTTACCCACCAGAAAAAGGAAACACCCGCATAGGGTAGAGTGATTCTTCGAAAACCTTACAAGCCAATAAAAATTTAAAAACCGTTCAGTATATCATTTTTTCGAGGTTAAATTCCCGAAACGAAAATGCCGTATAGATTTTTTAACAAAATGCAGAATAGTTGCAAACACAGACCTTATTTTGTTTGAAACAACTATTGGTAGTGTCGCCACCAACCATCGCTTTTGATTAATTCAAGTAAATCACATAATAATCGTACAGACAAGCACCGCGATTTTAAAAACTTGTAGAACTAAATAAAAATACTTGAAATCCACCCAACAATCTAACACGGTAAATACTCAAATTAACTCCTATCACTTCATCCCTACACAAGCTTTACCCTAGGGCTCATCACTTTATTATTTTTTTTTTCGTGAAGCAAATACTTCTAAACAAAAAGAAACAATTTTCATGATTATTCGAGGGCAATTTTAAAACAAAATAGTAGCAACGTCATTTAATATTACTTGTATGCTGTATATTATACACTTAAAAATAATACAGGCCGTGTCTGAAATTGAGTTAGAATACTACATCATGAGAATATTGATACCAACACCATCATAGCTAGAATTAATCACCTACCTTTTCTATCCGATAATCAGGACATCGGCATCGTTAGTCATAGCTGTGCAATGCATGTCTAGCACTAATTTGAAATAAAATATCACTGCACTAATTTTAAGAACCTGAAACCGCGAGCTATTTTATTTACAGTAGCACTAAAATTATTAAAAGATAGTTCAAACATTAACCGAAATTATATCACAACGAAAACGAAGTACAACAAACGGCGAAACGAACTGCAAATGGCGTCTCATTGAGCTAGCAAACGATTTCTGCATTGTTGAGGCCAACTTGATTTTCGTGAAAAATTCAGCGCTAGTTTGAAAGAATAATTCACGGCAAGTCAAATCAGCCAAAGCCTACTTCTTCATATCAGTTATAAAACGGTGATTGTTACACATGAATGTTGTGTGGCGTAGATAGGTAGATTTTTATTTGCAGATTTTTCTTTGATTCTGTGTCTACTGCTTTAAAATGCGTAATTTAGATATTATGAGTATGGAAATTAGGTTATACGTCAATGATTTTGAGAGAAAATGATATTAAAATTTTTTTATATTTCAAGAGAAATGCCCAAGGATCTACCTAATCATTTTTACTTTCTCATATATAAACAAAGAAAATGTTTAACATCGTGTAAAAATCCAAATTCCAAATTATAATGAAAATAAAGATTTTAAACTAGAAAATAGCAAATATAATGGGCATGCCGTATTTATGACCGGGTTTCTGGAACATCGCTGAACGTGGAAATTTGAAATTATTGACATAAGACCTGAGAGGTCCAAGGTAGGACGCCATTGAATATCGGTCAAATCGGCGCCCCAGGGACGGCTCTATTGGGGCCAAAAAATATTTTTCAATCGAATGTAAAAATATTTCAAATAAAAATTGTTTGGTTTGGAAAATTGTATCCCAATGGTTCGTTAAAAACTCGTCACGGGGCCAGGGAAGGCTCCAGGGAGGGCCCAAAAACAATTTGTCGAGAAATCAAAAATTCTTTTCATGCAAAAATTATTCTGGATGGAAAATTAATACGAAAAAGTGTTTTCATGTTTCTCCAGGGGCGGCCCCAGGGAGGGCCCAAGAACAATTTGTTAAAAAATCAATAATTCTTTTCTCACGGAAATTATTCTGGATGGAAAATTAATAAGAAAAAAGTGTTTCCAAATTTCTCCAGGGACGGCTCCAGGGAGGATCCAAAAACAATTTGTAGAAAAATCAAAAATTCTTTTCATACAAAAATTATTCTGGAAGGAAAATGAATACGAAAAAGTGTTTTCAAATTTTTCCAGGGGCGGCTCCTGGGAGGACTCAAAATCAAGAGTAATATAATAATTATGAAAATACTTTTTAAATAAAAACAGTTTATATTAGAAATTAATAACGAAAAATTTTCTTTAAATTTCTCGTCAGAGCATCAGGGAGGGCCCAAAATAAATGTTAGTCAAATCAGACAATTTTTTTTCAAATAAAATTATCGAGAAATTATTTTCAAATTTCTCATCAGGGTATCAGGGGCGACTACGACGTGGGTGGGTGGGAGGTCAAGAACAAAATAATGAAAACGAAAATTGTTCAAGAACTTCGATAATCATTTTTATTAATTTCCCGTCAGGGCACCTGGGGCGGCTCCAGGGAGGGACAAAAACAATTTGCCATTCAATCAAATATTGTTTTATATAAAAAAATTAAGATGAAAAATTTCTTGTAAAAGGTTCTCCAAATTTCTCCAGGGGCGACTCCAGGGAGGGCTAATGCCAAAAAATTTTTTGAGACGTTTCGTTCTTGTATACACACTAAATCACCTTTTTATTTTTTTTACTCCCTTTTATAATAGTGTGGGGGTAGTATTGGAGGTGATAGTGGGGGGGGGGGTCGTTAATGTCAAAAAAAAATTTGGGAGCTTGGCTTTTGCTACATGCCCTAAATGGCAATTTTATGGACTCTTACCTGCTTAAAACATAATATTTTTAGTCGCAAACTCCTCTATAAAATCCTTATTTTGCTATAAGGACCGTAACCAGACTGCAACCAACAGCTACTCTCCGGGCTATGGGCCCCGCCGAGCGCTGAATTACAAGTTACAAGCCTGGCGCGTTAAGTGTAACAGCTCGAAACTGCAGTCTGCAAGTGGTGTGTGACGGCTGGCAAGAGAGCTCCTTTAAGTAGGATCAGTCTTTCGGCTGGTGTTTGTTGCAATTGAAGCATTAGTGTTTTGATGGTAATATGCAATTATTACACTTAACGCGCCAGGCTTGTAACTTGTAATTCAGCTCTCGGCGGGGCACATAGCCCGGAGAGTAGCTGTTGGTTGCAATCTGGTTACGGTCCTTATAGCAAAATAAGGATTTTATAGAGGAGTTTGCGACTAAAAATATTATGTTTTATTATTCCGCCCTCTAAAAGCACATTTGAACTCTTACCTGCTTGCTTTGCCTATTTACCCTTATTTACCCAATTTACCACCGAGCCCTTCAACGGAATAAAATCAAAATATAATCTAGTGCCAGAGCTCGTTGTAATACATAAGTTACTAAATTCAATATCATAAACGGTTCCAGAGTAAACGTGCGCACAAAAAAAAAATTATAGACAGACAGACAGACAGGCAAATAGGAATTTAAATTTAAAATCTCGACGTTTCATGACATTTTAAGCCTATTTCAACGAAAAAATATATTTTTTTTGCGTTACTATACTTCCACTGGCCATTTAAAATTGTGACCGAATACACTTAGAGCAATTCAATATAACAGATTCGGCGAAATGAAATGGCATATAAATATTGCACACACATATTAAGTCTGCAGATGGAAGATGATGGGATTCCTGGAGTTTTACCGGCTTAAACTTATTTCAAAGGAAATGGGAAATAAAATGCGTTTCTTGTGCTCCAACTTGAAAACCATATGATTGACATCCAGAACACAGCATCCCGGAGGGAAATGAAATATATTCTGAAAAAATGAAAGTATTAAGCGTAAAGCGTAGAATTTTTTGCCCTTGAGAGATGCCTATCAGAGAGGGATGCTCCCCCATCTGCCTGCCAATCATATTTTATAATAAGTATCTATTAGGGATTTTGTAATTTTGTACGAAGAGGTTTAGAATCGAGTCGATTTCACGGGAGAGCGTGCCGAAATGTGGAACTAAAGCACACAAGGAACTTTTCATAATGTTTGCGTTCGGAACTTGCCGACAGGAAATATTTACATTTCATTCCTATAATTTATTTTCGAAATTATTTACTCATGGGACACACATATTGTGTTGGCAGTTCTTTTGGCAACGATAAAATAATGTTATTTGATAGCCCAATAAAATGGGAAAATTTGGATGAAATAATTCAGAGTTGGCTGAAATTTTAGGAACAGGCTTATTTTGTGGCACTTTTTAACATATCAAAAGCCCTCACCCGTAGACGCCGGCATAGGGGAGGGAGGGAGAAAATAGATTTAAAATATCGGAAAGTATCAATTTTATTGGAAAATATGTACACGTGAAAATTATAAGTAATGAAAATCCGCACAATTTCGTTTCTTTTTAAAATTTTGACAGTTCTTCGCTAAAATCTCAAAAATGGTCGTTCAGATCGCAAAATGTTTCAAATGAAAGATGTAGAAAACTCGATTGTGAACAATTTCCTTTTATTTTTCATTTACATTCGATGAATATTGGCAGAGATATGAATTTTTAAACATCTTTATAGCGCGCTATCAGAACACTTGTTTCATGATAAAATCGATAAAAACCCGAAAACGATGGATCGTACGCATATAGTGTATCTAATGAAAGTTAAAGAGAATCAAATTTTGAATATGTTGGTGTATGTACTAAATCGTTTTGATAACGAGTTAATGGAGATAAAAGAGAAAAACATGGAAAATTGTAATTTTCAAGTGCATTATGACAAATAGCTATTTTTGGATTGGCTTTAGGCAATAATGACACTAAAGGTTTTTTGAAGAGACTTAAACGATCTCTAAAATGAGCTCCAAGTGACCCTCATGCGGTGAATGGTTCACGAGTTACAGCTGTTTAACGCTATAAGCAAAACTTTCTTATTTATTAGAAATTAATAATTTCCTGCAAGAACTGTGCATAAAAATCATATTCAAAATTTGATTCTCTTTAATTTTCATTATATACACTATATGCATACGATATATCGTTTTCGATTTTTTATCGATTTTATCATCAAACAGGTGTTCTGATAGCACGCTATAATAGTATCGTACTCGTATGAATTGCAGCACGAGTCGAAGACGAGTGCTGCAAACTTTCATACTCGTGCAAAATATGCATCATTTTGTGCAAATCGACGGCCTTTCACGATTTTCCATTCCTGAAGTCGATGGTATGTTTGAAATGTCCTGTATCGCATTTGCAATTTTATTAGCTGTGTCAAGCTTACTTTTCTTGGATTCATCGATGTATCCTTCAGCGACTGCCGTGGACTTCCAGCCACCGTGGCGTTTTAACGTGGTTATGTCACCACCAGCATCAACAAGGATAGTTGCGGAAGATCGGCGAAAGCAGTGCCCGGTATATAATTCGCGATTTGGCAATTTTAAATACTTAGCAATGTCTTTGCCCATGGCTCCAAACTTATTCAAGCCTATTCCTTGAACAGTACATTTTCCTTTCTGATAGTTAATGAAAAACCATAGACCATTAACATTTGGAGGGCGCAGATTTGCATATTTTTTGTAAATTTCATAGTATGGAGCGGTTACAGTAAAATTTCGTACAATTTTGGTTTTAGTGTCTGGTATTGTTACTAAAAGAGCTGAACCCAAATCATTGAAATTAGTAATTTTCATTTGATGTAGCTCATGTCTTCTGCATGCACCCATTACGCCCATAACTAATGCGACCTAAATAGTTAACCAAATTACTTATTATTATCACATAATGGCTATAATTAAACTTACTTTTGTCGCTAATTATATTTCATCTGGCGCTTCATTTATAAATTTTTTGATGTCATTTGAGGTAAAGATCTTTGGCTTTTTAGGCCTGTAGCCTTCAGATTGTCGCTCGAGGAATGCTTTCAGTTTCAAATATTTGGCGATATCTATATTTTCATGAATACTAAGAGCCGTTCTCCGCATTGAGTATTGTGTCCATAAAGTAGAACTATTGAATTTCTTCGCCAAATCGCTAAAATATACCATTAAAACGTCCTCGGAAAACGATTTTGCGTTTTGATCCCTTCTCCAATCCAAAAAGAGGTTATAAGCGCGTTGATACATTTTCTTCGACGTTTCTGGTAATAAATTTAGTGTTGTCAACTTTGCCGCTTCTCTTATGTTTGGGGGTGTCAATTCTAAGTCATTATCACTATCACTTTCCATATTAATCATCAAATTTATTGGAAATAACTCCGAAATTATCTGCAAATGTACAAAGATGTTGACAGAAACAATCTAGAATGACATTTTATTACTCCGTCGTTGGACGTCATATTCTCTAAGCTGCCTTAAAAATTTTGTCATCAAAAACAGTTAAAATGAGTGAAATCTAACACGAAATATTTCATATCGCATTTGTCACTTAGCAACTTGCCTGGCAACCAATGCGAAATGAAATTCCGTGCAAAATGCAGTTACTTATGATTGAGTTTACACTCTTAAAATAAACATATTTTGATGTTGTCGTAGAGAAATACGAGATTTACGTTTTTGTTCAATGTCAATGAGTTATTTAATTGTTATGGATGTTTTGTTAATGTTTGAGAGGACAATTTTGTTTAGATATCTTATAGTCCAATAGAATGGGACGAAATTTCTCGGTTTTGATTAAATAATTCATTTTTCATTAACTATCAAAAAGGAAAATGTACTGTTCAAAGAATAGGCTTGAATAAGTTTGGAGCCATGGGCAAAGACATTGCTAAGTATTTAAAATTGCCAAATCACGAATTATATACCGGGCACTGCTTTCGCCGATCTTCCGCAACTATCCTTGTTGATGCTGGTGGTGACATAACCACGTTAAAACGCCACGGTGGCTGGAAGTCCACGGCAGTCGCTGAAGGATACATCGATGAATCCAAAAAAAGTAAGCTTGACACAGCTAATAAAATTGCAAATGCGATACAGGACATTTCAAACATACCATCGACTTCAGGAATGGAAAATCGTGAAAGGCCGTCGACTTCAACAACGGAAAATTGCCAATATCAAGAAAATATTAGTATCAAGCATTCCACAAATTCTCCAAAAATGATTTTCAATAATTGCAAATTTATCTTTAAAAAATAAATAAAATAGGTAGGAAGTTATTTTATAGTTTATTTTTTCTCAACTAGTTGGGCATTGCTGTCCAGGCACTCTAACTTATGGTTTGTATTCAAAGCAATTAAGAAAATATCTCCATATTTTTTGTATCGATTATTATTTATTTAGTATATTACGCGTGAGCAGTGAGTTGTCGTAGAAAAAATATAGTATGCAACTCGCACAAAATAGCAATTTTACACTCGTATGCATCATTTTGTGCTCATTACATAATATACTATTATTTTCTAGTTATGTAGATTCTAAATTTTTATTAACTTATGACAGCCATATTCGATATGCTAACATTTGCCAGTTGTCATCGCAACATCAAGATAAACGCTATCTTAATATCGCTTAAGTCTTTTTCTACTACCTCTCAAATACTCTGCTAACTTAGTATTTGGAACTTATGTATTGGTACTATTGTGAACGCCTTCGAACATTCCGGAAAAATACCTGTTCGAAGACTTAGGTTGATAACATTTAGTAGAGGATAACCAATTACATGAAAAGTGCTTTTTATTCATTCCTTTCCAATGTCATCTGTACTGTGTTTTCTTGCTTGGTTACTTACTTTTTTATTTAGATTCGTCAATGAAATCAAATTAACACATTAACCCAAGTTTGCATTTTATTATTTATTTATATATATATATATATATATATATATATATATATTTATTGCATACACTGCTCAACAGGTAAAATACCCAATTATAGAACAGGAATAGAAAGTTATAAAAACAAATTATAAAAGTAGAGTACAATATAAAACATTAAAAATCGATATAAGACAAAAAACAAACAATAAAAGCATAGAGAATAATAAAAACTAACAAAAACATCAATAAATACAAAGTGTAAATTACAGACAACTAAAAACAAGTTTAATAAGGTACATGTGCAGTATTAATTTAAAAAAAGACAAAAGGAAACAAAGATTAAAATTCATTGTAAGAAAAACAAAAATAATTTGAAAGTATTTAAATTAATTAAAAACTTCAGCTTTTATATCATTAAGGCTGCAATTAAAAATATCGAGGTTGCTACACAGTTTATTAAAATTGTTACAAATAGTGAAATAGGTGAATTTTTTAACAAGTTTGTATGTGGAGTGGGTAAATAAAAAACTTGGTCATTACGAGAATTTAATCTAGGGACGTGAAGATTTAATTTGCAAATTATTCCAGGAACATCAAGATCATTGTGTAGCGTTTTAAATAAGAATACTTGAGAGACGTATATTCGCCTGTCTTCCAGAATAGACAACGAGAACCTTTCAAGCAATTGACTCTACGGAAAGCCTATAGCTGGATAGATACCATCCGACTTAAACCAAAGTAGTTTAACAAACCGGCGTTGAGCTGCTTCCAGGTTGCTCTTATGAGCATCATAACTGGGACACCAAATAAGTGATGCATATTCAAATTTCGACTTTACAAATGATTGGTAAAGGATTTTCAATGTATTCGTATTAGTAAATTCACGACCGGTGCAAGCTATGAATCCAAGAGCCTTAAAGGCTTCAGAGGCTATGGTATCAATGTGGTTGGTAAATGATAATTTGCTATCAAAGATTACGCCTAGGTCGCGAAAAGTTGTAGGCCTCTGAAGAGTATCACTAACCAAATAATAGTCAAAAATAATCGGAGACGTTTTCAATGAGAATGATATTACGTTGCATTTACTAGCATTCGAGGGTAGTTTATTTACTAAGCACCAGTTGTTTACTTTACTAAGACAAGCTTGAAGTTGAAAACAATCATCAATATGGTTTATAACTGAGAAAATTTTAACGTCATCAGCATATATCAGGCAAAGCAAATCAATTTCGTCCGTTATATCATTGATAAATATGTTGAAAAATAAGGGCCCCAAGATGGATCCCTGGGGAACACCAGAGGTAGCAGCAAATTCAATTGACTTGAATCCGTTAAGAGTAACATACTGAAACCTATTTGTTAAATAAGACTTGAATAAGAGAATTAATGAGTACGAGAGGCCAATTTTCTCTAATTTGATTAACAGTAACTGATGATCTAACCTGTCAAAAGCTTTGGAGAAATCCGTATATATGACATCAGTCTGGCGATGTTCATCTAAGGATTCAGAAATATACTGAGTTATACAGAATAAGTTAGTCGTCGTTGAACGCCCCTTCATGAATCCATGTTGGTGAATAGATATCTTAGACTTAATTGAGCAATAAATACTGTCGTGAAGTAGGATTTCTAAAACTTTGCAAAAATTACAGATTACAGAAATAGGCCTGAAGTTTTGAATGTCAATAGTTATAGTGGTGTTTTATTATACAATAATATTACTATTACTATTAGCTTTTTATTGTCATTCAGATAGTGGCCTTGTTGGGATTCCGTTAATTTTTAATAAAAACAATATTTTGACAGGCATGCCGCATGGCCCGCGGCGATAATAATTACGTCATAAAGTTTCTGTTGCGTTTTTTGAATGCCGGGGAGCGCTAACCTCGACTATAGAAGTTACTGCTGAATATTGTTCTAAAATCAACAATTAATTATCATTGAAAGAAGCAAACTAACTACTAACAATTGTTTTTTAATAACAGCATTTTTCTTGATAGAAAAAAATTTAATCTTATATGCGTACAGTAACGTCTTATTTCAAGATTAGTAGCCTTAAAGATAGTTTAGATTTTTTCCGCTCAGCACTCCTACGATACTTCTAATACATTTCTTAACCTATATTTAAAATTCGGCTAACAAAGCACAAATGAATACCATTTTCTAACAGGCGAAATTAAGAATTTCCTCTTCAAATACAACGTGCGCTTTGTAAACTGTCTGAAATGTCAGTCATTCCTAAATTATAATTATAGGTTAGACACTACAGCGAGTTTCAATTTTTTATAATTTCAATGTAAAAATATGGAACGTACAATGAGAGTAATTAGACGGCATTATCATTAATAATTAATAAGATTGCTTCACATTAACCTGTGATTCATGCCAGGCTTTTGTTTCGCTTAATGACACATTTGTAACAAAACCCTATTATTATGGTAGTGGTAATATTGTTTATTGTTATAAAATGATCATACATCACCTTACTTTCTCAAGAGTTTCTTCATTGTGTACAACAATAATAAAAATACGAAATTAAAATTATCTCAGTTTCTGTACTAATTATTATGATTATGATCTAAACTGTGCACAGAATGGCCGAAAAGAGGTTTTTGCTCTACGTAGCACAGGCCACCTAAAATCTTCTGTAGAACATTTGTTTCTTCAATGAATGTGCATTTACTCTCGATGGACTAGTAGCTAGTCAATAGACACAATTGCAGATGTTGGGCTGAGAGTGATCCATATGTAATACGTAAATTTAATCGTCGAATCTATTGGGTCTAGTGGTAGTGCATGTGAGTCGGATGGAACATCGAAAATTATAAATTTTTTCTAGCCTAACGAGATTATGTTCACCTTCCGTTTTCGAGGATGCTGAACACGATGGTGATGTCAACACACCGATCTAGTGAACAGTGAGATTTTTTACCGAGCAATATTTCTGAACTGGTAAAATTTAGTTCAAATGTGCTTTTAGAGGGCGGAATATTAAACATAATATTTTTAGTCGCAAACTCCTCTATAAATCCTTATTTTACTAAAAGGAACCTAACCAGACTGCAACCAACAGCTACTCTCCGGGCTATGTGCCCCGCCGAGCGCTGAATTACAAGTTACAAGCCTGGCGCGTTAAGTGTAATAATTGCATATTACCATCAAAACGCTAATGCTTCGATTGCAACAAACACCAGCCGAAAGACTGATCCTACTTAAAGGAGCTCCCTTGCCAGTCGTCACACATCACTTGCAGACTGCAGTTTCGAGCTGTTGGCTCTCGTCAGTGCAAAGTAGGTATGCGACGACCGACATGAGAATCCTTTGACTATAGTACATCCCGGTATTTTTACAATAGCGACATGTAAAACAGCTAGCAGGCGCCATCTAGCGGTCCAGTGTCTGTTGCAATCGAAAAATAAATAGCCTGACTTGGCTTAGCATAGTTCAAATGTGCTTTTAGAGGGCGGAATATTAAACATAATATTTTTAGTCGCAAACTCCTCTATAAATCCTTATTTTACTATAAGGAACCTAACCAGACTGCAACCAACAGCTACTCTCCGGGCTATGTGCCCCGCCGAGCGCTGAATTACAAGTTACAAGCCTGGCGCGTTAAGTGTAATAATTGCATATTACCATCAAAACGCTAATGCTTCGATTGCAACAAACACCAGCCGAAAGACTGATCCTACTTAAAGGAGCTCCCTTGCCAGTCGTCACACACCACTTGCAGACTGCAGTTTCGAGCTGTTGGCTCTCGTCAGTGCAAAGTAGGTATGCGACGACCGACATGAGAATCCTTTGACTATAGTACATCCCGGTATTTTTACAATAGCGACATGTAAAACAGCCAGCAGGCGCCATCTAGCGGTCCAGTGTCTGTTGCAATCGAAAAATAAATAGCCTGACTTGGCTTAGCATAGTTCAAATGTGCTTTTAGAGGGCGGAATATTAAACATAATATTTTTAGTCGCAAACTCCTCTAGAAATCCTTATTTTACTATAAGAAACCTAACCAGGCTGCAACCAACAGCTACTCTCCGGGCTATGTGCCCCGCCGAGCGCTGAATTACAAGTTACAAGCCTGGCGCGTTAAGTGTAATAATTGCATATTACCATCAAAACGCTAATGCTTCGATTGCAACAAGCTAGATGGCGCTAGATGGCGCCTGCTGGCTGTTTTACATGTCGCTATTGTAAAAATACCGGGATGTACTATAGTCAAAGGATTCTCATGTCGGTCGTCGCATACCTACCTTGCACTGACGAGAGCCAACAGCTCGAAACTGCAGTCTGCAAGTGGTGTGTGACGACTGGCAAGGGAGCTCCTTTAAGTAGGATCAGTCTTTCGGCTATACAACCTTAGGCGAGGGTTGTATAGGGGATATACCATCCTTCGGATGGGATGTAAAGCCGTCGATCTCTTGCCTATTAAATGTTAGGCAAGTAAAACATCCCTACTCTTCTTAAGGGAAGGGGTTCGGCAAAAATTCCTGGTTGGGGGCAGCTCGTCTACAAGCGTCGGTGTTAGGCCTCAGTAGCGGAAATAAGCCGAAGGTAAATAAATGTATTAAAAAAAAAAGTTTAAGAAAGTCTGGAAAATTCATTTTTTTGTTAGATGTACGATGGCAGAATAGAATTGAGTTTTTTTACTTGGTACAGCCAAGGACGCAGCTGCAGTGGCACATTTGTAGATTCAACATTCGCGGCGCACGTATCGAACTTAAATTGCTCGGCTCATCGTGCTAAACTTTTTATATGCGTCGTCGGGGACTTGGCGTGCGGAGTTCTGAAAATGTCTGGAAATGTCTCCGTCTATTCCATGCGGACATGAAAATTATAAGACCGTCTCAGCACTAAAATGGGAAATTTACTGATATATGAACGGAATTCAAACCGATTTGATTTCGGAAGTTATTAACGAAAATTAGTTGAAAAGATTTACCAAATTTGAAGCGACCCCGTAAAGCCTTCCCGAAGATCCTGCACTTAGTTTTGAAATGATATGAATTTGTGGCGATAGGTCCGCGGTGAACGAATGGAAGTAAGTTTTGATAACAATGAGGGTTTGAATCGAGGTAAGTTTTGATAATGACGGGGGACGGTAGTACCGGTACTCTATAGAAACATTTGAATGGAAATTGAATGCATGTTGATATTTAAGTTGCGAAATCGAAATGTAGAATAATTTATAAAATGTTTGTGTGATTGAAATAAAATAATTTGACTGAGAGTATGAAAAGTAGTTTTGATGTATTTTAAGCTCATGTAGGGGCGATGCGATACTTTTTAGGACGTTAATTTGTCATGGTTGACCTGTAAAATAACTAATTTGAAAGACTGTGTGTTTCTGTTGATGAATTTGGGTTGTTTGAGAATTATCGTTGGTTTGTGAATTTTTTCGTAAAGATTTGTCTTAAGGACTTTTTTATTATAGTATGACTATGTGAAGTGAAAGAGTTGATTTTTTGGCAAATTTTGATATTTTTGCAGTTTTTTCTGTCTCCTATATATGGAATATACTATAACAAGCCACCTTAAATGCTGCCTGGCTGTCTGCTGCTTCGCTGTAATTCTACAAATAAAATAACATGCAATCATTCAACATTGGATCAACAGATTAAAACTCATACGTTGTTTAATTTTAATAACAACCTGTCCAATTGAAGTAAATAGTAGATTAGATCAGATGATTGTGCTTGTTAAAAACATTTCCAAAAAGAAACGTCAGTAATTTTCCATTATATCTTCCAAATGGGTGAACAATTAATAATTCTTTCATGAGTTACGCAAACAGAACACACTCTTCCCTCCAAGGATAATTAATTATTTAATTCTCTCTAAGCCCAAAGCGTGTAATCACTTTTAATTATAGTCGAATAAAACTTGTTGCCGATAACACATATTTACTTTTAATTATTCCTGTAATTGTATTTTGTAATTATATTGTGTATTGATTAATGCACTAATGCATGAACTTGAATGCTCTATGCGATGCTTTCTCCCTTTCCGATAAAAACGATCAATTAACACTTATGGAATAGAATTGTTCGCGCAGTGGCGTAGAGGAGAATCAATTTTTTGGTTTGTGGAAAATCCTGCCGCAATTTAGTCCATGAAAAAGTTGAAAAAACGCCAAAAGTTAGTGACAGGGATGAAACATGGGCATCCCCCCGTTATTGAACATGATGATGATATTTTTAAGGTTCAATTGCTGGGAGCAACTACCCCTAAAACTTAGTTTGTAACTTGTAATTCAGCGCTCGGCGGGGCACATAGCCCGGAGAGTAGCTGTTGCTTGCAGTCTGGTTGCGTTCCTTATAGTGAAATAAGGATTTTATAGAGGAGTTTGCTCTCTAAAAATATTATGTTTAATATTCCGCCCTCTAAAAGCACATTTGAACTATGCTAAGCCGAGCCAGGCTATTTATTTTTCGATTGCAACAGACACTGGACCGCTAGATGGCGCCTGCTGACTATTTTACATGTCGCTATTGTAAAAATACCGGAATGTACCAAATAGTCAAAGGATCCTCGTGCCGGTCGTTACATGCCTACCTTGCAGTGACGAGAGCCAACAGCTCGAAACTGCAGTCTGCAAGTGGTGTGTGACGACTGGCAAGAGAGCTCCTTTAAGTAGGATCAGTCTTTCGGCTGGTGTTTGTTGCAATCGAAGCATTAGCGTTTTGATGGTAATATGCAATTATTACACTTAACGCGCCAGACTTGTAACTTGTAATTCAGCGCTCGGTGGGGCACATAACCCGGAGAGTAGCTGTTGGTTGCAGTCTGGTTACGTTCCTTATAGTAAAATAAGGATTTTATAGAGGAGTTTACGACTAAAAATATTATGTTTGTATTTACTTGTTCTTTTTATTGTTAGCTCTCACTACAAGGATTTGTAAGATTTGGGACCTCCTTTGCTTGTCCTGACTTTATGTCGTAATAACCTGTGAAAAAAGAAGTAAAGTATTTTGGGCTACATTTAGGCGAAAAATTAATCTGGAGAACACACATCAAAATGAAAAGACGTCAACTGGATCTGAAAGTAACAAACATGCACTGGTTAATAAATAAAAAATCACAGCTATCTCTAGAAAATAAATTAATTATGTACAAGGCAATACTAAAACCAATATGGACCTATGGAATAGAGTTATGGGGTTGTAGTAAACCTTCCAACACAAATATCCTTCAAACATTTTAGTCCAAAACTTTGAGAATGATAGCAAATGCCCCATGGCATGTGTCCAACCAAACTTTGCATAATGATCGCAAGATATCATTTATCAAAGAAGTAATAAAACTATACTCAATTAAACATAAAAATCGCAGTACTAACCATGGTAACCAGCTCATAAGTGAACTTTTCAATCAACCACTCGCTGGAAGGAGATTAAGAAGATTGTTGGCCAGAAAACCTAGCCAGGTGAACCTCCTGATTCAAGCCTCGCTCCTTACATAACATTTACTAATTACTTTGTATTTGTTTTAAAAAAGGTAGATTGTAAATATGCAGTAAATAAATAATAAAAAAGGAGAGAATAAGATATCTTGTCATATAATCTCAGAACTAAATCGCGATAAGTAAGTTTACTTCATTTTCGATATGGATAACGTTGCCTCTTTACGCAACAAGTTTGTAATAATGCAAGGATCATAAGTATAGGGTACCTATACAATTAGAATAAATTGCAGTTATCGGATTCGCACACTGACCCACATTTATTCTTTTTAGTGGTTTCGTGCTCTGCGGTAATTAATTTGCACGTATGCTAAATTGAGATACAACATTTAAGCGTACATCCTCCATAAATATTAATTATCGTAACTACCATGTACGGCAAAATTTTGAAAAGGTTTTCAACGTGCCAGGTAGAGCAGAAATTGACTTGCAGTGCATATAATTTGTCCTTTGTTGCCGTGGACAAAGGAGAGTTTTTGCAGCAAACATTTCATTATTTATTTGTCGAACTAATAAGTAGTTTCAGGGACTGTCTGTGCGTTGACAAATAAATATATACGGTGTTCTCAATGATTCTCAGTGCGATATGAAATTGTAGTTTTTATTTATTTATTTATTAAATCATACGTTTGGTTTGCTATTTGCGCAAAATTCTGTATTAAATAATATTTTTATAGTACATTTGATAATATACGTAATTAATTTCGGTCAGATTTTTCAATAAGGAGCTTGATATTGTGAAAAAAAATTTGGAAAATGTTCATAAGTATTATACAGGGCACCTCAACTCTCTGAAATGTGAAGATCTAGATTTGTCTAATTTGTTTTCTTAATACGTACAATCGAACAACTAATTTTAAAGAAATGTACAAAATATGCTTAGGTAAAACTGCAATTCTGTAGTAATAATAGTAATAACAATTTTATTCACAATTTAAGAATGATACAATTATTAAGTATATACTTATGGCAAATCAACAGGAACATAAAAAATAATTAAAAAAAACAGTAAAAGTATATAGCAAAGATTTGTAAATTACAAACTAAGAATAAGAATGACAACAAACAACATTTACTATAAATAAATATATTTATATAAATATAAAGTAAAATTTTAAACATAGATCTTTATGTGATCGTTCAAATTTAAAAACTGGTTAATATATCTACGTCCTATTAGCATGCTTTCTGTTCCACTAAAAATTGCAGAATCGGATACATATGAACAACTTTTTGAATATGTCTTTCAAAATTCAATAATCCCTTCTAATTTTTTAAGAATGAGTCCGGATTTCGAAAAGGCTTCCGTACTTCTACACTACTAAGTAATATAACTGACGAAATTTTGTGAGCCATTGACAACACGAAAGTCGCTTCTTTGACATAACTGGATATGACTAAAGCCTTTGACACCTTAGATGTTAATTGCCTCATTGCAAAATTAAATTATTATGACATATCTGGAAATACTTTTTCTGGTTTCAAAATTATCTGAATGACAGACAACAGTATACTATTATTAATACAGGAAACTCGATACTTGCATCACAAAATAGATCAGTTTTATCCGGTGTTCCGCAAGGATCTATTCTTGGACCACTTCTTTTTAATATATCCATTGCAGATATCTCGAAACTTCCACTATATTCGTATTCAATCGTTACTTTTGCTACTACATGTGTGTGCTTATTGTATCTATATGTAGGTATATTTTTGTATATATTACATTTAAATGTATAAGTTGTTTTGTTTACGTACATATTATATACTTTTTTATTTCTATACTATAGCGAACAATGTTAAATTACTTTGATTAACTATATTCGCTAAATCATGTGTAAAAGTAATGAATCATAAATGCCCAAGAACTGAACCTCGAGGTATACCATGACTCTCAACGACTTATTTGAGAAAGGTACGAACGAATCTAGTCATTTATTTTACCTCTTAAACCATACATGTACAACTTATCAAGCAAGAGTTACTCATGATGGACAAGACCAAACGCTTTACTCAGATCAAAAAATAATAGTAATAAATAAACACCACATACATTAGACAACCACCAAATCCGAAACCAGAGCTGTCCGGGAGGGAGTTGCACAATGAAAGACTAGGACTACAGCCGTTTCCTCTGACATTGTCAGGTCGGAGCCGGGTCTCGAACCCGGTAGCGCAATGCCAGCTATCAGGCAATGCTATATACCAATACATTTATATTTATTACTCATACTTACATGAAGAGGCATTAAAAAGTTACTGATTTTGTAGATTTACCTTTTTAAAAAAATAGACAAGGTGACAGTATGTTGAATTTTGAAAAAAAATTAGTAATTCTATTGAATATAACCTTTTCCAGAATTTTGGACAAAGTGGATAACAAGGAAATATGCCGATTATTATCCACTTAAATTTTTTTCTGACTCCTTTTTTACGTAGGAGAACAACTTTGGCAGACTTTGAATAGTTAACTAAATACCTTATTGGCTATACAAAAAAATCAATGTAGGTACTTCTTTAAAAAAATTGCTAAAACATTATCAAGACCTGTCGAGTTTGACCTCTTTATTGAACTAATAATATTGAAAATCTCTATTTCAGATGATTCCTCTAAATATATTGTTGGATAATAAATGTTCACTGATGGTTTAGACTTATTGTCACTGTCAATAAGCTGATCTTTTAACTGGTTTGGAATATTTATAAAACGCTTGTTAAACATATTTGCTATTGTCACGTGTTTACACTCTCCAGCAAACACCCTGTAGGTGGGTTCAATAAATTCCAACAAGAACTTTCATAAACCACTGATTTATTAATCACTTAATTATTAATCAATTACAACAACTAGCCCTTACACATTAGTACACACTAGTTACAAGTTTATGCTACTATAGTTTCGCTACTATAATTCACAACTAGTTAACGTTCTTTATTTCATCTTATCACTTGCTTATCTCATACATCACTGTCCTCAGTGCGCTTAGATCCACGCTATATATACTAGCATCGAATGTACTCGATTATTCTAGAATGTTCTAGGTTAGAGATCTTTCCAGTCCTTCTAGTATTTTTTATGAGCCAGTGACGTAGGCGTGCACATAACACTATTTTAAAAGGATCAGGTTCACTATTATTTCTTATTTTTATTTCAATGACAAAATGTACTTGCTAATGTTGTTATAGTGGCCTTCAATTTTGGCAGGTAAAAAATGCAACGAAAACTTTACGAGTTGATTATTAACGCCGGTGAATCATTCGGTATGGTGTCATCAAACAAGCCGACCTATAAAGGTAAATGATTCAATTCAATTTGCGGGCGGGCTAGTGCAGGGAGTAATGGTACTTTAATGAGGTCGAAAAATTTTTATCGCGTTTATTACCTGCACGATAAATTTGCAAACAACTATACTAATAGTTTTCCAAGTTATCTGAAATTTATTGCTAGATTGTAAAATTTATCATTATATGATTTTTTTGCATTTACTAGAACTTTCTTATATTTTTTAAAATGTTGGCTGTCAGTTTCTAATTTTGTTGCATAAAACTTTAAACTGTTTTGAAAATTTTTTAGGCGTTGAGTTGGATCAAGGTTTAGATTTTTTATACTATTCATTTTTATTT
Source organism: Leptura quadrifasciata (assembly GCA_963675555.1). Classification (NCBI taxonomy): domain Eukaryota; kingdom Metazoa; phylum Arthropoda; class Insecta; order Coleoptera; family Cerambycidae; genus Leptura; species Leptura quadrifasciata. The sequence goes on from OY776679.1 coordinate 4,817,654, forward strand.
TTTACATCGAAAATTTAAATCAGTATAACAAGAAGATATCTAAAATATTTCAAATGCACTATCTACATTCTCTGACATATAAATAACATGCCAAACTCAATATAAGATTAAAATGTTTGATAGTTACTTGTATTAAATAACCTTTTTGTGACACAACTAGTCAATTTTTGGGAAATTTTAAAAATTACTAATATTTGAACAAAATGATCTGAGATCTGAAATACTCTCATAAAGAGCAAAACAAGGAACATTCTTGCCAAAATTTGTACACATGTTATCAATAGTTTTTGCAGAATTTACAGTTTGCATGTTACATTAAAGTTTTGATTAAGTTTTTAATAAAAATTGGGTTCTATCTAAAAAACTAGTGACGTAATAAAAATCGTTAACGCAATATGAAACTCATTTTTCTTTAAAAAATTCTAGTTAAATTCATCCTTTTTATCCGTAATAACATCTTATATAGTGAAAACAAATCTTATTATATAACTACGTAACTAACAATACACAAGTTTAAAAAAATCGAAATCGCCTTAGGTCGCATTATTTCTGAGTCGTTTAATAGGCTGTAAAGAAATTCTAATTACTTATATTCTATAAATCCATTCACCTAAATTAAAAAACTTGGCTTAAAAAATGTATTTATTAATTGTATCTATTTCCAGAAAAACTAGTTTTTTTTAGCTACACATTAGTCACTACATACGATCATCTAATAATCCTAATCATGTCAAGAGATAAAAAGTGGTCCATAGAAAAAATATCAGCAGGTTTTTTCTATTCTGTTTACTAGAATTACTATTCTGTCCAATCACCGGCCGCACTATCCTCGAGATCTGTGTTCGACGATGACTCATCACCATCTCTCACCTGGCCGACGAAGAGCAAAATGAACCATGAAATACGATTTGACAGTTTCGTGGTTTGAAACGGACTTATAAAGGTGATTTTTTTATACTGAACATAATTGCCTAGCAACAGAACAGAGCGTTCTCTTTCTCCATCCTCTTTAACACCGCTGCCAGATTGTTTCGAATTTCCTTATGTCAAGAATCTAAAGGGTCTCGCCGGGTTTCCATATGAAATCTGCACTAGCGTGCTTGTTGCCATTGGGGGCTTTATTATGTTTCTAGTTGTTGGAAATATTATCATTCAAAGAACTATAAATAATTTATGATATTGAAAATTACATAATGGTTTCTTTACCACGTGTATCTACAATACGCTACTCTACTCTACTCTACACTACACTACTCTACTCTTCTCTACTCTACTCTACTCTACTCTACACTACACTACTCTACTCTTCTCTGCTCTACTCTACTCTACTCTACTCTACTCTACTCTACTCTACTCTACTCTACACAACTCTACTCTACTTTCCTCTACTCTACTCTATAGTGATTTCCTCGACTATACTTGTTCCTTTATATCTCTGTCAAATAAATTAAATATTGTAATGTCATGTCAATGTCAGGTTGTGCTTTTAAACAACACGAATGTGTGTGCATGAATTTTTAAAAAATGGTTTGGGATTCTTCAATAGTAGAAGAAAATGTTTATTTATTAGGATATGAGGTAAGCGAGATTTGATACATAGATCAACAGTATTTTCAGAGACATTTCATATTAGATTTTAAATGAACGATAGTTCTCTGCTAGAAACCTAAAAAATAAATTTGCAATAATTGTTTAAGCAGAATACAAGATGTCATTTTTGAATAACATTTTAGTTTCTCTAAGCAGATCTGTACGACGCGTTGAAAGCCTGGAATTATGTCACTACATCGACAATGATGCACCAAGAGTATGAGGAATCATCTTATGTCCAGCTGCATTTTCTGATTTGTCCCCAATTGATTTTTTTATATGGGACTTATCAACACAGACAGTTAATTATTTTGTTGTGTTTAAGCACAAGAAATAATCCACGGCCATGACACCATCCAGTATAGTTTAAAAATTTTGATTGTTTTCGATTAGTTTCAAATGAGACACAGGTTGCCAGTGTGTCATTATGTGTAATATGATACAATATTCGCATCCCTTAAGCTTTATACCTCCCTTATGAGCCACAAACAGCAAAATAAAATGCATTGATATTATTAAAATAGGACAAGTCTTATAACGGTATTTTGCTAAAATCTAGTTGTGTGCATCTAACTTTAATTTTTGTGACATCGTCAGTTAGTTGTCATAATTTATTGCAAGTGTGCAAAAAACTAATATGCCTCATATAAGCGATTTAGTTAAATCTGGAGTTATTGCTAAAGCAGAAGATGGATGGCCATTGAGACAAATTGCACTGCGTTATAATATTGACAAAAACTCAGTGTGTAACATTTTAAGTGGAGAATAAACGGTACGATAAGTAGAAATCCTGGATCAGGGCGACAGGATATCAACTCAACAATAAGATTTGCAATTGGTAAATGCTTTAGTAGAAAATCCATTTTACTCACTTATTTAGGCTGCTGAAGAAACGAATTTTCCTGGATCAAGTAGTACTGGTAAGAAGAAATACTTACTTAAAGCTGAACATAAAGAAGCTCGAGTAGGATTTGAGCTTGAATTTTTAGCGCATGATGTAAATTTTTGGAATAATGTAATCTTTACAGACGAAAAAACTTTCCAGTCAACACACAGCGGTCGTATTCGTGTTTACCGCCCTCGAAATACTCGATTCGATGAGAAATATATATCTAACAATGATAAAAGTGGTAGAGTTTCCGTCAATAGGTGGACTTGGATATCGGCACGTGGTCCTGGTATTGGCATATTGAGGAACGATTTAATAGTATATCAGGATTTTAGACAATATTATGCTCCCTTCTGTGTCACAATTATTTCCTAATAATGAGTTCATATTTCAACAAGACAATTGTTCCGTTCATACTGCTCATACCGTAACTAACTGGTTTCAAAATAACAACATCAATGTTCTTAACTGGCCCAGTCATAGTCCAGATCTTAACCCTGTGGAAGAAGTATTGGGACTACCCGTAAGAAGTATCCAAAAACGAAATGTGAGACCACGGAATGCCGACGAATTACTGGAAATAGTAAATAATGCATGGGAAAATATTATTACTAATGATTATTGTATAAGGTTATTTAATTCTATGCCAAACAGACTTATAGAAGTTATAAATAGAAATGGTGCAATAACGAAATATTAATACTTAGTTTCTTGTTAAGTAGGGATATCCTTTATCCTTTGATCCAGGATTTCTACTAATGGTACCGTTTATACCGTTTCTTAAAATGTTACACACCAAATTTTTGTTAATGTTATAACGCAGTGCAATTTGTCTCATTAACCATCCATCATTTACTATAGCAATAACTACAGCATTAAAATGAATGAATTAAAAGTGATATCTGTTTTATTTCGGCTACTCATTACATATTCAAATAGAGACAGATTTACATTAGAAAAAAAAAGTTGTCCTATTTTTTTCTGCTCACGACAGTACATACCCGAGGGAGGTGAATCAGATTTTATGTAAAAAAATCGCTAATACGATTTCTTAAATTTTAGCCCTTAGAAAAATCGCGATAGGCCATGATTTAAAAAAATAAAATATGACGTTCTGTCCAAAAGTGGAGTTTTTGGTGTTGTATCTTTTAAAAAAAACCGGTCAAAACCGATTAATAAATACAATTTTTATGAGGATGTTAGGTTTGAAATGTGTCACACTATATGTATTGTATGAAGGACAAGAAAATTTTGCGAAACACTTTTTACAAATAAATTCCTGATAAAATCTGTCCAAGCTTATTTTACTAAAATCATGTTTTGCTTATACTTAACAATACCTATCACAAGTTTATCGATGGTCAGTCTGGCAACGGCGCAAATCGTACAATGGGCGAACGATGTATTTTATTTCGTATGCTGGTGCTGTAATTACAAACAAAAACAATCTAGCCATGAACGCTGTGTTTCCTTTCGCAATAATCGTACTAATGTGTGTTTATTTTACATTGCAATTAAGCTTTTTATGAGGGAGCTTTGTATTAAATCAACTGACTGATACCAGCATTACTTTATTGCAAATTGCAGCGTTGTTTATGTGATTATACGTTGCATTTTTTTTATGTACATTTGATAGGCTTCTAAACGGACGATAATAAATGTAGGTCTTTAATTCCCTCTTTATTCGTCGTTACCCTTCTCGTTTTTAATTATACAGGGTATATGAGCTCTTTCCAAGAGACGACGTATCGATAAATATAAAGGATGTAGCTATAGGTTCTTTTTAAAAATTAAGAGAATCTATTTGGTGGTACCAAAATAAACAATACAGCAACCTAGTATACTTTATACGAGGACAATTGAAATTGGTCGGTGTTAAAGCACAAGACCGTGCGCACTGAACTTGATATTTTGCCCTATATATTTAGCAATGGTATCGAGATTCGAATGGTAGTTGAAACTGTGCAGGCGGGTCCGAGACTGGCAATGTAATCAGCCTGAATGAACCATCTACGACTGCACTGGTTTAAAGATAATAAAACGGACGGATATACTAGCACAAAAAACTCGTAAATCGTTTCTCAGTAGTCAACGGAAGATTTATGAGATGTGCTGTCAATGTGCCAGTGCAGTGCATAAATACCTGTTATAATTAATATCAAGCGTAGGATTTTAGTTAGTTATTGTTCATATTTATAAATATTTACTACTATATAAAAGGTAAAATATTTTAATTATTTACTAATTTACCATGGCTTCCTGGAGACCATTTGAAACAGAGGATAATATAATAACGCTCGAAAATCTTATCATTTTCTTATAAGAAGCATTTCTATTTACCTCCGCCCATGTACAATAAAGAGATGCCGACTGTTTTTGCCGGCTTTTAGTTTTTATACGGTTTCAATTAAGTTCGTATACACTTTACCTGTTGATTCTATTTTCTTCTCTATTTTTTCTTTTCAATTTATCGTAAATATTTAAATTCAAAAAGTATCAACGTATGTGGTCTTGTACACAATTAACAAAATCCTAGTTTCCAGATTTACATTCTAAAGCCTAATTGAAATTTTAATAAGAATTATGCCAAAAAAATTGATTTTTATTTCGTGGTACAGGGTTATTCACAATATATTGGCCTCCCTTTATTTCTGTTATTGTTGAAGATAGAAAAAAAATTCGTATAAAATTTGTAGGAAATTTCATCGAAACGCAATAAACAAAACAATATCATGTATAGGTCACGTGATACGAAATAAATATATGTTGTTTTTTTTAAAGGAACACCCTATATATTATTGCATTTTCGAGAAGCCCTTTTTCCCCTGATTTCAAATATATAATATTGTATAGGTCAATCTTAAATACTTCTTGACATATTTGACATTCAAAATGCAATTGAGCTGCTTTATGGCAAGAAGAGTGAGCCAAGAGTGAGTGAGTTGTTTCTACGACTACTTTAAAAAGTGCTACAAACTACGCTAATTACACTTGAAAATTATTTATTTCACATAGCGTGTGATAAATCTTTAACACACGTTAACAGTATGTGAAAACGCTTTCACGTATGAAAATTGCTATTTTCAACATGTAAATTATATATACCCTAACTATAATCACGTGAAAATAATTAATATGATATTAGAATTAACTTTATATTTAATTTATTTAAAAACATATTTAACAAAGCAAGAGAAAACTCTTTGTAATAAAATAATACTACATGAGTAATAAATTAAAGAAATTTTGCAAAGTAGCCACCATTATTTTCAATGCAAAGCTCATAGCATTTTCTTAAGTTTAGAAAAATATTGCAAATACCCGTTACTATGGTTTCTGTTTAAGTCGTTAATTTCTTCTTGAATTCTTACTAGACAGGTACTACTAACCAAATGCACTGAGCTAAGTAAGTGAAGCACCCTGTATATACCCCATATATAAATTTAGTTTTTTCTTATGTATTTCCAAATTCAAGTAATTATTGCAGTTAATTAATTTCATTTTTACATTTATTTACTCATTTAATATTGAACACAATAAAGTTACCAGAATGCATTTTAAATTACATTCTTTTAAAGCTACGTGAAACGCTACATTTGTGCGAAAGAATTTACTTAAAAATCGAGTCTAGTCACAGCATTTGTTTACAATGGACACATCGTTTTCTATCTTAAGTAATGCAAAGAACGGACTCGGCAAACTACGACGCATAGACTTGAAATTTATAATGTAAACATTTCCAAGCATGGGGCCACGAAATTCGTAGCTTTCATGTGAATTGTGACGTCATTTTTACTATATAAAAGAAGATCAGACTGTTCAGAAAAGGAGATGCATTTGTAATCCTAACCAAGGTACTTTGCAGACTTCGATCAGCTGTACTTAGGAAATAAAATTAAACCACGCTTGAAGGCTTCGGTCCGCTGTACTTAGGAAATAAAGTTCTAATCCACCATTGCATCGCAGTACTTCGTGTTCGTTGTACTTACATCAAAGACAATCACTGCTTAACGTACACTTTATGAAGTGTCGTTTTAACATCTCTACGATGGCCTACGAGGATGTTAAACATGTAGAACCGGGGGAGAGAATTCACGGGCGATATAACACTATACAGAGCGCACAGAAATTCAGCTGGCATAAATTTCTAAAGGTGATTACTTTCTTATTTCGAGACTCTACTTTATTATTTGCAGTTGCATTCATATTCTGGTTACGGTGTGTTTAAAAGAGGTTTAAATGACGAATTTGTGGTACTAAAAGAATATTAGATTTTTTTTTAATGAAATATTAGCTTTGATTTTTAACAAGAAAATATAATATTATATTACCAGTTATTCAGTTATGATTTCATTCACGAATTTAACTCATAAAATTTCATTTTCTGAATATTTTACTAGGGAGATTTGCGTTTGCAAAATAACAAGTTTATATTCAAGAACTATATATTTTCTGCGTTTATGCAATGACAAGAAACTTTCACTTCCATTATTTTTCATTTGATGTACTTATTAAGGCTACTGTGTGCCTAATTTTGGACATGCAAAATGTCGTAGTAATGTTTACCTGTCAAATTATTATCTGAGATTTCTCACCAGCGATCTATTTAGTTTTCTATGATTATTTAATAACGATCCATCCACTTAATTACCTTGCGCTCACAAACTGTACAGGCCATCGGTCAGTGCTGGGTTAATTAGCCCGTAAACTTGTTCGTATTAAGAAGGGTTTACTTTTCGTCGCGTACTGAACCGGGACGTCTCGTCTGTTTGATTTACATCTACCCACCTTGTTTTACGTTGTTGCACAGTCATACAAAATTTGGTAGACTGCTTGTTTTAATCATAATCAAAGGATTTTTTCTCAACATTCTATGATCTTTTACATGAGTATTTAATGCTCATTTCTCAACTTAATTTTGGTAATGTATAAACATGACGTGATTCTTGTCCTCTGTTTTGTATTCGATTTATTATTTGGCTATTGCTAACAACTTTAATTATAAATTATTATTATCTAGCGATTGCTAACAACTTTCTTTAATTATGCATCCATTATTACCTAGCGATTGGTAACAGCTCTATTATAGATTATCAGTATCAGGCCATTGCCACAACCCTAATTACTATTAAAATAACACAGCATACGTTTTCAGTTCTTGTTATTGCATCAAAACGCACAGTATATCTATAGTATGGTCATTACTATAGCGACGCAAGTTTTCTATTATAATATTTAGACAATTGCCTCTCAAATACTTGGATTACTTTTGATTTCATGTTCGACTATTGTTGCATCAATTTACATAAAATAAAATGTTTTTTTTTACTATTCTTTCCCATCAATTATTGACTTTTCTTTCACCATTACCTTTTTCATCATACAGTTAACAAACTAAATAAATGGTTTAATTTCAAAAGCAAAATAGAAAACAAACTTCAACTATAAATGTGCAGTGCAATCTTGAGTAATAGGATACTACATGGATGACATATATAATTAACTAGGTCTCTCAATTAATAGACAGTGTGTTCAAGTTTATCAGGTATTTCAATTAACAGAGTGATTAATTTTCTAAGGTATATAGTATCAGAGAGAAACAAGTAATATTACACTTTATATAAAAGAATCTGGGGTAATTAGAAAAGGGTTACTACACACACACAACGAAATTTGGGTCCTACACTAATAACAAAACTAGACGATCACGCAAATGGTCAATCTTATTTGTTTATCCTTCAGATAAATAAATAGTAATTAATCTATTGGTAACATAATTACTAGTACTTCTTTTAGTAATTAAATAGGGTACCTCACAGTAGCTTCATAATTCAACCTATATTTTACCTAAATATGGTTAAATCTAATTTTGCGACTAAATTTATTATATATAATTTAGGTAGGTAGTTCTATTGAAAAATTAGCATTTTTAACTTTTTGCCAAGTTGGACCAAGTCCGCATAGTTTTACTTTTGTTCTTGTATTTCGATTAGAGTTTTATGGAAACAAATAAACTAGTATTATTAAACATCAACTTTCAATTCTTGCATCAAAACCTCAAAAAAATACATCTATTTAGCTTTAAGAGAGAAGTTCTCAAGCAAATTTTTTTAAATTTGTTTTTATTTTCTTCTCGAAAACTATGAGCTTTGCCCCATATTACTTAAGATTTTTTGTTTATCTGATCGTTCTCTATTACCAGTTTTTTTAATTATGGGAAATTAATTACACCCTGTATATATATATATATATATATATATATATATATATATATACTATTTATTTTAAATTATGCTAAAAAATACTAAACCCATTTCCTCGATCCATTTATCTATCCACTGATAAAATTATACACAATTGCATAACTATAAACAATAAAAGTTAAAAATCTGTTGATAAACATAATAGAGTAGAGAGTTGCTCGCTCACGAAGCGTCCAGCGAACCACAAAGCATAAAAGTGAAAATTAGCTCACTCATCTCTTGTTCCAGATAAAGTTATTGCGATTTTTTTAAATAAAAGCCAATTTAGAGAAACCCTTTTTAACTAAAACGGTTCTGCGTCGCTGATCCCCTTGTTTTGTATTTTTCAGAGTTGTTCAAAAGCAAGCAAGTTGATCGTGACCCAGATGTAGTTTTTTGAACTCGCAGGACCGGCTGCGGGAATAACTTGATTTTATTCATGTATTCTTAAGATTGTTTGTTCATAATCATTCTTTAAATTTATGGAAGAACTTAATCTTCTTGAACGATTGTTAAGAAATAGTATTTTATTTTAGAAAGACCGTATATGGCCGGTAGCTTAGGTAATGCGCGTTTACCACAATTTGACTGATTATTTTCTTAGAAGTTCCCTATTTGTAAGTAAAGAAGTCCCGAGAAACATTTGCGCCAAAATATTCATGTCTTTTTATATATAAAAAAAAAGAAATTTAGAAAGAAGTACTGAAGGTGTTATCGCGAATGATGTAGTGGAAGTATAGCAACGAAATTTTTTTGCTGAAATAAGCTTCAAATGTCATGAAACGTCAATATTTTAAATTTGAGCGAAGAAAAAATTTCTGTCTGTCGGTCTGTAACTTTTTTTGTGCGCACTCTGGAACCGTTTATGATATTGACTTGAAATTTGGTACACTGATGTATTATAACGAGATCTGGAACTAGATTATATTTTGATGTAATTCCGTTGAAGGATTCGTGGATAAATGGGGTAAATAAGTCGTGCATTTGATACTATATATCATAGTTTGTTACTTAAAAAATTAGAGGGCATTTCAGTAAGAGGGGCACCATACAGCTGGGCAGCCTCATATCTACAAAATCATACGCAAACTACTGTTGCAGATGGCGTTAACTCCAAAACTAGAAATATAAACCTGGGAGTGCCTCAAGGATCGATTCTGGGACCTCTGTTTTTTATAATTTTTATTAACGATATACCCAACACATGTATCACTTTAAATCAACTTCTTCTATATGCAGATGATACAAATATGCTAATGTCCCATAACTCCATTGAACAGATTGTTATAAATAGTAACAATGCATCACAGGAAATGAGTCATTACTGTAGCAACAACGGACCAAATTTAAATGTAAATAAAACATACTATATACGTTTTCTGTGAAAAAATATTGCGACTAACTATGATCTGTACCTTAAAATTTTAAATAAATCCATCCCGAGTATAACAACTACCAAGTTCCTAGGTGACACCTTGGATCGAAAGCTTACGTGGGAAGCGCATATAAATAAGGTTTGCACAAAATTGAGCACTGTCTGCTATATTATAAGAAATTTAAGAGATACCGTCTTCATAAACATCCTAAAAACTCTCTATTATGGATTGGTTCAATCTCAACTACAGTATGGACTCATTTTCTGGGGAAATTCCTCATATTTTAATAGGGCATTTCAATATCAAAAAAGGGTTTTAAGAACCATGTGTAAGATCCACCCCTTAACCAGTTGTAAACCACTATTTAAAGATTTGTAAATACTTACTTTGCCTAGTTTATATATTTACCAGTTAATAATGTACATAAAAAAATGAATCTGAATTCGTTAGAAATAGTGATATTCATGTGTATGACATGAGAAACAAGGATAATTTGTATCAGCCATATTCCAGACTTGCACTGGGAGAAAATTCTCCGAAACATATTGGTACCAAATGTTTTAACAAAATTAGTCAGTGTATCAACAATGACAGCAACATGTCATTTAGGAATAAAATATTTAAATTTTTGTGTGATAAAACATTTTATGACATAGATGAGTTCCTTAATTGTTGATTTTTCACAAACATAAAACGGTTCATTTTAAAGTGTATGGTACACTTATCTCATTTTTGATATTTTTGGACTTATACCACTTATTCTGACCTATTAGATCTGGTGATGGCTACCCAAATCATCTCCTTAGAATTGATTACGAATGAAGTTTGATGTTTTGCATAAAAATCTCTGGATAATCAAAACGTATGTTTCTACACGCGCTGGCCTCGGAATGACCAAAGAGTCATTTGTATTATCCAGAATCTAGAACTGTATATCTGTCTAAATGCCGGACGTTATCCCAAAAATAATACTACACTTCCTGTAACCCCACCCTCATTTTATGTTCTTATATGTTGTTGTTGTACAATTTCCATTCATGTCGACCGCGAACCCTAAGTCTGTTAAACGACAAGTTTATGGTTCTAATTTCATTTACAATCAAATTTGTCATTAGATGCATCGTAAAGGATCCGATGTAATAGCCACGGAAAGAAACAAGCGAACGAGGCGGACCATGCATGTAAGTTAGATGTTATTTTATGTCCAGAGGGACCATTTCTTGTTTGTTTCGTTTTTGTTTGTAAGTGGTCCGGAAAATACCGCTGGACAAATAAATGTTCGAAAAGGAGCAGTAAAAACTTTAAATAGCTTTTCGGTACCGATTCGTTGTTTCTAATTAGCTGGCTTCATTGTTATTCATGACTATAATGGCAGTATTAACTTCTAACGAAGAGGCGCGTTACATTAATTTGGGACGTATAAAAAGCAGGGTTCTGATTACACGTGTATAGGGTGAATCTGGAATAGAAGGTTTTTATTTTTAAATACTTTCTGTAAAATTAACTCCTCGGGAATAGAAACTTCTAAATAATTAGGATTTAACACCCAGAATTGATAAAAATCGTATTAACAGTTCTGCTACTGTTTATCTAAAGAACTTGTTTTCAATTGTAAACAAATAATTAATAATCAGAAGTTTTAGATGTGCTTGTTTCTTTGAGCTTCAATCCATAATGCTCTTATTGTACGGGAGTGGATTAACGATCATTTTTACAATAGATGCATAAGTCATAATGCCCCCCTCATGGAGTAGGCTCCCTAGATTACAGACATCATACCCTTATATTTCTTTTTGTGGGGAACACTTAAAGAAAAAGTAACAAACAGGTAAGAGTTGTGCGAGAGTATAAGAGAGGCCAGAGGCCTGTGACAAGGATGACTCCATAACAACTGAGGAACATAAGACTGAACTTAAGGAAAAAATAATCTTATTAAACGAAGATAAATGCGTATGAATTGTTCTGTAGATATTTGTACAACCTGGCTACCAATGTTAAAAGAAGAACTTAACAAACTCATCATTATCTAAAAGAAAATATAATCAGTTCTGTGTAAGTAGTAAGTATCTATGGAAGTAACACAGACAGAATCTTTTTTTTTTAATACATTTATTTAACGTCGGCCTATTTCCGCTACTGAGGCCTAACACCGACGCCTGTAGACGAGCTACCCCCAACCAGAAATTTTGCCGAACCTCTTTCCTTAAGAAGAGTAGGGATCTTTTACTTGCCTAACATTTAATAGACAAGGGACCGACGGCTTTACATCCCCTCCCAAGGATGATATATCTCCTATACAACCCTCGCCTAAGGTTGTATAGCTTCCGCGCATACACTGATATACAAACCGCTGGAAGATGTGTGAGGCGAGAACGCGGTTTCCGTTGGAATGGTCACCAATCCAAGTACTAACTGCGCTTGTCGTTGCTTTACATCGCATACCGAAGTATGTACATAGTAAAGACGCACCTACGCTCGCCCGAATCTTAAAGCTGTGTATTTAACATACACCACAAATAAGAGTTCTTCAAAAAAAGCTTTGAAAACGGAAAGATACTACTTTCCGAAACGTCATCAAAATACATTATTTCTGTTTATTCCGATTTATATTATTTGTAAAAAATAACCCCTGGCTGTTCCTTTGACGTAAACGTCAAGAGCGCAGAGGCTTTTTTCCAATAATTCTATTATTTTGTAAATTCGGTGACTTGTTTTTGAAGAGGATAATACATGTAGAAGAAAACCCAAATAGAAGGAAAGAGTAGTAAACTGATTTTCCAATTTTCAATTTGTATTTGCATGAAAATTTAAATTTCCTCAGATTTTGGTGAAACTTGGCACTTGGGGATTTAAGCGATTGTGAATAGCTTTTCCTTATAAAATTATTAGATAAAAATATGCCTAATATGACTTCTTCACTTCTGGTAATACATATCCCATCATGGAAATGCACTTTTAAGTTGTTAATGCTCAGAATAAGTGACACCCAGTCAACCTACCATTTGCCAAAAAATGGTCTACATTCTCTGCAACTTGTCAAAACTAGTGGGGCGCTGGCTGCGACCCTATTGGATACACTCTGTATATAAAATAAAACAACTTGCACAGAAGGGAATTATGAAACTTGAAATAATTAAGAAGCCTTAGGTTTTTTCAACAAGTTTTAGTTTGGATTAAAAAACAGTCAATAATTTTAGTCAATGTAGCCAACCCGTGACCTGACAAGAAGCAAATATAAAATTTGTCCACATAATAATAGAAGTTTATAAGTGCTACGTTAAATTGTTATTAAAACTCCAAGATAAATAAAGACTTAAAAAATTGTCTTGAAGCCTGCCCTGCGAACCAACTTAAAACAGCGTACAGAGCCCCATTGAATTTCGCAATCATTTTAATTTTACACATTGCACGCTATAATACAAATTAACCATTAATAACAATCCTGACATGGATTGTGTTCGGTAATAATATATGCAAAGTATATTGTTGGACGTAATTGTGAGGAGAGGCAGCTCTGGTGATTACACAGCAACAATATTTGTGCCTGAAAAAAAATCTGATCAACTTCCACTAATCTCTAAGGCTAATCTAAAACGGTGTAATAATTTTTTTTATTGTGGCCGGTAATTGTGTGAGAAAAAAGGTCCTTGAACCTCCCTAATTTAGTTTCTCTTTATGATGCACCACCTACGTGCTCCTTGTAATAATTAATGAGGTAACATTCAAAGCAGTCCGCACGAAATCGGTTTGAGAGGAACGTTCGACAAATATTAAATATTACGAAGGCAGTAAGTATTATGACGACAGTTTTTGAATTCAAAATAGAATAGAAATTGGAATAGGAATAATTACGATTGAGTGCAGTGCAGTCAAACTGTTTTTTTTTCCTTCTAACTGTCGTGCGAGTTAATATTTATAACTCTTGTAATGTATTCTATATGTTAATAAAACTTCAGAAGAAATAAAATATATTGGGTATAAGTTTCAGACTAAAACTGATGTCAGTAATTATAGGCCCGCCGTAATTTTATGTCATTTTAGTAAGGCAATCGAAATATTAATTCATGAATCTGTATTTTTTTCAAGTTAAATCACAAATACCAACTTATTATATGTAGCGCAGTACCTTGCTGCAATGTTAGATATAGTCGAGTATACTCTAACTTGGCGGGTCCAAAGGTCGCTTCGTCGTATGAAGTAAGAAACTATTTACTCGATAGCTCAGGTATGACAGTGGTTCTCAAACAGTTTACAACAATTTACAAATGATTATATGTCTGTAACTGTAATGCAATCGCTAAATAATTATACAAAAATATTAAAGGTGTTATCATAAAATATTAGGAAATATGAATTTACTAATTTCGTTGTTTTAGTTTCGTTGTTTTCGCAGGGTTTTCCCATTGAAGATGTAGTACGTCGCAATGTTTGTAACATTAGTTTCAGTCGTTTGGAAACGCCATTGTGTACCTTAACCGGTGGCAATGAATTTTTAATTCCTTTCACAAGAATTAGTGGGTCTTATGCTGTAGTAATTTATTTTATTATTTTACTACACATTTATTGTTAATTTGATATTAATTTTAATATAAATAAAGTAGAACAATTCTCACAGAAGAGCATAGCGGTGAAGCGATTTTCATAAACACTAAAATACAAAATACTTGAACACTACACTTAAACAATTTACCTACTCGATGCGCTTTTCCCCATTCGTATATTAAAATATAAACATTTTAATTGAAACAAATTTCACAGAACAACGCTAGCAATAAAGCCTTTTCACAAACAACGAACACTATGCACTCGAACTCTTTATTCGACGCGCGTCTTGACATTGGTGTATTAAAAAATAAAAATATGTATAACTTTAATCACTGTCACTATGACTGACATCATCACTATCAGAAGAATCGGAATCGTCAAAAGTAATAATTAATGGTTCGACTTAAATATCCAATCTCTTTGCCACCATCGCTTAATTAATTCCTCTGTATGATTGATACACTTCTTCCAGTCTTCTTTTGTACACTGTTCTAATGCTTTTTCCCAAGTTTCTAAAACTTCCTTATCAGTTCCATCAATTTTTAAATGTTTATCGTAATATTGTTTTGTATTAGCCCAAATTAATTCTATAGCGTTAAATTGACAATGGTAAGGTGGTAAATGAAGAACTTCATGCCCATTCTCACGCAGCAGTTCGTCAACAAAGTACATTTTTTCCTTCTTATTACTCCTAGCAAGATTTAACAAGTCCGCTTTCAGTGCTGTAGAAGGAAAAGGAATATTATTTTTAGTTAACCATTGTGCAATATTATGCTTTTTCTATCGACAAGTAGGTTGTTTATTTAATTGTCGGGTGTGATACGAAGCATTATCCATTACAATTAAACTTGGTTCTTCAAGATTTGGCAGTAGTTGCTGCTGCTGAATGAATCGCTTTCCTACAGTTGATTTTTTGTGTTTGACACTTTTTTTTGATAAATCTTGCCACGATTTTCGAACACTTCCATTGGCAAATACCCATGTTTCATCTATAAATATAACCCTTCGAAAGTTACTGTCATAGTCTTCCATATATTTTCTTAAAAATACAACCCTTTGCTGAACTATTTGCATTTGGTCACATAAATAGCGACGGTTACAATCTCTTTTATACCTAAATCAACAATGTTTTAATAGTTTTAAGAGACTTACCTTAGAGACGTCAATGATTCCCTTATTTTTTAGCATTTTCTTTAAAGTATCTAATGTAAAATGTGTATTCAATTCATAAAAATTATAAATTACTTCCCTTATTTGAATTTTAACGCCTTCGCGTACATCTAATATTTTTGGTATCTTTTTAATTCGTTTTTTTATTTTCAAGGATACATTATTAATATGTTGATGCTTAATTCTGCTAACTGTTATGAGACTTATGTTTAAGGCTTCAGAAACTCTTTCATGAATTCGTTCAAGAGGTACCAAGGGTCCCTTGTTTTCCTTTTCTTTTATAAAATAATCTATTAAATTTAATACCAACTTCTTTGACTGTTCCTTTAAGACGCCTAATTTAGTTGCCATATTTACCAAATATTATATTTTTATAATTTAATGTTATTCGAAATAAATATTTACACACGTATTTAATTTAGAAACCTGGACACATTTAACGTTAAATAGAATGACCGACATAGCGACGCTCCAAACCGCAAACTGTAGATGGTACGTCCGTTTATTGGATAAAAACTATAGGTACGCCACGCCCATATCATCAGGTGATATAGGAATGGGCTGTAAAAAATACCTTAAAAAATACTACAGCTTTGGCACACCGCGGTAAACTGTTCGGTCTAACTATTTATTTAGCAAGAAATAAAACACGAAGGATTGAGGGCCTATGTAATGTATAATAAATAAATAAAAATGGCTGTGGATATTCGCTTGTCAAGCGAATAAATAACCAGACCATTAAATACCAAGGGATAAACTCGCGCGGAATAATACAAGAAAAATTTTTAACGAAAAGAAAGTTTTAACAAAACTTGCGGCGCGGGATTAATAAAATAAAATGTTTAGAAGAAAAATGTTTAACTCGGTAAATCGGTAGGCAACAGGATTTAAACCCGGATGTTTTATTCCCTTTACTTACACACTTCCCTTTACTTACACACTGAGCTATTCCACGACGTACAATTCATGTAATATGTAGATACTAGAAAATTGCAAGTCCTAGGTATAGTAGTTTGGCAATGTCCGTTTGTCGGATGAATATCCACTACCACTAAAAATAGCTTATATATTTCATATAAAGATGAATTTAATTCTAATATGAGACGATTGTTAAATAACCAATGACAAATTTTCAGAGTTTGAGAATCGCTGAACTTATTGAAAAAGTAGATTAAAATTTATCTCTCTTCAGCGTGTATCGCAATATTTCTGTCTCAAAATAGGTGAGAGAGAAGCTTGGCATACATACGTGACAGTGTTTTTGGGCTATTACTTTAACTTTGTGTGCGAGAGAAATGAAATCGTACGCGCATTATCAACTCATACACATGCCAGTTTAGAGTTTACTAGACTTTATGGGAGGACAAGTTGATATCGTATACAGATATTTTTCTAAAGCGTTTGATCGTCTAAACCATGACTTTTACTTAAAAAAACTAAGTTTCTTTGATTTTGTTCCCACTTGGATTGAATTTTTTAAATTATATCTAATTGAAAAGCATGAATTTGTCTTCTATAGAGGCCTTAACTCCACCGTAATTCATGCAAAATCTGATATACCTCAAGGTTCGTTGCTTGGGCCTTTCTTTTTAATGTTTGTAAACAATATCGTCTCCCAACTTAATTGCAATTCATTGTTGTACACCGATGACATGAAAACTTTTACTAGTGTTAATAGCGAGGACGACACCAAGAGATTACAAAATGACTTAGTTAACCTTCACTCATGGTGCGACAAAAACGAGCTACCCCTAAATATGGACAAATGCTACACTATGACTTTTAGTAGGAAACATAATCTTTCGATACATGAATATGTTATGAATTATACGAAAATGCGACAAACTGAAAGATCTTGGCGTTACTTTTGACACTAAACTCACATTTAATAATCATATCTATTAAATAACAGCTAGTGCATATAAAAAATTAGGTTTCATAAGGGATTCTAAAGGTTTTGAGAACTCCAATACCTTATTTCTCCTATTTGTAAGATCTAAATTGGAATACGCCTCGATCAGCTGGAATCCTGCTTAACTAATGTAATCTTTGTAACAAGTACCTAAAAGTGTGTGAAGTGAGGTACCGTCTCGGTTTAAGCGCTGAGACCTCGATCAGCGAAGTGAAGCAGCGTTGGTCGAGGCCGTCACTTGGATGGGTGAACGGCATCTCATTTCGCCGTCCTGGTTGAGTGGAAGAGTAGCTGTAGCTAAACTCCGCCAGGACGTAAATATAAATAAGGCATTAAAAAAAAAAAATCATGTTTTTTAGAACGAATCGTAACTGTTTTCAGACGAAGCGAAGTCGAGTTCGAATACATGAGTCCCAAAAACTGATTTAGGTACATGTTACAAACAACATTTTTTTGTTAAAGGTCCCTAAAAGATATTCAAATTTCCCGAAAATAGTGACCTTCGAATTTTAATTACCATGCGACCATAGTAACCAGATTGTTTAATTGTTGTATTGGAACCATTTTGCTTTATTAACCTAAATAATCCTCAAAAATTGCCATGGCAACTTTTGAGGACTTTTAAGTGTTATTTCACTCAAAATAATATTAACCTGTTAATATTTATTTAACAAGAGAAAGTACAAGTAGTTAAATGGTACTATGGTGGACATTCACCATCCATTTCATATCATCTGCTGGAATTGCACATGTACATAAGTGATAAGATTCCCCTGTACAGAGTACTTTGCCTTCCCCGTACTGTATGTGTATTTACGTGCGATATATTTATATACATTTAACTGTTTATCCCTGCTCTGCAATTGGTTTTTTTGTTGGGCAGTGTAGCAATAAATAAATAAGATCAAGATTTTCTTAAAGAAATTTTGAAGTTAGTTTCATTATTTTGCTTCCAAGTAGTAATTAATAAAATATTGTGGCATATTAAAAAAATATTCTACAACCAATTTGAAGAGATTATTTTCCGAGGCTCGTTTCGTTAGATAGATAGTTGTTCACGAGACAATACTAATGGTTAACCTCTTGAGCTCCACCAGTAACCATTATTAACTATCTAGATTGCGAGCTAGCCCGATGACAGCACTGTCATGTTAATCGCTTAATCAGTGAGATGCAATCACCAGATGAAGCGTTTGTTCAGTTCAACAATAAGACGGGTACATGCATGGATTTGCTACGTGTATGAAATACAAATTGTTTACCGTTATTTCGGAAATTAGATTATATGGAATGATGTCAAATTTTACATAAAAGTGTAATAAAAAATATTAGAAATATCAAACATAATCTGTATCTCTTGAAAAGCTTGATCAGTAGTATCTTAGGCGTATTGAAAATATCAAACACATTTTTTTGTTTACTGTGGTACAGTGCTTGATTAGTTAGAAGAAATTGGAAAAAAAGAGAAACTTATTATATGTAAAACTAATTTTTTTGGTAAGCATTTTATATATTATAATTAGTAATGTGTCTTAAGCAATGCTCTACATTTAGCAACTGTTTATTCGAATATTATTTACAATAAATACTCATCTAATTTTATTTTATTTCACGGTCAGCGTTTAATATTTCAGTCTCTTCTACCATAAGTCATAAATATCTATAAATAACTTTATGTCCGACCACGTTATAAAGGACTGTTTATGATATAGTTTTGCTGTTATAAAGTACCTCTTTATTGTACTAGTAAAATAAAGTTACTTTATTTTAGACGTTTCCAATAATGAAATGGACCGATGTCAGATTTTGACGTTTTCAAATAAATATATACAATAATAATTAATTTTTTTCGTTAATAAGCCAAATCTAGCAGTTGGACATAAAGCTTTGTATGCAACT
Source organism: Leptura quadrifasciata (assembly GCA_963675555.1). Classification (NCBI taxonomy): domain Eukaryota; kingdom Metazoa; phylum Arthropoda; class Insecta; order Coleoptera; family Cerambycidae; genus Leptura; species Leptura quadrifasciata. The sequence continues at coordinate 4,837,277 of OY776679.1, forward strand.
CGCCCTCTTTATGGGCTTTCTCGGTAAGCTCGCTCGGCCATAAACAGGACTCGTTCAATAAAGCCTTGTATTATGAACTTGATACATAAATAGCTATTATCCTCCGGATTCCGTGACCTTGCGGAACGGCCTCCACAGACCTTGCAACATATGCAAATCCTGAGCATGTCGCATGTTACGAAATACTCGCAAAATTTTTTGAAATACAGCTCCCATATACACACAAACGCCCAGAAGTATTTTCAATACTAATATATGTTTTAGTCATAGTAGGGGGCATACTCGTTAAAAAATTGAACGGGATAATTGATGATGGAAACATCGAAAAAAAATGTATATATCTTTCTGGTTTTGTTGGCATCATATCGTTCGGGTACGCTTATCATATTTTTATAGTAGAATCTTTAAATAGTGTTTCATAACATATAATTCTTTGAAATCAATAGGATGGGTAGAAGTAGAACGTCCTTAAAAAATTTCACTTTTTTACTTGCTTTTCGTTAACTCGCAATATAGTTTTCGTGTATGTGTTCAAATCTTGCATCCTCTATTTAACACACTTCCTGACATAATCAACTGATGAAAATTTGCACAGTTACCAAGATCGGATGACAATACAGCATTTCACCGTTACTTTTGCAAATGTCCGCACGTAGGGGGTGCGGGAGTAAAAATTGATGAAATATACTATCCAACCGACACCTCCGGCAAAACGTAGAATACAAAAGGTATTTCGCCTGATCAGAGACTTCTAGATCCGTTTTTTCCCGTACAAATGGTACGACATTAGTTCCAGTGGCATAATGAAACGCCGTTAGGTGTATACCTCGGAACCCAGCTCCAATGAATGAATTTATGTAAATTTGTTCTATACGTTACGTATAATTAAAGTATGACTAAAAAGTAGAAAATAAAAAAAACATTTTTTTTAGACTTGTTTTTCTTAAAAGTCTGACTAAAAAGTAAAAATAATTGCAAGAAAAGCAAGGGTTTTTTATTTCAACTTTGTATTGGTAATTAATTCTGGTACGCACATTTACACATATCATTCTAACTGCCTACTGTTTAGTGTACATTGTATACCTACAAATACGTGTACAGTCGTTTGCAATTTAACCGTGCACATAAAAAACACAACAAAAACTTTACGACCTCATTAAAATGTACTATTTAATGACCCCATACCGATTGGTTAACAGGCATTAATAATGAGCTCGCAAAATTTTTATTGTCTTTTTTATTTGCACGGTAAATCCGGAGGTTACTTGCTAAAATATAACTACTAAAAAAGCTGATACCTACCTAGTAAAAAGTGCTTAAAAATAGCTGTTGTTGATAATACTTTTGAAATAGCCTTAAACGCAGTCAGTAGATAAGTAATGACAGTTCTGGCTCAAAATCCCATGTTATTTCTTATGGGGGTTCATTCTGGTTTTCAAGGTCACTTTTCGCCAGGCTCCACCTACTTGCGCGCGCAGATCTAGCGGGACATTCAAACGTTATGTGTTAAGTATGTTTTTATTTTAAACAGAAGATAAACATAAAAGTTATAAGATGTTTTATATAAAAATGTACTTAACACAAAGATTTTTATTTATTTTTGAGCATTCATTTTCTTTCTTGACTGTACGTCAGCTGGTTATGAAGCAAATTTTATGTACGAATAATAAACAGGTCTGTACGAATATTAAACAGGTGTATAAAGCTTTTTTACTGGTCTGTACACTGCAGGTACGGCTTTTTTACTGGTTTGTGCGGTACAGGCACGCCTACTGGTCCCTATGATATGTCATACGGCGTTACTACTTACTGTTCGATACATTAACAGATACAGACCAATAGTAGAATACAGGTTTTTACGGCCGTTGTCTAAAGTAGTTTCTTCCGGGTCTTGCCGTGGTCGTCGCACTGACTCAAGTCTTCTTTAGAATCCTTCTGAAGAAGCTGACGGAATGGTCAGCGAAACGTCAAGTCAAGTTCGACGACCACGGCAAGACCGGGAAGAAACTACATTAGATACAGACCAGTAAAAAAAGCCGTACCGGTAGCATGCAGACCAGTAAAAAGGCGTACCTGTACCGCACATCTCAGTAAAAAAGCCGTAAATGCACCATACAAACCAGTAAAAAAGCTCTACAGACCTGTTTAATATACGTACAGGACCTGTTTATTATTCATAGATAAAATAGTATATTTTTATATAAAACCTTATAACTTTTATGTATTTTTTTTTCTATATAAAAAACGTTATACTTTACGTCTTGTAACTTATGTATTATTTTATATTTAAAATAACTACTTAACACATAAAGACGTTTGAATGTCCCGCCAAACCTGCGCGCGCAAGCGGTGGGAGCCTGGCGAAAAGTGACCTCGAAAATCAGAATGAACCTCCATAAGAAATAACAGGGGATTTTGAGTCAGAACTGTCATTACTTATCTACTGCAGTCGCTGACATTAAACAACGATCGAAGTTCCGTAAGGGTGCAAAAAAACATTGTCTTTATTTTAAATAAACTTTATTGACATGTTCATTTTACATATATATCCATAATAATAAATTTCTGATAAAGTACAAAAAGCTGTACGTAAGTACTATCACACAAGATCTTATCTATGAGAATCTTACATTGGAACAACATATAGGTTAAATTTAAAATAATCGGTTACGTTTATCAATTAAATATAATCGTAATCCCTAACTGTAAAATACTGATTAAATTATTTGAAATAATTTTGATTATTACATATTGATATCACAAACGTATGAGCCTTATATGCAAATAAATTAAGAAAATTTACAGAACATGTACAAATGGCTCTGGCCAAGCAAAAGAGATTACCAAAAGTGCCCAAAATAAAAACGATTCTACAAATCGGTAATTCCTTACCCCATTCTGAAGACTGCCATATCGTTAGAGGGAGATCCGATGGCGAGATGTTTATTATTTTTACGCCAAACACATCTTTTTTCGAGTATGGCAGCCTTAAAAGAGAATGACCTTTTAACATATTCTGGCAGAAATTTTCGCAATTAGTTCACCAAGCTACTTTACCCAGGGATTCTTGAAAACGAAAGGCCTTTAGAAAGATGTAAAAATTTTCTTCCCGAATTCCCCATACATCTATGGGAAATTGGAGAAGAAAAACTACTCAAAAGACAGGTTAGTGTTGACACTCCGCAAAATGCGAGCACCAAGATCAATTTGTTTATATAATTGCACCATTAATAAATAACTTTGTCCATTTTGTGAACAAAATGAAAAATTTAATTTATTTGTCTCATCAATATCCAATAATTATCACGAGGTAATTTTCTTTCAATTTGTACTTGAAGAGATGATTTTTAAACTGCTCTAGATCAAAAATTGTTTATGTTACCATTTTTTAATTGCAAAAAATGTATTCTCTATTTTCTCGCGCGAATTTGGATGTGATGGTAATATAATTTTTTAAATTTCCGTCGTAACATATTATTGGTCATTCCCTCGTAATTTCGTAGAAGACGTCCATAAGGCAATATTAAACAAGTAAAAGGAATGGAATAAGAAACTACCCTCAAATTTTTAAAAACTGAAGCATCATTCTACTTCTTCTACTTGAACAAGAGCCACAACAGAAATATTAGGTAAGCTAGGAAGGGTCTGCGAACAACTATCACCTCCAGATCTTTATTTAATACGTGGGAAAATTATTGCCCCACCACCAATAACATGAACGTCTCTGTGAAAAATTGCCCAAACATGTAAATTTTGAATACCCCGAACAGCAATAACTGAAATAATATCTCTTTACAATTACACTCAAGATAGGCTTGTTAGTTGAAGATAATTAGGATCAATAAGGTCTGTTGGTTGGTCTTTCCCAAATTGTTATTGAATTATTTGGATATGAATAAGTTTTGGGCAGCCCTCTCAAAGCCCGTTGATGTTTTTGGCAATTGTTCACTGGGTTTTAGGAGCCTCAATATATTTCCTGTCCCTACAGATCTGAAGAGTACGCGTGTACCCAGACCCATCCCGACCCCCAACTAAATTATAAATACATAAAAAAATATCAAATATGAAATTTGATCAACCTTATTATATTCAAAACGCTTAAAAACTTATTTGCAGACAATGAAGCCAAACAAACAAATTTCTAGGGATTTTTGGCAATAGGACCAATGCAAATAATTCGGATCACAACACTCTTATTAAGATTTTCTTTAAATATTGGCGAAATAAAATGAAACGTTGGTCGGAATAACCCAAGTGCGGGTTTGAAAAATTGGTCGATAATACAGATTTTCAACCATTTTGCAGTTCGGCCCTATATGCCCAGGTACATATAAAAAAATCACTCTAGTATCACTGTATCTAACAGGGGCGCACGCAGGGGGGCAAAGAAGCAAACAGGCGGCCAAAATCAACTTGGCGATTATCTAAAACGGGTTTCCCCCACGTTATTGCTCTGCGTACGCCTCTGTTATATAATAAAGTCAGCCAACCGGCGGGGCCTCCAGGAAAGTTACGGGCCTAGTCCATCGTATATTTAGCGCAGGTACTGGGGCCGAAAATAGGAGAATTATAAATACAAGTTAATTTTATATCATTGTAACGCTGCTAGTAGAAGAAATCCTAATCATAAGTTGGAATTACGTAGTCATTCGAGTTTTGGCTACGAAAATACTATTTTTCACGCGGACTACTACCTGCAACGTTAAAATGTTACAAAATGAAAATCTAGTAAAAATCTGCATGGACAGTTCCAAGTTTGAAAGTTCTCCAGTTTTCCCCAGCCAAAATCTACCTGGGCTAAGTGTGGAGGACCGTAATACATATATAGTGCGCAAGACCCGAGCCGAAGGCGTTCAAAAATTTCGTTGTGTTAACCACAATGAAATTATTCAGTCACATTGTTGACAATAAAAAAGTTATAAGTCCATAGAACACTAAAACATCGTGGGCGAGTAGTTTCAAAATTCAAGTACGCTACCCTGCCCACCCATCTAGTGCACTAATACATTTTCTACTACTACGCTATCACGTTTAATTATGAGTTTAATATGTACGGTTTAAAGATAAAGAGATGGTGGAAAGTATATGAAATAATACAAACATGGAAATGTCCGGTGAAATCTTTTTCTTGATTTTTTGCAAATTTTTTTTTCAGTCTTATGAACGTTCTCTTCACTCTTCCCTGTAAGATCTGTAAAGTTTTTTCTTACTGAGAGTGTAAGCAGGACTTACCACTATGGTGCCGCCTCGTGTGAGGTTTCTGAAATGAAGAATAAACAATATTAAGAAACGTCGGGCACATAATACAAAGTAAAACTATTTTCGGCATACATTCAAGACAACGGAGAAAGAGAAGCAAATAACGAATTTATTTCCCAACTGCAACAGTGTGAACTGGGATTGTTAAGACCAAAAATATTTTCTAGGTTTACTCAGGCTGTGAAACATATATAGAGCCCAGGCGCAGGCGGATAGTATGACAGATTTTTCAAAATCTAAAACATTTTTTGCCGAAAAATTTAAAAAAATGGCGACGGTTCAAAGACTAAAAAGTTTTCAAAATTTTATTTCTAATCAAAGATGTACATGGGATACATCGTTGGATAGTACTCATCTAGACCTACAACTTTTGTCTAAAACATTTTTCTGTTAGGGGCGAGCGTAGGTGCGTCTTTACTATGTACATACTTCGGTATGCGATGTAAAGCAACGACAGGCGCAGTTAGTACTTGGATTGGTGACCATTCCAACGGAAACCGCGTTCTCGCCTCACACATCTTCCAGCGGCTTGTATATCAGTGTATGCGCGGAAGCTACACAACCTTAGGCGAGGGGTGTATAGGAGATATACCATCCTTCGGAGGGGATGTAAAGCCGTCGGTCCCTTGTCTATTAAATGTTAGGCAAGTAAAAGATCCCTACTCTTCTTAAGGGAAGAGGTTCGGCAAAATTCCTGGTTGGGGGTAGCTCGTCTACAGGCGTCGGTGTTAGGCCTCAGTAGCGGAAATAGGCCGACGTTAAATAAATGTATTAAAAAAAAAAAAAAATTCTGTTAAAACACAGAAAAAATATATTAGAGACCTAAAGCAGTACAAAACCATACAGGACGAAATAAATTGAGTTCAACTTTGGTCTATCATAATACCGGTTCTAATAAACGAATCATCGTGCTTGTTTTTTAAGAAGCGTCTTTCCGAAAACAATTCTCTAGGCTCTCCTAATTATCGGATTTTAATATCTCAAAATGGATTTCAAAATTTGTGTGCTCTTTTATATGTCCAAAAATTTTCAACTTTCTAAATGCTTTAGTTTAGCCTCAGCAATATTTTAAAAATTTGCAAATTTTCAAAACGAAGTTTAGATTGCAAAATTATTATGCAAAAACTAAAAGTCTGATCTTGATGAAATTTGGTGGGAAGATTTATTATATTAAAAAGTTTTCTTTAGCCAAGTATGAAGGTCCTAAGTTTAATAGTATAAGTATTTGAAAAAAATCCACAAATAACTTGCTATTTCAAAATTTTTTTTGCGATTTTTACTATTTTTGGAATAGTAAAAATGAATTTCAACTCAACAGTATAGCGGTAATTAATAATAATAATAATAATAAAATACATGCAATCTTGCGAAAATACTATTTATTGCATTCTCCGCTGCGCCATAGGCAGGTTGTTCGTACTGACGTGAGCAGAAAAAAATAGGACACCTTTTTTTTTCTAATGTAAATCTGTCTCTATTTGAATATGTAATGAGTAGCCGAAATAAAACAGATATCACTTTTAATTTATTTTTTACTTTAATGCTGTAGTTATTGCTATAGTAAATGATAGATGGTTAATGAGACTAATTGCACTGCGTTATAACATTAACAAAAATTTGGTGTGTAACATTTTAAGAAAGTGGAGAATAAACGGTACGATTAGTAGAAATCCTGGATCAAAGGACAAAGGATATCCTACTTCCTACAAGAAACTAACTATTAATATTTCGTTATTGCACCATTTCTATTTATAAGTTCTATAAGTCTGTTTGGCATAGAATTAAATAATCTTATACAATAATCATTAGTAATAATATTTTCCCATGCATTATTTACTATTTCCAGTAATTCTTCGGCATTCCGTGGTCTCACATTTCGTTTTTGGATACTTCTTACGAGTAGTCCCCACGCTTCTTCCGCAGGGTTAAGGTCTGGACTATGACTGGGCCAGTTAAGAACATTGATGTTGTTATCTTGAAACCAGTTAGTTACGGTATGAGCAGTATGAACGGAACAATTATCTTATTGAAATATCAACTCATTATTAGGAAATAATTGTGACACAGAAGGGAGCATAATATTGTCTAAAATCCTAATATACATTTCACTATTAAATCGTTCCTCAATATGCCACAAAACACCAGGACCACGTGCCGATATCCAAGCCCACATATTGACGGAAAATCTACCACTTTTATCATTATTAGATATATATTTCTCATCGAATCGAGTATTCGGAGGGCGGTGTGTTGACTGGAAAGTTTTTTCGTCTGTAAAGATTACATTTACATCATGCGCTAAAAATTCAAGCGCAAATCCTATTCGAGTTTCTTTATGTTCAGCTTTAAGTAAGTATTTCTGAGCTGCTGCATGACAGCGTAGCTCCGATTCTCTTACTCGCCTGCGACCAGTACTACTCGATCCAGGAAAATTCGTTTATTCAGCAGCCTGAATGAACTAAGTAAAATGGACTTTCTACTAAAGCATTTACCAATTGCAAATCTTGTTGTTGAGTTGACATCTTTCGTCGCCCTGATCCAGGATTTCTACTAATCGTACCGTTTATTCTCCACTTTCTTGTTGTTACACACCGAATTTTTGTCAATATTATAACGCAGTGGAATTTGTCTCATTGACCATCCCCATTTTCTGCTTTAGCAATAACTCCAGATTTAACTAAATCGCTTATATGAGGCATATTAGTATTTTGCACACTTGCAATAAATTATGATAACTAACTGACGACGTCACAAAAATTAAAGTTAGATGTACACAATTAGATTTTAGTAAAATACTGTTATAAGACTTGTCCTATTTTTTTTTGCTCACGACACGACAATGCGATTCCGAGCCCGAAAATCCGAACGCAAATGACACTATGAAAATGAGGTGTATTAAAAATTCGATTGCTCGAAGACTAGGAAACCTAGCGAGCTGAATCTTCTTTAGAAAACCTTTCTATAGTTTTGTCTACATTTGACTTCATATATACATACATAAATTTTGAATAATTAACATACTTGCTCACTTGGTGAAGTTTTAATGCTAGTGGCGATTTTAGGACTTATTTTCTCGAAAAGGTCTAACATATTGAAAATTTGGGGAGTAGCGTTAGAAGCGCTATAGTTTTTTGAGTAAGTTCACAAAAAATCATATTCGTAGCTCAAACCGTTGATTTAATAACGCGACGTATGTTTTAAAAACATTTTTCAAATTACTTCTCAGCCATAAAAAAAATTATTTTGCGAAATTCGACCCTACTAAAAAAAATTGTAATATTCCATTTCGGATGGCGAAAATTATGTTATACAAGATGGTGGAGGTCTCATTTGGTAGTACTTTAATTTTAAAAAAAACGGCATCGATTTTACTCCACTATTAATGATGCAGTTGATACACAAATTATTGAAATGTTAGAAAACGACGATGCTCTTTCTGGAAATCTCTTTGCGCTTCAACAAGACGGAGCACCCCCACATTTTGCTGTGACTGTTCGTCAATTTCTTAATGATACATTCCCAAGGTCATTGGATAGATGACGGGGTTCGATGATGGAGTGGCCACCTCGGTTACCGGACCTGACTCCTTTTTGTGCGAGTATTTTAGGACGAAATTCTATGCAACTCAAGTCGCTAGATGATTTACGACACAGGATTGTTCAAGAACGTCAACACTTATGCTAATCTCAGATCTATTTACAAGAAAGTAAGTACCCTCGTTTTATTTGTTGGCGAGTTTTTGGAAAAATCAATATATCTAATGTATTTAGGGTGGATAGTGCAGGAAATGCAGGCGATATACCCAGCTTTCTTCTCTTCTTTTCGATTTCCAATTGTTCATTATTATATCTGCATTTAAGCGTAAAAAAGCGATTTTTTCTCTTCCCGTCCAAATAAGCCACTCGCGACGACATACTGACGGTGCTATTAATCACTCCTCGTCTAATTTAGCCATCTCTCAGTTGTTTTCGCGATCAAATATTTTATCATCCCCGAGATCAACCCCTATCATTAATTTTACTGCTGCCACATTAGCCCGGTGTGTTCTGGACGACAAAAACGAATTATTTTTTGTTTTCTCTATATCGGTCGTTTTATTTGTCACAGACAACCGTCATAAATAAAATGTTGAATTAAGAGTGGGCGGTACCTGTACAGGACGAAGGCGGATTAATAAACTTGGCCGTTCTTGTACTGGGTGGTTCGGAAAATGCGCTTCCCATTTGGAAATTGTCGCAGGGAAGCGGTGAGAGGTCAAAAAGCCACGTTTTCCAAAGTTAAACAAAATTTATAAATAATTGAAACAATTTTTCACCCCTAGTCTGTAGGGTTGAATGTTCATTTTCATTCCCTTAACAGATTTCAACAATCATAATATATTTTGACCTTTAGAATGAATGCATAGGGGCGAGCGTAGGTGTGTCTTTACTATGTATATACTTTGATATGCGATGTACAGCAACGTCAGGCGCAGTTAGTAGTTGGATGGGTGACCGTTCCAACGAAGACCGCGTTCTCCTCACACAGCTTCCAGCGGCTTGTATATCAGTGTATGCGCGGAAGCTATACAACCTTAGGCGAGGGTTGTATAGGGGATATACCATCCTTCGGAGGAGATGTAAAGCCGTCGGTCCCTTGTCTATTAAATATTAGGCAAGTAAAATATCCCTACTTTTCTTAAGGGAAGAGGTTCGGCAAAATTCCTGGTTGGGGTTAGCTCGTCTACAGGTGTCGGTGATAGGCCTCAGTAGCGGAAATAGGCCGACGTTAAATAAATGTATTAAAAAAAAAGAATGAATGCAAGTGAATCTATCCCCAAGAAACAATTTTTAACACTAATAAGAACAACTATAAGTTATATAAAAATATATAAAGATATTAAAGATGTATAAGAAAATTACCAAGATTTATTACGGTTTTATAAGCCACAGTAAGTTCTAGGTACATAATGAAGTGATATAAATATTGCCATCACCATTTTATAAATCCTACAGTAACCATTACCACATTATAAAACTAACATTTTTCGAATTATATAGAAGTGTCGTTAATTAGGAGGTAATAGTGTTTTGCATATACGTTATAAAACTTTTGGTGACCAATTTTGTAATGAAAATTCTTTTTATAAATTTCCATTACCCTTGGTGAAATGTGTTACCCTTACAAACCCTAAAATGTATCATGGCAGCTTTCGTTTTGTTTACAATTCTGCAAAATTACCATTTTATCAGCTTGAAATTAAAATATGTATAAAACATACTTATATTTTATAAAGTTTTCATTGAGCTTCTATTTGTGATTTTTAGAAAACTTATTTATACAGTCATCATATCTGCAAATTGAAATTGATTATTAAAGAATATTTTAGAAGTCCCTGCAATTTTTGTCTTGTTCATGTTTGCAATTGAACAAACTTTGGCAATAGAATTCTGGTTCAAAGTTATGCAAACATTCCCAGAAGAAAATACCTAACTATTTCATACGTCACTCTTTATTCCGTATGAAATTACACACAATATAAACATGGAACTTGAAGACAAAGAGTATAAATAATGTGTCCCAGCGAGAAAATATATACCGCATTATTCTGTAGTTATATATAAGTAGGTAATAAGAGTAAGAATATTTATGTCACTATTTGTTATAAGTTACGAAGTTATACACTGTTACTAAACAAAGATATTGGCAACCCTTATACGCTGCTCCATTTAAGTCATTTACAAGGGTAACAGAAATATTACCCTTACTATAATATAGAAATTAGGGTTATCTAAGTTTAGTGATGGTAAATTTTGGGTTACCAGTATATAACTAAAAATATTTATTGGGCTAGGAGCTTTATATCTTGATTCATCTAAAGATAGTTTAGACTTTGAGTTTCAGTCAGAGGAAAAAGGATCGCGACATAGGGAAAGAGAGCGATATTATCTTACCTGATAAATTGCGGCAGAAAGTGCCAGCCAGTGGAGCTCTGCTTCAGCGTCAGATACAGCTCGAACGTCGACGCCGTCGTCAGGTCGCATTGCACGGTCCCCAATCTGATGCAATGCTCGGACGTTTCGAACAGCAGGTACAGTTTGCACCCCCTCAGCCCGCACGGCTCCGATTCGGCCATGGAAAGGATGTCCCTGGATATCCTTTGGAGGAGGCCGCACGGCAGCAGCACCTCGCCGCACGCCAAGTGGGTCCTCTTGGCGGAGCGCAACTCTGATTCGATGCGTTGTGAGAGGGATGATATGGTGGTGAGGCAATCGCCGTCCTCAGGTGTTGAGGGAGATATGTGGTTGGCGATGTCATTGTGGTTCCAATCTGCGGACAAGGAGAACGTTTAGCTAAACTAATAAATAAGTGATGATCTCTTTCTATCCCCGATTAGTTAAAATCAAAATGTGGACAGGTAGATTTATTTATTTAATTACAAAATCCAACAGGTAAAGCCCAGTTACAGGACTAGACACAAAAAATATAATATCTAACAATCACGAAACCAAGGCTTTTAAAAGCGGAAGCAGTTATCATTTCCACATGTTTATTGAAAGATAGTTTTGGATCGAAATGAACTCCAAGATCTTTGATGAATTCAGGCCTTTGTAAACTTTCGTTTTCAACGTTATAATTAAACATGTATATGTTGGTTTTACTGTCAAATGACATTACATTTGCTGGCATTAAGAGGTAAATAGTTGTCATTGCACCAAGTATTAATGGTATTTAAGCATTTAAGATTAACACAATCATCAATTGAGTCAATCAATCGATATATTTTTAGATCATCTACGTACAGGAGGAAATGGGTGTTACTATCGAAGACCTTGAAAATATCGTTAATATACATAAAAATAAAAGTGGACCAAGTATCGACCCCTGTGGCACACCGGATTTTTTAAAGAAATTACTAGATTTATAACCTCGGTACTGATTAAATTGATATCGATCCTGCAGATATGATTCAATTAATTGTAATAAAAGTTAAGGAACAAATAATAATAAGATGTCGTTTATACAGATTATTCAAAGGCTTTCGACAAGATAGATTCTTTTTCTCTTATTTATTAATTATTTACGCAATATTATTGGTTGTTGTAAACAACTCTATGCTGGTGACTTAAAAATTGCATTGATGACTGTAGGAATCGATGACCGGATCGCGTTCAGTCTGGCTGCCCAGACAAAAGTTGGGCCTCAATATCTCCAAATGAAAAACTGGCAACTGACGAAGAACAGAAAAAATTGCGAATTTGCATATTGCATCGTGAATAATGTAACATGTTGATGTAATTCCAGCAAGAATTTGTTGGGTGTAAGTTGTTGGTTGTAAGTGTACTTTTGAGGAGCATATAATTTTAAAAGTGTCCAAGACAATGAAATTCTATGAATGCACCGTAAGAAATTGTAAAAACTTCACAGATATTGATGCTCCTCTAGAAGGACTTTAAACCCATAAATTCCGTGCTTTGTTCTCAATTGTGGCCCCCGCGTTTTCCTGACCTGACCCCATTGGACTTTTTTGTGTGGGGTCATATAAAAATTATTGTTTATGCTAGACCTATAGCGACAATTTTGAAAAATTTCACATGCAACTTTTATCTCAACAGTAAATATCTCAAAAATGGTAGACTTTTGATATATGGAAGCTAGCACAGTTCTGCATTATTTTTGAATGAAGGATTATGAAGTGAAATATAATGCCAGGGTTCAAATTAAAAATGAGTTTTGACAATTATCGAAACGTAAGTTGTGACATATTTAACACGCTTTTATTAGCTTCACCTGTATGTTTGTTTGTTTGTTTGTGACGGAATTTTTGAACGTGATTCTCACCCACTTCAAAACGTCAGATTAAACTGAAACTTTGCATATTTATCAAGGACCGCTGACAATACAATAATTTGACAACTTTGTCCTAATGTCTTCGCCAGGATCATTAGAATAAACTAAAATAAAAATAAAAAAATTTCGAGATTTTGCCGGAGGCGCCGCTGTTATTAATATATATTCTAAAGCACCCCACGCTTTTTACAATCTATCGCTGTTGAACAGAATCTTAATATTTAATTATCTTTAAATTTTTAGTTCGGTTTGCTATTAAAGCATGTTTTTTTTAGTTTTCTTAAACTATAATTTTTTTATCGCTCCGTATGATTATCATTTTTGCTTCAGTTTATGACTTGCCTCTCTACCAGCTCCCCCAAAAGATTCCTCTTCAGAATTTGATTTAATTAACATTTGCCTGATATTATCTGCTTTTGAAAGCTGTGCATCTGTCAAAAAAAAAATAAACAAAAAATTTTACACTGCCTAAATAAATACGCCTAAATACAGATAATTTAAGGTCGTAAAGACACACACTGTCTATAGCATTTACAAATAGTGTTCTATATCTTCTACGTCATTTTCAATATCAGTTATGCTGATTTTAGAACAAAACACAAAATTAGATCCATTCCAAAAACTTTACAAACTACACAACATACACCATACACCATACCTGCCTATTCGACACCGACAGAGTTAACAAGCAAACAGCTAATTAAAAAATAATTAGTAAGTATATTTTTTATAATAACTAATAAACTTTCCGTGTTTCTTTGATTAGAATTCCGCATCAGCTTTCTACACCATTGTTTATTTATGTTCCAAAACCGTGTATTGTTGTGAACTAAAGATCATCGGAACTGGAATGTTTAGACGTTCTACAATCGACTGCCTGTTTTCGAGCCGCCAGTTCGTTATCTTTCCATTGATAATTGCCACCGACGTACACAAGCTAAATTAAATTCTATTGACAAATTAACACTATTGATCTTACCGCTTCCCATTAGCAGCTTCTAGCCGGAGTTTGAAGGTATGTCTGTCTGCGGGCATCATCAAACACCGCTTCTGCTGTCCGACAGTTAGTCGCAATGGAATAGGGTCTCTTTTGATCAGACACAGATATCCTGATTACACTTTGAGGAGATAAAGGAATCAGTTCATCAATTACCGACGAAATTAATACTATCTGAGAGCTGGATACGTTTTGTGTCATGAATATTGGCTTCCGTGAATAATATACAGTGTGTCTCCCTTTTCACCATACACCCCAATGTCTTAGGTACTGCTAACTCATTACTTATTTTTCTAACACTCTCTTTTTGCAGCTCTCCCATTTCCGTCGTAAAAGCCATACACAAAAATAATCGTCGTATGACTGATGGTCGAGAGGTGAGCGCACTTGCCTCTCACCAAAAAGTTCCGGGTTCGATCCCCGGCCGTGGCAGTGGAAAATACTGTGAGAGGGATTTTTTCACTATACACGGATATTGGGTGTGTGTCCCTTGTCTCTAAATGTGTAGCCCCCTCCCACACAAGGCTCTTCCAGAGCCTTCCGGGATAAAGGGGGTCGTCATTACCTGTGGTGTATTTATTTATTATTTATTATTTATTTAATATCCGCATATTCTTCATTACTAAATTGAAACGGGATCTTAAATTTTTTAGTTTTATAAGTAGTTTTTTTATCACTTATTCTAATAATTACGAACTAGCGAACAGCAATTATTATTTGTGAAATTACACATTTGACACGTGCCTACTTGGAATTTTTAATGCAACAACATCATGTGTTAATCGCATTGTTTTATTATTTATTTTTTATTCGTGAAATAAATGGAATGTGCTTTATTTTGGACGGAAAAAACAGTGAATGTCAAAACAAAAACAAATAACAACCTCTTCTGCGGGGTATTTAGCAAAAATCAATAAAATAATGATGTTAGCAACTGGATTGTGTTATTTGTAGAATGTCAAATTTGGCCTTTCAATACTCTTGAAAATTTATTGAAGAATAACCATAAACGTGCCATCAAATATTATGACATTATTACATAAACTGATCCATAGACTTTTTAAAAGTTTACTAACATTTACCAAAAAATAATATACAGTGTTGTTAACGACCCAAAGAGCCATATTTAAAAAATGGAGATCAGTTATTGAATTTTTACAAAATCACCTTCTCTAAATCTGTACAGTCATTTCAAAAATATGGCGGACTAAAGTTCTGATCAAAACCATAAAACACCCCGTATCTCGAAAACGGTTCACATTCAACAGTAAGTATAGGGGTGTTTTGAACTCAGCTGAATGTGCTCCACCTTCCACTAAAGTAAGTCCATTTAAATCTAGGACACCCTATATAACCACATCTATTTGTCTACCAAAGCAATTATATCACCATATCACCATATCAACATGGTTTTATGGCTAACAGATCGATCATCACAAATTAAGTTCTGTTCACCCAAAATGTGTCAAATATCATCGATATGGTCAACTGAATAGAGAACTGTTTTAACAACCAGCTGTCAATGTTCTTTGGATCATATCTTGAGAGTAGGTATCAATTTGTGTTCTACAATGGTTTCAGATCACCTACATACCCATCAACATCTGGAGTACCGCAGGGAAGTAATCTCGGACCCTTGCTATTTCTATATATTATTAATGACTTATGCGAAACTCTTGAATGTGACAAACTAATATATGCAGACGATCTGAAATTCTTCAGAAATATAAAATCTGACGATGACTGCAGGAAACTTCAAAAGGAACCTGAGAAAATTAGTCAGTGGTGTTCACTTAATAAGCTAGATTCGAATGTCGGTAAATGTAAAGTTGTATCATGAAAAAGAACAGATATCAGTAAGACTATTCTATAAAATGAGCGATGCATTGATTAAAGACTCGGGTATTTACTTCGATCCTGAGCTGAGTTTTGAAGAACATATAAGAATTAAGTGTAATGAAGCAATTAGATGGCTTGGTTTCATTTTGAGAAATTGCAAATCATTTACCAATCTGGAGGCTTTAAATTATTGCACTAATCACATGTAAAGTCCAAACTTGAATATGGATGTCTGGTCGATAGCCGAGTGGGTTAAGGCGCGAGGTGACAATCGCGATTAATCGCAGGGACATCGCACCACCGGGTTCGAATCCTGGCTCCGGCACTGTCTGAGGAAATGGTTGTATGTCCGTGTTTTTTCAATGTGTAAGCCCCTTTCGCACAAGCCCTGGCTTCTGGAACTGGGGGTTGTCTAATTTCTGTGGTGTTTATTATAATTTGAAATCCACATTACCAAACTCACAAAAGCAGTACAGAACAAATATAGGAAAAGTTTTTAAAGTTTTGAAATTGAAATTGACAGGACAATATCCAAATGGACGTGTAAATAACAGCAATTTATTAAGTACATTTAATTTCGAGAGCCCTTGAATTTAGAAGAATTTGCTATTTTATTAACATTTATAGACCAATAAATAAACCACTACCTACCCGCCAACCAAAATTAATTGTTTTTACCAATGCATGTCGTCCAATTATTACAATGTTTTGCTCGTAATGTGGATGATTATGAAGGATGATGGGAGATTCGTCGAATTTGTATAACAAAGCAATTTTCTAGGGATTGCATAAAAAGCTTTGCTGGCACACGCTAACAAATTATTTGAGGTAAATGAGGCACTTACGTTTTATTTTGAAAACTTTGATATTACTATTTTTATTATTTCTACTAGGGGCGAGCGTAGGTGCGTCTTTACTATGTACATACTTCGGTATGCGATGTAAAGCAACAACAGGCGCAGTTAGTACTTGGATGGGTGACCATTCCAACGGAAACCGCGTCCTCGCCTCATACATCTTCCAGCTGCTTGTATATCAGTGTATGCGCGGAAGCTATACAACCTTAGGCGGGGGTTGTATAGGGGATATACCATCCTTCGGAGGGGATGTAAAGCCGTCGGTCCCTTGTCTATTAAATGTTAGGCAAGTAAAAGATCCCTACTCTTCTTAAGGGAAGAGGTTCGGCAAAATTACTGGTTGGGGGTAGCTCGTCTACAGGCGTCGGTGTTAGGCCTCAGTAGCGGAAATAGGCCGACGTTAAATAAATGTATAAAAAAAAAAAAATTATTTCTACTATAGTACATCGACAACTCTGTATGTTGCAGTTGACTAAAGTAACAGCAAGAATATCATTCCTATTTTGAACAACCCCTTTCATCTGTATATTAAGTAACCTTATTTATTCCCCATAAGCCATGAAAGGAATCAACACCAACCATCGTAAAAGAGAAGTAATAAAATTTCAAAGTAAATTTAAAAACCATAAAATTTTTATAGATTCAATTCTTTTATCGAATTAGGTTAAGGTCTGAAGTTTATTACCCTCACTGCATTACGTATGTTTATAGGGTCTTGTATTTTTACAATAAACGCTGTTTATTTTGCTTAATCCAATTGAATTCAAATTTATGCGTGTTTTGCGGGCGAATGAGGCTAGGCTACTCTCATTCAATTGGAAATTACTCTCTGCGAATAAATTGTGGTCTACCATACCGTATAAAACTTACAATGCTTGCTAACAGAAAATTTGCATAGTGAAATGCAATTTATGAAGCGAATTGAAAATAGTTATATGCAAGTATAGTTTATTCCAATGTCAGTTTAAAATATTAACAAGAAAACAGTGTATAATAAACGATTTTTAAAATATTGTAGTAATTTGTTTTCGTATAATTTTATCAAGATTCCTTTTCCGTTTCGCAAGAAGAAAAGAAAAGGAAGAAGAACCAGTTTTTGTTGAAGCAAGGAAAAGTCGCTAATCTCAGGTCTATTCGTAAGAAAGTGTGTCGCCCTATTATTTCTTTTTGAAGTGTTTTTGTGTTAAACATAATATTTTTAGTCGCAAACTCCTCTATAAAATCCTTATTTTACTATAAGGAACGTAACCAGACTGCAACCAACAGCTACTCTCCGGGCTATGTGCCCCGCCGAGAGCTGAATTACAAGTTGCAAGTCTGTTGCGTTAAGTGTAATAATTGCATATTACCATCAAAACGCTAATGCTTCGATTGCAACAAACACCAGCCGAAAGACTGATCCTACTTAAAGGAGCTCTCCAGTCGTCATACACCACTTGCAGACTGCAGTTTCGAACTGTTGCCTCTCGTCAGCGCAAGGTAGGCATGTGACGAGCGGCACGAGGATCCTTTGACTACTTGGTACATCCCGGTATTTTTACAATAGCGACATGTAAAATAGTCAGCAGGCGCCACCTAGCGGTCCAGTGTCTGTTGCAATCGAGAAATAAATAGCCTGACTGGGCTTAGATTAGTTCAAATGTTGCAATCGAAGCATTAGCGTTTTGATGGTAATATGCAATTATTACACTTAACGCGCCAGACTTGCAACTTGTAATTCAGCGCTCGGCGGGGCACATAGCCCGGAGAGTAGCTGTTGGTTGCAGTCTGGTTACGTTCCTTATAGTAAAATAAGGATTTTATAGAGGAGTTTGCGACTAAAAATATTATGTTTAATATTCCGCCCTCTAAAAGCACATTTGAACTGTTTTTGTGTTGTTTGCAAAAATTAATATATCCAAATTTATTTAGGATACATAGTCTTCAATGACATGCACAGTACAGATATCGTGAACTCTAAGTTCGAGTGCCTGTATCACTTCATCAAACTACACTTCCAATAATTTCAAATTCACAATACAAATGGCAAAGTTTAATCCACCCACGCCCGTTGTTTTGCTGTGCAGGTATTAACGATT
Organism: Leptura quadrifasciata; assembly: GCA_963675555.1. Lineage (NCBI taxonomy): Eukaryota > Metazoa > Arthropoda > Insecta > Coleoptera > Cerambycidae > Leptura > Leptura quadrifasciata. The sequence goes on from OY776679.1 coordinate 4,856,137, forward strand.
ACTTTTGTCAAACCAAATCTTACTCTTCCTACCGTCCCGTTTTAATTAATGGGCATTGTTCATTAGCAAACGCGGCAAATGTAAAAAAAAAAACAAAACAACCACCTCTTGTGCTTATTAAAGCTGGAATTGAAAAAAGCAGGGCTCTGCCTGATAACTAATCGGATTGAGCAAAGTAAAAATTAATGGAAAAAGGTTGTCATATTAAAGTTGCCAACTCGGATTTAATACAGATTGCGATCAGAGTTTGCCCCCGGCCCGAAGGATGATTGACTAGGGTTGGTTTTATATCTAATTGGCTCGGGGAAGAATCGCCGGATTGATTTTAATTTGGGAAATATTTTTTGTGGACGGTTATATAAAATCCTAATGAGGATAATGAACATCTCCAGGGTCGACTCATAACAGTCTTTTCCCTTTCAATTACCGTCCGTTTAGTTCCTTTATGCCTACCTCGAATGCGCATCTTGTCTAATAGTGACATTATTGCGTGGTATCACGAAGCTTTAGCCGCGGAGATGAATTGCAACCGAACATACTATCCACCAGCCAAATAATTTTTAATACTATTAAAATGTATATCCACTTCCATACCAAGTTAGGAACATTGAAAAGTCGTGCATTTAACACGCAAAATTTTGGAGTTTTAAAAAAAATCTATTACAATAAAGAAAACTTAAGTATACAGGATCAGTCAAAAAGTTATGAGGGAACAATGCTATTTTTTCTTTAATGGAACACCCTGTATATTTTTCCATATTTCAATTCTCCTCGAAATTCTGAACAAAATTTATATAGCACATCATATACCTAAACTTAACCGTTTTTAAGATGTCGAATCTTGAATATAACTTCTTGCTACTCTCAAATTTATTAAAGAAAAGGTCTGAATAGAACTAAAAATGATGGATATTTATTTATTATGAAAATTACACAAGGTGGAAGATATGGATATGATTAAATTTTAATATTATTTTTTTACATAAAATAAAAAAGCATAATTGTTCAGGGTTGATATAAACGCAAGAAACAAAAAATGAATTTTATTTGGGGCTTATTTTCTCGAAAATGCCTTACATTTTGAAAATTTGGAGAGTGCCGTTTAGAAGGGCTATAGTTTTTTGAATAAATTGTAAAAATCCATTTCAGATAACCAAAATTCACTAAGAACAATGAAATACATCAGAAAAATGTATTGAAACCATTTTCCAGCCCGTCTAAGAGGGTGAGATAGGGATTGAAATATTTTAAATATTTATTATTTTACTCAATTCCTGCCGAGTTTTAATTTCAACGGTGATTCACTAAGAATAATGAAATACATCAGAAAAATGTATTGAAATCATTTTCCAGCCCGTCTAAGAGGGTGAGATAGAGGTTGAAATATTTTAAATATTTATTATTTTAGTTAATTCCTGTCGAGTTTTAATTTTTACGGGGATTCATTAAGGACAATTATATAGATCAGAAAAATGTATTGCAATCATTTTCCAGCCCATCTAGGAGGGTGAGATAGGGGTTGAAATATTTAAAAAATTAATGCTATAAGTTAATTCGGTCGAGTTTTAATTTCAACGTGGTTTCAAGGTGGGAATATTTATTATTTTTAAACATAACTTTTTTTTAATACATATATTGGTAAAAAAAAGTATAAGACTACCTAAGTAGAATTATGTTAGGTGTAGTGATATGAATGTTTACTCAATAATTTCAGTTGTTTGCAAAATAATTAGATTTAATTTTAAAAATTACGTCAATTTCCTTATTTCCTAAATTTAAATCTAACTATGTTAAAATTATTGAGTTAAAATTTATAACACTACTCTTGTTATAGTTCTACTTAGGTAGTCTTATAGTTTGTTTGCAATATGTGTTTTAAAATAATAAGTTATGGCCAAAAGAGCCCTAAATGTTGTTGACAAATGGTGTTGTAAGGAAGGCCTCTCTATATATCCTCACAAAACCACAGTTGTCAATTTTACACGGAGAAGAGCACTGCAAGGCCTAAAGCCCACGGAGTGGAAATTCCATTTGCCTGTGAGGCAACAAAACAACAAAACCCAACCAAAATGATGAAGGTCTCATTTGGTTATACCTTAAAAAAAACTACCAGAAAAAACTACCGCTAATAAATTAATAGAAAAAGAGAAAAGTTATGACAAACGTACTAAATTTTACAATTAAAAAGTTAATTTATCTAAAAGGGATATAACAAAAAACTTATTTATAAATAGAGAATAAAAACTATTGACTATTTTTTGGAAAAAATGTCAACTATTTATAGGCTAATATTGCAGTAGAAATAAAGCACGAAATATCTGACTAGGATAGTTACAAAGTAACAAAATAAATTAGATCACTTACATTTTAATAAAATAAACAAGGATTGTAAAAATAGTCAATATTACTTTTAAACTATAAACCCCACACGCCCCAATTTTTTTAAATTTTGTACTACATGCCTTATATTGTAAACTGCAATTTTTGGTACGTACAGTACACAATGCTTCGAATACACAAGCAATCAGCTTCTGAAAGCGATGTCCAGCTCTGACTGGGACGTATTATTACCCCAATGTTTCGTGATACTTCAGATTCATGTTAGATATCATCACCCATTAAGAAAGCATGCATCCCTATATAGTAGCTCTTTATCTTAATCAGAAATCGAAATGATCAACCGAACGCTAACATCTGGTTTGAGCAGGGAGGACAGGCTAGAATCAGTCAGGAAATTCAAGCTTGCCACCTGTGGTTACGAAATTCCTTTCAAAACTTTTGGCAATACGTACACCATCGCATAATGTTAAATGTTAAATATTTAATTTATCTTTTGTCGACTGTCGGGTCACTATCAGTACAAGAAATACGATGTTAAGAAAATTGGTTATAAATTGTAATTGATAAAATGTACAGATTTAATTCTCTAACAGCGGAAATTTTTTATTTTCTTGCACCTAAATTATACCGGAATTCAGGATTGGGATCAATTGATTCGAATCAAGATAAAAATCATTATTTCAATCAACTGATTAAAAAAAAATACTATTTTAGATCAAAGCCGACGATAATTTTGACATGTATTGAACGACAATAATAAGTCAGTCTTTTTTAATTGCAAGAACAAGAAACAAACTTTCACAAGCAAATGCTACAATGGAAAAAAAATATTAAACTGAAACGCTTAATTTTAATTCTCATTATAATACTTGAACAAAAATACTAATTTTATGGTGGAAAATCCAATAAATTTTACACAACAGATGGCTTATCATAACATCATCATCATAACATGGGTCGATATGCCATTCAAAAAATTTTCAAACGGGAAAAAGTTCATCCATATAAAATTCATTTGTTATAAGAATTGAGTGAAGACGATTTTGATCGTTGAATGAAGTTCTACGAAGCTATTATGGATAAATTAAACGAAAATTTCAACTTCCTCAACCACATATTGTTTTCTGACACGTAAACCGACACATCTGGAGATATTGGCCAGACCAAACTCCACATTGGATGGAGGAAGTTCACATCCAACAACCACAAAAAGTAAATGTCTGGTGAGGCATTATTGGTGGACACGCCATAGGACCCTATTTTATAAACGGAAATTTGACCTCTGAACGATATTTATTACTTTTGCATATTATTCCACGAACGATTATTCCCGAACAACAACAATCCCAATTTACCGGCAGAACAAATATGGTTTCAACAAGATGGGGCTCCTTCACATTTTGGACGTGTAGTACGGGCATATCTAGATGAAACCTTTCCTGCTAAATAGATTGGACGCAGGGGGGGGGGGGGCAATTGAATGGCCAGCTAGGTTTCCCGATATGACCCCGCTGGACTTCTTCCTGTGGGCTTACATCACAATGAAGTCTATAAAAATAGGCCACAAAATATCGAAGAGTTGCTAGAAAGAATAAAGTTGACAAAAGTTCATAGCGCGATGTATGTTTTAAAAAACACATTTTTCAAGTTACTTCTCAGGCATGAAAAATTTAATTTTGCGAAATTCGGCCCTACTAAAAAAAGTTGTTGGAGCCACTAACCCTCCTTTTATATTTTTTCCTTGTAGTCATGTATCTGATGATGTGAAGCAAAGTTTGTTCACGAAACCGGTCGCATAATAAATAATAATAAAGTTTGTGAGATTTGTTTCTTTTTCCCTTCAAAATGAATATTTTAATTAGAAAAACACCATAGCAAACCTGTGTAAAAGAAACGCCGTAGTCGTACATTTAGTAGTTTCGGAAATACGCACGGTTAGTAAGACCGTGCTGACACACCCTGTATGTAATAGAAAAATGCTTTCCCATTCCAACAGTCACATCCATTTGTCTTCAAAATTACCACCCACACCCCAAACATTGCTGTAGGCTTCTCGCGTTCCTCTTAAATTTTTCTGACGAGTCACCGCAAGCCCATTAGTTTTTTTTTCATATTATCCGGAAGCAAGCACAATTCGCGTGGACTATGCCAACGAGAATTTATAACCCTTCAGCGAACATTTTAAAAATCACCGAGGATTTGGACGTGATATACTGGCACCAATAAGTACGTTATCGTTTTATTAAAGTATATCACGGAGGGAAAACATCAAGATAGAGCAAATTGAAGGGAAATGGGATCCATAATCGCTATCATCTACCGAGTTTTGTGTTAAAATTCTCGGCAGTTTGTTGGAAAGGCATCGAGCGAGTTCATCTTATCAGCCGGTTGACTCCGCAGATAATGCCGATTTGTTCCTAGAGCGATGCGCTTCGTTCTTTGAAAAATAGAAGCAATAGGCAACGAAAGAATGGAGAATTCTAAATCGCCTGCATCGATAAATATTAGAACCTGAGCCGTTTCACGGCGAAGTGATTTTAATAAAAAATGTTGAAAGTCTGTTTTAGTCTTTTTCTTTACATCTCATTGCACGATAAATAAGTATGAGAGAATATATTATTATGTTAATGAGGACCCGTCAAAATTTGAAACACTTTGTTCGATTTCTGTGTTATTATATCTGTTTATTGATCGAATTTCGATTTTCTCCAGTCATTTGTTTATAACTTTGTCACTCAACTTTTGCGATAGAACATGAACACTCGGAAAATGCGTTCGTGCAACTTTAAAAATTCGTCATTTGTATATCAAATGTTCTAAAAAGGTCGGATAGGGCTTATTTTTACTACTGCCATCAGGAATATGCAGCTAAAATTTTAAAACGAAATCATGAAATCCGCCGGACATATAGCGAGTTGAAAGTGAAAAAGTATAAAATAGCGTTTGCTTCATTTTTTATAAAAAGTTGATTTAGACATAGACGCCCCATTTTTTTTTTTTTAATAACATTGGATTCGTATTCGGCGACCTCAAAAACATAGGGATAAACTGGTTTTAGCTATTAGGATTGCATGGTCACATACACTGCTATTTCTAAGCCGCTTTTTGGGGGATATCCGCTCGCCTATTATAATACAACCTCTAAAGCCAGTTCTACGAATAGTATTTGAAATTCTGGTCTTATCATTTAAATAAGCGACACAAAAATTACCAATTTATTTAAAACATAACTTCGAGCCCTGTGAGATCTTTAAGTTAGGTTATTTCCAGTGGCGGCTGCTCCTAAGGGACACAGGAGGACGTGCCCCCCAAACCTAATTCAGCTCTCCAAAGCTAATTCAGCTAGCTAGTTAATTTCTATTTATTCTTATCAATTTTAACATTTTCAACATAACCCCAAAATTAATATCGACGCTATCGCTACGTTACAATTTGAGTTTGCCAATATCTACTTCCCAAAGTGCACATCAGTTGTGTATGGTCACGTTTCTGCATGTGGCAGTGTTAAACAATACGATAAAACCCTCGGTGTACTTTTCGAAAGTGCAACAAAATCACATGAAAAGCGTGCTTCACGTAAAAATATCGTGGAAGAGGTTTTTAATATTTTTAATCATATTTTCGCTCTACGGAACGTTTTTTATGCCAAAATTTCAATAACTCATCAAGGAGCGTCATTTTAGAAAGTGTAGTAAATGTCGCAGCACAGGGACGTAATGTCGCCCCTACCACCAAAATTTAGAAATAGTAACAAAATTTGACTTCAATTTCGGAAATTTCAAAATTAAAAACCCTTTTACGAATTCACGTTGTTAAGCACTGCAACTCATGCGTGGTGTTAAATATGAGGACAAGTTAATCCAGCTTCTATTCAAAGTATATCGTGAGTTTTAGCGAAAATAGCCCTTAGCGATATGGGACCCCCATCATTTCCTAGCAGTCAATTTTGACGGGAAAATGATGGGTTTTAACGGGATTTGCCGTAAACCGGTTCCTCAGTGATTCGGTGTCAGAAAAGTATCCTTACCATGTACTCATATGTGCATGGGACCGCCTTGCCTGAACGTATGAATTTTGCTATAATATAACTCAAAGTCGTTGCGATTCAGGCATTTTTAAGCTCCGAGGAGCGATCAAAATTGATATTGAACTGAGAATACGTGAATAGACAGGCAAGTAAAAGCCCACCAAAAATTTATAAACATTGAACTTTTCTTGAATCATTTTGAGTAATCGTTAGCTCAAAAAACCGCATATCGGATGGTAGTTGGTACATTATAAGTCGTTCCGTTCCTCACCATGTGTTGTCACGGGCCAGACTATAGTTTGTCAAAAACATTTTTCTTGAAGTAGTTGTAAAACGTGAATTTTAAAGAGATTTAATATATATTTTTGAACTTTATATTGTCTTTTACTTGTGTTTTCAAAATTCCCTCTCAGGTATAATTTTAAGAAAGTGTTAGTACTTACTGTGTTAGATTTATAGTGTTACGACGTCCAATAGATACCATCAGAGAAGCAGTTAAGCATAAACGAACAGTAAGTATAAATTTTGTATTATTCTCAGTCTGAAACAGTCGTTTTGAACCCTTATTTTGTGAACGTTAACATTCATTTTTGATAAATATAGTAAAAGTCCTTCAGACGCAAAAGATGGATCGTTCACAGCAGATCTGGTTAGATTTTGTTTACGACGTTGCTATGGAAACGACACGCGCCTTATGCTCTAATGCGGGTACAGTTCACTTATGTAACTTCACCGTCATATGCTTAATCAGCTGATATTTATGTTTGCCTGCTCTTGCGAGTTCTGTGTTTTGTTATTTTGTTTATTTCGTTTCGTTTAGGCACACATAAGACATTCAAAGAAGAATTCAGTCTTAAGTAACAGAGCGTTGAGCTACGAGGATAAAGTCATATTTTAGTTTGCCTTTTAAGCAACAATTTGCAGTCTTCACCGTGGATTCAGGAAGGAGTACACATTTTCGCAGCTAGTAAGCAACGTAGAATGGATTTTATGTATAAATAAAATGCTTTTGTTTGTGTGTGGTATGTGCATGTACTTAATCTTAAAGTGGGAAGACACATTTGCAATTTCTGGTTTATTTTTTATGCAGCACACGATTTTGAGAACAAAGAATATGGTGAATGGTTCTCTGGTAAGTTAGTTTTAATATATTATTTCACAATGTCTAATATGTATCCTATAAAATTAACCACGAGCCGCCACTGGTTATTTCTAAACATTTACATATAATTTAGACAGAGCTATGTCATGTAATATGAGAAATGGAATAGATGTAAATTGTAAGTATGTAATTCAACTTATCTGTTACTTTTTAATTATACCTTTGACGTGTAATATCCTAGAGGTAAATATTATCATTATTATTATTATTATTATATTACACTCCTCTGCGAAGAATATAATAATTAAACTAATTCAAAGAAACATAAATTCCGTTCTTGTCACTTGATGTTATCTGGTACGCCGCGCCCGACCCTGCTGCCACTGATTTCCCCTGCTTGAGGTGGCCCCGTCACATTTTAAGTTATCAAATTTTCTCGCCTTTATTTGCGGCGACTTAACTTATCCTTTTCTGACAGGGCAGCGCATAAATAATCAGCAAAACCTCTCCTTTACAGTTCACTCGTGTACGTTGAGGGCCGGTTTTCTTTTACTGGGACATGGAATAAATGATCGCAAAATTGATTGATAAAGTATTCCGCGTGAAGGGAGCTGCGTGTGTAAATTTTATGAATATGCAAAGTAGACGCATAAGACGCATAAGACACGAGGTAGGTAATGTCAGTTTGAAATATTATCAATTCAGCGTCTCTACCAGGGATGTCCGTTGCTATGCTTCTCTACAATGGTATACAGCACTAGCAGGCAGAGCGGCGTTATCAACATAATTTATCCCCTGTATATGGGATGTAGTCGAGCAGATATACAATTGCGCCGATGTGGGCGGCCGATAAAGAATTCTAGCTGACGTTCGGTATGACCAGTTCTAAAACAAGAAAGTGCTGTGCGTAACTGTTTTCGTGGAACCGGGCAGTGCCGTACGTTTCTTTAACGTTGCGCGGTGGTTTTTTCTTATAATAAATAAAACGCAAGTTGTTTGTGTTATATTTACCTTTTGATGAGAAATACCCTTTTATTCAATTTCAAAATCTACTTAGAATTTTTTTAAATTTGTTCTTGGATTCCAAAGCCAACTAGAAATAGCAAATGAAGTGAATTTTTTACCACTGAATGGTCAAAATATGGATTTCTCAAATTTCAAAATTTCATTTTTGAAACTGTACAAAAAAAAATGGGGTGGTAGATACTTTCTGGGTCACCCGGTATATTACTTCTGCCATGTTTGAGTCCTATACATTGAAAACTCTAGAAGCTATGGCTTGTAAAGTCGGGGCAAGAAGAATTCAGGCGATGCACGTCACGAGTGACGTAATTGAAAACATTGCAATGCCAACATAATTTTAAAGTTTTAATTACATTAAAAAGAGTAATTCTTGACAGCAAATTGTTAAGCTTTTTTCAGAAATAAGGACAGTTCAATGTGGCTTCATAATCTTTAGCATTATTGTCTTATTTTTAGAAATAGAAGTTAATTAAATCGTATTTCGTCGCGAAAGGTTGGTAGTATAAATTTACTAAATTTACAAAAGCACCGATATTTTAAGTCGATTTACTGTCGATTTTATTGATTCGAATTGTTTTATTGTTGATTTCATTGTCTCGTGCTTTTAATTAATTGTTGTTTCCTTGTTTTATTTACCATCAGTTCTTTTCAGAACTAATATAATTGTATTAGTAGTGTTATTCTAGTAAGTGGAGCAAGATTTATTTGTGTGAAAACAAATTAATGCATTATATTTTTAGGTTACCTGTCAAAATATCGAAGGCATTTAGTAAAGACATCCAGGAATTAATTTGTTCTTTAATAAATTATTTTGAGAGAGAACGTGATGCCGGTGGACCACTGTTACCATTAACTGCTGTAAGAGAGGCAAGTATAATTCCAGAAGTTAAATATATATCATAACATAACCAGTAAATTTCAGAGAGTTGCTAATGCTTTAAACATAAGTTTGAGTGCTGTTAGGAACGTTTCCAAAAAAATGCAGACTGGGGAAGCTTTAGGTAGTCCTAAAAGAACTGGACCAACAACAAAGCCTGTATGCGACATTGATAACTTTGACCAAGCAGCAATTCGAAATGTTATTTATGAAATGTACAGAAACAGTGAGTATTTATTAAAATAACGTATGGAAATATTTATTAAAGTATTTATTATTGTTTTAGATCAACATATTACCAGACAATCGCTTTTAGAGCTGTTGATTGAACGGGACATTTACAAAGGAAGTTTGAGTAGCTTGGGAAAAATATTGAAAAAACTAGGTTTCAAATTTCTAAAAGATAATCCACGTAGAGGATTAATGGAACTGCCAAATATTGTTTTCAGCCGCGTCAATTTTTGCAGAAATATGTAAAAAATATTTCATTGGGGTACCCTCGACAATTTGTGTATTTAGATGAGACGTGGATCTCTGAGTATTGTTCTGTACAAAGATCATGGCAAGATGGAAATAAAGATAGTGTGAAAAAATCAAAACTGAAGGGAAAAGGTGTGTAAATGTCTGTTTTATTTTTCATAAACGAATTTTACATACAGGAGATTTAAAAAAATGCATTTTTTTTGTACTTTACACGTACAATCACAGAAAAAATATACAATGTAGCTAAAATTCGTTTCTGAAATGATAGGACCCTTGTATATAATAAATTTATTAAATATAAATTTATTTATTATTAATGTAGAAATATATTTTTAGGTTTATTATACTTAATACTGGAAATGAAAATGGTTTTATTCCTGGGGCATCATTATTAATTTTCGTCATCAACAAAAAATCCTGAGTATCATGGTGAGATGAACAAAACAAATTTTTTGAAATGGTTTGAACACCAGTTATTAAAACATTTAGAAGAACCGTCTTTAATAATCATGGATAATGCTAGTTATCACAGTAGTTTGGTGGATAAAATTCCAAATTCGAGTTGGACAAAAGTCGATATTATATCCTGGCTGCAAAACAGAAATATTGATAATGAAGAAGGAATGCTTAAAGTACAATTACTTGAGTTGGTGACACAGTGAGTTATTTATTATATATTTAGAGATTTAGTGCGAGTACATAAAAAGTGCACTGCCTTTTAACTCTTGTGGGTACGTATGTACACTCGACTCGATATCATAACTAATTTTATCAGACACTTCTGGTTATTTTCGTTTATTAATATCAAGAGTCCAGGGACAGAAATTGTAATTTGTAGTAATAATATTGTCTTCCTATACTCTTCTAATACCCATATGAATTTATATTTATGTATTAACAAACCTTATTTTTATAGAAACAAACCGCCCAAGGAATATGAAGCTGAGCTGGAACAACAATACGGTCATGGGGTCCTCAGACTTCCACCATATCATTGTATGTTCCAGCCAATTGAAAAAGTTTGGGGCATAGCGAAAACATATAATAAATATATTGGGAGAGATGGTAATGGTGTGGAAGAAGTGATAAATGTGTGGACGGAAGCATTAGATACTATTACCCCAGAAATTTGGTCAAACACTATTAAAAACACAAATAAGGAAATACAAAGATATTGGGACAGGGAAGTGGCTTTTGACAGAGAAGATATTATCCATCCCATTATTATTAATTTAAATGGATCCGATACAGACGACAGTTCAGACGAAGAAGAAAATATGTGAATGGTTTCAATTTGCTTATATATGTAAATGTTTTTTCTCTTATCAAGAATAGTAAATAACTAAAAAATGGATAATTGTTTAATATCCTAGTAATTTTATTTAATTAGCAGAATTTAATTATAATTATGATTGTACTATAATATATATTATAAAAGTCATTGTCCAATTATTAAATAAAGTTCATTTGAGAAATTATTTATAATCTATTTTTATTCCAATTAATCGAATTTTGATAGATTTTTGTTATATGTATTGTGGGCTGCAGACGTCGCAGTTATCACAGGCACAGCATAAAGCTTTATGCTGTGTCACAATTCATCATTTTAATGATACATTTTCAGTTGTGGCAATACAATTTGCATGTGACCTGAATTGGGGGTTGCAGATATTTCAGGTGCAGTCGCTTTGATTGACTTCAATAATCTTCATATAATTATAGTAATTTTGTCGATCTGTGACGCGCATCGCCTGAATTCTCGCCTCGACTATATAATGATTCCGTTGACAACTGGTATAGAGACTACAAGATTTCATCAAAATCTGCTGGCGGCGTAAATTTGTTATTAAAAGTATGTTGATTTGACACGCGTAATAACCTCTCTCTGATGATCAAACTCAACATATCAACGTAACATCAACCACCCATTTACTTTATTTATTTTTATTACGGTACGGGGCCTCCTAGCTCAGTCTTATGGACGCCGATTCCCATAATACGATACGAGAACCAGCTCGGCAAATAGATCTAGAACAAGTAACAGCCCGCGGGCGTAGAACTGTAGAAAATAAGAAAAATAGCCGAGAGAAAGTTATAAATGCACCTCTAACACATAATCCGCGCTATAATCCACATCCACTCTACGAAATAATGATGTAAACCGCTAAATTACCAGGTGAGTAGGTGTGAGCATAATTTTTGCCGAACGTTGACCGCATCCGTTTCACCGTAAAGTGTGCGGTTATTTTTGTTATAATGACATACAGGGCGGGCGTAAACTATACTAACCTCTATAACTGAGTTTGAAAAACACATCCACTGCCGGTGTTATGTAACGGGGCCACACTATTCGCATGTAGACTATATTTTTTGCAGATTTGAAAGATCATTTATTAGGAAATTTACATTTAAATAAGATTTACACAATCCATAGTGGAATACGTTGCTTGCAGTAAGCGTAGAGATGTTCTTCTTTTTTTTAGTCCAAGAGCTCGCGACAAAAAAGTGCAAGAGTTTTGGAAAGACTGATCTTTCCAGATTGTACTTTGGCCATAGAAAGCCATACTAGAGTCAGCACGTCTTGCTTGTTATCGAATTTTGTTGATTGCTGACTGAGTGGGTTCTATGAAAATTAAGTCTGACTGTTGATATCATGAATTTAGTTTTATATAAACTAATATATGGATGAATTTTAACTTTTCTCAATCATTTGCATTGAATTTATTTTTGAAACAGGTATAGAGCAATGCTGATGCCACGCGTTTTGAGTTTATTATTGCATCAGCTATTTACAGATGAATTTTGAGCTTTTCCAAACATTTTGGAGATACTAATAAATTTTACATCCTTCCTAGCGCGCCAACGCCAGGTGTCCCGCAGCTGAAGTGTTGACTCTACAGTGGCTTTGTATGTATGGCCAAAGTACAATTCAATCTGAAAATATCGCGAGCTCCAACTATTTATAATTATATCGAATAATAACTGACTTTTGATCGATCACACATAGGCTGGGGCCGTTACCTTTTTGAGATGAAAAAATTAATAGCAGGCAACGGCCGGCTGGAATATATAGTTGAGGTCATAAAAATTAAAAAAAAAAAAATTGGAACTTGAGATGAAGGGAAGTAGTGAAATGGGGTGCTATTTAAGGGATGAAAACCGTTTTTCGTTATTTGTCGCGAAACGTGACCTCCTAGAGAAAAGTGTTTCATACAAAAGTTGTAGATAATAAAAAAATCTAAAACATTTATTGTATATATTTTTCGACATAACCTCAAAGTTTGCGAGAAAATGACGAAAAACCGATTTTTCTGTTTTTATTTTTTTTCTCGCGTGAAAATTATTTAATTTAAATGAAACTTTGTGAAAGTACGTAATTGTTTGCATATAATAAGCATGAATTTTTTCAATTATGGGAAATAAATATTTTTCGAGATTTTACCATTTTTCCGAAAAAAACACCCCTATCTTCGACGAACAACTTTATTGATTTTTTTTTTTGGATTTTGATGTTCTACTAGTGCTCATTTTTTTCGTCGAGATGTCTTCTTTCAAATGGTACGTCGATGTTAGTGATTTATTGTCATTTAGCAGCTTAAAATTAAGAAAAACCGAAAAAAAAAATTCGAATTTGTCGATTTTTTTCATTATTTTCAATTTTTTAGCATATTTATGTTAGTAATTCATAATATTTTAATGAAAAAACTTACTTTGGTATAAAATAAATAAAGTTGAATGAATTTATTTCATCACAGAAAGGTAGGGAAAACTTCATGAAACTTAACATTTACATGGAAATCAATAGTACTTTATTAATTTTCATAAGCTACAGTTAAGTTTCGAAAACTTTATATGCATATTAAATTATTCTAAATACATATGATAAAATACAACATACAATTTATTTATATCGGCTACGAATTCTTTACTTTATTTACAAATATTTACTTTATTAATATTGGTTGTGTATAGCTTATAAAAAGAAAAATCAATAAAATAATTGTTAAAATCTAATCAATTTTAAACCTTTTTTGTTGTGGTTCGTTTTCTTCATCGATCAAATTCTCAAATTCTATATTATCTTCAAAATCATTGGCATTTTCAGGCTCTTCAATTTCGATGTCATTATTCTTTATTATTCTAGCATGAAGAAACAAACGCTATTACACTTGTGTATGGTTCGTGTTTAAAACAATGGGATGTATAAAATGAATCTTTGACGTTGCTTGAGCCTGGTTTGTGAAAATAAATATCCAGCCCATTCGAATTTAATTGGTGTAAAAGAACTAGTAAATCGATGTCTTAACCCACTATTATTACAGTTTTATCATCTTGTTTAGCTAATTGGATCGCAGTATTAACAATCAGTGCGTCGGCGTCTTCAGGAGCTCGCTTACACAAAAAGCCCTCCGACTGTAATTTATTTGATATTGTGATAATTAAATTTTTATTATTTTGATTTGATAAAAAATGTTCTTGTGAAAAGGGTATTTTACTTATACTTTGATATTCAAATGCGGAGGCGTTCGCTGATTTATTGCGACGTGATCGTTCGGATTGTTTCGTGTCCGACGAAATGGAGACAGGTACGGTCGTATATGTAGGTGCAGTTGTATTTACTTCAGGGTATCCATTAAAAACCACATAACTATTATTCGCATAATGACTTCGAACATAATTGAGATATTTCTGTGAGATTTCCTCGATACTATCATACTTTTGCCAAATAACGTGCGTTATCACAAACTGAAAAAATACTTTTACACAACTAGACGAATAGAGATTTACTACTACAACAGAACGAGCTCTGCTGCTCTTGTGCAGGCTCACTTTGTCCTACTCCTCTCTACCCCCAACCTTCAGTCGTTTTGGGCGAGCACCTGTATGATGAGAAATTTCAAATTTTGTAAATTTTTTTTTTGTTTGAATACGTAACAGTATATTTTTGTTTCTATTCAATTTTAGCGTGGTTTCCAATAACTAAATTCATTCAACTTTAGTTATTTTATACCAAAGTAAGTTTTTTCATTAAAATATTACGACTTATTAACATAAATTTGCTAAAAAATTGTAAATAATGAAAAAAATCGACAAATTCGCGATTCGAAAAATTTTTTTTTCGGTTTTTCTTAATTTTAAGCTGCTAAATTACAATAAATCACTAACATCGACATACCATTTGAAAGTAGACATCTCGACGAAAAAAATGAGCACTAGTAGAACATCAAAATCCAAAAAAAAATCAATAAAGTTGTTCGCCGAAGATAGGGGTGTTTCTTCGGAAAAATGGTAAAATCTCGAAAAATATTTATTTCCCATAATTGAAAAAATTCATGCTTATTATATGCAAATAATTACGTACTTTCACAAAGTCTCATTTAAATTAAATAATTTTCGCGCGAGAAAAAAAAATAAAAACAGAAAAATCGGTTTTTCGTCATTTTCTCGCAAACTTTGAGGTTATGTCGAAAAATATATAGAATAAAAGTTTTTGATTTTTTTATTATCTACAACTTTTGTATGAAACACCTTTTTCTAGGAGGTCACGTTTCGCCACAAATCACGAAAAACGGTTTTCATCCCTTAAATAGCACCCCATTTCACTACTTCCCTTCATATGTTCCAAAGTTTTTCATTGTTTATGACCTCAATTATATATTCCAGCCGGCCGTTGCCTGCTATTAATTTTTTTTTTTTTCAGCATTAAAAATCCGTAACGGCCCCAGCCTAACAGGGAATTTTAAAAACAGTAGAAACTTTATTTCAAAAAAAAACTCTATCTATATCGGTGCATTTTTAAATTGTTCCTTTTAGAATACCAAAAACTCTTAACTTCCAGCAAATTATGAATACCTACTCTTCGACTGCATGAACTTCTACTACAAAATATTATTCAAGATGCAAATCTGCTTGATCCAATTTTTCTCGCTGTCTATGTCTGTGTAAATAAACCCAAAGTTTTAATCCAAAACAGCCTTCCGACGAACACGTAATACATTTTCAATATCGGTGGAGCCATATCAGAATGAAATTGATTGAGATGTAGAAAATTGAGTTATCCATGCAAAAGCGGTTTCATTAGGGGACATTCCACAAATATCGAGTTTCAATGTTTTCACTTGAAAGATTTATAGGCCGGTTCGCGAACTGGAAAACCTTTTTCAGCGCGTATAAAGTTTTCTATATTTCGCCTTGAAACTTGACACTCGTAAAGCGAAATCTACAATCAAGTAAACCACGTTTCGTTCATATGTTAAATGTGTTTGGTTTTAAATTTCATTAAAGCAATCGTTCCATTTTGTTCGCCATTTCCAATAAAATACATCCAGATACATCTAAAATAGGTATATACTTAGGAACTTTGTTTCTTTTTAATTGTACTAGTTTTGGCATCTTGTAAATTTCTCCGCTACATACAGGGTGGGCCAATAAAAACTCCCAGGTGAAATATTTCTGAAACTACTACAGATATTTTAGTTCTGTAAAAACCCATTGCTAGAACTGCTTTATTTTAAATACAAATAATTTTTAAATATGTTAAGGGGTAGATGGCGCTGCGCGACAAAGAATTTGTTGGATGACAGAGACTTAGAAATGTTATCTATGTTTTTTTTAACATTTATTTAACGTCGGTCTATTTCCGCTACTGAGGCCTATCACCGACGCCTGTAGACGAGCCACCCCCAACCAGGAATTTTGCCGAACTTCTGCCCTTAAGAAGAGTAGGGATCTTTTATTTGCCTAACATTTAATAGACAAGGGACCGACGGCTTTACATTCCTCGCCTAAGGTTGTATAGCTTCCGCGCATACACTGATATACAAGCCGTTGGAAGATGTGTGAGGTGAGGACGCGGTCTTCGTTGGAACGGTCACCCATCCAACTACTAACCGCGCCTTACGTTGCTTTACATCGCATAAGTATGTACATAGTAAAGCCGCACCCACGCTCACCCCTTTAAAATTGTGATAAATATAATTTCCCGTTTAACCGAAAGCTGTAAAAAAAGTTTTATTACCTCATTATTCACATTACCTTTCTATTAAGAAAGTTTCAAACGAACTGGCGTCTAAGATTTAATGCAAAAAAGTTACGACAATTTTAGTTTTTCAAAAATTAAGTATTTTAAACTCAAATTTCTCGAAAACGATTGGATTTTCGATTTTTTCCATATAACATTTTAGTAAACATTTAAATTTTCAAACCAAACTTCACATTTAGATTCTTAATGTAATTACAAACAACTTTTCCTTATGGTACTTTTCATATTTTGATAAATAAGGGCTTTTCAGGCCATTTTTAAATGTCTAATGGCGTTTTGGAGGTGTCATAGTTGTGACATGACAAATATTTTTGACAAAAGTTAAAGACTGCTTTCGCATAAACTGAAGTGATATTTAAAATTCATACGTATTTTTTTTTCTAATGATTAAGAAAATCCAAAAATCCACCATTTTGATTTTTTTGTTAAAATAGATTTTTCGGTCATATCTTTTTTTATGATGAATTATTTGTTTCTTAGCGGCACGGGATTCCTTGGAAAAACTACATCAGAGCAACTTCTAAATATTTTTTTTTATCCATGGTCGTCACCTTTTTGTTGAGACAAAATTGGCTGTTTCTTTTCTTCTTCTGAGTCGATTTTAAAACCGAAAGATGACTGTAAAGAAAATTAAATTTCCCATCGAAATCAAAATTTATGACTTATAATATCACAAGAACTTAAATTTCCAGGAATAATTTAAGCTTGCGTGGTATTCGGTAAGAAAATTTCACACCACTTAACACCATAATTTGGAAAAAAAATATTAATCCAACCTGACATTTTAAATTAATTTCACTGCTTGTCAAGTTGGCCAGGGTATTGTTGTTTTTGACATATATTGATTTGTCATTTTTGTTTAACCGGTTTTCTCACAAAGCTTAATAATTACTAGTTTAAAAGGTCTGTACGTTGAGTTTAATAAATGTATAGCGAAATGTCGCGATTTGGTAAAGAAAATCAACAAGTAATTAGACAAGAAATTCAAAATATAACACCAGATAACACCCGAAAATCAAAATCAAGTGTATGGAAACAGTTTGTTGAATTTTGTGACGAAAAGCTGTATAATATTCATGAGTGTATGAGTGTAGTACAGGTGGCTACTACTATATTGGAGGACTACGCACTTAATATGAAAAAGAAAAATTTTGAAGATTATAAGGAAAGTGTGGTCAAAGTGATGTGGAACTCTACTGCTAAGCAGTTACAAGAAATTTATTAGGAAAAATATAAAATAAAATTTAATCCGTTTTCTGATGTGGAATTTGCGACCGCCAGAGCTGCATGCTAAGCGCAAAAAATTACAGAGAACCTATTAAAAAGAAAAGTGAGTGCTTGAGCCTTAACCAGTGACGAATACAAAACAATTATTGAAATGTGGGATGAAAATACTCCAGATGGATTGCAGCGTAAATTTTTTCACATAGTTTCACATGAGCTGGCATGGACAGGAGGGGAAGGATATTCTGCGTGTATCCAATATTTCAAAGAAGAAACTGATAATTTCGGAAACCCAAAAGGTCGGATAGAATATAATCCAATATTCTCCAAAACCACACAAGGTGGTTCTAAAAAACTGTCGGATAGTAAATGGTTGATTACAAATTTCGACAATCCACAAATGTGTCCGGTTCGTTTGTTTAAGAAGTTGATGAAAAAAAGGGGAAATCTTATTCAGACCGACAGATTATTATTAACACCAAACCCATACTGGAGTCAACCCAATTCGAAAGGATGGTACAAGAATAGCCCAGTTGGTAAGAACATTGTATCTTCATGGTTTAAATCAGCAGCCTCTGATATAGGCATTGACACTAAAAAAGTAAAAATAACTAATCATTCTGCAAGAGCAACAGCTGTTTCGAAATTGGCCAAGGAAGGAGTTGGTGAACAACAGCTCATTAAAATTACTGGACACAGTAATAGTCAGTCAATCAAATCTTACTTACAATTGGACGTTGAACATCATCACCAGATGATTGAATCCATGAGGAGAATTTCATCAAGTACTAGCAAGTTTAATCATGATCAGAGCACAATGCAAAATAAAACAGAAAGTACCCAGATTCAACCCACCAATTCAAGCCAGCCCACAAACATTTATAATACTTGTGTTTTTAATATTAATAAAACCTATAATAATTAAATTTATTTCGTTATTATTTTGCTTATTAGTCGATATCATTAGAGATTTGCCAATGAAGATATTAGTTCAACATGAAATAAGTTCTAAAAAAATCACATAGGTATATCCACCATATTTCGTTAAATATAAAAAAATTACCAACTTTAGTTACACCAAATGCTAAAACTCAGATGGGTATTAGTTCAGTCTATCGCCCTTTTATAATTTTAGGTTACTAAAGGTGGTAGAAATGTATTTCTTGTTAAAGTAATCCATAACACTTCTAATTTAAAAAATATAATATTAATATGGTTTGTTGCAGTAGGTGGCCGTGATATAGGCGGCCATGCTTTTGACAGATGAGGTTTATATTGGTAAATTACATTAAGTTACTGTATAGTAAACCAGCAAACAAAGATATTTTTATGTAAAACATTTCTTGTAAGTATTTGCGTTAAACAATTTGAGAAAAATGGAATGCTTTGAAAAGTACAATTTATGTAAATACTGCAAAGAATTGAGTCAAGCGCAAATATGTCATCCAAGATTAATATATTTAACGAATTTAATGGAAGATTGCGTTAGAGTCGAATGGTTTGTTTACGAAAATCCAAGAAAGTCTGCTGCAGATCAAGTAAATATGGTCTTTTGCGTAAAAGAGGTTTGAACAAAATTGTTTCAAAATATTACATATATGTCTTAAAACACAGACATCTAATTAATTCGTCACCTTCCTATTCACCATTAAGAAGAGAGGATTGGTTAGAATTCAAGCAACATTTAAATCTTACTATGCTTGTACATCCTACGTTTTTTGAATTATAAATTGTTAATGCATAATAATTTAACAAATTTGTGTTTTCTGTTTAATGAAACTTTATAGCGAATAATAAATAATAATGTTAATTCAGAAATTTTGCATTACAGGTACATCTACATTATTTAATGGTTGTAGATCATATGTTTACCTTTTCAACTGTCAAAAAATTTTCACTTAAATATCGTGGCGCCTCGAAAAAATTTCCGGAAATTTTTTTAATTGCCATGGTAACTAGTCAAAATTAAGGTATCTTATTGGTTAAAAAGTAGAGGTGTATTTTCGCCAAATAACGCTGCTTTTTTCAGTAGATGGTAACAGTAATAAAATAAAAAACGTGAAGAAATATATTATTTTTCTATTTAGAAACGTGTGGAAACGTTTGTATTTTACCATCATAAGAAGCTACATATATTCTCAGTTTTATTCATACTGTAAGATACCCTGATATTGACTTAATTTCAGAAAAAAATCAGATAATCTTTGTAGTTTTAAAGTCTTTCTCCAAAGTTTAAAATTTATGATCATTTTCTTATTCAATTTATCTTATTCAGCAACCTATATTTTGTTACTATATCAATTTACCATTACTCGTTTTGAAATCTTAACTAAATTTACACAAACCAATTTAATTAAGGATTATTTAACACCAGTAAACCGGATGTTTGTTTATTGTTATCTTACCAGTATAGTTGAGCAATTTTTATGCACCACTATCACAACACAACATGGTTCCGCCGGAAAAACAATATAAAAATTATTGAAATATAATCCGGACCGTGTAATTGCCCTATATATGTATACAAATGGCGACGGACGTTAATTAAAAGATCAACCGACTTACCTGTAAGGATGATAAATAGAATTATATAAGTATTGTCGTTCTAGAATTACAAAAACTACGTGTAGTAAGATTTCAGTGCACGCCTCTCAATTCACGAAATTTTAAGGGCACGAACAAAATGTCAATTAAACAGGTATCCAACATAAAACTGTAAATCGCGCTAAAAAAATTATATGGTTTATAACTGAAAACGAAAACAATCAGCGTATTGAGTAGTGGTGAGACGTAAGTGAAACCTCTCAAATGGTCAATTGCTACTGTACACCATAGATGTCTCTATGGGCGTATAGCGACTTGCGATTCTGCAAGTACCTGAGAGCGGCGACCTTTCAGTCTTAGGCGGACTTAACCTACTGTTATAATATATGATTTGCAACTACACACACAACTACTTAGCGGGCAAATACCCCGACCTGCATTGAATTACACCTTACCTCAATTCTTTCATGATTTGTTAAGTGCAAAAAATATGTTTTTTGCCATTATCTCGATAAGTTATTTATCGATTTTAACTGATAAAAAAATGAAATTAAAGGTATTCTTAATACCTACAACTTTCGAAAAAATAGGGCAAATCTGGCTGTACGTCTACACGTATTTATCATTTACTAACATCCATCCTATAAAATTAGGCCCGATAAAGTTAGTTGTTTCTGTTAGTTTGGTAAGTCACAAAAAATAAAATAAAAAAAAATGCTGATTTTTAAACACGCTATTACTCCAGTTGAATTATCATTTTGACAAGAAAAATGTTTCTAGGTATAAGCCGAATCTAGGATGTGCAGAATGATGGAAGGAATATAGGGTTTCTTAGGCTTAAATTTTTTACGTGGCAAAATTTTCAGGAAATTCTACACAAATTTATTTACAAAAACATTTTTGTGCGAGCAAAAACAAGCGCGGAAAGTCTAAATGTCTATAACGTATAACTCTGGCGTGGTGGGGAGCAAGGCTAGCTAGCGGAGGCACGCACGCGCTTCGTTATAACATCTAACTCTTGTTTAAATTGGACTATTTTAATTAAACAAAGTCCCAATCGAAAAATGATAGTTTTTCACATGCTATTATGTACTATTATGACTATTATGTTTAAAATTTCATTTTGTGTTTATTGCACAAGAGATGAAATTACAAAAGGCTGTTTTTTTAAACAATACGCAATTAAATAGACAATTAATTTTATAATGAACTTTCCCGTATAAATTCATTTTCTAGACCCTTTAGTTGATTTACTACAAGGAATACAAAACATTACAAGAATTTAATTTTTAAGATTCGGCATTTTTAAAATACACTTTATTTGAAAAATCGTAGTAACTAAAAAATAACTTTATTTCAAAATATACATAATTATACAATTAGTGCAATAATTGGGATAATTTTTTTTCGGCTAATTCGAAACTTGCTCTTTAAGATTTAGTTGTAACAGTTATGAAAATTTACAGTTAAATTGGAATAATTAGTAATAATTTGTGGCTATTTGATCTGATAGCCACGCGACTCCAAAACTTGCCAAAAAACTGACGCCTGGAAAAGTTATAAAAAAATATTTTATTTTTGTGCAACTTACGGGTGTTGTCGGGAATATTGTAAAATTTTTTAGGGCATGTACGAAAAGTTAAAGTTTTTATGTTTTTTCTGTCTCAGATATTTCCTACTTGAACTATACAAAGAGATGACATTTTAGGAATGCTGTCAGACCCGATAAACGTCATTTTTTGTGTCAGTTGCCTAAAAATATAATTTTTAGATTAGGGTATGTTTGTTAAGAAATAAATTCGCTACTTTTGTCATATACTAAACGGTTTTTCTTTTTCTAAGTAGTAAAATTTTAACAGACTGACCATATACATGTTTGTAGAACAATGCATAAGAAATGTTGGACAATAATACCTCGCTTTCTATAACAAAATATGCCCTCAATTATTAACTTAAAAGAGAAGTTTACTTTTATAAAACTATTGAAAAAACTCTTTAAAATGAAAACCTCTCTTATTCCCATTGGTTGAATCATCGAATCACTTTTTTAAAATTAGGTTTACATTATGCAAAATGCAACCAACTTCACTAATATTAAATTTGAAATGAAGCAGTTTTCTCTGTAATATTTGATTTTCGACGATGAGAGATGTGTCCATCCATAAAGTTTTACCATAATTTTCAGACATCCCGCACTATATACATCTGCAACAGAGCGCGGAGCATTGTTTTCCGATATAAAATAGCTTATCTCTCTTACCAGAATACTCATATTGTTGAATTCTTTCACCTAAAACAAATTTGAACTTTCTACGGCAATATTGCTCGTACGGCATGGATATTTCTAGAAATATAAGAAATAGCTCGATGCAACGTTTTTCTCTGCAAAAATTCAAACTCTTGGCGTTTTTTATTGCTTTTTTGGGAGAAGTAAAAAAATTATGCTCAATATTCTCTTTAAGTGATAAATATAAATAGGGTAGGTACATATAACAGACAACCTCTAATCTAAAAGTGGCACTGTTTCCGATGGTTCCTTTTAATATACTTATTTAACGTCGGCCTATCTCCACAACTGAGGCTTATCACCGACGCCTCGTGATAGGCTAGTGTAGAAAGAAGCTGAGAATCGATTTCTGTATATTAGTACAATCAATGAACAGATTCACCTCCGAAATCTGATCAACTCAACCGATTTGTTTGAAATTTTGACAGTAGCTCAAAGATGATACAAATAACAAACCTGGCTTAGTGCCGATATATGATTCCACCCCGGGGGTGAATGCCACCCTTTCTCGGGGGTGGAAATTTAAAAATTCAAAATGACCGGGACTCGATAGAGGATCAAATTTTAAGAAGAAAATGTAGTATAAAGTTTTTTCTACAACATAATGATTTCTGAGTTATTCGCGATTGAAAATTCCAATAAAAAAATACGTTTTTCAACAGTTTTTCGTGAATAACTCGAAAATTAAACGTTTTCTGGAAAAAACTATTCTTATCAAAATTGAAGCTTATAAAAAAACAGCGATTCGTCGGTTTTTCTTTAATGTTTTAGGTCATATTAACCGACTTATGAGTCATTGAAGATGAATTTTTTTTGTCGTAAATTTATCTAACGATTTAAACTCAAATAACGGAAAAATGAGCCATTTTTCAGAGAAAATGTTCATAACCTTTTTTAAAGTGCTTTATTAGACCTTTAAAATAAGCTTTTATAAAAGCCTCTAACATGAAAATTAAGGAAGTTACGACGAAAATAAGTTTAGTCTCTGGAATTTTTGAAAAAAAATTGAATTGATTGGCGCCATGAGCGGCAAAATTAAAATTAATCGTAGCCCATGAAAAATTAACTTTATTTATGTCCCAATAACACGTTCCAAAAGTTTGAATGGTTTAGAGAATGTACATTTTGAAAAAAGTTGTTTTAAGTAAATTTTTCTTTTTCAATTTTTCAAAAAATACGTTGGTTTTTCAAAATAACTCAAAAAATAATGGTTTTACGAAAAAAAGTGTTCTTAACAAAAATTTAGCTTTCTTTTTACTGAAAATTTGTTTTTTTTTAAATTCATGTAGCTTAATAATTAGGCGAGATTTGGGCATTTAAAGCTTTGATTTCTATGCGAAGGAAATCTCTTTTTAGCCTTTCAACCTTAAAATTCTTTGAACGAAAGGGTGTAGAAATATTGCAATCATCATGATTTTATAGCTTATGAAATTCCCTACAAAATGATGTGTGGGTGAATGCAAAAAGCTTAAAAGGAAGCCGAGTTATCGTAAAAAAACTAAATACATTTTTCTAGAGATAACGTAGGAAAATTACGGAGCGCCTAAATTTTGAACGTTTCAAAAGGATTTTTTCCCTAATTTTTATTGTAAGGGGTGGTTTTTAGGGGTTGAATCATATTGAAAAATGATGTATCAGGTCGTTTACACTTAAAGAATATATTTTTTCTATTCAAGATCCAAAATAAAAAGATTTTATGCTTTTTATACCGTTTTTTTAATAATTGTGTGAGGGGTAGTTTTTAAGGGTAGTTACATAGTAAAATATCGAAATATTAGTTACATTATAAAAAACAACAAATATTTAACATGTTTGAACATAATGATAACCTATCACTGCTTCCATCTATTAGTTTTCAATTTTTCCAAGTTTTATTGTTAGGGGTGGCTTTTGGGGGTTGCATCATTAAAAAAATTAAGTATCAGATTTCTTATACTTAAAGGGAAAAATTCTCCTATTACGATCCAAAATAAAAAGGTTTCATGCTTTTTAAACACATTTTTTTATTAATTTTCGTGTGAGAGGTTATTTTTAAAGGTAGTTAAATAGTAAAATATTGAATCCATGATTAAAAACAATTGATATTTAACATATTTGAACATAATTATAGCCCAATTTATTAGTTTTCAATTTATTGGAGTAAGGGGTAGTTTTCACCCCTTAAAAACAAAAAGCACACTTTACGACCAAGTCAGGTTTGAAGAGGAGGGTAAGATGAACTTAATTCTAAATTTTCAAGAAGATCGAAGCAGTATTTCAGATTTCGGAGATTTGGCCCCTTTTCAACGTTGAATGACTGTATTATTCACAACTTTAAAATTTGTTATATTACGCCTTTAGATAGATCTTGATTTTTACAATTATTTTTTATCATAACATTTTGATTTAACAAGAGACATCCATATTCACTAAGTATAATGAGTATTGGCTTGCTACAATTTCTGATATCTATTTAATAACCAAACTAGGTACCAGAAACAACAACTTTTTTTCCTATTTTAAAGAGAAATGCAATTGCTAAAAAGCCCGCATTATTATTTTCTCGATGTAATAAATACAACCGAAGATTATTCAACAACAAAGAAAAACGGTTCAAAAAAATAAATCTTTTAAAAAATGTTCCACGTTTACAGCAGTAGACAAGACATTTTCCCCCCAGCTTCATATATATCCGAGCTATTAATTTCATTAATAAAGTCACCTTTCCAGACAAATTTATTAAAAATTTATATTGACTACCATAAATCAAGGAATCGAGCCCCAAATTTAACCTATCAAGGACCGGACACATTGGCTATATAATTGAGTATCTTTCTTAAACCATAAAAAAGATTTATTTGCAGGCAGTATCTTGTACAGGAATATTAAATTTCTAAGATACCGCTGACTCACTAGTATACTCCCTGTATCATTTGACCTTAACCTTGAGTGGAATATTACGCTTATATTAGAATAAAAAAGGCATTACGTAATATATACCTGGACCTGTTCAGAGATTTAATAGGTAGTATAATACATTGAACAGTTACAAAACAACTTATTACGAAATATACGGCCCCCGATTTATTCCTTCTAGTTTTAATCCCCTAACTTTAGTCCTATAGACAGTAGTTGAAATGTGTATTTTGTTGGGAAAAAAGTTAATCGCCTGTACAGAATAAGATAGGTTGACTTTATCGTAGAAAAGAAAAATAAAAACGCTTTTATCTATGAAAATAAAATAATTTAAAAAATTGTGAGCTTTGTACAAAAATCCGTTGGTATCTAATAAAAACGTACTTTTTAACAAATAAAACGACCAGGAACTAAAATATAAATCACTGAATCTAGTACTAAATTTACACTTAAAAAAAAATGACTTCTTTTGTTTAAAATAAAACATTTAAATTTT
Source organism: Leptura quadrifasciata (assembly GCA_963675555.1). Lineage (NCBI taxonomy): Eukaryota > Metazoa > Arthropoda > Insecta > Coleoptera > Cerambycidae > Leptura > Leptura quadrifasciata. Next base: position 4,882,477 of record OY776679.1, read on the forward strand.
CCTAGTACAGGCCTGTTAATTACGAAAAAATCACCCCGCTAATTTAATAAGGTCTATAAATATCGGCGCAAGTTTCAGAACTACAAGCTTAGCAAAAATGTTTAAATAAATACTTTCCATTAAAGTCTAAAAATTACTTGACAAGCGACAAAATAATGACATTTAAATATAATTATTTATGCCTAAGCTTCTGGTTCCTGTACCAAAGTTATTTAAAAAAAAATACCAAAACTTACTTGTCGTAACTGGTACAGGCGTATCAGCCAGCACGGATTCGATAATATCCGAGGACATCGTCTTCGGATTGTTATTACCTAAGTCCTCGGCCCTAGGAAGTACCCCAGTTAATTTGCTAAAAACTGCTTGCAGTTTGGAGTCTTTGGCGACCCTTTCTTCTTGAAAACTGCTACGAAACATCTTGCCGTGTTTTAAAGCTGCCAGCGTCTTTACTGCCTGTCTATCATTATTTGTATGATCGAATGTTTAATAACAATTTCCAAAGCCGCCTCACCGGTCGCCGGTTGACAAAGAACTCAGCTTTGGCATCAGCTGATCGACCGGTAGAACCGAATACTGGCTGTCTTCCGACCAATAGGAAACTGTTCTACTCTTTATAAACCCTCGGCCTGGCAACAGCCGTCAAAATCAGCTGTAACGATCGATAGGCTCTAAGAATAGACTTACGGTTTGCATTACGCGTCGCTCTCAAACACCGGTTTGTTCTACTTTGTTTATTATTTGTTATTTCGTGTTTTACGCTTAATTCTGGCGGCAAACACATGGATGTGTTCAATTTACGGTTCATTTAAACTATTTCTTGCCTTGATTTGAGGAAATATTGCATACTTTATGGGATTTTTGTTTAAATTGGAAACATACACAAAGAGCAAATAAACCGGTACTCTGCGAGGTCAGATGCGGGACGTATATCGTGGATAGATATCCTGATGTGCTAGTGTTTCCTGTGTTTCTGCTTTCTCTATCTTTCTTTACTTTTCTGTTCATTTATTGCTAGCCGGGTTGGTAGTGTATTATGAACAAAATGTGCGACAGTAAAAAACATCTGTTTTTTATTACAGCTGTTAAATTAAGCAAGAAAACACCTCCTTGCTGCGGTATTAAAATTTTCCCCCGGCGAACAAAAATTTTAAAGTTAATGCCTGAGCGTATACGCGTTTTTACGGTTTACATTATACGATATTCGACACAATGTATATAATTAGGAAGCAGTCAATTTACGGCTTACATAATATGACAAAAGGCATATAGGTATTATGCAAAAAAGTTACATGCACATAAGTAGCTACAAAACGGCTTATTTAATGTCTCCATTTAAAAATTAGGAATTAGGAGTTTTTTACCTAAACTTAAGACTGTAATAAGTTTGTAATTTGATATAGGTACCTATATTAACGTAAAATGTAACATTACACAGAATTTTTACTCATTTTCACATGTCAATTCATTATTTAGTCATATTTTCCCATAAGCAACGTGTAGAAGTAGTTTCCCAAAACGTTCCGGCTACAGTAATAGATATCTAAATATATTTATATAGGTATACCTACCTAATAATAATTTAATAACAGATAATTTTAAACTAATATAGAACTATGATTAAATTATCAAGTGTAAATAAAAAATCATTACAAAAAAAATATCTTTCCGTTTATTGGTACATTTATTATTTATTTATAGAACAAAAACCGTTCAGAAACAAGGAACAAATCGTTTAGGAAGTTCTAGGGAGCAATTCAAATCCAATTATTTCGTAAGTAACGTTTGTTTGGTAACGAGATAGATCATTATAATTAGGATATACGCAAAGCTTATAACATTTTCTATGATTCAAAGTTCCTTAGCAACAACCAGATAGCTTTTTTAGGCACTAATAGATCTCTGTGCTGCCATCTTGCATCGAATTTCTGTTCGTCAATACCGTTTTCATATTCTTACAAATATTTCTATTGCCATCTACTGATTGCTAGGCAAATTAATATGCTCTAAATGTTGAACGTAATGACCGTTTTCCACGCTGTTTAAAAAATTGGTAGCAGTTAAAACAGACTTAACCAATAGATGGCGGTGCGATATGGTTTGCAAAAAGTCAGAGAGGAAAGATGTTTCTGTTTCTGAACGACAAAAGCATTATAATATAGGTTTAATGTGATTCTTTGGCATGAATTAAATTATTACTGGCTGAAAGCTATTACAGTTTACTATTCTATGATATTCTGACCAACATAGAGAAACAGAAAATAAACATTTTGTCATTTTCATCTACACACCTACTTTGGTACCTACCCTAGATGGCACTGTTGGCGGATGATGTTATGAACTAGTTTACAACTAGATTCAGCCAAATTTAATTCATTATTTACTTACTGTTACGTGTCTCTGGTTACACAGTGACACAAATTTTTATATTTTTTGTTTACTCATCAGGCAACAAAACAGTATGGAATGTATACGAAAAACTTTACACAGCGTCTTGCTGATTAATATTTTTAAAATGCTCCTATACCAACATTAACGTAAATATTGTCAACTGGATGGCGAAGAGATTTATTTCGCAGCATGAAGGAGATGGGAACGTTTTCTTCTTTTATTTATTTTTATTGCTTAGTGCTTACCCTCTTATACTTATGGAAATATTTTGTAGGCAACAAGACCACCGCCTTCCGAAGTGATTAAACGCCCAAAAATTAAAGTATCATCACGTAACAAAAGATGCAAATGTAAGAGAAGCAGTTATTAGATCTAGACCCATTAATGGGCATTTAAAATTAGTTTTGTCTTATGTCTCGCGCCCTCTAGCGGTTGATGGCCAACATAGCTGCTATTTACCACTTTCTGGATTCAGAAGAATTAAAGGTGTCTGATTGTTGGCATCTTTTAAAATCATTTGGTTACTGAATCGATGTTGGTACCTGGCAGTTATTGATAGATGTCGCAACAAATAACACTTGATTATTACACTGAATTTCTCATACTTTCTATCTGAAAAAAGCAATTAAGAGGCAAGCTTTAGCACGTCTAAATTTAATTAAAAGTAAAGTTATCCATTTTTGTCAATAGATATACAGTACTTGAGGGTCTTTAACACATTATTGACTGTGGCAACATCTTTCGATAGTGTATATTACTATCCGCTGTAAGGCAAAGACAGGAGTAATACCGCTCTACTTTACCGTCCTAGATGGTTTTAATCCAACTGTTACAACGATACACCTCTCTGTATAAACGGCTGCATAATTGCATATTCCAAAATTTAGAAAACGTGATATAATGAAACCAACTTTGGCCTCTCACCAAGGAAGTAAATTTCCTCCCTCGTCTCGCCTAGTCCCAGCGTACAGCCATAAGCACATACTTGTAACTATTTGTGTATCTTTTGATGAAAGTTTGAATGAGGATTTAAACATTAGGTCATATTAGGGCAAGGGGAAATAAAAATATCAATCGTAGGCCATAGAAATTTTGAATGTGAAAATCTAAATTATGTATGGTATCGAAAACATATCCCGAAGCTACAGAGTTTTCTCCTTTTTGTATGATTTGTTTCTTTACAGAAGTCAAATGTTGCACTCATACCTACAAAACTGTTTTTTTAGGCATTTTAAATTCTTAGGTATAACTTCCCACTAAACATGTGAACATTGTAATGCTGTTTAATTATTGTTCTAACATAACAACCGAACGTTCTCCAAAAAAGCTGATTGACATTAGAATAACATTCACCTCATAGCAAATGTCCTGCAAATAAACGTTGCCATTATTACGTTAAAAATTGAACATCATATTACCGTTTATCATACAATAGCTGAATGTCTACATAACATTAAAATTACTATGTTAGAACATAAAAACAACGTTAAAACTTACAACATTTTTACTTTAAAGTTTCCTTTCTAAACAGCTAATATACAAGTAGGTAATAATTTTTTGTGCTTCAGCTCCACATCCTGTTAACATTATTGTAAAGTAAGTTCAGTAATGTTTGTAAAATGTTTTTGTACGAACATAAGAAAGTAGGATTTTTTTATTGATTTCAGTGCGAAAGATGTCACTTTTTTCAGTTTTACTTTTGTAATATTGCTATTGACAATGTAAGAGAGTATTTGTTTAACTGGCAAAAAATGGCAAATTTTCTGCTGTGGCTGGCGTTTCATAGTAGAGGTAAATCCACAAAACCAAGGCTGTGATTCCAGCGAAGACAGTAAATCTGCATTTGATGAATATATAGCTTTTTCGCAGTTTGTTTAGAATTATCATTAACTGTGATTGTTTTTATTAAAAGTTTGATTTTATGTATCAACATACTGTAAAATTATCAAATGTCCATAAATTTATACAACACAATGGCTAACGTTATATTAAAAATAACCACAATCTTAACTTCTAATTCCAAACAATTGGCAGAAGAAGACTTGTTCAATATGGAAAAATACATATTTACTGCCTTGGCTACAATCACAGCATCGGTTATGAAACACAGCTGTCATCTGTATTTTTGTTTGTTAAACAAATTTAATTATCACTTAACATCGTCAGTACCAACATTAAAATCAATAAAACTGAAAAAGTGACCTCTCTCACACTGAAATAAAAAAAATAATCCTACTTTTTTAATGGTCATAGAAGTAATTGTGTGCATGAAACTTCTGTTTTCAAAGCATTTTTACACTCGTCCAATAAACCTCTCATTAGTGACAAAGAGCAACGCTTCCAACACTGGTTCTATAAGTATTTATGGAAGTTTATTATTTATTCATGGAAGTATTCTGCAATAATAATAATAACTAATATAAAAATAGACTGAGCCACTGCTAGCGCTTTACTATATATCTATTTTATTATAATTTTCACACCGATTTTGAATTCATGCCACCACAAATTTAGTTGCCGTTTTCTTTAGATATGAAACATATAATTCTGCATCCTCCTCATAATTATCCATGTCCGTTGTCTTAAATATTATTGATAAATAAAAGGTTGCTACGTATCAATAAATATTGACAGATATATTACAAGTTTATTTTTGTAGATAACAAAAAAAATACTATGTGAGCCGTAAACAGAGAAAAATCTTTATGAATTCAGTAAAATTAAAGAACCCAAGAATAAGTTAATAACATAGGTACCTACCGATATTATACTTTTCCATTCAAATAAAGAATTAATAATTTTGTAAAAGGTTTAATCGATGTAGGTAATTTACTTTGATTTTACTCATATTTTCATTACTAAATTTTTACACTGCTATTAATTACCATACTAATAGAAAAATATGTGTATTAATTTTGTTTTCTTTAAAAATGTCTGCTTGCATAAATAAAAATATAGACTTGCTTTTTGCAGATAAATTTATTCAAATGTATTTTTAATAACATATTTATTACCTATATGACACAGTAATTTATGCTACACATTATGTTGTCCCTGATGCACACACATATCTGAAACAAGAAATGGCAATATTTCAGTAGAAAATTTCGGTGTAAATGATAAGAAACTTATTTGTTAATAAATACAGTTATAATTCAGATACTTTCTCTAAGCGGCGTTATTAAAGTATATAAATTAAGCACAAAACCCTAAAAAATAAACCAACAATAAAAAAGCAAACTATTCATAAACCACTATTCTGTACTACAGACATTTGAATTTTTTGTCAATTGCATTACAACCGTATTGTTATTAACTAATAAGTGCGCATACAGATAAATATTATTATATTAGGGCCCATGCAGCATGCAGTTTAAATAACATTTCTATCAGCTCGGCTTTGACAAATATATGCTATATGATGGTATTTTGTCATATATTATATTACACAGGTAACAGAAAGTAACTAGGTATCATCAGTATTTAACTACTAGATAGACCCTATAGGCTATAGGTATATAATAATACAATAAATCGGATACATTGTTTTGCACAAGGACAAAATAACTAAAAACAGATAAACAATCTATTATATATCTCACAAAATCAATCAATATAGGTTAGGGCACAGCATAATATGTAATTGTCTATGTAAGGAATGATAAAAATTAAATAATTATTTCAATTTTCATAATAGCACAAAACAAACAATGTAAAGTCACAAAAGAAAAGAAGAGCCGTGAATTTCAAATAGAATAAATTGAAAGATCAAAGTTGTGTGAATGGGGTTTTCCAAAAAAAAGCTTTAATTATTATGTGCAATATTCAGTTGCATCTTTTTAGTCTTTTTTACCCGACATTACTTATTAACCGATATTGACACTAGGTAGGTACCCAGCGTATAGACTATAGATATAACATTACTAATTTTTACCACCATGCAACGACTGCACCGCCAAAACTCATGCTGCAATCTAGTTGAAAATTCCTTGCAAGTATATAAAAACATTTTACTTACATTATTTTGCTCTATTTTTATCCACACACGGCACGTACACAATACAAAACTTTTATAAATACCTAATGATCTCTTGTAACACTAATTTATTTACGCAGCACCCTACAGATGCACAAAACCAACAAGAACAAACATTCAAAATGGCAGTTATAGTCTATATTTTTTAACATCGCACTGCGCAAATGCGTTTTAGATAATGCATATGAGGAAATGTGTGAGACATTAAAATTACATACATAAAACGTTTGATTATGGATATTCTTCGAACTTGATGATGAAAATATAGTTAGTACAACATAAAATTTATTACGTTATAAGAACGTTTAGATAAAATGTAGGATGAGGGAATGTTTGACAAACGTTAAAATTACAATTATAAAAATGTTTGTTTAACAATTACTCTTTACTTAATTTTTACCTTCAACAAATGTTGAAAGAATGTTCTATAAATGTTGCTTTTCAATGTTAAAATTCCAAAAATTCGTAACATAATTTGAATGTTCGACAACAGAATGTTTTTTAGAAAACGTTTATGAGATAATTTGAATGAGGTTATTGAAATACGTTTTAAGTATTACCTGTTTAAAACGTTACACAACATTATTCTCATGTTTCATGTTTAGTGGGTTACATATACCTACCAAAATACTTATTCGTAAAAAACTAAATTAGAAATCAAAAAGTTTTGAGACTTAAGTACCTCTTAGCTATACGAGGTTATAAACTTTTTGGAGAACTGACAGATCAAAATGCAAACTAACTTGAAGTTAGCAGCAAACTAAATAATAATTTTAGTATTGTCAATTCCTATTGTATGGACTTATTATTTACTAGAATCCGTTGGGCTTAAGTCACAGGTAACCCTACGAAACTTAAGTATTATTGCACTCAAAATAATATTAACCTGTTAAAATGGATATTTATTTAACAGAAGAGAAAGTACAAATAATTAAATGGTACTATGGTGGGCATTCACCATCAGTTTCATATGATCTCGTAAATCTAATCCGCATATATGTTGCACATGTACATAAATGTATAGAAATGTTCTATATACGGCTAGTAGCCTTCCTCATATGGTATATATAATTTCACATACTTTGTGAATGTAAATTAGTTACTGAAAGTTCTTACATATTTTCTGTTAGGTAGAAATAAAATGTAATTTTAAGCTATGTTTTAACCCTCTTGATAATAGACTTTATTAACTAGAGCATTAAGAGTCAAGATCCAGTGCATTCATTTCGCGCCATTAGCATTATGACAGTAGTATGTTGGGTTGCCTATATGTGAGTCATACTAATTGAGCGCATAGCAGTTGCTACCGCCTGCGCATCCAGTAGCCAGCCACAGAGCTACTTTCAGATCTTTCAGTTCACTGTACTTTAGTTGATTTGGGTTGGGGCAATTGTCTCATAACAAGTAGATTTGTATGTAGTAGGTTTAATTATTGAATAAACTAACATCAAATTCTGAATTTTGCTGTTTGTGTGTGAACGTCGAATTTCAATAATTGACTCACTGGAGTACCGTTTCTCCACTTGAGCTACTCAGCCTCACATATCCGGCTTGTGGATAATCTGTCCTAGAACTTAAACTAGGACTACTAAAACCATATCACACCTGTTTCCAAACCTCGAGTGTCAAAGAGTGGGCCTTTTTTTCCTCATCAACGGCCGAGGTGAAGAAGAACGAGTCACAAGAGGGGTGTTTAGTCTTCACTGTACTATCATAGAACTATCAAAATTAAAACAAACTTTATTAAATCAAATTCTTTATTTTGTCATTTTGCAAAGAAAATATACCTATAGCAGTTATTTACATATTTTCCTAATATGAACAAACACCATAAGTGCTTACAAAAATTGATTTATAAAACACAATTCGCAAATTACAGGATTAAAAAAAATTGATTAAAATACACTTTAGTAAAAGCTGATCGACGTTAAAATATATGAACTCACGTTATTTTTTAATAGTATAAAAAAACAATTCCTTACAAATTCAATCACTTAACTAAAAAAAAAAGGTTCTTTACTAATATAACAACTGGTTCAAAACACATTTTATTTTCGATATAATGAAAATGCATTTGCTAAAAGTTGAACGGCGTGCCTCATTTTTCTCACAACTGTTTGTCGATGGTCAAAAAAGAAGCAAGCGATTTGCAGAAAGAGAAACCAGTCGTTGTTGTAAAGTTTTTAATGGAGAATTCAGTGGCATACTCATTTTTCTCCCAAAGGGTATCATTCTAAGTTTAAATGCATGGCATATGATCATTCGGTAACTCATAATTTTTTCCCAAAGATCTGATATATATTTACTACTTTCAAAGATAATTGAAATTTTTTTACATGTACATGAAGCGTCAAAATGCTGTAATTATCTCAAGTAATCGCACTATGTATTGGTTGCGAAGTGGTGACGTTGGCAAAGTAACCACTTCACTCTGTTCAAAAATAAGTCCCTAGATTAGTCTACAGATTGTTGGATAGTTTCGAAAATACATCACGCATTAATGAAACTGTATTTTTGCATAACATAGAATGCTCCCTTGAGAAAAACACGCCAGAAAATACAACATAAGGCGCTTTTCAAAAGTTGATCAAAATAGTTTGTTTTGTCTTGTCTTCTCAGCAAGTGTACGTATGTTATGAGAGAGGCGACACTCTGTTGTATTTTTGGGGAACCCTGTCAAGAAGGGGTTGAAATACTCTCGACTTTGTCTCAGTGGTTGATCTTACTTTTTCGAGACCGGGAGCAAAATTAGTGCTTTTTTTCTGTTTCCTACGCTGTAACCCAGAAAGTACACAAAATACCCCAAAAACTACCTTTTTGCTTATAAATTTATGAAGAAAACGAGCTGAAACAGAACACTCCGAGATAAATACCTACGGAGATTTTGCAATATAAATGCAAGGTAAAAAAATAGCAAAAATTGCTCATACTTTGTTTATGCAAACTTTCTGTGAATCAGATATCAAATATCACTAGCAAAACTATATTGAATATCAAAGAAATACACTCAAAAAATTGCTGACCCACAGAACCGAAAGATTGAAGTCACGGAACTGCGGAAAGAGAGATTTATATCCTGCAACTGTAGCGTTACTGATTGTAGCGACTTGTTTTTAGGGGCATTATTTTCATTATATGATATAGTTTTATGAGTGGTATTCCAGTTGTTAATACCTGATTCATATAAAGTTTCCAGAAACAAAATATAAAAATTAGGCATTTTTGAATGATATTTTGTTTCTTCAACTCGTAATAACTTCATAACTATTTACCGTAGAGACTATTATTATTTACACATTTTCTTCATAAATTGATAAGGAAGAAAAAACTACTTTACGGTTCTTAGGGTGTTTTGTATATTTTTTGTTACGGGGCAAAAATTGAAAAAAATGCACGTATTTTTTCTTCTTATAGTTTCCATTATGGTTTCGTTTCTGCCAATAGGCACAATTTTTTTATGTCAAAGAACGACCAAAAATGCAATAAAATCCTAATTGGGGATTTTTCCACCTAAAATCGCTTGTTCTGTCTCAAATACCGACAGAGATGATTATATTGAAAATAAATGTAATTTTGCATTCAGTACAAAAAATTTTAGACAGTTTTAAAGTACTTCCACATACAATTTTTACATGCATTAATATTAACTATACTCTTTGCATTTTCCTATCAATAAACAATGATTAGCATTTTACAATTCATTTAAATTTAAATATTTTCCTATATAAGTTACATTAATGATATATATGTCAAGGCTCGTTTTTTTTATTTTCTATAAAATTTACCTAGTATTTTTCCCTATCAAGCATGTCCTCAGTTCTATTGAAGGATGTATTTTTTTTAATGAAAAAAAGTACACATCAACATCTTTGGATATTTTCCGAACATGCTGTTTAGGTCAATCCTTTTCGGATTTGACAAATCTACAGGGCACATCTTCCATTTTATACCATAATCTTTTACATATATAACAAAACAGGCAGACCCTTGAAATTTGGCTGTGAAAAGCTACAGAATGCATTAAATCTTATAGAAGTCAGTATAGGAGGCAATTTTTATACATAGGTAAACACGCTAATGATTGTACTGTCAAATAAATATGGAAAGGTAAGTCTAACAATAAATTACAGTGTTCCCACCTGAATTCAGAAATCTCTTTCAGTATCATTACCAAAAGAAAACCAAGTGAATGAAACTCTCTCTCGGGATATTGCATTGACTATTCTACCACAAAACCTGAGATTTTAGTTTTCGTGATCTCCAGATGATGCCGATCGGATGGCGAGAGCAGCGTACGTGAATTTGGGTGTTTGTGGAGACTATTTCAGAGACAGTGGCCACACCAAAGTTTCAATATATCATCCGAGACTAACAAAACTATCGAAACTCACGACATAGAGCAAACTTCTCAACCCCTTCATTAAATGGTGATTCAATATTACACATTATTCAGCATAGGGCATCTGCAGATGATCTGCACGTTATTCAAGGTCGTTGTTTGGAGGGAAACCAAGTAATACATAACCTCACTTTGGTCACCAACAAATAAATGTTGTTTCCTCTCCAAGCAGCGGCCTTGAATAATACGAAGTCACATGCAGATGACAAATTTACTTAACTTGATTCAGTGTTGCTAAACAAAATATTTATGTCTATCTTGAGAAAACAATGGTTTAGAACGTTAATTACAATTTTAGTTGATAATGTGAATATTTATATTTATTTAAGTATGGAAAAATTAAGAACGAAATTCATGAACTGCGAATTTTAAATTGCAAGGTTAATATTAGCGCAACTTTAGAATTCCTCAGTTTTTTTAATTTTGTTATTTATTTCTTCAAAACATAAATATGAATAAGCAGCAAAAACTGCTTCAAATTGTTACTATCTTTAGACGGTTATTTCTGGTTGCCCTAACCGACTTGTAACCGGGTTAGGAAACAAAATTCGACTAGCATTTACTCCCACTTTCATCATGGGACTTCCATGACAGTTTGAGATAAAAAGTTTAAAAGTGTTTAAAGTTAAGTTTTCTGTGCAATTTGTGTAATTATGCAACTTGATTCTACCACTTCCTAATTTCCAGAGGGAAAACTGTATGTACGAATAATTTCAGTATAAAACATTTGTATCAAATAAAATATACAAAGCTTTTTTTTCTAAAGAAAGGCCAGAACCAGCTGACAGTTTGCGAAATATCTTAGAATCAAAACCAATAAATTAAGATTTAAGATACAAATTAAACTACTTAAAATCTAACGTTTTTAAAAAAGTCGCTTTATTATCAAATACATGTTTGGTAAAATTACTAAGTTATGATAAATTTACAGAAATTTGGGCTTTTCGGGCCAGGTAAGACATTCTTAAATATCTGTAATTCTACGAAATTGGTAGTTTATGCATTCAGTTGTGAATACAATTAGTAATATTACATTAATACGACATTTTGTTCATATTTGTGGTTTTTGTTTCTTATTCTTCGTAGAATTATCGGGTTTCAAACCAAATCCCCTTTGCCTACGATGTTGGTATGTAATTAACATTTGACACACCTTAATTAATGAGAACCAACCTAAAATTCCCCACTTTATTTGTCAAAAATCTCATTTTTGAAAACGACGCCATTTCCCGCAGTAAGCTCTGACGGAAACCTGAAACTAAATCTCCTAAATTTACTAATTAAAACGAACAACGTGCGGATATCGCTGAAGATATATTAATTTTGCACACCGTCAAATTTGCATCAAATTTCTGTAATTTTATCGGAAAGCGCAATGTTTTTTACATGGTGATTCAGAAAAATATAGTATTAAAAAATGAAACCTTCTCCGCTTTTTTATACTGAATACGAAATAAAAAAACTGTCAGTTCATTAACAAAAGTCGAACTGTTCCTGGACTGGATCACGTATCGGAGCCAATCATCAATTTCAAATCAGAGAAGGTAACGCCACATCAGCTCTGACTTCTTATTCAGATGTTAGCAAAGCATGAGCCTAAACTTCGCCACATCCACCATACTTTCCAGACCTGACACCATGTGGCTGTTTAAAATTGTATTTGAAGCTGAAATCTTTTACCAGTTCAGGCATTATTTGATTTCACATTATAAAAAAAATGGGAAGGATTTCTATTTGTCTTGTAGATACAGAGTGACCCATTTATAAGTGGGGCACCTCTCTAAAATTCTTATTTGATGGCCGATTTAAACGATTTTTTTGAAATGATAGAGCGTCAATTACTCTACCATGGTGCAAAAGCTTGGACTTTACAGTTTACAGTGGAGGTTATGATATCCGACGTACATATTATAAAAATCAACGAACCCAAAATAGACCCTTGAGGTACTCCAGAAAGTATATTTAGATTAGACGAGAATGTATTATTGTGGAAAATGTTCTGAAATCTGTCACTCAAGTAAGAGGGAATTAATTGTAAAGAGGGAGCGTTGAAACCAAAATATTTAAGTTTAGCACATAACAAGTCATGATTAATTGTATCGAATGCCTTAGAGAAATCAAGCAAAATCAATACACTAATCAACCCCTGATCATATGCAGTAAAAAGGTCATCCATTACATTTATTAACGCTGTGGCTGGACTAAACCCCGCTCGAAATCCACACTGTTTATCAGCTAAAATTTTTTCAAAAATTTTCGAAATAGGTAAGATACTAATTATTCTTAAATTCGAAAATGACTTCGGATTACAATTATTTGGAAGAGGTTTACCAATAGCAATTTTCCAATCACTTGGAAAATAACTATTCTCTATGCAACAGTCAGTAATATGAATTGAGCATTGAGATAGATATATGATCGGTACCGGACGCGTTCGACTTAATACTATTAAGAATTTTATTAACCTCTTCGACGCTAGTCATAGTGAATCTGAATGAGTGGCTAACCGTTATTAAATTATTATTTTAGAAATTAAATTTATCATCACATTTATGTAATGCATAATGAGAGAAGTAAACCGTACGCAGGCAGGAATTAAATGGGGGCTCACGGGTAGGCTAGAAGACCTAGATTATGCAGACGATATCTGCTCTCACACCTTACGGGATATTAAGGTGAAGCTCAAGTCCCTGGAAAGAGAGGCAACTAAGGTAGGACTGAAAATAAACACCAGTAAAGATGTAAAGTAAGCATTAATGGAATTTGGATCAGGTATGTTATTAAAATTATTACTCTTATGAATGTTAAGATTTTTTAAAGTAGACCAAGTTTCCAGCCCGCAAGTCTTTTTCAGCACATATTGCGTTTAATAACTTTTTTCTTCATTCCTCGTTGTCTTCTCAATATCGCCTCTTTCTAAGGTCCGACAATTTTTGGTCTATGGGCTTTATTATTGTTTACATAATCCTCCAACACCAGCTTTGATAATGAAAATAATTGCAAGACTTGTTAATAAAAAAAATTAATTTAAAAAACTAAAAAAACACGCTTTAATAGCAAACCGAACTAAAAAGTAAAAAATAATGTAAAAAAAATATTTTACTGTAAAAAAGCGTGCACGCTTTTTTACAATAAAAAATTTTTTAAACATTATTTTTTGCTTTTTAGTTAGGTTTGTTATTATTTTAGTTTTTTTAAACTATAATTTTTTTTTCGCCAATCTACTCTTTTTTGTTTTTGTGTTGAAGTTTCATTTTTCATTGTTGTACCCACGAGTAATGGACAATTAAACGGTGAACCCTCCCAGAGGTCCGATATTAATAACCCCGGCGCCTCCGGCAAAATGTCGACAATAGATTAGTCATTATTTTTATTCTATCCTGTTGATCCTGGTGAGAACATTAGGGCAAAGTTGTCAAATTATTGTATTGTCGTCGGTCCTTGATAAGTGTGCAAAGTTCCCTCTAACGGGGAAAGATGTGATTAAGTCCCTGTTCAAGGTGAAGGGAAACCTGTTATTCTGTTACTCCCTGACTAGTAGGGTGGCGCCGTCTATGAGCCAATTGACGAACAATCATCTAGTACATAGTAGAAAACTATGGAGGATTCCAGAATATTATGGAATAGGGTTCTGGTACATTTCAAGTATGTATATAAAGAGGTGAATCCAGCAGATGGGGGAAGAGTTCAGTTCAGTTTAGTATCCAGTACAGTTCTGGTTACAGTGACAGTTTGTAGGTTAGAACAGTAAAGCACATAGTGTTTTCAAAGTAGTAAATTTATATTAGATTAAGTTATTATTAGTCGTGTGATTTTTAAGTATTTACTAGTGTAATTTTAGTGATTAATAAAATAGTGGTTAGTGAAAATTCCTGTTGCAAGTTATTTGAATCCACAAAGTGTTTACTGAAGAGTGTAAACACGTAACAATTGGTGTCAGAAGCGGAATTGCAACAGAATTTTTGAAGAATTCGACGAAGTTCCATAGTGTTCTATTTGGAAGCCACTGGAGATAGTGAAATGAGTCGAACTGGAAAGTGATATCGATATTGGACAAGACTTATTTGTGTTAGTGTTAGAGTCATAGGCTTATTGTGGCTGACATCACTGATGATTTCATTTTGGGGCTGGATGTTATGGGAGTACAAGATCAATTTATACTTGACATGGTAGAATGAGTTCTAAAGATTGGAAATGAAGAATTTATTTTGTCAACAGCAAATGACCGATTTCGAAAAGTGGCTACTGACGGCTCAGACAATCAAGATTCCTGCCCATTCAGAACAAATAATCGAGGCCATTCTGGAAGGAAACTCTGGTGGATACCGTGTTGGCCTTGTTGAAAAAGATGATTCAATTAAGACAGAAAACGTAATCTTAGCAAGAACTCTGACCCGGACAAAAGACAAAATTCCAATTAGAGTGGCTAATTTAAATTCCCAATCGGTAACTTTCAAGGAAGGCGAGGCAATAGGATCCTACGAACCAGTCCAGTGGATAGCAAGGTGCGAGGAACAAGGGGAGAAATGTTCGTCAACCAGCGTAGACAGGGAAGTTGTGACTTTGTTGAGTTCCCAGTTTGAACACCTATCTGAGGATGAACGTAGAGAGGCAACCAAGTTTTTGGAGAAAGAAAGTGCGGTATTTGCCAAAAACACAGACATCCTCACGAAAACTGATATAGTACAGCATCGGATAGACACTGGTAATTCAGCTGCAATCCGCCAACAACCTAGGAGGTTGCCACTAGCTAAACAGGAAGAAGCTGCTGCGATGGTCCAAAGATGCTACAAGATGGAGTGATTGAGGAATCAACCAGTCCCTGGTCATCACCGGTAGTTTTAGTTGCCAAGAAGGACGGGACTTTGAGATTTTGTGTCGACTACCGGAAGCTGAATGATGTTACGAAGAAAGACAGTTATCCATTACCACGAATTGACGATACATTAAGTACGCTGGCAGGGTCACAATGGTTTTCAACTCTAGATCTTCGAAGTGGGTATTGGCAGGTGGGACTTCACCCTGACGACAAGGAAAAGACTGCCTTCTCAACAGGTAGTGGTCTATATCAATTCACCGTGATGCCAATAACATAAATTTTAATTACGCTATATTTCTGTTAAAAACCAATATTTTCTTGTTAAATCTCGATCACATCCACTGTGGTGTAGTCAAATTTGATATAAAAAAATTGCTAACGCTATTTTTTGGATTTTTGGCTTTGAAATTGTGAATTTCGATCCGAGTTTATTGAAGCTCTATCAAATAAAAATTTTAGAGAAGTGCCCCGAGAGGGTCACTGTATAATTTTCTGCTAATATGATTGTTGTTTTTGCAAAAAAATGCATCTATGGTTTGTATAGAAACTGCTACGGTACATGATTAAACGAAAACCAGTTTTCCTATCCACTGAAATTGTTCCACTGTATCGAACACGATGAAATCCTGCGGAATTAATGTCACGTAATGAGCCTTGTAGATGTGATGGTATAAAATCAAAAGTGACCGCCCTGTATGTGAGAACTACGCGAAAAAATAAAATGCTAATATTAAACAACATAAACGATGTCTACTAAAGGCACTGCAGTTTATTTAAGAAAAAAAAGAATGGAAGTTGGTATATGTTCAAGTGTTTTATAAGCATTTAGCACCCGTTTTTATGTGTTTATAAAAAATTCTAACAAGTTTCAGTATAATTGAACGGCAGTAATCACGGAACTGTAATGTTCGAAATGAATTTGGTATATTTTATAAAATATCAACTACGTTAAATCTATTTCAGTAAAATGTAATAAATTAAACTTACGATAACTTAAAAATAAAAATGTCACTTTTTATGATCTAATAGGAATTCACTTTTTGAGCCTCAATGTAATAATAATAAAAATAGTATATTTTAACACTATTATATGTATATTTATGCTATTTTTACTTAATTATTTTTTTTTAAACGAACCAAATTAGGTCGAAATACACAACACACACATCATTGCTTTTCGGTTTAGATTAAAAATACTGTATTACCGTCAACGAAATACAATTTTCTTTTATAGCTTTTTCATGAAATGTTTTCGATCCCTAAAAGAGGGACCCGGCTGCATATTCTGTCGGAACTACATCTCCTGGAAGAAAAAAATGTCCATATATGTGCAATGATATGTTCAACAGGGACATTCGTCTAATATATTCCTATAATTTGCAAAAATCTAACCCATCAAATTTCGCTAGTTTCATTAAAAAAGTTACTTTCAATGTACTTACTTTTCACGATATGTGAACTTTTACATTTTTTATCGAGTATAAAGACAAAATTTACCTAACAATTCAGTCTATTTATAAAATAATACAAGGTGGAATGACACGGGCAGTTCTGACGCACAGAGACACAGCTCTTCAAGTATTCTCTTATATATTTTTCTTACATTATATATAATCTCGACTAAGGATAAATATTTTACTAATAAAACGAAGAGCCATCTCTCCGTACCGGCAATTAACTATTACACAAAATAAACAAATTTAAATATACCAAGTCCTATATATACACCGATCGACAGATCCTACAGAAAACCACCCACATCTAAGCTATGTACAATATTTTACAACTTTATACAAATACCTGCGCACGTAATTTCATCGCCACCCTGTACATAAACATAAATACAACTAAATTAATGCTTAACCTTCGTGTTACTAGGTATACTCGGGTTGTTATGCTTCAAACCTTCGCTTTTTAAAAAGTCTATTTCGGCATAAATAAAGGTAGGTTCGCACTGAGCCTGAGACCCTGCCTCGTTGGGGCTGTTCTTTGTCGTCCTCGGGCTGCGATTGCCTTCTTCTTCTTGTGCGAGGTCCAGGCTGGCGTAGTGTAGCTGAATGTCGGTTTTTCCCGTACACGGTAGGCTGGCAGCCGAATCTGGCCTGACACGATCGGAGTTCTCCGATTCTGGACGAGAACCGACAAGAGTGGAACTGCTCGAATACACGTCACTGGAAGCTGAACCGGGGCGAGACCCGACAACTTTGCACATTTCAGAAGCGACCGATCCCGGTCTGACTAACCCTAAGCTGGGACGAGGGGATGTGCTGTTTACCGTATCGCTGTTGACAGAGTTCGGTCGGGAGATCTTCGCAGCGGGAGACACACATTCCCTGGAGCGTAACGTCTCGTAGGATGATTCCACACCCTCCATGGGTGCGGCGTCGACAGGTTTCAAATCTGTGAAAGAATAAAATAATACTGTGAATGTCTGTATTAGGCTATACCCGTTTATTTTTTTTAAGTGCTTCCACTGCTCTGTACACCTTGTTGCCATAGAATTTTACTTATAGTATATTTTTAAGAAAAAAAAATGGATAAAAGACAATGCAGTAGCCAGAGACATGACGGTGAAATTAAATGAGTGCTTTAATCAGGAAAAACGTAACGGATATACCCTTTTACATTTGCAAGAAATCCATGAGGTGAATTGTAAAATCATATGCGGTAAGGGATGTTAAAGTTCGTTGTATCACATGCTATTATTTAGTGTCCATATATTTTCATTGTAAAATACTTATGTTTTTGCAAACGTCGATAAACCGATGCGTGCCATTCTGTGTGACCTTGACTTGATTTGATTTGGAAATTAAAGAATGATGACGTGAACGACAACATTTGCGATTTCAACTGTATTTGAATATGTAAAATTCTATGGCAACAAGGTATACAGAGAGGCGCAAACAATGAGAGAATACTAAATTATTCCATGGTTGTGAGTGATGAGCCGATAAATTGACATCAGTTTGCTCCCATTTTGAATATTGTGTGAATGAAAACCCATAATTTTAGAGAAAAAATAAACTCAATTTTAAAAAATATCCTTTTCTTTATTAGTTGTTGCATTAATGATAAAAATAAACGAGAAAAAAACCTAGATAAATGTCTTCTGATCTACTTGAATACTGCCCCATTTTTTTAAGTATCAGAATTTAATTATTCTTTTAAAAAAAAGCGTAAGGATCACCGACTTCTCTTCTTTCAATTACGCTTAACATAGAGTCAATCAAGTGTAATGAATGTATGAAGCTATTGCTTTGATATCTTGTAAAATTTAATGAAAATGAAATGAAACTATACATATATTTACCTTCTGACAATTTAGTGGGTACATCTCCAGGCCTCGGTGAACTACCGCCCAGCCTAGCATCCTCCTTTATAGGGCGAAAACACATCGCCTTGTTCTCATCAATTCCTATGCTCGAAAGATGATTGATCAGAGGCGACGTACTACCAACTGTTGTATTCTTTGAAGGCAACGTCAGAACCCTCGCCGACTCGATGATCCCTGGCTCCATGATGGCGTAATCTCCCGTCGTTTGGTCCATGCTATCCTCAGCGGGAGCCATGAGTGGCGTCCTAAGAGCAGGTGCATAGTTAACATAGTCCGAACAGTCTGCCTCGGGTTTTGCAGATCTATTTTTATTCACCTCAAAGTCCATCACTGTATAGTCGCCTCCGGAGCCGTTCTTGGCATTCTTCCTGTTATTACCCTTGTAAATAGCATTCAAAATTGCAGCCGGTATTTTCAAAGCCGCTGGCGACTCGGCCTTGCCAGCTGGCTTCATAGGCGAGCTGGGGCTATTCAAGCTCATTGGGAACATCGTGCTGGAACTACTGGGAGTGGTAACGCTGGAACTAGAGCTATCTTTGGAATTCGTATGGCTGTCCTTCCTCGCCCTCTGCCTGGGTAGACTTGAATAAGGGGAGGTGGTCCAAGAAGAAAGCGGTAAATGCATCCTGGGGGGTGTCCCGGTAGAGGATTTTCGTCCCAATAAAGCTGAGATCGATATTGGGCTCGTGGAGTTTTTGGTAACTTGTGAACTGCTGGTAGTAGGGTTGATAGATATCGGTTGGGAACGAGTCTTTTCCTTCTTAATAATCTTCTTCTTGGTGCCCGAACCCAGCGACATGTTTGTGTAATCCTCATTGGCTCGGTTAATTTGAGTGCTGTCCAAGCTCGACTGCCTTTGGTGTTTCTTACCCAGAGTCATCTCGACATAACCGTCGGGAGTTCTGGCTTGGTTTTCGGCAAGCTTCCCGGCATCTTGCTGGAACAAATTCAAGGGCAGGTACTCGGACTTTGGAGAAGCTGCCACAACGTTCGGTGACGAAGATAGTTGAGAGCCGAAAGAAGATCCTCTTTCCGACCGCTTCTGGTGGTTTACTGTCATGTCCATATAGTCCCCTCCTCCCCATGGATAAGAACCAGGGGAAGTTGACGCCCTGATATTGTTCGAGGATGAGGAAATGGTCCTCTTCTTTTTCTGATCCATGTCGACGTAGTCGTTACCTCCTCTGGTTGGTTCGTGATGCAACGACCTGTGGTTGTGATACTGCCTGTGGACGTCTACGAAAGAATTGTATTCCTCTTGAGGTGAAGTTATGGCATTTCTAGCTGGCGAGGAGCCACTCATATCGACGTATGGAGAAGCACCTGCCGTCATATCAACATAGGGAGACACTTCCATCGCTGAAGTAGTCCTCAAATCAACTCCCGGTTTCATTGGCACATAACCGCTGGGTGTCTTTGAAATGGCAGGTTTCATTTCCATGTAGCCCGAGGTGCTACTGCTGCCAGTATTCGATCGTGAGAAGTCCATCTCCATTAAATCGTCCATCGGGCCAATGGAACCATGAGAACTGTGAGTTCTTGAGTTGGACAGAATCGGTGCGCTGCTCGACTTGGTGCCGGAATGGGGATAATGAGGTGGCAACACTCGGCATGGTCCCCTCTTCGTTTTAGAACCAACGCTGAATGCTCTGACTCTAGAATTTTCAGGGGTGCCTGCCAGTTCCATGTGGCGCTTGCCGCGGTACGTCTCAGGACGCGATCCAAATGAATAGGCTCTGGCTGGTCTTGCATCGTCATCCTCGGAATGGAAATAGGACACAACTTTGTCCAAGGGGTAGTCAGAAAATCTGATATCAGTGGAGGGGGTACCTGAAGCCACGCTGCTCATGCTGACAGTCGGCGAAGTGGCATTGTGACGGCAACGCGGCGACATGTCTACATAACCATCGTCAGAGCTTTGCGGCGCCATCGGCACATAGCTGTCGTATATGCCTGAAAGGAAAATTATAAGTTCAGTTTTGATATACAAAGAGCGAAGAGCGTAGACTTACCGCATGGACTTTCTAGGCAATCCTCCTCTGCTATGGCTTCATCTGGAGTTAAGGGAATGCTGTACCTTATGGGCTCTGCACACTCGGTACAACCATCTGTTTCATCGGCCAGACTGTACGAAGACCCAGTGGAATCTGTGGCCACACTGGGCGGACTTACAGGACTGCCGGAGGGCGGGCTGTGGGATATGTCCCTTCCATGGGATCGATGATGGGGCAGCCTCCATTGGGGGATTGGGTGGGTCCCCTCACTGGTAGTTCTTGGTCGGGAAGGCATGCTGTCACAGCGTTCTCTGCCTCCCATCATGCCTGTAAAAATTGAAACGTGAAAGATATTTATAAAAATATCTAACTCATTTAGTTCTAAAGTTATATGCCACACAAACTTCATGAAAACGAAAATTTACCGACAGACTTTGTAATATTTTTTTAGACAATGCGAGTACAACAAACTTTATAACAGAAAGAATGGCTTAAAAAAAGTCAAAATGCAGCTGCAATAAGATCACCATATTGAAAAAGTGGCGGCTTGAGCATCGTGGAGGTTTTACGTTTGTATTGTTTATTTATTTTCGTTTTCGTGAATTTGTAGTACAGAAATTGTTGATGTAGTGCAAAAAAGTCAAAATTCTGTGTTCATTATTTTGAAAGCTAAGAAAATTTGTTTTGTTTTATTTTTAAAGTGGACTTGTAAAAGAATAGTCTGTTTCTTGCAACATTATTTTTTTCTAATAAAATTTTTAATAATACCTATTCAACAGCTATTAAACTTAATGAAAATGGGTATGTACATTTATGATTTATTAGTTCTTATTAGTAAGACAAACATAAATGAAAAGATGAAAGCAAATAAAAATGACGTGAAATAAATGCCAACATTGCTTGAGTGTTATTCAAGAACTTACTGCTATTATTTAACAAATATGGGGAATACACTGTTAAAAAATCTGCAAAATCATACTACAATTGTGATGTAACAGAATCAATATTAAATAAAATAAAACGTTCTATGTACTCCATGTTGAAGATGCCACAATCAACATGAATGATGCCACAATCAAAATGAATGATGCCACAATCAACACGAACGATGCCACAGTGTAATTTTAATTTTGCAGGCTTTATTAACGTTATCACTCTGTATAACGGAAAATTGGCGTTTTTAACACTAAAACAATGTTCTCATATTTTATCCACTTTCTGCATGAACAAAATGAAAAGCATTTAGGTTATACATCCTTTTATACTTTTAAAATGGCATTTATCAAATGTGGCATCAAAAAATAAACGTACACTACAAAAAAAAGGTGGTGAATACATACACTTCGAGGATTGATTGGAGCGCTTGGCAGTAATGTTGGTGACTCGCGGGCAGGGGTGTATGGGGGTGTTATCGGTGGGGGGTGGTGCATTTGTGGTAGGTTGGGCGGTGAGGGGCAGTGATTGAGTGCGCTGGTGACTTATATTCCCGGACCAAGCCAGGCCCCCGCCTGTTGCGCCGAAAACAAGAAAAAACACTATGGATAACACCCTGTGTGTGCGTGGTTTCCGCACAAAATCCATGCAAGGGTCTCAACAACAAAAATTATAGACAGGGCATTGGAGAAGAGAGATCATACTACCTACCAAATGTTTCTGAAGTTATTTTTGTTGCCAAAATGAGGAAAGTTTGTGACGTCCCATTTTTCACTACAAAGAAATGTCGGGAATCTATAAAAAAGGCAATCAAGGTCATAAACGGGACGCCACAATTTGAATTCTAATAGTGAAAATAAAACTTCTTGAGGTAATGTTTTAAACAAACAGAAATTTAGAATTTTCCAATTCTACTATAACCGGTCCAAACTGTCATGACCATATGCGTCAGGAACTGTGGAATTAGAGTTAGCAATAATATTAGTAAATGAAAATATATACCGTCTGTCTATATTACGAGGGCCATACCAAATAACTCGCTTAAAATGTCTATTGTCTATCTATTTCAGTAAAAAGAAATTTGAAATCCATAGCCTACTTTGTGAGATATATTACAAAAAACTGAAAAATAGAAAACCACAAACGGTTATAGCTCCTTATTTGAGGAGATACGAAAAAAGTTAAAGGAATGAAAGTTGACTGCAAAGACAACAAGAATAGTAATGTGTATCAAAAAATTCGAAATACGAAATAGGCTTTGGACATACGCTCTTGTGCAAAAATGAAAAGAACAAATCTCAAAGTAGGCCATGACACCATTAATTCCGTTTAATTTTTCTCATTTCAACGATATAACAATTTTAACTGATAGTGTCAATATTTAATATTTTACGAAAACCACCATTCATATCATTGAATCGTAAAAATCAGCTATGCCATGATTAGTGAAAAACAATGTATAAATTAAAACATAATATTTTTAGTCGCAAACGCCTCTATACAATCCTTATTTTACTATAAGAAACGTAACCAGACTGCAACCAACAGCTACTCTCTGGGCTATGTGCCCCGTCGAGCGCTGAATTACAAGTTACAAGCCTGGCGCGTTAAGTGTAATAATTGCATATTACCATCAAAACGCTAATGCTTCGATTGCAACAAACACCAGCCGAAAGACTGATCCTACTTAAAGGAGCTCTCTTGCCAGCCGTCACACACCACTTGCAGACTGCAGTTTCGAGCTGTTGGCTCTCGTCAGTGCAAGGTAGGCATGCGACGACCGGCAGCGCTCGGCGGGGCACATAGCCCGGAGAGTAGCTGTTGGTTGCAGTCTGGTTACGTTTCTTATAGTAAAATAAGGATTGTATAGAGGAGTTTGCGACTAAAAATATTATGTTTTAATATTCCGCCCTCTAAAAGCACATTTGAACAATGTATAAGTTAACAAATTTGACAGATTATCACTGATATATGTCGCGTTGTCGAATTCTAAGACAAGTTTTATATCAGTAATTATGGAGTACACCAATAATAACAAATTCGATATGATTAGCATTTACTGTCAGTGCAAGTTTGACGCTGAGTTGGCAGTCACGGTTTACGGAGATAGATTTCCAGATGTTCCACAGCCAAATCGAACTATGTTTAGGAAGTTAGTTCAAAATCTAAAAATGCACGGTTCATTTTCTAAGCTATTTTGTGGTTTTCCCATTTTTCAGGTTTTATAATATATTTCACAAAGTAGGCTATGGATTTCAAATTTCTTTTTACTGAAATATAGCTCACAAAAAATATTATAACTGTTTCTAAAACTTTAATTCTTCTACAACAGATATTTTAAGTGAGCTATTTGGTATGGCCATCGTAATATAGACATACGGTATATGTGTATTTAGAGGTATCTCGATAAGATAAAACTAGATCATCCATAGATCACGAATGATTGTGTCTAAATTACAAAATTAAATGTACTATAAATCTCGGAGGTCATAACACTTTGGAATATGTTTTCAATGAAACGATAATTAACAAACCAGAATAGACAAACACAAAAGTAAAACATATCGAAACTACTTGGTCTACTACTTATATGAAAATACTAGCATATAGCATGCATATTTAGAAAATGCATCAATTCTTTAGTATTACTTCTTTCAGAATAGTACTAAATGGTTAGTTTTTATGAAAATAATATCTAAAGTTTATATCCAAAAGAACTGCAATACATAACCATAACTTAAAAAACTAAATTCCCAATAGAAAAAGGAAAGTACGGAATTCAACTAACTAAAATAGCAAAAAATGCACATCTATATTATACAGTCGTTTACTTTGAATAAATAAAGCTATGGTCAACAACAAGTTGTTTATAATTCTGTATTTTTTTTTTCAGTGATGCAACGACCGATTACGCCACTCTGACCCTGATATGCATATTTGGTCGTTAAATACGAGTCCGTAGTCCAATAGACATGTCATTCACAAAGGACCCTGCACAGATCATATCATGTAAAATTACTTTCGGTGAATTTTGCTGAAATTTTAGTATGATGTAAGTATTCGACCAATTGATCAAAAACTTCCTTAGACTTAAACTCGAAAAATCCAAATTATTTCTCATTGTTGTGTCAGTCTTTTTTATTTATATAAGTTCTAGACATGCTTATGTTCTATCAGAAAAGTGTAGTTCCCTTGATTCTTTTGATTGTTTTTATAGTATAGAGTATTAAAAGGTACAATATTAGGATATTTTAAAAAGTAGTATTGAGAATTGAGCCAAAATTCATATGCGTTGTTGTTCTTAGGTAGGTGCCTGATATTTTTCGCTTGCAATACAGAGCAAACAAACCATCATGAAAAACCAAAGGCACCTTATCTTTTTCGGAAATAAATTGTAAAGCTCAAAATTTCCAAATATCTGCTTGTATCTTGAAATCTCCCATGCTTTATTTACAAAGTAACACCGTGCTATATACAGAATGTGCGCTACTGAAAAGAAAACAGAAGATTGGTACTAGCAATACAAAAAAGTGCGCGGAAAATTATCTGCTAACAATTTTACAGACCTGATATGGAATGGCGTCTTTTTGAAGCTTTAGATCTCAGCTGAACAAGGTGGTGGTACATACTGGACATACCACTCACTGCAAGCCCCATGCAATCAACATTAACACGACATTTAACAGCAGTTGCGGAAAAGTGAACAAAACGCATTTTCCCCATTTCAGCTAATGATAACCGTTCGTACCTCGGTTTATTAGACTATGCTTAACGGTAATTACATGTAATTTTAACAACCGCCCCCCATCAGAAAGCAGTAATGTTACAGGGTGAAGCAAAAAGCTTTATGGAAATAATGGGTTTAGTTCGAGAAATATACGTTTTGTCCACTTCTTGATAAAATAAATAATGTACATAATGTAGAAAGCTACAGAAGCAGTTAAAACATTTTGTGATTCCGATGCTTTCAATGTGAAAAATAAATTATCGAAATGTTGAAAACACACTTTATTGGATAGTCTTATATGCACATATATACCGGATGACCCAGAAAGTACACCCCCTCCCCACTTTTTCTACAGTTTTAAAAATAAAATTCTGTAATTCTGGAAATCAAAAATAGGTCAATGGCCACATTTGGACCATTTGGTGGTAAAAAAAATCACTTCCTTCCTGTATGGCCGGAAATTGCCACGACTTTCTTATGTTAAATAGGGCCCTGTATATTTACGTCCCTTTTCTCATAAAGCTGTAATTTCTCTTTCCAACGCTTTTATCAGATTTAAAATCGGATGAAAAATAACCTTGGAAATGGCATTTATTTGGTATTTCTAGTTGGCTTTGGAATTCAAGGAAAATGGAAAAATGAGAAAAACATTTCTAAATCCAAGCAAATGAACAGAATAGGCCAATTTTACATTTCAAAGCCAACTAGATATAGCAAATAAATGCCATTTCCAAGGTTATTTTTCATCCGATTTTAAATCTGATAAAAGCGTTGGAAAGAGAAATTGCAGTTTTATGAGAAAAGTGACGAAAATGCCAAATGGTCAAAATGTGGTCATTGATACCTATATTTGATTTCCCAGATTTCAGAATTTCATTTTCAAAACTATAGGAAAAAGTGTCGTGGTAGCTACTTTCTGGATCACTCGGTATGTTTATTATTACAATTAACTCATTACCAAGTGCACATAATTGTTTTATTATATAATGCCTGAATTCATAAATAACAAAAAAGGGATTCGTAGTTTTCTAACAGTTCCTAAGTTCTTTAAAAGGAATTATTGTAATAATAAGTATGGACATAATCAACAACGTATGCTGATTTAAAATAAATTTCAAAAATCTAAAAATAGTACAGACTACCGAGACATCTCTTAAAATATCTCTAAGAGCAAGGTTAACATGATTTTTTAGACAAAACAAGATTCTAGCTTATTTTTTTCAACCGGCCAGCGTCTACCTGGATACATAAATCATGTATTTATAAAAAAATAAATCGCTGGGATCGTGTGACTAATGGCGTCGCTATCCCCTTCTTTGACAGAACAATGAACAAGCTGCAGTTGTTTTGAACAAAATACGCAATTAAAAAATAAAACTAGTTTTTATACGCATACATACATACAATACAGGGTGTCTCACCGGGAAATGAATCGATCGATATAGAGAAAAGTACGCATCAGAAAATTTTGAAAATTTAGATAATTACAAATGTCGGTGTGGCCAATCCAACTAAAATAATTACAAGCAGCTGGCACTTCCGCTTATACCGGAAGACGATACCAACTTGCTTATTTGAAATGGAACACCCTATATATTTTAGGGTTTTCGAAAAGAGCATAAAATTTTGAGTCGAAAATATGCAGCATATCCTATACCCAAACCTAGCCGTTTCAGAGATATTTGACATTTTATAGAAAATTTGACAGGTGCAACGGTTTGCAAGAACCGTTATAACTTTCTTCGTTTAAAAGATCCTCATTTGCGTCTTGTCGTGTAAAAAAAACACAAGGAGAACTACATTCTACAACTGAAATAAATTCAATAATATCATACCAAGTGCTCCGTTTTTCGCGTTACATTTTATCAAATTCAAACTGCGAAAACTTGTTTAGGTCAAATGGAACACCCTGTATTTTTTACGTCAAGTTGTGTAAAATTGAATTCTCTTTTTTCTGATATTAGCATTGTGGGGGTTAAAGTTACAACTTTTTGAAATATTTGCGATTTTATTAGAAATTCATGAATTGTTGTAATCATTTCATCAAAATAGCCATGATTAGAAACAATCTGTCATTATCTTATGTCAAAAAATGCCAGCACGTTTAAATTATACCAATGAAAATTTTTTAGATTTGTTTATTATTTATGGAGAATGTGATAAAGTAATATCAAGAACTTGCAGCACATTTGCTACTCGATATCCACAAAAACGCAAAATAACACTAACACTGTAATATGCGTATTAATCGAATTGAAGATATGGCATGGACTAAAATAGCAGAGATAAGATCAATTTAAAATATGACTTTATTTTAATTTAATAATTGCTCAAAATTCCGCCCTCGAACCTCGACATATTTTTCGCACCTTCGGATTAGTTCCTCATGGGTAGCTCTTCTAATTGAATCCGGTGATGTTTTGAAATGCACTTCTTACTCTTTGCATACAATCTTCAATGGTTGTTAATGGGCTCTCATAAACTTTATTTTTAATAGTTCCCCAAACGAAATAATCCAGAACTGATAAATCGGGCGAGCGAGGAGGCCATAAGAAAGGTCCATTATTGGCAATCCATTGATCATAAAAAGTTTCTTGTAAATAATTATCAATTAAATATGCGTTATGTGGAGGAGCACCGTCATGCTGATAAAAGTTATTATTCAAATTTTGTAAGATATTCAGATATCTTTCACCTAAAAAAAAAAAACAAAAATTTACCTATACATATTAGCAGAAGAGAAAATTTAATTTACCGTTTAAATTTTCCTGATAAAATTGTAATGCCACCACTCTATCGTTTCTTATGGCACAGTAAACATTGAACTGCCAACTTTCCTGAAAGTTTCGCTCTCTGAACATATGAGGATTTGAGTCACTCCAATAATGCGAATTGTGTCTATTAAAAAGTCCATTTTTAGTAAATTTTGCTTCATCTGTCCATATAATATTTCCCAAATAAGAATCGTGACCCTCAAACCTTATTAGAATAAACTCACAAAAATTCTGTCTTCTTAGGAAATCTGTTTCTTTTAATCCTTGAACCATATGGAATGAAAACGGGTGAAACTTATGTTTTAATAAGATTCTGTGAATTGAATCCTTGCATAGTCCCGATTCCAGAGCAGCTTGTCTTAATGACATCCTTGGAAATGCATGAAAATATCCCACAATGACTATTTCAATGTTTTCGTCATCAACAATAGGCTTTCTTCTTTGCATTTTTGCCTTGACAGAGCCATAATTTTTAAAATTTTCCAGTATGCGTTTTACAGTGTTTGGTGACGGTTTCCGTTTTTCTGGATATCGAGTAGCAAATGTGCTGCAAGTTCTTGATATTACTTTATCACATTCTCCATAAATAATAAACAAATTTAAAAAGTCTTCATGGGTGTAATTTAAACGTGTTGGCATTTTTTGACATAAAATAATGACTGATTGTTTCTAATCATGGCTATTTTGATGAAATGATTACAACAATTCATGAATTTCTAATAAAATCGCAAATATTTCAAAAAGTTGTAATTTTAACCCCCACAATGCTAATAGCAGAAAAAAGGGAATTCAATTTTACACAACTTGACGTAAAAAATACAGGGTGTTCCATTTGACCTAAACAAGTTTTCGCGGTTTGAAGTTGACAAAATGTAACGCGAAAAACGGAACATTTGGTATGATATTATTGAATTTATTTCAGTTGTAGAACGTAGCCTTGTGTTCTTTTTACGTGACAAGAAGCAAATGAGGATCTTTTACACGAAGAAAGTTATAACGGTTCTTGCAAACCGTTGCACCAGTCAAATTTTCTATAAAATGTCAAATATTTCTGAAACGGCTAGGTTTAGGTATAGGATATGCTACATATTTTCGACTCAGAATTTTATGCTCTTTTCGAAAACTCTAAAATATAGAGGGTGTTCCATTTGAAATAAGCAAGTTGGTATCGACTTCCGGTATAAGCGGAAGTGCCAGCTGCTTGTAATTATTTTAGTTGGATTGGCCAAACCGACGTTAGTAATTATCTAAATTTTCAAAATTTTCTGATACGTACTTTTCTCTATATCGATCGATTCAGTTTCCGGTGAGACACCCTGTATAGATAAATGTGTAGTGATAGTGATATAATAGTTATTTAGTTAAGGTGAACTTTCTCTTTAAAATTGTCTATGGCCCGTAATTTCTTTTACCAATTTTCAATGTTTTTAAAAATAGTTAGCATTAAATCGGGCATTAAATTCTTAAATAGTTATTGGAACCTGTCTATTTTTATTTTGGTATAAAGGCTTTTGTGAAGATGATGAAAAGGCATTCTGATACATACAGGGTGGTATTTCAGTTAAGATTTAAAAAGTTACAGCAATTAGAAAAAAATTACAACACTTTAAAGTTAAGACAATAAAATTAAAATATCTCAGAAACTACTGAAGATCTGACTTTTTGGAACAAGCACAATTTTGCTTAAAATTTAATTCTCAATTGAATGGCGTATGTTTCAAACCTCCCTTGATCGAAAAATATTTTTAAACTGCAGCATCTCTGATGATAATATTATAACAGTAAATTGTACTTCATGAAGAAGGCATTAACCATATAAATTTATTCCCGTTTACAGAATAAAAATATATTTTTTAGTTTCCGAGATAACGGCAGCGGGAATGTTTATTGAATCACCCTGTATGTTAATTTTTTTTTAATATAGAAATAACTGGAATACTCTAGTCAAATCAGGATTTTATCAAGATTTGACCTAACCAGATCAGTACACATATCTAGTTAGGCCAAATTTTTTACTTTAACCTATTTTACGGTAATTGTTTTCAAGTTTCTCTTGTTTTGCCAAAAAATTAATCTTAACCTTGAACTTTTCTTAAAATTCTAAAAAACTAAATTATACTCTTTTAGACGTAATTTGTTGTTCGATAATTACATTCAAAAATACGATACATCAACAAATATGCAACACTACACAGACGTGTTAGTAAGTTAATATAAGTATCCAATACACCAAAAGCATGAGAACCACTCATTGCCGTGTTAAACCACTACACAAAATGAACATTGGTGACAGCAGTACCAGGGGTTTAACAATGGCTAAATAATAACACTTAGGACAACTATCATACCGATAGAATGTTGTGCGGCAGTGACGGTGGTGCTGGTAGATACAGGAACTACCTGGGGCTGGGTCTCGTTGGTAGTGGAGGTAATGGGATTATCTGGAATGTTGGAAAGTCTACCTCAGATCAACGTCTAATTAATTCATATATAATTATTCGATTGAATCATGCACTTTTAGTATGTGTTTAAATTACGATGGAAAATGTAAATTATGCATGCTTTTCAAACCGCGAAACTATCTGGTACAGTGACCGCCTCGTTTATCCGAACTGAACCTATTGGATTCTTCAGCTCGGGTGATATTTGAAAACAGTTTATCGAGTTGAAATACAGAGAACTGTAAAAAATACATTTTTTTCTATATGTTAAAGAGCATGCAATTTCCAGCACCCGATTTGGTTTGAACCGGGAAAAATACTACAAAGCGGACGACAAATACGAACTGCGCTTCACTCATTTTTTAAAAGTTTTCATACGAAAATTCAATGGGAAAAACTGAAAGTAGTAACAATTTAAATGCTATTTAGTCTGGTTTTCGTTTTATAAAGGTTTTAAGAAGGATGTTTGCAAATGAACTAGTTTTAAATTAGGTTTATTTGAAACCAAATCTAGATAGAGTTCTAGAATATAAGAATTTATTGAAAAGTCTTGTAGTATAATCTTAAAACTTGATCATAAAACCTTTTGGACTTTATCTGGCTGTAGTTTTATAAAAGTCTTATTATTAATGTTAAAAAAAATTAACAAAAGTTTGGTTTAAAGCTTTCAAATGCAAATTTGATCAATTCAAGCAACTATGAAGCGTTCAAATGGTTTTAAAATTGCTTTATAAAATATACATATATCTCCTGTATCCTCTTTTAAAACCTTCTCTTCCTAAAAAAGCGGTCTCTTGTCAAAATACGCAATAAAACAAAGACTCGTTTATCAAATACACCATAAATCTTATTAGCTTTTAACATACGTTAATGAAACTAAAATCTCTTAAGAAAATAAGGTTATGATATATTAATTTGACAGGAATTCCGAGGCGTATACAGAATGTCTTACGTCAACGCCAACAAGCAAGTGAAACAAAATTAAAAACAGTGGCAATTTGAAAAGAAAATTAAATTGAATTATTTAAAACTTCTTTCTTCTTAATGATACTCCAATCAATCAATTACTGGCAAATAGATTAGAAATTTATGTGGCAAACGTTCGAATAATCATAAAACCACATTAAAACTAAGCAGTCTTATGAAGCTTCTGACTTCAAACCATGAAAGTTTCAATAAATCCTTTCGTCTAAGACCAAATGCTCTTATTATAGATTTTATCAAGCTCTCTACGCTTTCACAGAGATAACTTGGTAAGTTATTCACGAGTAGGATAAGTTTTATAATAGCTTTAAGCATTTTTAGCTTTGACAACCTCCAAAAGATCGTTATTCTTTGGGCTCATTTTGAGTTTATTAGGCTCCTATGATTGCTGTCACAGAAATATAGATTTATCTGTCAGTAGTTACATAAACAGTTCTTATGAAAGTTTCATAGGTTATTAAAATACCTATATTGCTACTAGGGAGGCTATTTTCTTCTTATCTGCTTAAAAATATTTTTTGGCGCCTAAAGTGGGGCTAACTGAAGATTAAAAAATCTAAAATTTTAGTGCACTTTTACAATAAAATTTATAGCGCCAATTCTCATTGAAAATTGACAGGACTCTAAATTAACGGAAACTGTTTTAATTCTAAGGTATCTTAAGATATAAACTGTATTTTTACACACTATTGGGGGCGTGTGAAGTAGCTACTTTTCACAGCGCTGTACAAAAAATATTTTCAATCTCGGACACCCTACGAGCAATTTCCGACAGCAAATTGCACATGGTTCGTGGTTCAGCTCCTCAACTATTCATACCACAATAGTAGTTACAATTATCGATGGGAATTATGCATCCAGTTTGCTAATACTACAGCAATATTTATTTTGGGACATTATGACGCCAGGGTCGCCCGAAATACGAGGTCAATTCCTTATTTACCATCTTAAATAGGTGAGCAGACCGATGAACGACATATTTCTGACGAAAATAAATACATATTTTGTTCCACGTTATTTAAAAATAATAACAATTCTCATTCACGTCCGCCACAGTTAAATGTCTCGCTTCCATATGTAGCAAATTGAAATCCACTCCGCATTGACAAAATAATATCGTTTAGCGCGCGCGTTTCAACACATCCGTATTTAAAAAGGCGATGCCCACATCAAACTGTTATTAATGTTTGCAAATAAACACAAATCATTGATGAGCGATTACTTTTGTTAGTTCTCTCGCGGGTGGTTCAATTTTTTTTTATTCAGCGAAATACAAACAATTCAATGATTCACCTTGTTACAACAAAAAACAACAATGTCAGCGAACACAATTACATAAAAAACTTGTTATTCGCAAACAAAATTAAGTGGCTCCTTTAAGTTTCCTTTAAATACAAGCATTATTTGCGTTTATACGTATATTGCAATTTTTAGCCCATTAAATATCTTAATTAGTAATTTAATTACGCTTGCTGACTTTATTAACAATAAAAATAATGACATCAACTATTCAAAAAACAGATAAATATGTCATAAACAAAATGATAATTTTGAAACGAATAACAAACAACTATTAACGGTTAGCGCTAAAAAATTAAGTGTTTTTCTTATCAAAATGCATCACAAATAGCTTACTTCAAAATACCAGGTGTTTCCAGGAAATTTATATACATTTCATGTACACAGTGAGGTTAAAAGTTATTTTTTTTTGTTTCATTTTAAATTTTCTGCTACAAATGTTTTATCAGAATCTAATGTTATCATATTAGAGTCAGATATTGATAAACAATTTAACATTACCCAAGTTGAATTATATCAGGTGACAAAATTGTGGGTGACCCACAAGGGTCTATATTACTCCCTTTGTGTTTTGCAATATGCATAAATGATTCTAAACCAAGACTGGAAACTTGGATGTTTAAAATAGGAGGTGGGGAGAATTTTCCGCGTAGGTGCTATTTTGGTTTATATATAACTTTGTAACGAACAATCTTTCGCTTTTTGAAGTATCAGAAGTTATTTTGTGAGCATTTCTGAGTCGTTTCATTTCAAGAAATTTTTGCTCATAGCTTTAAACAGCTGTAACTCGTGAACCATGCATCGTATGCAAGGACACTTGGAGCTCATTTTACAGATAATTTAATTCTCTTCAAAAAACCTTAAGTGCCATTATCTCTGCCAATATTGATCGAATGGAAATAAAAAATAAAAGGAAATTGTTCGTAATTCAATTCTCTACAATTTCCACGTTTCCGTTGCGTCGCAAAACTGTCGAAATTAAAAAAAATCTATGGCTCAATACATCGTAGGAAGCTAAAAAAAAAAACGAAATTGTGCGGATTTTTATTACCTATAATTTTCATGTGTATGACGTTACGTATTTAATAGTAAAATTGATACTTTCCGAAGTTTTTGCGAAAAACTGATTTTTTAACCTATTTTCTCCAATCCTCCCTTCCCCCCTTCGGCATCTACGGGTGGGAACTTTTAATATGTTAAAAAGTACTACAAAATAAGCCCGTTCATCCAAATTTTTCCATTTTATTGGGCTATATCGCTAATTTAGCTAGTGAGATTTGGGAGTCCCGTGAAGCTTACTGAAATTTGGAGCAGCCTGGATTTTGCTTTTTTTGTACAACAGATAAATTTACTTTTGTATTATTTTATTATTTTGCTTTAAATAATTTTTCTTACTGTATAATAATTGTTACTGTACTTTGATTGATTAATTTATCTATTTGTGTGAACTTAGCAGAACAACTTTGCAGAATTAAAAAAACTATAGGCCTATTATTTGCCGTTAATTAGCCGCTAATTAATCGTGAAAGTAACAATTTTACCGTTGTTAATTTTTTAAAAATTTTCGGGTGTTCTGCTAACTTCACATGGAAATTAGCAGAACATCTACCAAAAAATTTTTTTAATTAAAAGTAGGTAGCTCAGAATTTGCCGTTTTTTAACCGTAAACGAATGGTGAAAATGAAATTTAAAAAAAATAAAAATTAAGGCGATAAAACAAAAAAAAAATTTTTTAGAATAAGCAAAAACTTTGCAGAAATAAAAACCCATAGGCCTATTATTTGCCGCTAAGTAGCCGCTAATTAATCGTGAAAGTAACAATTTTACCGTTGTCATTTTTTAAAAAATTTTCGGGTGTTCTGCTAACTTCACATGGAAGTTAGCAGAACATCCATCAAAAATTTATTTTCATTAAAAGTAGGAGCTCAGACCCATATATTACTGAAGATAGCTTTGATATTTTGCAAGCATACTCAGAGACATTTTTTGCATCTCATGCACTTTGTTTTTATTTTTCTGCTGTTTCCCATCAAACCGGAAGTGACGCCTACCTTCGATTTTCAAATGAAACACTATAGTTTTTCTTTTTTAATTTCAAAACTAGATTTTTTTCTGAGTTAGAATGTGTAAAAAAGTACTGGGTTAGAGAGGAAAGTTTTTGAGGTTATGCGATTTCTAGGTTTCAGGTGTTGAGGCGAGATATACGAAGCACTAAAAATCGAGTTACCCAGGGAATTTGGTTTTTTGGCAGATTAAAAATGCGGTCAAGACGCTAAAAATAAGTAGCGTACTTGCTAATTTCGAGAAAAATGCGAAAAATAGACGCTATTTTTCTTTGGGGCTAATTTGAGGGCGACTTACACGGAATAATCAAAACCTAAAATGATTCGGTCCTATCTCAACGTCAAATTTCTTGTCAACAACCGGAGTTCAACGATTAAATCTACCGCCTAATTTTCGTACTTCAAAGCCCAATGAGCGCGATTGGAAACAATCCTACTTGTTTGGTTTTGAGGCGAGTTTTCGAACAAGAACACCAAGTAAACCAGACGTCACAGCAATAAATTATAAATCTAGAGGCGTCATACCTCATAAACACGAAAAGTACTCAGCTTTTTGTCACTATAAATTTTAAAGGTTGTAATAAAGTTTACTATCGAATACTACGCAAACAAAAACGTTATCCACAATGAAAACAATTGGAAGGGGACTCATAGGCGTACGCATACAGTTTCGCAAGATCGACAAGTTTTGTAAACTAAATTATTTAATGTACTTTTAAAGTGTCCATATGTAAATAAGAATTTCAGATTGTTTTTTTATGCACTACTGACAAGTTTATTAAATGTTTAAGAAAATGTGTAGGTACATCAAAACAAACTGAAAGTTTTCTTTTTCTTTAGAGGACTTTTCAAAATTTGTCTTTTATATTTATAGACACGACAAAACTGCACAAGTAATTCTGTAGATCAGTGAACTTCGGACTGGCATTTTTGCAACTGGTTAAATGCTGTCTGTGTCTTCAAAATCATGTTTCGCGCGACTGGCAGAGGGCATGCCGAAAATGACATTTTCAATACTTTAAGTTGAGCTATAGTTTTTTAAATTGATGAGCTTCTATGTTGTATTTTTCAAATGCCGACGAAAAAGAGGACTGTTCTGTTTTTAATTTGCCGGTGTACTATTTTGATAACACAACACTGGGTTTTCTATTCCTTACATTTCATTGGTCGAGTAATTTTTTTATTAGTTTGTGTTTTTTAATAATGATGCCGAAAACTTAGTTTTTATATGACATCTTCAGATGAAAGAGCATCGTTAACCGGTATGGATTTTTAATGGCGTTTTCCATGTGATACCGTGTTGGTAGTAGTAAATTAGACGGAGTTGTGTGAGAAACAACACACTTGTCGCTTCACCACTCCTAAGTTCGAGCCCTAGCTGTGACAGATGGCAATATCGTAGGGAATGGTCAATTATGTTAATGCTCGTCAGGACGG
This sequence comes from Leptura quadrifasciata, assembly GCA_963675555.1. Classification (NCBI taxonomy): domain Eukaryota; kingdom Metazoa; phylum Arthropoda; class Insecta; order Coleoptera; family Cerambycidae; genus Leptura; species Leptura quadrifasciata. Next base: position 4,919,105 of record OY776679.1, read on the forward strand.
TCAAACAAAGTGATAAATATATTGCGTCACTGCATTTTTGGTTGGTATTCCATGAAATAATCGAACAAACTTCCTTTTTCCCGACTTTAATTATGTTAAGTTTCAGAAACATATGAAATGTATACCTTTGAAAATTAGTACACTCACCTCACACTCACACTTACAGCCACCATTTTACACTCCCAATTTAATAACTCGCAAAATTTTCAACGAAATCGTCTAAAATTCATACTATGTGTATGAATAGTTTTCCGCTTTTAGTAGGTGGTGGAACCCTTTCTTTTCGCGAAAAAGGGGTAAATTGGTCATTTTTAAGGGTGGTTTTTCAGTTTTAATTTATTTTGGACCCTTTAAATAAGCTAGTTAAGAAACGAGAATGGTGCCCTTTTTTTGTCGATGCTCAAGGAACCTTCAGTTCAAATTTCGTGAAAATCGGTTCACCGCCTCCCACGCTATTTATTCTGAAAAAACATCAAAAATTGAATGACGGCTAACTTGGCCAAAATTAAACCGAACTTAATGAAATTTTAGTTGAAACTAACCCATATAATCAAGAAATAGCCTGCCAAATTTTTGCAAAAAATATCTAACAGTTTGGCCGCAATTCCATTTTTAGTCCAAATTCCACAAAATTTTCAAAACTTTCCCCAATTTGCCCAAATGGTCGAACGAGAATTTTTTTAAATTTTAGGTCCACCATTTTGAATTTTTCAATTTTCACTTCGGGTTCGTAATCAGCTAGTCCAAAAATCTCCATGATATGAGTTTTAGCCGATGTCATTGAAAACTTTGCGAGTTATTGAACTGGGGGTGTAAATGGGGGCCACACCCCACCCCCCCCAACACCCCCCTCCCCCTCTGGGGTGAGTGCACTAATTTTCAAACGTATAACATTTCATATGTTACCAAAACTTAACATAATGCAAAGGGTTGAGGTAGTAACGATTAGGTAGTTACACGCTTTTTTTTGCGTAAATTTCCTCTACTATATCTGATTTCTTTTACGGCCGGCGTGCAGTTTCAATACAACGCGTTCAAGGTAGCAGCGATCATAGTACAAAAAACAAATTCTGAAAGTTTTAAAAGACTTTTGATGGTACACAATTTTCCATTCACGTGGAAGAAGGCGTATGCGCACGCCCATAAACAAACACTATTAGGAAACAAATTAATCAAAATGTTACCAACTACTTGTAAGTAATCAAAACTATCCAAACAAATTATTGATAACCATTACTTCATACTATTATAATGAGAGGCATATCAGAAATTCTCATTCATTAATGTTTTAGATAAGTATAAATAAATACAGCGTAAAAACCAACCAAAAAATAAACAAAATTCTTATCGGTTTGATACATAAAAATATCCAATCGTTGTTAGCAAGCAGCTCCGAATAATGAAAATGAATTTATTATGATAGAAAAAAGTTTACCTGGGGAAAAAATATGGGTTTTCGGTACTCCGGGAAGCCCCTGCTTGTTTTTGTTATACACGACGTTACTTGGCTTGGAGGATTCTGTAGCTGACGAGGACCGCGTCCTGATCTTTGGCTCCAGCAGAAGTTCTTCACGTTGTTTACTATTAGTGGTCATGGCACTGAAAAAACAAGAGTTCTGTTAAACATGATTATAGCATACGCGACAGTGGTGAAGCAAGATACTTTAATAAAACATTATCTTTAATTTGAGCCAAATCACCTTAATATACGTTATATGGAAATTTTAAGACGATCTGACAGGCATACACGTACAATATATCATAGAAGTACTTGGTTTTACAATTTACTTATACAGTACCAAAAGGTTCTGGCAAAGTATAAATTGCCTTGTATAAAACCCAACATTAAATGCAATGAGGGTAGCTTTTGCTTTACTATATCATATTTGTTACTTATTAGATTTATGAGAATACCAACCATTTTTATCAAAAATGAAGGAATAACTTCGGATATATATATCTTTAGGCCAAGATACCTAGATTTGTCTGAGTAAAGGAGACGTGGCCCTACAGTTTATAGTGGGATCCGATCACTTGTTGGACGTAATTTAAAATTACATCGCAGTAGGTGGGACTCGAACCAACTTCGCCTGGTAAGTTTAGAGGGAGGCTACACGCGTTAACCCACTGAGCTACCGTCCCCATATACCACGTGTAACAGGATCATGGTACACGCCACCCCCCTATTACTTTCCCATATACGTAGTATATAAGGAAAGCATGGTGATCATGCAAAAATTCGAGTTTGAGTTTTTGATGGATTTACACGTTTTCAAGTCAAAATGTCTGTCTGCCGTCTGTGGTTGCACCCAGAGACCAAACTACTGGACCGATTTTGTTCAAATTTTACATGTGTATTCAAGACAGCCACATCTAGAGGCGACGGGGGTGAGTGAAAAAAAAATAGAAAATATTTTTTTTCTCCAAAACGCCTCTAATGATTGATTAAATTTTACACATAAATACTCCCTTAGCACCAGCATAAGATGGCATAACCAGTTGCTCCCAGAAAATGCAGAGAGGAGTGCTACAGCGGTGAGCTTTAAAGAATTTAATAATTTTTTATTTTAAACGGCTGTAACGATTTTGATCGAATTTAACATATGGTTACTTTCCTTATATTATTTAATATTTCGTGGGTTCCTTTATATAATATTTAATCTTTTTTTCAATTTCATAATGTAAAAAGAAAGTAAAAAAATGCATCTCTCCGGGTTTCGAACCCACGATCTCAGTATTACAAGGCAAAACGTTTAACACTGCGCCAATGTGCTTTAAAGCCTCAAGCGGTAATTTGGTTAGAAAGCATTATTAAAAATAAATCTCAACACTTTTATTTAATACGGAATTACCTTCTCTCTGTGCATTGGTATCTCAATCTGGTCACGCTAATATAGTAGACAAATACTTATAGGAAAGTTTGTCTGAGTTGTGTCAGACCGATTTTTTAAAATATCTATTATGATCAGATGAATCGTCGTTTATACTTTTTTTACCAATATACCTACATAAAAAATATATAATTTCCAAAAATAATAAATATTTCCTTATCAGATCTCTCTCTCTTGATACGCCCACTTGCCCACTTTAATGTACTCAATTTTAAATTTAAATTTTTCAGCACGACTAAGATTAGAAATATGAGGTGACGTTTTCACACCTAGTTTAGAACATATTTGAACTGTTTACTAAGTCGTCTGGTTTCACAGCCCAAACAGCCTGCCTGGGTTGATTTGTGACGGTATTGTGCCGGTGAACGCCGCCGCCAACCCGAGCCTTGATAAGCCGAAACAGCTGTTTGTCTAGTCGCCTTAATTTGAAATGTATTGAAACAATAAATCAGGTTCTAATAATATTTGTTTAAAAACTAAAAGTTACACAAATTTTCACATTATTTCATAACATCTTAACACACGAAAAATAACAATGCGCCAGGATTATTATGAAGATTTATGGACTTTGAACAATGTTAAATGGGTAAATAAATAAAATTCAACGTTGTTAAGTAAATAAATAAAATAGTTTGTTATCGTTATCGCGTTTATCGCTTTTACATCACTCTTTCCCTGAATTTGTTTACAGGTAAATAGGCATCTAACGTGTTATATTACTACTTGACACCCAATTTTTATTTGTTCATGTAACCCGATACGTGGGCGCCAATCTATAAACAAGCCTGAACCAGTTTTTTTAACAAAATATTTGTTCTGCTATTTTTATCAGCCCGCAAAAATGTGCGAACAAGATAGTTCTAATGTTTCTATTCGCAGCCGCTTTATCAGCGCCCTTGTCAAATATTAACAAATCCTTTAATATGATATTGTAGTTTTGTTTTCAAAACAAATCCTAACTATAGATTGAGACGTAGTAAGCACATTAACTTAAATACGATCGTTTTACTTTTATATTTATACCGGGCGATCTATAGCCCATTCCTCATTGAGAGAGACAGAAAGAGAGAGATCATCGTACAATGACACTTGCAGTCCTCGCCCTACTTAGCAGCAAAATTTAATTTTCTTAGCAATGTGTCCAAGGGAACAATTCAAATTTTATTATTGTCTACAAGATAGCTATAAAACTCATTTTAAATGGCTTGAAAATTATTTTTTCTTCACAGCATCCTAAAGACCAGAATAATACCAGAATAAAAATAGAGAACCTAATGAAGGATTCTGGAGTTCAAATAAAAACTGTTAGCCAAGGCACGATAGGCTTACAGTACTCTTGTGTCAACTGTAAAACTAAGGCAGTATTATAAAACTGTTATAAGGGTTAGAAGATTTCTTGCAAGATTAATCGCTTTTTTTGCGAAATATTGAAACATTTTATAAGAAAGATTTGCTCAGAATTAAAAGAAAAACATACAATTTAAAGAATCTGTGGAGTTTATACCCAAGTAACAATTTAAATGCTGTTTAGTTTGGCTCTCGTTTTATAAAGGTTTTATGAAGAATGTTTAATTAGTTTTAAATTAAGCTTATTTGAAACCAAATATATTTCTAGAGTACAAGAATTTATTGAAAAGCCTTGTAGTATGTCTTAAAACTTAACGATAAAACCTTTTGAACTATCTCTGGTTGTAGTTTTGTAAAAGTTTTATTATTAATGTTAAAAGGAATTAACAAAACAGTTTGGTTTTAAAAATGCCTTCGAATGCAAATTTGATCAATTCAAGCCAACTATAAAACTATGAAGCGTTCAAATGGTTTTAAAATTGCTTTATAATATATACATAGTATTTTGTATGTCGCCATCGTAAAAACACCGAGATATACCAAATAGTCAAAGGATCCTCGTGTCGGTCGTCATATGCCTACCTCGCACTAACGAGAGCCAACAGCTCGAAACTGCAGTCTGCAAGTGGTGTGGGACGACTGGCACGGGAGCTCCTTTAAGTAGGATTAGACTTTCGGCTGGTGTTTGTTACAATCGAAGCATTAGCGTTTTGATGGTACTATGCAATTATTACACTTAACGCGCCAGGCTTGTAACTTGTAATGCAGCGCTCGGCGGGACACACAGCCCGGAGAGTAGTTGTTGGTTGCAGTCTGGTTACGTTCCTTATAATAAAATAAAGATTTTATAGAGGAGCTTGCGACAGAAAAATTATCTGAATTTGTTTATATGGCTAACGGCTCCCAGCAACGCTCTTAAACAATAGCACGGACATTTCTGTGGCAACAACATTGTGTCTGTTATTCGCACTAAATTATTTTGGACAACGGACTATTTTCCTATTTTTGATTTTGATTGATATTGTAAAATATGCATAAACAAGCCTCCTAGTACAGATTTCCGGGAAAATTATCAATTTCTGAAGAAAAAACTAATTATATTAGAATAATTTTCAACAAAAAAAAAATCCAATATGTTTTTTAAATAATTTTTATCAAACCTACTTATTATTGGTATTGTAAATACGGCCACGTTAAACAAGTAATTCAAAGAACTTAACCCGGCAACGATGAAGTAGCCTCGTTTAGTTTTTTTAATTACTACCACCCGAAAGACAATTTCATGGTACGCCACTGGCTGCTACATACACTTCGGGCCATTAGCTCATGATATAAATACTTTGTATATATTTTTATCGCCTTATCAAATATCATTTTCCATAAGCGCTTACGTGAAAGTGATCTGTCAAAAAATATCATTAATAAATTACATTTTAACAACATTATTCCCAAGGCTGCGCATAGATAAAATGTTGCTGTTTTGTATTCTTAAATATCCTTATCGGCTACCTTCCACCATCTCGAAGGTTAGTTTTTGTTATAAAAGTTTACTAGTATATCAACATGGCTAATTTAATCGAGTTTTTTAACAGGATACACTGACCTACACATCTGTTATTCGCCGAGAAACTTTATCTATAACCTACCTCAGGTTGTTTTTGGAAATGCCTACATTTTTGTGTGAATTTAGTGATGTTTGTAAGATCGTTAGCGATGGTCAAGATTCGAGAGCTTGCAAAACACGAATAATTTACTGGACACTGGACAGGAGAAATGTGATACTTGAATCTTTATTTACACAAATTAATAAATGAGCTATAAAAATTCATATCGCAAAAGGCGAGGCTAAAGATGAATGCGGACTCTCAAAAATACTCAGTTAAAATTAGTCGATTAAAAAAAATACAGGTTTCTTTATTGTTGTCTAAAACTTAACTGCTTCGCAACAGTATTTTTCTTTTGACATTGACATAGTCTAATAATATAATAATAATAATAAAGCAGTTTATTTCCAACAGGTTAAGTCCGATCACTCGTGAAATGCAATAAAAATTCCGCTCCTGCCGACATCCGTCTCTCAGCAAGCAACCCCTTTCTGCAGCATTGGACATTGGACACAGTGTCCTCGCATAGAGTTGTACTAGGTGCGCCAAATAACGTGTTTAAGTGAATATTGATCATTATTATTGTGATGGCTTCTCATGGTTATTATTGTTTGTCAACGATTGTAATATTAATAATTACGAAATAATCTTTCCTTTTTTCGTTGCCTTAAGGATTTTGCAAGATAATATAAATGTTTAAAAAATATACTGATAGGTATTTGAAAGTATCAATTTTAAATATTAATGATTTGAAAATCAAATATTAGCTGGATACATTTTTTTCGAACCTCAACACATTTTTCGCACCTTCGGATTAGTTCCTCATGGGTAGCTCTTCTAACTGAATCCTGTGATATGTTTTGAAATGCATTTCTTACTCTTTGCATATAATCTTCAATGGTTGTTAATGGGCTTTCATAAGCTTTATTTTTAATAGTTCCCCAAACGAAATAATCCAGAACTGACAAATCGGGCGAGCGAGGAGGCCATAAGAAAGATCCATTATTGGCAATCCATTGATCATATAAAGTTTCTTGTAAATAATTATTAATTAAATATGCGTTATATGGGGGAGCACCGTCGTGCTGATAAAAAATATTTCTATGTTCGGCGAGAGGTAAATTTTCTAAATAGTTATTATTCAAATTTTGTAAGATATTCAGATATCTTTCACATTAAAAAAAATAACAATTTACCTATACATATCAGCAGAAGAGAAAATTTAATTTACCGTTTAAATTTTCCTAATAAAATTGTAATGCCACCACTCTATTGTTTTTTATGGCACAGTAAACATTGAACTGCCAACTTTCCTGAAAATTTCGCGAATTGTGTCTATTAAAAAGTCCATTTTTAGTAAATTTTGCTTCATCGGTCCATACAATATTTCCCAAATAAGAATCGTGACCCTCAGACCTTATTAGAATAAACTCACAAAAATTCTGTCTTCTTAGGAAATCTGTTTCTTTTAATCCTTGAACCATATGGAATGAAAACGGGTGAAACTTATGTTTTAATAAGATTCTGTGAATTGAATCCTTGCATAGTCCCGATTCCTGAGCAGCTTGTCTTAATGACATCCTTGGAAATGCATGAAAATATCCCAGAATGACTATTTCAATGATTTCGTCATCAACAGTAGCCTTTCTTCTTTGCATTTTTGCCTTGACAGAGCCATAATTTAAAATTTTCCAGTATGCGTTTTACAGTGTTTGGTGAAGGTTTCCGTTTTACTGGATATCGAATAGTAAATGTGCTGCAAGTTCTTGATATTACTTTATCACATTTTCCATAAATAATAAACAAACTTAAAAAGTCTTCGTGGGTGTAATTTAAACGTGCTGGCATTTTTTGACATAAGATAATGACTGATTGTTTCTAATCATGGCTATTTTGGTGAAATAATTACAACAATTCATGAATTTCTAATAAAATCGCAAATATTTCAAAAAGTTGTAACTTTAACCCCACAATGCTAATATCAGAAAAAAGGGAATTCAGTTTTACACAACTTGACGTAAGAAAATACAGGGTTGTTCCATTTGACCTAAACAAGTTTTCGCGGTTTGAAATTGACAAAATGTAAGGCGAAAAACGGAACCCTTGGTATGATATTATTGAATTTATTTCAGTTGTAGAACGTAGTTCCCCTTGTGTTCTTTTCATGTGACAAGAAGCAAATGACTATCTTTTACACGAAGAAAGTTATAACGTTCTTGCAAACCGTTGCACCTGTCAAATTTTCTATAAAATGTCAGAATTTTATGCTCTTTTCGAAAACCCTAAAATATATAGGGTGTTCCATTTGAAATAAGCAAGTTGGTATCGACTTTCGGTATAAGCGGAAGTGCCAGCTGCTTGTAATTATTTTAGTTGGATTGGCCATACCGACATTAGTAATTATCTAAATTTTCAAAATTTTCTGATGCGTACTTTTCTCTATATCGATCGATTCAGATCCCGGTGAGACACCCTGTATACAAGAGAAATAGGTTAAAAAAGCGGTTTTTAGCAAAAACCTCGGGAAGTATCAATTTTACAAAATATATACACATGAAAATGATAGGTCATAAAAATCCGCACAATCTCATTTCTTTTAAAACTTCGTGCGACCTACTGGAGCAGAGATAGATTTTTGGAAATTTTGACAGTTTTGTGACGCAACGGAAACGCGCACGTTCTTCGCTAAAATCTCAAAAATGGTTGTAGAGAATTCGATTACGAACAATTTCCTTTTATTTTTCATTTCCAATCGATCAATATTGGCAGAGATTAACGCGCTATTAGAACATTTGTTTCATGATATAGAGAAATGCTCTATTTGCTCAATATTCAATTTCACCCGGTTACATGCATTCATCTGGTGCCAAGGTGGTAACTAACCATCGACAAGTAAATATCTACTTCAAAATGCAAAAATCCGACGCAGCAAAAGGCCTCTGCATTTCAAAAAATATTAATATTGTCACCTGAATGAATACCAACAATCGGTATACGCATTTAAAAAGGATTTTACCACGCATCGGGTATTCATTCATTATCTGAACAGTTCACAAGATTTCAACCTTGGAGGTCTTTAAATAGACACATTTATTTGAAATGCATCCATGGGACAATTTAAAAACTTAATGTCAACATCAATTATTACACAAATAAATTTCTAACTTAAAGAGTGGCTTAAATGGGACACAATAATAGGAAGGCGGCGCTCGAACGGACTTTGTTTATTTTATAATTTATTAGTGAATTAAAATAAATAAAACAATAAATTTTACTTGAAGTGACATCACCGATGACATTATAACGGTCATGGGTTTTTTATTAGTTTGAATAGACGCCTAGCATGTTTGTTAAACATCCGTATATGCTTCAAGACAGGAGAAGTTTAACAGTTTCCTTTGACAAACACCAAAAAGCTTGATTACTACACTCGAGTTTTGTCAACCATGTTGCCATTAACTGGAGATAGTAAAATGTAAAAAAAAAAATCGCACGATCCACATATTTTCTAATTCCCATAGCAGCTCTCTTAGTTATACTCTATCCAATATTAGTTTAAAATATTATAAATTCCGCGACTCTACCAAGAATGTCCGTTGCTATACCTCTCTACAATTGTATACAGCAAGCAGCGTCGCGTTATCGATATAGTTAATTAATTAATTATTATTTATTGCCCACAATTATCCACATTTGTATCTACAATTATACAGGGTTACTGGTAATTCGATACATTCCTTTGGAGATGTGATGGGGCATGATCTAAGAAGTAAATTTAGCCCTAACATATATTATGCAAAACTCAATAGTTTTTGAGATATTTAATTTTTTTTGTTTTTCTCAAACAGTAGGTCTTAATGTCCTAAAAGTTAATTTTCGAAAAATCTATTTGACATTTTTAAATTTTCTTTACTGGATTACTTGTCCAATATTATAGATATCCGTTTGGAATGAAATATATCTGGAAACATTTCGATCATGTGAACATCTGAAATAAAAACTTGTGAAATTTTTTTTTTTTAATCAGTTATGAAATTTACCTATTAGGTTCTTTCAAAAAAATATTAACGTAACACGCGTATAAATTATTATAAAAACTGCCTTATTTCAATAGCTATCTAACAAGGTACAAATGTTCAATGTACCCTTAATAGTTCTAAGTAAATACTAGTAAAAATAACACAAGTAGTACGAATTTTATTTTTAGATACAGTAAAAAACATTTTAAAAGCAGAGTTTAATTCTTCATTAATTTCAAAGTTGTACTTTATTTTTTATATGTCTTGCTCAAAATGGGAGCCTCTATTCCGTATACAGACACGGCAGCGTCTTCTTATTTCCGTCCTTGTTACTCTGGTTGTCAGATTATGCCTTATGTGTTGGGCAGCATCGACTATCTTTTGTCTAAGGTTTTCTATAGTATTGACTGGTGTGGCATAGACCATCTCCTTCATATGACCCCATACGTAATAATCAAGGGGTGTTAAGTCAGGGCTTCGCGCTGGCCAAGGTATTGGGCCCGCTCTTCCAATACAACGGTTAGGGAAACGTTGATCAAGTAACTGTCGTACTGTCAGCCGATAATGTGCTGGACAACCGTCGTTCTGAAACATCATTCGCGAGAGGAACATCTTCTAAAATCACCGCCAGATCATTTCTTAAAAAAATTTCATAGATTTCCCCGTTTAAAATTTGAGGAAGAAAGTGTGGCCCTATTAAATAGTGGCCAATGACTCCCATCCACACATTAATAGAAAACTTCATTTGGAAACTAGTTTTACGTGTTAACTTGGGATTTCCCTCTGCCCAATAGTGTAGGTTGTGGAAATTTGTTGTACCCTCGCGATTAAATTTCGACTCGTCCGTCCATAAAATACTTGTTAAAAAATTTGCACTTTCTGCATCTGAATTTAACATAAAGCGGCAGAATTCCACTCTCCTTCCAGGATCACCTTCCTCCAAGCCTTGGACAGGGGTATAGTGGTAAGGATGACATCCAACTCAACGTATCGTAGACCAAACTTTCCATTGTGACGCTCCAGTTAGTCTTGCGACTTTATTAGTTGAAATAGTTGGGTCTTCCTCAAAATAACTCAATATTTCTTCCTCATCATCTGGTTCATAAACGGGAGGAGCACCAGCGTCACTTCTTCTACATTTCACGGAGCCAGTTTCAGCGATATCTCGATATGCCGTACTGAATACACGTGCATTTGGTAAGCGGCGGTTAGGGTACCAAAGGCCATATTCTCGGCGAGCTTCAGCAGCGTTGCCGCCACAGTATCCATAGACAAACAAGATATCAGCGTATTCTGCGTTGGCATACGCGGCCATGGCACAGAAAATACAATAACAACAACCAATAACAACAGCTACGAGCAAAATCAAAATCTTCGATAACTTATTTAACAAGACCAACAAACTTAAGGGACCCGGAGATAAGAATGTCAGTTAATGACATATATGCACAAACGTCAAAGTCAAGGACTGACTGACTTAAATGAAAATGAACGATTAGTCGTTTAATAAATTCCGCCACCAGCATTATCTTTACTAATTTTTTATTAGAACTATCAAGGGCACATTAAACATTTCTACCTAGTTAGATAGCTATTGAAATAAGGAAGTTTTTATAATAATTTGTACGCGTGCTACATTAATATTTTTTTGAAAAAACCTAATAGGTAAATTTCATAACCGATTTTAAAAAAAAATTTTTACAAGTTTTTATTTTAAATGTTCACATGATCGAAATGTTTCCGGATATTTTTCATTCCAAACGGATATCTATAATATTGGACAAGTAATCCAGTAAAAAAAAAATTTAAAATGTCAAGTAGATTTTTCGGAAATTAACTTTTAAGACATTAAGATCTAATTTCTTGAGAAAAACAAAAAAATTGAAATATCTCAAAAACTACTGAGTTTTGCATAATGTATGTTAGAGCTAGACTTACTCCTTAGCTCATGCCCCATCACATCTCCAAAGGAATGTATCGAATTACCAGTAACCCTGTATACATTTTTATCTACAATTATCCGTATTTTATCCACATTTTTATCTACAATTATCCATACTCGTACATAAGTAATTGTGGTAAACAGGTTACAGATTTTTGATCACCGATTTGAACTTCCCGCGTCTGACAGTTTTCCGCCAATTCGTGAAGTTAGCTACAGACCTGCGTGCGAACGACCTTGAACAACCAGAATGAATCTCCTTAAGAAATAACATGGGATTTTGTCACCGTACGCCCATATGTTATCTACTTATCATTTCACCACTTTCAGTCATAATTTTTAGTTAATAAGTGTCCAAAACAGGGTTACGTGTATAATGAACAATTTTTAAAAGTAAGTTACGCGCGCTTATAAATGGCATGCGTTCAGGTCGGTTATTTCTTTTTAAACTGAGATTGGATAAACTTACCACATATCAACACCCTGTATGTTTCCTCAAAATTCGTTTATCAAATTCGTTTATATCACCGAACGCGCCTTTTCCTTAAACATCTCCAACTGCGCCGGCACTATCCGGGTCCTGCTGATTTTTAACAATTTCTAACAAAATGGGGTTTAATGATATCAGCAGAACTTCTAAACAAAAAAATTTGACAAGTTTAAAATTAAAAAAGTTAGCTGTAAATAGTGGGTTGGATGGATACATCCATTAATTTCGAAATTTGGAAGAACTAAACGTAGCATTCCCGAACTATAAGTAATGCCATTAAAACAGCCATTGCATAACAGCCAAAAAACCTTGTCTCCAAATTATACAAGCCTAACGGTTTGCATAGAGGCTATATTTAATAAGTAAACAAAATATTTTCGCGAAGGTTGGCAGAGTTTTTTGCTAATCCATTTATATATTGTACGTGACAAGTGCGAAATTTATTCGTCTAGACGAAAACGTAAAAGTATATATTAATACAAAATAAATTGTGAACAATAATTAAATACGAATTTATCAACTAATCAGGCGCTTATCTATTGACGATTTTTACAGGGTGCACAATCAACTACTGAGAAGTTGTTTGTTTGGAGTAATCGAAGTTTAATTGGTTTGTGCACGATCTTGTTGAGAGTTTAATATTATTTTCCTTTGGAATTCTGGCGCCCGCGTTTCCTCGAACCGCGTTCCCCAAATTCTCATTGTAAAAAAAAAAAAATACGCTTATAGTTTTTATAATAAAATATGAGTCTGTATTTGTTTGAAAATAAGTTATTTTTTAGGTACTACCCCTTATTAATTTATAGTATTTGTAATTGTAACTTCGTGATGTTTGCTAGCAAGAGACTTAGCCTAATAAAATGGGACAAATTTTGTCGATTTGGATGAAATAATTGAGAACGGTCAAAAATTTTGGAAACAGGCTTGTTTTGTCCTCACCCGTAGACGCCGGTAGAGGCGGGGGGAGAAAATGGGTACAAAAAATCGTTTTTTCGTAAAAAACTCGGAAAGTATCAATTTTACTCTAAAATATGTACACATGAAAATTATAGGTAATAAAAATCCACGCAATTTCGTTAAAATCGATAAAAATTCGAAAACGATAGATCGTACGCATAAAATGTATCTAATGAAAGTTAAAGAGAATCAAATTTTGAATATGTTGGTGTATGTACAAAATCGTTTTGATAATGAGTGAATGGAGATGCAAGGGAAAAATTCGAAAAATTGTCATTTTCAAGTGCATTTAGACAAACAGCTATTTTTTGATTGGCTTTAGGCAATAATGACACTAAAGTGTCTTTAAAAATAATTGAATTACCTGTAAAAACAGCTCCAAGTGACCTTCATACGATGAATGGTTCACGAGTTACAGCTGTTTAAGGCTATGAGCAAAATTTTAATTTTTATTATAAATTAAGATTTTTCCTGCAACAAAAAATTGGTTTTGGCCTATTTTTATTAGTTTATACAAGGTTACTGGTAATCCGATACATTCCTTTGGAGATGTGATGGGGCATGATCTAAGAAGTAAATTTAGCCCTAACATATATTATGCAAAACTCAATAGTTTTTGAGATATTTAATTTTTTTTGTTTTTCTCAAAAAGTAGATCTTAATGTCCTAAAAGTTAATTTTCGAAAAATCTATTTGACATTTTTAAATTTTTTTTTACTGGATTACTTGTCCAATATTATAGATATCCGTTTGGAATGAAAAATATCTGGAAACATTTCGATCATGTGAACATCTGAAATAAAAATTTTAAAATTTTTTTTTAATCAGCTATGAAATTTACCTATTAGGTTTTTTCAAAAAATATTAACGCAACACGCGTATAAATTACTATAAAAACTGCCTTATTTCAATAGCTATCTAACAAGGTACAAATGTTCGATGTACCCTTAATAGTTCTAAGAAAATACTAGTAAAAATAACACAAGTAGTACGAATTTTATTTTTAGATAAACAGTAAAAAACATTTTAAAAGTAGAGTTTAATTCTTCATTAATTTCAAAGTTGTACTTTATTTTTTATATGTCTTGCTCAAAATGGGAGCCCCTATTCCGTATACAGACAAGGCAGCGTCTTCTTATTTCCGTCCTTGTTACTCTGGTTGTCAGATTATGCCTTATGTGTTGGGCAGCATCGACTATCCTTTGTCTAAGGTTTTCTATAGTATTGACTGGTGTGGCATAGACCATCTCCTTCATATGACCCCATACGTAATAATAAAGGGGTGTTAAGTCAGGGCTTCGCGCTGGCCAAGGTATTGGGCCCGCTCTTCCAATCCAACGGTTAGGGAAACGTTGATCAAGTAACTGTCGTACTGTCAGCCGATAATGTGTTGGACAACCGTCGTTCTGAAACATCATTCGCTATCTGACGGCGAGAGGAACATCTTCTAAAATCACCGCCAGATCATTTCTTAAAAAATTTTCATAGATTTCCCCGTTTAAATTTTGAGGAAGAAAGTGTAGCCCTATTAAATAGTGGCCAATGACTCCCATCCACACATTAATAGAAAACTTCATTTGGAATCTAGTTTCACGTGTTAACTTGGGATTTTCCTCTGCCCAATAATGTAGGTTGTGGAAATTTGTTATACCTTCGCGATTAAATTTCGACTCGTCCGTCCATAAAATACTTGTTAAAAGATTTGCACTTTCTGCATCTGAATTTAACATGAAGCGGCAAAATTCCACTCTCCTTCCAGGATCACCTTCCTCCAAGCCTTGGACAGGGGTATAGTGGTAAGGATGATATCCAACTCTACGTATCGTAGACCAAACTTTCCATTGTGACGCTCCGGTCTTGCGACTTTATTAGTTGAAATAGTTGGGTCTTCCTCAAAATACCTCAATATTTCTTCCTCATCATCTGGTTCATAAACGGGAGGAGCACCAGCGTCAATTCTTCTACATTTCACGGAGTCAGTTTCAGCGATATTTCGATATGCCGTACTGAATACACGTGCATTTGGTAAGCAGCGGTTAGGGTACCAAAGACCATATTCTCGGCGAGCTTCAGCAGCGTTGCCGCCACAGTATACATAGACAAACAAGATATCAGCGTATTCTGCGTTAGCATACGCGGCCATGGCACAGAAATACAATAACAACAACTAATAACAACAACTACGAGCAAAATCAAAATCTTCGATAACTAATTTAACAAGACGAACAAACTTAAGGGACACGGAGATAAGAATGTCAGTTAATGACATATATGCACAAACGTCAAAGTCAAGGACTGACTGACTTAAATGAAAATGAACGATTAGTCGTTTAATAAATTCCGCCACCAGCATTATCTTTACTAATTTTTTATTAGAACTATCAAGGATACATTAAACATTTCTACCTAGTTAGATAGCTATTGAAATAAGGAAGTTTTTATAATAATTTGTACGCGTGCTACATTAATATTTTTTTGAAAAAACCTAATAGGTAAATTTCATAACTGATTTAAAAAAAAAAATTTTACAAGATTTTATTTTAAATGTTCACATGATCGAAATGTTTCCGGATATTTTTCATTCCAAACGGATATCTATAATATTGGACAAGTAATCCAGTAAAAAATTTTTTTAAAATGTCAAGTAGATTTTTCGGAAATTAACTTTTAAGACATTAAGATCTACTTTTTTGAGAAAAACAAAAAAATTGAAATATCTCAAGAACTATTGAGTTTTGCATAATGTATGTTAGGGCTAGATTTACTCCTTAGCTCATGCCCCATCACATCTCCAAAGGAATGTATCGAATTACCAGTAACCCTGTATACATATGAAAGTAATGCAATAGCATAAGTTATTCGCGAGGTATCCGAAGATTAAAAAAAAATTAACAATAACGGTGAAATTGTTACTTAGCGGCAAATAATAGACCTATGTTTTTTTAATTCCACAAAGTTCTTCTGCTATCACAGAAATTAGAAAATGTTATTTTTCAAAGCTACACATTGATTTTATTTTCATTTTAACGGGCGTTATTTTGTTCAAAAATGGGATGACTATTGGGTTCAGTATAAGGACATATTCTAGAACATATATAAAATATCTTCAATGCTAGAATTACCTACTTTCATACTGAATTAATTGCTATGGCTAACTTCTTCAAAAAAAATTTGACATAAAACTCCGATACGTTTCTTTACAAAAATCTCAAGTTTAACCTTCTGACAAAGATGAAGGTATCACCATAAAGCGTCTTTTTACTTATTTCTTTTAGTATTATTTAGTAAATAAATAAATACACCACAGGTAATGACGATTAGAGACAAGGGACACACACCCAATATCCGTGTATAGTGGAAAAATCCCTCTCAAAGTATTTTCCACTGCCACGACCGGGGATCGCATCCGGAACTTTTGGGCGAGAGGCAAGTGCGCTCATCTCTCGACCATCAGTCGATCTATAGATCATGTGTCTACAAATGATCTCATTTTTACAAGCTTATTGCTATGTAAAAAATTTACTTTTATTGACCTATCGAAGTAGTAATAAAACAATTTGATTTTTCGGATGTTTCTAGCTTATATCTTCTGTTATTTTACTGGGCTATGTTTCACAATATTTTTTTAACAGTTTCACATCATTTGTTGACATTAATATGTTCAAGAGTGGTTACGAGCAACTCATCCAACGGTGGGTGACTTGACAATTTTTGAACATACTGCAGAATGATATTTCACAATTTGCAAAGCGATTGTAATCGGCAGTACTAATTTCTCCGAATTAGTAGGCACTTAATAGTTACGCTTGTTATTAGTAAACAAGGAAAAAACACTTTAAATAAAGTTTATGACATCATAATGTTTAACAGAGATAACAAAAAAAACAACTTACTGGAAAATTACGTTGTGAATATTTTGAGATATGGTAACATCTTCTACTTCCATCCACAGTTCGCCTGCTCCCAGCTGACTAGATCTGCCAATCTAGAACAAAGGAACATTTGTTATTTGAAGAATGTCGTCGATATTTATTTAGTTATTTTATTTATTGCTACACTGCCCAACAGGAAAACCAATTACAGGGCAGGGATATACAATTGAATGTATATAAATATACATAAAGCATTAATAGATACAAAAATATACATAATATATAATTCAATACAATTGTAAAAAACCGTTGCCCAAGGAATCACTACTTCCACATCCAGATTTTGTATCCAAGTCTTATACACACTAAATATCCCAATGTAATATAACTCCCTTTAATAATAGGGTGGGGGTGATAAAGAGGGTGGTAGAGGGGTAGCTAACGCCAAAAATTTTTTTTGAGACGTTTCGTTCTCGTATACACAGTAAATGACATTTTATTTTTTTTTACTCCTTTTCATAATAGTATGGGGGTGCTATTTGGGGTGATAGTGGGGGGTGGCTGATGCCAAATTTTTTTTTGAGATCTTGACTTTTCGTACATGCCCTAAATTGCAATTTTATGGACACTAACCTGCTTGCTTTGCCTGTTTACCCTTATTTAACCCCGAACCCTTGAACGGAATTAGATCAAAATATAATCTAGTTCCAGGTCTCGTTATAATACATAAATGTACCGAATTTCAAGTCAATATCATAAACGGTTCCCGAGTAAACTGCGCACAAAAAAGTTACAGACAGATAAAAAAAATTGTTTCGATCAAATTTAAAATCTCGACGTTTCATGACATTTTAAACTCATTCCAACAAAAATAATAATAATAATATTTTTTCTTTGCGACTATACTTTCACTGGACGTTGAAGTAAAAAGAAGGGAAAAAAAATACACTTCGTAATTGTAGCAGTAAAAAAATTAATTTCAGTAATTTAAAACTGCTTGCTTAAAATCCTTAATTTTACAATTGCAGGCCTCCCACTCCTATATTTCAAATTTTTTTATGACATTTTATGACACCAAATTTGAGTTTTAATGCCTAAAAAATGAATTAGATGCTATATTTTATTAATGGATTTTTATTGAAAATGAAAATATGTTAAAATACTATATATTTAGGTAGTAGGTATAGTTCAAGTAATAAATTCCCGAGACAGAGAAAACCTAACAAAAACTTTACGACATAATTATTATCGCTACGGGCCATGGTGCTAGTTGAAATAAATAGATCCCAGTAAATAAAAAACGCAAAAAACTTTACGACATAATTATATCGCTACGGGCCATGGCGCCAAGCCTGACATGAAACATTCCCGACGCACATTAAAAACCTATAAAGGTAAAGTGTATACGACGGGAATTGAAACCGTATAAAAACTAAAAGCCGGCAAAAACAGTCGGTATCTCTTTATTGTACATGGGCGGAGGTAAATAGAAATGATTGTCATAATAAAATGTTAAAATTGTGTTCATTTTTATTATTTTTTGTTTATTAGGTTCATTTCGCCAATAACATATTTTTGAGGTATTATATCAGTTTTAGATATAAAGTCTAAATATTTAAATTTATTGGTTTTAGTTTTAAAATTAACCCATATTATATATTTTTTTTATACATTTATTTAATGTCGGCCTATTTCCGCTACTGAGGCCTAACACCGACGCCTGTCGACGAGCTACCCCCAACCAGGAATTTTGCCGAACCTCTTCCCTTAAGAAGAGTAGGGATCTTTTACTTGCCTAACATTTAATAGACAAGGGACCGACGGCTTTACATCCCCTCCGGAGGATGGTATATCTCCTATACAACCCTCGCCTAAGGTTGTATAGCTTCCGCGCATACACTGATATACAAGCCGCTGGAAGATGTGTGAGGCGAGAACGCGGTTTCCGTTGGAATGGTCACCAATCCAAGTACTAACTGCGCCTGTCGTTGCTTTACATCGCATACCGAAGTATGTACATAGTAAAGACGCACCTACGCTCGCCCCCCATATTATATTGAAATATGTTATTGCTCAGTAAGGACCAACGAGAAGATATGAACATATCTTGCCAGGAGGGGATGGGACAGGTAAGATTAACGAGGGGCAACGATTTTAGTCAAAAATAAAATAAAAATTTAAGTTTATTCTAAAATAAAAACGTAAGTTTCTTGAACAAAGCAAAGAATTATTATATGAAAACAAAAATAAATATTTGTATATATAAAACATAAATAAAAACAAAATTAAAATATTTCTCTAGAATGAAGTAACTTAAATTAAAATTTCCTGTCAACTAAATAAAATATATTCCACGAAATGTAATAAAAAAGTGAATGAAAAAATGAAGAAAAGTTAAATGTTAATTGACGCGTCCGAATCTTCACTTTCTGAGGAGGAATTATTATCCAGTTGAATTAGCGTTGGATATCGATTTTCTTCTCCAATTACATGCCTAACGCAATTTTTCCATAAATCAGTATTATTGTCAATGTCATTTATTACTTCTCTTATATGATCAACTACTATCGCGCTTAACGTTGGAGAGTTATTACATTTTCGTAAACGTACTTTTAGTGTTCCCCAAACCATCTCGATAGGATTAAATATGCAATAGTATGGAGGTAACCGCAAAAGTGTATGACCGTGTATATTGGATAAGTTATCAATAACATATTCCTTTTTGAAATTCTGTTCTTTTATTCTTTTCAGTAATTCGCGTTTTATTGGAACTTTTACTGGAATTTCCATTTTTTTTCTCATGAATTTTAAAATGTCTTCCTTTTTTGTGCTGTTATTTGGTATTTTATTTAATATACGCGAATGATAAGAAGCATTATCTAATACGATTACCGCATTTGACGGAATATTTGGTAGAAGCTGTTGAGAAAATCATTTTTCGAATAGATCGGCTGTCATGTCTTCGTGATAGTCTGCAGAAGACTGCGATATTTTTTTGGCCGACAAGAGCAACGCATTGGGTACAAACCTACAAACCCATTTTCACTTCCCGCATGAAGTATGATAACGCGTTTTCCTCTAGAACACGGAGTATTTAAAACACAATTGTGCGAACTATCTACCCAACCATACTGAACAACATCATGCGTGTCAAACCACGTCTCGTCTAGATACACTATATGCCTGTTTAGTTTACGATATTCTCTATTTTTTTCCAAATAATCTACTCTAAGTGAAACTATACGTCGCGATTCCATAATTACCATACGACTGTCAAGTTTTTTATGTTTAAAACCGCATTCTAATAAGACATTTCGTAGTGTATCTAAAGATCTATACTATAATATAAATCATTTTTAACGTAGGAACTATATTTTCTTCATACATATTATAAATTATACGCCGTATTACATCTCTAGTGGCATCATCAATATTTTTTAATTTCGTATTTTTCCGTTTCCTCTTTGCGCTGTGATCTATAACATCGCCTTCTTGAATTACGCGATAAATTGTTGATTTTGATATTTTAGTTAATTCGTTAATACGTATTATTTCTTTCTCACATTGTTCAGGATTTTCGCTTTTCAAACATTCATGTATATTTAAAATAATACGTTGACTTTGTACGTGTAAATCTTGGTTTTTAAACTCTAAATTTATTTCGGCTTTTTCGACAATAACCGGTTCAACTATTTCGGGATTTATTATATTATCCTCTGTTTCAAATGGTCTCCAGAAAGCCATAGTAAATTGGTAAATAATTAAAATATTTTACATGTTATACAGTAACAGTAACTAACTAAACTCCTACGCTTGATATTATAATAGGTATTTATGCACTGCACTGGCACATAGACAGCACGTTGTTAGACTTCCACGTTGACTGATAAGAAACGATTTACGAGTTTTTTGTGCTAGTAGGCTTGTCTGTTTTATTACCTTTAAACCAGTGCAGCCGTAGATGGTTCATTCAGGCTGATTACATTGCCAGTCTCGGACTCGCCTGCACAGTTTCAACTACCGTTCGAATCTCGATAACATTGCCAAATATACATGACAAAATATCAAGTTCAGTGCGCACGGTCTTGTGCTTTAAAACTGACCAGTTTCAATTTTGGCCGTACTTACTATAAGCGAGTCAATTTGCCTTTCTTTATATATAAAACTTATATTATTATGATAATTTAATGCATGTCAACTGTTACGTTACACCCAGAAACCCACTTCCAACTAATTTAAATGCACCCGACACCGAAAATCACTGCCAAGTTATAATATCTACTAATATCCATACTCCTAGGTGGATAAATACCTTCTCGAAAATACAAATATATTAGAAAGCGCCTTTGAGTACTTGTAGTTTTTGTGTATTTGGTAAGCGGGATTCCAGATGATTGAAGCGTATTCCAATTTTGATCTTACAAAGGCATTAAATAACAGAAATAAAGTCTTCGGAGTTCTCGATACCTTCAGAATGTCTTATAATGAAACCTAATTTGTTATATGCACTAGTTTTTATTTCAGAGATATGATCATTAAATGTGAGTTTAGAACCAAAAGTAATGCCAAGGTCTTTAGTTTGTCGCGTCTCGTATTATTGATGACATAGCCATTTAATGAAATATTATGTTTCCTGCTAAAAATCATAGTCTAGCATTTGTCTGTATTTAGCGGTAGTTCGTTTTCGTTGCACCATGAGTCAAGGTTAACTAAGTCATGTTGTAATCTCTTGGTGTCGTCCTCTCTATTAATACTAGTAAACATTTTCATGTCATCGGCGTACAACAATGAATTTCAATTAAGTTGGGAGACGATATCGTTTAGAAATATGTTAAAAAGTAAAGGCCCCAAGCACCGAACCTTGAGGTACACCAGGTTTTGCATGAATTATGTTGGACTTAAAGCCTACATAGAGGACTAATAGATGCTTTTCAATTAGATATGATTTAAAAAAAAATCAATCAAACCGGAAGCAAAAACAAAGAAACTTTTTTAAACAAGATGTCATGGTTTAGAGAATCAAACGCTTTAGAAAAGTCTGCGTATACGATATCAACTTGTCCTCCCATAACTAACACTTCAGCGATATACTGCATTAAATAAAATAGGTTGGTGGAAGTAGAACATCCTGGCATAAATCAGTGTTGATTTATAAATATTTGTGATTTAACTTGAAAAAATTAGGTAATATTTCGAATGCTTCACTAAATATATGTAAAAAGCATTGTTTTAATTCATTGATTCTATTTCATATTCTTGTTATAATTTTTATGAAATTTGTTTCATGGTTTGTCAAGGCATTAAAAATAATCTGTTACGCCCAACAGCCAACCACCAACACAATTTGTGCTGTTTTTCACTTACGGCCTTGATCTCTCACCTCCCCATGTTGTTTTCAAACATTTAATTCACATTTTTTATCTTTATGGTGTTGTATTATAACAAGCAGCGATAAGTGTATTTCTGTTACACATTTCAGGAAAACAAACTTGAATATATGTAAATGTTAAATAATTATTCAAGATTGACATCGGCAACTGTTGGACTACCTGATAACTTTCCTACAAATAATATAACGCTCTTATAGAGAGATGGGAAGACCTGAAAGGAGAAAATAACAGGTCTTCTTCTGATCCAAAATTTTGTTTATTTATTGACACTTTATTGAAAAAAAGGGGGCCAGTACTGTGAAGGCCAGTCAAAATAGTTGTTATCTCATCGTTTAATATTTTATTCTGTGGTCTAGAAATAAAAAAAAATTTTAGAAATGCATACAAATACTTATCCCATTTAAAAATAAATCCATCAACGTTTCACGTACGTATAACAACTCTAGTATCACTGTGCAACATACTCTATTTAGAATAGTATAACGACTATCTATTAACCTATTTGTATTTTTTATTTCGTTGTTAAATTTTTCTCTTTGGTATTCTAAACACAGGAAAACGATAACACATACAGTGTTATCACTTTATCATAATTATACTACGTATAGACGAAAAATTGTGTCCGTGTGCTTTCGACGGGTACGACAAAACAAAGTAACGATCCAACGGACGCCCACTGTTCAGGATGTTTTGGTAATTTCTGCTTTGAACACAGTACCTTGACGGGAGATGATCGGCGGCGACCTGCGTTCGCACCAACGAAACGTCCGTAGTAAACTTGTGTTATTCAAGGCATCCTTGTAGATTTTGGAGTTATCAACACCAATATAATTTCCTCCATTTTTTAAATTCTGTTGAGCAGAATATCTTGTTGTTGGGAGCGAATTTTAACTGCCGGTGCAGGATTTAAGTGTATAGGTGAGTTAACCTCATTATCGCCATCTGACTCGATCTCTATCCACGTGTTTCGCAAATTTACAGGCTTTCCTTTGGAAGTATCTCGCTGGTTTGTAAGACGGACTCGACCCCATTCATTCAGTTGTAACCTTCTCTAGGAGTTTTGGTGGATTGCTTCCCTCAATAGTAAGAGGTAAATTATATTTCTTTTGTGGGTTATGTCATTTAAATTGCTCTCATTAAGCACGCTTCACGTGCATTTCCGACCGTGCAAATTAACTCGGTATATCTTTAGGGTTCCACGGACGGGGCTAGAACGCACACACCAGGGGTACAAAGTTCTACGGACGGGGCCCGAACGCCCACACACATCCAGGAGTAGAAAATTCCGCAGCTGGAGAGGCTGTAATCGACCCCATCGTCTGGTCAATTCCTTTCTTCCCGAAGA
Source organism: Leptura quadrifasciata (assembly GCA_963675555.1). Taxonomy (NCBI): domain Eukaryota; kingdom Metazoa; phylum Arthropoda; class Insecta; order Coleoptera; family Cerambycidae; genus Leptura; species Leptura quadrifasciata. The sequence goes on from OY776679.1 coordinate 4,942,962, forward strand.
CACTACCGTAGAGCTGGAGTTTCTGCATTGTCGAAGTCTAGGTATCGTACCACCCTAGATAAGTGTGTTGTTTTCTGGACCGGGGGCCACCTTCAGTGGTTCGGCGTGATTATATATATTTATACTTACTTTTGCATTTTAACTTGTATATATTTAAAGATTTTACGCATTTATATTTATTTAAGGAGGTTCTCTAGATCCGTTATGGCCAGACTGATGTTAATTTATTTATTACGTTGTAAAAAAGTGTAGCTACACGAGGCATTTTTATTTGTGCTGTTACCTATTAATCGGAAAATTAGCCATACCTTTTGAACATCGCCAGGTTTTGTGCTAGAGAACCAGACATTATTTTGTAAATTCTGTAAATAGTGTATTTCATGTTTAAAGCTAGTGTCATTATTTCGTCCGCGGCTGCTGCGAATGAACCCTCAGCGATTTATGTAAGTAAACTAATAGTTTATAATAGTATGTTAACTTGGGCTTAACGCCCTGAGATAGTCTGAGCTAGTGAAATTTTATCGTGGGCACGTTACATCGCTTATCCGGGCTAGGTAGTGTCTGCGATCTGCTACGCCACAGCAGCCCAAGTGAGTTTCTTTTCTGTAATATCTTGTAACCCTTACGATCCAACGTATTTATTTATTTATATGTACTTGTAAAACGTAGCAAACCAGCCCGTAACGGACAACATTTTGACAGCCATCAGATTTTCATTTGTTAGAAGGTAATCAATCAATCAATCATTTGAAGATGGTTTTAGTTTTTAGCCCCGAAGTGCACACAGAGATCACAATTTGATATCCTGTGGACTCGATTATATTATTTGTAATAGCAAAAATTGAAGGTAATCCATGCACAAATAGGCCAGTAGCGGTAGACGCAAAAATCACCTAATTCGGAAAAAATTCCTACAAAAGGTTTTTTTGTTTTAATGGCTTCATTTGTAACCCCATATAACTATCCTAGATTTTCCCCAAAAACTACAGTAGGATAAAGTTGGACCAATTTCCCACATTTTTCTCTCCTTCTGCCGAACTATAAACCCACATTCTCATTTCAGTATACGACAGTAAACTTTCCGTGATTAACCTGTTTCCGTGCGATACAACATGACGTACATGTGTATTGTGTGTGGACAGACAATAGAGGAGGATGAGGCAATGACTGTGAAAGCAAGAGGAATCAGAACCTTGGTTGAGTGTAGTAAGAAGCGAGATGATGGGTCCCTTTCAGACATGTGAGACTGTAAAACTACACGTCTCATGTCATAAATCTTACACCAAGGAGAAGAATGTGGCTCCTGCAATGAGATAACAGGTAACAAGGATGCCACTGATGATTTCGTCTCCCAACAACTAAGATTGAATGTTAATAGGCGGGTTAAAGTCAGTTTAGTAACCACTATGAAATTCAAGAACAACATCTTAGAAACTGCATCTTTCCGGGGAGACCAGTGGGCTGAAGAAGTCAAATCACGTTTTATCACAGTGATTTGGTTGCCAGTGCTTTTGAACATGAACAATTACATTGAGAGCATGCAAGAAGAATGTCAGTTTTCTATGAAAGAGATCATGAACGATTTTTCTGTCCCTAAACCAAACGATAAATCACTGAAGCGGAAACAGAGCACTGTCTCGGTTTTGACCAACTGTAATTTATGACATGAGTCGTGGAGTTTTACAGTCTCACATCTCTGAAAGCGAGTATGCTTCCCATCACCTCGCTTCTTACTGCACTAAACCAACGTTCTGATTTTCTGATTCCTCTTGCTTTCACAGTCACTGCCTCATCCTCCTCGATTGTTCCCCCACACACAGTATACGTGTCCGTCATGTTGTATCGCACGCAAACAGATTGATCACTGAAGGTTTACTGTCGTATACTGAAATGATAATGTGGGTTTATAGTTGGGCAATCCGGCAGACGGAGGGAAAAATGTGAAAAATTGGTCCAACTTTGGCCTACTGTAGTTTTATAGCGAGTGGTTAAAAAAATTCACTCTCAGTTTCATTCGACGCAGAATTTAATGCCCTACAACTTTTAATTGGAGCACTTTTTCAATTTTGAGTAGTTTAGGATATAAGCGAAAATCGCAAAAACGCCCCTTTTGGGAGTACAGTTTTACCCCCCATCTTTATTCCACCACTCGGTCGAGGGGGAAAACCTAGGATAGTCATATTGGGTCACAAATGAAGCCATTAAAATAAAAAAACCTTTTATTGGAATTATTTCCGAATTGGATGTTTAACGTTACTGATTGGCCTAAAACGCAAATCCCAAAAAAATGTCTATACTGATCTCCTCGTTTTCAAGCTTAGTCGAAATATAACCTTTAATTAAATTTAACACATTGATGAATGATATTTATAGAAATATGATGATTAGTCGTCTATTCAAATAATCCTTTATTAACATTTTTTTTCTCTCGTCAACGCAACATGTGGCGCTCCTTATCCGAGGAGACAGGACAGGTAGTTACACTCCACACTCATACCATTATTGTGTCTATGAACCCGCAAAAAAGCTTAAGCTGCACTAGACAAAAAGATAATCAGCCAGACATAACGAAATATTATATATCAGAGTACCCAGCACATAGCGCCGAAGGTTATTTAACTTTAACTTCCATATAAAAGTTTTGTTTCAACGTCTAGCACGTTGAACTTGACGAAATATTAAACTAATTATCCAGGCGTTATTGTTAATTTATTTAAATGGCCGCCGCTTGGTGGTCAAGGATTTTTATTTTTAGAGGAAATCTACGCGCGGCGTTTTCGCACTTTTAATGGGATTTCGAGAAAATGAGAAAATTCAATAACCCGAGTGGTCTCTTAAGAGTTCAAGGATGCGGTCGAAAACACAACGATTATTGTTCGATGGGTTTTATGAACTCTTACATTCACGAGAGGGGCGATCGGTGCAATGGGCTTTAAGATATAAGCGTTTGTGGTTTTCCTATTTTTCAGGTTTTTGCACTATATCTCACAAAGTAGGCTATGGATTTCGAATTTCCTTTTTTCTGTAAAATAGATAAATAATCTGCTTAATGTTTATAAAGTTTTCAACAAGTTCAGCGATTCTCAAACAATGAGGATTTGCCAATAGCTACTGTCAACTATTTCGTCTCTATGTGAAATATTTAAGTTATTTTTAGTGATATGATAAATAATATTTATCTTCAAAAACGGGCATTGTAGGCTGGGGTCGTTGCCTTTTTGAGATGAAAAAATTAATAGCAGGCAACGGAATATATAGTTGAGATCATAAAAAATGAAAAAAAAACTTTGGAACTTGAGATGAAGGGAAGTAGTGAAATGGGGTGCTATTTAAGGGATGAAAACCGTTTTTCGTTATTTGTGACGAAACGTGACCTCCTAGACAAAAGTGTTTGATACAAAAGTTGTAGATAATAAAAAAATCTAAAACTTTTATTCTATATATTTTTCGACATAACCTCAAAGTTTGCGAGAAAATGACGAAAAACCGATTTTTCTGTTTTTATTTTTTTCTCGCGTGAAAATTATTTAATTTAAATGAAACTTTGTGAAAGTACGTAATTGTTTGCATATAATAAGCATTAATTTTTTCAATTATGGGAAATAAATATTTTTCGAGATTTTACCATTTTTCCGAAAAAACACCCCTATCTTCGGCGAACAACTTTATTGATTTTTTTTTGGATTTTGATGTTCTACTAGTGCTCATTTTTTTCGTCGAGATGTCTACTTTCAAATGGTATGTCAATGTTAGTAATTTATTGTCATTTAGCAGCTTAAAATTAAGAAAAACCGAAAAAAATTTTTTCGAATCTCGAATTTTTTTCATTATTTTCAATTTTTTAGCATATTTATGTTAAGAATTCATAATATTTTAATGAAAAAACTTACTTTGGTATAAAATAAATAAAGTTGAATGAATTTCATCACGGAAAGGTAAGGAAAACTTCATGAAACTTAACATTTACATGGAAATCAATAGTACTTTATTAATTTTCATAAGCTACAGTTAAGTTTCGAAAACTTTATATGCATATTAAATTATTCTAAATACATATGATAAAATGCAACATACAACTTATTTATATTGGCTACGAATTCTTTACTTTATTTACAAATATTTACTTTATTAATATTGGTTGTGTATAGCTTATAAAAAGAAAAATCAATAAAATAATTGTTAAACTCTAATCAATTTTAGCCCTTTTTTGTTGTGGTTCGTTTTCTTCATCGATCAAACTCTCAAATTCTATATTATCTTCAAAATCATTGGCATTTTCAGGCTCTTCAATTTCGATGTCATTATTCTTTGCTGGCTCTTCATCAATATCTTCAGAATCACTTAAATCTACAAATACTTCTCTGTCTCTATTTGAACAGTTCTCAGGCTCACTTTGTCCTACCCCTCTCTACCCCCAACCTTCAGTCGTTTTGGGCGGGCATTTCAAATACCTGTATGCTGAGAAATTTCAAATTTTGTAAAAAAAATTTTTGTTTGAATACGTAACAGTATTTCCTTTGTTTGTATTCAATTTTAGCGTGGTTTCCAATAACTAAATTCATTCAACTTTAGTTATTTTATACCAAAGTAAGTTTTTTCATTAAAATATTATGAATTACTAACATAAATATGCTAAAAAATTGTAAATAATGAAAAAAATCGACAAATTCGAGATTAGAAAAATTTTCTTTTCGGTTTTTCTTAATTTTAAGCTGCTAAATGACAATAAATCACTAACATCGACGTACCATTTGAAAGTAGACATCTCGGCGAAGAAAATGGGCACTAGTAGAACATCAAAATCAATAAAGGTGTTCGTCGAAGATAGGGGTGTTTTTTCGAAAAAATTGTAAAATCTCGAAAAATATTTATTTCCCATAATTGAAAAAATCCATGCTTATTATATGTAAATAATTACGTACTTTCACAAAATTTCATTTAAATTAAATAATTTTCACGCGAGAAAAAAAATAAAAACAGAGAAATCGGTTTTTCGTCATTTTCTCACAAATTTTGAGGTTATATCGAAAAATATATATAGAATAAAAGTTTTAGATTTTTTTATTATCTACAATTTTTGTATGAAACACTTTTCTCTGGGGGGTCACGTTTCGCCACAAATCACGAAAAACGGTTTTCGTCCCTTAAATAGCACCCCATTTCACTACTTCCCTTCATCTCAAGTTCCAAAGTTTTTTTTTCATTGTTTATGACCTCAACTATATATTCCAGCCGGCCGTTGCCTGCTATTAATTTTTTTTTTTTCAGTATTAAAAATCCGTAACGGCCCCAGCCTATTGTCAAACCACTAAAGGTCTTACAATTTTCTAGAATACAGGGTTTTCCACGACGAACTGCGGCGATCGATATCTCAAAAAGTAGACATCGGAAAATTTTGAAAATTTGGTAGTAAACTAATGTCGATGGAGACAACTCGGCTAAAATATTTTCAAGATGGTGTGGTGGTGACACTTCCAGTTACACCGGAAGCAGATGTCAATTTGCTTATTTTAAATGGGACACCATATTATTACATTTGAAAGAGGTCGATGAAACTGAAATAAAAAATATAATATGTTCCCTCAAAAACTCCTCCCCTCCTGGAAAAGATGGAATAACGGTAAAAACACTAAAACTGCTATCGGTTCACATCTGTAAACTTCTAGCACATATTGTCAACCTTATTTTCAAACACGCAGACAGACCTGAACCATTCAAAGAAAGCATAGTTGTCCCAATTTATAAAGTGGTAACAAAAATGACAAGCTTCCATCCAACATCGTTGATAAATAATGTCGCAAAAATATTCGAGAAATGTCTGAACCATAGGCTTCGTTCATACCTATCTTGAAAAAAATAAATTAAAAAATCAGTATGGATCCCAAAGAAATTTAAGCACAGAAGATCCATTTCCAGTTACTAACAGATAAAATTACAACTAAATTTGAAATGAACAAAAAAAGTCAGTTATCTTTTTGGATCTACAAAAAGCCTTCGATACAGTGTCACACTGCCAGTTACTGGACAAACTAAACAAGAAGGGAATTAGAGGTATTGCCCACAACTAATTAAAACAATATCTGTCAAATAGACCCTAGCAAGTAAAAATTGACAATGCTCTTAGCACTAAGAAAATAATAAAAACTGGAGTCCCACAGTAAACAGTCTTAGGTCCTACCTTATTCCTGCTGTTTATCAACGATTTACTGGGCAAATACTTTAGATGCAACATCATCTCATATACAGATGACACTGTACTGATATGTTGGGGAGAGACCTGGAACAAAGCGCGACAAAAGGCGACTGAGGCAATTAGTAAAGTCAAAAACTAGCTAGACACAAATTATACGTGTTATAACAGAATTGTTGTACTCGTGTAGCTCCGTATGTAAGATACTCGATTAACAATGAACCAAGTTCAAACCTTGTTGAATTCACCGTTTTCTTTTTTAAAATTTAATCATATTAAAGTACGTTTTACATATTAACTAAGACCTACTGAATTTTTCACTGTGTGTTAGAAAATCTCCATAAATTTTTAAGGCGCGTAATCCAGTTCAACGGGTTCGGGTTCTGGCGGTGGGTGCGCTTTCGCATGAGGGCTATTTTGCACCGCCAAAACAGTTGAACACTACACTCGCATACACTACACGACGCGCGTTTCGCTAACCATGTCAAAATCATCGGGAGACGGATAAGACTGGTTTTCATTTTTATTTAATCTTCTACTGATGACATGGTTACTCTTGAAATTATAAATTATGTTGAGCCCTTCTATTTATCTTTTATTTTCACAGCGTCCTCTATTCAATTAGTCAATTTGGTAGCCGTACTACCTATTGTTATTTTCTAATTATTCGAGAGATGCTACTCGCGAAATTAATCATATGATAATATCAATGTTCACAAAAATTAATTATTTAGTAGATCCTTATCGTCAATTTTGTCGAGTGTTTGCTGATTTGAAAACTACTGATAAATGTTGTAGCAAAAACAAATTTAAAACTAATCTCGCCTGTGCGCAAAGTGCATACTTTTATTACAGGGTGGTACTGAAATGGAGGCTCATTCAAGGACGTATTTCTCAGATAACAGAAAGCCAATACATTTTTAGGTTAAACTGCCGGATAAACGTCCTCCGAAACAAGTGATATTATTATCTCCTATTATATAATACATATAGTCGAGTTCATTAGTTCCCGGCACTCAAAAACTCAACAAAAACTTTACGACCTCAGGTACTCTCTGTACCGCTGTTCACAAATTGACTCGCTTACATTAATAGATGTGTCGGCTTGTTTGATGACAGCATGCCGCTTAGCCGAACGGCGATAATAATTATGTCGTAAAGTTTTTGTTGCGTTTTTTAAGTGCCGGAAACTGATGAACTCGACTATACATTATTTTCGATTACAACGCATACATAATTGATCTTACCTCCAAGAAGAGATAATTCCTCAGGCTGCCGCAGCTTCGGATGTTGAACAGATTGAAGTCAATAACGTAATTTTCGGTGTCTTTTCTTATTAAAGCTAGGGTCTTGTCTGTAAGACACAATCGATAATGTCCTGTTCTGTCGGTGCCAAGTCCTCGATTCAAGATTATAACTTGCCATACGTGCTCTGAAAAAAAAAGTAAAATCAGAAAAATCTACTGCGGGTTACAAAGCTAGACGAGATTATGTACAGAGGGAAGAAGTAGTAGTAGAATTTGATGACGTATATCACATTATCCAAAAATGTTTGTACTACAGTGATTTCCTCGACATAATAATAATACATTCTTGGAAAATCAAAGTAAATTATTTTAAAAAACTAAAAAAACACGCTTTTTACAATGAACTTTTGAAAACCTTATAGTCGAGCACTCGACTTACCTTACGGTGCACTCAAAAAAGGCAAAAAAAATATGATCTCATTAAAATACAGTTATAAAACTAGTCGTGAAAGAAGTTGCGCCCGAGTACGCACTTGAAATATTTAGATCAGCAACTACTCCATGATCAAGTTGCAAAAAAGGGGTTAAAACATAAAAGTTCTGTGAGAGGGCGCTGAGCACGATGGTGATATTTTTAAGGTTCCCACCCCTCAACAACTACCCTAAACTCAAAAAACCACCCTCATTTCGCGTTTCTTCTTCCATAATCGGCATGCGGATGGGTTTTTTGCGTCGGATTCGGGTATACCGTATGATTTAACCATACAACATCTTATTCATTCCCGGGGTTGAAACTACCCCTTCCCCTAAAACTAAAATAATCCCGAACAAATCAAAATGCATGAAAATGTGTTAATCCATGTTTTCGAGGGTGCTCATCACGATGGTAATATTTTCATATTTATTGATACTGGGCTTGTGGGGACTCGGTTGGATCGGGTATTTTAAAGGGATTTCGACATTGAAAGGGCGTTGAGTGATGACATTCGCCATCAACCCGGAAGTTGGAACTGCCACCACCCCTAATATTGAAATCCACCGAAAAAATACAAAATAGTGGAAAATGTTCTCTCCCCGTTTCAACCCTCACTTTCCATCAACCACCTCCAAATTGGGGTGGTTTGTGGAGGGTGTAGGAAAAATGAATATTACCATTGCGGTAAGCGCTCTTAAAAACGGGGATAAACAAATTATCATGCATTCTGATTTGTTCGGGGATATTTTAGTATTAGGAGGGGGGTAGTTTCAACCCCAGTAGTGAATAAGGGGTGGTTTCATTTATTTTTTCATTATGAAACAGTACGTCGTTTCACAATTAGCTATTAAGATAGGTTATGTAAAAGAACCGTAAAATTTGAATATAGACATAGTTATATTATAAATTTATTTCTAAAAGACGAAGAGGAAAAGCACAGCAAGTAGTAGTAAAGTACAATACCATAGGATACCCCTAGCATTCAAGCATTTCATATACAACATTTTCAGGGAGAATACCAAATGCTGAAGAAACAGCAAAAGCTATTGCAATTACTCCACAATCAGAACCATTTATCTGCTGTTGTACAAGTGGAAATCGGTCAGTAGTTTCACTAATCTCTAAACAAAGATATAATTTCAGCAAAAAGAGTTTTTGTTCCGGATTTAAAAGATTAGCTTTATTATATATAAGGAATTATAAATATAAACACTGTGACCATTATAATAACCATCCAATGATTTAGACGACGCAAAAGTTGTATATGGTCTTTTCCAGGTGGGATAGGTTGAATCGCATTATAATTTTCCACATAATTTGTAATTAGTATTTCGTAATGAGCATTTGTACGTAAAATGTACGAAAAAAAAAAAGAAAAGTGAGAATCTTCGAGCCAACGACCTTTGATAATTTTGACATATGTTTTCGTTAATTCTCTGTACACAAATTCTTTATCCATATTGACAATGAAAAAGAAAACTGAATGTAAAGAGAACTGAACCTTTACACTCACACACTTACATAAATGTCAGGTGCAAACGTAAATTCTACCGACGGTTCCCTAAAAGTCTGTAAAACAACATGTGTAATACTTGGAAAACATCTATTTCACAATCTATCCGGCACGTAATCCGACACGACACTCAATGTGTTTTTGCCATTAAACATTTCCATTTTTTATATCAGATAATTACAAATTTGTTATTTTGGATTGGATTTTTAATGTTAACAAAATTCGTATTTTGGTGTTTGATTGAGCCAAAAATCCTAAATCAAAACTGCACAAATGTGATTAGTAGTTCGTATTATTTTGACAAATCTCAAAATTTAAATATCAATAGCAATACCGTATAAGATTTCGCATGTAATTAATTACCAATGCTAAATGATTATGTTTTTTTTTTATAAAAGAAAAGAAACATTCACTTGTATTTATTTATCCACAAAGTTATCCAGTGTTTGAATTAAGTGACTTAACTGTATCCGTCAACCGACGTCACTTCCGCCATTTTTATAACCGGAATGACAGATCTCAAAATTTAAACATCAATAGCAATGCTGTAATGAGATGACAAGTTAAAAACAGATATTTATTCGAAGGATGAAATGATAAACAACTCATTTCGCATGTAATTACCAATGTTAAATGATTGTTTTTTTTATAAAAGAAAAGAAATATCCAGATGGCGCAGAAAGCAACATCTTGCTGTATATGAACCCTGGTCTCGTGGGAGAGAGAGAGGAGAGAGAAAATCAGCTGCGAAATCCGACTGGCTTTCTTGATATGTACATTGTAATACAGGCGAAGTTTAAGTTCGGATCTGTACTATTTCGTTCGCAAATTGACTCACTTACTTTTAAAGGTTTTTAATGTGCGTCGGCTTGCTTGATGACAGCATACCGAATGGTCCAACGGCGATAATAATGAAGTCGTAAAGTTTTCGTTGCCTTTTTGAGTGCACCGTAAATCTGAGTACAAAGAACGCTTCACACTTTTTATGTGTATTGATTGATAATAAAAACTCTACAATATTATTTTATATTCTTTAGTTCGTTGCAATAAAAGCGTGTTTTCTTAGTTTTATTTAAGTACCTCCTAAAATCTTTGGTGGGGATGTGAGTATGAAGGAGATCATATACAATTCCAGAGCATGAATTCTTACGAACCAATCCGACTATCACTTGATCAAGCCCCGTATATTAATTAGTTCTTGTGTGCTGAAGAGCCGTTGTGTGATTTACGATCACTGTGCAACAATCCGAAATAAAAGCAAGCAGAATGAACCGCGCCCGGGTCCTTAACTCACCTTCCGCTTTAAAATTTAAAAAACAAGCCCATTAACGTCGCTGAGTTACCTGGAGCCGCATAATTTCCGGCCATTTTGAATTTGGTAGCGTGTTATTTATTAAAATGTGCGCGCTTGTTGTTTTCGCGAACCGACAGTCTGATCATACTTGTTATGCGTGGAGCGGTCTTGAATAATAAAATGATATAGTAACATTAACGCGATTGTAAATAGCCACAGATAAAAATAAAACATAAACAATTTTTCTGTGGAAAAACTGGTACGGATTAAGTAAATTATCCGGCGAGCATGATTTTTTCGAGAAGTGCAACAGCGGCCATAAAAACAGAAAACATTTCAAGGAAATTTGCTGCACGAAGCGCTAAAAATAGCACAAAACAATTCCCGTTTTATTAATGACGCTATGTATTACTGACTAATTTTAGTAGTAAACACAACTACGCATTTCGAACCGTTAAATATTTATTGCTGCAATTGGTTTATCTTAATTTTACCGGGACGCAAGGACTACATGCGAGATAATTTAGTTACAGGATCGAACTTATATACATCACGATTCGATTTACCAACGTACGCTAGCGTTGCTGTCACCATGGGGTCGGCTACGTTTACACTGCGTTGCACTGAAGTCATGCTTGGCAGCCCAGCCACATGACGCATTGTGTCGTGACAGAGTGTTTTTTAAATATACAGTAGTGGCATCTAGAAATTTTGGGTCGATCTCTATAATAAGATAGAGTGAAATATAAATAGCAAAGTAATGCACGTGACAGAGAGAGATATATTAACGTTGATGCCAGCAGCTCAGCAACCATGTTAGAGTTTAGCCCGCTAAAGAGAAAAATGGCAACGGCTTAGTTTATATCTGTTTCTTTTCAGCATATTATTTGTCAATTTCTCTTCTACCTTGCATGGGCATCGATTCATTATTTTAAGACTGCATTTGCATGCACCAGTTCAATCGCGAGTAAAGTTGTAAGTAAGTATTTGAATTACCTCGTCCTGTCGGTAACACAGAAGCCACACCAGTCTAGGAACTAGATCGGCGTACAGGACCGTACGAACTGTAATCACGACGCGATTTTATGTTTATTTGTACCAGTTACAACAAATTTTTGCACAACCTCGGTGACGCACAGAACATTTTGAAGTATTGTGGGTTACGCGTATTTAGTAGGCGTAAAAGACGAAATATTAGTAAATCATCATTACAGAAGCTATCAGGAACACATAAGTGCTGTGGTATAATTTGCTATATAAGTATAGTTTGAATACGTAGGTATTTAGAATGCCAGGAAATGTACATACTTTATTCATGTTTGTATGTAATGCTTAAATGTTTATAGTTATTTAATAAAGAGGAAATAATTGTGCTATGTAGAAACTTTTCTGTACAACCTTAATAAGAATCTGTACCACAATGGAAAATAAAAAAAATACTTTCGAGCATTTCCCACCCCAAAAGCAATGTTTTAGTATTCTGTGATGAGTGCTATTTTAGTTGTCATTTTCGAATTAAAAGTTTACGTTAAAATAATAAAATTAGTTGCATAACACGTCAAAATTTCAGCTAAAACTTTTTTTAAAAGCGAATAGATAGATACAAAAAAAACTAACATAAACAACAATTTACGCCGTAGTAAAAACTTCTACACAAAATTCAGTAAGTTGGAAATAGACATAATTTCTGGGACATCACTAGACAACAGTTCTTAAAAACATTCAATATTGTAGAGTTGTACGTTTCGTTTCGTTTGTTATACTTTTCGTTTCTCTTCCACAGACGTTCTCGTCCTTCAGACGTCTAAAGATGGATCGATCGTTCATATTATCAGAGAAATAGATAATGGAAGGCACTTGTTTGGTACTGCTGGATTTCTCAAAAGCCTTTATCACGCTTGATCATTCACTCCTGTTGTCAAAATTACATTATTCTGGATTTTTAAATACTTCACTGCAGTTAATGATAACCTATCTTAAAGAACGTAGTCAGTGTGTTCTTATAAATAAAAGTATCTAACAATTTCAATATAAAAATTAAAGGCAGGTGTGCCACAAGGGTCAATATTAGGACTACTGCTATTTTCACTCTATACGTCTGGGATATATCTAGTGTTGTTAAAAACGCCACACTCCATCAATATGCAGACGATTCGCAAATGTATTGTTCATTTGAGCCAATATACCATAATTCTACACAAATCAAGGTTAATCAAGACTTGACTAACATGCATAATATATCACAAAAATGTAGGCAGATATTTTGTAATACTTCAATATAATAGTTTACATAATGAAATCAATTCTGAATTCTGTTGGCTCGTTTTTAAGAATTGTGTAAAATAAGAATGAGGATATTTAATGCACTATTTGTTCCTGGTAGCGCACCCTTAAAATACCACTACTGTATGTAAGGGCGCGATGGGCGCAACTTATGGTTAGACTGCTTGACCACATTAACTAACAAATACAATTAATTACAGTTACTTAACCCTAATTTTAATAATAACAGTGAACATTCTAAATAAATAGACTAAAACAATATGTCAACTTATAACTACACAACCAATTCTTATTATACAAAGGAACTAACGGTCCGCTACCCGCTTTAGCCCTCCTCACAATTAATTCGTCTCAATATTTTAATATAATATAATTTATGTAAAATATATTGTGATGGGTAACCTACATTTTACAATACTATCTTGGTTAGTTTGTAATTATTCTAACGAAACTTTGTGTCGACTATGCCACATTTAGGGGCTATAAATTGCCAATGTACTTTTAAAAGTGCGTGATTCCACGCCAAATAGAGCTCAAGCATATATTGATAGTGGTGAATTGCACTTCGAGCATTATTTAACGACACATTTTTTTATAAAATGTTGCCAATACTGTCTTCGTTTCTGTTCCGGCTTTTTCATTATTTAGTGTTAATTACTCATCATCATTAACTCAAAAACTAATTACTGATTATATTTAAACATACACATACTCGAAATTACGCATTACAGAAAGATTCAAGTGCCTTATTTTCTTTTTTTAGAAATACTTCTCGTTCAAGTCGTTTTTTAGGCAACATACAATGTCCTCGAATCCCTAATACTTTGTTGTCCCCATAATGTTTCCGTTGCCTGAAAAATAAGGAATAGTAACTGTAAACTATGCCGGAATCTGAGTTCTAAAAAAAAACAGTCACCCTTTTCTTTACGTTTACACTTTCTCGACAAAAAATGTTATTTATCTCCTAAATCCGTTAAAACTTGACAAATAATGTCGTAAATATAGGCAAGTTATTTCTACAAGATATTTGATTTCGACAAAACTGAATGTTTGTTAAAAACCCGTACCCCTAAATCGATAAGTTTGTTGACGGTTAAATTATGCGAAGTGTTTATAAACTGGATTAAATATTTAAAATGAATAGGTATTATCTAGATTGTGGGAAATTCCCGATTATCAAGACGGTCAAGTGCATTTTTACCAATCATTACAAAAATATATTCTGTAAACTAGATAAATATAGAATGGATGATTGAAAGGACCACTGAAGTCTCGGTTTGTGTTGCTCTAGTGCCTTGGGCTATACACGGGCATTTCGTCTACCTAGTCGACATTGTCATGAGATGTTTAAAAAAGAATTTAGAATATCTAGGAGTAGAAACAGAGATAGCTATATCTAATTGATCCAATAATAGATCAGATACACATAGCAGCGAACATTATTGAAGATAGCTTTAATGCATTCAGAAACTTTCACAATTAGAACTATGACATTACAAAATTTATAAAAAGTAAAACAGTAAGCGATATAATTTTTACAAAATCCGCTAAAGGTAATAGCGTCCACGCTATAAATAAAGTAGATTATACAGAACAACCAACGCCGTTTAAAAACAAGATAGTATAAAAAAACTTGGTAATAAGAAACAAAATTAGCGATTGAAAACTATCCAAGCTTTATCACTTCTTATGTGAGATATAAATTAACAACAATGGACCCCCAAACGCCCAAAACGTCATAGTGCAGTTACACAAAGAAAATCTCCCCGTTAGAACTGTAGTTTCGTTAATAACAGCACCGTCATTCAATATTTCACAGAAATTAATAAATATAATGAAAGAGTAGATTAAATTCACCGCAAAATACCGAGTGATCGAGAAAGTACCCCACATTTTTCTACAGTTTTAAAAATAAAATTCTGAAACTTGGAAAATCAAATATAGGTATCAATGGCCACATTTTGATAGCACCCTGTATATTTCAGTCGCTTTTCTCATAAAGCTGTAATTTCTCTTTCCAACGCTTTTATCGGATTTAAAATCGGATGAAAAATAACCTTGGAAATGGCATTTATTTGCTATTTCTAGTTGGCTTTGGAATTCAGGAACAAATTTAAAAAATTTCGAAGTAGACTTTTTTCCATTTTTTCATTTCATGGGAATTCAATTTGTCATAACTCCAATTTTTCATATAGTACCATGGTATGAATAGAATAGAAAATTAAGAATATTTTTTACCAGATAGCGTAAAATTAGTTTCTGCTGTCGAGTGAAGTTTTTTTAGTTTAAAGAAAACGTCAACAAACCAAAGAGTGCTTTGCTACGAATTCTAAATTGGCACTAGAAAAAATTTCCTAGAACACATCTAAAAAAATGTTCTTTAAACATTCTGCCCCGGTATTAAACACCTGTAAAAGAAATCACCGGTCATTTGTAACCGGTATGGAGTTAATTTTATGATTTTTATGACAATTTTATTTATGTAAGTAGGCGCAGGTACCCATTCTGTGGCACCTTTTATTACACAAACAGAGGTAAAACAGCCTTTTCCATTGAATAGATCCTTATCACTTACAATAATGTACATTTCGCCGAGCTTATCAGCGAGAAAAAAAACAAGCTCGTAATTTATGAATATGACGAAACATATCGCAGGTCTGCTTACGTAAAACGCTGTTGTTTATTTCAAATCCGTATAAATTAATATACTTTTGCAATTAATGTGAAAGATTTTAATGTTTCACATCCGGTGACAGGTTTTTTATTTATTTGACGTAGGTAGACGATAATTAGCGACAACTGTCTTCTTTGTTGCAAATTTGACATAAAACAATTGTTTTCTAAGTTTATACATATATTATCACTACAGGTTGCCTCGGCCAAAACTTTCGCTGTTTAAAAGGTGACGCCGTACATACAATCTTACTTCAAGTAGTGGACCTCTGCGTCCTTTGTCCGATTCTAACGATGTATACTTTCATATAATGGTGTATACTTTTCAAGCATAATGTCAGTAATCACAGCTTAAAATTGCTTGAATCCTACCTTGAAGGTCGTAAACAGTTAGTCCGTGTGGGTTAGGATCAGGACGTGTCCAGTAAATTATCAATTAAAAATTGAGTACCACAGGGATCTATATTGGGCCCTCTACTGATCCTAATCTGCATTAACGACGTAAAGTATGTCCTTAATGGTATCAGCTGTCTCTTGTCTCTCTGACGACATAACTTTACTGGGCGCCGGCCTTGACCTACGCGAACTAAGGGAGAATTGTAGGAATATGCAATCGAACGCTGAGATGTGGTTTTCTATCATTAAACTTAAATTAAATGAAAATAAAATTGTCACAATGATGTCAATTTTGAGGGTTATCTCTAACGAAAATACCAATCTAACCTTAAAAATCGACCATATTAGATCCGTCATTTTGAATTTTTAAATTTGGGCCTCGGATTCGTGTTCAGCGACCTCGAAAACCCCCGATTATAGATTTTTGTTAAATTTTGAGGTTTATCTTTAAAAAATACCAATCTAACTTTAAAGTCGGCCATATTGGATCCTCCATTTTGAATTTTTAAACATGGACCTCGGATTCGTGTTCAGCGACCTCGAAAACCGCCGATTATAGATTTTTGTTAACTTTTGAGGTTTATCTTTAACAAAAATGTCAGTCTAACTTTAAAGTCGGCCATACGGGATCCACCATTTTGAATTTTAAATATGGACCTTGGATTCGTGTTCAGCGACCTCGAAAACCTCCGAGTACAGATTTTGGGTCCATTTTGAGGTTTATCTTTAACAAAAATATCAATCTAACCTTAAAAATCGGCCATATTAGATCCGCCATTTTGAATTTTTAAACTTGGACCTCGGATTCGTGTTCAGCGACCTCGAAAACCTCCGAGTGCAGGTTTTGGGTCCATTTCGTGAGATATTTTCCGAGATTTTTAATTTGTTAATTAATGGTACATTAATTGTTTATTAACATTAGCCATTTGTTAAATAAATAACATTTGATCAATAAGTGTTTCTGAACTCTTTCCAAAAAAAATTAGGGCATTTGGTTCTACTTCAAAAAAGTAGGTACTTCTACACTAAATCATGCTAATTTGATACGAGTAGTATATTTACGTAAAAATACTTTATCATTTCACGGCTTTTATATTAATTGAAAATGAAAATTATTATTTGTACGTTGTACGTAAACGTCATCTCCGGAATTTACTGTTGTATCCCGCTCTTCTATAATTTTCATATCAGAATAATACAATTTTTTATTACAAGACATTAACGAGCAATTCCCTGTTTTCCCATTTTTCTTAATTTACGGCATTTAATTAAATAAATCATTACAACAATAATTGTCCGTGATGATGTATTAAAATACTGCTAATTTTCACCATGACAGTTCACAGCTGTCACGGCCCACGCTGATAATGTTACAACAAATTTTTTAAAGCAGCTTTATGAAGACAGATTAATTACCTCGGCTAATTTATGGTTCCCCAGTCTCTAGACTGCGCCCATTAAAAAAAAACACAACTTGTAAAAATAGAATCAATGATTTAGATGGGCCACAAAATGCCATTGAGAAGGAATGGCGGGGACTTCGGTGACGGTTTCCGAAAACACGCAAACCAAATGAAGGGTTACGTTTTTTAGGAATTTTATATTTATCGTAACGCAAATTAAAACAATGTATCTATTTGGACGTGGAGAAGTTCCTATAGAAATTATTTGTTCAAGATATAGTGCAATACTGTTGATATATCTTTTACCACTCTATAAAATGAAGATTATGGACAGATCTCGCGCCCTAGACTGTAGAAATATCAGCGTTTTTATATATGTAACTTTATTTTTATTATACTTCTTTGAAAACACTTTGTTTTCATTTATATTACTAATAATGTAAGGTGAGCTTTTTCAGACTAGCGCACGGAAAAAGTTTTCCCGATCTCCGATTTTTCCGTGCGCTGAATAAAAATACCAAATATATGGTTTGAAAATAGAAATATACAGCAAAGTAAACTAAATTTAAGAAAGTCTATATGCTATCTGATGTTTAACATGTACATATTTTGTATTGTCAACATTATCTGATATAAACTAATTTAAAACAAATCACTTTTGAAATAATTTGAGAGTAACCATGGAAACGCTGTCAGTGTTGTTTATTTTCTGTCAATTAAATTTATGCATATAAAATGTACTCAGGAGAAAATACCGAAATTCCCGATAACATCCTAAGGCAAGCGGCACAAGCGAGAGCGAATTTATTACCAATAAAATCCAGGTCAAGGTAATTTTCTTCAAATGATGTTTCATTTCTGTTGTGTTTATCAGCTTAATTTCTATTTCAATCTATACGCCCAGTATATTTTCGAAATTTTACTATACTGGAAGATATGCCTGCTTGGTGCCATTCCAGTAGAAGTCGAACCTCGATTAATCAATTAGCTGGTAGAACGTTAATTTATTTACCATTCTTTTTCAAACATCTTTATTTTCTTATAAAACAATACTTACATACTTGTATGTCTAATGACCTGATGACTTTTTATGGATAAAAATTTAAAGAATATATACCAAAGCAAGCGGGGTATCGTTTAAAAAGTCTAAAGTGTAGATTCCATTTTTTTAAATGTTTTCTTAACATACTGATTAAAAATGAATAAATCATAACTACTTAAAAAAAAATTAAAATCAAGATTACATAATAAAAATTATAATTAAGACTTTTTAAAGGCAAAACAAGCATCTTAACTATATGTATTTTACAGGCTATAAAATAAATTAATAAATGTCAACGGATAATTGGGTAATAAAAACAGTAAAATAGGAAAACCAATAAAAAATCAAATACCTGTTTTTTATAAACGGCAATGTAACGTGTATGTGTTTGTCAACACGAATTTTTTAGGCACTTCCAGATTCGCCGCTTACACCGGTTTGACGTATACACTGGTAGTGTATTTTACAGGTACAGGTATTTCATCATTCTTTATTGTAATGTAAATATTATTTGGTAACCCAACAAATTCCGCGGCTAAGTAATTCTTTATAAAGAATAACTACAGTCTATATTTATATACTCGTATGTGTAACATACCATAATGTTTCTTACGACCCTGCTTTATTGCGTTAAAGACCCTCAAAGTTATGGGTTGAAACGAGGAGAACCATCTAATAACATCCAAATTAGAAGGAAAAATTCACCCTGATATATAATAAAATAGGCACGTAAAAGGCAAGGTATCCGGATCATTAATGCATAGCAGAAAGAGTACAGGGCCCAAAACTGAGCCATGGGGCATTGCCATTTTTACTTTTGGATGCTGACCTGGCCGTGTTTATAGAGGCATAATTTAAGTGGGTTATGCTTGTGTGTTGTACTGGATGTACTGTGATTAATAGTGAGCTGTCTAACAGACCAAGTATGAAGTTCCTAATAAGCATTGTGGATAACGATAATAATAACTCCCCTCTCAACTGCTGCTGGATTGTTTTAACAAAAAAAATCTTACACACGTTTTTTTTAAATAAATATTTTTCTGTTTTGATTTTTCGGCTTCTTATCGATAACTTCGGATTCTTTAGTAAAATAAAATTTAAATACAAAACCCGCTAATCCCCACTTATACTAATGATTGTACATTTTCTGTTTATTTAGTAAAACAATTTAATTCACATTTAAGCTAGTTGTTTATGGCGCTTATTAAATTAATAATCTTGCAAACATTCCAGCATGACATACAAAATTACATACACGTGAAAAACAAGTAAAAAAAAACATGTTTTTTTCAATTATTGCTGGTCGAACGTCATCTCCAATCGTCTGTTTGCAATTCAGCAATTTTATAGTTATTTTATTTAGCTTTATTTTTAGCAATTCGTACTCGGAAAAAAAATCATTAAAAATAAAGCCGCATTCTTTTTTTAGTTCCTTGAAATTAGATAAAATAAATACGTACTTTTTTAAATATAAATTCTAGTAATTTTAAATAAATAAACGCTATTATTAGTCGGTAATATTTATTCTTGATTTTGCAATTCATGGAAATACACATGCCAATTACTCATGCAAGTAGGTACAAGTTGAACTCTTAATTTTGCCAATTCTTAAACACACGTGGCTGCATCTCAAGTTATTAACCACAATCACTGGTCACATACAATAACAATGTATCTCCAGGAATTGACAATGACTGGATGCAAGGTCCCGAGTTCGATTTCTAGTCAGGTATGGATGTCTAGTGGTATGTTGCACGCGTTGCCGAGACGATAGCAGTGGGATAGACCACGGTTGTGTGAGAGACAACACGGCAAGTCGTTTACCTCTTCGGAGTTCGAGTCTTAGTTGGGGCAGGAAATGGGTGTTGTGTGATCGTGTCCTGGTTGAGGGGTGGAATATAAATAAGGTCCAAAAAAAAAGAAATTACGTCGAAGGATTCCAAATGCGCTGGGAATAGTACAACGATAATAAAATAATTTCTCTTTTTCCTGGATACTATACTATAAACGAACATAAAAGCTTAATTCCATCAGACAGAAATTCATAAACTTCTAAAAAACCATCTAAATGTCAAAGAATTTCTTATTAATGAACGCGATTTGACTGTCTGAACTCCTATTGTAAATCTAAAATTTCAAATCATCAATGTTTGTTTTTATTAATTACGAATGTAATTTCTGCATATATATATATATCAACTTGATAGGGGCATAGACAAAATAAATCAATAAATACAACAAATCAAAAGGCACCACGATAGATCCTTGAGGCACTACGTAGTTGAAAGCCTTAAAATCGTATTTGCAGCATCTGTAATGAGAGTAGTTGTAAAGAATTTTTTTTCTTTTTAGAGACAGACATATAGACAGACAAGGATGGCAAATATGGTATTTATATAAATATCAAAAAACCCATCTCGATCCGTCTTACTGATATCATTGATATATCATGCCAACCTTGCAGACAGACAGACAGACAGATATTACGGAAAACCGGTCACGATGGATTCAGATAATGTCAGAACACACAAATATACACCAGCTAAAACTTTCTTGTTTTAATCACGTTCTTATCTTGTCATATTTAAGTGGAAAAAGTAAACATTGTATAACTGTTTCTATTTAAAAAAAATTCCCCACGAACAGGCGCCGCATTACATAAGAAGCCGATAATAAATTTTTCAAATTAAGATTTGTTCGTCACTAAATGATAACATGAATTAATCTGCGGCGTACTTAATCAATAAACAAAACATTATCACATAAACACTATAGTCTTCACCGGTTTAAACATATAGATGCTGGACTTTTATAGGACCCTTTCTATCCGAATTTAATACCTGCGTATAGTCGGGTGTATATTTACTAGGCAGTCAAAAAAGGCAACATAAACTTTACGACTTCATTAAAATACCGTCACTCTCTGTACTACCTCGCCTGCAAATTGAATTACTTATATTTATAGGTACGTGGGCTTTTTTTGATAAGACCATGCCAAATGGTTCACCGGCGTTAATATTTAGCTCGTAAAGTTTTTGTCGCGTTTTTTGACTGCCCAGTAAATTTACACCCGACTATAACAATTTGGTCGAGGAACAGACAAAAATGAGTCAATACAAAATTTAATAAAGCAGAGGCCCTACAGTGGACCTTTGTAACACTATAATCACAAGTCTATTTATTCCAACTGGTATGAATTTAAATTTCTTTTTGGTTCTTCGATTTATTTTTTACACTATTTTTAATCCTCGAACAACTGCTGCAATTTTAAGACACTCTATATATTTGCCAATTATTAACTAAAGATTTTATGCCTGCCATTTAAATATACAACTTTATGTTATATGCTCATAACAACTTTTACATTTTTGCTTGTTTGAAATAATATTATTTTATTTTTAGATACTAGATTTACGTCATCAGACATTGTTGTTTAGTCTCTCCATTGTCCCTTGTCGCATTTAAAACACCTGAACGAAAATCCGTTCTTAATCTTTAAATAAAACGACAACAAACAAATCCTTAAACAGTTTTTTTTTTGTCAAGCTGGTAAATAAATAATTTAAACAACTACATTTATGCGATTTACAATGAAATGTGTATTAGGATAAAAATGTAATTAGTTTGCGCGGATTATAGACCAAAGTACTAATAAATGTCTAAAGTGTAAACGAACTTAATTGAAACCGTATAAAAACTAAAAGTCGGCAAAAACAGTCGGCATCTCTTTATTATACATGGGCGGAGGTAAATAGAAATGCTTGTCATAAGAAAATGATAAGATTTTCTGGCGTTATTATATTATCCTCTGTTTCAAATGGTCTCCAGAAAGCCATGGTAAATTAGTAAATAATTAAAATATTTTATCTTTTATATAGTAGTAAATATTTATAAATGAACAATAATTAACTAAACTCCTACGCTTGATATTATAACAGGTATTTATGCACTGCACTGGCACATTGACAGCACATCTCAGAAGTCCACGTTGATTACTGAGAAACGATTTACGAGTTTTTTTATGCTAGTAAGCCAGTCCGTTTTAAATACTACACTTTACATCATTTGCAACCAAAAAAGGCATTTTCTTCTAAATTAAGAACAAAAGACTAAATTTTCCTCTTGTTCGGTATTTTTACAAAAGGTTGTTAAAGCGACGTTGCAAATTAAATTTGACAAACAACTACGATTTAGTAATTAGATAACGAAAACAAAGCTTAGAAAACCCTAAATCATTACAGTTTTTATACGTTTATTTTTAAACTGAAGCTAAAAAACTAGGTATTTCCCGGCCCGATCGCCTTAATATGTGAAGAGATTATTTCCACATCAAGATACGGACGATCGGGTTTTAATTAATAGGTAATTAAGGGTACAGCAATAATTTTATTTATTTTGTAAACAAAATAATTTAAATTTTTAAACAAGGTGACCGCTGCACTCGGGCGTTCCGTGGGCTTTGTTTGTTGCACAATGTTTTTTAATGGATTAAAGTATTATTTGGTAAACATAAAAACTTGGTTCTGTTTAGAAATAGTAGTTTGTGCAACAAGAGTGGATATGATAGCCATATCGCACGAGAAAGAAGTTTCGAGTGCGATATGGATAATCCACTCGAGTTGTACAGTATACTTTTTCTACGACCGGATTAAGAAAAAACTACAAATAATAGTTTTAATCAAATTTTAATATACAAACTTAGCTTCTGCTAAATCTTATGCTCTAGGTGCAAACATTTTATAAAAGCTTCAGTAACCTAGCGGTTATAATGCACACCTCGAAATGCAAGAGATCATAGGTTCAATCCCCACATATAGCTACTTTTTTTTTCTCATAATATATCTCTAAAATTTTGTCTGTATATAATAATTTCAATAAAATTTTAGGTGGTATACCGTTTATCGATTCTTCACTGGAATCACTCATTTTAAATTATTTTCTAGCTCAAACTGCGCGAATACACACTGACAATTTAGTATTTATTTAGTAAATTACATTGTACTTGAGCTGGTATTTGGAGTGAAAAAAAATTTACTTGGCGCCCTGATACATCATAGTAATTTAGAACCCCGACCATCTCCACTGTTAGTCGGCCGGCAAATACCGTTAGTCAACAGACGACGACCAACTAGTCAGATTGTAGTTTTAAAATTTGACGTAGCACGTAGAAAAAGTATACTATACAACTCGAGTGGATTATCCATATCCATAAGATTGAGGCACTCCGCCTACGGCGTCGTGTTCAAACTTCTTTCTCGCGCGATATGGCTATCATATCCACTCTTGCTGCACAAACTACTATAAACGCCTTCTAGGTCACGTCAATAACCTTCAGAATATGTAATCAAGATTTTTGTCTGGACACGAAGACGGTGCCTTACAGTTTACATTGAAATTCGAACCACTTCTCGAACAATGTCTAATTACAAATTACAACTATCATAAAATTCAGTTGCTGCAAGTGTTAGTACTTTATGGCACAATAAAATGGCACGAAATTTGTCGATTTGGATGAAATGATTCAGAGCGGGCTGAAATTTTAGGAACAGGCTTATTTTGTATACTTTTTAACATATCAAAAGTCTTCACCCTAGACACCGGCGGAGGGGAGGGGGGAGAATATTTTTTTAATCGGTTTTTCGCAAAAAACTCGGAAAGTATCAATTTTACTGTAAAATATGTACACACATAAAAATTATAGGCAATAAAAGTCCGCACAATTTCTTTTTTTTTTTTTTGAAATTTTGGCAGTTTTGCGTCGCAACGGAAACGCGCAATCTTCGCTAAAATCTCAAAAATGGTCGTTCCGATCGCAAAATATTTCAAATGATAATTGTAGAGAATTCGATTACGAACAATCTCCTTTTGTTTTTCATTTCCACTCTATCAATATTGGCAGAAATATGAATTTTTAAATATCTTTATAGCACGCTACCAGAACATTTGTTTCATGATAAAATCGATAAAAACTCGAAAACGATAGATCGTACGCATATAGTGTATCTAATGAAAATTAAGGAGAATCAAATTTTGAATATGTTGGTGTATGTACAAAATCGTTTTGATAACGAATGAATGGAGATAAAAGGGAAATATATAAAAAATTGTAATTTTCAAGTGAATTTTGACCAATAGCTATTTTTTTATTTTCTTTAGACAATAATTATACTAAAGGTTTTTTGAAGAGAATTAAACTATCTGTAAAATGAGCTCATACGATGAAGCCTATACTATACCTACAATATTCATGTGCACATATTTTACAGTAAAATTGACGCTTTCCGAGTTTTTTACGAAAAATTTTTTTGAGAGGCGGTCAGTTGTTGTGTTAGTTCTTTAGGAAAATACCTTCTGGCCTCTAAACTGTTTAAATTGCGTAGTCTTTGACTTTTGAATACGTCAGCATTGTATAATGTTCATATAACTCAAAGAACAATTAACTGTATACTTTCTATTATTTGCACTCTGTATCTATGTTTTATATGATGTTTTTAATAGTTTCTATGC
Source organism: Leptura quadrifasciata (assembly GCA_963675555.1). NCBI lineage: Eukaryota > Metazoa > Arthropoda > Insecta > Coleoptera > Cerambycidae > Leptura > Leptura quadrifasciata. Next base: position 4,967,985 of record OY776679.1, read on the forward strand.
TAAATAAAGATACCACTATCAGCTATATTGTCCCAAGGCAATAATAATTCAGTTTCCGAAAGCAAATTGCTTGGTAACAGCCCGACGCCGCAGGCGGAGGGCGAGAGAATATCAGTGTAATATTTTGTTTCTTTACACGCAATTAAAAATGGCGGATTTAATAGGATTTGCATTCCATCAAAGAACTTTCAGGCAAACGTATATGTAAATTTATTGTATAAAATATTTTTTCTAATGGCCCCTGTACTACTAATAAACAGAACTGTCGATACTGGCGTACAACTTTCTTGTCGCCATACGTTGTGCTTCTCACCCTGTACAAAGACATTTGCGTAATTTGCTTTCGAAAAAAATTCTAATTGCCAGCGATTTCTTAATTAATAGTTACTTAGATTAATCTGTTCGCAAGGTGCAGTTAGTGCAAATTATCCATGTCAAAATAAAATTAATTAACCTTTTGCTAATAGAAATGACTGTCGAGTAATAATGAATGTCAGAAAACAAAATTACCCTGAGAATTCAATAAACAAACAGCCGAGGTTCCAGGCACCAATTAGGCTATCTGTGACTAAGGAATAGTTCTGTTATTTGTATTCGTTAGCGGTGAAATGTTACGTACAACAATTAAAAGAGCGTTCCACCGGAAATCGTCCATGATAGATATTATTGTAATTAGGCTTAGTTTGGCGTCGCATGTCCTTCTCTGGGCCATTGTTAAACTTGTAAATAATAATTAATATAGCAATTATAGGAACACATGTTTATGATTTATTAAGTAGGAATTTTGTTTTTTCCTGGACTTGTTCTGGGAATTTTCGAATGACTTTGGGCCAGAACTCTATTGAGAGATTTTTATTGCAAACACGAAAAATTATTTTAAAAAACTGCAGAGGTTTCTAAAATACTCGAAAAATTAAATATAGAGGACGAACGCAAGCTCGGTTTGCTTTGCGCCCTCTAGAAACGTATACAGCAGAAAATTTAAAACTCTCTAAACAATGATTATAATTGCTAAGCTATTCAGGGGAATACCTGGGCACTTGGGGGTCGCCAGCGCCCTGTATAAACTAATACACGGAGAAGATACCACTTCAATTTATTTTCGGGCACGTATTCATATTATCGCCTAATAATTTATCATTTATCCTCCCGAAACAAACTTATCCCTGAATCACAAGTAAATAGGAAAATATCCGACCTATTGGCAAATCCTCTTTAGAAAGATAATAAATACCTATACTATATATTCATATAATATAGATTTTCGTTCAATGGGAATAGGAAAAACCATTTACATGAAGATCAAAAATGATAGCATGTATTTTAACAGAAATTGGAAAACAGACATTTTAAAGCAAAAAAACTATATCTACCTATTATCATAGAATATGCTGGGAATATTACAGCGTCTGTTATAAAAAAAATTGCCTATATATGCTTGAATTTTTTTTAATAAACTGAATAAAATAACATTTTTAGTGAGATACAAAACAAGTTGTAAAAATTTACTTTTTTTTTATACATTTATTTAACGTCGGCCTATTTGCGCTACTGAGGCCTAACACCGACGCCTGTAGACGAACTACCCCCAACCAGGAATTATGCCGAACCTCTTCCCTTAAGAAGAGTAGGGATCTTTTACTTGCCTAACATTTAATAGACAAGGGACCGACGGCTTTACATCCCCTCCGAAGGATGGTATATCTCCTATACAACCCCCGCCTAAGGTTGTATAGCTTCCGCGCATACGCTGATATACAAGCCGCTGGAAGATGTGTGAGGCGAGGACGCGGTTTCCGTTGGAATGGTCACCCATCCAAGTACTAACTGCGCCTGTCGTTGCTTTACATCGCATACCGAAGTATGTACATAGTAAAGACGCACCTACGCTCGCCCTAAAAATTTACTACAACGTTAGTTATAATAGTTAGTAATAAGCAATTTATTTGCTTAACACGATATGACACAAAGTACTTTTTAATGGTACTTTTTCAATGCAAAATTATAATTTAAAAGATTTTCCTCGAGGTGAAACGTTTGTGGGGTATGTGTCTTTATTGTCCATAAAGTACTGGTCATTTTGTCACCAGTAAATAAATAAGAACAAGTTTACGGGCCAATTGACCCAATACTGACCGATAGTCTGTACAGTTTGTAGTGCGCAAGGTAATTAAGTGGATGGATCACTATTAAACACTCATAGAAAACCAAATAGCCACCGGTGAGAAACCTCCCACAATAATTTAAAAGTCAAACATTCCTGCGATATTTTACATGTCTAGATAGGCACACGGTAGCCCTTGATAGTACACCACTGGAGAATAATGGAAGTGAAAGTTTCTTGTCGTTGCATAAACGCTAAAACTATACAGTTTTTGAATATAAACCTGTTATTTAGCAAACGTAAATATCCCTAGTAAAATATTCAGCATGTGAACTTTTTTTACCTAAAGTTATGATTGAATAGTAATTGAGTTAATTGTAATATAATTTTATCATGTTTTCTTGTTAAAAATCAAAGCTAACATTTCACAAAAAAATCTAATGTTCTTTTAGTACCACAAATGCGCTCCTATTCCACCCCCCTCGAAACCAGAATGTGAATGCAATTGTAAATAATAAAGCAGGGTCTCGTAATAACCAAGTTATCCACTCTAGAAATTTACGTCAGCGGAATTACCTGGTGCTCGGTATAGCGTTAGGTCGCCGGGCGTTTCTCCCCCAGCTTCCGCATGGTTAACTTCCTCATAGGGCATAGTAGAGCCGTTAAAAATTGCACTTCATCAAGAATTTGTTAAAACAGGTAATGTTTGCGGCTGAGATGAAAATAGTTGAAAAGAATATCGTAGATCAAAATATAGTTTGATATAGTTAGGCAAATAACCACAAAATAATACCGTGAGCTCTGCGAACAGTCAAGTTTTGCGACGTAACTCAGGTGCGTCTCAAATACAATCTCCAGGAGCCCAGCGAACAGTTAAGTTCTGCGACGTAGCTCGGGTGTGGTTTCAATGGCATCTTCCCTCTGTGACCATCGTGTCCCTTTTTATATTGTACGGATGACGTCACAGCCTACCCGGAAACTCCGGACTTTACGCTGTTCACGTTGTCCCACACTCGGGATTGTTTATTACAAAAATTCCAATACTGGCTCCGTCGTAGTTTTGCAACGTTTTTAGACTCAAAACTTTTATCTTTCTTGTCCTTTGCATGCTTAAGATAGAAAAAGGTAAGCGATTTCACCCTATGTGATGCGACAGAAGTACTTGAAATTTATCTCGCCCATTGTAAACAATACAAACACTATTACTAGACTCAATTTTAGTTGGATCCTTTCGTAAAAATGTATCGTTGATGTCGCTTTAAAAGAATGTAAATTAAAATGCATTTTTGGTAACTTTACTGTGTTCAATATTAAATGGTTAAATAAATGTGAAATGAAATGAATTAAATGCAATAATTACTTGAATTAAGCATATGGCATATGCCTCATAATTTTATGACAAACGAAAGCACGTTGCATGGTAATAGCCCGACGCCGAAGGTGGAGGGCTATTACCAAGCAATGTGATTGAGGAATTTATTTCATAAATTATCAATCTCCCAAGGATATTATAACTAGTAATACGCAAATATACTGTTCATTTTTTTCCTCGAAAAGTTGATGCTGCCAGTTGCCACTAAAGCAACTAACGCATGGAGGAAATAGCGATTGTCGCAAGAGTTCATAGTCTGGTTTTATATGAGTTAAAGGTACTGTACTGACTACATAATTTCCCCACACGGCGCGTCTTGAACATATGACTCGAATGTCCAAATTGAAAAATTATTTTGCAAGTCCCTTCCCAGTATCATCTCTTTTAGAAATGAACAAGAGTTCTAATATCTGTAAACAGACAATAAGTAATCTAACAGTAATTCAATGCTTACTATTGCAGTATCTTTTGTTTTACACATGTCTTTGCTTCTTCTGGCAATCTTTGTACAAACATTTCTCTTTATTGTTGTGAAAGGGTTGTGTGGAATACCACAACGGTTGAACGTCGACTTCTCTTTACAATATGCCTGTTTTAACGGTGTATATTACTACAAAAATAAAGAAACTCATTATTATTAACAAATTTAAAATACTTCGCGAAACAACTAACCATTCTATTTGTAGTATATGGTACATTTGTTAGACTTAGTATTGGCTAGGTATGCATAAAAATTTGGTGAAAGTCAACTAAAGTAGCGAATAATAGAGTACCAATTCAAACTCATAAAAGCCTGGGCCAAACCCTCTTAAGAGCATAAACGTCGCTCTAATTCCCGTACCACATTCCAAAGATGTTAGTCGATGGTGTCATTTCCTGTTACTTTTTCAATGTGCTCTCATATTTTTATTGTGCGCACCGCGACCGTCTGCTAGAATAGTATCAGACCACATATCACTAACCGCTCGTTTCGGAACCCCATTAATTACGGCGAAATAAATCAAGATATTAATTTCGGCATGTTCGTCTGGCCGTGCGGCAGACTTTACGGTTTAATTTCTCCCGTTTCGATCCGGAGAATGAACTTATTTCGGCAGAGTTCATTACCTTACACGAACAATAAACGCATGAACGTATGGAATAGCACCGCGAGGGACCACAAGCGTAGATTGGCAATGTTGCCATAGGTACTATTAAAACTACCGCGAATACATGGAGTTTGAAATTCTGATCATTTATCCATAGATGAAATTTAAATTTATAAACACGAAGATTTCAATTTAGTCGTTCTGGCTAGAATTATCAAGCCGAGATTCGAACCCGGCTACAAATATCATGTCAATGTCCAGCTTGATTATTTAATGAAAAAATATTTAAAAAAAGTTTTTATTTATATGCTCTAAAAAGTAAAAAATTAAACTTCGAAGTAAATGATTCAATATTGTATTCCAATGTATAACTTTTTTATGATGTAAAGGCTTGTCGTGAGATTTTCTTGTGTAAAGGAGTTTGCAGCAATTTTGATTTTCTGAAATTTGTCTAAAAATTCATAATCCGCGACCTAGAAAACCCCCAGATATCGATTTTGATCGATTTGGACCATAAATGACAAAAGTCGACCGCCATGCTGGTGCCGCCATTTTGAATTTCTAAATTGTCACCAAGAATTCATAATTGGCGATCTCTAAAACTCCCAGATATCGATTTTGAGTCGAATCGGACCATAAACGGTAAAGTCGTCCGCCATCTTGAAGAAGGCATCTTGTTTTTTTCTTATATGAAAATGTTAAACTGTATTGTCACCGAACTTATACACATGTGCAAAATTTCAAAACTAGCTTAATTATAACTAATCGAAATTTTAATTGCAAGATTTGACCTAAACAAACAAACAAACATTGCAAATTAAATAAAAGCTTTTAAAAAGATGGGTTTGTGGACATATAAACATACTTCCAGAATGATAAGGCTAGCAAATCAAAATTTTTAAAATTTTGAAAGCATCTACAAGTTTCTCTGTAACTCAAATTTAACAATGTATATACGAATTCCATATTTTTGCAGTAAAAATACCCTAGCTATGTTATTACTATTACGCAGTTTACAATTTCATACCTATAAGATGTGAATGAAAACTGAAAATTAAAGGCTTTAAGATCCTGGTTACAATGTTTAGACGTAAATTTTAGCGCATAACAACGTTTTCGTAGCTTTATAAACAATGTGATGAGTCAATTCCAAGTGGTTGTCAAAAGTGACACCTAACAAATTATTAGCATCACAGGTATTTAACTCAAGGTCAGTACCATTAAAAAGTGTTAGGCCCTCGGAATTGTTATTTAATGTAAATTGTATGGAAAGAGCTTTAGTTTTATTTAAATTTAAATTATTTTTATGATACCATCATATAATTTCCCTGACCAATTATTTCAGTTGTTGTATTTACTTCCGTTAAACTATTTCCTGTAATTAGAACATTTGTATCATCTGCGTAGCATACGACATTAGATGTTCTTTGTAACTAATTGATGTCATTGGCAAACAAAATGTACAATAGTGGTCCCAAAATTGAACCCTGTGGAACCTCCTTGCTTGATGTGGCAAGTCTCGCTTTCAGCTCCACAGGCCATCTTTGCAGTTTGAGGTCTGTTGTCAAGATAGGATGAAAATATTTGCAAAGCTTTTACTTCAGGGGATTGTAAAAACATTTCCCAGCCTACCCGAGTTCTATGAAGTATACACCTGTTGCTCTCACTCTTGTTTTGTTTTGTTTTGAAATAAATATTTAAGGTTTTTGGACGGTTTCAAGGAGTGGCTTTCCCATATGAGAAGTCGTAAAAACATTTCCCCGCCTCCTCGAGTGTTCTAGAGTCTATATGCCTATTATTTTGACACTACTTGCAAAGTATTTCATTACGTTTTGGCTGTTCCGCCTTTGGAGCCAGAAAAACGATTACTTTGAACATTATATTTGATACCGTGCAACATAAACAGTCTCAAAATATTGCCTTGTGGTACACCTAATTTAAAATATTGAATGGACTTCGTAGAGATTAGTTCTTGAATATTTTTAACTATTAAATCAACCTGTGTGTGATCTTTTGGCCCAGACGGTTTCTTTTAATAACATTGTTATTTCTTTTCAGATCAGTGGAAGGATATTGAAAAATGAGAACACAACATTCTTCAAAACGGACGTTTCTATATTACATATGGTATGGACGTGGCGACGTCCAGTATATTACGCAAAAAACTGAATTCATTCATCTGCAGAAATCTCATAGGCACATCGCTGTCCATTAATTGCTCGACATGAATAAGCGATTTTGATGGTACGTCGACCTTCACGAAACGTTATTTTATAAATACTTCGCATCTTGCACACTAGACTTGTGGCGAAATACCTCCGCAAAGGAAGAAAATATGGTTATCGTGACACAAATAACTTACGGACAATATAATGAATGTGTGCGATAGTCCAGGTATTCTAAAAATCTTAAACGTATAACAGCGATTTACAGCTACTTGGAGGTATGAGGAAACAAACGACGAGAGAAGAATCACTGAAAAATTACACAAATAAAGAGAAACCATTAAAATAGCCAGCCAGGAATTCAGCAGGAAAAACTCGCTCACGTTCAAGTTTAATTTTAATATCGAGATAAAAAACAATGACTACAGTTTGGCTGCCAAAATAGATTGCTTTCTGGCGCACTTTCTGTACATCTCTATAGTAGGGGATCCAGCACTTCAAAAGTCGTCGAAATTAGCAAGCAACCCATTCCGACACGAAATAGAAATTTCAACTCCATTTTTGTTTGATATAACACATTTTTGAAGATTGGGAAAGAGTAGTTAAAAAATTTGCGTTTTCAAACACTGATATTTAAATTTCATTATTTTTGGAATCTATGAACCAAGTTCTATTTGACAACTTTACGAAACTCTCAAAAATAATTGTGAAGCTTTTACTTTTAGTTTTCAACCTAGAAGGCTGTGACCAAGAACATTTTTCTATTTCCAGTAATTTTTTTTAAATAATAATAATAATAAATTTATTTGAAATTAATTGACATAATAGTACATATTATTAGTTTAAATATTGTGCCAGCTTTTATAATTGTGTTGGTAACTTATTCATAAAAACCATTTAAATATTGTTATTTATTAAGTATAGTACTTATATACTAAAACTAAAAGGTTCAAATATGACACCTAAGCTCACAGGGAGCGTGTCTTGTGTCTATCTATTCGTAATTACTTAATGTATTTAATTACCGAGCGCTAAAAATATATATATATTTATACATCATATTAATTAATACATCTAAATACAATAGAAGAAAATAAAGAGAAATAAAATAAAAAGTATATATACTAGTGGAATGAATCGAGTACAGAGGGTAAGCAAATATATCATTTTCTCAAAATTTGCTTAAATTTATCTATATTTTCATTTACATATGTTTTGGTGATTCCCTTATATTTTTTTAACTATTTTATGTCTTTTATCGATACAGGTAAGATGTTATGCAATTTAATTCCCGTATAATCTATATACTTTGAGAAGGCTGTATTTGTTGGTTTTGGTCTTATATTTCCTTTGTTTGCCATCGAACGAGTTAAGTAGTTATGGTCTGATTTATTTTTTATTTTGGGTTTTTTTGTACATAATTCAGAATATCTATAATGTATAAACTGTCAATATCCAATACTTTAATATTTTCAAATAATGATTGTGTTGAATAATATATAGGTTTGTTCAAAATAATTTTTAAAATATATCATTGAATTATTTTAAGGGTATTTAGAGTACTGTCATATGCCCCGCCCCAAATTATTAAACCACACTTAATTATAGACTCTACTAAGGCTTTATAAATATTTATGAGAGAATGTAAATCCATCCATATCCAAATCCATATAATAACTTTCGAATTTTTCCTGTTAATATTTCCACGTGTTTATCCCTTTTCAAAAACTGATCAATATATAAGCCTAAGTATTTGATGGTTGCAGATGATTCAATATAATCTTCACAACTGTCGCAAGTAATGAGATTGAGGTTTTTACATTTATGCAATTTTAGTTTATTAATATGGGATTTTCCTGCTGAATTTAAAGAAAATGTTAAAAATTTTGTTTTTGTTTTATTTAGAGTTAATAAATTTCTTGTTAACCAATTTTTGCCGTTGTGAAATCCCTTTTCCGCTTTAATTTTAACTTCCTCCCAGCTGACATCGGAAAATAATAAGACTGTGTCATCGGCATATAAGATATGATTTCCCCTGAAATATCTAAATTAAGCATGTCATTTATGTAAATTTGAAAAAGAATTGGACCTATAACTGTTCCTTGAGGTATTCCATATGTAACTAGTTTTTCTTCACTATTCTCCGAGTCTATGCTGAAATCTTTTCCGATTTGTTAAATAGGTTCTGAGTAAATCACCGCATATGCCTCTGAAACCATATGTATCTAATTTTTTTAGTAGATTTTGATGAGAAATCGTGTCAAATAATAGCCTTTGCTAGATCTAAAAATATTGCCTGTGGCTCTTGATTATTATTTAGCTTTTGATATAAATAACTTGTCACATTATACATTGCATCGACAGTGGACACTCCTCTAAATCCAAATTGGAAATTTGATATTATATTATATTTATCAATATGTTCTAAAAGCTGCTTCTTAATGCATTTTTCTATAATTTTTGCAATATTACTAATAAGAAATATCGGACGGTAGTTAGAGATAACATTTGCGTTTCCTTGTTTAAATAACGGCTTTATAATAGTATTTTTTAATGCTTGTGGAAAATAACCTTGTTGGAATATCAAATTTGTAATGTGTTGCAATGGTCTCAATATATAAATCAGTGACTCTTTGATTGTTTTGCCCGAATAGCATCAAGGCCCGGTACACTATTGTTTTTTAGTCTATTTATAATTTCATTAAATGGAACATATATGGACCATTCTCAACATTAGCAGCTAGAAAATTTTATTTCAAGTATGAAGATATGCTTTCATTTTCTTAATTAATGTTCAATGTCCAATAATGCGTTCAAACTGACGCCGTTTCTCAGTAACGCAAGGTTCAGTTGGTAATTTCTTCGAAATGCTTGTGTTACTCTACTTCGCAGGTCTTTCTAATGTTGTTGGCGGTCTGTAAGTGAATTTTATTTTTAAGATACCTCCACAAAAAAATCAAGGGAAATCAGATCAGGTGACCTAGATGACCACCGTACTGGACCATTGGTACCAATTCATTTAGATAATTGCAAATGATATGAGTATTGTGAGGTGCTACCCCATCTTGATGAAAGTACATATATCATTTTTAAATTCTGGGGTAGGTTGAAACAGAAGGGAAAAATTGTATTTACGGCAACACATCCGTTTAAATGGCTTCTCGATTTGTTCTATTCTGGTATACTTGCACTGATTATTTTCCATTATTGCTTAAAACACAACTCGCACCTTTATTTATTTATTTTATTGATTCAAGTCTACAGCTTTCAGAAGCCAATTACAGACTTATACTTAACCTAACTTAAATTAGACTAAGCTTGAACTAAATTAAACTATTCAGAGATACGAGAGAGGAAAGAGGAGACAAGGGTACTTAATAACACGAAAAAAAGTGTATAAAAATGATAAATGCTAGACAATTGCTTACAAAATTTCTATTTCGTTCTGTATATTAAGTAATTTATTTTTCAATTCTTTTGTGAACATGAAATATGTACCTCCGAATATATCTAGATATCGTTGTGTAATGAATTATATTTAACTTTTTGCTATTCTAACAGGATGTAATCAGTTTTTATATAAACCTTCTAAATGTTTGTTTCCAATTTCATATTTATAATCCATCATATCTTTACGCAACGTGAAAGTTATTATCTTGCATTTATCAGTATTAAAGGGCAATTGATTTTCAACAGACCAATTAAATATTTCTTTGATGTCATCTTCTAATTGCAAACAGTCTCTTGGTAATTTTCATATCATCGGCAACTAGGCTAATTGATGAATATTTTATGGTATCACAATATCATTTATAAAAACTAAAAACAAAAGTGGGCCAAGGATAGAACCCTGGGGAACTCCTGAATCTGATGTGTAGTAAACCGACTCGAAATTATTTATCACTACATACTGTTGCCGATTTGTCAGGTAGGTAGACATAAATGTTATTAAATCAGTAGAAATGGAGAAATTTCTAAGCTTATCTAACAATATGCAGTGATCAACTTTATCAAATGCTTTGACAAAATCAGTATAGATCACATCCATTTCATTATTATTTTCCAAAGCATCCGCCACAAAGTTTACAAAATTCACTAGATTTCCATTTACCGACCTTTTTTTCTGGAACCCATATTGAATGAATATTTTATTCTTAGCGGGCTCATAAAAGTAGTGATATATAATGGTCTCGAATATCTTTGATAAATTTGACAATATCGCAATGAAACGATAATTTATAACTTCTTTACGATCTCCCACTTTTAAAAATGGGAGTAATTCTTGCTATTTTTAATTTATCCGGAATTTTTTTATTACTACTACTAAATTCATGTCCCATTGTTCTCTTTGGTTCTAATTTATCCATTGCCATGATGACATCAGCATCAGAGATCTGCTTAATATTCAATAGTTCTAGTTCTTCATTATCAATTATACCATCTTCGGATGCAGAATCTATTCCTTTGGGTAATTGACTTAAAATTATTGATAAAACCTTGAGCAATGGACAATAGATTAATCGATATCTTACATAGTTTTCGAGTTTGGTGTTTTCAACATTGAGCGTTCGATGAGCTGGCAACGCGGCCGAGCATTTAAAATATTCAAAGCTCAAGAACTGTATAAAATATGTTTGCAAAATGTTTTTTTTTATTTGGACTAAATTTTGCGTGCCCATCATATTTTCTAAATTTCAATTAAGATACAGAGCTAAAATTTGTTGCAAACTGTACAAAAACTTAGACCAATACGTCAAGTAGTTCTTTTAAGACTTATTTTGCAAATATAATATCTAGTATTAAAAGTATAATTTGGAGTTAGTATGGCTTACTTGAACTTTAAGAGCCCTGGACACCGCACTATTAATCAAAAGTAGTTCCTCTACGACTCCCACATAGATCGTTCGCCAAGTAATAAACTTCGCAAACATTCCAGTAAATAATATTTACACGATCCACTATATCGTGTAACTTTCGACATGGTTACATACTTCAATCTAATTAACTTTGTCGCTAATTTTTGCTCGATCCTTGGGCAAATGTGTAATTTAGGCATTAAATAAACAATCCACGGTTATTACACTCAACACTTGCTATGGGCAACCAATCATTTCTCTGTTAATTACATTCATTATAAACGACGGCCGAAGCTTATAAAGGACAAAAGTTTGCCCACCAGGACCGTACTTAGAAATTATGGTCGAAAAGGTAAAATGATAAGAACTCTATTTACATATATAATAATAATAATTTATTAATATAAGAGACCTTACAAATAAGAGGTATTAAACAAGTTAAAATTGCAAACATATACATGTACAATAGAAATATTTAAAAAGCAGACAATATACGAAATTAAAAGGTACAGTTCAAGTAGGAATATCCCGAGACATAAAAAATGCAACAAAAACTTTACGACCTTATTAAAATACCGGTACTCTTTGTACTGCTGTTCGCAAATTGACTCGCTTATCTTTATAGGTTTTTAATAATGTGCGTCGGGAATGTTTTAATGTCAGGCTTGGCGCCATGGCCCTCGGCGATATAATTATATCGTAAAGTTTTTGTTGCATTTTTTATTTACTGGGATCTATTTACTTCAACTAGCGCCATGGCCCGCGGCGATAATAATTATGTCGTAAAGTTTTTGTTGCGTTTTTTATGTATTGGGAACTTATTACTTGAACTATACATAGTACATCTTACAATAATAATAAACACTATTAAGTCACCACATATCTCTCTCGTTCAAGTATTATGATACACTATATTATAAAACACTTTATCTTCAAGCAACATTTGAACTTTTTTCTTAAAAAAATGTATACTTTCGATAAATGTTGTTATCGGGTAACTTATTGAATAGTTGTATAACAATATATGCAGCATTATTTTCATAAATAGCCAAATAATGAATTGGTAAACACAAATTTCGACCTCTCCTGATGTTATAGGTTGAATAATGCTTATTTTTCATAAATTTACCATAGTTAGGTAAGTTTTACAAATAATAAAATTTCCATGATATAGATACACGGCAAAGAAAGCATTTTTAACTCTCTAAATATGATGTAAGCGTGGATTTTCGATGCTTCAAACAACTCATTTTTGAAATTTAACTTGTTTGATACTGTCGTGAGACCGACATCAAAATATTATGCCATATTTTAATCTTGAATACATCGCTGCAAAATAATAACACATAATCTGTGTATTGCCAATCTGTTTAACCTGTAAAAAGCAAAACAGACCGACATTTTTTGCACAGTATATCGACATGGGGTTCCCAGATGAGACTGTTATCAATATATTATTATAATCCTAGGTAGAACAGATTTTACAGTACCTGTATTGTAGAAACTGAAGTTCGCCCTTTTATGCCACATTTTTCAAGCCAAATTATTGTATAAATATGTTTGTATACTTTATTGTGTGGTTATAAATAAAGACGTTTATTATTATTATTAATTTTGTTTCACTAGATTGTTATACGCTTTTTCCAGTGCATTTTAAAACTTAACTCTTACTGGTTTATTTTAATCTAGGCGTTTTATTAGTATTTAAAAATAACCTATTTAAATTTAACTGGTAAATTAAACTTATTCAGCATTACCTGCTCTGGTCGATAGCCGGGTGGGTTAAGGCGCGAGGTTTCAATCGCGATTTCACACAGATGTCGCACCACCGAGTTCGAATCCTGGCTTCAACACTGGTGCTGTCGGAGGAAATGGTTGTATGTCCGCGTTTTTTCAATGTGTAACTCCTTCCGCACAAGCCCTGGCTTCTGGAATTTGGGGGGTTGTCTAATTTCTGTGGTGTTTATTTATTTAATTATTACCTGTGTATTTTTTACTACATTTAATAAAATGTTAACATCACTACTCGCGTAAATAATTATATCAGATTGATCATTGCTTATATCTGGTAAGTTTTTACAAAAAGAAGAAATAATAATGGCCCCAGAACTGATCCTTACGGGACACCATATTTAATTCACTAACTTTACCCCTTAAACCATATGCTTCCAGTTTTTGTAAAAGAAGGGTGTGATCTACCAAATCAAAAGCCTTACTTAAGTCCATAAAATAATCATTAAACAGGAAGCTATTTCTATAGTATTTGTTAGAGTATTATTATTTGTATGTATTTCTGATATATTTCTTTTGGTACTTTTATTTTTTATACTATTGTTAATATTATTCCATACAGCCTTTGGTTTATTCCCTGTTATAATAAGAATTATTGTAATGGTTTTTGCCGCTTCTATCACTCTCTGATATACTTTTTTTCCCGCCTTATTTAGATTAATGTCCTGGCGGAGTTTAGCATTAGCTATTCCACCACTCAACCAGGACACATGCACATAGACAATTATACAACGACCATTCCCTATGACATTGCCATCTGCCGCAGCTGAGACTTGGATCTTAACTTGTACAGCAACTAGCCTTGTTGTCTCTCACACAACCTCGTCTAGTCCACTACTACCAACTTGGTAACACATGAAAAACACCACTAAACATTCAAACCCTACCCAGAATTCGAACCCGGGACTCCTTGGTTGCAAGCCTAACACCAAAGGGTTACTTGTATGTAACGTATGTAAAAAGCTATGTCCTTTTCGTTATTTGTTTTCATTCTAGAATATAGATATTTTAAGTTAAGTATAACTGAAACATAATAAATTATAGCCTTGTTTATACTAAAAATATAGTTACGTCGGCCGATTTGCCGTTTATCGTTAGAATTTAATTGAGCAGCGCCATCTGTAGTTAAAATTCCGAACGTACTTTGACGCTAATCAGGGTATCTACGTCTGGACGCTGAAATTATTAACTTTTTATCGATTTCTCTCAGTCTTTTTCGCATATATACAATTGAATATAAGTCTAAATTTACGCGATTTTTCGAAACTATATCTACTTCGGGTGTACCTCAGCGTTCAGTGTTAGGCCCATTTTTCGTCAACATCTTCACTAATTATTACAGTCGACTTGTGTGGGTGAATTGCCTTTAATAAGGCTAACGATATGAAGCTGTACTATAAAATTGATGACGTAAAAGATAGTGTGGCATTACGAAAAGTTGTATATTTTGTGTTAGCAAGCAACAAAAATCGTTAATCTCAATATTTACTTCAACCTCAAGTTTCTCTTGATTCTCCTCAAGCTCTTCAGATGCGTTTTCACTATACCAACACATTCGGTACGAAGCTACATTCCAGCCTATATTAATTTCATTCGAGCCTTTTTTATTAATAGTTTTATAGAGGTATTTATCATTTAAATGATTATGATTATCCTTTTCGGTGTATTAGTCCGTAATCTGATAACTAATCAAAGCGAGATTGTTATTATTGATTTGATAGTATTTGTGTTCCATATATGCTTGCTTATTCATGGTATTCCACCATAACTGGCCCCATTGCCGGAGCAGGGTGTGTAATTTGCGTCATACATTTGTTTACACGTAAATGATATTCGCAGAGAGAGTGGGTGGTAGGTAATGTCAACAGATGGATAATTTGTAACAACAAAAACAAATGTTGATGCCAAATAATTAGTTTATTAGGATTGTTTATCAGGTTTGGGTAGTTTACTCATTTGATTACACATTTATAAACACTATGTATATGTTCAATGTGGGTGGTAAACAGTACACGACAACGAAAACGCTTTATCAATAACAGAAAGTTTTTCTAGCCCAAAATATATTTAATAAATAGATAAAATGAAGGGGCTTGTAATTTTTTTCAATCTGGCTTTACTCGATTGTAACACACTTAAACGGTCCTTGATGCAGCAAAATACTGATTGTTAGTATATTTGGGGCGATTTGTGAATTTGTGTAATGAAGAATGATCAAATACACATGTAAAGTTCAATACTAGTGGCTTTTATTTGTTATTGTGCATTTAAACCCACACCGTAAAAAATCGCAAAATAAAAAGAAAACCACGACCATTTTCATTAATTACTGTTTATTTTCGTCTAGATTCGCTCGTAATTTATGGTCCAGATATGCATTCATCTTTTATTTTGCAAGAAAGTGTTTACCAATTATTCACGGCTATAAAATAACAACCTAAATAATAAAAGATGTTGACGATTTAAGCGATATCTCGCGCAAAAGAATAATTTTTCAATAATGACGCTCCTCTAGAGGATGTGCCTTCAAGAGTTCATTACGTTGTTTACAGCGAAAACTCGTAAACAACTTCATATTACTCATTGCTTGAAAATTGTTTTTGCCATTCTACGCTTACGTAGCAGGGCTGTATCAGAGGGATTTAATTAAGGGACGTAGAGCAAACAAGAATGAAGAACTTGATATTTTGATTAATTTCAAAGGTAATTTTAGAACAACGCTTTTATTTGCTGAGGGACTTAATTAAATAATTTGGCAGCAGAACGGGACGTCCAACCACAATACCTTGGATGTTCCAGAGCTTTTAAATTGGTTAATTGCTAATGGTGGCCCCATTTTGTGGCTACCAAACAGCCCCGATTTAACACCTTTACACCATTGTGGGCGTTTGTAATGGGCAAAGTTAATAAAATAAGTTTAATCAAATTATTCTAGTGATTAAAATCAAAATTATCATACACAGTTGAAAATTAGAAGCTATTTTTGAGAATCTGAGAGAGGACACACATTTTAAAAGTTATAAATCGGCTTTTCCCTAATGAATAAATAAATATAAATTAATCTTTTTTCGCTTTCACAGATTGGAACTGTTATATTGCTCCAATCTCCCCTAATGAATCTAAAATAAACCGTCCGACCACCGTAACATATGTTTATAGTAAAATGTATCTAATATGTTTTGTTTCAAGTGACTTTAGTGTGATTTTATGACTACTCAATTAAAAATAAAAATGATTGCATTTCACAGTTGTTGGCACTAATTCCTGCTATGTGTGACCGATGCAGTTTTTCCGCTTATGACGAACATTTAAAAATATCGAATAGTCTTAAAATTATTGTGTGCAGTAAACACATTTCTTAATTTGTGACTTAATTTAGCTAGAACTTGGCTATTATCATATTTCATCACTCATGTTCTCAAAAATAGATATACCAAATTCTAAAAAAGGGCCGATTTATTTAGCGGAGATGGATACACTGTAGAAACTGGCGCTGAGACCGAGAGACATGCGCCCACTTTACCAACACCGCCTCACATTTTCGCACCACATTCCCAGTATCTTTTCATCACCTCCTCTCACTTTCTCACTACATTCTCTGACATTCATATACCATCCCCCACTCCCGTATCATTTTATGACCACATATATCCATCGACTTTGAGCGAAAAAAAAAGTCTGTCTGTCGGTCTGTCTGTAATTTTCATTGTGCGCACATTTACTCTGGACCCGTTTACAATATTGACTTGGAATTTGGTACACTTAAGTATTATAACGAGTTCTGGAACTAGATTATATTTTGGTCTAATTCCGTTGAAGGGTTCGGGGGTTAATGGGGTAAATAAGGAAAGCAAGCAGGTAAGAGTAATAGGCAAAGCAAGCAGGTGAGAGCCCATAAAATTGTAATTTATGGGCATGTACGAAAAGTCAAGGTCCTAAAAAATTTTTTGGCATCAGCCACCCCCCACTAATCACACCACACTATTATAAAAGGGATTAAATTTTTTTTTAATGTGTATACAATAACGAAACGTCTCAAAAAATTTTTTTTGGCGTTAGCCACCACAAATCTGGTACCATCGTATTCTTGGCAGTAGTTCTCATGTGGATTGGGTAATCACTTTGACTAGAAGAATTCTCACGTTCAAATTGGTATCTAAAATCAATCTCAAATATTTAACTCCACTGCGCACCTGTAATTATTTTCCCAGAGATTGCAACTTTCCTTGATTTTGAAGTTTTCCTTACGAGTGTCACCACAGTGGTTACTAAATATCAGAATAATATATGATGTAATTACGATATATTTGGCTCATAAAACTCTAGTAGATAATATTTTATTTTCCCATGTTAAATCCCAAATTTGCTTTAATCAGCACGGGTTTCTCGCTGGTAGATCGACTGTTACAAATCTGGCTTGCATAACTCAATTTATTGCGGAGACGTTAGATGGAGGAGGTCAAGTTGACGTCATATATACAGATTTCTCTAAAGCCTTTGACTCACTCGATCATGGTATCTTGTTACAAAAATTGTTCAACTTCGGCCTTACCGAAACATTTACTAACTTTTTTACTCGTATCTATCTGACAGGAAACTTACTGTCCAATACCATGGATTTAAGTCTGATGAAATAACAGCAACGTCTGGCGTTCCTCAAGGGTCCGTTCTTGGACCCTTGTTATTCATAATATTTATAAATGACATGTGAACTTCTAAATAGCACTCTGCTGTACGCTGACGATTGCAAGCTGTATTCGGCCATCAACAATTTAAACGACTGCTTTAACTTGCAAAAAGATTTGCAACAAATTAGTACGTGGTGTGACAAAAATAAACTGCATCTAAATATTAATAAATGTAAATACATGACTTTCATAAGAAAGCTTAATCGAACTGAGTTTACTTATTCTTTAAATGATATTCAGCTATATCTAGATATAGTCAATTTAAAGATCTTGGGGTCATCTTCGACAGTAAGTTAACCTTTAATAATCACATAAATGCTATCATGGCCAGTTCTTACAGAAACTTAGATTTCATAATCAGAAATGCCAAAGACTTTGTGGATAATAACACCTTGATATTGCTGTTAAATGCATTTGTCAGATTAAAATTAGAGTATGCCTCCATAATCTGGAGTCCAGAATACGCCAGGGCTCCCAGTGGCTATTGGCCCTCAAATTAAGGACTTAGGGACCTAGATCAAAATAAAAAAGGACCAAATAAGGGGCAAAGATGTATCATTTGTATAATTTTCCATGTTTTTTTTTAAATGCAATACATGCATTAATGCTTTAACGCAACATAATAAACAAAAACAGAAGTTCTATTTGTTATTAACAAAGTAAAATTTGCCTTATAACTAATATGACTTTGACTAATACATTAATACTTTAAGGCAATAAACAAAAAAATAAATTTAATTTGTTATTAACATTAAATAAAATTTGCTGTACTGATACGACTTTGACTAGTCTCGTAATTAGAAATAATTGGCCAAAAACGAGTCATACGGTTATTTTTCGGTTTGCAAAAAACTCAATATATATATGTATATATATATATAAAACTGTATATTATATATAAAAAAGAATGTGTGTTACTTTTATTAATCTGTATCTATGTGCTTGTAATATATTTATTTCATGTTTTGTATTTTACATAATTTGTTGACATGTCCTATTTCACCATATTGTGATCGAAAGGATGATTAAATTATTATTGTTATTATTATTATTGGCTTCTCTCCTAACTGATTTGGCTCCTTCAAGCATAGCTTGAGCCAGTGCTACCTTGTAATCCTTCGATGTCGTTGCCTTCCTCAAACGGTTAGAAGCCTCCCTAGTCATGTTGTCTGCTGTCTCCCTCTTTTCTCGCTTTTCTTTTCTTAGCTCCTGCAATGTCGCCTCATCCTTGGAAAGGAATTTTCTATCACTTTCCATCTTTTATCGTGCTATTTCCTCAGCTTGATGCTTTTCCTCTTCCTCTTTTTCTTGCGGGCATCATCTTCCTTCCTTTTTTTCTCGGCCTCTAAGTACATTTCATAGGAGCTGTAAGCACCATGGGCCAAAGTCAAGAGTTCCTTTGTTACTGGAACAAGAGATAGTTTATTGTCGAACAATTTAAGGCTCGATTTAACTGCATTTCTAGTATTCAGCATACGCTCACCCCTTGATGCCCTTCCTTCTGTGTGAGTGTCTGCCCGGAGCTAGAAAACACACGCTCGACAAAAGCGTTGCATGAGAAAGGACGAGAGCAGCATTTACAACTTGGCGTAACCTAGGGTGCTTTAATTCGCTTGAACGATCTCTCCTTTTTCAGAACTGAGCCCAATACTCGTCAACTCTATCCTTTGTCTCAATATTAATTTCAGTCTGCAGAAGACTCCATTTTTGAGAAGGGAAGACTTTTCTAGGAGATAACTCCCCGGCAGCTGCATAGTGTGATTATGTATTTAAAAGGAAACATAATCTATCTTCTTCTGTATTACAAAAAAAAAAAACAATAAATAACAAACGCATAATGATCAGACAGCATTACTCATACAGAAAGGAAATAAGAGTTTTTTGTACTACTTTGCGTACGTCTGATCAGCGAGATTGTCTTCACAGACGATTTCCTGGGAAGGGAGCAAGTTGTTCTCAAAAAGCGTTTTGGATACTCCAAGATTATCCACTGCAATTTTCTTGCAAGCTCTACGTGTAATAGTCAGGACCATGGCCTCAAGCTTGGTGTACAGAACATGTATGAGGGGCTCGTCTTTTTGAAAAATCCTTGTAAATTTATTAAATACTCTTGCGCTTGATGAAACGAAGAGAAGCTCCGCTACTAGAGAAGGTTATTTCAGATATTGTACTAATACTATCTTTTGACAGCCTCTCTTCGCTGCTAGTTTAGGATTCTTTCTTGGTAAATATTTCAGAAAGTATTCTTTAATAGCACTTATTTGTTCTAGAATTATACTTGCTGCAGGCTCTAGTGTAAGCCATCGGGGCATAATATGCTTGATAAACTGTTCACAAACATGTACATCACAAAATCAGAGACAAAACATGTAACACCAGTCAATAAATTTACTTACCTATTCACACACTCACAAACCTGTTATTAAAGACGACCACAAATCTTGTGTTTTAAAATGCTCATTACAGTTTTTTAACGAACGATATGTGCTCAAACGTAATTATCAATGCAGTTCATTGAAAATAGGGACTTTAGGGACTATACTGAGAAATTACGGACTTTTCAGGGACTTTCTCTAAAATAAGGACCAAGTCCTTAATAAGGGACCAACTGGGAGACCTGAGAATACGCCGTGCATAAACTTAGCGTTGAAAAAATGCAAAGAATCCTCAGTAAATATCTTTGGTATAGAAATGACGGAATTTATCCAGCAAGAGGTACACCTCAATGTGATCTATTAAACAGATATCAAATACATGATTTGGAGTCCCGCCGTAAGTATTCTTCGATTGTGTTTTTATATAAAATTTTGAATAATGTGATTGATTGCTCTGAGTTATGTAGTTATGTCAAATTACATGTACCATCAGTTCATACACGCTCAAATAATTCTTTTTATCTAAATACGCCTCGTACAAATTTACTTAAATCTTCACCCTTGCATATGATGTGTTCAAACTATGCATATATACAGGACGATGTTGATATATTTTGTACTACTGTTAAAAAAAATAAGCAATCTGTATTGCATTCAAACTAAAAATATTTACTAGTTTATGTACAAATATTTTATGTAATTATACTTAAGTTTTTCATATGTATTTATCGTACAAAATTCTGTAACAATGTTTTGTTCTTTCCTACCCTGTAATTGGATTTCTTATCTGTTTGGGTAGTTGTATTCTAAATAAATAAATAAATAAATAAGTGAACACAAGTTTTTTCCCTTCCATATTATTGTCTATTTTTTCGTTTGCTTCAACAGTAGGTACTGTTTTATTTTATGCAAATAAGATGGGTTCATTGTATTTTTGTTGATAAGCTACAATAGACGTCTAATTATTTGGCTTGTAATGTTTAATCAAAGGAATTTGCATTTTTCGTAGTTCAGATACAACTGGGATATGCAAATGAATAAGTTGTTTTTCAAGTTTAATTATTCACGGCTTGATATTTATTAGCAAAACAAAAATGCTGCCATATTTAAACAGAAAGCACATGACATTTTCGATAAAAACAGCAATTAATCCTGAGATATTAATATTTGTCCATTTTTTTTGTGCCGTTGCCTTTTACGGCGTAGATTGGAAGATATATTTATACGATTCGGTCGGTTTATGTTAACGAAGGAAAAGTAGCAGTAGATGATATTTTTAAACCGATATATCACCATCCAAGGTGACTAGGATTGGATTATTGTTTTCAAAAATAGATTTCCTAAATTTCATTATCATTTCATTTTCCTGTGACGGCAGTTTGTTGGGTGTAAACCTTTGTCAGGTGCATGCGAGGTACAAAGTTGGAAACAATTACGGTAATGCGCGTAACGTGGGACATTAATTTTGGGGATCACATCTGATTTTGTCGACGAAAATAGATATTTTGTTACATAATTAAGCACGAATTAATATTAGCAATTGTAAATTAATTTTGCAGTTAGAGATAACGGGTCATATCGGGACCATTAAAACTAATTTAAAAGAAATAAATAAAACACTGGCTTGTTATTTATGTTTTAAATGTAAACAATTTGGTACATTATATCTTGATTATTACTAATAGCGTAATTATTACTAACAAATTATCATAAATGTATCAAGGCTGGAACGGTATTATTAGCTTGTGTTAATTGCTAAGGCTGTCTTCTAGACAAAAACAATCGTACAATAAAGTACAGGCTCCGACAGAAAATAATTCTAAATATTGAAATAACACTCCCCCAGGTGTGTTAATTAATATCAAAATCCTTAATCGTGAAGCAATCAAGAATCTATTTACTCCCACCCAGAAATTACTTATCTCAATCTCAATTTTATGTCAAGATAAATAAACAAATTGGCCATTTACGTGATCGTCTAGTTTTGTTAGTGTAGGACCCAAACTTTGTTGTGTGTGTAGTAACCCTTTTTAATCACCCCAGGTTCTTTTATATAAAGTTTATTATTACTTGTTTCTGTCTGATACTATACCTATACCTTGAAAATTAATCACTCTGTTAATTGAAATACCTGGTAAACTTGAACACGCGGTCTATTAATTGAGAGACCTAGTTAATTATATATGTTATTTATGTAGTATTTTATTACTCAAGATTGCACTGTACATTTATATTTGAAGTTTGTCTTCTATTTTGCTTTGAAACAAAACCATTTATTTAGTTTATTACTTATATGACGAAAAAGGTAAAGCTGAAAGAAAAGACAATAATTGATGGGAAAAAATAGTAAAAAAAAACATTTTATTTTATATAAATTGATGCAACAATAGTCGAACATGAAATCAAAATAATCTAAATATTTGAGACAATAGCCTAAATACTATAATAGGAAAATTTGCGCTGCTATAGTAATGACCATACTATAGATATACTGAGTGTTTTGATGCAATAATAAGAACCTATACAAAAGTGTGCTGTATTATTTTAATAGTAATTTGGTTTGTGGCAATGGCCTGATAATGATAATCTATAATAGAGCTGTTAGCAATCGCTAGGTAATAATGGTTTATAATTAAATAAAGCTGTTAGCAATCGCTAGATAATAAATCGAATGCAAAACAAAGGACAAGAATCATGTCATGTTTATACATTATCAAAATTAAGTTGAGAAATGAGCATTAAATACTGATGTAAAATATCATAGAGTGTCCATTAATTATACATTGTTCATTGATTGAAATTAGAGTAGGAACAATCGTTCAGATAAGCATATTAATCTTGCTGAGGTGAGAATTTACGCTCACATAAAATCCTTTAGAATGCTGGGGAAATCTCCCTATAGTAATTAAATAGAAAAGCAACCAGAAGATTGCCTATGATTGTCAAACATACGGAGCCGCGAATCCGCGAAGGTAAGAAAGTGCGGTTGCATCACCCTTCAACCGAACAAGTGCCCAGGCAACTGCCTGAAATATTGACATCCCTCGTTGTAACTGAGCCCAACAGGAGAACAGAACCAGCCAATTGGCCGTAGTCAATGTTTCAAACCTTTGTTAACGCAAAGTACACCGAATTCATGTGACGATAATATTCCATTGTAGGTAGATGTTAAACAATTAGACAACCATGTGGTTGCAGTAGGAAAACATTCCTAGTGTACTTTAAATATAAAGCATTCTTGAAAAATCTTACGAGAGATGAGGTGGACATGAGAGTCAACTATTTGTTTGATAAAAACTGCAGAATAATTATTAACATGAAGTTTGAAGAGTCTATGATAAAATATCTTGTTATTGCATAGCTCTAAATATATAGTTCTTGAATATAAACTTGTTATTTTGCAAACACAAATTTCCCTAGTAAAACATTCAGAAAGTGAAATTTTATGAATTAAATTCGTGAATGAAATCATAACTGAATAACTGGTAATATAATATTCTTTATAGTTAAAAATCAAAGCTAGTATTTCATACAAAAACTAATATTCTTTTAGTACCACAAATAAACCAATTTCCCCTATCCCCCCCAAACCAGAATGTAAAGTCAATAACGCAGAGAAGTAAATAGGTTTGATACTCAGATAGTTATGTTGGTGAAATTGTCGTCGTGTAAATTGCGAAGTTATGTTCTAGCAGCCCAAATCTTTTAGTAGCCAGCCTGGATTTATTCGTAGATTTAATTGATGTTTTTAGAGAACCAAGAGGGCTCGAATATTTGATCGTCGATAAGCGTCCTGCAATCAGTTCTCTAATTAGCAAATTCAGAGGGTTCGAAAATCGACGACAAACATCCTCGATGAAATTTGCTACGACTGGAATAAGTATTCTTCCGGGCAAACTGAGAGGGCTCGTAGGTAAACGTCGGCAAGCATCCTCTATCAGTTCTGCCGCGAGGTATAGCATCGCCTGGATTTTATTCCGTTCTTCCAACAACGCGGTTCCAAAATCACAGTGCCAATTCTCCCATATCCTGAATGTGGTCTTGTATATTTGCCACATGAGACGTGGCTCCGGTATACTTCCCTATTTTCGTCTTATACGTTTGCTTAAAGTCGCCCTATTCACTTCATATACAACTCTCGACGCTTTGCTGGTTTTACTAATGCATTAGTCTTGTTCTTAAAACTGCCAAGTTTTAGATAAGAATTAATAACCATGTTACAAGCTATTTTAAAGTGACACTTGACATATGTACAACTTTCTACCCCAATAAGTTAAAACGTAACGGCTATCATTTGGTATTGACAAAATAATTTCTGTTGTAAAATTAATATTTGCATAAATATGGAAATGAAATTAAGAATGTAATGTTTAAATAATTTCTGGTTAATTGTAGTTATAAAAGCGATATTTCCCTGAATTTAAAACAAATTTAAGACTTATTTTTAAAATAGGATGGCCCCAGGGGCGATGCGTTTCATTATGAAAGAAAAGTTTATCAACAAATGAAAATAATGGAGTAAAATTAGGACTTTTGGGTCAGAGACTACACAGAAAGTCAAAATCTGTTAATGTTAATAAAGATTTAAGCTAAACCTAAAACAAAATAGAGTAGAGTGAAGAAAAGCAACGACGAGAATCGGTCAAATCAGAATGACCTCCTCCCCGTTGCTGACCTCTTGAAGCCTAGCAGGAAAGTCTTTCATCACCCGATCCAACATTTCAACTGGAATTGCGTTAACCTCTGTCTGAATACTATATTTTCGTTGTTCTAAAGTTTGCAGTCGATTAGAAAACAGTAGATAAGCTATGAGAGTTCGGTGACAAAACCCCATGTTATTTCAAGGTCATTAGTGTAAAGAGCCGGCTGAAGTTATCCGCGCGTGCGCAGGTCTGTACCTAACTTCACGAATTGGAAGTAAATTCAAATGTTAGCGGCCATGGGCGGTTCATGGGGTGTCATGACCTGTTTGAAAGTTCAAATGTGCTTTTAGAGGGCGGAATATTAAACATAATATTTTTAGTCGCAAACTCCTCTATAAATCCTTATTTTACTATAAGGAAAGTAACCAGACTGCAATCAAAGTTACAAATCTGGCGCGTTAAGTGTAATAATTGCATATTACCATCAAAACGCTAATGCTTCGATTGCAACAAACACCAGCCGAAAGATTGATCCTACTTAAAGGAGCTCCCTTGCCAGTCGTCACACACCACTTGCAGACTGCAGTTTCGAGCTGTTGGCTCTCGTCAGTGCAAGGTAGGTATGCAACAACCGACATGAGAATCCTTTGACTATAGTACATCCCGGTATTTTTACAATAGCGAGATGTAAAACAGCCAGCAGGCGCCATCCAGCGGTCCAGTGTCAGTTGCAATCGAAAAATAAATAGCCCGACTTGGCTTAGCATAGTTCAAATGTGCTTTTAGAGGGCGGAATATTAAACATAATATTTTTAGTCGCAAACTCCTCTATAAATCCTTATTTTACTATAAGGAAAGTAACCAGACTGTAATCAAAGTTACAAATCTGGCGCGTTAAGTGTAATAATTGCATATTACCATCAAAACGCTAATGCTTCGATTGCAACAAACACCAGCCGAAAGATTGATCCTACTTAAAGGAGCTCCCTTCCCAGTCGTCACACACCACTTGCAGACTGCAGTTTCGAGCTGTTGGCTCTCGTCAGTGCAAGGTAGGTATGCAACAACCGACATGAGAATCCATAGCCAAGTCGGGCTATTTATTTTTCGATTGCAACTGACACTGGACCGCTGGATGGCGCCTGCTGGCTGTTTTACATCTCGCTATTGTAAAAATACCGGGATGTACTATAGTCAAAGGATTCACATGTCGGTTGTTGCATACCTACCTTGCACTGACGAGAGCCAACAGCTCGAAACTGCAGTCTGCAAGTGGTGTGTGACGACTGGCAAGGGAGCTCCTTTAAGTAGGATCAATCTTTCGGCTGGTGTTTGTTGCAATCGAAGCATTAGCGTTTTGATGGTAATATGCAATTATTACACTTAACGCGCCAGATTTGTAACTTTGATTGCAGTCTGGTTACTTTCCTTATAGTAAAATAAGGATTTATAGAGGAGTTTGCGACTAAAAATATTATGTTTAATGTTTGAAAGTTGTACAGACCTGTTTATTTTTCGTACAGACCCTATTTGAAAACCGTACAGACCTGTTTTATGACACCCCATGAACTGTCTATGACCGCTAACGTTTGAATTTCCCGCTAATTCGTGAAGTTAGCTACAGCCCTGCACACGCGCGGCAAACTTCAGCCTGCTCTTTACACGAATGACCTTGAAAAGCCAGAATGAACCTCCATAAGAAATAACATGGGATTTTGTCACCGACCTCTCATAGCTTATCTACTCTCGTGGATTTCAATGGAAGTGACGACGAAATAATCGCTGGGTGGTTACAACAGAATAGTTATTTTTTAAATAAGCTTCAACGGCAAAAGAACATTGAACATTTGACCGACGCTCCATATTTACTAGAAAAAGTAATTTACCAACAAATTTACGAAATTTGTCACAATAAACAATATAGTCTCAACTTTACAGTCTGGCTACAGAAAGGAGCACAGTACCACTTGTTTTACTAAATATAACCGACAACATCATTAATGCTTTGGATAATTGCGAGGCATGCGCATTAGTCTTAATAGATTTTTCAAAAGCATTCGATATTTTTGATCACGCACTGATATGCGCGAAGTTAAACGTTTATGGTTTTGACAACACATCGTTAAATTCCTTTTCATCCTATCTTGTAAATGGGAAACAAATGGTGTTTCTAAATAATGAATATTCTCATATATCAAATATCACTTCTGGCGTACCATAGGGCTCCGTATTGGGGCCTCTTCTATTTTTAATATATACAGCCGATGTATTTAAATGTTCTTAAATACGAATACTCAAGCCTTCGCTGACGATACACAGTCGTTTCATTATTTCAAAGTGAACGACGTAAACCAAGCATCACGACAAATTAATGAAGATCTTTGAATATTTGAAAATTTTTTAGGCCTTTAGTGGGTGTAAACTCTATCAAGAATTTGGGCTTATTATGTTACACTAAATTGAGATTTCAAAATCATGTATCATGTTATAAAAAAATGTTATGTTAGTCTAAAACTGATATATTCAATTTCAAATAATTAATATGTCGACCTTGCTGAAACTGCAAAACTGGACTATGAACTCAACAATCGCGTGGATTCAGGTCAGGCCGGCGCGGAGACCAAGTAACTGATAAACGTTTTCTAGCTAAAAATGAGGTACATATCTCAAGAAAAATATAAAGTTCCGCTGAATGTACAAAATTTAAGCCCTTTAGGAATTAGCCCGAAGCTGATACGGCTTTTGCTATGGGTACAACAGGGGAAATATTGTATTAAATTTTCAAAGTCTGTACTAGACATCCGGACGAAACTTTTATATTGCCCACTTAACTCCTGTGATTTTAGATCCAGAAGCAAAATTAGTTCCAGTTCTCTCTTTATAAAGATTTGTTCTCCACCATCTTCGTGACTTTTTGCCCATTGCTAATTCTTCTATTAGCATAAAAGCTCAACAACTACGGAAACAACTTGAATAGAAATGCGCGTCGATTTTTTTTTAACACCGTCCACGTTGCAGCTGTAGCCTGTACAAGGCTTTAGCATAATCTACATTATCATTATTTAAACCGGCTTTTTGACCAATACACCTACCGACTGTGTGGTCCTTTTAATTCAAGCAATTTTCGAAGTCACAATACACTCGACTACCTCCGGCCGCGATCCCACAAAAATCTGTCAAGCGTGGACCAATTTAGAGTTATTTTTGGTACAGAATTTCAACGTAATTGCAATTACAATACCGTAAAAAAATAATGGGCCTCGACTACAACGGGGGCCTGTTTGTTAATTTTGTTTATGTTTTCGGTAGCTGTTTTTGTTCGATAATTTCATAATGTTTATTTTACTCCAGAGAGAATTAACCCAATTACTGGGCGTGCTTATTTAATAAATGGAATATGGAGTATACCCACACCTCGCGCGTATTTTTTAGAAATACGCGCCTCATTCAATATTAGTTTCAATGTGTGAGAATATCAACGGACACGATTTTATTACTGAATGGGAAATAAACAGGATGTGGACGTAAGTTCATTTTTGTCATTATTTATCAGCGGCGCGTAGTTGTTATTTAGTAGGGGAAATTAATGCATTTCTTGAAACCTTTTGCATTAT
Source organism: Leptura quadrifasciata (assembly GCA_963675555.1). Lineage (NCBI taxonomy): Eukaryota > Metazoa > Arthropoda > Insecta > Coleoptera > Cerambycidae > Leptura > Leptura quadrifasciata. The sequence goes on from OY776679.1 coordinate 4,996,681, forward strand.
GTTAAGTTTCGGCAACATATGAAATGTATACATTTGAAAATTAGTGCACTCACCCCCGGGGAGGTTGCAACCCCCACTTTGCACCTTTAATTTTCAACGAAATTCATGATTTCAGAGGCGGATTAAGGGTATATTGCGCCCCAAGCTGAATAGAAATTTGCGCCCCCCTCCCCCTTTAGACCTTATATATCTTTTTTTAACATGAAATGAAAAAAATAAGACAATTGAACGAAAAATAAAATGCTTTCAAATGGACTTTTATTTCATTCCACGACTCAAAAACGCCATACGAAATTTAAGCAATTAAACAAAATGAAAACAATCAAAATTTGACCTTAGTCTAAAAAATATTAGATTTTTTTGTTAAAACCAAATAAACTATATTGTATAGTAAATACGGCCAAAATTGAAACTGGTCAGTTTTAAAGCACAGGACCGTGCGCACTGAACTTGATATTTTGTCCTATATATTTGGCAATGGTATCGAGATTCGAACGGTAGTTGAAACTGTGCAGGCGAGTCCGAGACTGGCAATGTAATCAGCCTGAATGAACCAACAGCACTGGTTTCAAGGTAATAAAACGGACAGGCCTACTAGCACAAAAAAACTAGTAAATTGTTTCTTATCAGTCAACCTGGAAGTCTAACAACGTGCTGTCTATGTGCCAGTGCAGTGCATAAATACCTATTATAATATCAAGCATAGGAGTTTAATCAGTTACTGTTCATATTTATAAATATTTACTACTGTATAAAAGGTAAAATATTTTAATTATTTACTAATTTACCGTGGCTTTCTGTAGACCATTTGAAACAGAGGATAATTTAATAACGCCCGAAAATCCCGAAATAGTTGAACCGGTTATTGTCGAAAAAGCCGAAATAAATTTAGAGTTTAAAAAACAAGATTTACACGTACAAAGTCAACGTATTATTTTAAATATACATGAATGTTTGAAAAGCGAAAATCCTGAACAATGTGAGAAAGAAATAATACGACGTATTAACGAATTAACTAAAATATCAAAATCAACAATTTATCGCGTAATTCAAGAAGGCGATGTTATAGATCACAGCGCAAAGAGGAAACGGAAAAATACGAAATTAAAAAATATTGATGATGCCACTAGAGATGTAATACGGCGTGTAATTTATAATATGTATGAAGAAAATATAGTTCCTACGTTAAAAATTATTCAAGAAAAATTGAGCGATTATCCTGATTGTAATTGTAGGTCTTTAGATACACTACGAAATGTTTTATTAGAATGCGGTTTTAAACATAAAAAACTTGACAGTCGTATGGTAATTATGGAATCGCGACGTATAGTTTCACTTCGAGTAATTATTTGGAAAAAATCAGAGAATATCGTAAACTAAACATGCACATAGTGTTCTAGACGAGACGTAGTTTTACACGCATGATGTTGTTCAGTATGGTTGGGTAGATAGATTGCACAATTGTGTTTTAAATACTCCGTGTTCTAGAGGAAAACGCGTTATCATACTTCATGCGGGAAGTGAAAATGGGTTTGTACCCAATGCGTTGCTCTTGTCGGCCAAAAAAATATCGCAGTCTTCTGCAGACTATCACGAAGACATGACAGCCGATCTATTCGAAAAATGGTTTTCTCAACAGCTTCTACCAAATATTCCGCCAAATTCGGTAATTGTATTAGATAATGCTTCTTATCACACGCGTATATTAAATGAAATACCAAATAACAGCACAAAAAAGGAAGACATTTTAAAATTCATGAGAAAAAAAAATGGAAATTCCTGTAAAAGTTCCAATAGAACGCGAATTACTGAAAAGAATAAAAGAACAAAATTTCAAAAAGGAATATGTTATTGATAACTTATCTAATATACACGGTCATATACTTTTGCGGTTACCTCCATACTATTGCATATTTAATCCTATCGAGATGGTTTGGGGAACACTAAAAGTACGTTTACGAAAATGTAATAACTCTCCAACGTTAAGCGCGATAGTAGTTGATCATATAAGAGAATATAATATAATATAATGACATTGACAATAATACTGATTTATGGAAAAATTGCGTTAGGCATGTAATTGGAGAAGAAAGTCGATATCCAACGTTACCCCCTAGTGCGCCGATTTTAATTCAACTGGCTAATGATTCCTCCTCAGAAAATGAAGATTCGGACGCGTCAATTAACATTTAACTTTTCTTCATTTTTTCATTCACTTTTTTATTGTTACATTTCGTGGAATATATTTTATTTAGTTGACAAGAAATTTTAATTTAAGTTACTTCATTCTAGAGAAATATTTTAATTTTGTTTTTATTTATGTTTTATATAAGTATACAAATATTTATTTTTGTTTTCATATAATAATTCTTTGCTTTGTTTAAGAAACTTACGTTTTTATTTTAGAAGAAATTTTTATTTTATTTTTGACTAAAATCGTTGCCTCTCGTTAATCTAACCTGTCCCATCCCCTCCTGGCAAGACATGTTCATACCTTCTCGTTGGTCCTTGCTGAGCAATAACATATTTCAATATAATATGGGTTAACTTTAAAACTAAAACCAATAAATTTAAATATTTAGACTTTATATCTAAAACTGATATTAATACCTCAAAAATATGTTATTGGCGAAATGAACCTAATAAACAAAAAATAATTAAAATGAACACAATTTTAACATTTTATTATGACAATCATTTCTATTTACCTCCGCCCATGTACAATAAAGAGATACCGACTGTTTTTGCCGGCTTTTAGTTTCAATTCCCGTCGTATACACTTTAATATAAAATGAACATAACTCAATAAACGTTAAAATAATCAGTGAGTCAAAATTGAACTCAGTTAAAAATAAAATAAAATAAAATAACAAGGTTTTCTCTTCTTAAAAACACATTACTAAAAAAAGCGAAACTGAACAAAACACGCAGTCAACAGGCCATAGTCAACAAAAAATGCGCTTTATTGTTTCTCAGTGAGCGAATGTTTGTTTTTATTTACATCTTAATAAAAATCCTTCCGGCTCGGTACTCGTATAGTCGAACTCAGATTTACGGTGCATTCAAAAAATGCAACCAAAACTTTACGACTTAATTTTTATCACCGTTGTACCAAACGGCATGGTGTCATCAAACGAGCCGACGCACATTAAAAACCTGTAAAGGTAAGCGAGTCAATTTGCGAACGGAATAGTACAGACTCGTACTTAAAATTCGAATGTATTAGAATGTACATATTAAAAATACTAGACCGTAACGCTCTGTTAAAATTAAACGACCGAATTGCTGATCTAAATATTTCAAATACGTGCCTGGGCGCAATTACTTCTGCGACTAGTTTAACAGTATTTTAATGAGGTCGTAAATCTGAGCTCGACTATACCTACTAGCTATATTCCGACTTTTGAGATATTTTTTAAAATGCAACCTTTTTGAAATTCTTACTATTTCATGAAATATTCAGAGCTAAATTTAAAATATGCAGGAAATTTTGCGCGCCTCAAATTTTGGTACCCAAAGCGCCAGCTTCTTTTGCTTGCTGGTTAATCTGCCTCTGCATGATTTACGCTGTTTCTTTGGATTTTACTGAAAAATATGTGGGGCAAAAAAGTGTTTAGAGTGCCATTTTGCATAAGAATGCACCATTTTGGTAACCACATTATTTAACACTTTCGCTTTTCTCCCTTGGAAAACCTCCTTTTTGAAAAAATTGCGACAAAAACTTCTTTTTTAAATGACAATGTTGGGACTGATAAACCAATAACCAAAAAACCCAAAAAAACATAGAGTGACCTACCAAAAAATAGAACTAATGTGGGAAATTATTTTTATTTGACGTTTTTTACATCAGACTTATAAAGTTGGGGGAAAAATGCAGTAGTGGGTATAGTCAATAAAAGCTATTACTTACTATATGACAGTACATTTTTAATAGTTTATACAATAATTATATATTCAATAGTTGAATAGAGGAAATGTGGAGAGGAGGAAGAAAATAGGAAAATTTCAACGACAGGGATGATATGTAATATAGTGATATAACTTTTTGGAAAGCTAAAGAAAATGCAAAAAGTTTTTTCAAGTTTCAAGTCTTTACATTGAAGTAGTAACGGAATGCATTAATTTCCTTTACTACTAGATTTCTTTGCGAAAGAAGCAGGAGCCATCATCACCCCCGCAACACGTCTCCATATTGATGTATTATTTTTCTTCTAATATATCGCCCTCAGTCGAACGCCTTTATATTTCCATAATACAAATAATGTTACTATTTAAATTCAAGTGAGGTTGGATAATTGGTTTAACTCTCTTGACTGCTGACCCAAAAAAACAAAAATGTTTGGTAAATGAGTTCGGCATTTGAATGAGTTTTAAACTGACAAACAAACTGTTATTGGTAAATATTTTCCTTACATTAAAAACAACATTTAATCGTGTCTACGTCGTGTTCGTGCAAATGCGTTTTTTACTCTTTTAATGATCATTATTTAATCAAAAATGAATTTATAATTCGTTTGTTGTTAAGACGTGGAAGGTTAATTTTATCCTCGTTGCAATTAAATTAGCATTAAAATAATTCCATTTCAGGAAAACAAAGCAAGAGACAATAAACAAACGCATTTATATTAATTAAAAAAAAAATTTTTAATCGAAGACCATCTCCAAGAGCTAAAAGGAAACCAAATACACAAGATAGTATCCTCGGGTAACTATTTCCACTTAGGGCCGGTTTATCAATACATGGTTAACACTTAACTATAGGATAAATGTCAAACAAAACGAAACAATGGGTATCGTTTGTTTGACATTTATCCTTTGGTTACGAGTTAGCCTTGCATTGATAAACCGGCCCTTAGGGTACATGATTCTGGCGTCTACAATCACCCACGTACCGATCTTTCTCAATTCTCAACTTTTCTAATTGCACTCTCGCTGCAGAAAATTTTTTATTTGCTAGGTTAATACAGCTATTATTTACAATTTTAAAGAGGAACACAAGGCTCTTCTAGAGCCTTCGGGGGTAAAGGGGGTCGTAATTACCTGAAAATAATGGAGTTAGCAGTTCTTTTATTGCTGAGACTTCTTAGTCAATCATTTCCAGCAATTCAGTTTGTGGAAATCCCCTAGGTGGATATTCACCGGTACACTCCATACAATAGATGCGTATTCAAGATGGTAGAACACAAGGCAGAACTTAAAATGTATTAAATTTAACACACAGATAGTTCCTTAGTACCAGTATAAGATGGCATAACAAGTTCCTCCTAGAAAATACAGGAAGGGGGCTGCGGGGGTAAGGTTTAAAGAATTTTCTTTCTCTCTAAAACGGCTCTAAAAATTTTGATAGAATTTAACACTTAAAAACTCCCTCAATATCAATGTACGATGGTATTGGTAATTAAAATTTAAAAAATATTGTTTCCAAAACTGTTCTACTCCTAAATGGAAAAGTTCAACAATAATGTGAAAAATGTTTCATTAAACTTTCATGGCAAAGAAACAGTTAATCTATCCCTGGAACTTCACGTTGACTAACAACAATAATATATAATAATAATATTTATTTCATTTAGTTGATTACAATTTGTGTTTTAACATTTTTTTCTTAAAAGGATTCATGGTAAAAAAATTATAGTTTAAAAAACTAAAAACCAGGATTTAATAGCAAGCCGAACTAAAAAGTATAAAATTATGTTTAAATATTTTATTGTAAAAAAGCGTAGGGGGTTCTTTACTATTTTTTTTGCACCCCACGCTTTTTTACAATAAAAATATTTAAACAATATTTTATACTTTTTAGTTCGATTTGCTATAAAGCGTGTTTTTTTAGTTTTTTTTTACTATAATTTTCTTTTCGCCAATCTCCTCTTTTTTGTTTTTGTGTTGTAGTTTCATTTTTCATTTTTGTTTCCACGAGCAAATGAACAATTAAACGATCAACCCTCCCAGCGGTCCAATATTAATAACCCCGGCGCCTCCGGCAAAAGTCGAGAATTAGATGACTTTTTTTAATTATTATTATTTTATCCTGATGGTCCTGGTGAGGACATTAGGACAAATGTTGTCAAATTATTGTATTGTCGTCGGCCCTTGATAAGTGTACACAGTTTCGGTTTAATCTGACGTGTTGAAGTGGGGTGAGAATCACGTTCAAAGATTCAAGAAGTTACATACTTCCATAATACAAACAAACATACAAGGTGAAGCTAACATGAAGCGTGTAATATTTAGTTACGCCCCGCCTAAGTTTTTAGAACAAACTTGTCTGTGGGTGTTTATATAAACATTTAATTTTTTTTTATATATTGTATATATCTAAAACATGCTTTATGAAAAATAATAGATAAGAAGCAAAAGGGATAATTTACATAATTATAGATAAAGGGCAAGGAAAGATTAAACAAAGAAACAGACACAAAAAGTGTTAACTTATATTATATCAAATTATGTGTACAATAGGGTTTTCCCACTAATTTTATTTTAACAATTTGTGTCGTGAAAATGATATAATAAAACCGAGGGGTAAACCGCTGGGAATTTTGGTGTACAAACCTCAGGAATTGCGGGAATTTTAGAGGAATTTCGGAAATTGCCAAGGAAGTGCGAAGAATTTCGGGAATTGCCGAGGAATTGCTAAGAATTGTGTGTGTATCACAAGGAATTAAGGGATTGCGACGTGTTATGGAAAGGTTTGCGCCTGCGCGTGTAATAATAAAATGCATAGTTTCGTATTATCCATTATTGCAGTCTGTGACACGAGGTACGAGACATGCAAAATGCAAAACGAACAATGCAAAAAAATCATTTCCTCGGTAATTTATAAATATTACTCTAAATATCAATCCAAAGAAAACATTCCTTTTTTTTTAATATCAGTTTGTAGTTATTATACTGTTTTTTATTATTTTGTTAAAACAGAACTTTTTTGTTTTTTATTGTAATATACATGTATTTATACGAATATTTTTATATGCGCCTATATAATTAAATATACCACTTTTATTTTTAAAAGCTTTTATTAAACTTGCAATGTTAGTTATTTAGTTAGTTTGTTTAGGGCAAATCTTGCAATGAAAATTTCGATTAGTTCTAATTAAGTTAGAGCTTTGAAATTTTGTACATGTACATGTAATCAATATCTGGGGGTTTTCGGGTTCGCCGATTACGAATTTATAGTCAAAAATTTAGTTCAGGACGACGACTTCAAGAAGGCGGATGACTTTACCATTTAAGATCCGATTCAACTCAAAATCGATATCTGGGGGCTTTCTAGGTCGCAAATTTTGAACTTTTAGTCAAAATTCAGAAGTTCAAAATGGCGGCGCCAATATGGCTGACGACTCTTGTCATTTAGATCCCAATCGATCAAAATCGATATCTGGGGGTTTTCGGGGTCGCGGATTACGAATTTCTATTAAAAAATTTAGTTCAAAATGGCGGGCGGTTATGATCCGATTCGTCTCAAAATCGATATCTGGAAATTACAGCATTTCAAAAAACTAAAACGTAAAAAATATAATTACTTATATAAAAAAATATTTAAAAAAGGCTTTTATTTAAATGCTCTAAAAAGTAGAAAATAAACTTTGAAGTAAATCAAACCCATTATTTTGTTACATTATATAATTTTTTTGTGATATAAAAGCTTGTCGCGAGCAATCTCCTTTACACAGGAAAATAAAGATGGACTCAAGGATTTTTTCCAGGATCGACAGGAGGTTAATGGGACGGTAACTATTACCTGGTTTTTGGGCTTGTTGGGCTTTGGGATAGGAATGATTTTAGCCATTTTCCAACGGGTGGGATAATGGCAGAGCTGGAGGGATGCATTATAGTCGGGTCACGAATAATATGGCTTTGGGTGGAAGATGGCGTAGGGCGTAAGGGGGATGTTGTCAAGTACTAGGACTTTCTTTAGATTCAATTTCTTGATGTGGGAGATGGCCTGGGAGATGGGGATTAGTTTGTCGGTGGGGTCGAGTCTGACCTGGCTTAGCCAGCTCTCATACTCCTCCGACTTGGCCTGGTATTTTGGGTGGATATGATTAGGAGTGAATTGGGAATAATATAGAGTTGTGAGTTGTGTTCCTGATCAGTAGCAGCCCAGCCATTGGGAGTTTGAAGGGTAGGAATTGGCTGCCCGTTTTTCATAAATCTTCGGGTAGATAGTAATGATCGTCGGACTGGGAGAGGATGTCGTCTGTCAGCTGGTCTTGTCTAAAAGTCTTTATTTCTTCTGCGATTTGTTTTTTTAAACGATTGAAGTTCGTTTCATATCTAGGATCCCTAGTGTTTTGAAATTGTTTCTGAATTTATTTTTTTGTTTCTATCAGGGCTGTTATTTTTGGTGGTAGTTTGTTCATGTGTACGTAGGATGGGATCTCTCTCTGACTGAGAATTGTCATTCAGATATGGATTCGGAAAGGTATAAAGCGGCTTGGTTGATTTTTTCAGGAGTGGAGCATGAGCAGTCAGGATTAAATTTTGGGAATGTCTACAGCTCCGGGTAAATCCGTATGATTAATTTTTATTATTCTTCCGTCCAGGCAATTCACGTCGGACATGCGCGATGACGTTCAAACATATTGATATAGAAAGAATTATAAGGTTTTCCTTCAGCAGTCTGTGGTGTAATACTTAGGGTTTCACGATTCTCCCCTCTTCTTTTGTTTTTGTGTATTTTTGTGTGTGTCGCGTTTGTTTGTTCTTCGTTTCTGTTTGTACATTTTTGTCTGTAAATTCATCCTTCCTTCATTAAACTTGTAACAGAATCCAAATTTTATATCAGAACAATCAAAATTTTTAGAATCCCAGTTTAGGCCTGCTTTGCGCAACCCGTAGTTGGAGCAATTCGCGGATGGCACCCTGTGCAAGTTACGGAGTCAGCGTCAGTGCCCAAATTAAATTCAGTGAAGTGCACGAACGGCGAAAGCCAAGTGATCGTTTTAACCAGTTTTAAGTTAAGCTTTCTTTTTTAAGCATTTTTTGTCACAGCACTTAATTTTTATTTACTTTTGTAAAAGGAGTTTGAGTTTTTATCGTTTCCATTTTTACCTAGCCAAACCAGTCCCGCCTCGGCCCGACTTTGCGATACACCACCGCGTTAACGCAGTGGTCGCAGGGTCGGTCCCGATGGGCTCTGGGGAGGCACATTTACTGTATATTAATTTTAATAAAGTTGTTTTGAATTGAATTGAATTGATTCTCACACGTGAGGTCGAGGGTTCGAATCCGCTTGCTACAGTTTTTTTTTTACCACATTTTTTAACTAAAATACGTAATACGAATATTTCTTTAGGTTAGTTCGTTGGGTTAAATATGTTAATATTTTTTGATGTAGTATAGTTGCTTATGATAGATAATGTCCCTTGCCCTCGACGGCAGCCAATCATGCGCATGCCCGGTTTTAGACGGAGGAATAATAAAAATTAATCATACGGATTTACCCGGAGCTGTAGACATTGCCTTAAATTTTAGGACCTGGGAAAAACAAGAGGATAACCTCGAACAATCATAATCAGTCTCTTTTCGTCGTACGTGTACTTTCAAGTACTCTGGCATAATTTGAAATTCAATTAATACTGGCTCGTGGTCGCTATTTAGTGCCGAGACTACTTCGGTTTTTGACGGGCAGTGTATATGACTTGTTAAGAGACTGTCTATGATGGACGATGCTGGCTGAGGACGGGTAGGTTGAAGGAGCGAAAGGATATTTAGGTGAGGGTTTTTCACTAGGTACATATACAACGGCTCTCCGGAATGATTCAAGGCCCCGCCGGCTGCTTTGAGTTTAGGCCGCCAAGCAGGATAATTTTGGAATTGAAATTTTATATTACGTCTAAGTCTCGTATATCTAGTAATGTCTTCGGTCTACAATAGGTGGACAGTATTAATATTTCGCGATTTTGTATGTTCACTGTTATAGCTGTTGCTTCCAAGGTCGATAGCTCCGGAACTATCGTTTCCCTGTGCTTCAGTCCCCGCCGGGCGATGAGCGCGGTGTCGCATCCTCGTCCGATCTACGTACAATTTATACGGGTAATTGCAGGAATTTATAAGGAATTGGCAGGAATTTACAGTGAATTGCACAAATTTCCAAGGAATTTTTAACCTGAAAGGAATTGTGGTGTACAAAATTTTTTAGCGGTTTACCCCTCGAATAAAACATTTTATTAATTTACAACAATTTACTTTTCTAATAAGAATTATTTCTAAGAAAATATCGTTAAAACAACTTGCTGATAATTTCACTGCTTTTTAAAACGGGCATTTTTACGCGCCAGAATTACGTATCTACCCGGAAAATCAATGAGGTTATGGATATAATTAGTTTGTAATAGATTCTAACTGTGTGTTAAAGAAAGCTTTCCTCTAAAACTTCTCAGAATTTCAATTTGTAATGCTTGTACTGTGATTGGTCTTAAGCAGTGGACGTGTAAATATTGTCCAATCAGAATCCAGATAAATGCCGTACAAGTTATTCGTGAAAGCGTCGGACGTTAATATTTTGTACTGTAGTTTAGGTTTAACCTTCACCGACATTACACATCAGATGACTAACCTAAAACGTTAAATTTATATTTTTATGTTTGTATTGTTTCTGGTTTATGTTTTATTAATTCTACAATCAAAATGGAATCAAGTGGAAGAGGGATATGTTAAAGGTGCCGCTGATAATTTACCTAAAGTAGAAAAGTGCTGAGTGCTGTCAATAAATAGAGGTTATGTTATGTTAACAGAGACCAAGATTAATAAACAATCTTGAACAGAGACAACATCTCTGATTGGATTTCAGGGTGTTGGCGTCACAACGCGCCAATTTATGGCTGTTTAAAATGAACCCAATGTTTTTCAAACTTCAAGTTTCTTTAACCTCTCCACAATAAAATTGTGAGAGGTTACTAAAATTGGTTCAAAAACGAAAATTGAGATAACATCAAATCTTTACGTTTTGGGGTCCTAGGAACCCAAAAAAGTGGTTTTTGAAAAATGTCTGTGTGTGTGTATGTGTGTTAGCACGATAGCGCCGAAACTACTGAACGGATTTCAATGAAACTTTGCGTGTGCGTTTCTTTAGTGCCCCAGAAGATCTGAAAAGGTTTTGGTTGAGATCGGATTACGTTTAGTGCCATTTTGACGCAACAAGTTGTTTATTTTATAATTACTTTCAATTTGCAATGGAACCATTGAAAAGCAGTTAAAATTCTGATTTCAAAGATATATCACACTTCCACCCTTTCGATTTGGTTTCCGTGAAAAAAATTAAAAACAAAGCAAATATGAAGCATAGATCGCATTTCGCATGACATGATCGATGCGCGTAGCCGTTACGTCGTGAAACTCGTCACATCACGTGTGAGGGTTTCTTCGCTGCTCTAGAAGTAGAGCGGATTGCGTTTAGTGCCGTTTTTAAATATATATACAGACAAATCGAAGAATTAAACTACAAATATTCCTCTAAAATATAGTAAAATTACTGAAATGCTAATGTTTCATTTAACAAAGACAGCCGCGAGCGATCGGATTGCAATGAGGGAATTTTGACTGTTGTCATTGTCATCGTTTGTCATCCGATAACGTTGGTGTCATGTCATGTTAATAAGATTTCGGCATATTTGTAACTTATAGTGGATTATCACAAACTTTAAAGGTAGATGTAACAATATCAATATCATATGCTTTCTGTACCTTCGTTGGTGAATTTATTATAGATTATCACTTTACCAATTTTCAGTTTGTTGCTTTACAAATCTGTAGTATTTAGGATAACTAGACTTTCTTAGTCGTTCAAGTGATGTTAAAGTTGTTAATATCCTAATAGTATATTATTCAACGAGCGATAATGTAGGTAATAACTCGCATTGATGATTGTAAATTCATTAAGTTGAGGATTTTTTTAGTGCCCCAGAAGATCTGAAAAGGTTTTGGATGAGATCGGATTACGTTTAGTGCCGTCTCGTCACACAATTTAATACTCTTTTCGGCTTCAAAGATCCACCGAGTGGGGAGGTTCCAGCCGCTTCCAGTAGCTGCCGATTTTTTTTTTGTTACTATTAGTAAAATTAATAAGATAATAAATATGCCATAAATCATTTTTTTACTAGAGTTAAGTATTTCCGCAATAATTTTTTTTTCTGGGAAAACCCTATTGTCCTGTATTTATGAAATTTTCTATATAATTTTCTTGTAAGCTGAATGTGTAAGCCAGTGTTTGAAGTTTTCTCTTTGTTTTTTATTATTGGTGTTTCTTAGGTGATCTGGCATTAGCTTATACATAGAGTCTTGGACCTAAATATGTTGAACTTTTTGTAAAGGTCGAGTTTTTAGTATGATTACATTAATTTTTGTTGAATTATATGAATGATTTTTTAAGATAATTTTAGTTTTTGATTTCATAATATTTGTTTGTAATAAATTTGCCTGATATAGAGAATTTTATATTTTTAAGTAAGCATCTGGCTTGGATATCTGAGGTCTTTTTTGAAAGTAATTTTAATTATTCTCTTCTATGCCTGTATTAATGATGATAGATTGCGTTTGGTGCAATCCTCCCCAGACTCTACTAGACCATAGTATATTGTGAGTAGTATTGTTCTTTGAGGATATTGCTCGCTTGTCTAAACGTGTGAAACAAATGTCTCATTTTTTTGCATATATTTTCGATTTGAAGGTCCCATTTCAAGTGTGAGTCAAGGATGATTCCTAGATATTTTATGTAAGTAAAAGCCTGGTCAATTTCTATGTCAGTGTTTTGTACTTTTATTTTTTATAAGCAGGTAGTAGATTTTTATATGAGCAGAATGGTAGATATTTAGTTTTAGCGGTGTTCATAGTAAGTACATGTGGATCAAATCATTTTCCTTTCGTTTCGAGTAATTTAGATGATTTTTGGTACACTTCTTCTCAAGTTTCTCCTTTTACAAAGATTACAATTGTATCAACAAATGATATGATTGTACCTTCGACGAGTGATGTAAGTAGATCATTTAAGTATATTAAAATAGCAGGGTAGCTAAGACCGTCCCTTGTGGCAATCCGTAAGTGACGATTCTAGTCCCACTTTTAGTGTCGCCCAACCTCACATTTTGTGCTCTATTGATTGTATGGCTTTTTAGAAGTAGTATGGCAAAGCCGTTTTTGGACCGTCAGTAGAGTAACACCGCCGGTTACAAATGACGTCACGAACTGGATGGCATGTGTCCATCAGGAGCCTTTGTGATTTAAGACCTGTTTATAATTATTTGAGATTCCGCTGAAGGCCCGTTCAGAGCTGTTTAAAATCTGCTTTATATCCTGATGGACACATGCAATCCAGTTCATGACGTCATTTGCAACCGGCGGTGTTACTCTACTGATGGCCCAGAAACGGTTTTACCTTACTGTTTTTAAAATTTTAATATATGTAGAAAGTTCATTCGACCAATCATCAGTTCGGTAGCACAAATTTCAAGCAGTTATAGGAGTGGGATTGGCCTATATCCTCAGCTTGTTAGAAAATATATATGGCCATTTTTTTGCGATGATTTAAAAGAAGACGAACATACCTTTATGGCCTTTTTTGTAACTAAATTGAAACTGATATGCGATCGGTCTCCTTTACGCTTTTTTGCGAGCTTTTTTATATCGCTGAATTATATATTGGTTATAACAGCGGACTAGATGGGGTTGTGTGATAGACAACACGCATAGTCGTTTTACCATTCCCGGGTTCAAGTGTCAGCTACACCTGATGGCAATGTCATAGGGAATGGTCGTTGTGTAATTATATGTGTATGTGTCCTAGCGAAGTTGTGGAATAGCTAATGCTAAACTCTGCCAAGACGGTATAGTATCGTTCAAAGTTTCCCTGCAGATAAAAAATGCAACAAAAACTTTACGACCTTCTTATAATACTGCTCTATCTTCTGTATCATTCAGCCGGTAAATTGAATCACTTACTTTTATAGATTTGTAATGTACGTCGGCTTGTTTGATGACATCATACCAAATGGTTCACCGGCATTAATAATGAGCGCGTAAAGTTTTTGTCGCGTTTTTTACCTGCATGGACGATACTATAATAAATAAGATGATCTAAAAACGATCGCAAGGCTTGTCTGGGTTAATATTTTAACTTGTTACGTTAACGGTACCGTTCTGTAAACAAAAAATTTTTTTTTTCCCGAAACTGTTTAGTAAATTCAACGATTCGCCGTCACGTCGTCGTCGTCGTCGTAAGCGTTTAGATAATAACGAGGACTAATTTTTAAAACACATCGGCAAAAAGGTTCCCCGTTTGTCGGTCTAAAATTTATGTTTGCGCAATAATTATAAGTAAAGTGACACTAACGAATATTATACGCCAAAACAACATTTCTAGGTTACTTTCGGTTAATCGCCGCCTCATTACCGAATTTCAATAGTAATTAAATTAGAATCAAGCAAAGTGAAACGTCGAAAACAAAACGGTTTACATTATAATTTTTGTCAATAACAAAACACAAGGTTATGAGCGCATAAACAGAATTATCTCTCCACGTGTAAACTACTACGATCATATAGGCGGTGTGTGCAATAATAATAAAAGCGTACAATTTCAGTGCACCGTAAAAAAGCTATAAACTCAAAATATGCAGGGAATTTTGTTTTCCATTTGCGGCTTCCACGTTCGACACATACATATTTTATATATAGGTACGAATGTAACGACAATAATACACTTTTAAATTGCCGCTTTATGACGAATGAATGGCTGGAGTACAATTTTCCAGTTTAATATTTAAACCTCGAATGGCAGCAATGAAAAATGCTACCCAGAATGCACTTTGTGCCAGTCGGTTGGCTATAAAACGCTCTTAGTAATTTAATGAAGTCATTATAAGAATTGTAAGAAAACTGAAAACAACACGTTACTAAAGTCGAGGCAAGAATTCAAGCGATGGACGTCACGTCACATACTAACATAATTTTTAATCATTAATTACGTTTAAAAGAGTAATTCTTGACACCCAGTTATTAAGATTTTTTTAGAAATAGGTACAGTTTAATAGAGCTTCATGATACTTAGCAGTAGTGTCTTATTTATAGAATCGATCTGTGACGTGCATCGCTTGAATTCTTGCCTCGACTATAAAGGACAGTCAATATGATTTGGTCTATTATTTTCAACTGTGGATTTGTCATCCTTCTTGGACAAACTTTGGTTTACTTCCATAGATCAAGAAATATAGCAGTTTGAAGTGAGGAGTAATCACTCGTAAAGTATATTGACCACCCGTGCAAAGTATTGTGTAGTATTCATGTAGTATTGTACTACTTGGGGTATCATAAACGACCTCCAGGGAAAAAATTCTAACAGGCAAAAACATATTGTGCTGTCTGAGAATGATATAATAATAAAAGATCCATGTCAAGTAGCCACTAAATTTATTGACTTTTTTGTGGACATTGCCGAAACACTAACATCTGATTTACAAAGCATACACTCTGCCGAATACTATATTAAAAAAATAAACAAAAATACCCTGGACTCTCCGTACTTTATGCCGGTTACAGAAAATGAGGTAATTGAAATTGTTAAGCAGTTAAAAACTAAAGAATCATTTGGATGGGATGAAATTCCAATTACATTAATAAAAGAAAACATTTCAGTTTTAAAGCAACTCTTAACACATATCGTAAACTTATCACTTTCCCAGGGGATATTTCCAGATAAATTTAAAATTAAGCCGCTTTCTAAAAAAGGCGACAAATATAATATTTCAAATTATAGACCTATTTCCCTTTTGCCTACAATTTCTAAAATATTAGAAGCAGTAGTAAAAAAACGGCTAGTAAACTATTTAGAAAAATTTAAAATCTTAACACCATTTCAGTTTGGATTCAAAAAAGATTGTAGCACATTTGACGCTGCATTTAAACTAATAAATTATATTAATAATATACTAGAAAATAAACATATTCCTATGGGTATCTTCTGCGATTTGTCTAAGGCGTTTGACTTGGGAATAACTTGTCAAGGGATGTACTTTCAAAATAAAAAGTTCCCAAGCAACAAGTCATTTGTCATGCTAAGGGAAAAATTTATAAAAAAAAACTTGTATACTATGTTTTTGTAAAATTTCCCGCTCTTTCACGTGGTGCTATCCGTTTTTTTTATTTTTCATTATTTTTCGAGGAATTAGCCTTTCATGAAAAAATTAGCGAGGTATAGTTCAAGTAATAAATTCCCGAGACAGAAAAAAACCTAACAAAAACTTTACGACATAATTATTATCGCCGCGAGCCATGGCGCTAGTATTGAAATAAATAGATCCCAGTAAATAAAAAACGCAAAAATTCTTTTAAGATATAATTATATCGCCGCTGGCCATAGCGCCAAGCCTGATATGAAACATTCCCGATGCACATTAAAAACCTATAAAGGGAAGCGAGTCAATTTGCGAACAGCACAAAAAAGAGTACCGGTATTTTAATGAGGTCGTAAAGTTTTTGTTATGTTTTTTATGTCTCAGTTTCTTCCTACTTAAACTATACTATTATAGTTCAAGTAGGAAAATCCTGAGACATAAGAAACCCAAAGCAACTTTAGCTTTTCATGGCACCATGAAAGTCTCCATAAACCCTTTCGTCTAAGACCAAATGTTCTGATAGGTTTTATCAAGCTCTCTACGCTTTCACAGAGACAACTTGCTAAGTTCTTCATGAGTAGGATTAGTAGTTTTATAATAGCTTTAAGCATTTTAGCTTCGGCAACCTCCTAAAGATCTGTTATTCTTTGGGCCCTTTTTGAGTTTATTAGACTCCTATATGACTAGTGTCACAGAAATATAGATTTCAATAGTTATATAAACAGTTCTTATGAAAGTTCAGTAGGTTATTAAAAAACTAAAATTGTTACTTTAGCATCTACTAGATCTCCGATATGATGTATAAACAAATCCAAATTGCCTCAGCCAGACAAGATACATATTTGCAAAACTTATCTATCACATTAATAATATAAATATTATCCATTTTAATTAAACATTTTGATGAGTATTAAAAAAATTATTCGTAACCTCTGATAGGGGATATGTACCCGAATAACGATCGCCAACGATTACCAAGAATTTGATTACATTATCAATTACATATTTAATAGTCTATTTGTATCTTACATTTTCAGACTACAAAACAAACAAAGCCAGGGACAATGAATGTCTCCAAGTGGAGATTAGACGATGTTCCGGCACCCCTAGAGACCGAATCATGATCTTCGATTATGATTGCCGGCCCCACTATCAGATTTTGATTCATTAGTGTCAACTTCGCCATGTCTTAAACTTTTCCACTGTCTGGCTATTTAATTTGTAATCATTAATATTTGTTTGTATTTATAACACATCATGTGAAGCAAATAAAGCCTATTAGCTTATTATTACCCAGACCACTCTATTAAAAAGCTCATATACAAGATATAATTTGTTCAATCTGCAATCAGTTGTTTTACTGCATCGTAATCGAGCTCAGTTATCTTCAGGGTGACCACCCTGTATATTTCGGCCGTCAAATTATATTCAATCATTTTATTTCGCTGTCGCCCCAGTGGTTTTCTTCCTTGGGGGGCAAAAATTATATTCCTTTTTTACTTTCCCATATACGTAGTATATAAGGAAAGTATGGTGATCGTGCAAAAATTCGAGTTTTAGTTTTTAACGGATTTACAGGTTTTCAAGTCCCCTGAATTCAAAAAAGTGGTTTTAAAAAAATGTCTGTCTGCCGTCTGTGGTCACACCTAGAGCCCAAACTACTAGATCGATTTTGTTCAAATTTTACATGTGTTTTCAAGACGGCCACACCTCGAGGCGAAATCGCAAAATCGATCCTAGCTCAAATATGGGGGAGTAAACCCCTAAAAACACGAAAAAAAAATAGAAAATAATTTTTTGCTACAGGGGGTGAGCTTTAAAGAATTTAATATTTTTTTAATCTAAAAGCGCTGTAACGATTTTAATCAAATTTAACATATACGGTTACTTCCTTACTTTCTTTAATATTTAATCTTTTTTTTAAATTTCATAATGTAAAAAGAAAGTAAAAAAAATCGCACCTCTCTCGGTTTCGAACCCACGATCTCAGTATCACAAGGCAAAACGCTTAACACTGAGCCAACGTGCTTTAAAGTCTCAAGCGGCAAAGTGATTAGGAAACATTATTTATGCATTAAGTAAATCACGACCCTTTTATTTAATACGGAATTACTTATTTCCTGTGTATTGGTATCTCAATCTGATCACGCTAATATAATAGACAAATACTTGTGGGAAAGTTTGTCTGAGTTGTGTTACAGTTTTTTTTAATAAATATTGTTTTAATTATTGTGCCATTAAAAAGTGTTCATGTTAAAGTGTCCTAACCTTGCGTTTGTCGACAAACTAATTTTAGTGGCTATTCTGTAACTACATATTTTAAAGCCTGTTACTTAATTAAGAGCGCTCCGGATATAAGCCAGAAAGACGGTTCAATTTACTCCCATATAAATCAATTATTTTAAAAAACGGCTCTCACTAAAAGACATTAAAAACATGTTACAATGTGGGATGACGAGAAAAAAAAGTATATATATAAAAAAAAAAAATTTCTTCTATTTTCGATTTGCAAAAATAATTCTTATCATCCCACATAGGTATTATTAAAATAAATATTTTCCCTTTTGTAGAACTAAAATAAAATTAGCCCTAATGTCCTCAAATGCACCGAGAAATTTAAAGATTAGATATAATAAATTTGTCCAATGTCATATTCTATTACATCTCTATTTCTCTCTTTCCAAGCACACCGTACATTAGGCTGCGTCATTTTATTTACGTGAAGTCATTTACAATTAAAATTGGAAGCATAGATGACTAATACACTCCGAACAACTCTTAACGAAAATATTATGGAAAGTCTCAACCGTCATCAGTAAGTTTTCGTTGTACGTGAATCCAATGTGTATCAAAGATAAATTCTTGCCGGGTTCATTTGTTTAATTTTCGCTTATTGTAAGGAACATAAAAATATCTAAAATTTTACAGGAAACAAATTTCTTATTTAGTAAAAATCTTTTAATTTGCGTAATTTATGTGAAATAATCACTTGGATATTTGTTATTGCATCATTCTCAACCAACCTTCACCTAAAGTTTGGCATTACCAATGATTTTTACATTGACATGAAAGAAGACAATACCTATTTTGCAAATTGTATTTTAAGCAATTCAATTTATAACATTATCGTATTGCTATTAACAGATAAGTTATGTGGTGGCTTATAGGGACAGTGATATTTATACTCCGTCATTGTAGGTATAGTTCAAGTAGGAATAAACTGAGACAGAAAAAACGTAACAAAAACTTTACGACCTCATTAAAATACCATTACTCTTTGTGCTACCTCGACCGCAAAGCATCTCGCTCGTTTTTAATGTGCGGCGAGTCGTTTGATGTTACGCATGCCGCCGGTGGCCCGCGGCGATAATAATGATGTGGTAAAGTTTTTGTTTCGTTTTTTTCTTGTCTCAGGAAGTCCTTACTTGGACTATACATGTTGATAGTTATAATGAATGACTAGGGTGTAATATATGACCATAACATATCTATTTAGTCTATTATTTATTTATTGGAAAATCCTGAATTTTACATTTTTATAAATGTTTTTTGATGCTTTATTGATTTATAAAAAAAATCATCCAACTTCCTTCCTCATTAGACAATATATAGCTAAAAATTATTTTTGCTGCAATCTACCGAAACACCTTGTACAGACATCTCGAACAAAAACTGACAAGAAAATAATGGAATTTAAAAAAAACGTGTCTTTTTAAATGCCAAACAAAGGCTCTGCAGCCACTCATGTAACTCAGCGTACGTCACGTGCATCCAAGTGAGAGCCGTAAACAAGAAAATCATTTAAAAATCAATTACCGGCACTTTTTTTCTGTGCCACCCATTACACCGCGGCGTTTCTTTAGCGTTTTTAACGTCTGTGTACTTGGTGGAGGGAAAGTTACTCTCCGTATTTTGAGATCTATCAACAAAACAACTATTAAATATACATTAGTTAAATGTAGGCTGCGCGATCTATTTTTAGATTGTAACATACACTCCCCCACGTATTTGTTGCATCATCATTCGAAAGGAAAGTAATTCGAGAACAACATGTTTGTCTGGGGTGCATAAAAAATATGTTTTCAACGGAAATCTCGAAACAATGCGGGGCATACAATAATGGATGCGGATTTTTTCGTTCCACGTAAACAGCTGCGTATTTTTTTACCCGGGGAAAGTATCATTTAAGGGCCTTTTATTGGAAAGCGAAAACGTCATTTGAGGTTGGAACGGGCGTCCAACGTTGGCGCTTTTTGTCTGAAAACTTTTATTATTACGAGGGTTCTATATTGACAAGGACGGAGGAGATTGATATTTTCTACCAGCAGAACGGAAACCATCTATTATATCTTTATGCGTGTGTCCCAATACAGTGTGTCCATTATATATTGGGCCATAACAGTAGGTATCTTTAGTAAAAATAAGTTGTTTTAGCTAAACATACCTTTTTAGTATAGCGGTCTTCAATTTTACTGGGCAGATAAAAAATGCAAAAAAAACATTACCGAGCTCATTATTAACGCCGGTGAACCATTCGGTATGGTGTCATCAAACAAGCCGACGTACACTAAAAACCTATAAACGTAAGTGATTCAATTTGCGGGCGGGATAATACAGAGAGTAACGGTATTTTAATTTTGCCTTTTTTATATGCAGAGTAAAATTGCAAACGATTATACCGTGTCGCTTCCTTAAAACGGGATGCCCAGCAATTTTCAATTGTTAAATTCCGTGACTTTTTCAGGTTTTCCAGGATTATTTCAAATAAATCCAGATCAATTTCTAAATATCGCAATTAATCGCGATTAATCAAAACGACTATCGCGCTCCCAGGCTCCGGCGACCTTTATTAAATTTTTGCAAGTATCCTTAAAAATTGGGCGTTTAAATTTTTCAATTTAGACATTTCGAAGCTACGATTTTTTTTCACCACTTTAAAGAAATCGAATTTTTGTGCTAAATTCTCAAAATGTACTCAAAACAATATGTCCTATATCAAATATACTTCATAAAGTTCCACGTTTATTCAAGTATTTTTATTTAAATCCTAGGTATAGTTCAAGTAGGAATAAACCGAGACATTAAAAACGCAACAAAAACTTTACGACCTCATTAAAATACCGGTACTCTTTTTAGTGCTGTTCGCAAATTGACTCGCTTACATTTATAGGTTTTTAATGTGCGTCGGGAATGTTTAATGTCAGGCTTGGCGCCATGGCCCGCGGCGATATAATTATCGTAAAGTTTTTGTTGCGTTTTTTATTTACTGGGATCTATTTACTTCAACTAGCGCCATGGCCCGCGGCGATAATAATTATGTCGTAAAGTTTTTCTTGCGTTTTTTCTGTCTCGGGAACTTATTACTTGAACTATATCATATCCGTTTATGATAGAAATTAGCTAAAATATTGTCAAAAGCTCCCAATGAAAAAAAATGAATGGGGCCATTTTGATTAGTTTTTCAATAATACAGAATTTAATGGTATATGTAGTTTTCAAAAACGACAAAATAGCAATTTTCCTATGCAAAATATGTACCTTCTCCCATAAAAAATATTAACTGCAAGAATATCGAACAAATTTAAAATATTGTTATTCAAACGACCGCTTTGACTCCAATAATACAACGACCCTCGCAACGACCTGATCTTGTACGCAAACTTTAATGTTGATTGTGTAACTTGATAAGCATAGGCGTTGTGGATCAAAATCCCATGTTACTTCTTATGGAGGTTCACATTTTGGCTTACAAGGTCACTTTTCGCTCACCTGTAGCTAACTTCACAACTTGCGCGCGCAGGTCACGAATTGGCGGGAAATTCAAACGTTACTGGATGATGGATAGTTCATGGGATGGATTACTGGATGGTTCATGGGATCTCGTAGACCTGTTTGAAAACCGTATACACCCGGTTTATTTTTCACACAGGCCTGTTGAATATTTGTATAGACCTATTTGAAAAATAAACAGTTTTCATGTTGTTTTGTTTTGGTCATTATTTTTGAAGATAAACTTTCTAATAAAGTAATATACATTTTTTTAATGCTGTGTTTAATTCTACTTAAAAAGGCGCGCTTGTTCCCCGAGACAATTAATTGTTGAATATGCACTAGTAGCGAAACTTTCAATGGGCGCCAGACAGATTGCAAATAGATGATAAATATAGACGACTTTGGCAACGTATACGTCATGTCAATACCAACAGCGTCCAAAACTGTGAACGTGGTGAGTATGTTGTTATTTTACGACAATTTGTTTTATAAATAATGAAAGAGGTTGATTATTCTTGTTCTGCTTCTTTATTCGATATCGCTTTGTGATTGCAAACGTCACACACGGGCCATCTGTGTGTGCTTTTACTCTGCTTTCCGATTTGTGATTGGAAAGAGCTTTTTGACAATCTAAGAAAACCAATCAGAAGTCGCCTCACGATGGACAATTAATTGTCAACTTTGTCTCGGTGTGTCATAAGAGCCTGGCTCCTTCAAATTCAACTAGATAAATCAAATTCATTACAAGCGTTTTTGCAATTTTAAAAGATTCATTTAATTTCTTTGTTTCCATAACGATAACTGCGTTAATTATCCAGCAGCGAGTGGCTAATCCCAAGGAATTACATCGATAATTCACATTTTTACATTGGAACTCAACTAGAAAAGCATTTTTTTCCTCAACCAAGCCATCTAAATTCAAATGAGGCAATCCAAAGCAAAATTATGATTTTTCCAATAATAAGTAATCAAACCACCCTTGAAAATGTTACATTCTAATAAGTTTCATCCTCGGCGCGAGATTTCATGTTAACCGGAAAATGTTCCTGCTTAGAAACTTTTATCCTCATAAAAGTTAAGTAGGGTCGTAAAAGCAGGTGGTACCGTAACTCTAAAATATACAAGGATGAAGGATCAACAACCCCTTTGACTTTTATTACACTTGCGGCAGATAAAATTGGGTAGTATAATTTTAACCTCATGGAAATATTACGGCTTCTTGCTTCTTTTCGGTTAAGTAACTTATTTTACAGTTCGAAGTTAAATTAACAAATAACGAAGTAGATATATATTTATGGCAATGCAATTTAAAAGAGGGTTTAACAGCCCTTAGCGACAAAAGCTCAGATTTTCTTCAAGTAAAGGTCGAGTCTATCAAAAGAAAAATAAGGGTTTGATCTTAACCGTAGTTTTTAGGCGAAACGAAATTTGAATATTTACTTATTAATCACCACTCTACACGAACGAGGTTTCCCATTTATAGAGTTGTATACACATACACATAGACAATGATACAACGACCATTTGGGACGCTCTTTTCTCGTTCAGCGCGAGAAATAAGGCTGTCACTTTGACACTCGTGCTTTATTTGTTACTCGGGCGCCAGTTCAAGTTTGCAGTGATTGAACAACACTACCCAAAAGTCGATAAGCGAGACTGAGCAGCTCAGTGAAGAAACGGTCGTTTCCAGTGGGTCAATAAGGGAAATTAGACTTTCACAAACACAACAGTAAAACGCAGAAATTCAATAATATCTAAGTATATTACTGTAATCCTATTGGTAACAATCTCTTTACAATCTCGGCGGTGAACCTTGGGAAAATGGTAGTCGACTGGTGGCTTTGAGAATTGGAACGAATTCTGATTTAACAGGCCGTTACGATCAGTTTTATAGCCACGTTCCCACTCATGGTATCGCGAGGATCCCTACTGTTTTAGAAACGCGCATGGACCATTGTATTGAATACAAGATAGCGAGGACGGCTGTAACGAATAATTAACAGTACTGGTAAATTACTATTATGTGCGTCGGTTAGTATAAACAAAGTACTCTGAATTTTATAATGCATAGAATCGGTTCCAAATAATTATTCTAACCAACTGCGAAAAAGAAACGGATTTCATCGGCCACAGATAACTAATTATTGAATTAATTACTCCAAAGTATAAACAATAATTCCTAGTTTATAAATATTCTGGCTTTAAACAAATGTCTCGGTATTCAAATAGGAAATATTTTCTGGTAATATACAGTGATTCGCTTAAGGCGGTACAGAAAACAAGAAACGTAAATATATAGAGTACAATTAAATATAAATCATATGCAGATTTCCGTAACGAAAAATGCCTCGTTACACATTCCCTAGGATATTGACATCTGTCACAGCTGAGACTCGAACTCATGAGTGGTATAGCGACTAGACGTGTTGTCACACACACAACCTCGTCTAGCCCACTGCTACTAATTCGGTAACACATGAACAACGTCACTAAACATCCCTAGCCAGTATTCAAACCCGGGACTTCAAGGTTGCAAGCCAAACACAAGTATTAAGCCACTGAGCCGGTTCATCACGAGAAATAGGATTTTTAGAATAATGAAGATTGATTTACTGCTACAACTGGAATATTTGAACAATAATTACCGGTTCGCAAGCAGCAAACGAAAAAAAATTTCGATGTTTTTATGGAAACAAACTTTTTTAATCATGTGTTGTTTAAATTGCAAACGGACGGATTTAACAGCAGTCCACTGTAGCTGAAAAAGTTTAATTTGTTAGTATAACAAATAATTAATATCAAGAAATAAATTGCTTATTGTTGTGTGGAAAATCTAAATTATATATAAGACCGTGATACTGTCAATGAACCTACCTAAATATATCCAAAGTCGTCATGTTTGAAGTCAGCAAAAATTTCGTTGAAAAGAAATTTTTAGAAACTGTAACGAAATCCGAATATTTTGCATGAACCGCATGCATGTAAAAATGCCGTCAGAAGATATTTTGTGAAAGTACTATGAAAGTTTTTCGAATTTGCAACAAAAAATGTATTTTTCGCGGGCGGCAAATTTTTCGATCGTCATTTTTTAAATCCAGCAATTTTTTGGGGATAAACTTATATGTTTTTCACCGTATCTGCCTACACATGGTTCCTCAGTGATTCGGAATCCGTGTCGCTTCATTATCATATGCATAGTGCATGGGACCGCCTTGCCTGAACGTATGAATACGATTCTGTAATTTGGTACGTCATATTTTTTAATTCTGAGCAAGTTTTTCTGATAAAATTTTTCAATATTTCGCACAGAAAAGGCATTTTACCTGATGCGATTTTCATTTTTAAGCTGTTACCAGCGCCCTCTATAAGTTTTCCAACATACTAAAAATAGTTTTTGGGTGGAGCAAGAGCAGAATACGAAAAATTGTGTTTGTAATACAAAAAAAGTTGTGATTTACACCTATAATACCGTTTTGCCGTGGATACATTGGATATAAGAAGATATAGTCGGTTATTCGCCAGCGTCTGAACGTTACAGTTAACGTTTGCACTTCCTGCATGCCTACATCCATTGAAAAAAAAGTTGAACAAAAGGCGCCGTCACCCAAAATAAACGTTCCACGAACCCAGCCAGCCACTCGCTGTTTACCACTTCTAAAGGTCAATTAACCGACATTACATCGGACTTCCCGGTACCTACATATCAGATATGTTTTTCAGCATTGAGTATCATTGAAATATGCATAAACATAAGCCAAGTATCCACATGTTTACCAGCGAGATGAATCACATCCGTTCAAACAGTTTTTCTTCTATTTTTATTTGTACATCACACGCACGGGATAGATATGGGCGTATATATAAAAACAACAGCTAGTATCTCTAGAGATATTTCATTCAGGAATTTATTGAATGCAGTGTGACAAACAATGGCTTTTATTTTAATGATAAACAATTCAATTGTTGTGTTTTCTAACCTCATTATCTGTTTGTTTTGGACGAGGTGCAAAGTCCAATGTTAGTGAATCGAGTGTCTAAATTAAAACGTGGTGCAACAGAAGAAAAACAAATGCCAGATTTGTGCTATGTACCTCGAAAAATATGGAGTCGGTAATTCATTTGTTGCAAGACTATGCTAGGAAGACGCTATAAATCCAGATTTAAAAGATTCTGGAAGAAAACATAAAAAATACAAACATTTAATAATAATAATAAGGCATTTATTATTCACCCAAATAACGTTTCTTAACGTACTGTAACAGCCGAGTGAGGGCGGATATACTAGATTTTGGCGACGTTTGAGCACTTGAGAAATTGGTAAAACTTTATGGACAACCCGAGATGGTTTGTTTCCCAGTGGAAAATAAATGCTGCTCAGATTTTAGTTTGCTAGGAGCAAAAACGTTACCAATAACCATGACATGAAAACTCTAAGTAATATAGTTTTCCGCATCGAGAAATCTTACAGAATTGCCAATTTATAGTTTAAAAAATAATACGTTAGCTGATCAAACCGACGCGACGTAGAAACTACAACTTCCGCTGAACGCATACCGACTTCGGCAGACGTTTCCAAAATGTTTAGACCGTCTTCAGATTACGACTAAAAACAACTAAGTAATCGCATTGTTTAAGCGAGCCTATTATAGTTCAAGTAATAAATTCCCGAGACAGAAAAACCCTAACAAAAACTTTACGGCAAAACTATTATCGCCGGGGGCTATGGCGCTAGTTGAAATAAATAGATCCCGGTAAATAAAAAACGCAACAAAAACTCTACGAAATAATTATATCGCCGGGGGCCATGGCGCCAAGCCTGACATGAAACATTCCCGACGCACATTAAAAAAAAGGTAAGCGAGTCAATTTGAGAACAGCACAAAAAAGAGTACCGGTATTTTAATGAGGTCGTAAAGTTTTTATTGTTTTTTTATGTCTCAGTTTCTTCCTACTTGAACTATACTTTCGTCATTTTTTAAATCGCTTACCGAGATACAGTCTTGAACGTGAAATATTCTCAGTGGGCAGGCCTCGGTACAGTTTATACTTTATAAAATCAGTTTTAAACGTGTTTACAGATTTGCGAATTTATTTTTACTACTTCATGTATTTAAAATATTTGTCAGAGTATAAATAACTCTACCAGATTTTACTAGATTCTTAAAACATTTTCAGTGAAGAGTGTTTTTGTTGAAAATAGCTTTTTATTTGGATATCTGACAGCGCTTCTAACTCTTAAAGTAATAGACGTCCACCTATCCAGAAATATTTGCTGATCACTTGTATTCCAAGTTTCTGCATTTAACTTAAGTATTATCCTCAAGAGTCCTATTGTCTATTACAATTCCAACACAATAAGGAAAACAAGCAAATGACATTTTTGGTAAATAATAAAAATAAAAATAGTACGAAAATAAATATATAGTACATACATATTATGATAGACCAAAAATTCCACTATTTCCTAGAGAACCAACTAAATTCATTGCCTCCCATCAAGATGCACAAATGTGCGTTTTCAAAACGATTGAAAATAATGCCCTAAAAGTAAACATCAATTGGGGTAGGTTGATGGGACAACAAGGAGTCAAATAAAGTGTGTGGTATTTTATATTTTAGAATTTCAGAATTTATTTATCATCCTGTTTAATTCTTTTTAAAAATCAATAACTTTTTTTTCAGAAACAGAAAGACCTACCTACCCTGACAAGTTTTGCGTCGACTTCTACGCTCGATTCCACATCAAGCTGTACAAAGTCTCAACCGGGAGCATCAACAGAGTCAGAGTCTGCGTTAGTTGGTGAAAAAAGGAAAGCCAGGAATCCTACCACGACTAGTTTTTTAATTAGAACATCAACAGCCGATAAACAAAATATTGACAGATTGCGAAAGCAATTTTTGCTATGAACTCTAGCTTCCGATGCATAGAAAATGTGAAGTCAAAAAAGCTATAAAAGCATTGAGACATGACTATACCCCGCCATGCCGCAAAACCATAGCGACAACACCTTTAGATGACATTTACGCCAAAGGAAAAGAAAAATATTTTTCTTTTCTCTTAGGACGTACTGTAATGTCGATTGACGGATGGTCAAACATCCATAATGAGCCAGCTGTGTGTGCTACAATTACAACCGAAGAAGGACAAGCCTTTCTGTATAAAACTATAGATACGTCAAGTCAACCTCATACCTCAAAATATTTGACAGAGATTTGTTGTGACCTGATTTCATCATGTGAATCATAATATGGATGAATATGAAGTCTTTTGTTACTGACAACGCTGCAAATATAGCAAGTATGAGAAATAGTATTGAAGAAAAAACTGAGTCTAAAATTATAAACTAAGGCTGTTCAGCTCATCTTTTACATTTATTGTTTGTTTAAGGATCTGGTAACCAAAAATATCAAAGCAAATGTAGTCCAGGTGATAAAGTACTTTCGCAACAATCATTTAGTAAACTCAAAATTTAAAAGCAGGCAGGTGGTAGCCAGCCGTAGACTAGTTTCGAGCTTGTTAGCTCTTATCAATACGGCATAGGTGAATGCACAACCCACACTGTTCCTCTAGTCTATCAAAATGAATTTAGTTCCTTTTATAGGAAATACTGGGACTTTTGGTCTATCGTAATGTATTTCACTACGTAGTTATTTTTGTAATAATTAATCCACATCGCGTTGGTCTTATTTTATTAAATAAAGTGAAAATCATAAGATATTGGACAAATCTCTGCTCCTTCCTTCCTTAACTTTGGAAGTTATCTACTGTAGCTCGAATTAATGGTATGTTTAAATGTTTGTCAGTCCTGAACAGTCCGCAAAAACAGGATGATTTATTTTTGCCCACGTAAATGTAAAAATGATTCTAACGGATCTAATACCTAACCCTAAATACCTTCACAGATCCGCTATCCGTTTATTGTTAACTCCGTAGTCAATGACGTAAAATTAGGTTGTGTCGTGTCGGAGTTTGTAGTTCTCACGATTTCAAAATTGCTTTTTCGTTAATTTGTTTAAACCTTTCTCATACTAATATAATTAAAATACTTTTTCGCCACAAATCTCGCAGTTCATCCAAAAGAATGTGACTGACATAGATTTTTCCATTATGTTACAAGATTGACGTCTCTCTAATATCGCTCAACATTATGAACCCATGGTCCTGCATGATAAGACCGTGAAGAACAATTCATATCAATAAAAAGTATCTCAAAATAATCCACAAAATATTTATTAACGCTTTCCAAATAAACGTCGGTGAACGCGCGATAAATTTTGTTAATTTTTTTTCGTTTGGCTTTACGCGTTCTAAATCGATTCGCAAGTTGAAAAGCTATTTAAAAGGTAATGATTCTGTACGAGGTTATTTCTGACGCGTGTAAGTTATTTTTTCCTAGCGATATTTTAAAAAATTCACGACAAAATGTTAAGAATTTTCCGATACAGTGATTTTTTTTTGTCTGGCACGTTCACGCCGAGTTGTACATTTCTAACATAGCTGTAAACATTGTTAAAATTAAAACTAATGCGTAAATCCTGGCTAGACGCGGAAGTGTTCCAAAATATTTGTTCCTGCAAAATTGCTGTTGGTTTTAACGTAATCCTTTCAAGGTGAAAGCTCTGCGCGCGTGGGGATTTTTACCTGAGAAATTCTGTTATAGTCGGGTGTAATTTTACTGGGCACTCAAAAACGCAACAAAAAATTTACCAACTAATTATTAACGCCGGTGAACCATTCGGCATGGGCTCATCAAACAAGTCGACCTACTAGACACCTATAAAGATAAGTGATTCAATTTGCAGGCGAGATAGTACGGAGAGTTAAGTTTTTATTGCGTTTTTTGAGTGCCCAGTAAAATTGCACTCGACTATAGCTGATATCATTTACATAGAAAATAGTTCTATAAGATGACCAATAGCTATAAAGGCGACATCTAAAGGTAAGTAAATTTAGATTTTACATGGATTTACATCATTGCATTGGTTAGAAATTTGGCTTGCATAACTATACTTCACTCAAAATTCGCTCGTACTCGAATTAAATCAGATGTTTTTAATGTTACACACTGGTTTAGTAGTGTCTAGGAAAGGTGATATCAAAAGTCCTGATGAACTGGAAGTGACTTAAAAACTTAAAGAAACTGGATAAAAAGGCGAGTTATTTTTGTTTAACAGAAATATCAAACACTACAGGGTGTCTCACCGGGAACTGAATCGATCGATATAGAGAAAAGTACGCATCAGAAAATTTTGAAAATTTAGATAATTACTAATGTCTGTGTGGCCAATCCAACTAAAATAATTTCAAGCAGCTGGCACTTCCGCTTATACCGGAAGTCGATACCAACTTGCTTATTTCAAATGGAACACGCTATATATTTTAGGGTTTTCGAAAAGAGCATAAAATTCTGAGTCAAAAATATGTACATATCCTATAACTAAACCTAGCCGTTTCAGAGATATTTGACATTTTATAGAAAATTTGACAGGTGCAACGGTTTGCAAGAATCGTTATAACTTTCTTCGTGTAAAAGATTCTCATTTGTTTCTTGTCACATAAAAAGAACACAAGGAGAACTACGTTTTACAACTGAAATAAATTCAATAATAACATACCAAGTGTTCCGTTTTTCGCGTTCCATTTTGTCAACTTCAAACCGCGAAAACTTATTTAGGTCAAATGTGGAACACCCTGTATTTTTTTACGTCAAGTTGTGTAAAATTGAATTCCCCTTTTTCTGATATTAGCATTGTGGGGGTTAAAGTTACAACTTTTTGAAATATTTGCGATTTTATTAGACATTCATGAATTGTTGTAATCATTTCATAAAAATAGCCATGATTAGAAACAATCAGTCATTATCTTATGTCAAAAAATGCCAACACGTTTAAATTACACCCACGAAGACTTTTTAAATTTGTTTATTATTTATGGGCAATGTGATAAAGTAATATCAAGAACTTGCAGCACATTTGCTACGCGATATCCAGAAAAATGTTAACCGTCACCGAACACTGTAAAACGCATACTGGAAAATTTTACAAATTATGGCTCTGTCATGGCAAAAATGCAAAGAAGAAAGCCTATTGTTGATGACGAAAACATTGAAATAGTCATTCTGGGATATTTTCATGCATTTCCAAGGATGTCATTAAGACAAGCTGCTCTGGAATCGGGACTATGCAAGGATTCAATTCACAGTATCTTATTAAATCATAAGTTTCGCCCGTTTTCATTCCATATGGTTCAAGGATTAAAAGAAACAGATTTCCTAAGAAGACAGAATTTTTGTGAGTTTATTCTAATAAGGTCTGAGGGTCACGATTCTTATTTGGGAAATATTATATTTACAGATGAAGCAAAATTTACTAAAAATTGACTTTTTAATAGACACAATTCACATTATTGGAGTGACTCAAATCCTCAGAGAGCGAAACTTTCAGAAAAGTTGGCAGTTCAATGTTTACTGTGCCATAAGAAACGATAGAGTGGTGGCATTACAATTTTAACAATTTAAACGGTAAATTAAATTTTCTCTTCTGCTAATATGTATAGGTAAATTTTTGTTTTTTTTTTTTTTTGGTGAAAGATATCTGAATATCTTACAAAATTTGAATAATAACTATTTAGAAAATTTACCTCTCGCCGAACATAGAAACACGACGGTGCTCCCCCACATAACGCATATTTAATTAATAATTATTTACAAGAAACTTTCTATGATCAATGGATTGCCAATAATGGACCTTTCTTATGGCCTCCTCGCTCGCCCGATTTATCAGTTCTGGATTATTTCATTTGGGGAACTATTAAAAATAAAGTTTATGAGAGCAGATTAACAACCATTGAAGATTGTATGCAAAGAGTAAGAAATGCATTTCAAAACATATCACAGGATTCAATTACAAGAGCTACCCATGAGGAACTAATCCGAAGGTGCGAAAATGTGTCGAGGTTCGAGGGCGCAATTTTGAGCAATTATTAAATTAAAATGAAATCATATTTCAAATTGATCTTATCTCTGCTATTTTAGTTCATGCCATATCTTCAATTCGATTAATACGCATGTTACAGTGTTAGTGTTATTTTGCGTTTTTGTGGATATCGAGTAGCAAATTTGCTGCAAGTTCTTGATATTACTTTATCACATTCTCCATAAATAATAAACAAATTTAAAAAGTCTTCGTGGATGTAATTTAAACGTGCTGGCATTTTTTGACATAAGATAATGACTGATTGTTTCTAATCATGGCTATTTTGATGAAATGATTACAACAATTCATGAATTTCTAATAAAATCGCAAATATTTCAAAAAGTTGTAACTTTAACCCCCACAATGCTAATATCAGAAAAAAGAGAATTCAATTTTACACAACTTGACGTAAAAAATACAGGGTGTTCCATTTGACCTAAACAAGTTTTCGCGGTTTGAAGTTGACAAAATGTAACGCGAAAAACGGAACACTTGGTATGATATTATTGAATTTATTTCAGTTGTAGAACGTAGTTCTCCTTGTGTTTTTTTATGTGACAAGAAGCAAATGAGAATCTTTTACACGAAGAATATAACGGTTCTTGCAAACCGTTGCACCTGTCAAATTTTCTATAAAATGTCAAATATCTCTGAAACGGCTAGGTTTAGGTATAGGATATACTACATATTTTCGACTCAGAATTTTATGCTCTTTTCGAAAACCCTAAAATATACAGGGTGTTCCATTTTAAATAAGCAAGTTGGTATCGACTTCCGGTATAAGCGGAAGTGCCAGCTGCTTGTAATTATTTTAGTTGGCTTGGCCACACCGACATTAGTAATTCTAAATTTTCAAAATTTTCTGATGCGTGCTTTTCTCTATATCGATCGATTCAATCCCGGTGAGACCCTAGCAAAAATATTTCTCTATACAAAATTAGAGCATTACATTTCTTATACAAAAGATCGTCTTCATTTTTTTATTTCTGTAGTGGTTTTCAAGATTACATGTTTTCTGAGTTTTGTCCTATCATACTTTTTTCCCATAGAAATGGGCTTATGTTGTGGATCGTGCTTCGCACGACAAAAATGCTCATAATTAATACTATAGGGCTTCAATTCTCTATAAAACGTGTACCTCGGGGCAATTTAGGAAGTAATAATTCGGATATTTTAATTTTTTTCAACATTCATTTAGAATAAAAAAAGTAAAAAGCAACAACTACTTGATAATAGTATCTATATATAAATATTTTTTTCCGTAGAAACTAAAATGACAAAGTACGTACTTTATTTCATAGCAGTCTATATCAAAATTTATAATTAATATAAAAATTGTGTTGATTTGGCAAAGAATGATGATATTTTTTCCTAGTTTTTACACTATAGAAGTTATTAATGGCATTTTCCGAATATTTACACAATTAAGGCCAACTCAATTCAGTTAACCTGAATTTTGAGTGACGAGTACGAAATTATTAACGATTTCGAACCATGCAAAAAATCGTTTTCATGTGTTGCAATGTGTAGATAAGGCGATGAAATTTAAAAATAAATACTGTTTTGTTTTTTCTTACAAATATAACAACTCTTAGCAAATATAAACTATTGATTAGACATTTTAAAATAATCACCGAATAATTGACACTGCGTAGATAGATGTGCGTTTAGCCAAAACCGTTGTTCCATTCTCGAGCGTGGCAGACAACAGCAAATAAAAACACAAATAAACTTCGCACACATTTACATGTCTATATACAGTTATTTAGGTTAAAATCGACGTCATCGCCGTTAAAAATGCGCTACAAATTTTGCACCTTGTTTTACCTACGTAGCGCCGATAGAAAAAATGGCGTGGCCTAGAATCGGCAAGGTTCTTTTTAAATGCGTTTTGGATTAATCATTGTCGATTTTTTTAAGAGTAAAATTTCGGTGTAATGAATGTTGACCTTTGCCTGTGAAGGTCACGTTGACATAAACATTACGATGTTTTTAATTCAAAGTTATGTACAAATATGTTTTGGTCTTGTCTTAAAATAATATATTAAAATTAGAATATAAATTAATGAGAGGTTGAAAGAACGTGTTATGGTATTCAAAAAGATATCTAGCTCGGTTCGAGTTAGTTGACACAATTTATGGGGCTGACGCAATAATTTTAGAATAAGACTGACTGCCGCTGGGGGCGCAGGGTGTGAAAGAAAAGTATTCATTAAGATTTGTATTAGTCTATGGCCTTCTGGAAAAAACAACGCCATTAGATGATACAAACAAACCACTTGGCACAGGTGTTAAGGATGATATTTTAATCGATTTGGCCCGAGACTAGTAAAAAAATTTTTTCCTTAGGATTCGAGATTCCGCCATTTTTTTAAAATGGCCGCCGAAAAATCACCGAAATTTGTATCTGCACAAGATAGATATGATTATACTCTTTTCCATGTAATTCGGGTGTGACGAATTAAAAATATATATATTTCCATATATAACCTTGGTTAACCTTGAAATAATTGATTTTAAGGTAAAAAATGTCATATTGCATCATTTTGTTTCAAAAACATTCACATGACAGTGTAAAGTTATAGGCTTAAATATGCACAAAAAGAGATTTGAAATATTTGGAAAAAGAGACTATTTACTTTTTCCAAGTAAAATAGTCTGGTCAAAATTGCTTAAACTTGGAAACAATTTAAAAATTTTAACTAAACGGATGTATGCAATAAAGTACTATTATACAAATTTAATTTCAGTAGAACCCTTTACTGAATCTTGGCGAGTTTTTGTATTTTTTCTGGTGACCTTGACTGAGCATAACAAATCGAAAAATACTAAACAGTTATTTTTCCAAAAATTAGAAGTAAAGAACACGATTACATTGTATTGCAAATGAAGTAATAACTTTATTAAAACATATCAATTAACAAACTATCAAAAAGTAAAGGACGGAAACTGGGAGTCCTGTGCAACTAAGTCTCCTCCAGATAGGTAAGCCAATATGTCCAAATCTTTTAAGTTTTCCGCGCACTGTTTAACGTTCTTGTATACATTAGATTAGATTAGATTAGATTAACAAAGGAGCTGGTTATTTAGCCTTTACCACCGCGACCTTTTCAGGTCTATCGTGATGCTCCCAGAATATCTTCCTTATAGTATCTCATCCAGCTTTGTCCTTTGTACTAGGCTCCACAGCTTTGATAAAGGCCCCTTTGTATAGCTGTCCGCCCTTCGTTTTTCCTCTCCAAGTACTTGGAATCTCAGCCTCACCAGGCCTTCACAGTGACACAATACGTGAACTGAAGTTTCCTCTTCCTCTTGGCAGAATCTGCATGTCGCGTCCTCTGCCAGGCTCATTAGAGTCATGTGTCTATTGAGCCGGCAGTGGCCAGTTAGAAGGCCTACTACTATTACTCTGATGGCCTTCCTATTCTGGCTTAGTAGATTTTCCGTAAATTTGGCCGAACGTTTTTTAATGAACTCCTTGGCCGGTCTGTGTCTTGGGAGATTCCTCCACCATTTCATTTATTTTGCACCCATTCCTTAATGGCTGCTCGTATACATGGCTATGCTACGCCACAAAAGGGCTCGGGTCCTATTGGGGCTTCAAGTGCGCCTTCCTTGGCCAGTTGGTCAGTCTTTTCGTTTCCTCTGTGTCCCTCGTGTCCTGGTACCCATGCTAGGGTCACTCTGTTCTTGTATACATCATCAATAGCACATTTTCTAAGAGGGTTATTCCACTCTCTTGGAGTTCGACACAAAAAACAAATTTCTTTTGATTTAAATGAACTGATATTTTTTAGAGATAACGGTTCTTCACTTTTTGAAGTAGAAGCTTCACAATCCGGTACGTCTTGATTTTTATTTTCTTTTTTCTGATAAAGTTCAAATTTAAGGTATTTTGACCGGAATATTTTACTTTAGAGCAAAAAGTATATAGCCTTTTTTTTCATATTTCAAATTTCTTTTTGTGCATATTTCAGTCGATAAATATGCACTACCATTTAAGAATATTTTTTTAAAGAAAATGATTCAATATTCCATTTTTGTACCTTTAATTATTTTTTTTTCAATTCATCACAGATGAATTATATGGAAACGAGTATAATCAAGCCTATCTTGTGCAGATATAAATTTTGGTGATTCCTGGGAGGCCATTTTGAAAAATTGGCGGAATCTCGAGTTCTAAGGGAAAATTTTTTACTAGTCTCGGGTCAAATCGATTAAAATATCGTCCTTAACACCTGTGCCAAGTGAGTAAAATCGCCAAATTTATTAATATCTCGTTCATGGGTGTCGATCAAAAGGGTTTAGAACCATTGTTGAATTTTTTAAATGCACTGAAATTTATTTTGTACAAAAAGCGTTGTTATTTAAAAACTTTTGATTTAGAATTTCAAATAATAATAAACATACATACTTTTTTCTTCAAAATGCAAAGGTAACTTGATCCGAAATGATTTGACAGCCGAAAACTGTAGATTTAAAATACTTCCAAGTTTTTTACAGTTTAAAAAAAATAAATGTCCATAAAAACCCAAGCATAGTGAATTCATAAAAAAGAGCAATTTAATGGACACAAGGAGCCACCACCACCGTCCCATTTGGAAAAACGAGTTAAGTATTTCATGGCAGTCTAGATCAAAATTTATAATTGCTATAAAAAGATGACAACTGGTCAGAAATTTATAAAAATTACCACATGTTCAAAAATTCTTCGGCGAAACCGGAAGTGGTATCAAATTACTTCACAGGTATGTCAAAAATGCAATTTATGACTCTAGGTCCCCTGTTTCATTTCGACATGTTCAAAAATAAAAAAGTCATAGGAGCAAGCCACTACTCTGGTACACCCGGTATATAAAAAAAAATTCGTTAAATTTTCATATAAACATAAAAATTAACACTATACCTTTTTAATGATAAAATGAAAGAGCTTCGTTGTTGGGGACTTACCTAGAAAAAAAAAACATCATCAGAAAGAGTATCAGAAAAACAACGTGGAAAGATCAAAACGATCTTAAGAGCGCTCCGGATATAAGCCGGAAAGACGGTGCAATTTACTCTCATATAAATCATTATTTAAAAAAACGGCTTTCACTAAAAGACATTAAAAACATGTTACAATGTGGGACGATGAGAGAAAAAAAAGTATATATAAAAAAATATTTTTATTTTCTTCTATTTTCGATTTGCAAAAATAATTCTTATCATCCCACATAGGTGTTATTAAAATAAACATTTTCCCTTTTGTAGAACTAAAATAAAATTAGCCCTAGTGTCCTCAAGTGCACCGGGAAATTTAAAGATTAGGTATAATAAATTTGTCCAATGTCATATTCTATTACATCTCTATCACTCTCTTTCCAAGCACACCGTGCATTAGGCTGCGTCATTTTATTGACGTGAAGTCATTTACAATTAAAATTGGAAGCATGGATGACTAATACACTCCGAACAACTCTTAACTAAAAGTTGATGATCAAAAGTAAGACAAATTGTCCAAAGAACAATAAGAACATTGCAAGGTATCAAATATACAGCAGGTGTTTATTCCGACAGGTAAATAAAAAACAAAATAAACAAAAACTAGGACTTTTGCACTTCCTACAAAATATTTTATTTATTTTTGTTCAAATACCAGTTATAATTTTTACTAAATAAGTTCGTCTCCAGTTCTAAAGGTAAATAGTTTGTTTTAATTTAGAAAATGTCATCGATGACAGACTAAATAGTTATCGATTGTTGTACTTATAGCACATACGTGTTTGACTTCGAAATTTTTATCGCTTACGACGTTTGGGCGATTAGTTATAGAAGAAGCACGAACTAAACAACAGCTGAAAATATAGATTTTCAAATGTGTAAAATGTTATTAAAAACGACCGCCTTAATTTATACTTATCGTAACGTTTTTTTAATGAATGGAGTGGAGGACTCAATTTTTTTTTAACAGCAGAGTATTAGCAGATATTTTGTTGAGCCGGAGGCTGGGCGTATTTTGATAATTAGGACGGGAAGGAGAGTATCGCGATCAGGCCGACGTAGATTTTTTTATTTGCTGCAAGATAGCAACCACCCGCATAAAATGTTTTTTTCGCAAAAAAATGCTTGATGCACATAATAAAAATTGCCCGTTTTTTTGGCACTAAGCCACTTGATATCTTTTTATTAACGTTTAATTTCCGACCGGCCTGATAGCGATAAAATAATTAGGAAGGGTATAGAGAACGGCCCAAATATCTGCGAATACCCTTCTATTAATAAAAAAAAAAATGAGTCCTCAAGTACTTCTTCATAATAAAATTAATTCATTTTTTTTTAATTTTTGCATCTTCGATTCTCGATATCTCGCGAATCAATGGTCTGATGTCGAAAGGGTTGGGAACAAAATTTGCTTATTTTCATTAGCTCTTCATTTTTGGTCAGAAGATTTTTTTTCGTCAGATCAAAAGCCGCCGAGTTATCCTCGAAAAATCCTTTTCCCATACAATTAATATATCGTTCCCCCCTTCCCCGTTTGACATCCGCGGCACCAATGCGTCGGAAAGTTGGGGGCGATCCAACTCTATTTATTGGCAAAAAAAAAAAAATCAGAACCGAACGTTTCCTTATTCCAAAGCCAGATCTGCTCCAAGGTTATATCGTATATATTAATTCGATCAAAAAGCCACGTCTGGTTGATATTCAATAGTAAATCTGTATTTGCATAAGATAATGTGAAAACATGGGGAATCACCTATAGACTTGCACCTGCATCGCAGTCATTCATGTTTTAAAGCAAATATTAACCTATCATGTTTGTTTTTCGAAATTTTAATGTCGGTACACCAATATGAGCTTCCTGTATTTGCATTTTAAAGGAAACGTAAAATCTTAGCGAGACCACAATCATTGATGCCGACGAGATGTTCTAATCGAATTGAAGATAAATTTCACGACAAATCTAATAAATAACAAATGAGAATTGGAATGAAAGTTTTGACAATTTGTTACGAGAAACAAGAATTATATTAATATGCATTGACCATTAAACATTCCACTAATTACTTTCCCATTATTGGTATGCCTTATCGGGAATGCGATACCAGGTATCTTGCAATAATAAAGTTAGTAATTAATGAAACCGCGTTAATTTCGAAAGAATGCGTTTATGAAATTCCTCTATCGTATACTTTATTAACGTCGTCAGTTTTAGTACCTACCGCTCACTTCATTCGAAATGTAAATGAAGGAAGCAGATTCGAGCAGAAGATAATTAAAGTGACACTGTTTCCATCAAGCTAATGATGTCTCAAATATTCGAGTTATTTAGGATGAGCAGATAATTGAAGTAATAGAATTCCAAGTATGCGTAGGTTTTTAGGTTTACAAAATAAACTAAATTGATATTCATATACAGGGCGTCCAGAAATTTCGTTGCCATACTTTAACTGGCCATTGGGTGCACAAAAACGGAACCGCCTTGACTCTATTACAACCCATAGCGAATTATACGCAAATCCAAGTAAATTTCTTTACTGGGAGTTGTAGGGACCAAAGGAAAACTTCAAAATCAGAGAAAATTGCAAACTATGGGAAAATAATTACAGGTGCGCAGTGGAATTAAATATTTGAGATTGATTTTAGATATCAATTTGAACGTGAGAATTCTTCTAGCCAAAGTGATTACCCAATCCACATGAGACCTATGAACTTGCAGAAGTTTGGTAGGACCTGATAACTACTGCCGAGAATACGATGGTGCCAGATTTGTGGTGGCTAACGCCAAAAAAAAATGTTTGAGACGTTTCATTATTATTGTCTGAAAGTTATTTGAAAACGGAAAGAGATTACTTTCCGAAACGTCAGCAAAGTACATTATTTCTGTGTTTATTCCGATTTATATTATTTGCAAAACATAACCTCTGACTTTTCCTTTGGCGTAAACGTCACGGGCGCAGAGGCGTTTTTCCAATAATTATATTATTTTGTAGATTCGGTGATTTGTTTTGAAGAGGATAATAATACATGTGGTAGAAAACCCAAATAATAGGAAAGAACATTCACTGTACTCTAGATGCAAAAATAAAAATAGCCCTAAAAAGTCAAGTAGTCCCAAAATTTGTTTAAAATTATGCAATCCTACTTAAAATCGTCTCCGGGACATAAAAATGTAAGAAATAAGGTGTTCTATTTAAAAAATTTCAAAGTTGGGGGGTCATTTCCGGGGAAGGAAGTGATGGAAACATGTCAAATTATGAAAAATTGGCAACTTTTGGTATTTACTCCTGTCAAGTTTGAGTCCCATACCTTGAAAGCTCTAGAAGCTATGGTTTGTCTAATGGTTCCGTTGACACTCGGTATAGGGAGTGTCACCACGACCTTAAATAGATTTCTTTTATTTCCCATGTCAACCTGCTTCTCTTTATGTTGTAGGAGATTTAAGACGCTGTGAATGGGTGAATGAAGCAGGGCATTTTGCTAAAGCCAAAGAAAATATTGATATGTTTAAAACCGCACGATAGGAACTACCACGACAAAATACCGACCCTTTGAATTTACACCATATCCTGATTGTTTATAATAAAAAGCATCGAGTTTCATTTTTGAAAATAAAAGTGTACAAAACCAATTTAAGGACTTTTTAATTTCAATTTACTCCTGTCCCAGATAAAAGACAAGTGCGAAGATCACAGTACAAGCATAAATAGTCCCTATTTCGAACAGGATTTACAGAAGGCTGAAGGATTGACCTTGGGAATTTTATTATGATCCTTGTTTTGTTTTCTCGCAGCCGATGTTTACATAAATAATATTGATAATATATATATCTTTGTACTATAGCATCATAGGTTTCTACATCCTTTCACAACAATGATTCAAATTTCGTACATCGCAGATAATACAACATACAATTCAAAGTACAAGCTTTGTATGGTATTTGCGTTCCTAATTAGATGGTCACTTTTCAGCTGGCGAGTATACCGAACTTTGACTCATTTATATAACCATTTTAAGTGTGCCGACATTGTGACATTGATTTAGGTTTTTCCACGTTGAATAATCTAGCTGGAATCTGTTTGTAAACGAAATTACTAATTGAATTAGCTGACGACTGTATAAATAAAATAAACACTGTTAACGAATTTTTGCGTATATAATATTGGAAAAATTACAGATCGGCATATACGCAGCATTAAATAATCGTTCATAATAATGCGGCGATATAAATTGTTTAAATTATTTATTAACATTAAGTAAAGAAACATGAGCTTAGTGTAAAGTAATTGCCATTGTTAACATTTTGGTCCTTCATAACTGCCTATAATGTACTTTGATGTGTAAGATGGAGCCATTCAAATTTCAGATTTAACCTACATGGTTTTTTGTGGACAAAAAATACGTACTGTAGCCCCATGTGCTGCTTCTTGCTTGGGAAGCGTAGAGAATCTTTCTTATTATACTTATTGACTGGTTTGTATTCCTAAGACTAAGGTTACTAACCAATCGTACCCACATAGTTTAACAGCAAATTATTTACAGATACAGGGTGTCACATTTTAAATTATTTTTTCGTGTGGATGAAGCTCCTCAAGTTAACTCAAGTCGTTTAGCAGCGGCAACAGGGGTGGGTAAACAATCTGTCCTAAGAGTCTTACGTAAAGAACGCTTATATCCATATCATCTCACTCCTGTACAAAACTTACTTCGAAGGGATCTTCCCAAAGGCTACAATTTTGTCAATTTGTTCTAAATAAACACAACAGGGATGGAAATTTGTTAAGAACACTTTATTTACCGACGAAGCAACTCCGAGGTGTTTTTAACTGGAGGAATACCCATTACTGGGAAGTAGAAAATCCTCATGCCGTTAAAGAAAGGCATTTTCAGCAAGAATTTAAGCTTAACGTTTGAAGTGGTATCATCGGCGATCAATTATTGGGACCATTTGTTCTTCCTCCAAATCTAAATCGATAGTCTTATCTGTTTTTTCTTCAAAATACTCTT
The DNA here is from genome assembly GCA_963675555.1 of Leptura quadrifasciata. NCBI lineage: Eukaryota > Metazoa > Arthropoda > Insecta > Coleoptera > Cerambycidae > Leptura > Leptura quadrifasciata. Next base: position 5,038,521 of record OY776679.1, read on the forward strand.
GCTGATATATTACATGCTTTCATGCTAGACATACGGAACAGAATGTGGTTCATGCAAGATAGAGCTCCCCATCATTTCTCCATTGAAATCAGGAATTATCTTGATGAGACTTTCCCGCGCAGATGGATTGGTCGAAGAAGTGAGTTTGCTCGGCCACCAAGGAGTCCTGATTATAATCCTTTGGATTATTATGTGTGGGGACATATGAAGTCCTTAGTCTATGCAAATACTATTAACTCAAGAGAAGAACTGTGGAACAAAACACAAAACGCAGCGAATTTTATTAGAGGACAGGAAAATGTATTTTTCAATGTAAGAAAATCTTTTATGTAAATTTAGCAAAATATTAGTAAAATGTCATGTATAAATCGGTAGAAAGGAAGTCTGTAGCCGCGCAACAAATTCGTATTCAACTCTAAGGCTCTGATTGGTGCATTTTTGGATCCGATTCCCTGATTGGTTTAGGTATTTAACTTCGTTTTTATCAGAGATAGAGGATGCACGGAGGAGATTTACGGCAGGAAGAAGCCGGTAAGATGAACGGCGATATGTGATGCCAAACGGGAGCTTTGAATTTGATAGCTTCCGTTCAGCGATTGGTAAATTGCAAGGGGTGTAGTACCGCGAATTATTGTGTAAAGTTGTGTTAAATAGTCGTGAATTCGTTTTGATGTCAAAGGCTGGCGATATTACCCTCATACATTCCATTTTAGAGAGAAGTTTTATTTGGTTAGTGAAAGATAACTTTGTTGACGGTGTAAACAGCAAGTACGTCATATTACAAGAAACCCACGTTAAGTTCTGTTATATTTACGGCGTTGGTCCGTATTATGTACTGTTTTATCAAAGTGTATAGCTTAGAAAGTTTCCTAGTGAAATAGAAATTTTTTGGTGCATAGACCCCTTCGTGAATTAGGGGTTAAATTGTACATTTTCGATCACTACGCCTTCCAAATAAGTATTTGGATGATTTTCGTCAGTGCAAATTATTGCTTCAAGTGGCAAAGTGCATCATAAACTGTAAGTACGTTCTTGTTAAGTTCACCCCATGGTTTTCGGATTTTTACCAAAAAATAAAATCCCTGCCGCTCAACTTTCTTTTCGAGATTTTGGCTTTAAAAGCAATAATTGTGTGTTAATGTCTGGGTATCTAAATGAGTTTTGACTCCTGGTATACTCTGGATTTTGTTCATGTTTGTAAATTACCTTTTGTTACTATAAAAATTCCATGTTATTAGTTCAGTTATTTCTCTAAGGCTTTGATTGCGTATTCGAATACAGTATATTTTAAAGAGCTCTTGTTTTTGACATTGATATATATTTATGTTCCACGGCCTCAGGGTCATGAATTTTACTGTTGTAATATATGATTAAATTTAATATTGTTTCTCTTTAGTCTAGTTTTCCTTCACCCCTGCTGTTGAGCAAGCTAGGGCCGTTTAGGTACTAGCCATTAGTTGCATCTATTCAAAAACCAGAAAAACCAGAATGCTGTGGAAAAGAGATCTAAAAACCATGCAAAGGCTTCCGCAGGCAAAAAACTTTTTGCAGAGGCATATTTTTCAATATTTAAAAATGCAAGTGTTTTGCTACCTTAATCGTGTGCGTCAAGCTGTTAATGTGAAAAACAATCGAGACACGTTCCTCGCATCATGTCTGTACGTTTACGCATTGTGTTCACATTTAGAATGGAATAATTACCGGACTTTCCTTGCTGTCGAGGAAATATGAAATAAACTCTAATTCAATTAGATGTAACCGACGAATATTTATGGTCGAGTAATTTTTAAATTGTCATTTTGTTGTTGTTTACTCGGCGGCGTCAGCGTGAAAAATAAACTACGTGGAAAACAATTTTATCGATAAAAACATGTTAAATAATACTCTACGTCAGTTGAGATATAATGAGTACAGGAAGGATCCATTTACAAAAGTTGATTAACGACCAAACAGTGAAAATTCTTTTCTTATACACTCAAAGAAGTGAGTGCTTCGGCACTCAGTTCTCTTTACTGCTTGCTACTATTATTAACTAAGGGAAAGTTTGGGAAAGAGGAAGGGTAATAAAATCATATTAATGCAATTAGGTATTTCAGACTAATCAACAGTAACATGAGCAATTTTTTTATGATTTATCTGTATATTATTTTTCGAATTGCAAATCGGATGTTAGATAATCAGTTTATTTAAAAAGGCGAAATAGAAAATTAAAAATTCACTATAAATAGTATACCGGGTGACCCAGAAAGTACCTATTCTACAGTTTTAAGAATAAAATTCTGAAATTAACGGCTATATTTTGACCATTCGATGGTTAAAAAATTTCGAAGTAGACTTTGAATTTGAATAAAAGGGTATTTATTTCTCAAAACAAATTAAATGTAAAATTGGACTATTTTGTTTATTTGCTCTTATTTAGAAATGTTGTCTCATATCATGGAAATTTAGTTTGTCATAACTCTAATTTTCCAAACAGTACCCTGTATGTTTTATTTTTTTATCAGATAGAGTGGCAAATTGGCTTTAGACTGGTTTTTCCCGATTAAAAATTGAATATAAATTAAAATAAATATGAAGCTTTTTGTAGAAGCGTTTCGAATTGTGTCCATATCTTGCAGTACAAGTGTTCGGGATGGCGGCCCGACAGAACATTAGTACGAAAACGCCTTTCCCCTAGGTATATTTTATACGGGCAAAATTGAAACTGGTCAGTGTTAAAGCACAGGACCGTGCGCACTGAACTTGATATTCGGTCCTATATATTTAGCAATGGTATCGATATTCGAATGGTAGTTGAAACTGTGCAGGCGAGTCCGAGACTGGCAATGTAATCAGCCTGAATGAACCATCTACGAGTGCACTGGTTTAAAGATAATAAAACGGGCAGGCCTACTAGCATAAAAAAACTCGTAAATCGTTTCTCAGAAGTCGATGAGGTGTGCTGTCAATGTGCCAGTGCAGTGCATAAATACCTATTATAATATCAAGCGTAGGAATTTAGTTAGTTATTGTTCATATTTATAAATATTTACTACTATATAAAATGTGAAATATTTTAATTATTTACTAATTTACCATGGCTTTCTGGAGACCATTTGAAACAGAGGATAATATAATAACGCCCGAAAATCTTATCATTTTCTTATGACAAGCATTTCTATTTACCTCCCCCCGTGTACAATAGAGAGATGCCGACTGTTTTTGCCGGCTTTTAGTTTTTATGCGGTTTTAATTAAGTTCGTATACACTTTACGTATAGTGCCTTTTTGTCACGAGTGCGTCGAAGGCGCCTCTTTCCGTAACTGTTTTTGGGAGCGAAAATTTTCGTCTCTGGGAGTGCGAAAGTACTTTCGCGCCCGCTGTCTTCTTCAGGGAAAAAAGCGCTTCTTTCGTCTCCAAAAACAGGTGCTTTCGGCCTACGTGTGACAAAAAGAATTTAATAAGAACTAAAATTATTATCATTATATTTCCATTACTGCATGTTGACAAATAAACAACCGACATAAACGATAGCACCACGTAATTTATATTCATTAAAATACCCAGGTACTGGAAACCAGAGATAATAGGCGCCACAATTGAAAATTTCTACGAATAAATAATTTGTGTCAACAGGCGTGACGTAGATTAATATTTGTTTTGCCGAAACATGCGATATAATGCAGGTGTGGTGTCAATTTTTAGGTTACTTACCTTATTTACTGAACTTTTTATCGGTATCGTCAACTATCAACGTACATTGTTTTCCCCGAAACCCAGTTGGGTGTAAAGTCAACATTTCGGTAGAAGCTTGCACACGGGACGTGTCATTCTAGTAAAAATATAATTAAATACACTATATGCTGTAGGAAAAGCATCTAGAATCGTTAAAATATGAAACTTCAAAATTTTCCATTTTATTGTAATTAGAAAGTTTATCAGCTCTACTAGTACGCTTATACACATGGTTCTAGGCATAGTATTTTCTTCTGAAGACCACTGATGTCTCATGCAAACTTTGTTACATTGGGGTACATCAGGGGTGGATTAAATAGTACCCAGCCGAGAATTATCTGTAAACTTCGTAAAATCCTGTTGTTTTGCTGCCATCGAAAATCCTGTCAATTGTAACTAAAAATGGAATTGCGGCCAAATAATTGGACATTTTTTGCTGGCAGGCTATTTCATGGTTATATAAGTTACTTTCATCTAAAATTTCATCAAATTCGATTGAAGTTTGGCCAAGTTAGCTCTAATTCAATTTTTTATCTTTTCTCCGTATATACAGGCTGTCCATTTTATCAAGGCACTCGAGAATATCTCACTTAATATCGGTCGTACAAAAAAAATATTTTTACGAAAATTGTGCCGATTTATATAACCTACAAAATGGTTTAAAGACATTTGAAATCCATGGCCTACTTTAAGAGTTATGACGGAAAATATCAAAAAATTCTTTATTTGAAGAGATACGAGAAAAATTCTAAGGCGAAAAATTTTTGCAAAACAGAGTGTTTCAACGAGATTTTATCTAATTTTTTTCAAAACCGCTGTGTTTTGAGATTTACTCTTTAGGCTGTTAAAAAAATTATTTTGAAACGGGCGAGAAATGGCGCCATTAAGTAGAGTATTTTCCTCCCCTACTAAATTTTTTTTAACAAGCATTATACTTGCCGTGGAGAAGTATGATTAAATAAAACGATAAAATAATTCAATAAGTTGTTCAAATCTTTGCTATAATAAAACATTACACACAATTAAGAAGAATAAAGTAAATTCAGGTGACAAAAACAAATTAATAATAAAAAGAATATAGCACACAGAACATTAATATTTATCTAATCCTCAAAATAATTTTTAAGATATCATATCAAGTGTTCAAAGGGTCCACCGCGGTTTCATATGCACAATCGAGCGCGGCGAGGCACTGCATTTAAAACATTACTCAGCATTTCGGGGGTAACTGTAATACATGCCTGTTGAATTCGAGCTGACCATCGAATAAATCCATTGGTACCTATCCAATGTTGAGGCAAAATTTCGTCTAAATAATTGTGTGAAGTTGTGTCGATTCTCTAAAGGTAGGTCATCTAAGAATTCATTAAATTCATTTCTCAAAAAGTTTAGGTACCTTTGACCACTGAGGTGACCATCATAAAAATAAGGACCTATTAAATTGATGCCTAAAATAACTATCCACACATTTATTGAAGAACGATTTTGAAACCCAGTCGGTCTATGCCAGTGGGTCTTTTCAGAAGTCCATTTATAATGAATATTGCGATTAAAAAAAATCCATTATTGGAAAAATTTGCCTCGTCGGACCAAAGTATTTTACTACATATTAATGGATCGGCGCGCTTCTTTTCCAGCAGCCACTTACAAAAAATCGTCCTCCTTGGTTTGTCCCCCGCTTGTAAATTGTGAACTTTATAACACCGGTAACCATTTTTCTTTAAAATTTTTCTAGCACTTGTTTTATTTATATGACAAGCAATTTGAATTTCTCTTAATGATGTTTCCAAATTTTCTGTATTTTTATTTCTTACATAATTAATAACTCGGTTTACCTTATTTACATTATCAGTAACACTATTCAACATTGCCTTCTTCTTTAAAAAAGAACCATTATTTTTCAGTTTCATAGCTAATTTTCTGAACAGAGTTTTATTCGGTTGTAGTGCTTGTGGAAGTCTGTTTCTATATTCTACTTGAGCTAATCCAGAGTTAAAATTGCATTGGCAATATGTAAGGAACATATTATAACGATCAATGTGAGTGAAAATCATTTTTGAAAATTCTAAATTCTTAAACGAGTGTGATTGAGTGAGAGTTTAAGTATTAACAGAGACGATCTGTCAAAAAATTAAATTGTCAAGTTTGTTCATAGCCAAAACTATTTTAAAATAATTGAAATAATAGTGAAATCATGAAATACAAACAAATGGATATTATACTTAAATTAATTGGTAAAGAAATTTTAACTTTCTGAGCAAGGAGTGACGCTTTTATGGGAGGACTTCTATACATTTGCATAACTACGAATACTCTTTCCATAATTGCTCCATGTTGCTTTCTTGATTATTAATTTGTTTTTGTTACCTGAATTTACTTTATTCTTCTTAATTGTGTTAATGTTTTATTATAGCAAAGATTTGAAAAACTTATTGAATTATTTTATCATTTTATTTAATCATACTTCTCCACGGCAAGTATAATGCTTGTTAAACAAAAATTTATAGGTTTTAAAAAAATGTTTTTATAATTACTAACGTAGTACCAATGAATAAATATGGCATGTGATATATCGTTGAAAAGGGAGGAAAATACTCTATTTAATGGCGCCATTTCCGACCCGTTTCAAAATAATTTTTTTAACAGCCTGAAGAGTAAATCTCAAAATTCTGCGGTTTTGAAAAAAATTAGATAAAACCTCGGTGAAACACTCGTTTTGCAAAAAATTTTCGCCTTAGAATTTTTCTCGTATCTCTTCAAATAACGGAGATATTTGGCCTAGACGTTTTCCGCATTTTCAATATTTTCCTCCATAACTCTTAAAGTAGGCCATGGATATCAAATGTCTTTAAACCATTTTGTAGGTTATATAAATCGGCACAATTTTCGTAAAAATATTTTTTTTTGTACGACCGATATTAAGTGAGATAGATATTCTCGAGTGCCCTGATAAAATGGACAGCCTGTATATTTAAATATATCGTGAGGGGGAGCTGTAAGTTCCTTGAACATCGAAAATAAAAGGGTATTACCATGATCGTTTCTTAACTAGCATTTCAAAGGGTCTAAAATAAATTAAAACTGAAAAACCACCCATAAAAATAGCAAATTTACCCCTTTTTCGCAAAGGAAAAAAGGGGTTCCGCACCTTCCTAGTTTCAAAATCTATCTTTATATTCCACTACATACTTTTATCGCCGATGAAGCGACAAAAATTAACGTGTTGGTTTTTGTACAAGTAAATTCTCCAGCTTCCTCTAGAGAAATTGGCTACGAAGTGCAAACTAGTTATAGTCAGCACGAAATATTCTCAAAAATATGGTTACCGTTGGTTTAAATATCTAAAACTAAATTTGCAAAAACGCGCACGTATCCGCCGCAATGCCGTTTGATATAAATATAACACAATACCTTCACATTTCCGCTAATATCTATTTTTGGAAAAAACGCCGCGGTATTATGCAACATGTTTATCTACCGAAACGACTAATTGTATAATTATCTTGATATTCATGACAGTGCGAAAAATTGCTGAATAAAATTAACTCGGAATAACTGGTAATTATTTAAATAAATATTAGTATTCATAATTCGATTGCTGGTTAAATAAAATATGCACCCGGAATATTTAATTAGGGTCCCCATTCATGAATGAAAACAAAATGATTTATTACCACCGCAGCAAAAACAAACACATTAAATTTATTTAAAACCGCACGACGAGGCGTGCCGGTAATTTGAATTCTTTTTTTTTTAACGCACCTTGGAAGAGAGAGCTGCAGGTAGAGATCCGCCAGGGTTTTAGAAATTTTATTATGTATGTGAATTCCTATTAGTTGTCTAAATGGAATTCTCGAATGTTTGCAACTAGCGAAAATTCCCCGGCTTGTGTTCATCGGTGGAGTAAACATTGACGCTGAAATTATACAAGGCGAGATATGTAAGAAAACCAATAATTGTAAAAAGCGCCCACAGTAACGTAAAAATGCCAACACGCTCCTCTATTTTGGCAAAAATCTCATAAACTTCCGACTGAACATTATGCTAACTTCCAACATCATGATGGCCTACTTTAAAAAGGTTCGAGAACGCTAAATGCAGACCAACGTATTGATGATGCGTCCGATTCGAGGTCCCCTGTTTTATTTACGGATGATCTATATTTGGTCTTCATCCAAAATTAAACAGACACCGGCGAATTTAATTCACTATGTGTCCACGATTGCATACGTGATATAATCAATAAGGCTGACGGACCTGATAATCTCGTATTGGGGTGACATCTTTAATGAATCTCGGTTTATTCAAATGCCTCCGAATCGGACAGAGTATAAATAAAATTAACGGTGAACAACGTACTTTTAAATTTTTTGGGGGAGCAGGAATAACCCTAGAGGTTGGACCATTTCAGTTTTCTTATTACTGAACTCGGATACTCTCAACATATGTAGATTTTAATACGAAAACAGAAAATGTTCTTTCCTATACCGCTCAGGCTGAGGCCTTAATTCTTACCCCACAGGCCTCACCGAGATCCATTTCTAAGATCTCAAACTGCCCATGCCTACTCCTTACAGAGAACTGACTGATGTCTAATGATGTTTTAGTTGATTTATTAAAACTAACGAATAAAGATTACCATTATTATATTACACTAGTGAATAATTTACAAGCACCTGATTCCTGATTACTTCTGCATCCAGTCACCGAGGAAGAAGTGAGGACAGCAATTAGGTCAGTAAAAAATTCAAACTCTCTTGATATTTATGAACTCGAAGCAAAAATAATAAATAAAAGATGTTATTGCTGCTCCATTACCGATGCTTTTAATTCCTGTAGTTTTCCAGACGTACTAAAAAGCTCTCGGGTCATGCCAGTCTACAAAAAAGGAGATAACTCCTCCCTTGATAACTATCGTGTCTGTCTTTCCCATTTTCGGAAAGATATTTGAGAAGATTCTGGTAAAGAGATTGACGAGCTATCTCGACAGACATTCACTCATCAGCCCTGATCAGTTTGGTTTTCGTTCCAGGTGCTTGACCTCCCAAGCTGTTCTTAGGGTCGTGAGTGATATAGTTGAGGGTCTTGAGGCAGGTCTTCACACAGTTATGTTGTCACTGTGTGATCTCTCCAAGGCCTTCGGCTGTGTCTCTCACAGCATACTAATAAAAAAGTTGCGATTATGTGTTATTAGAGGTTTACCTCTTACTCTTTTTAAGTCGTATTTAACAAATCGCAAACAGTGTGTGTCCATAAATAATAAAAATACTGATTTTCTAAATGTCATGCACGCGGTACCCCAAGGTTCAGTCTTGGGGCCCATATTATCCATACTATATGTCAATGACTTTTCTCAAGGTATTGACTCCACCAAGACTATTCTGTCGGCAGATGATACCATGCTTCTGTGGTCTGATAAAAACATTAACAATTGGTAGATCTCTCTTTATCTCAGGAAAAACTCGCTTAAAATTGGTTTACATCAAATAAATTAAAGCTCAACTACGGTTAAACACAAAAGCTCACCATGTCTTCAAATACACATCTCACTATGGGTGAAACTCACATCAATTTGTCTGGACGATAACTTTAACTGGTTACATCACATAGAACAACTTAATTTGAAGCTCGCTAGCACTAATTTTCAGAAAATTAATAGCTTCTATTGATTTTAACGTACTGAAAAAGACTTACGTACGTACCGTACGAGGACGGTTCAATATCTCCTAAATCAAAACTCGCAATACTAAAATCCAGTGTCCGCGCTACTTCCAAGGCCGAAACCGTTAAATCGTGCCCTAGTTTTTAAGTGAATTTTTCACATATTTTTTAAATAATTTAATCTGCCACCGCGCACCTAATTCCAAGTGAAATTTTGACATAAAAAAAATCAAACTCCACCGAATCAATCTCCCAAGCCGGGAATTTATTCATTGTCGAAAAGATACAAATTAGTAACTGTAACAAAAAGAATAATATTTTAAGTTTACTTAAACCCGTGTTCGTTTTTTAAATAATAAACATTATAATGTTTAAAACCTACGATTATATACGGCTCAAAAATAACTGGTCATCCTAATTAAAATTTTCAAATTAAACAAAAGTGCTGCAGCTTAGATCCTGCATACAGAAGTGTTCTGTTTTGTGAATTATATACAGGGTGTTAGAAAATCACCAGCCAAAAGACTCGAAGTCAGTTTAAAGCATAAATAGTTTCAGAAAACAACAGATTACAATAGAAACAGTCAGTAGGGGTTTATACAGGGTGAGCCAATTATCCTGTTCCAACCTTCAAGTGCTACCCCCCGAACTTCACTTTTCTCATAAATTAAGTGCACGCAGAGCCTCAAGGGTCTCTCCTAAGCTCTTATCGTTGTCCGTACTCACGACGCCCAATGTAAGACTTAAACCATGCTACGAGGCTTTTCTGCGTGTTCATTAGCTCTCAATACTTGTATGTTTGTTACAATTATTTGTTTATCTGTCATATACATATAATACTTAATGTTAAGACATTATTTTACCTCGATTCTTTCTGTTAATTGCCGACTGGTAACTAGCCAGATCCATGTACTCTGTTGACTTGCTACAAATATTGTAAAAAATGCAGTCATCAAATAAAGCTTATCTATCTATCTAGTAGTGTCTGTAGGTAGAAGAATGGTGGTGAGGATCGAGGATCTGTTGATGGAGACAGTAGATCAGTTGGTTCAGTAGTTAAGGCGTCACGGGGTCTGAACGAAGGTTGTGGTGGTTAGTCTAGAGATCAATGATTTCAAAGCAACTGGAACCATCATCCCTCTTGTTTAGCCAATCGAGACGTATCTAGATATTTATAGCTTCGTGGATTATTAGCGTTTTCTACAAAAATATTTTGGATGCTATTATAAATGTACATTGGACAAACAAACAAATAACTCTGTGTGTTTGTCCAATGTACGTTTGGGGATAGTGTGAGTAAGGTACAGTGCTCTGGACTTGATCTTTTGACATTCTAATTAAATTGGAAACTGTCGAGAAAGTTGTTGGTTGAGTTGTGAATGTGGTTTTATGTATTACCCCTCCCTGTACACGTAGTTATTAAAATTTACTCACTGTTTGTGTAGAAACATTCGCAAATTTTCAAACAGCCGGCAGTGAAAGCTAAAAATTTGTAAAAAAAAACAGCATAAATATGTAAACCATTTAGAAGGTATACAAACTGAGAAACATCTGTGGAATGCTTTGAAGTCCGAATATACAGCAGTCAGAAAAATTATTTTGCGAGCAATATTAGTGACCGTGATGACGTTAACAATTGCTTTTTCCGTTTTTGAAAATAATGATTCACGTGAGAATTTTTATCGTACCATGAAATATATTAATGAGTTTCAGTTTTAATGCAATCAACTGAAGAAATATAAGTAGATATATGTGCGGTGTAAAGTGAGTATCTCGAGGGCTACACATTATTTTAAATTTAAAAAAAGTTTATATCAATAAACCAACCAAGTACCAAATTTTTTTTACATAGGATTATTTGAATATTCCTCTGTAGATTCCAGCTAAAATCATTCCTTAATATTGATAAACAAAGCCACAGCGATTAAAAAAAAATTATCTCAGCTTCTATTGGTCGTAAAGATTCGATTGGAGTATATATTAAATACACAACTTTAAGATTGATTTGTGTGAACTTAGCAGAACAACTTTGCAGAATTAAATTAATTATTTAAATTAATTTAAAAAATAAAAATTAAGGCGGTAAAACCAAAAAAATCATTTGTTAAAATCAGCAATAACTTTCAGAATGAAAACCCATAGGCCTATTATTTGCCGTTAATTAGCCGCTAATTAATCGTGAAAGTATCAATTTTACCGTTATTATTTTTTAAAAAAAATTTCGAGTGTTCTGCTAACTTCACATGGAACTTAGCAGAACATCTACCAAAAATTTGTTTTAATTAAAAGTAGGTAGCTCAGAATTTGCCGTTTTTTAACCGTAAACAAATGGTGCAAATGAAATTTAAAAAATATAAAAATTAAGGCGGTAAAACGGGGGCGAGCGTAGGTGCGTCTTTACTATGTACATACTTCGGTATGCGATGTAAAGCAACGACAGGCGCAGTTAGTACTTGGATGGGTGACCATTCCAACGGAAACCGCGTTCTCGCCTCACACATTCCAGCGGCTTGTATATCAGTGTATGCGCGGAAGCTATACAACCTTAGGCGAGGGTTGTATAGGAGATATACCATTCTTCGGAGGGGATGTAAAGCCGTCGGTCCCTTGTCTATTAAATGTTAGGCAAGTAAAAGATCCCTACTCTTCTTAAGGGAAGTGGTTCGGCAAAATTCCTGGTTGGGGGTAGCTCGTCTACAGGCGTCGGTGTTAGGCCTCAGTAGCGGAAATAGGCCGACGTTAAATAAATGTATTAAAAAAATTTAAAAAAGGCGGTAAAACTAAAAAATCATTTTTTAGAATCAGCAAAAACTTTGCAAAATTAAAAAGATTATAGGCCTATTATTTGCCGCTAATTAATTGTAAAAGTAACAATGTCACCACTCTTAATTTTTTAAAATTTTTCGAGTGTTCTGCTAACTTCATATGGAAGTCAGCAAAACATCTACTAAAAGTAGATAGTTCAGAATTTGCCGTTTTTTAACCGTAAACGAATGGTGAAAATGAAATTTAAAAAAATAAAAATCTAGGCGGTAAAAAAATAAAAATCAAGGCGGTAAAACCAAAAAAAAAGAACTAAGTTTGACTATTCCTTCAGGAATTTTCTATTCCCGCTTTTATAATTAATCATAACATTTTCGAATTTGTCTTCCGAATTTTGCAATTTTTTATTAAGAATTTTTTATTTTTTTTCCCCGAAACTCAGCCATTAAGCTCGTTTGAAAATGGCTTTTGGGACTCAGTTTTCGTTCAAGAATTTACCGTACCCCTTTCTATAATTAATCGTGTCGTTCTCGAATTTGCCGTGATGTCTTTACAATTTCTTTTGACATTTTTTTGATTTGTTTTCTCTGGAACTCAGCAGAACAGCCATTAAGCTCGTTTGATAATGGCTTTTGGTGCTCAGTATTCCTTCAGAAATTTACCGATCCCGTTCTTTAATTAATCGTGCCGTGATAATTTTGCAATTTTTTTTGGACATTTTGGATTTTTCTTTCCCCGAAATTCAATAGAAAAGCCATTAAGCTCGTTTGAAAATGGATTTTGAGAATCAGTTTTCCTTTACCCTAGTTATAATTGACGTTTTAAAATTTGCTGAGATAATCTACCATTTTTTTATTAATTAAGCAGTTAATTTTTTTCCTAAGTATTTACTAAACATTTTTAAGACTATTTCTCGTTTTTCAAGTATCGCTTCAAAAATGTCTTTATCCTGCATGTTATTCAGTTCTGTCTCATTTAATCATTTGTTTGATTTCACGATGTTTCGACTGTCTCATTAATGTTTTTCCTTTAAAAATCTTTTATTTAACCCTCGAGTCCGTTGCGGAGACTTTGATTATCATTTTTCTCTAGTGTTTATGTGTTTTCTTTTTTTGGTTTTATCGCCTTAATTTTAATTTTTTTAAAATTTCATTAGCACCATTGGTCCATGTGAAGTTAGCAGAACATCCGAAATTCTTTTAAAAAAATTAACAACGGTAAAATTGTTACTTTCACGATTAGTTAACGGCAAATTTCCAGCAAATAATAGGCCTATGAGTTTTTCATTCTGAAAGTTTTTGCTGATTTTAAAAAATGATGTTTTTGGTTTAACCGCCTTAATTTTTATTTTTTTTAAATTTCATTTTCACCATTCGTTTATGGTTAAAAACGGCAAATTCTGAGCTACCTACTTTTAATGAAAATAAATTTTTGGTGGATGTTCTGCTAGATTGTAGATTGTTTTATGGGGTCGTTTGGCTTCGAACAGCCTTACTTCACTTCGACCTAAAAGATCTTTTGTGATTTACCCTACATCTAGTTGTTGCCCAGGATACCAAGACTTTTTACAAAGCTTGTGATTTTCCTGGGGGTTAATTTCCCTATTCCTTCAGGCGTTAATTCCGCCTATTCTAGGAATTTTAGCCTAGTGCGGACTAACACCTTGCATTCACAAAGTGTTCCGCAGTTTCATTTGTAGTATCGCAATATCTGCATTTGTTGTCTACCGCCTTGCCCATATTCTTGAGATGATATCTCAAGGGGCAGTGACCAGTTAGAAGGCCTGTGATTAGCCTTAATTCGGATTTTTCAAGTTCGAGTAGCCTTGTGGCATTCTTTGTCGAATGTTATAAACTTTTTCGCTTGTATTTGGCCTGGAGTATTCCTCCAGTAGGACTTTTTCTTGTCATTTTTCCCATTCTTGGATCTCCTCCGCTATGTGTCCCTTGGCCAGACCACAGAACGGTTCGGGTCCAATGAATGGTGCTTTAGATTCTTTTTTTTTTGCAAGGCTGTCAGCAAGTTCATATCCTTGTACTCTCTCATGCCCTGGCACCCACATCAAGGTAACGTTGTTATTGTTGGCCAGTTACTTCAGGGATTGTCTACATTCCCAGGCAATTTTAGACTCAAAGGTATAGGACCTTAGAGCTTTTAGTGCTGCCTGGCTATCAGATAATATATAGATCTTTGCCCTTCGGATGCCTTTATTTAGGCATTCCTATGCCCACTCCTACCCCTTCAGCCATCTTCGATCCATCTGTATACCAGATGAGTGACCCTTGTTCCAATCGCAGTGCCTCTATCTGACGGCTTTCAATTAGCACGTCAAACGGGCAGTCAAAGTCTTGTTTGATTGGCATTGAGTCAGTGGGTTTGGTCATGAACTTCAAATGGATTAACTCCAGAATCTTTAAGTGACCAACCAGATCACCTGGTTTAAATTGATGTGCCTGGTGAAGTCGTAAGGCACTAAGTGCCGCCTCCTTCCTTACATGCAAGTGCAAGGGAAGTAGGTCAAGCATAGCCTCCATAACTGCTGTGGGACACGAGTGCATTGTTCCTGTAGTTCTGCTAACTTCCATGTGAAGTTAGCAGAACACCCGAAAATGTTTTCAAAATTAACAACGGTAAAATTGTTAGTTTCACGATTAATTAGCGGTAAATAATAGGCCTATAGTTTTTTTTATTCTGCTAAGTTCACACAAATTTAAGATTGTGTGTTTAAAGTTGTATTTTTAATTGGGAAAGTCAATTTTCTTTAAACTTAATACCAATTTTTATAACGTCGTTTAAAGCGAAAAGCTGACGAAATACACCTTGTCGGTTAATAACTTCTAACTGTTCCACGTGTCATTTCTTTCAACCTTAATTAATTACGTCCAAAATTACCGTTTTAAATATAAAAATAACATGTAGGTTTTTCTTTATTTAAATACGTGAATAACAAAAAAAAAACATAGGTGTCATAATATGACGCAATTTTTTAGTTTTACGTTATTTCCACGTAGACGAACGTAAATTGTAACAAGTTAAAAACATTTAACGGCTAGTTTAACAGATAATTTGCACATAGGCGTAATATAAATGTGTCGATTTTCGGTGGGGTCATTAGCGCTTGTCACGTTTTTCTAAAATAAATTGGCAGATATAATGAGGCCAAATTTTTAAACCGGTTAACACTGGTATCGCGTCGTGTTTGTGAGCAAACAGTTCCGTTGTTAGGACGCAAAACAAAACAATTAGGTGCCATTATTTACTTTGCGTCAGAAAGAATACGCTGGGTGTTATTTTTAACGCGCACTGAGAGTTGTTAGTGTTGCTTTAATGGAGCCAGATCTAGGTATTCACAGAACGATTCGGTGAAATTGATATATTTCGATCAAGGGTTAAATTAAATTATGCTTTGTGATTATTTATAGCAGTAGATGAAGTATCCATTTTAATTTGAGTTGAGAATAGCTAACTAAACCAAAAGAAGTATTGGTTTTAAATTGTTGACAACAATTATCAAAGTTAGGAATATTTTTTTCGTTATAAACAAATAGATTATCTCTTCGGCGATGCATGGCATCGAAATGCCGACAAAATCATCTGATAGCTGACATTTTTGCACTGAGTATTGCGGCGATAAAACATTTGTAGCTCTTTATTTAAAAAAAAAATAATCCACGATAATATCTCTTCATAGTGAAGATAGTAGTCGTATTACCATGGGTTATTTTTTTTAAATGAAGAGCTCAAGTGTTTGCTCAACGCAACAAATTATTTTTATAATAAGAAAATATTTGTGCACTTTTTAAAGAGATTTCTGTGAGTGGTAATGCTATTCTTCACTGTCAAGTTAGCATTAATATGGACCATTTTTAAAAAATCAAGAGCTACAGATGTTTTTTCACCGCAACAAACTATTTTTATGATAAGAAAATGTTTGGGCACTTTTAAAGCGATTTCTGTGATAATGCTACCTTCACTGTGACGTTAGCATTGCCGTGGGTTATTTTATTATTATTTTTTTTTAATAAAGAGCTACAAGTGTTTTTTCACCGCAACAATTTCGCAACAAAAAAGCTGCAATTAATGGGACCAAAACGGTTTCAAAATTATAAAGTTGTAGTGCTAACTTAATTGAGCTGTATTTAGAGCCGAATTGCATGAGTTGACCAAAGAATACAGGGTGTCTCACCGGGAACTGAATCGATCGATATAGAGAAAAGTACGCATCAGAAAATTTTGAAAATTTAGATAACTACTAATGTCGGTATGGCCAATCCAACTAAAATAATTACAAGCAGTTGACACTTCCGCTTATACCGGAAATCGATACCAACTTGCTTATTTCAAATGGAACACCCTATATATTTTAGGGTTTTTGAAAAGAGCATAAAATTCTGAGTCGAAAATATGTAGCATATATCCTATACCTAAACCTAGTCGTTTCAGAGATATTTGACATTTTATAGAAAATTTGACAGGTGCAACGGTTTGCAAGAACCGTTATAACTTTCTTCGTGTAAAAGAACCTCATTTACCTTCTTGTCACGTAAAAAGAACACGAGGAGAACTACGTTCTACAACTGAAATAAATTCAATAATATCATACCAAGTGTTCCGTTTTTCGCGTTACATTTTGTCAACTTCAAACCGCGACAACTTGTTTAGGTCAAATGGAACACCCTATATTTTTTTACGTCAAGTTGTGTAAAATTGAATTCCCTTTTTTCTGATATTAGCATTGTGGGGGTTGAAGTTACAACTTTTTGAAATATTTGCGATTTTATTAGAAATTCATGAATTGTTGTGATCATTTCATCAAAATAGCTATGATTAGAAACAATCAGTCATTATCTTATGTCAAAAATGCCAGCACGTTTAAATTATAACAACGAAAACTTTTTAAATTTGTTTATTATTTATGGAGAATGTGATAAAATAATCAAGAACTTGCAGCACATTTGCTACTCGCTATCCACAAAAACGCAAAATAACACTAACACTGTAACATGCGTATTAATCGAATTGAAGATATGGCATGAACTAAAATAGCATAGATAAGATCAACTTAAAATATGATTTCATTTTAATTTAATAATTGCTCAAAATTCCGCCCTCGAACCCCGACACATTTTTCGCACCTTCGGATTAGTTCCTCATGGGTAGCTCTT
This sequence comes from Leptura quadrifasciata, assembly GCA_963675555.1. Taxonomy (NCBI): domain Eukaryota; kingdom Metazoa; phylum Arthropoda; class Insecta; order Coleoptera; family Cerambycidae; genus Leptura; species Leptura quadrifasciata. The sequence goes on from OY776679.1 coordinate 5,055,824, forward strand.
CTAATTGAATCTTTCATTTCTTACCCCTTGCATGCAATCTTCAATGGTTGTTAATGGGCTCTCATAAACTTTATTTTTAATAGTTCCCCAAATGAAATAATCTAAAACTGATAAGTCGGGCGAGCGAGGAGGCCATAAGAAAGGTCCATTATTGGCAATCCATTGATAATAAAAAATTTCTTGTAAATAATTATTAATTAAATATGCGTTATGTGGGGGAGCACCGTCGTGCTGATAAAAAATGTTTCTATGTTCGGCGAGTAATAAACTCGCCTGTCTGGTCGATAGCCGAGTGGGTTAAGGCGCGAGGTGGCAATCGCGATTAATTACACGGACATCGCACCACCGGGTTCGAATCCTGGCTCCGGCGCTGGCACTGTCGGAGGAAATGGTTGTATGTCCGCGTTTTTTCAATGTGTAACCCCCTTCCGCACAAGCGGGGTTATCTAATTTCTGTGATGTTTATTTATTACTATTTATTTATTATGTAGCACCATTAAGATTAGGAAAAATACACGGCCCAAACATTGTTGGAATATTTATTTTGAAAGCGAGCTTCTAAAATAGGATGGGGATCCGTCCACACGATTATTATGAAAATTTACGACAGCGGCAAAGACAATTTTGAAAGGATTATATCTTTACAACTCAAACATGTATAATTTTATCAAAGAACTGTCATAGTATCGGTATTCACAATTAAATTTTTTTTAAAGTTCGGTACAAATTACAAATATAAAATACAAGGAAATATTTAACGTTACCTACAAGCCACTCTATGTTTTAGAGGACTTACATCTATAATGACCTTTTATTACTTTATCCCATTCCAAATGGGGCATAGGCGGCCACGGCATTTTTGAAGGTATTTTACGTGATTTTTTGAGACATAAATCGGTGTGGAAAACTATACTGCGAAATTGCACCACATTCTCTTAAATTTATATAAAGAGGATTTTTTTATTTAAATAAAACTTAATTTAACATAAAATCGTTCGAGTTAGTATACCAAATGTCTGAGTAGAGGAGACGAAGACCTACAGTTTATAGTGGAATCCGAACCACCATATAGTGTTCAGGTGCCATATTGGATTTTGACCGATCTCTCGGGTCAGGATTGATATGGAGATTTTAAGTATGTTATCGGGGCGAGCGTAGGTGCGTCTTTACTATGTACATACTTTGATATGCGATGTAAATCAACGTCAGGCGCAGTTAGTAATTGGATGGGTGACCGTTCCAACGAAGGCTGCGTCCTCGCCTCACACATCTTCCAGCGGCTTGTATATCAGTGTATGCGCGGAAGCTCTACAACCTTAGGCGAGGGTTGTATAGGGGATATACCATCCTTCGGAGGGGATGTAAAGCCGTCGGTCCCTTGTCTATTAAATGTTAGGCAAGTAAAAGATCCCTACTCTTCTTAAGGGAAGAGGTTCGGCAAAATTCCTGGTTGGGGGTAGCTCGTCTACAGGCGTCGGTGATAGGCCTCAGTAGCGGAAATAGGCCGACGTTAAATAAATGTATAAAAAAAAAAGTATGTTATCACATTTTAGAACATAATGCACAAAAAATCATTTGTGTCGTAATTTTGACCAGGTTAAAAATATTTTTACTGTCATCTAAACCTTCTCGTCGATATTGGATAAATATCAATACATGATTGCAAATCCTTGCAAACAAGTACATAAATTATGGCACCTCAAAATAAAATAACCGTGTTTACGTTCATTTTAAATACGCATAGGTACCTAAAAGCCACACATTTTAAAATCTGCTGCCACGTTTCTAAAAATAAAACAATCTGAGATTACAAGTTAAGATTGCATCAGTAAGACAATAGCCGTAAAAATAAACTAAAAATAACCCAAACCCGGAACAAGTCATTAAAACCGTTTTACCTGCTATATATATATATATGAAAATATTTGGATACCGACTATTTTCAACCAGTTAGCAACTGGACCAGAAAAATTGTTTTATAGGATTTTAAAACACGGGTCCACCGTCGGTCGTTCCTACATTTATATTTAGCAAAGAATATCAAACCGTTGTTGTTTGTAAATTTGACCTTTGCATAAAAGCGTTCCGACAATTTCAGGATTTTAAAACTCATCCGCCAATATCGAGCGTGTCATTAGGAAAAACTGCAGACAACAAATAAACGTCAAATTACAATAATTATGCGAGTGATTATATCTGAAAAATAAAGTATTGGAGTAATAGTACCCATACCGATGTTTGATACTGAAAAACTGGAGCAGCGTAAGCCATTTTGATTTTTTTGTAAAACTGGATTTTTTTATTTATACTGTTTCACTATATACATTTTTGTAAATATGTCCCATTCTATTTGCCGAATGGCTAAAAACGCAATTTCTTCTATAAACTATTTTGATAGACAAATTTGGAACTTTTTTTAATGCAGCAAATCATAGTTTGGCGAGAAAAAAAAGGAAAAGTTATTATACTCAATACGCTATACTCTTTATTTAAAAAATCAAAAAACGTTGATTTCAATTTAAAAAATCATGATTTTTATTTTTATGATTTTCTTCTTAATGGAAACGAAAATTTAGAGTTATTTTGAATTGTGTTAATATTAAATATATATCAAGCTGTGCAAAATCTCAACAGAATCAAGAGTCCGGGTCAATTTGAAAGAAAAGGAAAGCCGAGAATCCTACCGTGACTAGTTCTTTAGTTAGAACATCATCAGCCGATTAACAAAATATTGATTGCATAGAAAATGTGCAAGTCAAAAAATCTGTAAAATCATTGAGACCTGGCTCCACCCCGCCATGCCGCAAAACCATAGCGACAACACTAGACGAGATTTACGCTGAAGAAAAAGAAAAATGTCTTTCTTGCCTCTTATAGGACGTACTACCAATATGTCGATTGACGGATGATCAAACGTCCACAACGAGCCAGTTGTGCTACAATTACAACCGAAGGACAAGAATTTCTGTATGAAACTATAGATACGTCAGGTCAACCTCATACCTCAAAATATTTGACACAGATTTATTGTGACCATATTTCGTCATATGAATCACAATATGGATGCAATGTGAAGTCTTTTGTTACTGACAACGCTGAAAATATGGCGGGTTTGGGATATAGTAGTGAAGAAAAAATCGAGTCTAAAATTATAACCTATAGCTGTTCAGCTCATATTTTAAATCTATTGTGTAAAATCAAGAATATTAAAGCAAATGTAGTCCAGGTGGTAAAGTACTTCCGCAACAATCATTTAGCAAGCTCAAAATTTCAGCAGGCAGGTGGTAAGACGCTAGTAATGCTGGTAATACCATCTTCCAAAAAGTTTCAAATATTGGCCTAAAACGCAGTGCGGAAGAATACTTACAGATTTTAAGATCTGCACTGACACCTTACCACTTTGATTATATGATGGACTCGTCTAAGCAAAAGTACAAGTTCATGTTCTCTGAAGAAACTACAAAAACCATCCATTGATGACTATCACAAGCTGATGATCCAGAAATCAAAAAACAGATACCTGCGTTGAAACAATTTCCCTGTACAATTGCTCCTTCAGCGTTAGTGGAACGAGTTTTCAGTACCTTTGGGCTACTACATTCCGATATAAGAAATAGATTGGGAATTGAAAAAGCAGGAAAATTAGTATTTTTGTTTAAGTATTATAATGATAATTAGAATTAAGTGTTTCTCAGTTTAATATTTTATATTTTCCATTGTAGCATTCGCTTGTGAAGGTTTGTTTCTTGTTTTTTTAATTGAAAAAGACTGACTCACTAAGTTATTTATTTTCGTTCAATAAATTTTCTGAAAATTATCATCGACTTTGATTTAACGTGATTTTTTTTTAAATCAGTCGATTTAAATCAATCAGCTCAACCCTGCTACATACCAGAGGTACATTTTTAGATATTTAATTTGCATTATTAAAGAGGCATGTCTTGATAAATTGCACGTTTTGGCCGCAACGGGAAGGTATTTCCAATGTTGCTCTCGTGGCTCCCCACAATAACCTGTTTCTTAATTTTCCTACGGTTTCTGCAACTGGGCGAGCAAACTCAGAAATGATAAGATTTCTACTTTCATCATTTAAACAAACGTCATCAGACTGTCAATAGTTCTCCCAGAGCCAAAATTTAGTATTTAAAACTGATCGGATTTCCAAGCGATTAGTTTTTCCAAGCTCTTTTTTCGGTTTATTATTAAATTACCCAACATTCCTGGGCTATACGAGCACAACAAGATTCCGGGTCGGTTTCTAATTTGATATAACAAAATATAGAGCTCCACTTTCGACGAAAATAAATACCAATTACGAAATCCGGTGTCTTGACATGACATAAAGAATATATTTCCAAACGGTAACGTAACAACGTAAAAAAATACGAATAACTCAGTCTCCCGCAGACTTCAACATAATATAAACACTACGTAATTAAAATTAAGTAATCAAACCTAAAAAATATAATTATAAAAAGCCCGAACCGGTAGTTTTTACGCTTTTGTGTTACTGTTATTGTTGCAAACATTGTTTTGTTTATAAACATTCCTTGAAATAATAAACAAAGAAGCATGTTACTTTCTAAAACCTTTCCACGAGACTGAATAATATTTATAATGCAATAACTAGCCGATAATAGCGAGGTATGTTATTATCCACTTTAAGATGTCAAAACAAAGCGCTGGAAGTTTCTGTTTTGCAAAGATTAATCCTTCATTTTACATTAAATGCATAATAATTCCTAATGGACAACTTAACGTTCAGAAAAATCGCTAATTGGACTGGTATTTCGTCACGTTTATAAAGTACCTATGTTAATCAAATCTAAATATCCACGCATGTTGACACGAGCGCTGAGATATGCAGGTATATATTTTCATTTATATTTTTAGCGATTCGTAACATAAACCAAGGGGTTCGATGTGATTTACTAGCGCACGGTGGCCATTGCTGCCACTCCCGAAAAACACCACCGAGCCGGATCGCGTCTACGCTGGCGCTGGGTAGGACTAGCATTGCCAACAGCGGAAGCCACATAACGCATGGTATAGGAATAGGAGATGGGAAGTGAGATGAATGCTATATCGTCTCAATGAAGCGGTATATAAAAGGTTGACCACTACAGCTGTTGTTTTTGTCTTCGTACACTATGATTACAGTGAAAATTCGACAGGAATATTCGCCTAAAATAAGAGTGCCGCGAATCAAATAGGACGATAATATATCTTGACAATACGTGATTTGATATGCATAATACTGTTAATTACGGTTAAGTATACACGACTCAAAATTGTACTTTAAATGCGCCATGTTCAAGGGGAAAACGTATATAATTCTGCATGCCGGAAGTAAAAAGGGTTCGTACCCGACGTACTACCCTTGTCAGCCAAAAATGTAAAACAGCTGACTATCACAATATGACCGCGGATTTGTTTGAAAAATGGTTTCCTGAATAGCTGTTACCTTATTACTCCAAATTCAGTTATCGTTATGGATAACGCTTCGTATCATTCGCGAATATTGAATAAAGTTTATGAAATCTAAAAATATAAATATTCCTGAAAAAATTCCACATTCATTAAGTTAGCTTTACCAAATCGAAATTTTACAATGTCAATATATGGATTAATTATCGCTTTTTTGTCATGAAAAGAAAAAATTTGTCGCGCCTTATTTAAAGAAAAAAACCATGGTAATGCCAACTTGATTGTCAAGTCAGCATTACCACGTCCCGAAACGGGCTAAAATGGTGGAAAAAAGAGCTCTGAGTATCAAAATAATTTGTCGTGAGCAAACATTATGCGAAAAACCATCCCTTGATGATTTACGGGGTGGTAATGATGAGTACGGGGAAAAATACGTTAATATAAGTATTCTTGCAAACTAGAAATTCGCGACAAATTGTCTCGTGGCACGACAAATTCCTACGCCCCTTACGATAAATTTCTGAAAAGAATCAACTCAAAAAAAAACCACCCCTTGATGATTTACGGGAGAAGTAGTGATGAGCGCGGAGAAAAATCTATTATTTAAATTATTTTTGTAAACTAAAAATTCGCGACAAATTGTCTCGTGACACTACCAATTCCTACGTCCCTTACGACAAATTCCTGAAAAATAATCAGCTCAAAAAAACCACCCCTAATGATTTACGGGGGGCGACAAATTGTTTCGTGGAACGACAAATTCCTACCACCCTTGTAAATAGGGGTAGTTTATAGGGGTTTATAGGTTTATAGGGATAGGGTAGTTCAAGGGGTAGTTTTTTGGACCGATTGTTTTTCAGGAATTTGTCGCAAAATTACATTACGCAGAAATAGGGTAATTAATACTTTTTTTGTACTTAGCACTACCACCCTCGTAAATCATCATCATCAAGGAGTGGCTTTTTGTACTGTCTTTTTTAGGAATTTGTCATAAGGGGCCTACAAATTTGCCGTGTCAGAGAACAGTTTGTAGCGAATATCCATTACGCAGAAATAGGAGAATTAATACATTTTTCTCTGTACTGAGCACTACCGCCCCCGTAAATCATCAAGGGGTGGTTTTTCGCATATTATTTGCTCACGGCAAATTATTTTGATAGTCGGAGTTCTCTTTTTCCACCAATCACGTTATAAAGAAAGAAAAAGAGTATCCCATTTTGAATGATTCTAGTAGTGAGCTTGCTGATAACTCCGTTACCATGTGACCAATTTTTTTGTCTCGAAACTATAAGAATTTCTTTTATTATTATTTAAACTTTCTTACTTTAATATATAAATAAATAAATAACACCACGGGTAATTACGACCCCCTTTATCCCTGAAGGCTCTTGAAGAGCCTTGTGTGGGAGGGGGCTACACATTTAAAGACAAGTGACGCACCCAATATTCGTGTATAGTGGAAAAATACCTCTCACAGTATTTTCCACTGCCACGACCGGGAAACGAACCCGGAACTTTTGGGTGAGAGGCAAGTGCGCTTACCTCTCGACCACCAGTCCATAATAGAAGTTCTTGTTTTTTATATTGTTTTAAACTGATATTGTATAAAGTATACCAGCTATGATATCTTACAATAGACGAACAAACGGAAGTTTTACACCACAGAGAGATTTGGCATGTTTCAGTCGTATCATAGATAATGAACAGTTTACTACAACTTACAACTGATAAAAATAATGAATGGTGGAAGAAACAAGACCAGGTTGCAGCGGATATTGTGGTTGAGGGGCCACAAACGTCATTTTACCGCTGATTTCTATTTCTCGATACGATTACTGTTAAGAACAATTCCTTAAAGCTAACTAACCTAAATTTCGTTAAAGGTAAAAGCGAAGGACATGTATATTTTTAAACGACTAACGATTTTTCCCAGCCCCGACTAACTTCGAATAGTACTTTATCAAATACCTGTCTATTTCTGTAATTGTGGGATCCCCTCCCCCCTCTTCAAGGTTTTACCTCAAAATGTATTCTTAATTATAGCTATAAATGATAATCGATATGGCAACTTCGGGGGCCAACCTACTTTTATGATGATTTCGGCGGTTGAATACAGGGCACAGGTGTACATAATAGACAGGTTACCTTCGTATATTATTGGGAATCGAAATAATTGCCTAATATGGTTATAACTGTTCTACTTTGTATTTTACATTACACAAGGATTTTCCTAAGAGATCTGTTTATTTTCTTTGTAAGACGCATTAACAATAATTTATACCTCATTTTCCCAAACACCATTCCAATGTTGTACACCACACAGATACAATTTGCGAATTAATCAAATACATATAACTTTGACACCAAATTCTTTACTTTTCCATTATAATTCGGTTAATAAAATTAGAGTATATTAAAAAATAATCATGGAATTCATCTATATTGAGCCTATTTCAGCTAATGAGCTATATGTTATTAGGAATCTTAAAAATAAGAAATCATCTGGAATTGATGGTGTCACGACGCAAATACTTAAAGGCATAATCCAACACTTAGAGGCCCCCCTATTATATTTATTTAATTTATCACTGAATAACGGTATTTTCTCTGACTGTCTAAAAGTAGCTTCAGTAATACCAGTCTTTAAAAATGGGAATAATGATGACATTAAGAACTATCGGCAAGTATATTTTCTAAGCTGTTGGAAAAATTTGCAACATCTCGTTAAAAACATACTTACACTATGCCAACATGGTTTCAGACCTGGTAAATCTACGGAAGCTGCTTCTTATTACTTTACTATAGTTCAAATGTGCTTTTAGAGGGCGGTATATTAAAACATAATATTTTCAATCGCAAACTCCTCTATAAAATGCTTATTTGACTATAAGGAACGTAACCAGACTGCAACCAACAGCTACTCTCCGGGCTATGTGCCCCGCCGAGCGCTGAATTACAAGTTACAAGCCTGGCGCGTTAAATGTAATAATTGCATATTAATCAAAACGCTAATGCTTCGATTGCAACAAACACCAGCCGAAAGACTGATCCTACTTAAAGGAGTTCTCGTGCCAATTGTGACACACCACTTGCAGACTGCAGTTTCGAGCTGTTGGCTCTCGTCAGTGCAAGGTAGGCATGCGACGACCGACACGAGGATCGTTTGACCATTTAATACATTTCGGTATCTATGGGATAGCGACATGTAAAATAGTCAGCAGGCGCCATCTAGCGGTCCAGTGTGTTGCAATCGAAAAATAAATAGCCTGATTGGGCTTAGCATAGTTCAAATGTGCTTTTAGAGGGCGGAATATTAAAACATGATATTTTTAGTAGCATACTCCTCTATAAAATCCTTATTTTACTATAAGGAACATAACCAGACTGCAACCAACGGGCTATGTGCCCCGCCGAGCGCTGAATTACAAGTTACAAGCCTTGCGCGTTAAGTGTAATAATTGCATATTACCATCAAAACGCTAATGCTTCGATTGCAACAAACTTTACTATGTCTACAAAAATTTGGATCAGGGTAAATATGTTGAATTGGTTAATTGACATTATTATTATCAAACTGCTTAGCCAAAGTTGGCAGTAATGATATATTCTACTTGTAATACTTTATATGCATGTGTGGCATTAGTATTTTCATATGTTACATATTTATTATTATTATTATGACATGTTCTATATCATTGTCTCTGATCGAAAGGATAAATAAAGATTATTGTTATTATTATTAAATACATGGTTTTGCACCAACTCTTCTAGAAGAAACTAACTTTTTTAACATATTACCTAACCGTTGAAATATATTCAATAAAATATTTACAAACATGTTCTGTTACGACACGAAAAAATATAAATAAAATTAACAGTTAAATTGTTATTAGGCAATGTGGGAATGTAAAGAATTTGGTAAAAAACACGCTTTCTTTCAATGTGCAATTAAAGCTTTAAAACCGTGTAGTTAAAAGGTGCAACAATCTCTGCTGCGAAGTAAAAGGTGGATTTTAAGATTACAGCGTAAAAAAATGCTGAACGGTAATTCAATATTTTGACCAAAACAAAAACTACATGTTACATCACAGCCCGCGCGGGCTGGAGTAAAGGCGGATGCGCGTAAACAAAATATAAGGTACCGAAGCTACTTTTCCATCATATCAAGTTGTTTACATATGTCTGTATACCTTTTCATGCTTCAAAAACTTTTGTATAACGTGTGAAAAATTGCCCCCTTTAAATTCACAAGGGAATGAATCCGGTTTTTGAAATTGGCACTTTTAGTTCGACAAAAAAATCAATGGGGCCCAAATCCGGAAATCGGCGTGGCCATCGACCTCAAGTGCTATCGACAATTATCTCTACATTTTCTGTTAAAAATTGTCCGTAGTATATAATTTTCTGTTATCTGGAGAGGTATGCTGAGCCCCAGACGCTAATACCATACCTAATTAGGGATTTCGCTAGGCTGTTATATTTCACCAAGAGAGTTTTTCTATTTAGTATACTTTTCAGGTTATAGAATTTATATATTAGTTTTCTTAGCTTCCCGTTTGAATATTTAATATGGTTATCCCATTTTAGATGATTATCGAAAATAACACCGAGGTATAGTAGTGGTGTTTCGAATGTAACTATTCGTTTCTCTATCTATAAGAATAGGTTGCACCGTTTGGGATAGTCCTGCCTTCATTGGAGAAAAGGCCATCAATTTTGTCTTTACTATATTTAATTTTAGCAAATTTGTGTCCGTTAGTTTTTGACTGTACTAATTGCCGCAGTCGCCTTTTTTTTTAATGCCTTGTTTATATTTACGTCCTGGCGGAGTTTAGCTTACAGCCACTCTTCCACTCAACCAGGACGGCGAAATGAGATGCCGTTCACCTGTCCAAGCGACGGACTCGAACTTCGCCGATCGAGGTCTCAGCGCTTAAACCGATGACGGTACCTCACTTCCCCCGCTAAGTTCCAGGTCTCTCCCGAATAGATCAATGCAATAATGTCATCTGCATATGATATGATGTTGCACTCAAAGTTTTTGTCCAGTAAGCCGTTGATAAACAGCAGGAATAAGGTAAGACCTAAGACTGTTCCCTGTGGAACTCCAGTTTTTCTTATTTTCTTAGTGCTGAGAGCATTGCCAATTTTTACTTGCTGGGGTCTATTTGACAGATTGTTTTAATAAACTGTAGGCAATATCTTAATTCCCATCTTGTTTAGTTTGTTCAGTAACTGGCTATATGACACCGCATCAAAGGGTTTTTGCAGATCTAAAAAGATAGCTATGACTTTTTCATTCTTTCCATAATTGGTTGTAATTTTATATCTCTTTTATCTGTTAGTAACTGGAGAAGTTATTCTGTGCTTAGATTTCTTTGGAAACCGCACTGATTTTTTGAGATAACTTTATTATTTTCAAGATATGAACAAAGGCTATGGGTCAGACATTTTTCGAAAATTGCGATATTATTTATTAACGATATTGGACGGAAATTTGTCATGTAATTTTTGTTAATTTTAAGATAACAAAGACATCTTCTTGCTCCTAATCAATGCAAATGGCAGCCAAATGAATCAACCCTATCTTCATAAGACACCTACTACCTAATTTCTGTAATTGTAAACATTTATTTGTTACCATTTCGGGCGTTTTGTGATCATGAAGAGAAAAGCTCCTCTCTTTAATCTCCTGACAGAAAGAAAATTAACATGAATAGTTAAAATAGATATCCGCCGCTACTGTTCCAACTAATCTCCTTCATAACCAATAATTAACTGTGTTTTACTTCTACCGGCTAGATTTTTGGGAAAACCCACGACATTAAACAATACAAATTGTTTATCTTCTCCGTGGTTAACGCTCCTTTTATTCACTTATTAGGAGAGAACAGACTTATTTTTAGTCTTGCGGTTCGGTTTTACCATTAACCGCGCTAATACCGTAACCGATAAGACAATTGATATTTAACAGTTGCTAAATTCCATCGGCCGTACCTTTAAATTTCCTGAAACTTGACTTCAGTTTGTACACCGATTTCCGTGAACAGGTAGGTTACGGACAACAGTCGAATTTGAAAGCACATTACCCAGAAAAACGTCTCGAGTTGTAGTTTCCACGTTATGCTTCTCAAAATAAGCAACAACGTTAACTCGATGCAGCGTAAACAATAATTACCTGTGATGGCGCTTCATCTCTTAACGGTCCAGTAAAATAACAGAAAATTAGGTGTAGTGTATCCAATGTCAATTGGCCCAAATTTAAAAAAAATTAAACATACCTATATAAAAAAAATTAATGTTCTATTTGCACCAATATATCGAATTTAATTGTTGTTTCTTAGAAAATTCAGTACCTACTACACGTCCACCAACATTTAGTGGGCTGTGTAACATTTGATAGCAAACTATCCTTCAATTGCGAGGGGGTAATCACTCCTTCGAAAGGTGCATATTACATTAATACTTCACCGGACTACAATATACTACATCATACTACATAGTATTTCATGCTTACTTCACGGCACTTCTTACATACTTCACGGTACTTCATTATAATTGTTTATAGAAAAAAAAGTACCAATTACAGATAAATAAATAAATAAACACCACAGAAATTAGACAACCCCAATTCCAGAAGCCAGGGCTTGTTCGGAAGGGGGTTACACATTGAAAAAACGCGGACATACAACCATTTCATCCGACAGTGCCACTGCCGGAGCCAGGATTCGAACCCGGTGGTGCGATGTCTGTGTGATTAAACGCGATTGCCACCTTGCGCCTTAACTTACTCGGCTATCGACCACACAGATCAGGAATTATATTAGATAAGTAATTTTAAAAGATATATTTTGCTATTACATTCATTAATCATTATTATTTTAACTTATATACATATACCTAATTATTTTAATAATTAATTAATGCCAAAATAAATTTTAAAAGCCCTTGGTTCTCGTACACACACTAAATCCCAATTTAATTTTTTACTCCCTTTAATAATAGGGCGGGGGTGGCTAATGCCAAACAAATTTTAGAGTCCCTTGGTTCTCGTATACACACTAAATCCCAATTTAAATTTTTATGCCTTTAATACTAGGATGGGGGTGGCAATGGGGGTGGCAGAGAGGGTAGCTAACGCCAAAACATTGTTTTGAAACGTTTCGTTCTTGTATACACACTAAAACAATTTTTTTTTACTCTCTTTCATAATAGTCTGGGGGTGATTGTGGGGTTGGCTGATGCCAAACAAGAATTTTGCGACCTTGACTTTCGTACATGCCCTAAACTGCCATTTTATGGACTCTTACCTGCTTGCCTTGTCAGTTTACCCTTATTTATCCCCGAACCCTTCAACGGAATTAGATCAAAATATTCAAAATATAATCTAGTTCCAGATCTCGTTATAATACATAAGTACCAAATTTCAAGTCAAAATTATAAACAGTTCCAGAGAAAACGAGCGCACAAAAAATACAGGCAGACCGACAGACAGAATTTTTTTTTCGCTCAAATTTAAAATCTCGACGTTTCATGACATTTTAAGCCTATTTCCGTCATTTTACGCATAGCTGGCCGCCATAACTTTCTAGAATTGTCATGGAATTCATTTTTTCGTTCAACGAATTGTGAATTCAATTGAAATTTGAAAGACTACACTTTAAAAATAAAACAAAACAAAAAATCACTTAAACAGAGAGTTACTTCTATTTTATCATAGCTTGTCGACCTCGACGCCATTTTTAAAAAATGGCCGATTTAATGTGTCTGTACAATTTGTCAGACATTAAACAATTTAAGTACCTATACAATATGAATTAAAATCAAATTATGTTTTCTTACATCTTACACTTTACAGTATCCGAACTACCGAATCCGAAGGACTTGCAGAACATTAACGAGGATTTTGTACAAGTTATTAACTGCGCCCATAAATTCTATTGTGTAATGCACCAAAACAAACAAACTGCAATAACGAAACAACCTTAAATAATGTTGAACAGTCGATCTTAAATTGTAATAGCCCCGGATCGCTTGCCAACTTTAAAATTAAAAAATATTACTTCATTTGTCATTTGAGACAAATTCCTCGAGGGGTATCGTGAATTGATAGAAAAAAATCCTGGCGACATTCCAAGATTGTGTTCCGAAAGAGATGGCCGACTGGAAGGTTAAATAACAATAACAAATATGTGGTAATTACCTCATAACGTTTTGTCTGTATAAATATGGTTGGAAGCATAGTAAATCTAAATGGTTACTTTATTCCGGTGGTTTCCTACAAAACTCCGCAATTATTCTTTGGCCATCTTTAATAGTGATAATACACAGGATGCACTGCATCCTGTGTATCAGTATTAAAAGAGATCGGATGTATAGTTCAAGTAGGAAAATCCTGAGACATAAAATATCCAAGAAAAACTTTACAATCATTAAAATACCGGTACTCTTTTTTAGTGCTGTTCGCAAATTGATTCGCTTACCTTTATAGGTTTTTAATGTGCGTCGGGTCTCGGGACGTTATTTGATGTCAGACTTGGCGCCATGGCCCGCGACAATATAATTATGTTGTAATGTTTTTGTTGCGTTTTTTATTTACTGGGATCTATTTACTTCAACTTAGCGCAATGGCCCGCGACGATAATAATTATGTCGTAAAGTTTTTGTTTATTTATTTTTTTTCTTTCAGGAAGTCCTTACTTGGACTATACCGAAACAGTTTGGTCCAGCTTAATTAAGGAGGAAATTACAGCCTACGCCGAATCCGGTGAACTGAGGTCCCAAAGGATCCGATCAGCGTCGCCATATTTTTTTTTATAAAACTTAAATAGTTCTTTAAAAAGTAGTCCGTAACATTCAGATAGTGATAATATATGTATTCATTTCAGATATAGTCCAATTGGAAATAGGATAGTCATAACAATGTTGCGCGAATATAGACTTTTCAATGTTATAGAATTAATATTTAATAGATTTTTATCGATATTGTCAAAATCCTCGTTACAACGATATATCACAAGTAGGTAATTGCGAGAGTAATTCAAAATAGCGTCATACATTCGAAAAAGTGAAAGGCCAAGTTGGCAACTGCAAGACTGTTTTCAAAAAATTCATCCAGTAGGCCTTGAATCTGATGTTTCACCTTCATTTTTATTGTTGTATTTCAATAAAAGTTTACTACATGCAAAAACCACTATTTTGAATTGAGAAACAATTTTTTGAAAAAGCATAAAACGCAAATGAATTTTATTAATTTTTTTAAAATGGTAACCATATTTTTACTTGCATCAAAGCCCAAAACATTAACCTACTTCATCAGCATTTATATGAAGCTGATACAGGTAGGTGAAGTTCATTATTGCAATAGGGTTTTCCCAGTAATTTTATTTTAACAATTTGTGTCGTGAAAATGATATAATAAAACATTTTATTAATTTACAACAATTTACTTTTCTAATAAGAATTATTTCTAAGAAAATATCGTTAAAACAACTTGCTGATAATTTCACTGATTTTTAAAACGGGCATTTTTACGCGCCAGAATTACGTATCTACCCGGAAAACCAATGAGATTATGGATATAATTAGTTTGTAATAGATTCTAACTATGTGTTAAAGAAAGCTTTCCTCTAAAACTTCTCAGAATTTCAATTTGTAATGCTTGTACTGTGATTGGTCTAAAGCAGTGGACGTGTAAATATTGGCCAATCAGAATCCAGATAAATGCCGCACAAGTTATTCGTGAAACCGTCGGACGTTAATATTTTGTACTGTAGTTTAGGTTTAACCTTCACCGACATTACACATCAGATGACTAACCTAAAACGTTAAATTTATATTTTTATGTTTGTATTGTTTGGAGTGAAAATATTATTTTATCAGTTTCTGGTTTATGTTTTATTAATTCTACAATCAAAATGGAATCAAGTGGAAGAGGGATATATTAAAGGTGCCGCTGATAATTTACCTAAAGTAGAAAAATCCTGAGTGCTGTCAATAAATAGAGGTTATCTTCTTCTTCTTCCACGTTTATGGCCTTTACCTATAAGACAGTTGGCCAAAATAGAGGTTATGTTATATTAACAGAGATCAAGATTAATAAACAATCTTGAACACAGACAACCTCTGTGATGTGATTGGATTTCAGGGTGTTGACGTCACAACGCGCCAATTTATGGCTGTTTAAAATGAACCCAATATTTTTCAAACTTCAAGTTTTTTTTTTACTATTAGTAAAATTAATAAGATAATAAATATGCCATAAATCATTTTTTTACGTGAGTTAAGTATTTCAGCAATATTTTTTTTTCTGGGAAAACCCTATTGGTTACTAGCGAGGTTACTAGAAAATAGAAACATTGTTCCCAGAACTCTGTTCATAGACGAAAGTCGGTTGGCTAACAATGGCCAATGGCATGTTTAACCGAATTTGCGTTACTGGTCTCAGGAAAATTTACATGAATTTAGAGAAGAAATCACCAAGAAGTGTTTGGGGTAAATGTATAATGTATGGGTAGGAATTGTGGGTACTAGGATTATAGATCCTATTTTATTTCCGGGTATATTAAATGAAATTAGGTACCTGAACGTTTTGGAAAATGAAATTGAGGGCCTTTTAGGAGAATCATCTGTGAATTTGAGAAGAAGCATTTATTATCAACAAGATGGGGTTCCGCCACATAACCTTCGAGATGTCTCTAATTATTTAGAAAAGAGATTTAAAATTAAATAAATACCTGTGTGATTAATAGCGATTGCCACCTCACGCTTTAACCAACACGGTTATCTAAACAGAGTCTTATAAATGAGCACAGGGCTTGATAATAGCTTGATAAAGCTGGTAGAACTTTACCCAAGAACTGTCATAGTATAAGTATTGCCAATTAAATTTCTCAAAAGTTAGTTAAGTAAAAAAGTTCTAATTGACTCGATTGCCACAGCTACTGAGATTATTCGATACTTTTCCCCAACTCTAAATACCTCAAGTATATTGTCTAGGACGCTTTAAAAAAACTGTACCATTAAGAATTCTGCATTTTCATTCTGCAGTAAACATCAACGATACAAAGCCGAAAAATTATTATGTATTATTTAAACAAACATTTCGAAAGTTAAACAACTGAATACCTAGTTCTTACAATTATAGCAATGTCGCTCATTCTCGCAATTGTCTTCTCTTCTAAAAACCGAAGGCTGCTCCGGGATATTCCCGTTGCATTCGAGCGAACCCCAAGCGCCGGCAACGTCGCTCGGCAGATTAGCGTCAAGGCCGCCTCGAAATACGACGCTACCAGACGTCGGCGTCGGCCTCGTGTTGGTGTTTTGCCACCCCTCTCGCCCCCGGCCCCTGCGGCCCGTCCCGGGCGGTCGTCTGTCTCATTTTAAGTTCGTATTTGTCAACGCAGCCGTATCTAAATTAACTCGACGTACAACATCTAGACGGAAAAAAAAACAAGTGAAAATTGTGGCCGTCGAGATACCGGCACGGCGTATGGTTCGTTTGGGGAAGTTATGGGGAAATTTGTCAGGGGATTTGGCTGCATCCTAGATGACATTTCATTGACTAAGTTTGCAATTAATCGGCCAGTGAAGAATCACAACTTATTTACGGCGGAACGCCATAGTGTATAGCAGAATTGGATTTCGTTTATATCGAAATTTTTTATAATCGTTGAATACTCTTTACAGAGTGATAGATTTATTGATGATACTCGAAACTGTTTTTTAAAGCACTAATAATATCTGTTCCACTTTTTATAAAGCTTAAAAATTATTGCTTTAAATGTCATTGCTATATAGGCTATATTATAGAAATAGGTAAGCTGTAACTCAGCTGTACATACAGATTTGAGAGATAAGTAGTTTTATATACTCTGAAGTAAACGAGGAAAAGGGAAAGAAAACAAAAATCGCTTACGTGAAAGCGAGATAGATGATTGTTATATTATTAGTGCAGGAATGAAAGTTTCTCGACTCTCATGCACCACGACCGCAATCTACATTCCGTTCGCCGGCAACAATACCGATGCCCTGCGTTGGTATACGACGAGGTGATAAAAACAAAATTTCACGAAGTGTGGAGCGTGCTGGGAGTAGTATATATCCGACTTTCTGTTCCTAATTTTTGCATTCTATTTCGCACTCAAGATATATATAAAGCTGCCTTTACCGAATCTGCATATTATACAAATATTTATACAGGGCGACTCATAAGTAATGGTACGCCACTTAATTGTAGATAGTAGAAGTCGAAATATTAAGATTTAACCAATAATGCCTTAATGAAATATTTATAGGTGTTGGAGTTAAAATTAATTTTTTTGTTTTTCTTTGTAATTTATTGACTTTTTAACATTTTATCATGAAAATTGGTGGGCGGGGGTTATTTGTGGTGGGAAATCATAACACACCTTCAACTTTCGTCTAGCTCCTAGAGGGCGCTACGTACACTATATTTAAAAGGGCCATAACTTCTTCACCCGCATCTTTATCGCTATTTTCGCATAAAGGTTGTACTCCTCTTATCATTTCTTAATAAAAAAACCGCTGCCCAAGGAATCACCACTTCCACATCCAGATTTTGTATCCAAGTCTTTTACACACTAAATTCCAATGTAATATTTTACTCCCTTTAATAATAGGACGAGGGTGGCAATGGGGTGGTAGAGGGGTTGGCTAATATCAAAAAAAATTTAGAGGTCCTTGGTTCTCGTATACGCACTAAATCCCGATTTAATTTTTTATTCCCATAAACAATATGGTGGGGGTGGCAATCGGGGTGGTGGCTAATGCCAAATAAATTTTAGAGGTCCTTAGTTCTCGTACACACACTAAATCTCAATTTAATTATTTACTCCCTTTAATAATAGGGTGGAGGTGGTAATAGAGGTGGCTAACGCAAAAAAATTTTTCTTAAAACATTTCGTTCTTGTACACACACTAAATCACATTTAATTTTTTTTACTCCCTTTGATATAGCGTGGGGGTGGTATTGAGGGTGATAGTGGGGATGGTTGATGACATTTTAAGCCTATATCAACAAAAAAATATTTTTTAGCGTTACTATACTTCCACTGCACATGGAAGTAAAAGGGGGTGTTACATTTTTAATATTTGACATTATGTTTCTTGGCTTTTATATAATATATTATAGATCGAAAACAAAACTTTCTTTGATAGATTTGAGCAAATCAAAGATGTAAGATGGGTCGAAAATACGAGGTGTTTGGAAATTCCTCTCGTCAACTTTACGTGATGGTTTTGCAAAAGTTTGAAAAAAGACTCTAAAGTTTACTACCGGAATTTACGGACACCCTGTATACAAGAAATCAAGGGTGAGTTACCAAGGTCAAATAGTGCGTTAAATATCCTCATTCTTATTTTACACAATTCTTAAAAACGAGCCAAAAAAATTCAGAATTGATTTCAATATATAAACTAGCAAACTGAAGACAAGGACTTATGTTTTATATTGTAATCTTAGTTAAAATTAAGTTTCCAAAATTTTTTCCTCCTTGATTATTCAACGCGAATGTACCACTCATTCGTCTCAAATTCACCATAAATTGTTTCATACCTTACAAATGCCTTGACTTTTCGTACATGCCCTAAATTTTATGGACTCTTATTTGCTTGCTTTGCCTCCCCGAACCCCCCAACGGAATTAGATCAAAATATAATCTAGTTGCAGATCTCGTTATAACACATAAGTGTACCAAATTTCAAGTCAATATCATAAACGGTTCCAGAGTAAACGTGCGCACAAAAACAGGTACACTTGTTTCAAGTCTCTAAGTACAATAGGTTTTGAGAAAAGTACAAATAAAAAGTTGCATGCAAATGCATTATACAAAATTATTTTGGCGGCAAAATTCGACATTCTTTAGTTGTAAATATTTTTTTCTCTGTAGCTAATACGCTTATGCGGTAATTATTTGCATGACGTTTAACAACTTCAAAATTTCAGACATTAAAACAAAAACAAATCATGATACGCTTTTAACTAGTAGGCATACCTAAATAATTTAATTCAAAATGGTAAACAATGTATCACAAATAATAAGAACTAGAACAATAATAAGAACAGCTTTAAAATGTATAATACCTAATAAATGTTCAACATGGCCACCATTAACCTCAATACATTTTTTTGAACATTTATTTAAAGACTGTCTAACTTTAAATAACGATTCTCTGTTATCCTTAATAGTTTCCACAGCTTCACAATTTTTTCCCATAATTCTTCCTGGATATTTGTTATCATTGTATACTAAATTCTTACAGTAGCACCAAAAGTAAAAATCCAAAGGATTGAGGTCAGGACTACGAGCTGGCCAAGGAAATTCACTTCCTCGGCCGATCCAGTGATGTGGATAGTGGCCTATTTAATTGATTACGTAATTCTGGCGAATAACGTGCTGGGGCTCCATCCTGCATACATGTATAGTTGAGATTAGAGCTTCCCGGCACATAAAAAACGCAACAAAAACTTTACCACCTCATTAAAATGCCATCACTATTTGTGCCATCTCGACAGCAAATTGACTCGCTTACCTTTATAAGTTTTAATGTGCGTCAAGTTGTTAGATGACAGGCACGCTGCATGGCCCGCGGCGATAATAATTGTAAAGTTTTTGTTGCGTTTTTTGAGTATCGAAAAGTGCTGACTTGAACTATACTACATATTGTTTCTTAAATGTATCGGAACATCATATATAAAATTTCAGGAAGAATGTTTTCTAAAAAGTCCAGATAGGATGCGCCATTTAAATTTGGTCAATCGGTCCTAGTATGTAGTTTCCAATGACACATTTATTTTAAATTCGTACTGGAAGTGTTTTTCCTTGGATAAATACAGGTTCTCAAGTTCCCACGAATGACCATTTCTCCAATTAAATGCCCAACGCCGGGTAAAAGTGACCTCATTCGTAAACAATATTCGTTTCATAAACATAGGGTCATTATGTTGTTTTTTAAGCAAAAATAATGAAAACTGCGACCTTGAGTGTAGGGAAGTCTTTACTTGGACTATATCTCGATTTCCGTGGATCGTAAAGAGGTGAAACAAAGTTCATTCTATGCAAAATTAAAAATAAATTTAGACATGTAACGAGAGAAAAAAACGAAGGGACCGCTAAATAAACAACCACATCATGAAAAAATACTTTACCTGTCTATTTATCTTCTTGTTTAAATACCTACACAACTTTCCAATAACAACATGATTTGGCGACTTTTTCAAAGCAATAAATTAGAGATACATTATCACTAAGTACTAACAACATTTGATATTTTCTTATCGCTTTTTATTATTCTTACACTTTACATTTGAAGAGGTGACATCAAACAACTAATTTTTGTTTCATTGTAGATTTTGTCTGTATTGATAAAGCATGGCACCACACACGCGTTCTCTGGGATCCAACAAACTTTTTGACTTGTATAAACGCCTGGGCGCAAACTTCGCTATTTTTATTTATAATACTAATATTTTCATAAACAAAACACGCCTGGGCATGACCAACCCAAACAGGATAATCGAGAAGGCCATGGGGGCTGTCTTATTTACGAAAAGGTCAGGTAAACTAAGGTTTGCAAGTCTTTCCCATGATATTGATCAGTTATTTTCCTTTAGTTATTCATGAATACAGTCAAAGGCGGGAAACTAACAATAACATTGAAAGTAGTGGATAAAATAACAATTTTAGGAAATGATATACAAATAAACCGTACAATATCTTTCATATAGAATGTTTTGTGTAGTATTCGCCGAAATATACGACAGTATTTATATATAAATAAATACAAGGAAGGAATTCACAATAAACAAAATCTAAAAATATGCTTATACATGTATCAAGAAGGGGAGAAGTTATACAAGCTGTGTCCAAATAGGCAAGTCACGATTGGGATGGTGCAGGTATAAAATCAGCCCTATTATTTCGGGTGGTCTAAATCGGAAAAAACAACAGGAGACATTACGCGTTATAGAAACCAAAGGGTCCAAGATATGGTGTATTAGTCTGAGCTACTAATAAATCAGGGATTTGAAAAGTTGTATTAGAAAGCACCAAAAGAATATTTATTATATTCAATTTTCTGTGTTCTTCTTCTTCTTAATGCGTCGTGTTTCCGCAATCGATATGTTTCCCGCGCGTTTTCCTCTCAACCGAATATTAGCAAACCTGCTTGCCTGTTTATACACACATATCGCTGACAATAAGTTTGTGATTAAAATTATGTAAAATTTGATACGTGAGAGGAAAAAACTCTTAGTTTTGCGCAACTGATTGACAATTTATTCAGAATCAATACTTACACGTTTCTAAACATTTTTGACCTTAACCTAGGTATGAGGAAGTAAAGATGCACAGCGGAATTTATATTTTGCACGGAAATTTAAGGGGGCGCCTTCTTAATATCATCTGACAGGTGGAGGAATATGTATTTTTAATCCTTTAAACGGAGGGGTTGACAGCTGGGAAGCATTGAGTACTTTGTTCTCTAATATTTGCGATGCGTTTAATAATTTTTCTCAAGTACTTTATGATTTACAGTACACCACATTGCACAGCGTTTAACACTTCTTAATTTTAAAAATATCCTTATCGATAAAGAATTGAAAGCATATTGTAAAAAATACACACATTAGTTGTTTTGCTCTACGACGTTGGCAAATAGGGCCAAGTTCATTCCGTCTTGGAAGATAAAAGAATTTGGCAACGTGGTACTTACCAAATGTGGGCCTCGGCGTCTCGCCATCCACCACGTCCTCGCCATGCTGATGGGACAAGAGGGCCTTCAGCCAAGCGTCGAGTTCTTCCTCGGATTCTAGCGCCACGCAAAAACAGTCGTCTTTGGTGTACAGGGCAATGACTTGCTTGTTTTTGAAGTCGGTACGCTTATTGATGTTGAAGCAAGTCTTAAGCGGAATGCTCCGTTTTGGCGGCAGGCCGTTGTTGTATTTTTTCTCGGAATCGTAGTATTCGAGCCTGGCGGAGGACTCGGGCGTCTCGGCCCTCAGGACGAACCACTTCTTCTTGGAGGTTTTAAGTTTTTTCAACAATCCACACCGAACCACCTCGCCCCCTCGGTTGGGGTTAGAATTTTTAACGGACATTGTCACATGTAGGTATCTAAAAGACACTCACAACTACACTATGCAATATGCACTACTACGCCAAGGGCACACCGTTCTTCATGCGCAATACCCAAACAACACGCTCACATTCCAGGTCAACGAAAGGTGTCGTTTGTAGAAGGAACGTCCGCAAATAGCCAGACAGTGAAATGAGGCATCCCCAAACAACGCTACTACACGGCCATTGCACAACGATATCTGTTCTCGGCTCAAAACAATAATAATTATGGTACACTTTAACTGAGTAGAGTACTTAGTACTGAACACACGAGCGTAAACAAGTGCACACGAAGCGCGCCGTCTTTGGACAGACTCGTCGTGAGTACTATTCACAGAGCTCACTACGTACTATTCAGCGCAATTTCATCCATCTTGCTATGCTATGCTGAGGTCGCTCATGTGGTCATGTGTTGTAGACGTCTGCGGCCGTTGCTGTCTGGCTGCCAAAATACTTTTTCTGCTCCGTCTTCTTCTAGCCCACGCTGCGTCGCGGTACGCTCTCTTTTCGAACGTCCGGTTTCGGTGCGGCCGAGCACAACAGTTGTAAACAATCATTGCGCATGTGCCAATTCGTAGTATTCAATAACGAGACGTAGCTTGGCGGACTGCACCGCGGGCCTGAACATAGTACCCGCATTCTGGCCGTGCTTCTTCGTATTACGTTAAGTGATTGCAAAATATCCATAAATATAAAAATCAAGTTAGATTTCAGATTGTAAGTTAAGTAATTGTTAAATAAATCAGCGGTTAATGTTATTCGTGTTGCAGTTATTAAATACACGCTTGGAGTTTTTAGGTTTTTAGAAAAATATGTCATATAAAACAATGCAATTGTATTTTGCAGAATGTTTATAGTTTGTTGTGCGATGTTATGGTACACTTAATATTTTCCCATGTCGAGTATCATATTTTGTGATAATGGTTCAGATTTACAAACAGGTCCAAAATTTTTTGCTATATTTCAAATAAAATCTGACCTAGCTCGACAAAAGTATATAGAATGTCTCGACTCAAGAATATGTATTTTTTTTAAGAGTAAATTTGCATGTACCAGGAAATCGCGAATAAATTTGTAAGTAACCGAATCACATAGTCCTGTCGGTAACACAAAAGCCACACCAGTCTAAGCGGCGTACAGCGCTGCACGAACTGTAATCATGACGCGATTTTATGTTTATATGTACAGTTATAGTCCAAGTCAACGCTTCCCTACAAATAAAAAATGCAACAGAAACTTTTATCAAACAAGCCGAGGTATATTAAAAACTAAAGTAAGTGAGTAATTCAATTTACCGGCGTAATAGTACAGAGAGTAACGGTATTCTAATGAGATCGTAAAGTCTTTGTTGCATTTTTTATTTGCAGGGTACCGTGTTTGTTTTCAATAGTTGTTCGACTATTTATTGTTCCCTCGAGAAGAACGGAAGGTCCCTCGAAAGATTTGACCTCAGCCACCCCTACCGTAGGCTTCCAACCCTTGTAGGGGGTGAAAAATTGATATTTGTTTTTGTGAGAAAAAAATTAATATTTTGTAGGAGGCGTTTCTTTGAGGAAGGTGGTAGATGACCACAATTGTGTAATCACCCCCAGGTGTTATTTTCACCCTTCAATGGGTGGAATATTTTTTTCATCTATAATTGAAAAATAGTATAAAAAATATGTTTATTAAAGTGTTTTTATAAATCCATCTTCCACCCCTTTGAAGGGTGAAACAACCCCGGGGCCGGTTGCACAACCCTGGTCACGTACCACCTTCCACAAAGAAACGCCTCCTACAAAATATTAATTTTTCTCACAAAAAGAAATATTAATTTTCCACCCCCTACAAGAGTAGGGGTGGCTGAAGTCAAATCCGTCAACGGATTTCCCGTTCTATTCGAGGGAACAACAATTAGTCGTAGTCGAAAAACTAGGGAAAACAAACGGGTTTACTGAAAAGGGGTTCACTGAAAAGGGGACTTTGGTGGTGGTTCTTGGCCAATTTGAGGGGGTTGCCGAGGTGGAAAAATTGGTTTCACCGCGGGAACATTGTCTAGTCCGCAAACATTCGGTAATTTCGTCATAAATCCCGACTCTAAAAAATTCAATGCAGGAATGCAGGTTTTTCAATCAAATGAATTAGTGTACTTACCTAAAGGATATATGTGATTATTTCTTTTATGTGTCAAATCGATTTTTTTAACCAATCACAATATTTGAAATTCCTTAGCACACTTTACAGATTGCAATTTTTATTGTCGGTAATTTTTATTGCCGGCAATGTTTCTTGTGACTTGACTTTACACTTGGCAACTCCACGGAATAAGGTGGCAATTGTTTTAAAATATATCTTTGAAATAAACAGGTATACCATCTTAAGAGACAGCAACTAATGTTAAGTTTGATTTTCTTTTGACAGCTGTTAGGAAGAATATTTAGGTTATCTGGTGTTGTGATTTTGCAATGTTGATCTTTAATAAAACAGCAAAAGTAGCAGCAGCAGCAGCAGCAAGTATATTAATAACCTGTTCTGCAGTAAAAGCACCAACTTCTGTGACTTCTGTCTCTGCCACTTTTCTAATTTCTATAACGTTGGCAATATAAAAATCACCAAAAATATCACCAGAATTGCAACCGCAATGCAATAAAATTAGGACAGGTTCTAATTTCTGTAATACAAGAAACATTGCCACAGCTGATCACGTAGTAGTGCGCAAACTCGCAAGAGTATTTATTGCCGGCAATAAATTGCAAACTGTAAAGTGGCTTTTAGAAACGAGGAATATCAGTGGTTATTTTGGACTCTACATAGCAATGGGAAATATCAGCGGCTATTTCCCGTTGCCATGACATTGGCTGAAAATAGTCGCTGATATTTAATAATAATAAATAACACCACAGGTAATTACGACCCCCTTTCTCCTTTATCCCGGAAGACTCTAGAAGAGCCTTGTGTGGGAGGGGGCTACACATTTAGAGACAAGGGTCAAGGGATTTAATATAACATATAATAACTGCGTGATTAATTTTAATTAAATTTGTTTTTTGTTTACTTACTCCTATTTGTTAATTTGATTTAATAACCACATATTCTATAGCTGTTTCTTATGTTCATTAAAAAGGTAGAAATGTATATATCTCCGATTATTAACTCATCCAAGAAATAATCTAATAAAATATAACTCAACCTTGATAAATTAGCGGCTATTATATTGTCACAATTTTTCTCGAGTGCTCTCCAATTTGCCTGGACCACATTTGGGGTTAACAATAAAGACTAAGATTATTAACGCCAAATATGGTCTCGTCAAATTGACAACCATCGCACTCTCGAAAAATTGATGACAATATAATAGCTGACTATTTATCAAGGTCTTGTTATAAATATTACCCTTGAATATTTAAATAAAACAAAACATTTCTAAGTAAATATATATTTATTGTCTTTTAAACAACACGATTTTATTGTTCTTATGCCCAATGCTCTGTGACTTGTTTATTTTATTTTTCTACAATAAATAGTACCTATAGCCTAACATTTGCGTATTTATTTGCTACTGCTTTTTTATTTATAGAGCCCTATGGCTGTCTAAGGACGACTGGTCAAAAGAAAAATTTGAAAATACATTTTTTTAAAATTGATAAAATGAATTTTCTTAACACGGCTCTGTGTGTTGTTTTATTATATTATACTAACTCATGAAATGTTATCCCGGTGATTTCCTTTTTGGAAACACCGTCTCTAGAAGAGCAACTTCTTTGGGCACATGATACCATTATTCTTTTGGTAAAAAAACTTCACAATTTGTCGATAAAAAGTAATAATGAGCAAATTACAAACTGTCAATTTTGACAGAAATGTGATAACAATATGGCAGAGTGATGCTACATTTGACTACATGACTGCTTCTCTTGTCTATTCTAATTATATGATTCTTTGACATGAACACAGACAAATTTATTTTAGGATTATCTTTCAAAAGTTTTCATTATTGATTGAAATATACCTAGCAAATCAATTTTTTAATGACATTTTAATATTATTATAAAGTTGAAACCCCATTTTAGTAGAATAATAAAACAATGAAAATTATATGCTACCGATTGTTAAAAAAATTCAAAAGTAAAAACCTAATATTGCTATCTTTTTATCTCTATAATAATAACTAATAACGTACAGGAAAATTCATATACCGCCAATTTAGAAAGTCAAGTATAGGGTGGAAAAAATAACCACATTTTTTCACGTTGAATGCATAGCCTTTCTAAAAATCTAATTTCTTAAAACAAAGTTCTATTTTACTCATCACATCACGTGATCATGAATTTTCTCAATCAGCATACCTATGGAGTAATAAAAATCCACACGCTGTAAATAGACGATTTCATTATAACTTTTCAATTAACGTGGGCCTGAATTATAAAGCGATTATTTAATTGGGCCAGTATAAATTGCGCCCATTTACTTTGACAATCTGCATCTGTTCGCCCCCTCCCCTCCCACTCAACTCAACGTAGTAATTATATTAACCAATATTAAAATTAACAAAGGCAAGATTCGTCACAACTATGTAATTTCTACAAATGAACTAACTATGTCTTCTTCTGGTGAAAGTTTGGGCTAGGTTCATTTACGGAGACTGTGGAACAATAACAAATTGCACAATATCTGCAAATGAACGAAACAAACTTTCTTCTGCTCGCTTATTATCCAAATTAGTTTGGTCTACACGGTTAAAAGCTTTGTTTTGCTTCCAAATTATCGCCGATTGTGAGATAGCTGCCGTCATAATATTATTATGTAAATTAATAAATAATCATGCATCTATTGGTGTATTTGTGTATGACGAGAACCATTGAAAACAATAAAAAAATTTGTCATTCTAGACGGAGAGTTGTTAATGATCAGAACTGATAAAAGTTCCAAAGGACCTTGGCTTTGATTACACTCCAGGTAAATAAATGGAAGAGTTGGACACTTCTGGACCAGGGCTAAAAGATTTTCCCCTCCTACCAGGTTTTTGGGGCGGGGAATCCATTGCTATAGGCCCGAGGACGAAAACAATCTGCTTTTACTCCCTATTGACCAAAAACCACCCCCAAAATGAATTTTCCGTGGTGTAGCAAGTGAAAACGGTGTTTTTGTGCGGAATTTTTCCTGTGAAAGTGTTCTTTATACGGAGCCACCGAAAGGGTTGATCAAAGAGGATGAAAATCACCCCTTTGAGGCAAAAAACCTTATCTTTCCAGTCAATAAGGTGAAAATTATCGCCTGCAGGGATCACGGGTCCCCTCAAGTTTTCTGCCGGTTTTCCAAAAGGGATTTTGGAAGGTGGTTAAAATAGATGAGGATGATGAGAGATGAGTAAAACTCATTCAACCACTACCAGTCAAGATGGTGAAAACTACCCCCTCCCGGGATCACGGGCCTTCCTCAATCTTCATCGCGGTTTTTCAGAGAATCGGAATACTAATTCCGAGGTAGGAAATGATATTAGATGGTGATTCATATAAAGAAATATATTAGATTTTTCACAGAATATACACAAACAATATACATACCTAGGAGCGAGCGTAGGTGCGTCTTTACTATGTACATACTTCGGTATGCGATGTAAAGCAACGACAGGCGCAGTTAGTACTTGGATGGGTGACCATTCCAACGGAAACCGCGTTCTCGCCTCACACATCTTCCAGCGGCTTGTATATCAGTGTATGCGCGGAAGCTATACAACCTTAGGCGAGGGTTGTATAGGAGATATACCATCCTTCGGAGGGGATGTAAAGCCGTCGGTCCCTTGTCTATTAAATGTTAGGCAAGTAAAAGATCCCTACTCTTCTTAAGGGAAGAGGTTCGGCAAAATTCCTGGTTGGGGGTAGTCGTCTACAGGCGTCGGTGTTAGGCCTCAGTAGCGAAAATAGGCCAACGTTAAATAAATGTATAAAAAAAAAATATACATACCGGCTGATTGTCTTAGTTGGTATAGCTTATTATTAAAGATAGAGTTTTGAAATTTTGCGGGCATACTTAGAGACATTTTTTGCATCTAATATACTTAGTTCTTATTTTTCTGCTGTTTCCCGTCTAATCGAAAGTGATGTCAACTTTCGATTTTCAAATGAGACACTATAGTTTTTCTTTTGGATTTCAAAACTAGATTTTTTCTGAGTTAGAATGTGTAAAAAAAAGTATTAGGTTAGAGAGGAAAATTATTGAGATGATGCGATTTTAAGGTTTCAGTTGTTGAGGTGAGGTAGGTATACGAAGCACTAAAAATCGAGTTACCCATGGAATTATTTTGTGGAAGATTAAAATTGCCGCCAAAACGCATAGTATGTGCATGTATGCGTGTTTGAAGTTAGTGTTTCAAAGTTTTTTGGCGTCAGTTCACAAAGAAATAGTGAAGAAAATGAAAAATGATTATACAAACGAGGATTTCTTCAACTTCCTTTTGATTTTTAACCAAAATGGTCAAAGATATTTACCAACTTCGCAGTTCCAATACAGAAAAGAAAATTTGATCATCGATTTTGAAAAAAATAATTACATAAAGAACTTCAGGACAATTTAAAGTGAAACGAAATAGAACTTGTTATGTGACGAGGCAAGTGGATAATGAATTAAATATTCTATTGGCCGTTACAGTTAAAATCCAGGTATTTTAATTCGTCAACTAGAAGTGCAATTTGACATATCATATTTCTCCATCCAGAAAATATTGAAACGATAAGGGCAGCATTCTGACAAATACTCGATACATTTTAAAAGTTACTTCCTGGAGATTTTCCCAGAGGAACTGCGTTCTGCGAATGCCTCATGATAAAAAAAATCATGACCTGGAGATTTGGTGCAAAGTAATTTGGAATGACGAGGCCAGTTTTACCACTAACGGCATTTTCAATCGACATAACGCACATTACTGGTCCACAGTTAACTTACACTTAACTAACCTAGCAACTTTCAGATACTTTGGAAGTTCAATGTTTGGGTTGGGCTTCTTAACAACCACCTCACAATGCAAGGGCGGTGGACGGTCTTCTAACAGTTATTTTTGAGGACAGGTGGATCGGAACCTCCGGACTGATTAGATGGCCAGCGAGGTCCCCGGATCTCAATCCATTGGATTTTTTATAGGGTCACATTAAAGATAATTAAATAAAGAAATAAGTTATTGCCTTATACCTCAAAAGAAACAACAAAGCAGCTACGGACACGTGTTTCGGAGTTATTCCTCCTCATCAGCGTAGCGTAGCTTAGTGAATATCTTATAATCGAGCAAAACCAACAAAGGTAGGAAAGTACAGTGCACAGTACTCCATTTGTAATTTCATACTTCATGTGTCACATTTAGGGCCTTAAATGAGAGCAATCAGTACAAGGAGCTCTATGTGTACTGCTCTATTTCCACCTGGCAAATACTAAGTAAAAGATGATGGGGGTTTATGAGGCTAAGTAATTAAATAAAGAAGTAAGTTATTACCTTATACCTCAAAAGAAACAACAATGCAGCTACGGACACGTGTTTCGGAGTTATTGCTCCTCATCATCCTACTTTTGTTGGTTTTGCTCGATTATAAGATATTCACTAAGCTACGTTATGCTGATGAGGAGCAATAACTCTGAAATACGTGTCCGTGGCTGCATTGTTGTTTCCTTTGAGGTATGAGACTTTATTTAATTATTTAGCCTCATAAACCCCCATTATCTTTTACTTAGTGTTCGCCAGGTGGAAATAGAGCTCCTCGTACTGATTGCTCTCATTTGAGGCCCTAAATATGGCACATGAAGTATGAAAAAAAAATCTAGTTTTGAAATCCAAAAGAAAAACTATAGTGCTTCATTTGAAAATCCAAAGTTGATATCACTTCTGGCTCAACAGGAAACAGCAGAAAAATAAAAACAAAGAGAATTAGATGCAAAAAATGTAAGTATGCCTGGAAAATTCCAAAAATCTGTCTTTAATAATAAGCGAGGAAAAGGTGCTGCACGAACTAAAAAAATCACCCAGTATATGTATTGCTATGATATTCGCTGACGGCGGAAAAAATATCACCGTAAATAATTTCTAATTTAAATTTCAAAGTCGTAAGTTCGGATCATTGAAATTGAACACATTTTAGGAAACACATTGAGATTAAGATTTACAAGAAATTTATATGAAGTTTATTACAACCTTTTGTCCGCGTAGCTCAAGTAAACGACCTCCAAGCGCACTATATCACCAAGCTCTTATACAACTGCTAAACTCCTATATAATTCAAGTGATATCTCGGTTCCACTAGGAATCATTTTCAGCGCCTCAAAATAATTTAGAATTAACTTCTCTCACCAACTTGTCAGAATTTTGGGAAAAATTAATTTTCTTTTCTTTCGTTTCAAATTTGTAAACTGGCTGTGTTCCTTCTTTTTACTAAACTTAACTTTCACCAACAACAGTCTATTTTCTCTCGTATTCTGGATATTTACTTTGTCTAAAAATGTCCAACCCTTGCAATTCTAATTTTCTTGTTGTTATTTATTTTCCATCCCCTAGCAACTTGTAATTTTCCAATTTCTCCACTCTCTCCCTTATTTTCCGCAAATAATAAAATCGCTGATACCAACTTCAATATTCCTCGACTTCAACTTGATAAAACGAATTGGTTCCCATCACGTGATATTGAGCTTTTTCAAGTTTTATCGCTTTCCCGCACAAATTAAATTAAAAACCTTATATCTAATGAACATAATAAATGCTTAAACGGTTCGAAATGTTATAAACGTTTTTATAATTAGTTTAACAATAACTAAGTGAATTAAAATAACATTACTGATTCTAATTATCATTAAGTTGTGTTATAAATATCTCTAACTGTTTTTAAAAGTTGAAATATAAATATTGCATGTAATTTATAAAAATATCTGTCTTGTATAAAATACTTTGGTATTTTATCCAACACAACAAATGAACGAAAACAGAAAACAAAAGACATTCATGCAACTCTCTATTCAGGTAGAATAAAATAATAATAATAATTGTGTAGTGGGTGGGTGGGTGTAGTGAAAAACGCTCTCCGCGACAAGTATCAGCACCGACTCCGACAGATCTGGTCTTCAGAACTCCTTTGGAGTAGTGAAGTGGACTCGAGAGGAGCTGCGTCAACTCGATGTAGGAACCCGGAGAAAGATACACCTCAATAGGAGCCTGCATCCTAAATCGTCCGTTCCACGGTTATATCTCCCACGCCATCGGGGAGGCCGTGGACTCTTGAGCTTGGAGAGTCTACAGAGCAGGATGGTGCTGGATGGAGCCTGTAAGGTCGTCAGGAGTTCGGATCCCCTCCTCTGCATGGTCCGAGACCATGAAAATGCAGGGGTAGGAGCTTTTCTGTTTAAGGCAGCACGCAGAGCAGCCGATGAACTCGGTCTCATCTTCGACGTTGAGCGGGATAATCCCGACTCTGTCACCGAGTTGGAACCCGCTCGGCGGAAAGCCCAAATAAAAGCTGCAGAACAAACCATCTTTCTGCAGCTCCATTCGGATAAGCCACTGCATGGTGTCTTCTATAGAAATATAGAAGAACTTGGCTTATCCGAAAGGCTGACCTTCGCCTTCTTAAGGTCAGCCGGGCTGAAGTCTGAGACCGAGGGATTTATATTGGCTTGCCAGGACGGTGTATTCAACACCCTCGTCTATCGAAGTCGTGTCATGGGTGTGCAGGTCGCTGACGTCAGCTGCCGCAGAGCGCCGGAGACGCTTATGCACTTGTTGTCGGCCTGCCCGACATATGCAGTCTCCGCCTATATCAAAAGGCACGACGGAGCACTACGAGTGCTTTACTACCATCTGAGGCACTCGTATGAGATGGACGAGACACCAGTGCTGCCTTATGCTCCGGGGGATATTGAGTCCGTTGTGGGGAATGAGAGGTGTCTAATTTATTGGAACTACTCGTTTCCCACGGTCAGGCAAATACAGGCAAACAAGCCTGACATAGTCCTCATAGACCACCAACTCAAGACAATGTTCGTCATAGAGCTCTCGGCTCCCGTGGAGAACAACATTGCCTTGAAGGAGGAAGAAAAGCGGACAAAATATCGAGACCTACTCTTCGAACTCCGCAGACTGTATCCAGACCATACTATCAAGCTGGTGGTACTGATTATAGGAGCTCTCGGTGGAACGAGACACACGCTGCTTTCAGAATTGAACATCATACCGGCATGCCGACAATCGGCAGAAGTCCTAGCCGGGAGAATGCAGAAGGCTGTCATTCTTGGTTCATTGCGTCTGCTCAGGGCACACGAGTCACGGAACCAGTGATCACTGACTCTACGGTGTAGAGAGTGGTTACTGGCGCTCCCAGCGTACCCTCTCTGGTATCGGAGGCAGGGAGAAGGACGACTGGTTTTACTTAAAAAAAAATAATAATAATTGTGTCTTTATTTACATTTCACATACTTATAACAATGATAATTTAAGAGGAGTGGCGAAGTTCAACATCGTTGCTCTTCCACTTAACCACTTCCAGTAGTACATAAAAATTAAATAATTGATACAGAATTAAAAGTATCAGTAACAAATATATATAAATATATATACATATACATGTACACACATATATACACATACACACAAGTATACACACATAAATGTAACAAAGAAAGAAAGACGAGGAAATATACATACAAATAACACTGCAGGTAGCATATTAATTATTCCTAGTATCCAAGATAGAGGCCTTGACTTGTTTCCGAAATGACTCAAGACTAGTTATTGATTTAAGGGTGGGAGGTAGCCGATTAAATATTTTTATTGCGTTGTAGCTAAATGATCTTTCAAAAAGAGAGGTACTGTGTCGAGGAACGGCATATATGGAATTGTTTCTAGTCGTGCGGTTGTGAATATTATTTGTCTTTACTAACTTGTCATATAGATATTTGGGAGTTTTCGACATGTCAATCTTATAAACAAGACAGGCCATGTGAACTCTAAACCGCTCATCTAGGTTAAGCCATTTTGACTCATTGAGTCTGTCAGAAATATGATCATATTTTCTCAGATTATAGCTATATCTAATGCAATAATTATTTTGTAGTCTTTGAAGCCTTAATTTATCCTTACTTAAGAGCGCCGGCCAGTACACCACATCGCAATAACCAAGGTAGCTAAGAATTATTGAATCACAAAGTTTTAATTTAACGTCCGTGGTAAGTTTATCTCTGTGCATATATAATACTTTAAGTTTGAAATAGGATTTCTTGATGATATGGCTTACATGACTCTGAAACCTAAGACTATCATCAAAAAATAAACCCAGGTTCTTACAATTATTGGATGGAGTTAATCTTACTCCATTTAAATTAATATTAAAATGTGGGTTATTTGGAAATGTGTCTTTGTGCCTACCAAATACTGCTTGTAAAGTTTTAGATCCATTGAGAATTAAGCCATGGGCTTTGGAAATAAGGCAAATGGAGGCTAAGTCCTCGTTAATTTTATTTACAGCCCAGGCAACTTCATTTAAAGAGAAGTTATAATATAACTGAAAATCGTCAGCGTATTGATGTCAATGACAGTGCTTCAAAAATTTAGAAAAATCGGCAGAATAAATGGAGAAAAGCAATGGACCTAAAACACTACCCTGAGGAACGCCCCTCTTGACATGAACACAATCAGACCGCACGCCATCTATAACCACCCTTCGCTTTCTGTTATCTAGACAGTTAAAAAAGAATTGTACAACACCGTCACTGAGGCCAAAGTATCGCAACTTAGCACACAAAACAGAGTGGTCTATAGTATCGAAGGCTTTACTGTAATCTAATAACAATAGACAAGAATTTTCCTGATTATCAATGGCAGTGTACAGCTCATCGGTAACATGTAGTAGCGCAGTAGTTGTACTATGACCTTTACGGAATCCTGATTAGGTAACTGGTAAAAGATGGTTATTATCTAGGTAGAGAGATAGCTGTTCATATACAATTTTTTCTAATATTTTAGATATAGTGGGCAGTATACTAATTGGGCGAAAATCGGAAGTACTTAAAGGGTTGCTATTTTTAGGAACTGGTATAACATAAGCCTCTTTCCAGCTGCTGGGAAACGTTCCAGTTAATAAACATTTATTAATTATATATGTTAAGTGT
Source organism: Leptura quadrifasciata (assembly GCA_963675555.1). Classification (NCBI taxonomy): domain Eukaryota; kingdom Metazoa; phylum Arthropoda; class Insecta; order Coleoptera; family Cerambycidae; genus Leptura; species Leptura quadrifasciata. The sequence continues at coordinate 5,090,503 of OY776679.1, forward strand.
TCACTCAAGTAGGGCATAACTAAGATCAGCATTTTCAGGTTGACATCATCGGAGCCCTGAGCATTAGACTTAATAGTATTAAATGTTTCTTCCATTTTTTTAACGGAAATAGGTTGAAAATTGAAATTACTGTCAATACCAGGAAACCTTTTTCCGTCATAAGTGTTGGCAATAAATTCTTCATCAACCTCAGCTTGAGGAATTTTGTTTACAAAATAATCATTAAACTCATTAGAATTTGCTAAATAGCTGCCTGAGTTATTGTTACGAGAATGTATATTTAAATATTTTAAAACCTTCCAGAAGTTTTTTGGGTCTTTTTTAAACTGATACTGTAAGTAGGCCCTTTGTTCAGATTTAACCGCCATGTTGACAAAATTCCTTAATTCTTTGTAATATTGCCAGTCTGCATTGCTTTTCGATTTTTTATATTTGAGTTTGGCTTTATCTCTTAATTTCATCATAGCTTTTAAATTTTCTGTAAGCCAGGGAGCTGGTGGTTTCGTTATTCTAACTGTTTTAAAGGGTGCGAATATGTCAAAAATTTCAATAATATTAGTATTCCAAAAATTTATGATTTCGTCAATATTATCCAACTGAAAAATATGATCAAAATCTATTAAACGAAGGTTCCTCATAAATAACTCATAATCAAAATGAGAAAAGTCGCGGTAAGTATGTAATATTGCAGGTTGTTTGGGACTTTTTACATTTAAATTACATGCAACTAAACAATGATCAGATATGTCATCCATACGAATAACTTCACATGCATCTTTATACGCAATACACAATTCGAATTGATCCGAATGTGTTCCAAAGCTTTAGTACAAGCAATATCATATCAGGGGGGTGAGCGTAGATACGTCTTTACTATGAACATACTTCGATATGCGATGTAAAGCAACGTTAGGCGCGGTTAGTACTTGGATGGGCGACCGTTTCAAATGTTATAGGGTGTTCCCCTATAGGTCAAAAAACAGAAATCAAAAAATGCAAAATTAACAAAAAATTCATATTAGTTCAGGCACCATGGCAAACCATGATAAAAAAGTCAACCAGACCTAGTTTACCACAAAAAACCACATCCAAGGTAACAAAAATCAGAAAAAAATCACGCACATTCCATAATTCACAAATAACGTAAAATCAACGAGAACACACTCCCAACATTCATTCCAGTAATTTTATAAAAGAAATTTCACAAAAAACGTCCCTTAAAAATATAGCCCCCATATATTCATCAACCTAACCAAAATCACTATCTAACCCCAAATTTTCAACGTTTTACTTCAATCTCTCAATTTTCTATAAACGATTTCATTTTCAAAATTTTAAAACTTCTTGACGACCCCTCGTATACTTCAACTTACCTTCAAACACACCATTTAACTTCAATTCATTCGATTCGATTTCAAATTTTAATATTGTTACTTTTCGATCACCCCCTGTATACTTCAAATCACGTTCCGTGCCCCAAGTCTTAAAAGTTCAAACTTCATTACATCAAATTTCCGCAATTCAATTGCTATTTTAAATTTCACACATTTTGATCACTCCTCGTATAATAGCATACAAGCATACAATATCTCCGTTCAACTCGATTCGTACCCGTTAGGAACATTTTAATATTTTATCTTCATGCACTACCCACCTATCGGGAACAGTTTAACGGCGTTACAGATTTTAACATCGGACCTCCGTTGCTACCTTACGGGGTCGCGTCAGATTTTACTAATAAAAACTCAAATAACTTCTAAATCAAAATAGATCCGACTTTCATTCTAATTTTAATAAATTCCTATTTTCATTGTCGATTTTTCTATATAACTTTTATTTTCGAAATCTTAAAATTTCCAGTATTGCGCAACATGGCATAATCGATGACTCATCCTCGCCCGCACGGAGCGGTTCCAAGCCTTTCCAGCTCTTTATAACGGGATGCGAGACTCGACGGGGCGCGAAAAACGAAACTTTCTCGAAACAGTATAAATACCGGCGTGCAACAAGCCGAAGTAAAGTTCAGTTTTGACAGTGACTCCAGTGTTAAGTATTCGCGTAGTGTTTAGTGGAAAATGTAAGTTTCAAAAGTGAATTTTTGTGTAATAGCTCTTGATGCTATTGAACAGGTCCGGTTACTATTTAACTTATGTTGTAGATACTCCCGTCTAGCCTAGGCTTTCTTATTCCCAGTACCTGCAATCTTTTCGTGACGAGCTGTTCAATTCTAGCTTCCCAGGCCGCAACCTGGTTAAAAAGGGTTAGTTTTAAGTAATCGCCTTAAGTGGCCCCTTCCTTTTTAAATATTTATACTTCGCCTTAAGTGGCCCCTTTTTATTTTTAATTATAACAAAATACTTCGCCTTAAGTGGCCCCTTTTCTAATTTCCCTTCGCCTACGAGGCTCAATCGTCAAAGTGAATTATTTTCAACCTTTTTTTTTTTAAATATATTTTAAAAGCAATTTAAGACAGAATTTCTGTTGTCGATTAGTTTCAATTTCAAAAGAAACCTGTAAAATAAAATAAATTCTATTCAACTCTGTTCATCAATCTTTAATAAATAATTTTGTATTTCCTTTAAACTACCGTGTTATTTTTTTCAAGAATAATAATATACAGGGTGTAGCCGTTGACCCTACAATAGCTATAAAAATCAAACCAGTGCTAATTTAAACAAAGTGAAAACAAATAATGCAAATCACAATATACAGGGTGTAGCATTCGACCCGATCAAGCACTTCCAGAAATCAAACCCTGAGACTTTACACATCGAAAAATAAGTGCACGAACGCCTCTGGGGTCTCAGCTCTAAACCCCCACCGTACCAGATTTTTTATTTCACCGAACAGAGGTCGTTTCCGTGTTCACAAAGAAGACCGTGTCCTCGTCTCACATATCTTCCAGCGGCTTGTATATCAGTGTATGCGCGGAAGCTATACCCTTAGACGGGGGTTATGTAGGTGATATACCATCCTTCGGAGGGGATGTAAAGCCGTCGGTCCCTTGTCTATTATGTTAGGCAAGTAAAAGATCCCTACTCTTCGTAAGGGAAGAGGTTCGGCAAAATTCCTGATTGGGAGTAGCTCGTCTACAGGCGTCGGTGATAGGCCTCGGTAGCGGAAATAGACCGACGTTAAATAAATGTTAAAAAAAAAAATATATCATATCAGTATATTGCTGGCATATATTCAAGATCATTTCGTTTTAACATTATGTTCTGTGCAAACGACAAGTTCCTTAATTTTATTGCAAGAATTAATATTTTTAGTAAGTTTAAAACGTAATTTGATAATAATCTTCCTTTTCTGTGTCATCCACTAGTACTAGACCAGACTACATAAAACTTTGATATTTGTAGTGATAACCACTTTTGATCTATTCCCGTTTTGTTTACATCAATAAATGGTTCCATATTTTCCGTTGTGTATTCGATTGTAAAAACAAGAAAAGTGGGACAGGAAATACCACGAGTAAACAAGCACAGATGAGATTTGTTTTATTAGCTAATTAATAGTTTTTGCCCATTATTTCAAAGGCGATAAAACGTTTCAATTTATTTTATCATATGTTAAGTTGTTAATGATTCACTAATTTGTTGATAAATTTCTAACCCATTTTTATGTCGTTTGCGCTATCTTACGCATTGTAGTGAACTTGTGGAATAGCAATTTTATTTTTGAAATTTTTGGCGTTGGGAAAAAACTAGTCCACTGTGTGATGTAGAAAAATTATATATGAACTTATCTGAAACTATGAACATTAGTGCGAACCAATTCAATAACTTTTTTGTCGATATTGCAGAAAACATAGTAAATGCATTACCCAAAACTAAACACGAAGCCCCATAGAGTATATTAAAACCAATGCCGCAAATTATACCAGAAGAAATTTCAAATTTAAGGAAGCAACTTTTAACGAATTAAGATCAATAGTAAGTAACTTAAAAAATAGTCAAAGTAAAGATCCATATGACATAACTGTAAGAATTATCAAAACTCTATTAAACATTATTATTGGGCTCTTCACTATATTATTAAATATTTGTATAAATAGTCACGTATTTCCTAAATGCCTCAAAATAGCAAAAGTCATTTGTGTCTTTAAACAGGGATCTATTGATGATATGGAACTACAGACCCATTTCACTGGTTCCTATCTTGCGAAAATTTTAGACAGCTCTTAAAATACAAATTAAGCAGTGGGGCCACCCAAGGAAGTAATTTGGTCCCATTATTTTTTCGCTCTTTATTAACGATCTTGTATGGCTATTCAGCGCCTAAATTATTATATGCAGATGATTTGAAAATTTTTAATATCGTAGATAACTTCGAGCGTTGACTGTCACTGCAAAATGATCTTACTGAAGTAGTTAGTGCTGTGCTAACAATAGCCTAAAAATCATCATAGGAAAGTGTATAGTAATGATTTTTGCCCACATATTAACCCTTACTGAATTTGACTATCACAAATTAATTACCAAAACGTAACCAGAGTGACTGTAGTTAAGGATTTGACCAAAAGTTATCTTTTATTCCTCACATATAACATGTTTTTAGTCAGGCGATGAAGATGTTAGGTTTTGTAATCACGAGCACCAAGGACTTTCATAATATTAAAACTTTGAAAACATTACATTATGCTTATGTGCGTAGTAAGCTAGAGTATGATTGTGTTGTATGGGCTCCATATTACAATGCTCACATCCAGTCTCTCGAACGTATACAAACGCTTTTGTAGATATTTATATTATACCGAATTTGGTTTGTATAGTGTATACGACCAGAATTGAAACCGCATAAAAACTAAAAGCCGACAAAAAAGGTCGGCATCTCTTTATTGTTTTTCTTATGATAAGCATTTCTATTTACTTCCGCAAGAGATGCCGAATGTTTTTGCCGGTTAGTACCGTTTATTCTACACTTTCTTAAAATGTTGTACACCAAATTTTTGTTAATGTTATAACGCAGTGCAATTTGTCTCATTAACCATCCATCATTTACTATAGCAATAACTACAGCATTAAAATAAAAAATAAACTAAAAGTGATATCTGTTTTAGTTTGGCTACTACTCATTACATATTCAAATGGAGAAGATTTACATTAGAAAAAAAAAGTTGTCCTATTTTTTCTGCTTACGACAGTACCTTGAAATTTTAAAAATTAAAATAAGAAAAAATTGCTTTTGGGCACATCCACCAATTCCTCAGAACATCCGCTATTTTATGGTTCCATTTGAAAAAATTAAGTTCTGGTAAAAAACTGTTCAGGCCAAATTTGATGGTCCACAAAATACACATTCTCAATTTTTTATGCTCGATTTGATTTTTCTGTCATCGCACCGGTCCGTTACAAGCAATTTGTTCTGGTCATGGCACTCTAGATGAACCAACAAATTTCCAGTAAAAATTTTTTCCAAGTCGAAATGCTACTTATGGGGCATCACCGTCCTCAGAATTTTTCAAGGATTACAAAAATTTAATAATATACAGGTATTCCATTTAAAAATCAAAAGTTGGAGTTATTTCGGGAGAAACCGGTAGTGGGAAAAATATGACGGTTATGCCACAAAGTGTCTTCTTGGTCATGCAATAGATCTACCAAGTTTCATTCTGATATTCTTAAAAATAAGGAAAAAAGGGGGTCTACCATGATACACCCTGTATAAAAAATCATAATTTTACCAACTCAAAAAATTTCCGGTAACAATTCAAGCACTAGGAAGATTACTAGTGAAAATTTCTGGATATTTTTTGTTTAAGCACAACAACCTTCCTGGGTCAATAGTCCGGCCTGGGAGAACGCAGTCCGCCAAGTAAGAGAAACCGCTTCAAAGCAAAGCGTCACCCGTATATCCCACCACCTCGTCACTGCTCGATATCAATACGAAATAAACAAATCTGTAATAAACAAAATAATTAATTTTTATACCCAGGTGCCTCCTAGAAGACGACGGCCACTGACCTTGCCGGCCAGACTTTCGCATTGCCGAAATGAACGAATAAATATTGCACAACGTGTGGGTGAGGGGCGAGGGTTTGGTGGTTGAAGAGCAACGCCCTTATAGCATGGGCGGGTGTGGGATGAGGGCCGACGCAGATCTGAAAATTAGTTATTAGAAGTTATTATTTATTTTTCACTTTAATTAAATTGCCTTCATATTTTTATGTCCCTCAAAATGACGGAGGTTAGAACTTATAATAGTCAATAAGAACTGTTTTCAATTATCGTTTAAACAATTATAAAAAAATAAAGGGATGAAAGTTGACGGTAGAGATTATAATGAGAATAGTAATAGTATGTCTCAAAAAATTCGAAAAACGCAGTTACTTTTGACACACACTCCCTTGCAATGAAAAAAGAACAAATCTCAAAGTATTAAACATAATATTTTTAGTCGCAAACTAGTCACACACCGCTTGCAGACTGCAGTTTCGAGCTGTTGGCTCTCGTCAGTGCAAGGTAGACATGTGACGACCGACACGAGGATCTTTTGACTATTTGGTACATCCCGGTATTTTTACAATAGCGACATGTAAAATAGTCAGCAGGCGCCATCTAGCGGTCCAGTGTCTGTTGCAATCGAAAAATAAATAGCCTGACTGGGCTTAGCATAGTTCAAATGTGATTTTAGAGGGCGGAATATTAAACATAATATTTTTAGTCGCAAACTCCTCTATAAAATCCTTATTTTACTATAAGGAACGTAACCAGACTGCAACCAACAGCTACTCTCCGGGCTATGCAAATAGCAAAAATTCACTTTATAATAGTCATAAATAATCATTCGAGTTTTAATTTATAGTTAATAATGCCTAGAATTAAAATAAACAACAAAAGTGCCAAATACTCCGAAGTAAGGGTTAACGCCGCAGAAAAGTCTTACAAACAAGACACTAACATTGCACGAAGAAAACATTTATAATGAAGACGAACGACTATGATAGTTTAGATAATGTAGATTGGACCAATGGAAATGAAATGGAATTGTATAATAAATAGACGAAAGTTAAAGTTGGAGCTATGTTTTAGTATCAATCAAATCAGGGCCGCATTTACCATATAGGCACATCAGGCACAGCCTAGTGGCCCACCACAGTAAGGCTAATATATTTATTTAAGTAGACTATCCCAAGCAACACCAAATGGTTTAATACACTTTTGATTTCGTTTATACGACTGGTATATATAATGTTTATTGCAACCTATATTCAACGTTCGAATGTCCGCGCTACAAACGTATATATTTGTCTGATCATATATTAAATATAGACGTTTTAAAAAAACGTATATATATGGTACATTATATTCTAAATATATACATCTTAAGAAAACGTTATATTGTTGTCACATCATATACGAGATATATATACTTTTATGTGAAACCTCAAATAAACGTATTCCATGTACGTCGATAATACGTATGACGTAAAGGTTATGAAAAACCTTTTCTCCAGTTGCTGGTATACGTGTAATAAACCTTTATTATCCACTGTAATTAATTTTTTATAGTATTGCTTCAGCTTATCAAACTTTTTTTGGCAATGCCAAGTTTAGGTAATATAGGTATTCAGAGAATATAAATATCTGACTTCGCGTAAGGTGAACATATTTCAAATTAAAATTATAGAATTTTCAAAGCCTCATAAAGCTGGTGAACTATATAGTTAAAAGGAAATTAGTTGTAATCGTAAATTATAATTTTTTTTCTTTTGAAAATCTTAACTTTTTCTGAAGAATTTAGTTTTTCTCAAAAAATTTAGAATAAAAAGGTAGAAAATATCGAGAGATTTTTTAAAAGGAATCCACCCTTGTATCTTTGTTAATGAATATACGCTATAAGTTCTTTAGACCTTTTTTTATATTGTTTTATAAACTAAGAGCTTATTTAATAAATAATGATTAAATAGTTTCCATCACTTTATTTTTACCAAAATTACCTTAACTTTCAAAATTTAAATGGGAAATTCTGTTATGCAGTATTATAGACTAATCGATTTCAAATAACTTTGCAAGTCAAATCATCAATCAGAAATCATTTGCTACTTATGATAAAATTGTTAATATATATTGCTGCATAACAATAATAAGATGACATTGAAACAAATTAATTTCTAAGTGCCTTATTTTGTAAAATATAATAATTTTTCTTTAATTATAATAGGGAAATTAGAATTAAAGTTTTTTTTGACTTGCAATACATTTCTCTTTGCAAAATTATTTAGAATTGATCGGTCTACAACACTATAAAAAAAGTTAGAAGGTACCCGTTTTTAAATTCGAAAGATAATATTATAATCTTTAATTTTTTAAAAGTACATATTTTAAACCTCCTACCTATATATAACTACTGATATCAAGGAAAAATAATTCAATTGTATATATGTATGCAGATAGTAATTTTTTAAAAATATTTACTATTTAGTACTAGCTTTTTATGTTATATTAAGCTTTACCTATTCTGCGGGATTGGCTAAATACGTAAAACTATTTTATCATTTACTAGTTCACCCTTGGGGACCTAGAATGTTTGACAACGATAACAATACACAACATTGTTCATTATTAGAAAAATAATTCAATTGTATATATGTATGCAGATAGTAATTTTTTAAAAATATTTACTATTTAGTACTAGCTTTTTATGTTATATTAAGCTTTACCTATTCTGCGGGATTGGCTAAATACGTAAAACTATTTTATCATTTACTAGTTCACCCTTGGGGACCTAGAATGTTTGACAACGATAACAATACACAACATTGTTCATTACTCTTTTCTAAAATCCGAAAATAGAGTCTATTTATTATTATTATTGTAACTATAGCGGCTTTTGGCAAGCTTCAACCAATCTTGAATCGTCCCTCTAATTTTATTGTTACTGGTCTCACCCACGCCTTCAACGCTAGCCATGCAGAGTTTTACACCTTCTGTGATAAAACAAATGCAGTTACTATGAAATCGCTCAGATAAACAACAATTCTTACCAATCACAGGTTGGTTCATTCTTGTAACTTTAACCCACTACAATGTGATAACTCAAGCATAAGGGCGGCTCATCATTAAACATTTCTACCTAGTTAGATAGCTATTGAAATAAGGAAGTTTTTATAATAATTTATATGCGTGCTACATTAATATTTTTTGGAAAAAACCTAATAGGTAAATTTCATAACTGATTTTAAAAAAAAAATTTACAAGTTTTTATTTCAGATGTTCACATGATCGAAATGTTTCCGGATATTTTTCATTCCAAACGAATATCTATAATATTGGACAAGTAATCCAGTAAAAAAAAATTTAAAAATGTCAAATAGATTTTTCGAAAATTAACTTTTAAGGCATTAAGATCTACTTTTTTGAGAAAAACAAGAAAATTGAAATATCTCAAAAACTATTGAGTTTTGCATAATGTATGTTAGGGCTAAATTTACTTCTTAGATCATGCCCCATCACATCTCCAAAGGAATGTATCGAATTACCAGTAACCCTGTATACATTTTATTTTATTCTGTACTGAAATATAAACATTAATAAGGTTGCGCTTCATGGTCTTTATTCAGTTTTTCCTGCTTATTTCATTTTATTTAGGTACCGCGCAAATCTTATTACCTATGTTGAATAGTATAGGAATTACCGACTTGTTTCACATTTTGCCTTACCTGTTTCACTTTTTCCCAAAATCGAGATTAAAAATGAAACACAGTTAATATTTATTCTTTTGTTTAGATTATATCTAATTGCTAAAAACATGTACTTTTAAAAAGGTCAAGTAATACTGCATCTAATACATAAAAATATAATGTTAGTAAGGTAGGACGTTAGAATAAACATCGAATCAAACTCAACAAATCTGATAACAGTAAACGGTGATAATATTAGTAACATAATTATAATATTTAAGTCTTATTAAAAACGATAATAATAAAATAAAACATAATTCTCATTAATTCTTTCACTTTTTTTATATTCGACATTTCCAGTCTCCAGAAATCTATTGAGAAGGTTTTGGAAGCTGCCTACATCAGGAATCCTTCTTTCAGGATAACGTTGGTGATAAATTCTATTGGCAAGTAAACAATTTCTGTCTGACTCGCCCAAAACAGAAGTCATGTCTACAAATTCCGCTTTATTAAAATTCATATTATAAAATTCCAAATATTTTAAATTCAATACCAATTGTAACGACCGATAAGTGTGATAAATACTTCTTTGTGCATGACAATTTATGCCAAACTGAGATTTTATTGCTTGTCGAATAACGAAAAGAGCAAAAAAATTTACAAAAAAACATTACACTAAAGGACCGGTTAAATACTATTTACTCATTTCAATGGATTGGAAGAAATGGTCCCACTAAATGGCCTCATTTCAAAATTGCATAAAGACGTATGTCAATCAAAATGGGCAACACGTCAAACACCTATTATAAATTTTTTTAGTGAATTATTTGAGAGAACCACTTTTTTTAAGTTTATTCTTGAATTTGACACTTATTTATTTATAAAACGAAAATGGTTGCAATTAGTGCGTACTTACAAAAAATGTTCGTTTTCCATTTCTACATCACATCATCGAAAAATATACAGGGTGTTCCATTTGAAAAAATTGAGAACATTCAATTTAAAATGTTCTTAATTGAAAAATAATTTTTGGCCACCCTGTACATTTATAGGAAATAAAAATGATTCTAAAACATTAATTAGATGTCTCGTAACTGGTATTCACATAAGTTTTTCTTAAAACCCATAATTGTGACTGCGGTGATTTTTTTAATATCCATCTGCAGATTGCATTATTTCAACAACAAAATTCATTACATCCAAGTGGCTGGGAGATATTCAATGCTAATATAGGAATGGATAGAGCCTAGAAAAAGGCTTCAAAAAATGTACTGATATACATAGCATTCCATTTAAAAAGAGGCACTTGGTCCTGTATTTTTTTCTTGGCTCGCGCTGTATGTTCGAAAATAATTTCCAGTTATAGACATTTTTATCTAGTTTACTTACAATTTTTTAAAAATTTTCTATCTATAGTAGAACTCGAGATATCGAGGTCCGACGTACTATTCGCCCATCCTGTATTACTGTCCTGTTTGATTCCCAGTACTCTTTTATTTTACCCAAATATTTAAAAGAAGATGCTGGGTATTAATAATTATTATTTTAGGTAAATATAACACGAACAACTTACGTTCTTTTTTTTATTTGGAGAAAATCACCGCACAACTTTAAATAAACGTACGGCACTGCCCGGTTCCACGAAAACAGTCTCTCACAGCACTTTCTTGTTTTACACTGCATACCATTGTAGAGAGACATAGCAACGGACATCCCTGTTAAAGGCGGTGAATTTATAATATTTCAAACTGGATAAAGTATACCTAGGGATGTTATTTCAAAAACTAAGTTTTGGATAATTTGTTCCCATGTAAAAATCTAATTGCACTTCGACGAGTTATTTTTGTTCCTAAAATAAGAAAACCGTTGAAAACAAATACCCACCTGTGTAAGTTGCAAATTATTACATTCAATCGTTATTGGATTATTTGAATCAGGACACTATATAAGAAGATTATAGAAACAATATCTAACTTTTATTTAACATAAACCGTTGTTAGCCAGCGCACAACAGCATGATGGAGAAAGGCAAAGTTTAGAAAAGTTTGCATAGAAATTTCCAATATATTTACGGTACACGGCTAATTTATTATCTCTTGGCGAATATAACACATTATTGTCGTTATATCATATTTCTGCATTTATATTGCCATTTTAAAAATGTGTAACAAACTCTTACTGAAATAACTAATCAAGTATCTCGCAAATCGTGCATGCAGTGATAATGAAAACACATTTTTAAATACTTATGTGAGAGAAATTGATTATTTAAAAAAATATATTGCAGACCGGATGACAACGAGATCAATCCCGTTCCTAATTGTAGGTTGATTTTAGGAATACAATTTTGAAATTTTGGCGTATAATTTGTGACAAAAGAAGCCACGTTTTGCCCTTATTAAGTGAAAAGCAGTAACAAAGCCTCTTTATAGAAATGGAGATAAGTAACTTACCACTAACTACCGAGGTATATCTTTATGACCATCTCTTTCTAAAATTCTAGAATATATAGTAAGAAATCAACTAACATTATATTTGAATAGTAATCAGATTTTAAACAATTTTCAGTTTGGCTTTCGAGAAAATTGTAACACGGCAGATGCAGCTTTTAACCTATTAGAAAATTAACGATTGCTTGGAGAATAAAGAATAATACATACATACAGGGTTAGATAATTACTAATGTCGGTGTGGCCAATCCAACTAAAATAATTACAAGCAGATGGCACTTCCGCTTATACCAGAAGTCGACACCAACTTGCTTATTTCAAATAGAATACCCTATATATTTTAGGGTTTTCGAAAAGAGCATAAAATTCTGAGTCAAAAATATGTAGCATATCCTACACCTAAACCTAGACGTTTCAGAGATATTTGACATATTATAGAAAATTTGACAGGTGCAACGGTTTGCAAGAACCGTTATAACTTTCTTCGTGTAAAAGATCCTCATTTGTTTCTTGTCACATGAAAAGAACACAAGGAGAACTACGTTCTACAAGTGAACTAAATTCAATAATATCATACCAAGTGTTCCGTTTTTCGCGTTACATTTTGTCAACTTCAAACCGCGAAAACTTGTTTAGGCCAAATGGAACACCCTGTATTTTTTTACGTCAAGTTGTGTAAAATTGAATTCTCTTTTTTCTGATATTAGCATTGTGTGGGTTAAAGTTACAACTTTTTGAAATATCTGCGATTTTATTAGAAATTCATGAATTGTTGTAATCATTTCATCAAAATAGCCATGATTAGAAACAATCAGCCATTATCTTATGTCAAAAAATGCCAGTACGTTAAAATTACACCCACGAAGACTTTTTAAATTTGTTTATTATTTATGGAGAATGTGATAAAGTAATGTCAAGAACTGGCAGCACATTTGCTACTCGATATCCAGAAAAACGGAAACCGTCACCAAATACTGTAAAACGCATACTGAAAAATTTTAAAAATTATGGCTCTGTCAAGGCAAAAATGCAAAGAAGAAAGCCTATTGTTGATGACGAAAACATTGAAATAGTCATTCTGGGATATTTTCATGCATTTCCAAGGATGTCATTAAGACAAGCTGCTCTGGAATCGGGACTATGCAAGGATTCAATTCACAGAATCTTATTAAAACATAAGTTTCACCCGTTTTCATCCCATATGGTTTAAGGATTAAAAGAAACAGATTTCCTAAGAAGACAGAATTTTTGTGAGTTTATTCTAATAAGGTTTTAGGGTCACGATTCTTATTTGGGAAATATTATATGGACAGATGAAGCAATATTTACTAAAAATGGACTTTTTAATAGAGACAGTTCTCATTATTGGAGTGACTCAAATCCTCATTATGTTCAGAGAGCGAAACTTTCAGGAAAGTTGGCAGTTCAATGTTTACTGTGCCATAAGAAACGATAGAGTGATGGCATCACAATTTTATCAGGAAAATTTAAACGGTAAATTAAATTTTCTCTTCTGGAAATATATATAGGTAAAGTTTTGTTTTTTTTTTCAGGTGAAAGATATCTGAATATCTTACAAAATTTGAATAATAACTATTTAGAAAATTTACCTCTGCCAAACATAGAAACACGACGGTGCTCCCCCACATAACGCATATTTTAATTAATAATTATTTACAAGAAACTTTTTATGATCAATGGATTGCCAATAATGGACCTTTCTTATGGCCTCCTCGCTCGTCCGATTTATCAGTTCTGGATTATTTCATTTGGGGAACTATTAAAAATAAAGTTTATGAGGGCCCATTAACAACCATTGAAGATTGTATGCAAATAATAAAAAATGCATTTCAAAACATGTCACAGGATTCAATGAGAAGAGCTATCCATGAGGAACTAATCCGAAGGTGCGAAAAATGTGTCGAGGTTCGAGGGCGGAATTTTGAACAATTATTAAATTAAAATGAATTCGATTAAAACGCATGTTACAGTGTTAGTGTTATTTTGCGTTTTTGTGGATATCGAGTGGCAAATGTGCTGCAAGTTCTTGATATTACTTTATCACATTCTCCATAAATAATAAACAAATTTAAAAAGTCTTCGTAGGTGTAATTTAAACGTGCTGGCATTTTTTAACATAAGATAATGGCCGATTGTTTCTAATCATGGCTATTTTGATGAAATGATTATAACAATTCATCAATTTCTAATAAAATCGCAAATATTTCAAAAAGTTGTAACTTTAACCCCCACAATGCTAATATCAGAAAAAAGACAATTCAATTTTACACAACTTGACGTAAAAAAAAATACAGGGTGTTCCATTTGACCTAAACAGGTTTTCGCGGTTTGAAGTTGACAAAATGTAACGCGAAAAACGGAACACTTAATATGACATTATTGAATTTATTTCAGTTGTAGAACGTAGTTCTCCTTGTGTTCTTTTTACTTGACAAGAAGCAAATGAGGATCTTTTACACGAAGAAAGTTATAACGGTTCTTGCAAACCGTTGCACCTGTCAATTTCTCTATAAAATGTCAAATATCTCTGAAACGGCTAGGTTTAGGTATAGGATATGCTACATATTTTCCACTCAAAATTTTACGCTCTTTTCGAAAACCCTAAAATATTAGGGTGTTCAATTTGAAATAAGCAAGTTGGTATCGACTTCCGGTATAAGCGGAAGTGCCAGCTGCTTGTAATTATTTTAACTGGATTGGCCACACCGACATTAGTAATTATCTAAATTTTCAAAATTTTCTGATACGTACTTTTCTCTATATCGATCGATATAGTTCCCGGTGAGACACCCTGTATAATAAGTGCAAAATGTTGCTTTTTGTGTCACACATGTCGTGATATGCCAAAATTTCAAAATACTGTTCCTAAAAGCAACCGAGAAATGTGAGCGGGACTAATTTCGTTGTACCTGGTATAGTTTTCAGTGATTTTTACGAAGCAATTTTTTTTAGTAATACATTAAAACACGGATAGATCTGCGCTTCCCAGCACGTCCTTGTCGGGCCGAATAAACAGCAGATTCCCTAAATTATTCTTCTGCTTATATTTATAATTAATGATCGTATAATCCTCTATTCAGGGTGAACGTATGGTTAATGGAAGTATGTGCTTTATAGTTTTCCCCATGGCGGCGCCGGAAAATATTGACTGCCCTCACTAGGCCAAGGCTGCGGGCAACTATTGGGCTGTCGGAACACATAAAAAAAATCACAGTGTTATAAAATTTACGAGATGTAGTGGAATCGAAATAGTTCCTATTTAAAAATTTATGTGGTATTGGCTGGGGCATAAATTCCTTCTTGATAATAAATGTCGAAGCACGGTACTCTTAATAAAAAAAGCAATAAAATTTTACACTTAACGATTAAGAAGCTCAAAATTGTTTTATGTGTGAATCTGTCACAAAATGTGTGCAGCATTTCTTAATAAACCAATCAACAACAACAACAAAAAAAAAAAGAAATTAAAACCTGTAAAGATTGCGTTTAATAGGCGTTATAAATGTCAAATGAACATTTAATAATTTGTGAAAATTGTGTGTTTTATAATGCGTATCTAAACATTTCATATCCACAGGTGCTAAGCAGATTGAATGCACAACGATAGAAAGGAATGTAAATGGTGGGGATGCGATCGAGAGGGCTGCGGCTTATCGCGTGCTATATGAAGGTATTTACATTTATTCCACTTCGAGCAGAAGCGCATAAACGTTTGTTTTGTAGAATTTATATTGTTAATTTAATAAAAGCGATGGTTATCAGATAATTAAGTGGTATTAAGGTGGCCGTTCAATGCGTGCAGTTAATGAAATACTTCAAACTGCTAAACTACATATCCAATTAGGCCTTCTCCAGCAGGCTTAATCAGTCGAATAATAAACAACTTCGAAAAACATGGGTGCATTTCTCCTGGAAGAGAATCAGTCCCGCACCAGAATAATGATAATGAAATGAGGGAAATAATGGTTTTGTCCACCGTTGATGAAAATCCGACAGTGCCTGCTAAAGCAATTGCTGATACAGTAGACGCAAGTGTCAGGACAATAAGAAGGATTCTCAAGATCTCTTAATTCTCATGGTTACCGATCATACAAAGTAAGAAAAACCCATGAGATATTTCCCGAGGACAATATCAGACAATAACCTTTTGTGAAAGTGAAAATTGGACGACTAGCACGGCGAAGATTTAACGAGATCTGGTTTCAACAAGATGGTTGTCGTCCTCACGATTGTGCCGCAGTTCACGATTTTCTGAATATTATATCTGCAGGTCGTTTATTGAGTGAACGGGAACCATCTTGTGGCCAGCTAGGTCTCCTCATCTGGATTCAACTGATTTTTTTTATGGATCCACATATAACAGCAAATGTATGGCTGCCAGGAGAACAGGGATACAAATCTCGTGGAGTTAAGGTTGAAAATCGCAAAAGCTTTGAAACAAATTAGTCCCAATGTGTCGTTAAACGCCGGAAGAAGTTTAAAAACATTTATCATAATTCTTTATTTTTCGTTTCAAAACTATTTTATTTTAACAATGTATTTTATATTAAAAACATTATTTTATAGCGCTTCTTAGGGCCGACTAATTCGGCCCTTTATAAACTTTATGAGAATAATTATAATTTTTAGATGCTGTGGCACAGGTATACATCGTGAATTGAATAATTGAACATGCGTCCACCCCCAACGAACAACAACAACAACATAGTACTGAGTTTGTGACTGCCTGATTAACAGTGTTGCTAAATCAATTTCTTAAAAATTGTAAAATTAGGCGACAGAAAATCACCAGAAATCACTAGATTTTGTAGGGACTAAAGTGACCAGAAAATCACTAAATTTTGACTTTTAAATTGCCAGAAAATCAGCTTATTTTTTTAAAACGTGCAGTCTGTTAAATAAAAAAACAATATAAATGAAATTTAACAGCATAAAGGGGGCTCTTTATGACATAGGTTCTATCTAGTGAGCCATTGTAATATTTATAATGCTGACCTTAGGAAACGATCGTGAATAAGGTCATCTAGTGTCACTACTATATATATTAGAAAAAGACAATTAGAATTAGAATATTGTCAAGATTTAAGTCATTTTTATAAACATTGTAAATGGCATATTTTTTATTCATTAATTGGATTGAATCAGCGGTAGGATATTTAATAGAATAATTATAATATACGCTTGGTTTGTCTAAACCAAGCATAATTCGGATAGCCTTTTTTATATAATAAAACTAGAAGGGGCATCAATAGAGTTACCCCATATACGAATTCCGTAAGCCAGCTTGGACATGAAACAAGCAAAAGAAGCTGTTTTAATAGTTCGCAGATCAAGAGCTTTGTTAACCATTGCTCTAAGGCAAAAACAGCTGCTTGACAGCTTCTTGTTCAGAGTAGCTACGTGTAGTTTCCATTTCAAATGAGAATCCAAAACAAATCCCAAAGACTCTAGTTTATCAACATACTCTATATCAAGTTCAGCTTTATCTAAAGGTACTATCTCCCTGTTTATTGAAAAGTTAATACATTTTGTTTTAGTCAAATTTAATTGAATCTGATTTAATTTGCACCAATCAGAAATCAGGTGGATATTAAAGTTTACTCTATCTCGAAGGCGATCCGTGGATTTGTCACTTATTATAACTAACGCGTCATCAGCATACAACGTGCATTCTGCTATTTCAATGATATCTGGCAATTCATTGATATACAGCAAAAAGAGAAGTGGTCCAAGGACTGAACCTTGCGGAACTCCACTCTCTATCTCGCCCCAATCTGAGAGATAAGTATTATTGTCCCTAGATATTACTGTTCTTTGATTCCTTCTTGAAAGATATGATGTAAACCAGTCAAGCACAACACCCCTGATGCCATAGAAATTAAGTTTTAACAACAATACCTCAAAATTCACACTATCAAAAGCCTTACTAAAATCACAAGCAATACTGCACACTTGGTTTTCCTTATCCAAGTTTTCATAAATTCTGTACGCTGAAACTGTCATAGCAGAACTAGTTGATATGTTTTTTTGAAAACCGTGTTGGTGTTTACTTAGTAATTTTGACTTGTTTGCAAAGTTTAATAGTCTTTTCTACACCAATTTCTCTAGTATTTTTGAAATTATTGTGATAAGTGCTACAGGTCTATAATTATTCATCGAATTTATGTCTTCCTTTTTGAAAATTGGTATTACATGTGATTTTTTCAGACAGTCCCTTACAACGCCTTGAATAAAAGATTCATTAAATAGATTTGATAATTCATCGGCTAAAGTGACAATGTATTTTTTTTATTAATTTAGTTGATATTTTATCGTAACCACTGGAGTTTCTGTTTGCGAGAGAATTTGTTATTTCAATTATTTCTTTTGCAGTTGTTGGGACGAGAGACATTGTTTTAGTATTTTCTATTGTTCCCTTTTTTTAGGTTACTAAGTACTTGTTTTCGTTCGTTCATGGAAATAGAACTTTTTTTTTTTTGATAACGCCTAAAAAGAAATTGTTAAAAGTAACTGCCGTTTCTTTTGGATCGCTGATTACGATCTCTTCCTGTAATGGTCTCCCTCTTTTACCCGTATTAATACCTACTTCTTGATTGATATATGACCAAATAGTTTTTGATTTATTTCTTGAAGTCAGAATTTCTCTTTCAGGGGCGAGCGTAGGTGCGTCTTTAGTATGTACATACTTCGGTATGCGATGTAAAGCAACGACAGGCGCAGTTAGTACTTGGATGGGTGACCATTCCAATGGAAACCGCGTCTTCGCCTCACACATCTTCCAGCGGCTTGTATATCAGTGTATGCGCGGAAGCTATACAACCGTAGGCGAGGGTTGTATAGGAGATATACCATCCTTCGGAGGGGATGTAAAGCCGTCGGTCCCTTGTCTATTAAATGTTAGGCAAGTAAAAGATCCCTACTCTTCTTAAGGGAAAAGGTTCGGCAAAAATTCCTGGTTGGGGGTAGCTCGTCTACAGGCGTCGGTGTTAGGCCTCAGTAGCGGAAATAGGCCGACGTTAAATAAATGTATAAAAAAAAAAAAAAGAATTTCTGTCTCGAGGTGAAGTTTTTTTGCGTCTGTGATAACGGTATTTAATATTTTTTTTAGATAGTTTTGTAATATAACACTATTTACTTCATGCGTAATTTTAGAAATACTACGTTTGGTTTTACTTGATATACGAATACCTTTAGTAATCCACGGTTTCTGTTCTTTGATTTGAAATTTTTTATAAGGAAAACTTCATTCATAATTTTCCTGTATAGAACTTGTAAAAGCATCAAATTTAGAGTGTAACAAACTGTAAAATATTTTTTGGTATGGATTAGATGTTATAAAATCATACATTTTAGTGTTAAATGATTGGATATTATTTGACGAAAAACATCTTTTGAAATGGAAATTATTATTCAGACCATTTTGGGTTATTGTAAAGTTTAATTGTTGAGCGGTATGATCAGAAAAACCATAATTTGCGACATCACACTTATTGCATTTGAAGTTAAAAAAAAATTGTCAAGGCTATTTAAGTTGGCTCATAGATCATTTGCATTAAGTTAAAACATTCTAAAAGATTTACGATGAAATTTCGATATGATTCCTGCAGTGTTTTAAGTCGTTGCTTATTTTGTCCATTCCAGATATAATAAGTCTTCTGTCTAATTATTTTTAGCGACTGAGCCTTTGATGATGGCTTGTCCAAGATCAATTTATTTATATTAACTTTTGTTTTTACAAAAATGTGGCCAGCGCAATATTTTTCATTACATTCCTCTCTTGTAATTTTATTCATTAACGATATGAATAAACCACTTGAATATAAAATGAATCAGATTTCTGTATAATTTTTTTAAAACATACCATCTGTCATCCATCCAACATGATTTTATAGACGAAATTCTTATTTTTAATTCGCAAGGATAGAATGGAAATATGTAGCCAATTTTGTTTTAGCGTCAGTGACAATAGAAGATGCCTTTCACCACACAGAAATGGCTCAACGCTCAACCGTTACCGATAACATGAGCTTGGCATGTCATATCATTTTACCGGTTGCTTAAGGAGATTGACAAACTAATTAAACCGCAGTCTCTTTGATGCACACTGGTGACGGAGAAACATAAGTATTATACAGGGTTATTGGTAATTTACTATATTTTGAACCCTCTCCTCTTTATTTCTGCTCGTATTGGCGAAAAAAAAGTTTTATATAAAAGTTGGAGGGTTGTGTATACAAGGTGGCCCAAAATTGTCCCCCAATATTTCTGCAGCTGATAGTAAATAGAAATAATGGTAAGCTTTTATATAAACTTATTTCAGAAATGGAAGCGGCTGGAACCTCTCCTCCCGGTGGATCTTTGAAGCCGAAAAGAGCATTAAATTGTGTGCCAAAACGTAATCCAACCAAAACCTTTTCACATCTTTTGGAGCACTAAAGAGACCCTCAACTCGATGAATTGCAACACTCACCTGCGGCTCGTGCTGCAAATTTCATCTGCGCGAGTTATTACCTACATTATCGCTCGTTGAATAATATACTATTATCATATAAAATATTTAAACATCACTTGAACAACTAAGAAAGTCTAGTTACCCTAAACATTACAGATTCGTAAAGTAACAAACTGAAAATTGGTAAAGTGATAATCTATAATAAATTCACCAACGTAGGTACAGAAAGCATATGATGTTGCTATTGTTACATCTACCTTTAAAGTTTGTGACAATTCACTAGTGCACAGTCACTAAAAGTTACAAATATGCCGAAATCTTATTAACATGACATGACACCAATGTTATCGGATGACAAAATAATATAAAACATGGCACGGGAAACAAACGATAATCGTCAGGATTTACTCATTCATTGCAAACCACATTAGTTAGCTTGCACTTAAATCAACTCAAGATTGGTGTGGGACTGCTTGACGGCCCTTACAGAGCTGGGAAGTCAGAACATAGTGACCTTAGCATGGGTACCAGGACACGAGGGACATAGAGCAAACGAAAAGGTTGATCAACTGGCCAAGGAAGGCACACTCAAAGCCCCAATAGGACCTGAGCCCTTTTGTGCCATGCATACGAGCAGCTATTAAGGAATGGGTGCAAAATAAATCTCTGGAATGGTGGAGGAATCTGCCAAGATAGAGACAAGCCAAAGAGTTCATTAAAGAACGTTCGGCCAAATTCACGGAAGATCTACTAAGCCAGAATAGGAAGGCCATCAGAATAATAGTAGGCCTTCTAACTGGGCACTGCTGGCTCAATAGACACACGAGTCTAACGGGCCTGGCAGAGGACGCAACATGCAGGTTCTGTCAAGAGGAAGATGAAACCTCAGTTCACGATTCTGAGTACACGGAGAAGAAAAACCAAATACGGACAGCTATACCAAAGGGTCTTTATCAAAGCTGTGGAGTGTACTACAAAGGAGAAAGCTGGATGAGGTACTATAAGGAATGTATTCCACAAGCACCACAATAGATTTGAAAAGGTCGCGGCGGTAAAGGCTAAATAACCAGCTCCTCTGTTTATCTATCTAGCAACTTCAGTAATTTTACTAGATTTTAAAGGAATATTTGTGTAGTGTAATTCTTCGATTTGTCTGTGTATATATTTAAAAACGACGCTAAACGTAATCCGATCTCAACCAAAATCTTTTCAGATCTTCTATAGCACTCAAGAAATCCTCATGCAAACTTTTATCCAAATCTGATCTCCAATTCAAAATCAATTTGAAATTAAATGCGACAATAAAGTATAGTTGTTGTTGAATAAGAATGCACGTGACACATGCCGTGACGAGTTTCACGACGCAACGGCTACGCGCATCGACTATGCCACGCGATTTTTTTCGTGGAAACCAAATCGAAAGGGTGGAAGTGTGATATATCGTCGAAATCGGAATTTTAACCGCTTTTCAATGGTTCGATTGCAAATTGAAAGTAATTGTAAAATAAACACTTGTTGCGCGAAAACGGCACTAAATGTAATCCGATCTCAACCAATACCTTTTCAGACCTTCTGAAGCATTATAGAAACTCCCATGCAAAGCTTCATCCAAATCTGTTTAGTACTTTTGGCGCTATCGTGCTAACACAGATACATATACCCACACACACAGATATTTTTGAAAAACCATATTTTTGGGTTCCTGGGACCTCAAAGCGCAAAGGTTTGATGTTATCTCAATTTTCGTTTTTGGACCAATTTTAGTAACCTCTCACAATTATTTTATTGTGGTGAGGTTAAAATAATCAAAGTCTAATAAGTAACAGAAATGTCAAAATAATATTTCAAAGCATTCTCTATGTGTAAAAGAATTTATTAACAAATTGTTGTGAGGAAAAAAGTTATGAGGAAAATACTGATAGTCATCCCTAAAATTACGCCCTAAGCAGAAGTGGGGTTTTACTGATACCATGTAAACTTGTGTCCGAATGGCCTATGACTAAGGAAGTCGAAAGATGTTGTAGAAAAACTGAAATTTATTAACCCCCTTTTAAGGGGTATATCTCCATTATTATTCATTCAACTACAATTATTTTTATCTCCAATAATAACAGAAATGAAAGGGGGGGTCAAAATATAGCGAATAACCTTGGAACAGGAAGAGTATTTTGCTAATTCAGTTTCAACTTTACAACTAAATTTACATTCGAAAAATTAATAATTATGAATATTTATTATCTACATCTGGACACATTACCTTTGGCATTTAAATAATCATTCAAATTTACATAATTCAACAAGTTCAAGGTTTCAATATTTATATGAAAACGTCACCGCCACCTGCCTAAAAATAGACAAGAAAGTGTGTAAACCAAGATCGATATCAATGATAACGTGTTTGTTTTGTATATAAATTATTAGATGTATATCTTATTTTTAATAAATTAGAAATAAATAACGGACCACACCTTGTATGTGTATAATGGACCACCAATGAGATGAATGGTCCATCCGGTAGTGGTATTGCAATAAGGAATCGGTATTTCGAGGCAGATATGAAGAAGGGCTAAAAAGGTATTATTAATAATAATAAACTTTATTTGTGTTTATGATGTTAAAAAATTTTTGCTTCATTTTTTATGATGTAATAAATGAAAATGAAGAAGGTTATCAAAAATATGAAAACATGGTAAACACAATAATACAGAGGAGAGATTCAATAAAATTACCGATTACAGCGGCATTCAATTCAATTGTTGCTTTCAAAAACTGCAAGGGCTTCTAAAATATAGTTTTATAACCAATTTCAATTTGCAAATAGACAATGAATTAAATGACTTTTCTAAAAATCACAAATATAAGCTCAATGGATGTGTAGAAACAGCCAAAACAACCAAAACAAAGCATCTACCATACACTTTTAAGGTTTATAAAGGTCACGTAGTTTATAAAGGGAATTCTCGTTACCAAAAGCTTTATAATACACCGGATGTCAATGAAATCATTTGACAAGCCATAGCTTCTAGAGTATTCAAGATATGGGACTCAAATTTGGCAAGAGTAATAAATACCAGAAGTTGCCAATTTTTCATTATTTGACAATATCCATCACTTCCGGTTTTCCCGAAAATGACCCAAACTTTGAAATTTTAAATGCAACACCCTATAAATTCTAACATTTTCGGAAACCGGAGACAATTTTAAGTACTATTGTATTATTGTATAGTTACTTCCACGTCCAGTGGAAGTAAAGTAACGCAAGAAAAATTATTTTTTTTTGAAATTAGCTTAAAATATCATGAAACTTCGAGATTTTAAATTTGAACGAAAAAAATTTCCTGTCTGTCGGTCTATCTGTCTGTCTGTAACTTTTTTTGTGCGCCCGTTTACTCTGGAGCCGTTTGTGATATTGACTTGAAATTTGGTACACTTATGTATTGTAACGAGATCTGGAACTAGATTATATTTTGATCTAATCCCGTTGAAGGGTTCTGGGTAAATGGGGTAAATAAGGGTAAATATGAAAAACAAGCAATTAAGAGTCCATAAAATTGCAATTTAGGGTATGTACGAAAAGTCAAGGTCTAAAAAAATTTTTTTGGCGTTAGCTACCCCCTCTACCAATCCCATTGCCACCCCCACCCTAATATTTAAGGGGGGTAAAAAAATTAAAATATAATTTAGTGTGTATACAAAAACGAAACGTAAAAAAAAATTTTTTTGGCGTTAGCTACCCCCTTTACCACCCCATTGCCACCATCACCCTATTATTAAAGGGAGTAAAAAAATTAAAATGTGATTTAGTATGTATACAAAAACGAAACGTCTAAAAAAATTTTTTTGGCGTTAGCTGTACAATTTTACCAACATACTATATAAAGTATTGGGAGGAAGAAAGTAGAAGACTCCATGCTTCTTGTCCTGTTCACGTCCTGTATTTTTGAAATGTATCCCGTTTGTTTGCAAATTTCGACTAGTTGCCAAATTTGACTTTCATCTACTTTTGTATTCAGTTATTTAATAGAGGCTAGAAGCCTGTGGAAAGTCCAGCGGAGCTCAAGACAGGACAAGCACAAGAAAATTATAAGCTATGAAAATTGTGTCCCAAATTTCGGTACATGATACAGAAATAACCAGATAGATAGATGTTTGTTGGTATTTAAACATGTAGAAAATATTTACACAAAACAATTAAATATAACTTTAAAATTAGTCTAATTTAAAGAGTTGTAAATAGCAAAGTACAATAATAAATCCTGCAAATAAACATCATCTTTATACGTAGTACAGAGGTTATACAGCGCATTTCAATAAAAACTAGTGTAGAATACTGCCGAATTCTTTGTATTCTTGTAGAAAATGTCGATCTAAACACTTTTTGTTCTTTGATATTTTTTGGTAAAGTACATAGTTTTCGAGATATCATCGATTTTTAATTTATGTAATACGCGTTTTTACATAATCCCGAAAAAACCGATGAAAAATGGAGGATTTTTGTTTCATTTTCTTTTTGAAAACTTCTGTCTAAGCATTTTTGTTTTGTGTTATTTTTCGAGAAAATGCGTAATTTTCGCGAGATAAGCGATTTTTATACAATTATTGTATGCATATACAGGATGTCCCATTTAAAATTCCCAGAGCCATTTTCTGGATAACCAAAAGAGATATTTGAATTTTGTAAAACGCAGAATATGTAAATGACTTCACTTTTGAGTGCAAATGTCTTTTCTCCTCATTGAGGTATACAGTGTGTCCTCCGATTGAGTTTATTATAAATTAAATGGACAAAAAAAATTCAATGAATTTTTTCATATTTGTAGATTTGTAGTAATTTTGGGTGTACTTTCGTTTTTTCTAAATCAGGTAAGCAAAAATGAATTTCTTGTGAGGTAAAATACGTTTTCTGTAAAAGATAGCAAAATATCATTCACAAGCTATTTAGATTAAAAAGTTATAGTTCCTGTGCAAAATTTCAAGAACATAGCCTGCTTTGATGATTTGACCGGATATTATATTATTGTTTCATTTTCAATGGGCTACTCCGTACATTTTCATGAAAAATGAAAGAAAACATTATTTTGAGCATATTTTCAAATGTAACCATACACTAGATAATAATGTATGGAGAATACAATCTTTATGAGCCCAACAAATGAAGATGAGATAAAAAAATATAGTAGAACATAAATCTCATAAAGCACCAGAGCATGACCATATAAAAGCAGAAACATAAAAAGAAGTGGTTGCTGAAATATCGGCACCAATTATGTATATTATTATTATCAACAAAGCCATGGACCTAAGAGTATTTCCAAATATTTTAAAAGTTGGAATAATTAACCGTTATACTAAAAAGGGCCAAAAGTTGAAATTTCAAACTACAGACCAGTCTCGTTAACACCAAAAATTTTAAAAATAATTGGAAAAATTCTAAAAATAAGAATAATAATTTTTTTAAATAAATGTAGTATAATATCGGATAAACAATTTGGATTTAGGGGAAACGCATCTACACAGGACCACAGGACGCTATAACATTACATCTCTGATATATGACACATTAGACAAAAGCAAACCCTCATTATGCATATTTGCTGACAGCATTCGACACAGTCTGCCATAAAAAATAACTATATAAACTAAGTATCGACGATATCAAATGTGAAAGAAGAGAGATAAGCTGTGGCATTGCCCCGGGGCCCCATCAAAATGGAGCCCCCACCAAGTTGCCAATAGAGGGCCCCCACCAAGTTGCGTTAAAAACTTATTTTATTACAAACGAAAGAAATGTATGCTTACTGTGCCTTCACCACAATTTTGCCTATAGGCCTCCGTCCATGTCAATCCGGCCCTGTGCTTTACTTATTTATTTTATCACATTAAATGTCTTCATTTAGTTACTTCTATTATAACATTGCTATTAGTTATTATCTGATTTTATATTATTATATTTTATTTTATTATATCTCACTAGACACCTTTTCTATCTGTACTGTACTTCCTCACGAATAAATATTTTAAGTAGTACTCCAGTAAGTATATCTACTAATAAAAGTTATTAATAGAAAATAAAATTAGTTTAGTTTAGTTTGAAATTAGTTATCAATTGATTGTATATTTATGTATGTATGTTTGTAAATGTATCCCTTTTTGGTAAATATATTATTATTATTATTATCTATCATTAGTAATAATAATAAAGTTAATAAAACAATTAGGTTGATGAATAATTTTTATTTTACATACCCCAAATATGTAATAAATAAAAAAATAAATGAATAGAATAAATAAATAAACACCACAGAAATTAGACACCCCCAATTCCAGAAGCCAGGGCTTGTGCGAAAGGGGATTACACATCGAAAAAACGCGGACATACAACCATTTCCTTCGACAGGATTCGAACCCGGTGGTGTAATGTCCGACCAGACAAGTGAACAATTATTTAAAAAGACAAACAGAAATTAAGTCTAAAAAGTCAGATTAAATGTTCAAAATTGTTTCCATCGTTCTGATCTAATGGAATCAATCCCAGGTCTATTCATAAAACAAAGTGTGGTCCTCTATTATTTCCTTGTGGTGTGTTTTGCGTTTTTTTTTCAAATATCAATATATCCAAATTTATTTAGCATGGTTAGTTTTTATTAAAATGCATTAAGTATATACTGGCAAAACTCTTAAAGATTCAGGACCAGCTTTATATTCAGCTGTTCACAATCTGATTTAAACAATGCAAATTTATTACCTTTATAATTTATTAGGCATATTTTGATTACGTTCAAGCAGGTGATGTTCTATGACGCTTATCCATAAATTATAATAACCTTGAACTTGCCTTTTAAATCCCATTTGCACCTACATTTCCTTCGTAACTATCAACTTATGTCTTCTACACTTATGTAAATTTAAGTGTGTTATTAATTATGGTACCCAAGATAGTCATAAATATTAAGGATAATAATGATATGCGGGCGTATTTATAAATATTTATTTTATTTTGCATCAACAAACGTTGAAATAAATAAACTCCACAGCCACTAACTCTTCCAGTCACTTTCGCTGTCTTTAGCAGATAATGCTAACATTGTAAAAATACAATTTCTCTTTGTGGAGATGGATTCTTGGTCGTGAAACATGGATTTAATGTTGATTGTACTGGTTTTTATTATTTTATTAATAGATTTAGTCTATTAGTTTATTCACAATGCTAAAATGCAGAAGCCCAAAACAAGCAATATTGAAAGCTATAGGTATAAAAAAAGTCGGTCTTACACAACTTGGATAGAATGTAAATGAGCTTGCCGCCTATTTTTCGGACTCATCCCAGAGTACAGACGTCGCGTTTATGAAAATTAAGAAACTATATTTGCGAGAAGTCACGTGGAGCGTGACGTTTCAGCGAGGCGACTTGTCGGGTTGGCTCAGCCGTCCGCTACGCCTACCACAGGTGGCGGGGGACCGGTAACACGTAGCCAATTAGCCAATCGCGCAGGCGCATCCTAGACTGCAGCATATATAAGGAGCCGCACAACGCGGGGAACGTCAGTTCAGTTCGAGCAACGAGGAGCAGCAGTAGGCAGCTGTCAGTGAGAACCTGAAGATGGCAGATGAGATTTTACCATTACGTCGTTTAAACAACCGTGACTCCTGGAGGAGTCGACCATCGACGTGAGAGAACATCCGGAAGTACAATAACACTTCATTTAACATCCGCGTAAACCTAAAACATATATGGTCGATATGGTGTTACTTATGCAAGTAACACCATATCGGCTACTTACAAATAGTACAAATAGGTTCCTCAAAACATCTGCCATAAACACTTTGCAGATGACTCTGGACATTGCCGATGCTGCGGAACTCCTCTGTTTTAATAATGGGTACATTCACCGGTATCTGCTATAAACAGTTTATTGCGTTTCTAGTAATTGGTAACTAAAATACGTGCCTTTGTGCATTTTAACATCTATCATTCCTCTAGTTGACTTTATTTGTCACATCTGCCTTAGTCCAGGCCTCTTAAAGTTTTTGTAGCAGATGCCATTGGAGGGACCTATTTGTACTATTTGTAAGTCGCCGATATGGTGTTACTTGCAATGTATATAACATCAGAAAATCGCAGCATGGTCAGTGTCTGGGTTCTGGGTCTGCTCTGCACTGATGAGAGCCAAAAGCTCGAAACCGGTCTACAGATGACTCTAGACATTACCGATGCTGCGGAACTCCTCTGTTTTAATAATGGGTACCTTCACCGGTATCTGTCGTAAACACTTTATTGCGTTTCTAGTAATTGGTAACTAAAATACCATACAGAGCGCACATCCTAATAAAAATATTATTTTTCAAGAGGAATACGACGAAACGTGCCTTTGTGCATTTTAACATATAAGAACATGTTGCGAGATGTTTGGAATTTTTTAAAGTATTTTTCTCATGATCAGAGCATGTTTTACATAAAGGGTCCAAATATTCCAAACTATCCAAAATTTTCTCATTTGACTGCCATTTTGAGCTTCGTTTATTGTAGTAAAGACAAGGAAAACATACAGAAATCGAATTTAATTTAAGAGAGTAGTGCTAGTTCTCCTGTGTGTTATTAAATAAATTCGTATTGTTCACTTTTAAGGTTATTGAATAAGTTTTAATAGAAATTAAATAAAGAAAAGTTTTTCATATGGTACAGACCTTTTTGCGGACATGTTTCAGTTTCAGATATGTTTGTTTTTTTTGTAGCGATTAAAAATAAACTAGGTAATTCTATAGAACCCCCCCCCCTCTAGAATTTCATTTTTTTTCAAAAACGTGTTATAGGTTTATGTAAGAACAATTTTGCACTTATTAAAACAAAAAAGAAATTTTCTCTCATCAATTTTGTCAACGTGGAAAAAACTATTTCCTCACATGTTGTCGTACTGTAATCCTTGTAAATCCACATACTTTCACCCTCATAACTACCCCTATTTCAACCCCTACAAACCACCCCTATTTTGGTTATTGTTAATTTGCCGAAATTTTAATAAGGTAAAATTGTTCCTGCATAAACCTACAACACGTCTCTGAAAAAACAACCGCGAAATTCTAGAGGTTGATGTTCTTCTATAGAATTACAATAAATTATTTCACGCATCGCCTCTACATTTGCTTAAAATGTTCAGAGTTCAATTAAAGCAATTTCTCTGGAAAACCGTAAATCCTACGCCAATTCAACAAGAATCAAATATTAAACATAATATTTTTAGTCGCAAACTCCTCTATAAAATCCTTATTTTACTATAAGGAACGTAACCAGACTGCAACCAACAGCTACTCTCTGGGCTATGTGCCCCGCCGAGCGCTGAATTACAATATAATATATTCCGCCCTCTAAAAGCACATTTGAACTAAGAATCAAATAGTTTCTTAAAATCTATTGTGTCGCACTTCTCTTAACTTTATATAATATAAAATGACTAATTGGGCAATATTTGAATAAATTAGCCTCAACCTGTATATTGTATTTTATCCTTCTTGAATTTACTAAATTTACTAAGTAAAAAAAGCATTAGCTTGACTTTTGTAAAAAATATCACAAGTTACATCGATCGCTCTTCTTCAAAGCATATTTCAGTCTGCCTTGTGGGATAATAAACGAGGCTTTCGTCCTACAGATGTACGGCGTACGCCGCTGCCTCGCAGGTCATTCATACAGGCCATGTCCGCCGCGGGATCCCGCCAAGCGTGACCGACCACTATACTACTACGTCATCATACTACGCAGTTACAGCCAGCCCTTTCCACCCTTCTAAGCTTGCAACCCGAAAATCAATCCGAACCACCCCCCTGTCTAGGAAATCTTCGATCGACCTCATTGTTTCTGTGTCATCTCATTACAGTGCACTTAGTGGTGGGTGGTATACAGTCGACATTCATTACATTATGATTGGTAATATTCATTCTTAATAAGACGCTTCTCAGACAGCGCAGGATGTTCCAGGAATTAGACGTTCCTAATATCATGATGTGTCGTTTTTTCTGTTTGTTGAAGCAGAGTTTGAGGAATTTCTTTCTTTTCCTGCAACGTTATGCAATATTTAATTATCGGTTTCGGTTTATTTTAGATTGCAGTAAAAATATAAACAAAAATTATTACACTGTAAGGTGATTGATTCATGACGAACTGTTATTACCTCTAGGGATGATAAATAACCACATGGGTATTCGTTTATTCTTTTTATGGGGCTATGGCACATACAGTGAACACATGAAGAGTAAATGTTGGAGTAAGACGTCGATTTTTAAATAATAATAATAATAATAATAATAATAAAGCGTCGTCTTTATTCATTCTTAATGGCACAAATACAAAATTTAGTACATTTTATGAAGTAGTCGATGAAATGGCGAAGTCGATGGGAGTTTTTCAACAACCAGAAAGATACATAAGAAATATTACGATAAGCAACGTTTAACATCTATAACTCAATAAGGCATATACATACACATATATACACATGTATATATGTATACACATATATACAGATATCCACCACACACACCAAATATCTCGCTTAAGGTCTACTGTAGAGGAATAATGTTTTAAAAACAGTTGTCCCATTTTTTGTGAACTATATTTCAGTAAAAAGAAATTTGAAATCCATAGCCTACTTTGTGAAATCATTACAAAAACCTGAAAAGTAGGAAAATCATAAACGGTTATTGCTTCCTTATTTGAGGAGATACGAAAAAAGTTAAAGGGATGAAAATTGACGACAAAGACACTAAGAATAATAATGTTTATGTATCAAAAAATTCGGAAAACTCAGTTGGCTTTGACATACGCTCCTGTGCAAAAATGAAAAGAACAAATCTCAAAGTAGGCCTTGACACCATTAATAATAATAACAATAATAATATAATAATAATAAGTTTATTTACCAAAAAATATAGTGTTTACAGAAATACAAATATACACATGTGTAAATAAAGTAATACAAAATGAGTATTATCAATACAAAATGGGCATAATTATTATACATGATATTGGGTAAATAAAACAAAATAGAACACCACTATAGGCTAGGCCTGTCCGTGGGAATACCAATAAGTTACACGAAAAGTAGAATTACATATTAAAAGCGTACAAAATTTTACATACACACGTACTTGTTTACATAAATACACGTGGGTGCTCACCTATTTATACATAAAATACACGTACATTCATCAATACACACATATATTACGAGACACAATTGTATTAATTAATTAAAATGTGACACTTATGTCATTGCTAACCATTAAACCATTTGGGCTATATATATTACTTAAAAACGAAACAGTGTCGGAGAGAATTATATAAAAGGATGGGGAAAAATCTAAAATATAGAGAAATTTTACTAAGCGGAAAAAGGACCCTCCTACCAGGACGACTTGCATGTATTTTAGTGCAACTATTAGTTAAAATTTTTATATTGATTATGTCATGTATCCGGCATCTGGGCATAGAGAATACAAACTGCTGAAGGCGTTTCTTAAATACGTTTATATTGACAGAATTTTGCAAGTCCAGAGATAAGTGGTTATAAGGGCCCAGGTACATGTAAGATCTCTGTCCTAGCGTGTTGTTTGTTAGGGGAGTTAGGTATGTGTTTGCTTTATTACGCGTATTGTACATATGTTTGGTTTTTTTTTTCAGATCAGTTTTAGTTTTTTTTTGCCTGAGGACGCAGTAGTAGAAGAAAAGTTGACGTGGGTCCATCAATTGGACTTCTTTATATAAATCGTCTGAGTGGTACATATATGGTTTGGCGAACATTATTTTCAATATTCTCCTTTGGACAATTATTAATTTATTCAGAATTGTTTTACCAACACCTCCCCATGCTAATATCCCATAACTAATGTGTGGCTCCACTAGTGAGTAGTATATAGTTCTCAAAGTATTTATATCTAAATATTATTAGTGACTATTTTTTTAATTATATAATTTTTATGTTTGTCCCATTTTAGGTAGGAGTCTATAATGATACCAAGATACTTAAATTCAGGTGTCCGAGCTATTGTGAATTTATTTGAGATACTGAGGTTGTGGAACGGTGGTAAATTTCTCGCATTTATGCAAATTGGCAAGAAATATATTTTATTAAAATTTACCGTGAGTAATTTGTGGTCGAACCATTCTTTGATTTTCTTTATGTCTTCCTCAACTATTTGTTTTAAATTCAGCCAACTATCACTTGTATAAAATATTGCAGTGTCACTTTCGACAGAAAAAAAGCCATTTAGATAGATGTTAATTCCGTTTATTTTTTATCTTTCCAACGATATAAAATATGTCACAAAAATTTTAACTGCTAGTGTCAATATTTAATATTTTGCGAAAACCACAATTCATATCATTGAATACTACCTACTACCATACCGAAAAGAAAATGTGTGTATTTATTTTTCCAACTACAAATGCCCAAATTATGCACCATGCATTCAAGTACACAAACGTGCTCTACGAGACACCTCACGTACTGCATTTTGGAGCAGGAGGAATATGCGTTTCTAATTCTGGTTTTGATATGTCCTGAAAATTTTCAGGGGCAGTTTGAAATACCTCGCCTTTAATGTACCCCAGACGAAAAAATCCAAGGGGTTAATATCTGGTGATCGAGCTGGCCATAGAATGGGTTCATAGGTGCCTATCCAGCTATTTAGTATAACTTGATTTAAATAATTTGTACATATTACAGCAGTGTGAGATAGAGCCCCATCTTGTTGAAAATATGAATAATTTAATATTTCTGCCGCTGTTAATTCATAAGAACATTTTGAAATTCGTTTTGTAGGAAATTAATCTACAAGCGGTTAATTTGCTATCATAAAAATAAGGTCCAATTACTTTAGTTCCTAAAAGACCAATCTAAACATTTGTAGAAAATCTTTCTT
Source organism: Leptura quadrifasciata (assembly GCA_963675555.1). NCBI lineage: Eukaryota > Metazoa > Arthropoda > Insecta > Coleoptera > Cerambycidae > Leptura > Leptura quadrifasciata. The sequence goes on from OY776679.1 coordinate 5,123,963, forward strand.
GGGAAGCAGTCTCTCTGCACCAATGTGTATTTTCTCGTGTCCAGCGAGAAGTCACGTGGAGCGTGACGTTTCAGCGAGGCCACTTGTCGAGTTGGCTCAGGCGCCCGCTACGCCTACCACAGGTGGTGGGGAACCGGTAACACGTAGCCAAAAGCGCAGGCGCCCCTTGACTGCAGCATATATAAGGAGCCGCACAACGCGGGGAACATCAGTTCAGTTCGAGCAACGAGGAGCAGCAATAGGCAGCTTTCAATGAGAACCTAAAGATGACAGATGAAATTCTGCCGAACCGTCATTTAGACAACCGTGACTCCTGAAGGAGTCGACCATCGACGAGGGAGAACACCCGGAAATACAATAATACTTCATATATATATTTCTATTGAAAAATCCAAATTTGACTCGTCCAATCAAAGAATATTGCTACATATCAGCGGATCATTCTTTTTTTTTATTTAACAACCATCTACAATATCTTACTCTCCTTGGCTTATCTCCCTCATTTAAATGCTGAACTTTCCTCATTTTGTAGCAACGAAATCTTTTTTTAAAATTATTTTTCTTGCACTGTCTTTTTTTACGCGACAGTTTCTCTTGATTTGTTTCAAAGAGGTTTCTTCATTTTGGTTAACATAATTCAATACTCTTTCACTTTTCTTATATTATCCGCAACATGCCCTCGCCTTACTAGTTTTTTTGAAAATGAACCGTGCGTTTTTAGATTCTGAACTAACTTCCTAAACATAGGTCGATTTGGCTGTAGAACATCTGGAAATCTACCTCCGTAAACCTTGACTGCCATGTCAGCGTCAAAATTGCACTGACAATAAATGCTAATCATACCGAATTTGTCATTATTGATGTACACCATAATTACTGATATAAAACTTGTCTTATAACTCGACAACGCAACATACAACAGTGACAATCTGTCAAATTTGTTAATAACTGTATACGTTGTTTTTCACTAATCATGGCATGGCTGATTTTTACGATTCAATGATATACATTGTGATTTTCGTAAAATATTAAATACTGACTAACAGTTAAAAGTTTTTGACATGTTTTATATTGTTGAAAAGAGAAAAAATAAAATGAAATTAATGGTGTCATGGCCTACTTTGAGATTTGTTCTTTTCATTTTTGTATGTCAAGCCAATTGCGTTTTCGAATTTTTTGGTACACATTGTTATCCTTATTGTCTTTGCCGTTAATTTTCATCCCTTTAACTTTTTTCGTATCTCCTCAAATAAGGAAGCTATAACCGTTTGTGATTTTCCTATTTTTCAGGTTTTTGTAATATACCTCACAAAGTAGGCTGTGGATTTCAAATTTCTTTTTACTGAAATATGGCTCACAAAAAATGGGATAACCGTTTCTAAAACTTTATTCTTCTAGAATAGATATTAAGCGATATATTTGGAGTGGCCCTCGTAAAATAGACAGCCGGTATATTCCTTACATGGAAAAGTCTGAAACGGAAATAAAATACTTGTCTATTAATAAATCCCATACTTTCTGATAATAGTGTTTTTATTGCAAAAAAAAGACATAAATTTTACGAGTTCTCAATATTCTGCACACTTTCGCCTCCAAAACTTAAAAGCATGTCGTTATTGTGAATAGTTTGTAAACCAACTCTTCCATAAAACTTTTAGTTAACAGAATTTTCTGAGAAACATGCATAAAATCTATTTCTTTTTATGTGCCGCCTTTTTTGTTGGCCCAGTTTTAAATCCCGACAATCGATTAAATCTTGAATGAAGTGTACATCTCAGGAGAAATGGACAAATACTAGTGTATTTAAAAAAAAAGTGAATATCAAACGGTTTTGAGAAGACGAAAAACAGGATACGTTTTTGACATTTCATTACTGTTACGATTTTGTGTATTGTTGTTGTATTAGAGCGAATAAAACAAAAATAAACAAAGATTGAACGTATTTAGTTTATTATTCAAATTTTACTTAATATATTTTTCATTAAATAACAAACACACTAAAGTTTAAAAAAAAGTTTTTTGGTCCCTTCTCATTTTACAGCTCAGTAAGACAGCACGGATTGTATCGAACTTATAAGATTTCTGTGTTTAACAATAACAAGACATATATAAAATGGAAGATATCGCCGACTTATATAATAAAATTGCAGCTATAAATAGGCATAGTTTGCAAAATGTTTGTAATGCAGAATTATTGAAAATGTAAGGTTTTCAAATGTCACTTTGAAATATTATAAGTTTCTACCAGGAATATCCGTTTCTATGCCTTCCTTCAATGGTATACAGAAGAGAAACTGCTGGGTGAGACTGTTTTCGTGGAACCGAGCAGTGCCGTACGTTTATTTAACTTAAAAAAAAAAGTAAGTTGTTTGTGTCATATTCACCTAAATCAATCAGCAAATTTCTATAACTAATGAATAAACTATTTTTATCACTGCTTATTTCAGATATTAGCTCTGATAAAGGTTTTAATGATTTTTGTCACTGATGCAAATGCACTAGCTGTCGAAATTGACGTTAAATCAAAATTTCCTGATATACAAGAAGAATAAATGGACAATTCGATTATAAGTACGCGGATCAACCTATTCTAGATCCAAAAATCAAATTTGAGGTGGATTTTTTTTAAACATAATTGATTTTAAACACTGTCTTCTCTACGTGAACGGTTCAAGGGGCTAGAAAGATATAACATGTTTGAATTTTTATGTAATACTTATGAATTATCAGATGAAGAAATTTTGAAAACCCTAAAGACCTGCATTTATTAATGGCATAGATTTATGTGATGAGGACAAGACGTTAAAATTGCATTTAAAACCAGAGTCATTATCTAATCCGAAAATCTGATGACGCCTTCATTTCCACGTATAAAAGGTACACTTGGTAGAACCTGATAACTCCAACCGCTTTCGAGGAAAGTGCCGTTAAACATTTCAATAATTTTTTGACAGACAAATTCAAATTTAATGAAACAAAGTGTATTTACTGAAAAGCATGCTTTGGTTACGTTTTATAATAATAATAATAATGTTTATTTACGTGAATATAACATACATCACTTAATTATACTTAATGTTGTATAAATTTTTATATAAACCCTTAGATTCTTATATTAATTCTCTTTAAAACTTCATTTCTACCAATTAGGATTGTATATTTTTTTAAATATTTTTTAAATTTTGTGATGTTAACTATATTTTTTAGTTCATTAGGGAGTGAATTAAATAACCTCGATGCTAAGAAGTCATAACTTCTTTGGCCAATACTTTTTTGGGAGGAAGCTGTTTTAAAAATTTTATTAGTTTTATTCCTAGTTTGGTAGACATGATCCAATAGTTCAAGTTTATTTTTGTTTTTAAATTGGTGAATGAGAATATTAATGAAGTATATCTACCTAATATCCGGGACTTTACTCTCACTATAAAGTAAATCCGTTGGGTAAGTGCGATTTTTTTTATAGATTATTTTTAGAAATAATTTTTGAGTAATTTCTAACCTCTTCAGATGACTTCCATCAACACCTCCCCAATCTAGGATCCCATAAGACAACCTTGATTCTACCAAAGCATAGTATAGCATTTTCAAATGTGGTAAGTCCAATATATTTCCTAAAAATTTAAATCCGAACAGTAGGGTTCTAAGGGTATTAGAGACACTTATTATGTGGTTATCCCACCTAAGATGGCAATCAATATTAATACCTAAGTATTTTACGCAATTTGTTGACATAATTTCTATATTATTTCCATGATTATTGATCGTTAGTCTGTCAAAAGCTGGTAAATTACGTTTATTACAACTCATTGGTAAATACATGGTTTTTTAAAAGTTTATTGTTAGTAGTTTGTGATTAAACCAATCCGCAATCTGACTAAAAGCATTCTCAACTTTTCGTTTTAAAACATCCCATGATTCATCTTTATAAAATATCACGGTGTCATCTGCGAAGCTAATGACAGTACCACAACTATTCAACGTAAATAGATTGTTTATATAAATTATAAATAACACCGGACCTAATATTGTACCCTGCGGAACCCCACAAACTACTGTTCGTTCATTACTAATTTTGTTATTTATTTTTACATATTGTTTACGATCGCTTAGGTAACTTGACATTAAATTAAATGCATTTCCTCTAAAGCCTATATCTTGCAATGCTTCCAACAACTGTGAGTGATCGACAGTGTCGGAAGCCTTTGCAAGATCCAGGAACAGACCCAATGCAGCTTTACCCTCGTTTAGTGCTTTATACATTTCAGATGTTAATAAAGAAATTGCATCTTGAGTTCATTTACCACACCGAAAACCAAATTGTTTATTCGAAATTAATTCAGTTTTGCAAAATTATTGATTAAAGAAATTGGACGTTAATTAGTAGCAATTGTTTTATCACCACTTTTGAAAAGAGGTTTTATTACGGATAGATAGATTACGTTTTAGTTCTATCATTTACGTAATTTAATCATTTTATTTTGTTCTTGTGTTCCTCGAGCTAATTTCTTTAACTTCTTTATTTACAACGCCTAGACATAATAATTTTTCAAATAATGAAATGAGGGATATGATATGTGTTTACTCACAAAATAATTTTAGCGGACATGCTGCAGCAAGGAGATACTCATTGCAATATCCGAATAGAATACAGCCAGACCATAAGATTTTCGAAAATCTGTTTCGTCGTTTGGGAGAAACGGGTTCATTTCGCCATAAAAACGGTGTAGGACGACCTAAACAAATTACTCCAGATCAAGAACTAGAAATTTTAGTTCGTGTGGAAGAAGATCCTCAAGTCAGCTCAAGTCGTTTAGCAGCGGCAACAGGGGTGAGTAAACAATCTGTCCTAAGAGTGTTACGTAAAGAACGCTGATATCCATATCATCTCACTCCTGTACAAAACTTACTTCGAAGGGATCTTCCACCAAGGGTACAATAAACACAACAGGGATCGAAATTTTGTTAAGAACAGAAAGAAAGAAAGAAAGGCATTTTCAGCAAGAATTTAAGATTAACGTTTGGTGTGGTATCATCGGAGATTAATTCAACGCAGATGGATCGATCGAGGAAATGAGATTGCTTGGCCACCAAGGAGTCCTGATTATAATCCTTTGGATTATTATGTGTGGAAACATATGAAGTCCTTAGTCTATGCAAATACTATCAACTCAAGAGAAGAACTGTGGAACAAAATACAAAACGCAGCGCATTTTATTACAGGAAAATGTATTTTTCAATGTAAGAAAATCTTTTATGAATAGAATTAGAAAATGCATAGAAGTAGTGGAGACCATATCGAACATTTACTCTAAGTTGCAGCAATGGGGTTTTTGCATGATGGGAAAGTTTATAATATCATTAAGTCAACTTTTACGTTATTTTTTGGTCTTCTAATAATATTAGACCCTTATTTTAGACAATCTTTTGATTTATGTATTTATCTCAATACCATGAAAATAATCCATTAGTTCATAAGAAAGAGAGAAAAAGTTTACGCTGTTATTACGATTTTGTTTTCCCTTACGTTTTGTACTTTTTTCAATAAATACACTTTGTTTCATTAAATTTGAATTTGTCTTTAAAAAAAATGTTGAAATGTTTAACGGCACTTTCCTCGAAAACGGTTGGAGTTATCAAGTTCTACCAAGTGTGCCTTTTATGCGTGGAAATAACGCTCTCATCAGATTTTCTGGTCAGAAGTACCACAACGTCTCGTAAAAAAAAAATATGAAAAAAATTCATCATCAGATACAGGTCCTGCGGCGCCCTCTATGATCTAACGTGATGTAATACGTAAATTATTGTTTCTTGGAATAAAAAAAGTTCCTCTAGCAAATTTGGCGAAGATCAGTCAAGAGGCTGTTGTGAGAAATTTGAACTTTGACACCCTGTATCTTTTCCACAGCAACATTTTACTAAAGTATATTTGGTTATATCCTCATATTTTGGCCCAAAAGAATCTTATTATTAATGGTTCACGCTGTATATATTTGAAAACAGAATATTATTAACATTACCTATATATGTTGCTTCTTCTCTTTTTCTAAATTAAGCATTATAAAGAATTACTTACGATCCACTATGTTACAAGATAGATTAAACGACTTAGGCATAATTGCCATAGAAAGTGAAATATTAAACAGTCTGAATATTGAATAAACTTTTTACTGTACTCATTTTGTATCAGAAATATGTTGCTTGGTCCTAAAGTACATTTTTTAGTCTCTACTATTTAAAAAAAAAACAAAAAAAGGATGATAATCAAAAATATATATGTCCAAGATTCAAGAGTCACACTGTGTATTATTTACAATATTTGAACTTTTCTTTTAATCATTTAGTTCTAAATTGATGGATATTAGTGTCTCTTATTTTTCATGGTATTTTTTTGGAGGAACGCAAACAAATAAGAGGACGCTTCTATTAAAGTCTCAGCATCATAGAAAAATTCACCATTTTCTCTTGAAAATATCTTGTCAAGTCAACGGCCAAAGTTATTTTTTTGTAATAACAATAAACTGTTCCCAAAAATACAACTATTATGATCAGGGATGGTGAGAATGTTGCCGAGACAGATTTTTTTATGCTGCGTCATCCGGTTCAAAGTACAATTAAATACAATAACTTTTAGGCGAGTTGTTATTTCATCAGCTCCAAGATTAAGTATTTTCTGCCTTTTCATGTTAGCTACACGTGCCTTTGAGTAAATAAATGCAAAAATAACAAACAAATAAAATTATCTCAATGTTTATATATCTAGATTTCAATTTTCCTTCTTATTTTTTAAGTTAATTATAGAGTAAAATTATTTACTGGATTTTGTAATGATTCCACCTTATTTAAATGTCTATTAAAAGCACGAAATTAGAAATGATTCTTGTAATTTGGTTTGATAATATTCCTCAATCTATCTTAATGGTATTTTAATTATTATTACAGTACAATCATAATGAATTAAAAATGATAAAAAACAATAATGTGATTATTAAACATGCTGAATTAATGTAGAAACGTACCATAATAACACACGCTTTATAAAGGTCTGCAGGGACCTTTGCGCGAACGAAATCTTCTCCAGATGCTGTCAACTTCGTTACCGAATAATAGCATACACAAAGCGTATCACTGTAGTAACATTTTATCTAATAGCAAATGGGAAAGTTCTTTTATACCTATGCCGCACCATTACAAATAAAGTATGAAGAGACAAATTCTTTCAACAGAAACTTCGAGGTAAATATTGAGGATCGAAGTGAATGGAAAGAGGACAGCTACAGAAAAACGCCTTTGGAACTGAAGTGGTTTAACCCCCCCCCCCCCCCCCCCCAATTAATTACAAATTAAATCCTGGAAATTATGTCACCAGTATTTAAATTACTATTTATTTATCTGAAGGATAAACAAATAAGATTGGCCATTTGCGTGATCGTCTAGTTTTGTTAGTGTAGGAACCCCTTTTAATTTACCCAGGTTCTTTTATATAAAGTTTAATATTACTTGTTTCTATCTGATACGATATACCTTAGAAAATTAATCACTCTGCTAATTGAAATACCTGGTAAACTCGAACACACTGTCTATTAATTGAGAGACCTAATTAATTTGATATATTATTTATGTAGTACTTTATTACTCAAGATTGTACTGTATATTTATAGTTGAAGTTTGGTAAAGGTAAAGGTGAAAGAATAAGACAATAATTGATGGGAAAAATTAGTAAAAAAACCCATTTTATTTTATATAAATTGATGCAACAATAGTCGAACATGAAATCAAAAGTAATCCAAATATTTGAGACAATTGTCTAAATATTATAATAGAGAAATATGCGACGCTATAGTAATGACCATACTATAGATATACTGAGTGTTTTGATGCAATAACAAGAACTGAGATACAAAAGTATGCTGTATTATTTTAATAATAATTAGGGTTGTGGAAATGGCCTGATAATGATAATCTATAATTAGAGCTGTTAGCAATTGGTGAGTAATAATGGTTTATAATTAAAGAAAGTTGTTAGCAATCGCTAGATAATAATCGAATACAAAACAGAGGACAAGAATCATGTCATGTTTATACATTATCAAAATTAAGTTGAGAAATGAGTACTAAATACTCATGTAAAAGATCATTGAATGTTGAGGAAAAATCCTTTGATTATAATTAAAACAAGCAGTCTACCAAATTTTGTATGACTGTCCAACAACGTAAAACAAGGTGGGTAGATGTAAATCAAACAGACGAGACGTCCCGGTTCAGTACTCGACGAAAAGTAAACCCTTCTTAATACGAACAAGTTTACAGGCTAATTAACCCAGCACTGACCGATGGCCTGTACAGTTTGTGAGCGCAAGGTAATGAAATGGGTGGATCGTTATTAAACAATCATAGAAAACCAAATAGATCGCTGGTGAGAAATCTCAGATAATCATTTGAAAGATAAACATTACTATGACATTTGACATGTCCAAAATTAGGCACACAGTAGCCTTAACAAGTATATCAAATGAAAAATAATGGAAGTGAAAGTTTCTTGTTATTGCATAAACGCAGAAAATATATAGTTCTTTAATATAAACTTGTTATTTTGCAAACGCAAATCTCCCTAGTAAAATATTCAGAATGTGAAATTTGGTGAATTAAAATCGTGAATGAAATCATAACTGAATAACTGGTAATATAATATTATGATAGTTAAAAATCAAAGCTAATATTTCATTTAAAGAAATCTAATATTCTTTTAGTACCACAAATGCGCCAATTTTTCCCATTACCCCCGACGACACCAGAATATAAATGCAATTGCCAATAATAAAATAGCGTCTCGAAATAAGCAAGCGATCACGTTTTAGAAATTTATGCCTGCAGAATTTCCGTGCGCCCTGTATAGCGTTATATCGCCCGTGAATGCTCTTCCCCAGCTTCTTCATGTTTAACGCACTCGTTGAGCATAACAGAGAGGTTAAAATGGCACTTCATAAAGAGTACGCCAAAGAATGGTTGTCTACGAGATGAATAGCAAAATTAAATGTGGATTTTCTTGGATCGTTTGGCTTGTAGTTTAGATAATTAAACTCAATACACCATAAGAACAACTAGCCCAGAGGGTCAGCGATGTGACTTAGGTAAAAGATCTACACAATAATACCATAAGAACAGCGAGCCCGGAGGGTCAGCAATGTGACTTAGGTATATTGAAATGCAATTACTCAGGAGCACAGCGAATTATAGCATTCGGCGATGTAACTCAGGAGTGATAGAAGTGGCATCTCCGTCAGTAAACAAGCTGGGTTTCTTTTATATGGTTCCTCCAGGAGCAATATTATCTCCCAACCATTTGGATGTAGTGATTTTTTTTGTTGAATGATGCCATCTGTAGATGCATTTGGAAAAAATTTCCACAGTCACCATTATGGATTTTAAGAAGAAAATTGTAAATACCAGTTACTAGACATTTGTGTAATGTTCTTGAATCATTTCCACTTCCTAACAATATGCAGGGTGGCCAAAAATGAATGTTCAATTTTGAACTTTTTGAATTGAGTTTTCTCGATTTTTTCAAATGGAAGACCCAGTATATTTTACGACCAGATGATGAATGAAAAACTAACATTTTTGTACGTACATCTCTATGGCTATTTGAAACTATTTTTGATTTATTGAGCAAAAAGTACAGAATTCAAGAATAAACTTGAAAAATTACAGGTTTTTTCAAATAAGTAATTGACGGAAAAAAAATATAATAAGTGCTCTATATGTCGCCAAATTGGTCCTTACATTCCTGTACAGGTTCGTCCTGTATATTCGAAAATAATTTCCAGTTATAGATTTTTTGATGTTGTTTACCTATATTTTTTTTATTTCTAGTGTTACGTGTTTACACCCTGTAGTAAACACATCCAAACGAGGTTCAATGATTGCAACAAAAATTCGCGCTAACCACTGATTTATTTATTACTAAATTACAATAATTAGTCCTTATAATAACACACTAATTATAACTTTTATCTACTATAAACTCACTACTATAATTCATAACATGTTACTGTTCTTTGTCTTATCTGATCACTTAACTCATTCAGAACTACACTGAACTGACCCTAGCGCATTGGCTCTGCTACTTTTATATCCGTGGCGCTTATTCTCGATTCATTCCATTTCACTCCAGGCTATTCCAGAGTGTCATTCGGGATGATTCTAGCTTATCCGTGATAATGGCCATCTGACGGACTACCTTTTTACTGGTGGTTAATTAGACAGGCTTCCTTTCACTCTGTTATTGATTAAACCTCTTTCCGTAAGAGGGCGCACATGATACTAGCTATTGTAGAACTCAAGTTATCGAAATCGGACGCATTATTGCCCCACGCTCTGTAGTGTATAACTAATCTTGGGGTCAGAATTCTATTACAAGAACATGAACAAGATGCTGTCAAAAACTGTAAGGGCTTCTATAATACCTTTTGATAATCAATTTTAATTTACAAATATGTTTCCTGCAATTCACAAATAAAAGCTTATATATATAGTACAATCAATGAGCCGATTCACCTCCGAAATCTGATCAACTCAACCGATTTGTTTGAAATTTTGCTAGTAGCTCAAAAATGATGCAAATAACAAACCTGACTTAGTGCCGATATGTGCTTCCACCCCGGGGGTGAATGCCATCCTTTCTCGGGGTAGAAATTTAAAAATTCAAAATGAATCGATAGAGGATCAAATTTTAAGAAGAAAATGTAGTATAAAGCTTTTTCTACAACCTAATAATTTCTGAGTTATTCGCGATTGAAAATTCCAATAAAAAACACGTTTTTCAACAGTTTTTCATGAATAACTCAAAAATTAAACGTTTTCTGGATAAAACTATTCTTAACAAAATTGAAGCTTATAAAAAAACAAAGCGATTCGTCTGTCTTTCTTTAATGTTTTCGGTCATATTAAGCGACTTATGAGTCATTGAAGACGAATTTTTGTTTGTCGTAAATTTATCTAAAGATTTAAACTCAAATAACGGAAAAATGAGTAATTTTTCAGAGAAAATGTTCATAACCTTTTTTAAAGTGCTTTATTAGATCTTTAAAATAAGCTTTTATAAAAACCTCTAGCATGAAAATTAAGGAAGTTATGACGAAAATAAGTTAAGTTTCTGGAATTTTTGAAAAAAAATTGACAATAAAATTGGCGCCATGAGCGGCAAAATTAAAATTAATCCTAGCCCATGAAAAATTAACTTTATTTTTGTCCCAATAACACGTTCCAATAATTTGAATGGTTTAGAGAATGTTTTGAAAAAAGTTGTTTTAAATAATTTTTCTAGAGATAACGTAAGAAAATTACGGAGCGCCTAAATTTTGAACGTTTTGGAGCATTTATTCTTTTGTACATGCTGTGTCTTCTTGACACATACATATCTGGATTCCTACATGTATAAACACATGCATAAAAAGATGTTATATAGATAATATAAGTAAAAGATAGAAAAGGAAAGGTGCGCTTCTCTAGGCGAAATTCCTTGAAGATTATATTGCATTGAAACTTGAGGCACTTGGTCAGGTGACAGTTGCCAAAATCGTCCTCCAGTCGACCAAGAAGAAAAGGAAGTTGATACTGAAGAAATGGATAAATTTGAAAATTAAAATTAAATTATTAATATTAACTTTAAAAATCATCTTAATGTTGTAAAATAAATATTTTTATTATAATTACAATGTGAAGTTTTAAGAGTTTAATTTCCCTGAAAGGGATGTTTTTAAGGGAGGAAAATTTTAGAAAAATTTCATTATATCATAAGCAGCAATTTATTTTCATTTCTTTACGCATTCCACTACTTGGAGCTTTCAAAAGGATTTTTTCCCTAATTTTTATTGTAAGAGGTGGTTTTTAGGGGTTGAATCATATTGAAAAATGATGTATCTGGTCGTTTACACAGGTAGTTACATAGTAAAATATCGAAATATTAGTTACATTATAAAAAACAACAAATATTTAACATATTTGAACATAATAATAACCTATCACTGCTTCCATCTATTAGTTTTAAATTTTTCCTAAGTTTTATTGTTAGGGGTGGCTTTTGGGGATTGCATCATTAAAAAAATGAAGTACCAGATTTCTTATACTTAAAGGGAAAAATTCTCCTATTACGATCCAAAATAAAAAGGTTTCATGCTTTTTAAAGACATTTTTTTATTAATTTTCGTGTGAGGGGTTGTTTTTAAGGGTAGTTAAATAGTAAAATATTGAAATATTAGATCCATGATTGAAAACAATTGATATTTAACATATTTGAACAAATTATAGCCCATCACTGCGTTAATTGATTAGTTTTCAATTTATTGGAGTAAGGGGTAGTTTTCACCCCTTAAAAACAAAAAGCACACTTTGCGACCAAGTCAGGTTTGAAGAGGATGGTAAGATGAACTTAATTCTAAATTTTCAAGAAGATCGGAGCAGTACTTCAGATTTCGGAGATTTGGCCCCTTTTTAACGTTGAATGACTGTACTAATACATAAAATACCACTCCACTCTAATATTACGTGTCGAGTAAAATACTGTACGAAAAATTTAAGATCATTTGAGAAAAATTAGGCAAAGTTGACTTCAATTTTTTTAATTCACAGCACAACAAGAAAAATTAATTTGATAGTACACAAAGTACATCTCTGGATTTGCGTATTGCCTTGTCCTTTCAGTAACATGCAACTAAGATTAACGTCAGCAGTGTAATTAGTTACCTAAATTTGTAATTCATTATATTAATGGAACTCCTCATAAAGTAAGCAACCTATTGGCTTGGCATGTGTATACTTGGTTGCCTGCCGCTATATAGTAAACTTTTAGGACCTATTATTAACGCAAGAAAATTCTTATTTTGTAAATTGTACAAGTAAAAGTCAACAAAAAAACACTTAGAATACAAGATTCCACAAAAATTTAGTTAAAAAAATATTCATATATTTTACCACCGCAGTTTTCAACTAACTGGGACAGTTTACCGTCAATTTACATCCACTGTAATATAGATAAATGCCACCTTATTTCGACAACTAAAGTTGCGACAACAGAAAAACACTGCAGACAAATCTACTCTACTCCTAATAGTTTTGTTTTTGTCAAAATATATCTCAGAGTGTTTTCCTTTTGAAATACCACCCTAACAGTCCTAACACCAAAATCACCCTCACAATGTAGTTTTTCTGATAATCCGTATGCTTAAGGAATTAATTTGTAGTGACGTTGATGTCTTTGCCGTACTTGATTGGTTATTACTGCATATTTTCAATATTTACGAAGGTTCTATCAACAAAAACTTCAGGGTATTGGTTGCTTATTAGAACCTCTTTGATAAATTGTTTCTCATTGTTTAATTTTAGATGAAATGATTTTGGCTCTAACATATAAACATTTTATAACACTCTCTTTAGTATTTACTGGCTAATTTAGGTTAAAATTTAAATATCTGTTTGTGTGGGGTTGGTTTCATATAAACGCTTGTTTCAATGATTAAAAAACGGTGGTTTGTTCATATTTTCTACTTCTAAACTAAATTCTCGACTAAATTTAACAGAAGATTCTTTGCTATTAATTTTTTTCTTAAATACTTCATAATTGCTGCTTAAGATTGCTGATAAATGAGACACTGTTGCCATACCGAAATCTTGTTGATAGAAATCATTTTTCAATTGAAAATAGGTTGTTTTTCACCATACCTTTAAGCATCATAAAATTAAGAAAAAAAATATATATTTAAAGAAATGAATAATTTACTATCAATGTTGTTCATACCTCAGACATGAATGTAGGACGATTAGCAAAGAGTGTTATGCTAAGTACATCGAAAAAAGTAACAGAAACTTAATTAACGATCCATCCTTTTTCTGGAGGCATGTAAATAATTTAAGAAACCTTTGAAATTACCCTTCTAATACGCATTTTGATAATGAACAAAGTAGTGATGGTTACTCTTCAGTGTGTCTTTTTACAAAGCATTTTTCTTCAGTTTATTCTGATGAAAACTGTGCAATTATATAAATAAGAATGCCATGGATCTAAATAGCTTTCACATCTGTTCAAGATGTCTATGAAGGTCATTGTCAATAAAAATCTAAATAATGTTTCGGTTCCGATGAGTAAATCTGCTTTTGAAAAATTGTGTAGTTCTCTGGCTAACCCGTTGCATCTTTTATTAAACTTATCTCTGAGGATTTCAACTTTTTCAAATTATTGGAAAAATAGAATCATAACTCCTATTCATAAATCAATTCAATCTGACATACCTACCTAAACTCTTTGATAAGTTGATTTCAAGGTGTTTGGCCTGATCATTGAAGAATATATAATTATTCCAGAGCAGCATGGTTTCTCATTGGGGAAATCGGCAACAACAAACCTTCTTTGCTATCAGAATTTTATTTTGAACTTCTTTGCAAATCATACTAAAGTTAATAGTATGTATACTGATTTCTCAAAGGCGTTTAACAAAACCAATCACAATTTACTAATAAACAAGCTTCAGGCACTTGGAGTAGGTAAGGGGGTTTCAGACTGGATTTATAGCTTCATATCTGATAGGATTCAGGTAAAAATTAACAATTTAGTATCATATGCAATTGATGTCCTATCTGGAGTCCCACAAGGGTCACATTGCGGACCTATTGTCGCAGAAATCATCTGACGAGATGTTTTCTGACTTTAAAGTTGAAAATGATTGTTCAAAGTCGGCATTTTTGCTGCTGTTATTAATGTAAGCCCAAAGTTTGTTTGGGTCGCTGTTAATATTACATTCAACCAGAAGTATATAATTTCTGAAAGCAGTTTTAGTGTCTAGCTTAATTTTGGATCGAAGTCTCATGAATTCGTTATAAGCAATATCATCTTCAGTTGGCTTGTGCAGTTTCAATTGTCTTTCCTTATTTCTTATATCTCTGATAATTTCAGCAATGAACTAAGGTGAAAATTATCCATTATTCTTTTCTGTGTATACATATTTAGGATACAGACTGTGAAAACCCCCGTTAATTTCTCGTAAAAATGTTGGCACGCGGAGTTAATCTCGGTTAGTCATTTAAAAAAGACCTGTCTATCTCAAGCAGTTCCTGATACAATAGATTAAAATTAGATTTTCGAAAATTAAAAGTATTTGTGTAATAATTGGAAATGTATTATTATGGTTTTCATATTCAACGTATAGTGAGATTACAAGTCCGATATGGTGGTTATCAAAACCAAGTCAAGCAATCTATTGTTATTGTTGTACACAAAATTGTGTTGAGAAAGATCTAGAAAATTCATAAAATTCACAAATGTTGAGACTTCGGCAGTGCTGATGCCATTTAAAATAGATAGAGTAGGAGGGAATATTGAAATCCCCTACGATTAATATGTCGTTACCGGAACGACAATTCAATTGATTCAAAAATTGTTTCATAGTGTGCAACGTTTAGAACAGGTGGTATATATATTACAAAGATATAAGTATAACGGTAAATAAATGTTATTTAGAAGAAGGAAGTAGGACTTTTTTAAAGTTTTGATTATAAGTAGAAATTCAGAAATAACATATTTAACCAATTTTTACTATACATTCTTTAATAAATAGCAATACATTATACAAGTGACTAGTATAAATCCTGTTAATATACAGGGTGCGCAGCTATCCATAAACTTCTGTATCTTACCATTATCTAAAATTCCGTCTTTTTCTATGTGCAATTTTAATCGTAACATTCCCATCAGCGAATAACAGCTTCGTCTGTTGTGTAACTCAAGTATAGACACGTAAGTTCATATTAAAGCTGACTCAAACTGTATATATCATAACTGTTGTAGAAAATTAAACATTACAAGGCAGTTGCTCGTATGTTAGGCACATTCCCAAGTTATCATCTGGGGATACATCCCTTGCACTTGCTCCAAAATGGACTCCAACCACAAAAGGAGTAACACTGCTTTCTATTCTGCACGGCGTTTCACCAGAGGGGCACAGTGTGGAACCGCAATGTATTAAGTCGCAGAAACCTGGAATTATACCCTCTTCACCAGGCTAGAACAGGGAAAATATTAGCGAAGAAGATATATAGTGTGAAACAGCCAAATAGAATATTTATTCTATAATTGATATACTGAATTTCAGTATATCAATTATTGTGCATATTTATAAAAAATCCCGAAACACGTCGATTTTGGACTCTGAAATGATATCCTGCAGCGTACAAATGTAACCCCTATATTAAACCCCCTTCGAGTGGCAGTTGCAACCCCTAAATTTTTGAATGGGAAATAGGTTCTTGTGTGTGCCAGGTTGAACAGATCCTATTTTGCTCTATCCACCCTAAAGAATACGCTTAATGAAGAGTCACTTTTGAATTATATACTCGACAATTTCTTACAATATTATATCATGGGACAAGCAACTGAACTTCCTCGTGTTTTCATCCTTCAAAAAAGAATAATTCGGCTTCTGTTCAATCTGACATACATGCAATGCAATCTTGCAGACCCACCTTTAAGTCAAGAAAGTTTCTTACTACCCTTACCAGTATCAAGTCGTCGGAGTCACAAGGCATAACAATTCTGTCATTACAAATCTCCATGCGCCTACTTTCCCCCGGGAACACATCCCCGTCTCCGGATCCAGAGTCCACAATTGAGCCGTCGGCGTCGTCTTGAACTTCTTGACTTTCGGTGTTGGGGCTAATTCTGAAGGCGTTCTCGTGGCACGGCTCGTACGCTATGGTGCACATACCCTCCTCTTGCCTGATGCAAATGTTGTAGTCTTGTTCGGCCAAATGTCGACCGTTGTCGGCGAAATTCATCGTCTGTATGATACCAGTATTACCTAATTAATATATGTTCATGAGATCTGTGTTGGGAAACCTAACTACGAAAAACATTACACCATTGCACTGTTTAGTTTATAAAATCAGTTATTATTGTTAACATTACCTTCATGGTACTGTAGGCATCCAGCAGGAGCTCGCTGCGTAAACGGCACTTGGATTACTCTCACCTCCCAAAGACGAGTTACAGCTTTTCTGCTCAGATTCATGCTGATTTTAATCGGTTCGTTAACATTTTCAACGTCAACGTACACTGAAAATCTACTCTTAGTTCCAATTCGTTACAATTTGATGGAATAATTACCGTGTTGTCCGCTATTCAGTCCGCATATTGTTAGTTCTTTGGAAAAATTTCCGCCTGACATAAGAAAAATGTCTTCTTCACAAACCCCAGTCCTCCTATTCGGTTGACCCTGGTGGATTAGAAAGAGAGGGTATAGTAAATTAACAATAATTTCAATTAAAAATAAAAATGTTCATAACACATTTTTGAGCAGAATCTCCTTTACAATTCAAAATTCAATGTTGAAGTCATTGTCTGGGAAAATGATTTTTGATTGTTTAAAAGTTTCTTTAAGTTTAAAGAATATGTATATGTCAATATTACTCACCAAATTGAAATGAATGAAGTCTAGTCTGATCTGGGCGATTTCTGGATCGATCTTTTTGACGATAAGTGCACACGACGACATACCAGTAGTTAAATCAGGAAAATCTGGATTGACAAAGTACGTAATGTTGTTGAAGGCCTCCTGTTCACATGTGGCCGTAACTAAAAACGAATAATTTGTTAAGAACGCGTCAAAAAGATCCTCTAACAACTTGTGGATAACTTGATGAGTGATAAGTTAATTGTTTATTATTTAGAAAAAAAAAAACTAATACCACGACAATTTATGGAAATAATAAATAGAGGAACTATTTCAAGAATTCCTAATTTATGGAACAGGCTATATGAAAGTACTGACTATCGGATTGGTGAAGCTCGGTTGCACAGGTTTAGTGCAAGGCCAAACACCAATTAGCCAGCAACACGAGACGGAGTACCAGAAGTTATACTTAGAACCGAAGGCAGATCCCATTCTAGACATGCCCACGGATGTAATGGTTCCAAGGTATAACCAATAAGAACTTTCAGACTGTAATACCAGACAGGGATGACTGGAAAACGGCCCCCCATAACAGCACAAACAGTCGGGTACAATGACGGCTCCAAGACAAAACAGGAGGTCGGAGCCAGGATATACGGGACAAGGTCCACAGTCAGTATCCAAGTCTAGGGAAATACGCAACGGCATTTCACGCTGAAGTAATAGCCATACACTATTGCATAAGAGAGATAATAGGACAAAGCACTGTCAACCAGTCGATTGCCATTTTCTCTGACAGCCAAACGGCAATAAAAGCAATCAGTCCATGCAAATCAATTTAGGATTAGTATGGGACTGCTTGACGGCAGAAGTCAGAATAGAGAGATCCTAGCATAGGTACCAGGACACAGGGAACACAAAGGAAATGAAAAGGCACATGAATTGGCCAAAGAAGGCGCATTAGAAGCCCTAATAGGACCAGAGCCCTTCTGTGGCATGGCAGTGCGGCTAAATTCAAAGATCTACTAAGTCAGAATAGGAAGGCCACCGGAATCATAGTGAGCCTTCTAACTGGGCACTGTCGGTTCAATAGACACATGAGTTTAATGGGCCTGGCAGAGGATGCAACATGCAGGTTCTGTCAAGAGAAAGAGGAAACACCAGTTCACGTATTGTACCACTGTGAAGGTCTACCGAGACTGAGATTCCAAGTACTCGGAGAAGAAAACCCAAAAGAGGACAGTTAGACAAGAGGGACCTTATCAAAACTGTGGAGTCTGGTACAAAGGACAAAGCTGGATGAGGTACTATAAGGAGCACCACAATAGACCGGAAAAGATCGCGGTGTTAACGGTCAAACAACTAGCTTCTCTATCTATCTATCTATCGGATATAAGGTATTAAAGTATTCTCACTCATGATCTATAATTTTTACGCAGTATATAAAGTTAAGGCTGAAATGATCGCCATACACTGTTGCGCAAGGGAGATAATACGACAAGGTACTGTTAACCAGTCGATTGCCATTTTCTCTGAGGGCCAAGCGGCAACAATAGCAATCAGTTCCATGCTAATCAACTCAAAATTGGTGTGGGACTGATTGACGGCCCTTACAGAGCTGAGAAGTCAGAACAGAGTGACCCTAGCATGGGTACCAGGACACGAGGGAAACAGAGGAAACGGAAAGGCTGACCAACTGGCCAAGGAAGGTGCATTTGAAGCCCCAATAGGGCCCGAACCCTTTTGTGGCGTGACAAAGCCATGCATACGAGCAGCCATTAAGGAATGGGTGCAAAATAAATCTCTGGAATGGTGGAGGAATCTCCCAAGACAGAGACAGGCCAAGGAGTTCATTAAAGAACGTTCAGCCAAATTTACGGAAGATCTACAAAGCCAGAATAAGAAGGCCATCTGAGTAATAGTAGGCCTTCTAACTGGTCACTGCCGGCTCAATAGACACATGAGTCTAATGGGCCTGGCAGAGGACGCAACATGCAGATTCTGCCAAGAGGAAGAGGAAACCTCAGTTCACTTATTATGCCACTGTGAAGGCCTGGCGAGACTGAGATTCCACGTACTCGGAGAAGAAAAGCCAAGGGCGGACAGCTATACAAAAGGGCCTATATCAAAGCTGTGGAGTCTAGTACAAAGGACAAAGCTGGATGAAGTACTATAAGGAAACTATTCTGGGAGCATCACAATAGACCTGAAAAGGTCGCGGTAAAGGTTAAATAACCAGCTCCTTTGTTAATCTAAGGTTAATAAAAATAACTTACATACACAGCAGACTCCAAAACCAAGGGCACAAAACCCATACGATTTACCTCCTTGGATTCTGCATTCGTACGTGTTCATACATACTCCTGAAATTGGAAGATAGGTCAGCATTTTTTTTTAATATGCATTATTTTATAGCTTACCTTTTCTCCGGCCGTCGTTAGCGTTGCATTCCTCTTCTACTGGCACAGGGAAGAAATTTAACACTGGCAATAAAAGAAAATAACTAAATATTATTATTTACAGAAATATTTTTTATTAATAAACAAATTTAAGTATTTATTATTTATTATAATTCATAATCAAAGTGGATACAAATCAATGCAATTTAGAATGCTTATTTCTAAGACTGCTCATAAACGTATAAAACTGATGTCAACCCCTTTTTTCGACACTACAGCAAGGATAAAGAGGTTTTTGTGAACATTTCTTTGTTTTTGTTTAACAAACGTAGATAGCTTAGAAACAAAAATGTATCTAGCAGCATCATTACAGATGATGCGTAAATTATGAATTCTATTATATCGGATGCCACAAAGTATTAGCTAGCTCCTATAACTTCTTTTTAACATATCGACATGAAACTACGGGATCTAGAGCCATTAACTGCATTTTTGACATATGAAGTAATTTGGTAGCATTTCAAGTTAAGCCGATGATCCTAACTTTTGATTTTCAAACGGAACACCCTGTATATTATTCTTTCCTATTATTTGGGTTTTCTAACACATGTATTATTATCCTCTTCAAACACAAATCACCGAATTTATAAATTAATAGACTTATTGGAAAAAAGCCTCTGCGCCCGTGACGTTTACGCCAAAGGAATAGTCAGAGATTATGTTTTGCAAATAATATAAATCGGAATAAACACAGAAATAATGTATTTTGCTGACGTTTCGGAAAGTAATCTCTTTCCGTTTTCAAAGCTTTTTTGGAAGAACTCTTATTTTGCTGTGTATGTCAAATACACAGCTTTAAGATTCTGTTTATGCTATTCCCATAGATACTTACTACTTACACAGAACATAGAACTGATGATATTTTCTTTTAGATAATGTTGAGTTTGTTAAGTTCTTCTTTTAACATTGGTAGCCAGGTTGTACAAATATCTATAGAACAATTCGATACGCACTTATCTTCATTTAATAAGATTATTGCTGATTGTTTAATTTTTCCTTTTTTGGTATCTGTTTCTTTTGTTAAAATTTTTGCCGAATCCCAGTTTATTCTATGTCCGTTTTCCCAAGCATGTTCACAAATCTTTGATTTCTGAATTTCATTCTTTCTAATGTAATTCTTGTGCTCATCTAACCTCACACTGAAAGGTCTGGACGACTCACCCACATAACATTTATCACATTCGCACGGGATATTGTAAATACAGTTTTTTGAATTCTGCTCCCTGTTTATCGGTTTTGTTTTTGTTAAAATAGATCTTAAGGTGTTCCCCGTTTGAAATATCGTCCTAACACCAAATTTGTCACCTATACGGCGTAGCTTTTCCGATAGTCCGTATATATAAGGAATTATTGCTGTATAATGACGTTCAGGTTTTTATCGTACCTGATTGTCTCTATTTTCAACATTTATGAAAACTCTATCAACAAAGGCTTCAGGATATTGATTTTGTACTAGAACCTCTTTGATAAATTTTTTCTCGTTATTTAATATTTCATTATTAGATGAAATTATTTTGGCCCTATCGTATAAACATTTCACAACACCCCTTTTAACATTTATTGACTGATTTGAGTTAAAATTTAGATATCTATTAGTATGTGTTGGTTTTCTATAAACGCTTGTTTCAATTGTATTATTTACCCTTCTAATCAAAACATCTAAAAACGGTAGTTCATTTCTACTTTCTAGTTCTAATGTGAATTTAATAGACGGTTCCTTACTATTTATATTTTCCAAAAAACTATCTAGTAAATCGACACCATGAGGCCAAATTGCAAAGATGTCGTCAAAATATCTCCACAAGATAATCGGTTTGTTTATACAATTTTGAACATGTGTGTTCTCAAAGTTCTCCATAAATATGTTGCTTCAAATTGGTGATAATGCAGATCCCATAGCCATACCAAAATCCTGCTGATAGAACTCATTGTCCAATTGAAAATAGGTAGTTTTTATACACAGTGTTAAGAGTTCCATTATGCTATTTACACTTAATTTAGTTCTAGTTTCCAAATTATTATCATTTAACAACCTGTCTTTAACTATTTTTAAGGTCTCATCTACCGGAACATTGGTAAAAAGACTATCTACATCAAAACTAACCATCAGGTGTGATTCATGAATATTGTTTTCATAAATTTTTTCTATAAAATGTTTACTATTTTTAATATATAAATCGGTATTTCCAGATAATGGATCAATAATTTTAAGTAAAAGTCTTCCCAAATTATGACATGGTGAATTAATAGAACTAACAATTGATCTTAAAGGAATATTTTGTTTATGTGTCTTTTTGCAGATTAAAATATTTTTCATAACTCAACCTGACATTCCTGATTATAAACTGATAATTCTATTCTATAACGTTCCTGCTTAGTTCATTTTCTGTGTAAGTAATGTCACCAACAGCTTTTGTTATCTATGATATTGAATTCTTTCCCTAACCATGGACTTGCTTGCCTTGTCCAAAATTTTTCTGGTTTTCGCATTTTGGAAAGGTACTTTTAGCCGTAAAAACTTCGGAATTATGTCATGTTCTCGACATTTACACAAAAAGGTTGTGCTATTTTCTGATCTTGCCAATTTCTAAAATGTTATAATGTGTATTTGACATACACAGCAAAATAAGAGTTCTTCCAAAAAAGCTTTGAAAACGGAAAGAGATTAGTTTCCGAAACGTTAGCAAAATACATTATTTCTGTGTTTATTCCGATTTATATTATTTGCAAAATATAACCTCTGAATATTCCTTTGGCGTAAACGTCACGGGCGCAGAGGCTTTTTTCCAATAATTCTATTATTTTATAGATTCTTTGATCTGTTTTTGAAGAGGATAATAATACATGAGGTAGAAAGCCCAAATAATAGGAAAGAATATCCGTAGAATGCCACAACTAACTTTCAGACAATACCCTGTATACTACTACATTTTTAGATTCAGGATGAATTTTTCAGCATGTATGGTGATTTTTATAAATTTCTGACCAGTTGATATTTTTTAACAGCAATTATAAATTTTATCTATAATTTAGACTGCTATGAAATAAAAAAAATAAGTACTTTGTCATTTTAGTTTCTACGGAAAAACATATTTATACATTCTTAACCATTTTGTAGACGTTTTAATGCAAGTAATGTGTTTTGTGTAATGTAGTAATATATCGAGTACTGTGCACTGTACTTTCCGACCTTTGTTGGTTTTGCTCCATTTATAAGATATATTCTCTAAGCTACGCTACGCTGATGAGAGCAATAACTCCGTAGCTGCATTGTTGTTTTTCTCTTGAGGTATAAGGCAATAACTTGTTTCTTTATTTAATTATTTAGCCTCATAACCCTAATCATATTGATTTTTATGCCCTAAAGTATCCAGGGTAAAAAAAATTAACTTTTAAATCATTGGTATTTTTTAGGATTAGAAAATTTTCACTTAAAAACGATCAAAAAAAGGTAGGTTTTTTTTACCTACAACCCAATGCAGTTTTCTGAATGGCTCTAGGTCCCCTAGTTTCATTGCGATATGTTGAAAAATAAAAAGTAACCACTACTATGTGGCACTCGGTATAAACGAATTTTGTGAAAATCATTTGCATTTGCACAAGTTGCATTTTGTTCAACGTTAACATGGATTTTCATCAAGTAAAGGTCAAATCAACCATTTACTTTAACAATAATTTAACCTTTATGCTCATTCGATTAATGATCTGATCATTTATTTATTTATTTATTTATTTTTTTAAATGTAATTGATAAACAAATCGGTTTCAGTGTTGATAAAATGTATAACAGTGCAATACAAACCCCTAGCAAACCTCGTGCCATTACCACCTAGGTCCACTGAACTGTCACTAACTGAGTTATTATTCACAAAAAAATCACTTTTGTCCCTGACCCTGTCGTCCCATATGTCGAAACTTCGCAGAGCCGGAAGCGCTAAAATATGCTGGATGTATATTAAAAACAGCTGTAAACACAAGTTAAAAATTTTCACTTTCATCATTTCCTCGCAACTTATTTGCCCTCGAGCGATTCGCAGTGATTGAGCGACTTTTGCGTGTAATTGTATTCTTAAAACTTGGACGTAAACGGCATTTATTAAATCAACAACGGTGCATGGTATATGAGACTTTGCTTGCGCAGGTTTTGATATCATCTTCACTCTTCCGAAGAATATGCACTCGAATTGATGTAGGCCAGGAGGTTTAGGTCACTTGTATAATATTCATGTTCTTGAACTTGTTTGAAATTTCCGTTATTTGATGCAAGGTGGATTTTTTTGTTATTTTCAAGTTACGTCAGAAGCTGTATATTAAGTTAGTAGGAGTAAATTTCTCAAACGAGGCCCAAGAAACATAAAATCAGAATATTATATTTTTCTCAGTTATACAAAAATTATTTATCATGTGTGTATACCCCCCTTTTCTCCTTTAGTTTTGAAGATAATTGATTGAAATTTAGGATATACTACATACATAATAAGCGGCACTTTTTGATATGCAGTTGATTTTTTTTCACTTCCGCTTTCGCCGGAAGTGACATTAACTTTCGATTTTTAAATGGAATACCCTGTATATTTTTGTATTTTTGAATTCTGCATAATTTTCTGAATCCAACGATGCCAAATAAGTGACATTTCAAACATCATTTTTTTTATAATATAATTTTTAGTTTCCCATTTAAGTGTGCCATGACGGGTCCCGATTTATTCTAAATGACCCGTGTAACGCTACAAAAATCGAAATCTCGTTAAAAACACTAAATTACGTGATTTATGAGCAAATAAAATTCACCAAAATTGTTTTTGTGGCAAAACTCCATTTTTTTCAAATGGAACAATATCGGTACCGTGGTACCATTTATTAGTACTATTAATAAAGAATTTATTCACATGTCGTATTAAAATGTGCGATAAATACAAACAAAATTACAGCTAAAAGAAAATAAGAAAATACAATTTTGTTCTAATTAAATGTTAAGAAGTAACAAGGTGGCTTTGAAAACAATGAAATATTTAGCTTGTCAAACATTTGTTGGTTTAACGGTGTTTTAATTGTGTCTTTAAAGATTGTTTAAAATTCTTGTCAATTGTGTTCAAAATGCCGCAAATTTATACAAGAGATGAAAAAGTGGGCATGTTAATTATTTATGGGGAATGTAAAAGAAATGCAGTTGCGGCTACCGAACTTTATGCCCAACGATATCCTGATAGATAATGTCCAGCGCAAAATTATTTTAAACGTGTTTAATTCCGAAGAAAGCCCAACAATGATCCCGAAGAAAACTTGATTATTGACGAAGGAACGGAAATTAATGATTTGGCTCGAATAGAAGTTAATAAGACCGTTTCTTTAAAGCAAGTTGTGTTTGAATTGGACATCAGTCACCAAACAGTAAGCCGAATTTTTCACAAATACCACTACAAATCTTTTAAATACTGATTGCTCCAGCATTTGTACGAAAGTGATTACGAACGTAGGATGGAATATTGCAATTGGATTTTGTATAATAACGTGCAGCCAAACAATGATTTTTTGAGACTGATTTTATTTCCGGATGAGTCTAGGTTACAAATTTGGGATTATTAAACGGACAAAATACAAAATATAGGTCACAAGAAAATCAAAATTTATTACGGGAGGGTAACTTTCAAGTGCGGTTCGGTTTCAATGTTTGGCTTGGAATAATCGGTAGTAGAATCATTGGTCCAATAATATTTGAAGGACTTCTGACTGGTGCCAGATACTCGAGATTCCTGGAAAATGAGATTGAGGACATTTTGGATGAGTTACCTTTAGATTTAGGACAGGGAATGTGTTTCCAACAAGATGGAGCTCCTCCCCATAATTCAAGGATAGTAATTGATTACCTTTAACGGAGACTCGGAGAAAACGTAATTTCGATGAATGGTCCTGTGAGGTAACCTCCAATGTAACCTGATTTAACGCCCCTTGATTCCTTTGTTTGGGGTCATTTAAAAAATATTGTCTATGCAACCGCCGTTACAACCCGTAAAGACTTGGAGCTACGAGTAAGACGAGCAATTAATAGCATAACGGCTCAGCAATTGGCGAACGTTCTTCGAGAAACATCTATGGGAATTCAGAAGTGCATTGACGTTAATAGACAGCATTTTGAACAACTGTTGTAATGTTTTGTGCTAATATTTTGTATTCCTATGTGCAACAAAGTAATTAGAATAAAATTGTATATTGTCATTTTCTTTTAGCTGTAATTTTATTTATATTTAGCTCACATTTTAATACGACATATGAATAAATTCCTTATTAATAGTACAATAAATGGTACTACGGTACCGATATGGTTGCATTTGAAAAAAATGAGTTTTGCCCCAAAAACAATTTTCGTGAATTTTATTTGCTCATAAATCACGTAATTTAGTGTTTTTAACGGGATTTCGATTTTTGTAGTATTACACGGCTCATTTAGAATAAATCGGAACCGTCATGGAATACTTAAATGGGAAACTAAACATTATATTATAAAAAAAAATTGATGTTTGAAATATCACTTATTTGGCATCGTTGGATTCAGAAGATTATGCAGAATTCAAAAATTCAATAATATACAGGGCGTTCTATTTAAAAATCTAAAGCTAGTGTCACTTCCGGTGGAACCGGAATTGAAAAAAAAATCAATTGTATGTTATTATGTATGTAGTATATCCTAAATTTCAATCAAATATCTTCAAAACTAAAGGAGAAAAGGGGGGTATACCATGATTCTGTTACACCTCTAGGGTGTAACATACACATGATAAATAATTTTTGTATAACTGAGAAAAATATTATAATATTCTGATTTTATTCTTGGGCCTTGTTTGAGAAATACTCCTACTAGTAATCTACAGTAAGTACATAACTGGAGTGTTTCTAATAAGCTTAGCCTTAATATTTCTAAATGTGAGGTTTTACCATTTATAAGAAAAATTAAAATTATTTATGTCATATATCCTCTCTCGAAAATATACAGAGAAAATTCTTAAAATTGTTAGTTTATAAAGAGGATGGTTTGTATCCTGCTAGAGGTTGTGATCATGAATCACTCCTTACAAGGTATGACAAGGTCTAGAATAGAGAAGGAAATATAACTCGATTTTGTTTTTATATATAGGGTTACTGGTAATTCGATACATTCCTTTGGAGATGTGATGGGGCATGAGCTAAGGAGTAAATCTAGCCCTAACATACATTATGCAAAACTCAATAGTTTTTGAGATATTTCAATTTTTTTGTTTTTCTCAAAAATGTAGATCTTAATGTCTTAAAAGTTAATTTCCGAAAAATCTACTTGACATTTTAAAAATTTTTTTACTGGATTACTTGTCCAATATTATAGATATCCGTTTGGTATGAAAAATATCCGGAAACATTTCGATCATGTGAACATTTAAAATAAAAACTTGTAAAATTAAAAAAAAAAAATCAGTTATGAAATTTACCTATTAGGTTTTTTCAAAAAAATATTAATGTAGCACGCGTACAAATTATTATAAAAACTTCCTTATTTCAATAGCTATCTAACTAGGTAGAAATGTTTAATGTACCCTTGATAGTTCTAATAAAAAATTAGTAAAGATAATGCTGGTGGCGGAATTTATTAAACGACTAATCGTTCATTTTCATTTAAGTCAGTCAGTCCTTGACTTTGACGTTTGTGCATATATGTCATTAACTGACATTCTTATCTCCGTGTCCCTTAAGTTTGTTGGTCTTGTTAAATTAGTTATCGAAGATTTTGATTTTGCTCGTAGTTATTGTTATTAGTTGTTGTTATTTTATTTTCTGTGCCATGGCCGCGTATGCCAACGCAGAATACGCTGATATCTTGTTTGTCTATGGATACTGTGGCGGCAACGCTGCTGAAGCTCGCCGAGAATATGGTCTTTGGTACCCTAACCGCCGCTTACCAAATGCACGTGTATTCAGTACGGCATATCGAAATATCGCTGAAACTGGCTCCGTGAAATGTAGAAGAAGTGACACTGGTGCTCCTCCCGTTTATGAACCAGATGATGAGGAAGAAATATTGAGGTATTTTGTGGAAGACCCAACTATTTCAACTAATAAAGTCGCAATACTAACCGGAACGTCACAATGGAAAGTTTGGTCTAGATTCTTTCTCAAAATTTAAACGGGGAAATCTATGAAAATTTTTTAAGAAATGATCTGGCGGTGATTTTAGAAGATGTTCCTCTCGCCGTCAGACA
Organism: Leptura quadrifasciata; assembly: GCA_963675555.1. Lineage (NCBI taxonomy): Eukaryota > Metazoa > Arthropoda > Insecta > Coleoptera > Cerambycidae > Leptura > Leptura quadrifasciata. Next base: position 5,152,085 of record OY776679.1, read on the forward strand.
GCGAATGATGTTTCAGAACGACGGTTGTCCAGCACATTATCGGCTGACAGTACGACGGTTACTTGATCAACATATTGTCTGAAAGTTATTTGTGGCATTCTACGAATATTCTTTCCTATTATTTGGGTTTTCTACCACATGTACTATTATCCTCTTCAAAACAAATCACCGAATCTACAAAATAATAGAATTATTGGAAAAAAAGTCTCTGCGCCCGTGACGTTTACGCCAAAGGAAAAGTCAGAGGTTATGTTTTGCAAATAATATAAATCGGAATAAACACAAAAATAATGTATTTTGCTGACGTTTCGGAAAGTAATCTCTTTCCGTTTTCAAAGCTATTTTTTGAAGAACTCTTATTTTGCTGTGTATGTCAAATACACAGCTTTAAGATTCTGCTAATTCTAACGTTTCCCTAACCGTTGGATTGGAAGAGCGGGCCCAATACCTTGGCCAGCGCGAAGCCCTGACTTAACACCCCTTGATTATTACGTATGGGGTCATATGAAGGAGATGGTCTATGCCACACCAGCCAATACTATAGAAAACCTTAGACAAAGGATAGTCGATGCTGCCCAACACATAAGGCATAATCTGACAACCAGAGTAACAAGGACGGAAATAAGAAGACGCTGCCGTGTCTGTATACGGAATAGGGGCTCCCATTTTGAGCAAGACATAAAAAATAAAGTACAACTTTGAAATTAATGAAGAATTAAACTCTACTTTTAAAATGTTTTTTTGGATGGTGACCATTCCAACGGAAACCGCGTTCTCGCCTCACTCATCTTCCAGCGGTTTGTATATCAGTGTATGCGCGGAAGCTATACAACCTTAGGCGAGGGTTGTATAGGAGATATACCATCCTTCGGAGGGGATGTAAAGCCGTCGGTCCCTTGTCTATTAAATGTTAGGCAAGTAAAAGATCCCTACTCTTCTTAAGGGAAGAGGTTCGGCAAAATTCCTGGTTGGGGGTAGCTCGTCTACAGGCGTCGGTGTTAGGCCTCAGTAGCGGAAATAGGCCGACGTTAAATAAATGTATAAAAAAAAAAAATAAAAAAAAATAAAAAAAATGTTTTTTATTATTTATCTACAAATAAAATTCGTACTACTTGTGTTATTTTTACTAGTATTTTCTTAGAACTATTAAGGGTACATTGAACAGTTTTTATAATAATTTATACGCGTGTTACGTTAATGTTTTTTTGAAAAAACCTAATAGGTAAATTTCATAGCTGATTTAAAAAAAAATGTTTTAAAGTTTTTATTTCAGATGTTCACATGATCGAAATGTTTCCGGATATTTTTCATTCCAAACGGATATCTATAATATTGGACAAGTAATCCAGTAAAAAAACATTTAAAAATGTCAAATAGATTTTTAGAAAATTAACTTTTAGGACATTAAGATCTGCTTTTTGAGAAAAACAAAAAAAATTAAATATCTCAAAAACTATTGAGTTTTGCATAGTATATGTTAGGGCTAAATTTACTTCTTAGATCATGCCCCATCACATCTTCAAAGGAATGTATCGAATTACAAGTAACCCTGTATATTAATTCATAACCTAATAGATGTTCCGAGTTTAATATCTAATTAAGTTTCCTAGTACCACCGCCGAGTACAAGGCACAATTTTACATTTTACTGTTCCTATTCTAGAACCAACAAAATATATCATATCTGCGATATCAATTTTGATTCGTATGGTGAGATAATGAGAGTTGCTAGTGATAGTTTTAAGTAACTTCTTTTTCTTGTATTGTTTATTGATTGATAGGATTTTTTTTAATTGCAAACTAATGCGCTGTTTGGGTGTATGGAAATATACACTGTGTCCCAAATTGGGGGCGCATGCATTGCTATGCTGTTATTATTAGAGATAGTGAAACGGTTAAATGGGGACTTTTTTGAAGAATTTTGTGACCGTTTCGATGCCGTTTTTAAATTTGGCCTAGCTATCTTCGCTTCCGAAATCTTTTCGAAAAACTGAAAAGGTGCATTTTAAAAAACTTTCCGTATCTGCCTAATTTGATGACTGGTGATATTTTAATAAGTACACATTGTTCGAACATTTTTTAAGGTGCTTTCGTTGACGTTACCAAAAAATTTCTACCGCCATTTGTTTCTCAGTTAATGCCACTAACTTTGTTTTTCTTATGGACGCCATATTGGATTTTTTTAATGTTCAATAGTGCACTTAATTCCCCTTTCAATGATGTATCACAATGTCAGGCAAACATTATTTGCTGATGTAAAATATGAAAAAAATAAGTTTTATGAAGGATATGAAGTAAATTTATTTTAAAATAATACGATTTTATTAGCTTCAACTTAAAAAAAAAAACAAAAAATTAAAACACATTCAAATGAGTTGTTGAATTGATTTGCACCATCCAAATAAAAGAAAATGGTATTAATTTTTCTAATAGTAGGTGCCATGGATTTTGTTACCATGACAATAGAAAAAAGAATGTTTAATTGACACTTCTTGTTGTCATAATTGTTGTTTTGCTTAACTTAATGAGCTCCTACCTCTGCATTTTCATGGTCTCGGGCCATGCAGAGGAGGGGATCCGAACTCCTGATGACCTTACATGCTCCATCCAGAACCATCCTGCTATGGAGACTCTCCAAGCTCAAGAGTCCACGGCCTCCCCGATGTCGTGGGAGATATAACCGTGGAACGGACGATTTAGAATGCAAGCTCCTATTGAGATGCATCTTCTTGCGGGTTACTACATCGAGTTGACGCAGTTCTTCTCTAGTCCACTTCACTACTCCGAAAGAATAGAGAAGGATCGGAACGGCAAGCATATTTGTAGCAGACACCTTGTTCTTCCCCGACAGTTCTGAAGACCAGATCTGTCGGAGTAGGTGCTGATACTTGCCGCGGAGAGCGTTTTTCACTATACTCACGTCTTGGGTGGAGCGTTGCTCGACACCCAAGTAAGTGTACGACTCTCCAGCATCTAGATGGTGTAAGATGCTTCCGTCCACGAGCTGCGCGTCCTCTCCATAGTCACCGCATCATCCTCTCTTGAGATGGATCACTGCGCATTTGTCCAACCCGAACTGCATACCGACAGCCTGCGTGTACTCCTGTAGCACCCTAAGGGACTGTTGGAGATCCCTCTCTCCAGAGGCATAAAGTTTAAGGTCATCCATATAAAATAGATGGGTGACCTTATGCCTCCTGTCGCCGGGGGTACCGCAGTTGTAGCCACGGGTTTTCCGGAGCGAGACGGATAATGGCAGTAGTGAGATGCAGAACAGAAGGGGGCTGAGGGAATCTCCCTGAAATACTCCTCTTCTGAATGTTACCGACTCTGTTTGGACTCTATCGGTACCCGATGTTATGGTAAAGCGAGTCCTCCAGAGCGGCATCAGTTCTTCAATACATCTCACTACGGGATCGGGTACCACAAGACATCGGAGCAAGTGAACAATGAGCTCATGCGATGTCATGTCAAATGCCTTGCGGTAGTCGATCCTGGCTATAGAGAGGTTCCGCTTATACTGCATGGAGTCCTGCGTGACGCATCTGTCGATCAGCAGGTTCTCCTTGCAGCCAGCGACACCTCTCTTCGACCCTCGTTGCTCATATTATTATTATTATTATTATTATTAAATCACATCGAACCAAATCAAAATCTACGCTTAGAGCACCCAACGTTGCTTTAATCTTAAGGTGGGCATATCCAGGAGAGAGAGAGAGAGAGAGATCCGATAAGGAAATATTTATTATTTTTGGCCATAACTTTTTTTTCATACATATATTAGTAAAAAAAAATATAAGATTACATAAGTAAAGCTATGACAGGTGTAGTGAATGAATTTTCACTCAATAATTTCAGTTGTTTGCAAAATCAGTATATTTAAATTAAGACTTAGTGCCAATCTTCATAATTTTCAGTTTTAAATGAACTAATTTTGCAAATGACTGAAATTATTGAGTAGAGATTCATACCACTACACCTATCATAGTTCTACTTAGGTAGGTTTATACTTTTTTAACAATATATGTATTAAAAAAAGTTATGGCCAAAAAACGAACCTCTCTCTCTTGGATATGCCCACCTTTATCGAGTCGATGTTCCTGGCTGCGGTCAATATGTTGGTTAATATGACACCACAAAGTACTGTAACAACTATTTAATGATATGCAAAGTTGTTGTTAAGTACCGCAGGAGTGACTCACTCGCGGTTAAATGATAAAAAGAGAAAACTGCGAATCAACAAATCGAAAAATGCGACGCCGAGTTCCAGTGCACCGAATCTCGAAACCCTTGATCCAAATTTCTTTCTTTTACATCAAGTTCTCTTAAATGTCATCTGTTACCAATAACTTATATTGTCATTTGTATAATTCGGGTCGTTAACAATACGTAGCAAATCCGGTTATGAATGATAATGTTTAAGCCTCTCAATAAGTCATAAGTCGATTTGATTTAATTTATTTCTATTAGAATTATTAAACAAACGTGTATCATGGTTAACTATAATCTTCTCTTCGATTTATTGTTTATAAGGTGGATCAAGTGGGATGGAAACAAATTTTAGAGTTACATTTTCGCTTACTTATATATTTTTTTATTATATAATCTTTTCGATGTTATGCGTAAAAATCAAAGATGAAATTTTGCCAAATACACAGACGTACCTGTTCAATACCTAAAAATAATAATACCAAGAATAGTGCATGTTTTAGAAAATATTTTTTTAAATCATCTGCCATTTGTTCGTTTATATACCGTCTGTCTATTTTACGAGGACTACACCAAATATCTCGTTTTTAATATCTATCGTAGAAGAATAAAGTTTTAGAAACAGTTATCCCATTTTTTTTAACTATATTCCAGTAAAAAGGAATTTGAAATCCATAGCCTACTTTGTGAGATATATTACAAAAACCTGAAAAATAGGAAAATCACAAACGGTTATAGCTTTCTTATTTGAGGATATACGAAAAAAGGTAAAGGGATGAAAATTGACGGCAGAGAAAATAAGAATAATAAAGTGTATAAAAAAATTCGAAAAATGAATGAAATGAAAATGAAAGTGACACCATTAATTTCGTTAATTTTTTCTTTCCAACGATATGAAACATGTTACAAAAATTTTAACCGACAGTATCAGTATTTAATATTTTACGAAAACCATAATTCATATCATTGAATCGTAAAAATCAGCTATGCCATAATAGTAAAAATTCACTTTATAATAATTATAATTCAGTAATTATTTGTTACAATTTAAAACAAACAAACAAATATCTCATATATATGAAAATACAAGTACAAAATGAATATTCAAAAAAACGAAAAACTATGTATAACAGTACTACCTACTACCATACTGAAAACAAAATGTGTGTATTTATTTTTCTAACTAGAAATGCTCAAATTGTGTAAAGTATATACGACCGGAATTGAAACCGTATAAAAACTAAAAGCCGGCAAAAACAGTCAGTATCTCTTTATTGTACAATTGTACATGGGCGGAGGTAAATAGAAATGATTGTCATAATAAAATGTTAAAACTCTATTCATTTTTATTATTTTTTGTTTATTAGGTTCATTTCGCCAATAACATATTTTTGAGGAATTATATCAGTTTTAGATATAAAGTCTAAATATTTAAATTTATTGGTTTTAGTTTTAAAGTTAACCCATATTATATTGAAACATGTTATTGCTCAGCAAGGACCAACGAGAAGGTATGAACATATCTTGCCAGGAGGGGATGGGACAGGTTAGATTAACGAAGGGCAACGATTTTAGTCAAAAATAAAATAAAAAATTAAGTTTCTTCTAAAATAAAAACGTAAGTTTCTTGAACGAAGCAAAGACTTATTATATGAAAACAAAAATAAATATTTGTATACTTATATAAAACATAAATAAAAACAAAATTAAAATATTTCTCTAGAATGAAGTAACTTAAATAAAAATTTCTTGTTAACTAAATAAAATATATTCCACGAAATGTAACAATAAAAAAGTGAATGAAAAAATGAAGAAAAGTTAAATGTTAATTGACGCGTCCGAATCTTCACTTTCTGAGGAGGAATCATTATCCAGTTGAATTAAAATCGGCGCACTAGGGAGTAGCGTTGGATATCGATTTTCTTCTCCAATTACATGCCTAACGCAATTTTTCCATAAATCAGTATTATTGTCAATGTCATTTATTACTTCTCTTATATGATCAACTACTATCGCGCTTAACGTTGGAGAGTTATTACATTTTCGTAAACGTACTTTTAGTGTTCCCCAAACCATCTCGATAGGATTAAATATGCAATAGTATGGAGGTAACCGCAAAAGTGTATGACCGTGTATATTGGATAAGTTATCAATAACATATTCCTTTTTGAAATTCTGTTCTTTTATTCATTTCAGTAATTCGCGTTTTATTGGAACTTTTACAGAAATTTCCATATTTTTTTTTCTCATGAATTTTAAAATGTCTTCTTTTTTGTGCTGTTATTTGGTATTTTATTTAATATATGCGAGTGATAAGAAGCATTATCTAATACAATTACCGAATTTGGCGGAATATTTGGTAGAAGCTGTTGAGAACACCATTTTTCGAATAGATCGGCTGTCATGTCTTCGTGATAGTCTGCAGAAGACTGCGATATTTTTTTGGCCGACAAGAGCAACGCATTGGGTACAAACCGATTTTCACTTCCCGCATGAAGTATGATAACGCGTTTTCCTCTAGAACACGGAGTATTTAAAACACAATTGTACGAACTATCTACTCAACCATACTGAACAACATCATGCGTGTTAAACCACGTCTCGTCTAGATACACTATATGCCTGTTTAGTTTACGATATTCTCTAATTTTTTCCAAATAATCTACTCGAAGTGATACTATACGTTGCCATTCCATAAATACCATACGACTGTCAAGTTTTTTATGTTTAAGACCGCATTCTAATAAGACATTTCGTAGTGTATCTAAAGGCCTATAACCTATAATTATAATCAGGATAATCGCTCAATTGTTCTTGAATCATTTTTAACGTAGGAACTATATTTTCTTCATACATATTATAAATTATACGCCGTATTACATCTCTAGTGGCATCATCAATATTTTTTAATTTCGTATTTTTCCGTTTCCTCTTTGCGCTGTGATCTATAACAGCGCCTTCTTGAATTACGCGATAAATTGTTGATTTTGATATTTTAGTTAATTCGTTAATACGTCATATTTCTATTTCTATATTTCTTTCTCAAATTGTTCAGGATTTTCGCTTTTCAAACATTCATGTATATTTAAAATAATACGTTGACTTTTTGTACGTGTAAATCTTGGTTTTTAAACTCTAAATTTATTTCTGCTTTTTCGACAATACCGGTTCAACTATTTCGGGATTTTCGGGCGTTATTATATTATCCTCTGTTTCAAATGGTCTCCAGAAAGCCATGGTAAATTAGTAAATAATTAAAATATTTTACCTTTTATACAGTAGTAAATATTTATAAATATGAACAGTAACTAACTAAACTTCTACGCTTGATATTATAATAGGTATTTATGCACTGCACTGGCACATAGACAGCACGTTGACTGATAAGAAACGATTTAGGAGTTTTTCTGTGCTAGTAGGCCTGTCCGTTTTATTACCTTTAAACCAGTGCAGTCGTAAATGGTTCATTCAGGCTGATTACATTGCCAGTCTCGGACTCGCCTGCACAGTTTCAACTACCATTCGAATCTCGATACCATTGCCAAATATATAGGACAAAATATCAAGTTCAGTGCGCACAGTCCTGTGCTTTAAAACTGACCAGTTTCAATTTTGGCCGTATTTACTATACCATGCATTCTAACACACAAACGTGTTCTACGAAACACCTCACGCATTACATCCTGGAGCATTTCAGGAGTAATTGCCTCACATGCGTTTCTAATTTTGGTTTTGATGTCCTCAATATTTTCAGGGCCAGTTTGAAATACCTTGACTTTAATGTAACCCCAGACGAAAAAATCCAAGGGAGTAATATCTAGTGATCGAACTGGCCATAGAAAGGGTCCATAGGTGCCTATCCGGCTATCTGGCATAACTTGTAATAATTTGTACCTATTACATATTTTTTATTATTTTCGATTTCTTTTTATTAGTTATGTAAATAATGGATTAAATTTCGATGATAGAATTTACTTCAATGTAATATTACTAAATCATTCTGAAACTTAAATTTTTCATGGGAATGCACCGTACTGTACTGAAAGTCGTAAGCTAGAGTTAGATTCGCTGGCCCAGTTTGCCTTTTTATTAATGTATATTTTACTGCTTTTTCGCTAAATAAATGATATAACGATGAGTAATCTGTTTTGGGTATATTTAAATAAATAATTATTAAGTAAAACAACTAATTTTGTGATATTTTCTTACAAATTTTTACTCATTTTGTCTTCAGAAAAATATTGTTTTGTCATTTTTTTTAAATAAAAAATTTATGAAAAATTATAAAATTCCAATGAATTTTAGATCTTTTGCATCATGGTCGTTCTTCTTCTTCATCAATAAAACTTTCAAATTCCGAAGGATCTGCGAGATTATCGACGTTTTCGAGCTCTTCAATTTCAATATCGAGACTCTTTGCTGGCTCTTCATAATAATCTCTTTCGAATGACTTAAGTCTCCAAATATTTCTTTATCTCTATTGAGCAGTTTTCACGGCAATTACTGCATAATTTGGAACATTTTAAGTCGTGTTTTCGGCAGCCACATCTTTGTTTATTACAACTACTTTCACAGCTGCCGCTAATACTTTTTAATAATTTTTCGGGAATCAAATCTGAACTGTCTGGGATTTTGGGCACGAGTCTACCTAGATGTTCATTCCAGTCCCATTGCTTAGCTTTTTTGTTATCGGGCTCGTTGCCCAAATAAGCATTTGCAAGTTTGCGATTGGTAAGAAACTCTTTAGGAGTGTTTTGCAGCTGCCCCTTCAGTTAGGGCAAGTTTTTCCAATATAAAAGTAGATTTGTTAGTTGCCAGTTAGTAATGCTCAAACTTTAATTGATTTAATGATATACCCATTGTTTTACTTTTGTAAATACCAGCTGTAAGTTGAGATCCATTTTTTGCAATGGTTATTTGGTCTACATATTTTAAAAAGGTACTAGCTAGGCTTGATACATTTTTGTTGTTCAATAATGCATAATTTAAAAGATTTTTTATTAATTTGTTATTTATTTAAAAATTTCAGGATGGTTCCCGCCACTTTCTTCAATTAAATTCATTCAACTTTTGTAATATTACATTGAAGTAAATTCTGTCATTCAAATTTAATCCATTATTTACACAGATAATAATAATAAAAAAATAATAAAAATATTGTAAAATTTGATTTGAAGTCATTTTTTGTTTTTCTCTATTTTAAGCGGTTTCATGAAAAATAAACTATCAACATATGTAGACCATTTTAAAGTAGCTATTTCAAAAGTTAAAATGAGCCCGGATAGAATATTAAAATAAAAAAAACACCAATAAAGTCTTCCGTGGAACATTTTGATTTTTTTTTTCGAAAAATGTTAATATCTCGAAAACTAGAGATTCCAAGAGAGTCATGCTTATCCAATGCAATACTTTCACATAATTTCATATAAATTGAATTATTCTTACGAGAGAAACAAATAACAAACCGAAAAATCGGTTCTCCGCCATAATCTCGGAAAATGTGAGGTTATGTTGAAAAATGTAAGGCAGTTTTGGATTTTTTTATTACCTACAATTTTTGTAGACATTTTCCGCTAGGGGGTCACGTTTCGCCAAAAATCACAAAAAGACACTTTCAACACCTAAACAGCACCCCCATTTTACAATTTAATGTTTAATTTTTGTTTTTTTCTCTTAATTATAACTTTGACTAAATTTTCCGGCTGGTCCTTACATGTTAATAATTTCTTTTAGGCTTCAAAATCCGCTTTAGCACTAGCCTAAATACAAAAAATTGTGTTCAAAATACAGGCTGTCCATTTTATCAGGGCCCTCGAGAATATCTCACTTAATATCGGACGTACAAAAAAAAATATTTTTACGAAAATTGTGCCGATTTATATAACCTACAAAATGGTTTAAAGACATTTAAAATCCATGGCCTGCTTTAAGAGTTATGGCGGAGAATATCGAAAATGCGGAAAACGTCTAGGCCAAGGATCTCCGTTATTTGAAGAGATACGAGAAAAATTCTAAGGCGAATTTTTTTTGCAAAATAAAGTGTTTCAACGAGGTTTTATCTAATTTTTTTCAAAACCGCTGTATTTTGAGAGTTACTCTTCATGCTGTTGAGAAAATAGAGTATTTTCCTCCCTTTTCAGCGATATATCACATGTCATATGTATTCATTGGTACTACGTTAGTAATTATAAAAACATTTTTTAAAAACCAATAATTTTTTTTTTAGCAAGCATTATACTTGCCGTGGAGAAGTATGATTATATAAAACGATAAAATAATTCAATAAGTTGTTCAAATCTTTGCTATAATAAAACATTAACACAATTAAGAAGAATAAAGTAAATTCAGGTAACAAAAACAAATTAAAAATAAAATAAAATAAATATAGCACACAAAACATTAATATTTATCTAATCCTCAAAATATTTTTTAAGATATCATATCGAGTGTTCAAAGTGTCCACCGTGATTTCTTATGCACAATCGAGGCACTGCATTTAAAATATTACTCAGCATTTCGGGGGTAACTGTAATACATGCCTGTTGAATTTGAGCTTTTAGGTCCTTTACATTTTGCGGTGTCGTCCAAAACACCTTATCCATAATATACCCCCATAGAAAAAAATCCATTGGGGTTATATCTGGAGAATGAGGGGGCTATCAAATCCATTGGTACCTATCCAATGTTGAGGCAAAATTTCGTCTAAATAATCTCAGCAAATCTGGGAACTGTGGGGAGGAGCTCTATCTTGTTGAAAATATTGAAAGTTGTATCGATTCTCTAAAGGTAGGTCATCTAAGAATTCATTAAATTCCATTTGTAATGAATATTGCGATTAAAAATTCCATTATTGGAAAAGTATCTTACTATTTTAATGGATCGGCACGCTTCTTTTCCAACAGCCTCCTCCTTGGTTTGTTCCCAGCTTGTAAATTGTGAACTTTTCTGGCTTTATAACACCGATAACCATTTTTCTTTAAAAAATTTCTAGCACTTGTTTTATTTATATGACAAGCAATTTGAATTTCTCTTAATGATGTTTCCAAATTTTCTGTATTTTTATTTCTTACATAATTAATAACTCGGTTTACCTTATTTACATTATCAGTAACACTGTTCAACCTTGTCTTCTTTAAAAATGAACCATTATTTTTCAGTTTCGTGGCTAATTTTCTGAACAGAGTTTTATTCGGTTGTAGTGCTTGTGGAAATCTGTTTCTATATTCTACTTGAACTAATCCAGAGTTAAAATTGCATTGGCAATATGTAATGAACATATTATAACGATCAATGTAAGTGAAAATCATTTTTGAAAATTCTAAATTCTTAAACGAGTGTGATTGAGTGAGAGTTTAAGTATTAACTGAGATGATCTGTCAAAAAAAATTGTCAAGTCTGTTCATAGCCAACTATTTTAAAATAATTGAAACAATAGTGAAATCATGAAATACAAACAAATGGATATTATACTTAAATTAATTGGTAAAGACATTTTAACTTTCTGAGCAAGTAGTGACGCCTTTATGGAGGACCTCCATACATTGGCATAACTGCGAATACTCTTTCCATAATTGCTCTATGTTGATTTCTTGATTATTATTTTGTTTTTGTTACCTGAATTTACTTTATTCTCCTTAATTGTGTTAATGTTTTATTATAGCAAAGATTTGAACAACTTATTGAATTATTTTATCGTTTTATTTAATCATACTTCTCCACGGCAAGTATAATGCTTGTTAAAAAAAATTATTGGTTTAAAAAAAATGTTTTCATAATTACTAACGTAGTACCAATGAATAAATATGGCATATGATATATCGTTGAAAAGGGAGGAAAATACTCTATTTAATGACGCCATTTTCCACTTGTTTCAAAATAACTTTTTTAACAGCCTGAAGAGTAAATCTCAAAATACAGCGGTTTTGAAAAAAATTAGGTAAAACGTCGTTGAAACACTCTGTTTTGCAAAAAAATTTCGCCTTAGAATTTTTCTTGTATCTCTTCAAATAACGGAGATATTTGGCCTAGACGTTTTCCGCATTTTCGATATTTTCCGCCATAACTCTTAAAGTAGGCCATGGATTTCATATGTCTTTAAACCATTTTGTAGGTTTTATAAATCGGTACAATTTTCGTAAAAAAAAATTTGTATACGACCGATATTAAGCGAGATATTCTCGAGTGCCCTGATGAAATGGACAGCCTGTATAAAAAAATATATATATCATTTACATCTATAAATACCGCTTTGCCGTGGACGCATTGTATATTTTTTCCAATAAACAGAAAATTCAACAATAATTCAAAGATACTGTGAGCTCATATGATATATCTTTTGCCATCATCATGGTCGTCTGGTACATTTATGTCATTTCTACCATGCTGTGCAATATCGTTGATGGTAGCGATTAACAAATTGCCACAATTAGCAAGTTTAAAGTTGAACCAGTTGGGTGGAGACCCGAGGGCCCAAAACAAAGGGGCGTCGGCTGACCTACGAACGAGATCGAAAGTGTACCGGGGGGACTTGATTAATACATATATAAAAAGCCTCAAAATATTGCCAACACCAGATCAGTTCCAAGTTCCAAATACACAAACAACTTAACAATGGCAATCAAAGTGAGTATTTATTATTCGTAAAATTGTGGATGTGGGATGTGTTCTGAAATTTTGAAATTTTTTTAACAATCATATCAATTTTAAGATTTAGTTACAACATTAGTCATAAAATTGAATTAGAATACTGTATTTCGGGTTTGAAAACATGCGATATTTTGGAAAAATGTAACGCTGAAGTTCTTTTGTTTTTCTCATAAAATAGTAGCAATAAGTAGGTTTCTGTTTAATACTTCAGAAACCTTTTTTTTTTGTTACAGCAATGAAATTTAAAGCGCTATTTAATACCATTAAGGGTTATTATTTCATGGTACTAACCTAAATGAAATTCAACCAGTGGCGCAAAAAAGAGGGTTGTATTGCTTTTCCAAAACATTTCTGTTGTGTTGTTTTCAAATTTTGGTACGAAAATATGGTTCTTTGATCAAAATTACACAAAAAAGGTCCTCTTTGTTACATAACATAGGCCCAAAACGTTTTTAATAAAAATTGATTTACAATAGTTGTTGCAGGGCCAAAAACTGAGCTTTATTTGAGAGCAGTTCTGCAGTTTGTTTTGGCCATGGTCCTTCAATAAGTGTTTTCCCATGTCGATTACTTGGTATGTTCCTCTAGTAATGATTGTGTTTATTCCTGACCCAGTCTTTAATTGCCCCTCTAGGTGAGCATTTGGTAATGCCCAGCACGGGCTCTGGGCCATAGAATGTGTTAGCTGCTCCTTGTCTAGCAAGTTCATCAGCTTTTTCGTTGCCGTCCATTCTGGTGTCCCGGCACCCAGAGTAGTTTAACTCTGTTCTGCTCACCCAGAACTTCGAGCTCTTTATGGCAGTCCCACACCAGTCTGGAAGACACTTTATTAGAGGCTAATGCCTTTAGTGCCGCCTGACTGTCAGATGTGATGCAGATCTGCTGGTTCACATGTCGTCGTTTGACATTCTTACGTATACACTCAAGTATAGCCAGAATTTCAGTTTGAAATACAGTGGCGTGAAGTCCAAGAGAAAGGCTTATACTTGCCCTCGGTCTCACTCTATGTATTCCTGCTCAAGCTCCTGATTCCATCCTGGACCCGTCAGTATACCAGACCAGGCCTTTGTGTTTCAGGAGCTCTTGTTGACCAATCCCCTCTCTCTTTAATAGAGATACTGAAGGGCTTGTTAAATGTGATTTTTGGGACCATGTAGTCTGACCTCATGCTCAATAGAGAATCTACTACAATGTTGCTTATCCTCATATGTCCTGACTCCCCTGTGTGGAGAGCCAAGTCACGTGAGTTTTGTACCCTGTATGCCCAACTACCCCTTAGTTTGGACGTTGCTACTGCGAAACAGGTGGGGATAAACTACAAAGCCAGTAGAACATTTTTTATATAGAATTTAATGACAAACTTTTTATTTCCTATACTTTTTTCTCTTCCAACGAACGGTTTATAAGATAAAAGCGAAAAACCGGCGTTAAGTCCCCATTAGGGGTGCTTTTTTGCGAAATAAGGGACTTTCCGTTCGTGAATGTGGTGGGGACTTTTCGGATATTTCTTTCTAACCGTATCAAGAGTACACATCTCAAATATTATTTCTTTATAAATTATTTCTTCTATTCAGTGTTTTTTTTTTGCGTGTACTAGTATAGTAAGTAAGTGCATTATTTTTACAGATTCATCAACTTTTTAACTTTTTTCTTTCAGTTCGTTATCCTTGCTGCTACCCTAGCATTAGCCAACGCAGGATTATTAGCCCCTGCCGCCTACGCCCCAGGACCAGCCATCGCAGCTCCTGCCATTGCCTATTCTGCTGCCCCAGCTGTATCTCACATATCCTACTCCTCCCCCATTGTGTCTTACGGATCCCCTTTGACTGCCCAGGCCCCAGCTATAACTTCACAATCTTCTAACATACTCCGCAGTTTTGGTAAGTGCATTTTTTTAACACAGTAAGAAATCGGATAAAGTTCGTGAACATTTATATGACTGTTGGACGATAGGTAAGCGCACTTGCCTCTCATCCAAAAGTCCCGGGTTCGATTCCTGGTCGTGGCAATGGAAAATACTGTGAGAGGGATTTTTCCACTATACACGGATATTGGGTGTGTGTCTCTTGTCTCCAAATGTGTAGCTCTTCTAGAGCCTTCCGGGATAAAGGGGGTCGTAATTACCTGTGGTGTTATTTATTTATTTATTATTATTATGGTTCCAATCAATCTTTACCTTGCATCTTATCTGAGTATAATACACAGTCAATGTATTTTGCTCCTGTCACTATGGAACAAGTCAATGACGTAATAATAACTCTAAAAAATAAAAATTCTACAGGTTTTGACGGTCTTATATCTAATATTATAAAACATATTAAAAATAGTGTCTTTATTCATTTAGTATATTTAATAAAGGAGTCGGTGGATCATGGACAGTTCCCTACGGAAGCGCTGAGGGGCCAAGATAAACTTCTTTTTTTTAAGTCGCTTGTTAGACGCGTTTAAGTCGACTAACAGAAACGTTACTGTTAGGCGAGTTTAATAACGACTAACAGATGCGCGATTCTTAGGCACGTTTATCTCGACTGTTAGTCGTGTTTAATTCGACTAACAGGTGCGTTACTGTTAGGCGAGTTTAATATCGACTAACAGACGCGCGACTCTTAGGCATGTTTATCGCGACTATTAGGCGTGTTCATTGTTCTGTAGGTTCGATTCCCGCAAGGCAAAACAATTTTTCATTAAAAAAAAAATTGCCCCAAGAGTGGTTCGGAGTCCACATTAAACTGTAGGGCCTCGTCTCTCTTTGCCTAGCACAAGATCCTTGAGATCTTCCAGGGGGTTACTTCGGTAACTTGAGAGGCGGTTAAGAAAACATTTTAAGAAAACATTTTTTTAAGAAAACATTTAACGACGGCCTATTTCCACTACTAAGGACTATCACCGACGCCTGTAGCCGAGTTACCCCCAACCAGAAATTGTGCCAAATTCTTCTCTTTCGAAGAGTATAGGGTTCTTTTACTTGTATAACATTTAGTAGATAAAGGACCAACAGCTTATTTACATCCCTTCCGAAAAATGGTATATTCGCTACGCAATCCTCGCTTAAGATTTTATAGCTTCTGCGCATACATTTATATATAAGCCGCTAAAGGGTGGAGCGATTACACTGTATATCCTTGAAACGGGGAAACCATCCAAGTACCCATCAAACTAACATGTCCGTGTTTACTGCGCAGGCGCTAGACATATTATGGTGAAAATAGATTCAACTATGGAGTGGTGCTTAATAGTCGAATTTAAACTCGCCTAACAGTAACGCACCTGTTAGTCGAATTAAACACGTCTAACAGTCGAGTTAAACGTGCCTAAGAGTCGCGCGTCTGTTAGTCGATATTAAACTCGTCTAACAGTAATGCATCTGTTAGTCGAATTAAACACGTCTAACAGTCGAGATAAACGTGCCTAAGAATCGCGCATCTGTTAGTCGTTATTAAACTCGCCTAACAGTAACGTTTCTGTTAGTCGACTTAAACGCGTCTAACAAGCGACTTAAAAAAAGAAGTTTATCTTGGCCCCTTAGCGCTTCCATAGTTCCCTAACGTATTAAGATTGGCTTCTGTTATATCTTTATTTAAAAAAGGCTGTCCTGCATATGTTGAGAATTACAGACAAATATCTGTTCTAAGTACATTTAATAATAATAAATAAACACCACAGAAATTAGACAATCCCCAATTCCAGAAGCCAGGACTTGTGCGGAAGGGGGTTATACATTGAAAAAAACGCGGACATACAACCATTTCATCCGACAGTGCCAGTGCCAGAGCCAGGATTCGAACCCGGTGGTGCGATGTCTGTGTGATTAATCGCGATTGTCACCATTTAAAACCATTTACCATTTAAAAGACTTATTTTATTTTTACAATTCAACTAACCTCGCGCCTTAACCCACTCGGCTATCGACCAGACACATTGTCCAAAATGATTGAAAAAGTTGTTCATAATAGAATTTGTAACTACATAGAACATAAAAATATTTTAACGGGATCTCATCATGGGTTTAGGTCTGGAAAACCTATTGAAACTGCTAGTTTGCATCTTCTGGAATATGTATATACATATATAGATCAGGATCATTATGTTGTATCACTGTTCTTCGACCTATCTAAAGCTTTTGACCGTTGACTAAGATATGCTTAAAGAGAAACTGTCCCATTTAGGAATTACAGGACATATTCAATCCTGGTTAATTTCCATTATGAGTGACAGATCTATGATGATTAAACTGCAGGAGGCAAATTCGTCTTTGACGTATTACTGGATGTTCCGCAGGGATCGGTTTTAGGCCCTTTACTGTTCATGTTGTACGTCAATGAACTACCGAACCACATTAGCTACGGCAGAGTAACTATGTTTACTGACGACACTACCATCACTGCAGCCTCTAAAATACCATTATTCTCTGTGCTGTCTCGCCTGCAAATTAAATTGCTTATCTTATAGGTTTTTAAATGTACGTCGGCTTGTTTGATGACACCACGCCGAATGGTTCACCACCTGCGTTTATAATTAGCTCGTAAAGTTTCTGTTGCTTTTTTGACTGACCAATAAATGTACACCCGACAATGCTATCTGTACTATTTCGCCGGCAAGTTGAATCACTTACCTTTATAGGTTTTAAATGTATGTCGGCTTGTTTGATGACACCGTACTGACTGGTTCGCCAGCGTTGATAATTAGCTCGTAAACTTTTTGTTGCATTTTTTATTTGCAGTAAAGCTTTGAACGATACTATACCTTTATATTTTCTTTTTTTTTAGGCAACCTTGGCCAAGTGTCCACCTACTCAAAAACCATTGATACTCCCTTCTCGAGCGTCAGCAAATCTGACGTCAGAGTATCCAATCCCGGTCTTAGAATTGCCGCCGCTCCCATTGGATATGCTGCTGCCGCTCCAGCCGCCATAGGGGTCGCCTATTCCGCCGCTCCAGCAGTGTCTCATGTCACCTACCAAGGCTTGGGAGCTGCCTATGGCTGGTAAAATTGAGATGAACTGTCTGTTGATTTTTTTTCTAATTTATTAACTTATTTATGATTTTTTTACTGTGACAATGTATTGTTTTTATGTGAATAAAAGAAATGTTTCAAAAAGTTAACCCGCTTGATTTTATATTATAAAACTTACCCTATACGACCCACTAAATATGGTAATGTTTCCTAGATATTGGTGAAGGTTGCAATGTGATATAACAGTTTTACCAAGCCTTCGTAAGATTTACCACTTTCCCTACATCCGTCTTCAGCAACTTTGCATGGTAAACTTGAAAATATAGGGTTGCTGCTTATTCTACGTATAGTATATAATATACACACGAAAAACAACCGGGCCTTAACAAATATCTCAATTTTTAAGAATTATTATTTTGGTAAGATCACCACAGTAATTAGTATATAGGTTTAGTGAGTCATTTTAGGGAAGCATTTAAGGAATACCAAATAAAAATGTTTACCTTTCAAGGGCTTTTCGATATACATTGAGGTCCATAAGTAATGGATAAATTCATTACCTACGTAATTAACAATTTATGAGTAAAATCCTACAACACGTCAATTTTCAATCCTAAAATGACATTTTTTAGCATAATTTTATACCTCCCCGTTCAACTCCCTTACAGCTACCCCCTTAAAATTTTTAAATCGAACGAGGGGTGCGTGTGATAGCTCAATTGAAAGAGTTTTTATTTCTCTATCCAGCAATATAAGATTTTTTGAATTTCTCTAATTTTTAAAAACATGAAACAGTTTAAATCAAATGTGCAAACTGGGCGGCCGTAGCTTCTTGACAATAGTGGATCCGTTGATGAAATTCTTCTAAAACATTTTGTATCGTTTCCGGGGTAATTTGATTAATTTCTATTCAATTCTGTCTTTTAAATCATCGATGTAATTTGATCTGTTCCAATAGACTTTTGATTTTAAGTAACTCAAAAAAAAATAGTCAAGCGGGGTCAAATCAGGAGTGCGTGAAGGCCACCCAATTTCATTGGGTCTACCGATCCACCTATTGGGAAAAACTTGATTGAGATAGGCTCTTACTTCTAATGTGGTGTAGCTTAAACACGAACACGCTCCCTAGTTTGGTAACATAAAAAGATTTCGGCAGAGCTTGGAGCCTTACAGCTTGAGAAAGGCCCTGGGAGCCTTTCGTGCACCTAATTTTGAAATTTGACAAGAGTGGGTGGGTCACATGTAAAATGTTGGATAGGGTGGAATGCTACATCATGTATAGCCCTGGAGTAGGTTACTTCTCTTGAAATTGTCTTTAATCACATTAATTAATTCTATTGTTTATGGCAGGGCCCAAAACATCGCCCCGTATGTGCTTTTTGAAGTAAAACACTCGGTTTAAACGAATAAGAATAAGATTACTCATTATAACTGAACAAGGTTTTAAAACTATTTAAATTATAATAGTTATTCTACACTGTTTTAAAATATTACTTTCGACACTGAAATTACGTTTAAATTAAGATTAAAATGTATTAATACGATATTTTTATTATGTTTTGTATGTTATGTATTATGTTTTCCGATATCGATTACCAATGCTAGCTCCTCGTCCGTCTCCCCCCATTTAGGACTACCCTCCTCGCATTTTGTCTTTCGGAATGCCCTCTCCGGCCAGTCCTCTTTAATGGTATCGATCAGGTCATTATATTCCCCCGACCCCCCATAAATTTTTTCCTTAATCCGCGCTATCTTAACATCCTCCTTCTCTTTACCTGTACAGTGCCAGGGACCTTCCGTCTGTGTAGAGAATTCTCTCGTTTCCTTGAAGACTCTCATCTCTTGCCTTAGCTCTTTCGTCATCTACTCGACCCACTGTTTGCTCTTCCAGCCGATATGCTCAGCTATCCAAATTAGTTCCCTCACCCCCGTCTTGAACTTCATCTTGGTGTTGGTGTTAATTTTCACCAGCTTCCTCAGGTTTTTAGCGTTATCCTCCAGTTTCGTAATTCTCATCTCATATATCTTCCTCCTTTTCCTTAACTTTAGGGGACTCAATTCGTCTCCTCTTCTTCTCCTGGTCCTCGCCCCAGGTATTTCCCATCAAAGAGCTCCTGCTCCTCGGTGGGCTCCTCAGTATGGAGCTTCTTCTTGCAAATATGTCCTGTTCTGTCAACATTTCTGTTCCATCGTCCATGTCCGTCGTCTTTGCCGTTTCCCTCGACTCAATTTTTTCGTCCTTTTGATTTTGGGTTTCGTTGTTTTTCTTTATTTTAAATCCCACGGGCTGGGTCCAAATCTCCGTCACCCTCCAGCAGTGGGCCCATACTGGAAGGAAGGCATGAGGTGCGCCCGGTGCCCCACAGGTTTTAGGACTTTGAAGTCGGTTCTTTTATAGAGGTTGTCTCCTCGCGGACCGGTTGGTTAAGGCAAGCCCCCGGTTCACAGAGACCACACGTCTTTTCCCTTGCGGTGCCGTTTTTTCTTTTCCGCGGAGGTCGTTGAGGTGTGGGCCGTGGTTACGGTGCTAAGCAGGTGAGTGGCACAGCTCAATCGTAGCTCGGATTACCCCCGGGTGGGCGTTCCCAGTCAGGATACTTAATATTAATATTGAAGATTTCGCATACCAGCTTCTGCGTTCTTGTTTTATCACCATATTTCAATTCTTTTGATAACCGAAAGACTTATTGCTAAAATAGTGATCAACCTGACAATCGGTGATAAATAACTAGAATCATAAGTTTGCACAGATGTAGCAAATAAAGAAATTATATTTTTTTCCGATACGTAAAGAGAAACTGTTTTTACTTCGTTCTTTTTGTTGGGTATTTTACCACCTGCATATCAGCAAAAACGATACATTTAAATTGAATATTATGATGCAAACGTAATTAGAAGTCAGATTTGACATATATTTGATACATAAAATAGTTTAGGCTACATTTGATTTTATATATTTCAAAATTTTCAAATTTAATTTTCTTGATGAAGAATATACATAATTCAAGCATCTGATGCATCCTCATTCCACTAAAAATTTGTAAGGGGGTTGAAGGGAGAAACATAAAATTATGGTCAAAAAATGTTATTTTAGAATTAAAAATTGACGTATTTTTAGGATTTTACTCATAAATTGTTAATATAAATAAATATAAAAATGAAAACCAAGATTTACGGATCTTTTAATATATATCTTATAAATATATAAGACAATATTCAACAAAAACTTATGAACTATAATAGTAATTAACTTATTAATACAAACTTCTTATTCTAATAACTATTAGATCTATATATCCATTGGCACTATAAAAAAATAACATCTAGAATGAGACACCTACCACATATTCAGGGCAGACGAGAGAGTGGGGAGGAATCCCGGGGCCCCGTGGTCGGCAATTGCCGATGAGACAAAGACACACAAAAAAAGGTGAATTTTCGTTCGATTTTCTCTTTAAGTGATAAATATAAATACACTACATGTAATAGACAACCCTCAAATCTAAACGTAAAACTGTCTCGAGTGTATTAACACTTATTTAACGTCGGCCTATTTCTGCGACTGAGGCTTATCACCGACGCAACGCCTGGTGACAGACCCTCCAAGGATGGTATACCCACAACGCAATACTCGCCTAAGAGTGCATAGCTTGTGCGTATACACTGTTATTTATGAAAAACATAGACATATACATTATCCACTACTCACTAACGCCGCTAGTGTAGAAGGCTTGGATCGATTCCTGTATATGTTAGATAAACAATATGGAAACAAAAATATTATTTTTTTGCTTATTTAAGTACACGTTTTTTTTATCTATTTATTTATCGAGCTTTCTTGAGAGAGCGGGTAGGGCGTAGAAGCCAAATTACATTTGATGCCGATACGGGGCCAAATGAGGCCAGTCCGACACTGCATAACGAGGTACTACCACTACATACTTTCCAGTCACCACCTTCGAGGTAGAGTGTAAGGCATGGTTTTCCCTTTAAACCTAATTTTTCCCGACGATTTAAAGTGTATAAAGTATGGTATTGGTTATTTGCCAAACAGCTACTCGTACAGAAGAAATGCATAGAATTTTATTTGCAGAGAATTTTCTAATCTTCAATTTTTATAAACAAGTAGCTATTGTAGGAATTGAGATATTGACGGAAATGTGAGCTTTTTGACCGTTCACCTCGTACTCTTGACGCTGAATTGATATCGATATCGATGGGGGACATTTAACGCTTTATTTATAAGCATGAAATCAATATATAAACAAAAAATTAGTTTATTATTATTATTTTTAGAAGATACAGTGAAAACAGCAGACGAGTCTGCTTAATTTGCCTTGTATAATACGAGGGGCGGGGGGGTGCTCAGGGCCGGTTTTCCCATTAGGCCTCATAGGCCCGGGCCTAGGTTAGTGCCCATGAACTAATAGTCAAGCATAGAAATTAATACAAGACATGGTCTATCATAGTCATATCAAAGAGAAAGTATATTAGTATATTATACTGGCTGGCTGGATCGCAAAATTGACCTAGGCCTAATAGGGGTAATTTATATCTAAAACCGGCACTGGGGGGGCTGGTTCACTCCCCCAGGGTCTGAGATAGCTCTCGGCGGCCCTGAATATTGTGGTAGGTACTTTTACAATGTCTCACAACACTGTCCTATTATAACATGACCCTGTTATTGTAAGTCGTGTCGTGTCGTCTGAGACACACGGAAAATATTTCACGATTTTTTTAAAATAGTCTTTCGTATGAATTTACTTCAAAAAGGGAAATAATTCAGTTATTTTAATTAGATGGAATCTGCGGTAGGTTCTTGATGAAACATATTCAATAGAATAATTATAAATATTAAAAAGAATAGTTACAATACGCACTTGGTTTGTTGTTTCATTAGTTTTTTTCAGATTTTTCTGACATATGTTTCGGCCTTGCGGCCATTATCAAAGAGTCTTAAAAACTGGCCTGAAAGTGGTGGTTCACAGTATATATCTTACAAATCCTTTAACCCACCTAAAGGGGGATAATAATTTGATTTGAATTCTCACTTCTTCTTCAAAGTCAAGTTTACTTAAATAGGGTTAACTTTGAAAAAGAAGTTATCTTAAAACGCTAGCAAGAAACAATGGCTATGATGAGTCACTTATTGACAAATTAATAAAAAAAAAACAGAGAAAATTAATACAAAAACATTTTTATAACGTGCCAAATATAGAAAACAAAAACTGGCATAGTATAAATTATGTAAATAAGGTTAGCAACTCAGTACGTAATAGATTAAATAAATTAGGCATTAATACAATATCAACGAATAGAAATAATTTAGGTCGCTTGTTGGTTAATAACAAAGAAAAGACAGAAGATATTAAAACATCGGGGGTATATGAAATAAAGTGTGACGACTGTGATGCCGTATATATAGGTCAGAGTGGCCGTAGCATAGATGTGAGGTTAAGAGAACACAAACAGTCTATTTTATATAATAAAAAATCAACTGGTTTCGCCGAACATTGCACTGAGCAAAATCACTTTTTTAACGGTAGTAGTGTTAAACTTTTGCATAATGTAAACAAAGGAAAAATTCTAGACATGATTGAAATTTTAGAAAATAAGAAGGCCCTAAAAAACCATAAAAACGTCACAAATACACAAACAGAATTTATGAACAATCCTGTACTAGACACAGTAATAAAATTAAAATTAAGTTCGTAGTTCCGGCCTGTATTAAATTTTAAGAAATAGCAAATCAAATTATTATCCTCCTTTAGGTGGGTTAAAGGATTTGTAAGATATATACTGTGAACCACGACTTTCAGGTCAGTTTTTAAGACTCTTTGATAATGGTCGCAAGGCCGAAACATATGTCAGAGAAATATGAACAAAACTAATGAAACAATAAACCAAGTGCATATTGTAACTATTATTTTGAATATTTATAATTATTCAGTTATTTTACCTTGCTCGCATAAAAATGTATTTTTAGAGTTACAGGAAGGGCAATTTTTCGTCGGGTCAAAAAATATTTCAAGTAAAAATTATTCACAGAGGTAAATTGTATCGAAAATTTCACACCACCATTTTTTAACCAATTAGAGGCTTGTTTTTTGTTAAGTTCCATGCAACCAAAAAAAATTTCCTGAAATTTTTAACATTGTGAAATTAATAAGTGGAAATTTTTCTGTCAAAATAAAGACGCGGGATGCTTGTAGAATTAAATTTATTTGCCGATGCAAAGCAGGATATTCACGAGGATATTATAAGTATAGGTACACAAATTAGTATGTTAATATTTATTTTTTCCTTTCCAAAATGGGACATTTTCAAAAACACTATTGATTATGTCATAAAAAACAGGGAAATAGGAACTAAGATGTTCAAGGGTTTTTTTTGCTAAAATAGTTCAATTGGTCATTTATCCAATAAAGATGTTAAAAAAAATCCAAACTGGATGATTTTTTAAGGGTTGCTTGGGGACCGCCCCCTGAGTAACCAACCAAAAGATCACACTTGAACTTCCGGTACGATTTGCGCTATAGGGGTGATTTCCTAAAAATTTTTTAGAGCAAAATGATCTTAATAAAAGTTGTAGAAAAATTCTTAACAACTTTTCCTTATAATTTTTTTTTATCTCTAATATTTAACGAGTTACTGCGCATTATGTGACAAAAATTGCGCACGCTGCAGGAGTGGTCTTATAAACATGCTATTACAAAAAAAAATGACCTTAATAAATGTTGTAGAGGACCAAATTCTGAACAACTTTTCCTTTTTTTTTGTAAGAAACCACCGTTTTAAAGGAAATTTCATCAACTTTTTTTTCTACAAAGCAAAGCAATGCCTATAACTATCTGCTCAAAAAAGCTATAAGCAAAAAAGCAAAAAAAAAAGAACAAAAAATTGGATTTTTGCTTTTTTTACTGTTTCTTGGGTATATTTCGCAGAAAAAATTGTTTTTTATTTTTTTAAATAAGCCACTTTGATGGGAAATTTGATTCTCTACAAAAAGTTTCGAACTATATTTGAATGTTGCTTCGTTTTCGAGTTATATTTAAAAAACCGAAAGGGTTGCATTTTCACCCCTATCTCCAATTTGCACCCTCTAATTTAATAGCACTCCGCGGTTTTCTCATCTTAAATGACCAGTTGAAAGATTTATGCAATAAAAAACCTTTGAACGCCTTAGTTTCCTTTCTATTTAACATAATCGATAGCCTACTTAATAAATCAGCGAATTGCACAAACACAATAAATAACTCAATGACAGGTGGTGAAACTTGACCAAGGTCCGTACTTGACAGCCGTAGAATTTTTTTGTTATTCCATTCCAACTATGATGACTGCAGTTTTGTCATTCGTAATAAAAATCTTCAATTTTGATGATATTTATAAAATAATGGTGTGAAATTTTCTTACCGAATGGGATATTCGGTAAGAAAATTTCAAGTTTAAATTAATGTCCGGAAAGTTTTTCGAGGTCATGAATATTTTGAAAATTAATAATAATTTCCAAATAATTTAAGCACTAGGGATATTATAACTGAAAAGATCTAAGAAATTGTCACTTATAATATCACAAGAACTTAAATTATTTCCAGGAATAATTTAAGCTTGCGTGGTATTCGGTAAGAAAATTTCACACCACTTAACACCATAATTTGGAAAAAAATTATTAATCCAACCTGACATTTTAAATTAATTTCACTGCTTGTCAAGTTGGCCAGGGTATTGTTGTTTTTGACATATGTTGATTTGTCATTTTTGTTTAACCGGTTCTGTCACAAAGCTTAATAATTACTAGTTTAAAAGGTCTGTATGTTGAGTTAAAAATCAACAAGTAACTAGACAAGAAATTCAAAATATAACACCAGATAATACCCGAAAATCAAAATCAAGTGTATGGAAACAGTTTGTTGAATTTTGTGACGAAAAGTTGTATAATATTCATGAGTATATGAGTGTAGTACAGGTGGCTACTATATTGGAGGACTACGCATTTAATATGAAAAAGAAAAATTTTGAAGATTATAAGGAAAGTGTGGTCAAAGTGATGTGGAACTCCACTGCTAAGCAGTTACAAGAAATTTATTACGAAAAATATAAAATAAAATTTAATCCGTTTTCTGATGTGGAATTTGCGACCGCCCGAGCTGCACGCGATGCTAAGCGCAAAAAATTACAGAGAGACCCATTAAAAAGAAAAGTGAGTGCTTCAACCTTAACCAGTGACGAATACAAAAAAATTATTGAAATGTGGGATGAAAATATTCCAGATGGATTGCAGCGTAAATTTTTTCACATAGTTTCACATGAGCGGGCATGGAGAGGAGGGGAAGGATATTCTGCGTGTATCCAATACTTCAAAGAAGAAACTGATAATTTCGGAAACCCAAAAGGTCGGATAGAATATAATCCAATATTCTCCAAAACCACACAAGGTGGTTCTAAGAAACTGTCGGATAGTAAATGGTTGATTACAAATTTCGACAATCCACAAATGTGTCCGGTTCGTTTGTTTAAGAAGTTGATGAAAAAAATGGGAAATCTTATTCAGACCGACAGATTATTCTTAACACCAAACCCATACTGGAGTCAACCCAATTCGAAAGGATGGTACAAGAATAGCCCAGTTGGTAAGAACATTGTATCTTCATGGTTTAAATCAGCAGCCTCTGATATAGGAATTGACACTAAAAAAAGTAAAAATAACTAATCATTCTGCAAGAGCAACAGCTGTTTCGAAATTGGCCAAGGAAGGAGTTGGTGAACAACAGCTCATTAAAATTACTGGACACAGTAATAGTCAGTCAATCAAATCTTACTTACAATTGGACGTTGAACATCATCATCAGGTGATTGAATCCATGAGGAGAATTTCATCAAGTACTAGCAAGTTTAATCATGATCAGAGCACAATGCAAAATAAAACAGAAAGTACCCAGATTCAACCCACCAATTCAAGCCAGCCCACAAACATTTATAATAATTGTGTTTTTAATATTAATAAAACCTATAATAATTAAATCCATTTCGTTATTATTTTGCTTATTAGTCGATATCATTAGAGATTTGCCAATGAAGATATTAGTTCAACATGAAATAAATTCTAAAAAAATCATATAGGTATATCCACCATATTTCGTCAAATAAAAAAAAAATTACCAACTTTAGTTACACCAAATGCTAAAACTCAGATGGGTATTAGTTCAGTCTATCGCCCTTTCATAATTTTAGGTTACTAAAGGTGGTAGAAATGTATTTTTAGTTAAAGTAATCCATAACACTTCTAATTTAAAAAATATAATATTAACATGGTTTATTGCAGTAGGTGGCCGTGATATAGGCGGCCATGCTTTTGACAGATGAGGTATATTGGTAAATTACATTAAGTTACTGTATAGTAAACCAGCAAACAAAGATATTTTTATGTAAAACATTTCTTGTAAGTATTTGCGTTAAACAATTTGAGAAAAATTGAATGCTTTGAAAAGTACAATTTATGTAAATACTGCAAAGAGTTGAGTCAAGCGCAAATATGTCATCCAAGATTAATATATTTAACGAATTTAATGGAAGATTGCGACCAGGAAGCGTTAGAGTCGAATGGTTTGTTTACGAAAATCCAAGAAAGTCTGCTGCAGATGTCAAGTAAATATGGCCTTTTGCGTAAAAGAGATTTGAACAAAATTGTTTCAAAATATTACATATATGTCTTAAAACACAGACATCTAATTAATTCGTCACCTTCCTATTCACCATTAAGAAGAGAGGATGGGTTAGAATTCAAGCAACATTTAAATCTTACTATGTTTGTACATCCTATGTTTTTTGAATTATAAATTGTTAATACATAATAATTTAACAAATTTGTGTTTTCTGTTTAATGAAACTTTATAGCGAATAATAAATAATAATGTTAATTCAGGAATTTTGCATTATTCACAGGTACATCTACATTATTTAATGGTTGTAGATCATATGTTTACCTTTTCAACTGTCAAAACATTTTCACTTAAATATCGTGGCGCCTCGAAAAACTAGTCAAAATTAAGGTATCTTATTGGTTAAAAAGTAGAGGTGTGAAATTTTCGTCTAAAAATCATTTTTGTGGACACCCCTCAAGAAATTTGCAAAATTTTAAAAAATAGTTCAAAGCTGAACTGAGAAGTTATTGATGATATCTTTTTCTCAAACGGTTTTGAAATTATTGGTCTGTAACCTTTTTAAGTGGTGACTAACTGTTTTTATTTCCCCTTCTCGTCAAGAGAAATATTGCAACCGCGAAAAAATCCCTCGCTCAGATTTCTTCGGGTTTTCACATTTACCGAATATTAATTTTCCTCAAATTAATCTTAATACTTAATTAAACCAAATTTAAAACTAAATGTTACGTTTTAAATTTAAATTATTATGCGATTGAGAACTTAGTTTTTAAAATACGACACACAAAATTTAAACTATTTCACAGTCATTTAAGTTTTCATTTCATTTTGAGCATCGTCTTCCTCCTCATTTGCTGTTTGTACCTCGTCCGGTTCGTGTTCGAATTCGCCATCTTCAGTCCTAATGTGAACGTACCTACAAAAAATAGTAGTTTAGAAAACTTCTGCGTGGAATTCTCCACGTGAAATTAGTATCTTAAATCTTGCATACTTACAAAATAAGCATGAAGACTCCCACTTGCGTCGCCATGGTCAAATAAAATATCGCCGAGGGATTATAATGGATGGTCGCGTTGTACACTGTGCTGTAGGCGATTCCTGACACTAAAGGTATTGCGTTATCAGCTACAGAAAGGACCGAAAATGCTTTACCTTTCTCAGAGGCTGACACGATCTTCGAAACCATGGATCGTATCACTGGTGCTACTATGGGCCCGAAGGATGCGAAAACCCCACCTGAAAATATGACGAAAGTTAAGGGGATATTTGCCCTGCTCACATGACGCATTAACGAGTATCAGAAAATACCTAATTTCTATGTAAATAACTAAGATAGAAATATCAAACAAGATGTACTGGAAAGAAGAAAGATTGTTTTATGCCTCCCGTGTAACATTTTTTAAATTTTCTCATAGTTATTGGTTATTTTATACGATTGAATTTAGGAAAAAAGGTGATTATGGCTGATTTTGTACGCTTCAAAACGTATATTTTATGACAAAATGAATAAATTCTGCCACAAGACGGGCTTAGATTGATGCTTTGTGTAATTAAAAAAAAAATACATTTTAGTAAAAAAAATATTGTATTCCGTTAATCTATACACAAACTTAAGGCGTCTTGCTAGCAAATATGAGATATTTTATAAGTGGAAAGTGGTGCCCTCATTGACGTCGTTAGCTACTAACACCCTCCTAACTCTATTTGTAAATACCTGTGGTGATGTGATCAATTTCAGGAACGGCTTCTGTTTTTTATTTTATTATTGTGGTGTTTCGTGCGTTATATTTTAATAAAACGGTGGTGAAATTGCAGATATTTAAAATTGAACATTTTATTAATTTTTGAGTTATGTAGTTAGATCGAACTATGGACTATGTAAAGGAAAAAAATATAGACTGCGGTTTGAGCTAAACGTAAAAAAGTCTAATATATATTATGAATTCAACAGGTAGAACATATTAAAATGATATAATTCTGTCTGTATGGTAACTCGAGAATCAGTTTTGAGCAACTGACGAAATCTTATCGACTGATTTTCCCGTTGTAAATATGATTCTGACCAGTGACGCATCAATCATAACATATTTTATTATTTTTATTAGTGTTAATGTCATTGTGTGATACCCACCAATGATTTCTTGTTAAAATAATTTAATTGACATGACTGATATAAAAATTCCCATCTACAACAGACTTTTTTTGAAAAAACATACTACTTGATAAAAAATCCATTACTTCAATTCGACCGCAATAGTACATTCTAGAGGAAAATTATAGTTTCGAGTCGTAGATAGACCAAATAAGAGAAAGGCATTGATTAAATATACAGGGTGCACCAATAGAAACACCCAGGCATGATATTTTGGCAAATAATATAGGTATTTGAGTTCTCCAGAAGCCAATTGCTAGAATGTGTAAATTGCTTTAGTTTTCGATCAGATCATTTATTAATATGTTAGAATGTAGATGGCTCTGTACTGCAAAGACATTTTTCAATGACAGACGGTTTGAAATAGAAGGCATTTTAAAAAGCTTTATTTCGGAGTGTGGACAACAAAAAATTTATTAACATTCAAAATTTTTCTGCATCTTTTAAGACAAAAATGGTTCCTAAACTAAATCATTTTCAATATAATTGTTTATTGTCTGAAATCATTTATCTCAGACATAGCAAAAACATGAAAATTAGAAATTCTGATTACATTATAAATGTCAAAGACGCTAAATGTATAAAATTTTTAAAAATGCTGAAATGATTACTTCGTTACTTACTAATTATATTTTTCAGTAATCTTTATCTATCCACTTCATTTATTATTTACATATTTTGAATCTCAATGATGGTTTTAAAAAGTTTTGTAATTTTCTACAATATAACACTGTTGAATAGTTAGCGTGGTTTTATTTATTGTGGGTTTACCTTCTTTATTCTTTTATTTGACGTATCTGTATTTATAATTAATAAAGAAATCAGATGCAGACGATATTTGAAAAACCTGTTTAAAGACAAATGCTTTCACTAAATGTTTAAAATAAAAGCATGGGGCGTTACAAGCGTGTTGTATGGAATATTTTACTGTCTGTTCAGAAAATTTTTGCATTGTTGCATTGCCTATGTTTTTATTTTAATTGTATATAAGCCCGAATCTACTGTGATAGTTAAAAACATTAATTTCTAATTTTTAATGTATATGTTAAAACCTTGCCTTTAGAAATTTTTCTTAAATATTTTATTTTACAGTTTTTAGGTATTAGCCTTTTTGTAATCAATATTCAACTGCATGTCTGTTTCTTCGTCTCATTTATGCGATGCTCCTCCCCCATATACTATGGTGGCACTTTATTAAATAAAACCGTGAAAATTAAAATTCCTCTTTATTATCTGTATTTTGAATCTGCTATTTGTAAAAACTGATTTCATGTTCATATCAAACAACTCTATATACCCCAGGATACTGATTTTGATTAAAATCGGAAAACATATTTGAAACGTCAGCCATTTTGAAACCGCTACCTTCAATTTTTGAGTATATTATTTATTAAAAGTAAAGAAAGTTTCTTCTTTTTTGCAATTATATCAATTATATGTCAAATATTATCCTCTCTCATATTATTTTACTAATTATTTTCTAAGATGTTCACCCTGTATACTTTTTCACTAAGTATATATCAAACTTCTTCCTTAGCAATACTGGCCAAATTTTATTTATTTTTCTTTGTCACATATATTTTACCGCGTAGGTGTAGAATTTCAAAAATCCCTTCTTAGCTAGGGCCTGCAGTTTGTGCTTTGCTGTGTCAGTCATTTCAAACGTCCGCCATTTTAAAACCGCCATCTTGATCTTTAAAGTTATCGAATTTTTTGATGTGGATTCAAATTAATTACAATATTTGAGGGTAACCAACCTAAAGCCAGATGAGAGGAGAAAAAGATAAAATTAAAAAACATGATTATATACGCAAACCAACAACTCTATTGTGCAATATATTTAGTACGGACCTGTACGTTGTTATGAACGTATAGCGAAATCGTCCAAAAGAACCTGGCACCTGACCTTCGAAGGCGGTCTTTACTATAATTTTAATACGTCTTCGTCTCTCACCCCGCGTAGAGTCATACCCTAGGAGTGTGGGGATAGAGCGATAGAAAATAAAGATATAAAGCTTGCCTGTATAAAAAATCCAGCGAATGTCCGCAGTAGAATAGAAAATCCTGGCGCTGGTGTGTGCCGCTGCTCCAATCATAATAATAATGGTGTCCCTCCATCCAAAAAGCCCGCTCATCAGCGGTATGGCAACAAGAAGTACGACATCTTGTAAGCCAGACTGGAATGTTCTAAAAGTACTAAATTGTCCCAAAGTCCAATGGAAGACCAACTGACAGTACATGAACATCATCTCCCGTTCATCCCTTTGGAACGTATACAGCCCCATCATGACAAACAGCATTATCAAATACGTTCTCCTTTTGTTGGGTCGTTTTTTGCAAACGGTTATTACCGTATTTACTACATGATTGTAATCGAAAAAGTCCAGAAATTTGTTAGGCGCCTCTGACAGAGGCTTTTGCCTGGGGTTGCTACGCCATTTCAGTCTGGCAGCAGTATACAACACCGCTAGCACCATTAAGGATGTGTTAATAGTGAACATTATCGTGTACGACTTGTTTACCACGCGATTAAATAGATACGAACCTAAAAATGAAAACTATATAGTCGAGTTCATAGGCACTCAAAAAACGCAACAAAAACTTTACGACCTCATTAAAATACCGGTACTCTCTGTACTATTTCATTCGCAAATTGATCCGTTTACCTTTATAGGTTTTTAATGCGCGTCGGCTTGTTTGATGACAGCATGCCGCTTGGCCCAATGCCGATAATAATTATATCGTAAAGTATTTGTTGCGTCTTTTGAGTGCCGAGATTAGATGAACTCGATTAACTTAATTCACGAATGTAAATTTTATATTTTAAAGCTCGTAAGGTTGGTGTGGGATAAATTCATTTTCTTTGTTGATACAGTTGTTACCAGTTATGCTATTAATTGTACGTCTTACCTGTAGCTCCAGATTTTCACGGGTTGTAACAGCAGTTACGAATATACTTTTTAAATGACTCCAAACAAAAAATCTAGGGGAGCCAAATCAGGTGCGTTGGAGGTCACCTGGAAGGGTCATTCGTAGAAGAAGCTCGAGTCACCAATGTTTCATCTACAACTGATCTGGTCATTACTAAAATGCCAAACTAAAAGAGCTGCCATGAAACCTACCAAAATTATCAATCACCAAACCCTGGAATTGGAACTGACAGTCAAGGACATTGAAACAAAGAAAAAATATGTGCACGTAAGAAACCTTAATAAAGAAAATATTGATAAAATATTAGCAGATCTAATTGATAGAAACTGGAACTGAAACATAGAGAATATTATGTCATTGATAAATAAAATATGCCTTGAGAAGAGAATTTTAATGAAAATTACACCCTGGATAAACAAAAACGTGAAACAGGTACAGAAATACAGAGACGAGGCTTCAGTTAACAAGATCAGATTATTATTGGGAAGAATATAAATAAAAAAATAAACGGGTGACAACAATAATAAGGCAAGAAAGGGTAAAGAATTATGAAAAGAATATTGATGAATATAGAGGTGATACCATTAAAGGATTTTACCTAGCAAAGCGAAGACAGGAGATATTGACGTAGAAAAAGTTGTTTTTGATATACCTACAATTAAACACACTGCCAGAAACCTTTAACAACTTTTATTATGAATGTTGAAAATAATAACATTTTATTTGCATGTCAATCTGGCTTTCGAGGAAACCACTCGTGTAAACGACTTCCTAATATTGTGAAATGGAGGAAGGGAATAAGTAAGAATCATGTAGTTCTCAATGTGTTTGTGGATTTAGAACGGGCTTTTGAAATTATTGATAGATGCGTGTTAATAAAAAAATTGTATAGATACGATATTGAAATTACTGTTTTGAAACGGCCAGAAGACTATTTAAATGATAGTATCACAAGACGGAAGTCATGAACAAAATGTTAAGCAAAATTGGTCCATACGGTGTCCCCCAAGGGAGTGTTTTGGGACCTATTCTTTTCATCATTCATCGTGTTTTGAAAAATTCATATGTACTGATATGATATCCATACCTTCAGTGTTTTAGAATAGAATAACTCTGACATAAGAAGTATTAAAGTTATAAAAATTTGTTAATATTTGTAGATTCTGACAGTCATGTCATTTTAATAATTTTAAAAGTTAAATTGATCAGTTATTTCAAGGTCAGGAAATTTCATATTAGAAAGAAATGTTATATTGATAATTTTTGGTTATGTCACTTTCGACATTTTTAAGTTGTCATTTTTGATGGTCCAGTAGATACGTCAAACTGGCAATTTAAGGTTATGTCACTTGAACTGACGGGATATTTGATTTTATGTTGGCATGAGTGTTACTGTTAAAAACTTGTTATAATTTTCATTAAAATAATGAGAAGATGACGAGGAAAAAAAAGAGAATTGGTTGGTAACCGAGTGAGAACAACAAGAAAAAAAATTGGAAGCGGAGGAGAAAATAACGAATAGAGAGAAATTGAATTTGAAATTGGAAGAATTCGACAATAAAAGACAAAGGAGAACAGATTATTTTGGACAATAAAGATTAGAAACGAAATTAGAAATTGATAAGAAATTAAGAAAAACGGAAAATAAGTACTTGAAGAATTTGGACGATTTACCTTATCGATCAGGGAGATTTTGGAATTTTTAAGAATATTTTTAGAAGACACCAAATAATAATAATGAAATATTAAATAACGAGAAATGTTTTATATAGGTTCTACTACAAAATCAATACCCTGAAGCATTTGTTGATAGAGTTTTCATAAATGTTGAAAATAGGGACAATTAGTTACGACAAAAACCTGAACGTCATTATACAGCAATAATTCCTTATGTATATGGATTATCGAAAAAGCTACGCCGTATAGGTGACAAATGTTAGGACGATATTTCAAACGGGAAACACTTTAAGATATATTTTAACAAAAACAAAACCGATAAACAGGGAGCAGAATTCAAAAAACTGTATTTACAATATCCCATGCGAATGTGATAAATGTTATGTGGGTAAGTCATCCAGACCTTCCAGTGTGAGGTTGGATGAGCACAAGAATTACATTAGAAAGAATGAAATTCAGAAATCAAAGATTTGTGAACATGCTTGGGAAAACGGACATAGAATAAACTGGGACTCGGCAAAAATTTTAACAAAAGAAGCAGATACCAAAAAAAGACAAATTAAAGAATCAGCAATAATCTTATTAAATGAAGATACGCGCGTATCGAATTGTTCTGTAGATATTTGTATAACCTGGCTACCAATGTTAAAAGAAGAACTTAACAAACTCAATATTATCTAAAAGAAAATATCATCAGTTCTATGTTCTGTGTAAGTAGTAAGTATCTATGGAAATAACATAAACAGAATCTTAAAGCTGTGTATTGATATACACAGCAAAATAAGAGTTCTTCCAAAAAAGCTTTGAAAACGGGAAGAGATTACTTTCCGAAATGCCAGCAAAATACATTATTTCTGTGTTTATTCCGATTTATATTATTTGCAAAACATAACCTCTGACTATTCCTTTGGCGTAAACGTCACGGGCGCAGAGGCTTTTTTCCAATAATTCTATTATTTTGTAGATTCGGCGATTTGTTTTCGAAGAGGATAATAATACATGTGGTAGAAAACCCAAATAATAGGAAAGAATATACCAAATAAAATTATCGTATTATATCTCAACTTATTATATGTCAGTATAATTTTTGAATTCATTTCGTCTTTTCCTGGGGGCATGCCTTGTTTGTTAGTTTGTGTGTTTAGGACCGACTACTGAAAAGAGAATGTTTATGCTCCTTTAACAAATAAAATAAATGTTATATTTTTCTTATATCTTAAGGTAAGGAAATACTATATCACATCAGTAAATTTGTTTTGACGATATAACCAACATCCTTAATAGCGAAATTGATATTTTGTATGATTGGCTATGTGGTAATAAGTTGAAACTAAATTCTGGTAAAACTAAATTTCTGGTTTTAGGTTCCAAATTCCTTTGCAATAAATTTTTAAGCAACAATTATATACAATTAAAATCAATTAATGCACTATCGAAAAAGTGGATCAAATTAAATGCCTAAGTGTTATGTTGGGCACACAACTTACATTTAGTTATCAGGTCAATTATATGTGTAAGAAAATTGGGAAAAAATTGCGACTAACTTAACGCAGTGGAGTAAATTGCTAATTTAAAATACTATAATATATACTCATTTTACATATTGCGCATATTTGTTAATAACATGTAATAACCAGGAAATCGACAGATTGCAAATATTGCAAAATAAAGCAATGAGAACTGTATTAAATTGCAATATTTATACTTCTATAAAGCTCATGTTAATTACTCCTAGTTGGTTATCTGCGGAGCAGAGTATAAAAAATGCAAATTTAGTCTTAATATATACAGTAATTAATGGAAAATTTCCCATATATTAAAAAAACGCCAATATATACATAATTATAATATAAGATCTAGAAATGACTATGATATTGAATTTGCTAAAAAATCTTTTTTACGAGGATTCATAAAGTATATCACGAAGGACGTCTCTTCAATGCTCTGTCCAACGATATAAAAGAAGCTCCAAATATAAAGGTTTCTGTTAAAAATGTATGTACATTTCTGACATCTATTATCTGTTAATGTTTGTATCTTCAGGCTGTCCATTTTATTAGGGCACTCGAGAATATCTCACTTAATATCGGTCGTAGAAAAAAAAATATTTTTACGAAAATTATGCCGATTTATATAACCTACAAAATGGTTTAAAGACATTTGAAATCCATGGCCTACTTTAAGAGTTATAGCGGAAAATGTCGAAAATGGGGAAAACGTCTAGGCCAAATATCTCCGTTATTTGAAGAGATACGAGAAAAATTCTGAGGCGAAATTTTTTTGCAAAACAGAGTGTTTCAACGAGGTTTTATCTAATTTTTGTCAAAACCGCTGTATTTTGTGATTTACTCTTCAGGCTGTTAAAAAAATTATTTTGAAACGGGCGGGAAATGGCGCCATTAAATAGAGTATTTTCCTCCCTTTTCAACGAAATATCACATGCCATATTTATTCATTGGTACTACGTTAGTAATTATAAAAACATTTTTTAAAAACCAATAATTTTTTTTTAACAAGCATTATACTGCCGTGGAGAAGTATGATTAAATAAAACGATAAAATAATTCAATAAGTTGTTCAAATCTTTGCTATAACAAAATATTAACACAATTAAGAAGAATAAAGTAAATTCAGGTAACAAAAACAAAACAATAATCAAGCAAGCAACATGGAGCAATTATGGAAAGAGTATTTGCAGTTATGCCAATGTATACAGGTCCTCCATAAAAGCGTCACTCCTTGCTCAGAAAGTTAAAATGTCTTTACTAATTAATTTATTTCAATTATTTTAAAATAGTTGGCTATGAACAAACTTGACAATTTAATTTTTTGACAGATCATCTCAGATAATATTTAAACTCTCACTCAATCACACTCGTTTAAGAATTTAGAATTTTCAAAAATGATTTTCACTCACATTGATCGTTATAATATGTTCGTTACATATTGCCAATGCAATTTTAACTCTGGTTTAGCTCAAGTAGAATATAGAAACCACAAGCACTGCAGCCGAATAAAACTCTATTCAGAAAATTAGCTACGAAACTGACAAATAATGGTTCATTTTTAAAGAAGAAGACAAGGTTGAACAGTATTACTGATAATGTAAATAAGGTAAACCGAGCTATTAATTATGTAAGAAATAAAAATACAGAAAATTTGGAAACATCATTAACAGAAATTCAAATTGCTTGTCATATAAATAAAACAAGTGCTAGAAAAATTTTAAAGAAAAATGGTTACCGGTGTTATAAAGCCAAAAAAGTTCACAATTTACAAGCGGGAGACAAACCAAGGAGGACGATTTTTTGTAGGTGGCTGTTGGAAAAGAAGCATGCCGATCCATTAATATGTAGTAAAATACTTTGGTCCGACGAGGTAAATTTTTCCAATAATGGATTTTTTAATCGCAATATTCATTACAAATGGACTTCTGAAAATACAAACTGGCATAGACTGGGTTTCAAAATCGTTTTTCAATAAATGTGGTTTTCAATAATAGGTATTTTATTCACCAATTTAATAGGTCCTTATTTTTATAATGGTCACCTAAGTGGTCAAAGGTACCTAAACTTTTGAGAAATCAATTTAATGAATTCTTAGATGACCTACCTTTAGAGAATCGACACAACTTTCAATGTTTTCAACAAGATGGAGCTCCTCCCCACAATTCCCAGATTTGCCTAGATTATTTAGACGAAATTTTTCCTCAACATTGGATAGGTACCAATGGATTTATTCGATGGCCCCCTCGTTCTCCAGATATAACCCCAATGGATTTTTTTCTATGGGGGTATATTAAAGATAAGGTGTTTTCGACGACACCGCAAAATGTAGAGGACCTAAAAGCTCGAGTTCAACAGGAATGTATTACAGTTACCTCCGAAATGCTGAGTAATGTTTTAAATGCAGTGCCTCGCCGCGCTCGATTGTGCATAAGAAATCGCGGTGGACACTTTGAACACTTGATATGATATCTTAAAAATTATTTTGAGGATTAGATAAATATTAAT
Organism: Leptura quadrifasciata; assembly: GCA_963675555.1. Taxonomy (NCBI): domain Eukaryota; kingdom Metazoa; phylum Arthropoda; class Insecta; order Coleoptera; family Cerambycidae; genus Leptura; species Leptura quadrifasciata. The sequence continues at coordinate 5,190,327 of OY776679.1, forward strand.
GTTCTGTGTCTATATTCTTTTTATTATTATTTTATTTTTGTTACCTAAATTTACTTTATTCTCTTAATTGTGTTAATGTTTTATTATAGCAAAGATTTGAACAACTTATTGAATTATTTTATCGTTTTATTTAATCATACTTCTCCACGGCAAGTATAATGCTTGCTAAAAAAATTTTATTGGTTTTAAAAAAATGTTTTTATAATTACTAACGTAGTGAAAATGAATAAATATGGCATGCGATATTTCGTTGAAAAGGGAGGAAAATACTCTATTTAATGGCGCCATTTTCCGCCCGTTTCAAAATAATTTTTTTAACAGCCTGAAGAGTAAATCTCAAAATACAGCGGTTTTGAAAAAAAATTATAATAATAAGAATTTTTCCTTAAGAATTTTTCTCGTATCTCTTCAAATAACGGAGATATTTGGCCTAGACGTTTTCCGCATTTTCGATATTTTCCGCCATAACTCTTAAAGTAGGCCATGGATTTCAAAAGTTTTTAAACCATTTTGTAGGTTATATAAATTTTTTTTGTACGACCCATATTAAGTGAGATATTCTCGAGGGCCCTGATAAAATGGACAGCCTGTACGTTACTATACTACTATTTCTTAGATTTTTTCTTACATTACTTTTTTTGTATTCAAATAGCAATGTTAATATAAATAAATAAATACAAATTCGTCGAAATGACGATTATTTTATTATTATTTGTGATTTGTACCACAAGAATTGCACTTGGAAAAATGGACTTCTTTTTAGTAATTTTGTATCAACAAACAAAATGAACTTATTAGTCTAACAATAATTTTAGACATAGACAGAGGATGTCACATAAAGAGTTTTTCCTCGCATACCTAAAGCGATTCCTGTGGGCATAGTCGCCAAATAACAGACTTCCAAAATAGTAACCCTCATGGTTCTGTACTTCTGCGACGAAACGTCCACCAAATAAGTAAAGGCCGCGGCGAATATAGCGACATCTGCGCCAGTAAACGCCATGGGCAGCGTCGCAATATAGATGACATACTCCAAGGGCCAATGGGGTTGGGTTGTATTAAGCACTATCATCGCCGAGTAGTATAGTTTTCCTAGGAGTCCCAAGAGCAAGGGCAGTTTCCTGCCGCGCCTGTCTGACCATGCTCCCATAAACAGAGCCAGTATGATTGGGACGCCATGTCCTGCTATATTGTTCCATAGATGAAAATTAGATACGGTCACCTAGAATTAGTTATGATTTATCTAGAATGCTATACGCAAGTACAAGTTAATTGAAGGCTGTGTCGGTATTTATTTGAATGAATATTTTTCTGTAATTTTATTGCAATATGATCAAGTATCTTATTTACAGACAGAAATAATTGTGAAAGTGATGTGAACATCCAAGAGTCAGCATAACAATACTAGATGATGTAGAAATCCATATTGCATCACAGAATCCCACATGCTCCTCCATGTCAAACAACCAAGAGATGAGAGATGAAATTAAACAACTTACTTTTTTAGGAGTGTAGAAGACAAGAAACTTATATTATGTAATGTTAATGAGAGTTTGTTGAATAAAGTTGATGAAATTCAGGTATTTGGTCAAGTAGAAAATGTTGACATAATTTGTATTATAGAACATTTTTTACAAAAATAAAAATGTATATGATGTAAATATTACAGGTTATAAAATATGTTCTCATTTCTCTAGAGATTTTCATACACATGGTGGTTCGTTAATATTATGTATGGAGTTTTTTTTATTAATAAAAATGCGACGAAAATATTAAAAATTAAAAAAAAATCTGTTGTGTCATGCAGAAATGTGTGGTGGCATTATACAGGGTGTCTCACCGGGAACTGAATTGATCGATATACGCATTAGAAAATTTTGAAAATTTAGATAATTACTAATGTCGGTGTGGCCAATCCAACTAAAATAATTAGAAGCAGCTAGCACTTCCGCTTATACCGGAAATCGATACCAACTTGCTTATTTCAAATGGAACACCCTATATATTTTGGGGTTTTCGAAAAGAGCATAAAACTCTGAGTCGAAAATATGTAGCATATCCTATACCTAAACCTAGCCGTTTCAGAGATATTTGGCATCTTATAGAAAATTTGACAGGTGCAATGGTTTGCAAGAACCCTTATAACTTTCTTCGTGTAAAAGATCTTCATTTGTTTCTCGTCACATAAAAAGAACACAAGGAGAACTACGTTCTACAAATAAAATGAATTCAATAATATTTTACCAAGTGTTCCATTTTTCGCGATACATTTTGTCAACTTCAAACCGCGAAAACTTGTTTAGGTCAAATGGAACACCCTGTATTTTTTTACGTCAAGTTGTGTAAAATTAAATTCCCTTTTTTCTGATATTAGCATTGTAGGGGTTAAAGTTACAACTTTTTGAAATATTTGTGATTTTATTAGAAACTTATGAATTGTTGTAATTAATCATTTCATCAAAATTGCCATGATTAGAAACAATCAGTCATTATGTTGTGTTAAAAAATGGCAGCACGTTTAAATTATACCAACGAAAACTTTTTAAATTTGTTTATTATTTATGGAGAATCTGATAAAGTAATATCAAGAACTTGCAGCACATTTGCTACTCGATATCCACAAATACGCAAAATAACCCTAACACTGTAACATACGTATTAATCGAATTGAAGATATGGCATGAACTAAAATAGCAGAGATAAGATCAATTTAAAATATGATTTCATTTTAATTTAATAATTGCTCAAAATTCCGCCCTCGAATCTCGCACATTTTTCGCACCTTCAGATTAGTTTCTCATGTCTAATTGAATCCTGTGGTATATTTTGAAATGCATTTCTTACTCTTTGCATACAATCTTCAATAATTGTTAATGGGCTCTCATAAACTTTATTTTTAATAGTTCCCCAAATGAAATAATCCAGAACTGATAAATCGGACGAACGAGGAGGCCATAAGAAAGGTCCATTATTGGCAATACTTTGATCATAAAAAGTTTCTTGTAAATAATTATCAATTAAATATGCGTTATGTGGGGGAGCACCGTCGTGCTGATAAAAAATGTTTCTATGTTCGGCGAGAGGTAAATTTTCTAAATAGTTATTATTCAAATTTTGTAAGAAATTCAGATATCTTTCACCTAAAAAAAAAAAACAAAAATTTACCTATACATATTAACAGAAGAAAAAATTTAATTTATCGTTTAAATTTTCCTGATAAAATTGTAATGCCACCACTCTATCGTTTCTTATGGCACAGTAAACATTGAACTGCCAACTTTCCGGAAAGTTTCGCTCTCTGAATATATGAGGATTTGGATCACTCCAAAAATGCGAATTGTGTCTATTAGAAAGTCCATTTTTAGTAAATTTTGCTTCATCTGTCCATATAATATTTCCCAAATAAGAATCGTGACCCTCAGACCTTATTAGAATAAACTCACAAAAGTTCTGTCTTCTTAGGAAATCTGTTTCTTTTAATCCTTGAACCATATGGAATGAAAACGGGTGAAACTTATGTTTTAATAAGATTCTGTGAATCGAATCCTTGCATAGTCCCGATTCCAGAGCAGCTTGTCTTAATGACATTCTTGGAAATGCATGAAAATATCCCAGAATGACTATTTCAATGTTCCCATCATCAACAATGGGCTCTCTTCTTTGCATTTTTGCATTGACAGAGCCATAATTTTAAAAAATTTCCAGTATGCGTTTTACAGTGTTTGGTGACGGTTTCCGTTTTTCTGGATATCGAGTAGCAAATATGCTGCAAGTTCTTGATATTACTTTATCACATTCTCCATAAATAATAAACAAATTTAAAAAGTCTTCGTGGGTATAATTTAAACGTGCTGGCATTTTTTGACATAAGATAGTGACTGATTGTTTCTAATCATGGCTATTTTGATGAAATGATTACAATTCATAAATTTCTAATAAAATCGCAAATATTTTAAAAAGTTGTAACTTTAACCCCCACAATGCTAATATCAGAAAAAAGGGAATTCAATTTTACACAACTCGACGTAAAAAAATACAGGGTGTTCCATTTGACCTAAACAAGTTTTTGCGGTTTGAAGTTGACAAAATGTAACGCGAAAAACGGAACACTTGGTATGATGTTATTAAATTTATTTCAGCTGTAGAAAGTAGTTCTCCTTGTGTTCTTTTTACGTGGCAAGATGCAAATGAGGATCTTTTACACGAAGAAAGTTATAACGGTTCTTGCAAACCGTTGCTCCTGTCAAATTTTCTATAAAATGTCAAGTATCTCTGAAACGGCTAGGTTTAGGTATAGGATATGCTACATATTTTCGACTCAGACTTTTATGCTCTTTTCAAAAACTGTAAAATTTATAGGGTGTTCCATTTGAAATAAGCAAGTTGGTATCGACTTCCGGTATAAGCGGAAGTGCCAGCTGCTTGTAATTATTTTAGTTGGATTGGCCATACCGACATTAATAATTATCTAAATTTTCAAAATTTTCTGATGCGTACTTTTACTACTTTTCTCTATATCGATAGATTTAGTTCCCGGTGAGACACCCTGTATATAATAATATTGCAATTATATGTGTTTATCGGTCGCCAAATGGAGAGTTAGATATATTTTTGAAAATATGACTGTAGCTGTAGAAATGGTACCGTAAATGCCTGGTCATAACTGATAAACTCACTGTATAATTTAATTGGGACCAGCATATGTATGTAACTTATTTAAAAGCTACATTTATTTTGAGAAACTTAGCAAACATTATTTCTAACCTTACCTGAACTTCTTTAGTGATATTTTCGTATTTCTTTTCGTTGATATGTTCACATATCGTGGTATTATACCCATGGTTTACAGTACACGCTTTGTACACAAAAAATGACTGTTCCACCACGTTGGTGATCATAAAGGCCATCATATATAGAACCATCAGCGGTTCTACTGTTATGTAGCTGAGGTAATGTACTATTTTGTTGCGGTATCGGCATGGTTCTTCGTTCATCTAAAACATGTTTTTGATTACAGTAGACATGACAATAAATGAGATATTTCTCATTTATTTTCCAAATATGTACAAATACAAATAAAAATTGGCATTTCGTTCGCCTGCCTTTTCAAAATGAGAATCGGCAGAAGTTTACGTGAATAATGCTTTCGTAAATTTTCGGATTGTTTATCACAACATTAAAATGTAAGGGGATGAATAAATAAAAGATGAAGGCCTGGGTACCTACAAGGAGTTGGATGGTTCAAGGTATATAAGCCCTGTGTAAGTCACCTGGTGGGTCAATTTATTGCTTTATACAGATTATACAATAGTAAGCATGTCATATTTTGGAGCGCTAGTTTCGTACATTACATAATGTACCCAAATATTTTGTACATGATGAACCCTTTAGAAAAAGGCAGAAGATCTCGTCAAGGAGGAAACATATAATTCCATGTTGGTAATTATATTTAGTTCTCAAGTTAAAGTTCAAGTAATAAATATCCGAGACATAAAAAACCAAGCAAAAACTTTACGACCTCATTAAAATACCGGTACTCTTTTTTGTGCTGTTCGCAAATTGACTCGCTTACCTTTATAGGTTTTTAATGTGCGTCGGGAATGTTTCATGTCAGGCTTGGCGCCATGGCACGCAGGGATATGATTATGTTGTAAAGTTTTTGTTCGTATTTTTTATTTACTGGGATCTACTTACTTCAACTTAGCGCCATGGCCCGCGGCGATAATAATTATGTCGTAAAGTTTTTGCTTAGTTTTTTTTGTCTCAGGAAGTCCTTACTTGGACTATAGTACAGTCGACGAATATGAACCTGAGTTACATAATGATTTTAATTATTTGTTCTAAATTACCGTTAATGTTGAATATGCTTAAAATATATTTATGTTAAAATATTCCTTCCTCGTTTTATTTGGGTTTGAACCTAGGACACGTTATAGACTTGGTGATTAGTCCCGCTTGGCATACAACACTCTAAACTTCCTTGACAATCATAGATTATACAAAGTTATGTATATGATATACACTTTCAGGAACTTTAATTGAGCATGGTATATTTATAAATTTTATAATAATGTGACTATCCTTTTGTGCTTCGAAGGATAGCGTCACATTCTTGTGTAATTGATAATATTTCGCATATAGGTACATTCATCGAATGTGAAAAAAAAGCTACAAAAATGTATGTAAATTTCATATTCATTAAATATACAAAATGTAATGTATATCCATAAAATATCTCATTATGTATATGATGTACATTTCATGTCTAATGAATGTACATTGTACATGTTTATGTACATTTTATGGATATGAAATGAATGTAGAAGTCGGCGAGAAAAGTATATGCAATGTATGTCAATTTCATATCCATGACATGGACATGCACTGTATGTACATTGCATATGGTTTTGTTGTGTGGGTCTGTATAATAGAACTGAGTAAGCCTCTTATAAATTTAAAAAAAAACTGTATAAGATGCTTTAATAAAGGTTTATATTTATGCTGTGAAAGTATTTTACCGGCCATTTTATTCCACCGAGTTAATGTTCAAGTAAGAATAAAGTGAGGCATAAAAAACCAAACAAAAACTTTACGACCTCATTAAAATACCGGTATCATTTTTTGTGCTGTTCGCAATTGACTCGCTTACCTTTATAGGTTTTTAATGTGCGTCGGGAATGTTTCATGTCAGGCTTGGCGCCATGGCCCGCAGCGATATAATTATGTTGTAAAGTTTTTGCTTGCATTTTTTATTTACTGGGATCTATTTACTTCAACTTAGCGCCATGGCCCGCGGCGATAATAATTATGCCGTAAAGTTTTTGCTTAGTTCTTTTTGTCTCAGGAAGTTCTTACTTGGACTATATATTTATAAATTCTATAATAATGTGACTGTCCTTTTGTGCCTCGAAGGATAGCGTCACATTATTGTGTAATTGATAATATACCGTGATCATTTCGCATATAGGTGCATTCATCGAATATGAAAAAAAAGCTACAAAAATGTATGTAAATTTCATATTCATTAAATATAGAAAATATGTAATGCATATCTATAAAATATGTCATTATGTATATGATGTATATTTCATGTCTGATGAATGTACACTGTACATGTTTATGTACATTTAATGGATATGAAATGGATATAAAAGTCGGCGACAAAAGTATATGCAATTTCATATCCATGACATGGATATACACTGTATGTACATTGCATATGATTTTGTTGTGTGGGTCTGTACAGGGTGTCTCACCGGGAACTGAATTGATCGATATAGAGAATAGTACGCATCAGAAAATTTTGAAAACTTAGATAATTACTAATGTCGGTGTGGCCAATCCAACTAAAATAATTACAAGCACCTGGCACTTCCGCTTATACCGGAAGTCGATACCAACTTGCTTATTTCAAATGGAACACCCTATATATTTTAGAGTTTTTGAAAAGAGCATAAAATTCTGAGTCGAAAATATGTAGCATATCCTATACCTAAACCTAGCCGTTTTAGCGATATTTGACATTTTATAGAAAATTTGACAGGTGCAACGGTTTGCAAGAACCGTTATAACTTTCTTCGTGTAAAAGATCCTCATTTGCTTCTTGTCACATAAAAAGAACACAAGGAGAACTACGCTCTACAACTGAAATACATTCAATAATATCATACCAAGTGTTCCGTTTTTCGTGTTACATTTTGTCAACTTCAAACCGCGAAAACTTGTTTAGGTCAAATGGAATACCCTGTATTTTTTTACGTCAAGTTGTGTAAAATTGAATTCTTTTTTTCTGATATTAGCATTGTGGGGGTTAAAGTTACAACTTTTTGAAATATTTGCGATTTTATTAGCAGCACGTTTAAATTATACCAACGAAGACTTTTTAAATTTGTTTATTATTTATGGAGAATGTGATAAAGTAATATCAAGAACTTGCAGCACATTTGCTACTCGGTATCCAGAAAAACGTAAAATGCAAAGAAGAAAGCCTATTGTTGATGACGAAAACATTGAAATAGTCATTCTGGGATATGTTCATGCATTTCCAAGGATGTCATTAAGACAAGCTGCTCTGGAATCGGGACTATGCAAGGATTCAATCCACAGAATCTTATTAAAACATAAGTTTAACCCGTTTTCATTCCATATGGTTCAAGGATTAAAAGAAACAGATTTCCTAAGAAGACAGAATTTTTGTGAATTTATTCTAATAAGGTCTGAGGGTCACGATTCTTATTTGGGAAATATTATATGGACAGATGAAGCAAAATTTACTAAAAATGGACTTTTTAATAGACACAATTCGCATTATTGGAGTGACTTAAATCCTCATATGTTCAGAGAGCGAAACTTTCAGGAAAGTTGGCAGTTCAATGTTTACTGTGCCATAAGAAACGATAGAGTGGTGGCATTACAATTTTATCAGGAAAATTTAAACGGTAAATTAAATTTTCTCTTCTGATATGTATAGGTAAATTTTTGTTTTTTTTTTTAGGTGAAAGATATCTGAATATCTTACAAAATTTGAATAATAACTATTTAGAAAATTTACCTCTCGCCGAACATAGAAACATTTTTTATCAGCACGACGGTGCTCCCCCACATAACGACATAACGCATATTTAATTAATAGTTATTTACAAGAAATTTTTTATGATCAATGGATTGCCAATAATGGACATTTCTTATGGTTTGCCCGATTTATCAGTTCTGGATTATTTCATTTGGGGAACTATTAAAAATAAAGTTTATGAGAACCCATTAACAACCATTGAAGATTGTATGCAAAGAGTAAGAAATGCACTTCAAAGCATATCACAGGATTCAATTAGAAGAGCTACCCATGGGGAACTAATCCGAAGGTACGATAAATGTGTCGAGGTTCGAGGGCGGAATTTTGAGCAATTATTAAATTAAAATGAAATTATATTTTAAATTGATCTTGTCTCTGCTATTTTAGTTCATGCCATATCTTCAATTCGATTAATTATAGTCTAGTATACTTTAACTTGGCGTGTGTATGTATGAGTTAATATTTCCGTACGATTTCATTTTCTCTTGTACACAAAGATACAGAAATATTGTCCACGTAGACAATAGAGAATGTGGGAGAAAATGAAATCGTACGGAAATATTAACTCATACATACACACGCCAAGTTAAAGTATACTAGACTCTACGCATGTTACAGTGTTAGTGTTATCTTGCGTTTTTGTGGATATCGAGTAGCAAATTGCTGGCATTTTTTGACATAAGATAACGACTGATTATTTCTAATCATGGCTATTTTGATGAAATGATTACAACAATTCACGAATTTCTAATAAAATCGCAAATATTTCAAAAAGTTGTAACTTTAACCTCCACAATGCTAATATCAGAAAAAAGGGAATTCAATTTTGCACAACTTGACGTAAAAAAATACAGAATATTCCATTTGACCTAAACAAGTTTTCGCGGTTTGAAGTTGACAAAATGTAACACGAAAAACGGAACACTTGGTATGATATTATTGAATGTATTTCAGTTGTAGAACGTAGTTCCCCTTGTGTTCTTTTTACTTGACAAGAAGCAAATGAGGATCTTTTACACGAAGAAAATTATAACGGTTCTTGCAAACCGTTGCACCTGTCAAATTTTCTATAAAATGTCAAATATCTCTGAAACGGCTAGGTTTAGGTATATGCTACATATTTTCGACTCAGAATTTTATGCTCTTTTCGAAAACCCTAAAATATATAGGGTGTTCCATTTGAAATAAGCAAGTTGGTATCGCCTTCCGGTATAAGCGGAAGTTCCAGCTGCTTGTAATTATTTTAGTCGGATTGGCCTCACCGACATTAGTAATTATCTAAATTTTCAAAATTTTCTGATGCGCACTTTTCTCTATATCGATCGATTCAGTTCCCGGTGAGACACCCTGTATAATAGAACTTACTAAGCCTTTTATAAATTAAAAAAAAAACTGTATAAGATGCTTTAATAAGAAGCTTTATATTTATGTTGTGAAAGCATTTTACAGCAATTTTATTCCACCGAGTTACTTTATAAGCAGTTTAGTGTTGAATAAAGCTTCAATATAACCATTTTTCTGTACAAGTTGCCATAATGTATTATTGATAAAGCTTTAAGCATAATAAGAGGACATGTGTTACTTTGAAAAACCGAAAAAATTTTATTCAAAAAGTTCTAAATTGAAAAAACAATTTTTGTCGCCCTGTATATTTTTAGGAAGAAAATAAAATTATTCAAAAACATTCGAAAATAATTTCCAGTTACACATTATCTATTACTTTCCCCATCCTGTATAAATTAACTTTTTATGTACATAGATCGTCTTTCGGAGTATTTTTGAATAATATTCATTCATGAAATTTCACCTTTCTGGATAAGAAATCCAGATTTTCTTTATAGTACACTTCATTCTTTGCAGTATATACAAGCTCATTTAACGACGTTGCATCGTCGTTGTGCAATATTAAATGCGCTAAAATAGAAGAGGAAGCAGACACGTGACCTTTTCAAATTTCAAATATAAAATTACAAATTATCTACACACCCTAGCCAATAAGCTCTTCTACTCAATATTCCCCAAAATCAAATTTAAAGCACTAAGAAATTCTAAAAACTGCTCATACTGTGGAAAATTTCGTACGTTACCTGTCGTCCTGCATTTTCGAGGTTTGATACAACCCGGTAAGAATCGTATGGCATCTTTAACGAAACTATCCCAGCTTTTCTCGATTATTTTCAAAAGAAATACGCCAACTAATTCCTAGCCTTACTCGCCTCTTACCACGACTGAATTACACAAAAGCTGTTTGAAAAAAATTAATAATTACTAGGTCACAGCGGAGTTAAAACTAGTTACGGAATAATACCATAAATATAGTTATTACACGCCATTATTAACTTACGAGCTAACTGATTTGATTCCCTTTTACTTACACAATGTAAAAGACGGACACATGTTACAATTTCATAGCGAAACTACGTACAATCGTCGGTTACGGTTATCTCCATGCTTCTATTTCTTTACCCTTTACCCGCCAGAATAACTTAGGTTATGTAAAAGTTCAAAGCACCCAGGGAGTGCTTCCTTGAGCTTGCGCGTTGCTGAAGATTTGTTAAAATACACTGGGTGACATAGAAAATGAACGTCAAATTAATTTAACGACTTTTCAAGTTAGTCGAGGGCAATTCATTTTTCGTAGAGTTAAATGCCAGTCTCTCACCATCCTACATCCGCCCTCAGCACCAATTGCATTGTAAACTTATACAATATAGTTACGAAAAACAAAGGGGCCTTGAAAATCATCTCCATTTCTGAGAATAGGTAGTTGAATTAGTCAATATAATTTCTTTTTTTTTTGTAGCAGAAGCGCAACAGATATTAATAGTAACTAACATATACAGTGTGTCTCTCTTTTCGCCACTACACTCCAATATCTCGGCCATTTGTCGATCGATTTAGATCAAATTTGGTATACTTATTGTGTTTCAGATTGTGATTAAAAAGTTATTGAAAAAAACTTGTTTTTCGAAATTAAACGCCTACTGCGATGGAAGGAAATTGGCAAAAATTATGAACTTATATTAGCGATTGAGATAGGGGCTTTGGAATGGATTTGACAATTGTATCGAATGTCAAATTAAACTTAAACATGGCTGCACAACAATTAAGTACCTATTGCTGATAAAATTGAAATAATGAGAACTGTTGGTCACGGTGTGCACTCTTATCGAGATGCAGCCAGTATCTTCAATTTGGGACATGCAGGACGCCCACAGATTCACTACACCACTGTTGGTTCAATTAATAACATATTTAATAGAATCAAAGATTTGTGAACATGCTTGGGAAAAAGGACATAGAATAAACTGGGACTCGGCAAAAATTTTAACAAAAAAAAACAGATACCAAAAAAAGAAAAATTAAAGAATCAGCCATAATCTTATTAAATGAAGATAAGTGCGTATCGAATTGTTCTGTAGATATTTGTACAACCTGACTACCAATGTTAAAAGAAGAACTTAACAAACTCAACATTATCTAAAAGAAAATATCATCAGTTCAATGTTCTGTGTAAGTAGTAAGTATCTATGGAAATAACATAAACAGAATCTTAAAGCAAAATAAGAGCTTTGAAAACGGAAAGAGATTACTTTCCGAAACGTCAGCAAAATACATTATTTCTGTGTTTGTTCCGATTTATATTATTTGCAAAACATAACCTCTGACTTTTCCTTTGGCGTAAACATCACGGGCGCAGAGGCCTTTTTTCCAATAAGTCTATTATTTTGTAGATTCGGTGATTTGTTTTGAAGACGATAATAATACATGTGGTAGAAAACCCAAATAATAGGAAAGAATAGAACTGGAGATGTATCCAAACTTAGAGCCAAAAAATACAACGTTGCCAATCGCCCATTGGGTCAAGTAATATTAGATGTTGTTAATGCTGAATCACGTGTTAATGTCAGAGATTTATCTCCAAACTTGAATGTAGACAGAAATAAAATTTGGAGGTGCCTTAAACGTCATAATTTAAAATCATATAAGTTCAAGTTTTTACACACTATTATGGAAGAAGGAGACGCAGAGAGGAGATTGGAATATTGCTTCTAAGTACAGGGATTGTTTTCGAATGACACAATTCTTTTGAAAAAATTTTTTTTCAGTGATGAAGCTACTTTTACAACAAATGGCGTGGTCTCATCGCAAAACTCAAGGTATTGGTCAACGATAAACCCACCCTGGGTTATAAATTATAAACGGCAATACTCCGAAAAAGTAAATGTCTGGTATGGAATTTTCCAGACAAACAGAAATTGTTTTTTTTCTGTTTGTACGTTGACATTGGACACTGCACTCGCATATTAACTAATTTTCAAAATAAAATATTGTTGTGTCACCTATGAATAAATATTGAAGACAGGACCCTATTGGTATAAGTGACGTTATTTTTATTTATTGATTTGACGATGATGATTTTGTTGACAGAGAGCCAAATACATCATTAGTCCTGAGGAAGACAATAAAGTTTGTCGAAACGTCGACTTAATGAGAATGTGAGGTTTTCTTTTTCTAAGAAATTATCCAAACCGACTACTGCACACGAGATTAACAAAATTTGTGGATACGAAACACCTTAGTATAACCAATTTTGCCATAATGTATTTTTTATAAAGCTTAAAGTGTAATAAGAGAGCGACATGTGTTACTTGGGAAAAAACGCAACAAGAACTTTACGACATAATTATATCACCGCGGGCCATGGCGCCATGCGTGTCTTCAAACGATCCGACGCACATTAAAAACTTATAAAGGTAAGCAAGACAATTTGCGAACAACACTACAAAGAGTACCGGTATGTTAATGAAGTCGTAAAGTTTTTGCTGCGTTTTTTATGTATCGGGAACTGTTTACTTCAACTATATGTAAATATCCGACAATAACTCGAATAGTAGAGTGATTACTTTTGAAATCTTAGATATGATTTTTTTTCTAAAGGAATGAATATTTTTCAACGAAATTTGATATACACAGGTTTTAGCTCATGCTAAACAAGATTCTGTAAAAACAAAAACCCTACCTCAATCACTAATGTACATTCCCAATTTTTACCAATTTTTTTTATCATAGTGGGTGTATTTAATATCGAAAAAAAAATTGTTTAAATAACTTTTTAAACACAATCTGAAACGTAAGAAGTGTATCAAATTCGATTAAATCGATCAACAAATAGCCGAGATAGCCAGTGGTGAAAAGTAAGGCACAGCGTATACAGTTTTCGTCAAAATGTCTGCACCATATGGAAAACTTTTTTATTCAACATTTGAATTTTCAAACCAAACTCCATATTTTGATTCTTAATGTAATTGCAAACAACTTTTCCTTACGGCATTTTTCCATATCTTGATAAATAAAGGCATTTCAGGCCATTTTAAAATTTCTATTGACATTTTGAAGGTGTCATAGTTGTGACATGACAAATATTTTTGGCAATTTTGTGGTTATTAATCATGCTGAGTCTAATGCTGAAACCCGTTAAAAAACACAATTGAATAAAAAAAATTTCCAAATGGTGCACGCTTTTTGGCGGACACTGTATATAGCTTTATTACATATATTTTTTTTCTAAACTTTTCAAATGTGTTATTTATTCATGGAACGACTGCAATATAGTGTTAGCGAATTTCATTTAAATTATTTATTTTTGGGTGTTGCAATTGATTTTTTTTACTTATTTTTTTCGTTCATTATTTCCGTGAAATTTCGAAAATTAACAGATAAACTAGTTTACTTACCTTTCACTTTCTGAGACGTCTACCAACTAACTAATAAACTTGTTCAACTACGAAAAATGAGTAGGTACTTAAAACAGTAGTTTTCATAAAATCACTTGTAAGATTAAAGTTTAAATATGCTTTATTGAATTCAGCCCCCCCACAAAGAAAGAACACTTGTGATTTCCGATTTATCTAAATCTATAGAGAATTAAATACTTAATCGGTTTTAATAACACATAACACAGGTACGTATTATATTTTTAGCTGATTCAACACATTTTCATATAATATCTTCATTATTTACTGTCTCGGATGCTAATAAAGATTTTAGATGAACTTTAACCCCTCTAAAATAAAAATGTGAATGCTCATAATAATATATAAATAAAAGAAGTGAACTGATAACATAGTAAGATATCCAATTGTAACACAACCTCGGGCAGAGTGTTATATATATATCAGATTTGTGAGTTATGAAATTTTGTTGTATTTGTATTTTGTTTGCGCATATCTAACGATGACTTCTAGATTTGGTATGGTAAAGTTAGATAAGTGTATTATCAGACCAAATTCGTCATTAGAAAAAAGCAGCAGCGGCGTACATTGATTGGTACAATGTTTTACTATAAAGGACGTAACCAGACTGCAACAAAAAAAACAGCTACTCCCCGGGCTATGTGCCCCGCCGTGTGCTGAATTACAAGTTACAAGCCTGGCGCGTTAAGTGTAATAATTGCATATTACCAACAGAACGCTAGCACATAGCCCGGAGAGTAGCTGTTGGTTGCAGTCTGGTTACGTTCCTTATAGTAAAATAAGGATTTTATAGAGGTGTTTGTGACTGAAATGTTATGTTTTAATATTCTTTCTGCCCTCTAGAAGCACATTTGAACAATTTCAAAATAATACGGATTCAAACATTGCGTATAATTTGGCACTTAAATGTGCCCGAGTCACAAAAATATAACTTCATAGTAGTCCAATATCAAATCAAATCATACTTTATTCACGTTATCATTAACAAGTTTTACAAAGATGCAAATATTGTGTATTAGATAATGGGAACATCTTTGTGTTGTGCATGGCCCTCTAAAATAATTTTGACATGTACTTACACCATTTGTATAAATTATTAAGTATTATCTTATAGTTGGAAACAATTAAAATTAATTTAATTTTAAAGAAGAATATCGTAACTTCACAGCATACGTTCCTTTTTTATTATTATATAATAATAATAATAATTAGAATAGGGCTATGAAATGTGTTAGTTTGTTTTTATATTTTAAATTTATTTCTTTTGGTTGCAATCAGTCTAATTTTGAGAGGTAGGACATAAAACTGAGAGGCAAAATAGGTTATATTCCTTTGAGTGTCTGATTTTGTTTGAAATGGAACTTGTTAATTATGATTCTAGTTTCATAATTATGGATGACAGATTGATATAAATATTGATTTTTAACTGTAAACAACTAAAGACATAGAGACCTCTAATATTTATTATATTTCTTGTATTCTTTATATAGTTCGTTAGTTCTATATTAAAAATTATTTTTATTATAGTATTTTGGCACACAGCAAGATTATGTGATGAATTGTATAATCCACCTCAAATTACAATGCAGTATTTTAATATAGACTCGATTAAGGCGTTATGTATAAAACCACTAATAATCTATTATTTATGGCGGATCTTAACTGATAAAATTTATAAAGTGGTTTACGAACTTCTGTTGCTATAAAATGGCTATGGTCGTTCAATCGCAGATGCTGATTGTAGCGTATTAGTTAGCACGCACTAATACCGCCCCATAGCCATCTAAAAGAAATGGAGTCCGAGTTGGTTGCCAGGAAGCAAAAAAATAATAAAATAATTAATATATAAATATCAATTACCAAACACAAAAGTTCAACTTGTGATAGTTTGAATAAATTAATTTTATTGTCTATCCCACATTGTTGATTTATTTTGTAGTCAACTGACTACAATTGGTGACCCCGAAAGTTATTGAAGTTTTCCTGCCCCCTGCTGCCTGTCGCTTTCCTGCTGCCCCCGAATCGCCACCCTCCTTCGATTTCGGAACGTTTCTGCGTGGGTGAGTGCTTAATAATACCTACATATACATATAGTCCAGGGAAGTTAGGAAAAATAGCGGAAATTTTTAGGCACAGCAGATATCGAGATGCGGTTTTCTGCATTGTGTTCAGGAAGGTCCCAGGAAACGACTCTACATAGTCTAGTTTAGCCATTTTTTGAAAAATGCCTTCTGGGCCGGAAAATGCATTTTCCAATTGCATCATTACTTGCACTATTATAGGAACGACTGGAAACTCGGAAAAATCGCTCGGAAATCGTTACTCCGGGGTTTTCGGGGCTGTCGAACTCGATTCTGGCATTGGAATTACCCGGGGGCGCTCGGGGGTGGCTCTGTGGGGGTGCGCGGGGGGAGAAATGGCAGCGTGCATGAAAATCGCTCCAAACTCGTTACTCGGGGGTTTTCGGGGATGCCGAATTCAATTCTGGCATTGGAATTACCCGGGGGCGCTCGGGGCGGCTCTGCGGGGGTATCCGGGGGGCCATTCTGGGGGGGAAATTGCATAGTCCATGAAAATCGCTCCAAACTCGTTACTCAGGCGTTACCAAGAAAAGTATTTGAAAATACACCCTGTAACAATGTTGCTTAGCTGCCCCTTCAGTTGGAGGTAATTTTTTCAAATGAAGGTAGAGGTAGAGGTTCGGTAGAGTTCAAATCTTTTGTAAATAGAAGCTATTATTTTTAATCCATTTTCGGTAATCGTTTGTTTGTCTGCATTTGTATTGTAAAAGATTTCTGCAAGATTAAGTAAATGTTTATCGGCCAATAATGATTTTATAATTGGTTTTTTTCCTTTCCCAGCAAAACAGGAAGTTGTATCGCAGCCAAAAAAACAATGCAAAAATGCTACAATATGTTTATGTGATTTATGTTTAAAACTATTAGAGGTGTAATAAGTATCATTAATATTTCCTGCATCAGGTTTGTGGAAATAGATATTCAATTCATGTGAACTGAATTGATTTAAAAGAACTAAAAGATCTATGTCTTGACCAACAACTACCACTATTTTATCGGAGTTTTTTGCTACTTCAAGGGATATATTGATAATTAGGGAATCTGCATCTTCTTCATATAACTATTTTTTGAGAAGTTGTTTTGTATATAATGTAAATATTTTTGTGTTATTTCATTAATTGTATCGTTTTTTTGCCAGATTACTTTGTGTAAGAGAAACCCGCCATCAACAACGTGTACAATATTGCTCGAAGTTGGTAACGAATTGATGATCGCAAATTCTGTATATAAATGTCTTAACATTTTTTTTGAAGCCATTCTCTGTAAACAACGACACAGGAAATGGAGCAAGCTCGTACTGTAAATAATTTTTCATATCATCTGTGCTGCTGATATTTCGCGAAATTCTCTGAAATAATAGTAATGGATCAATTGTAACAGCCTCGCCTCAGTTAGGTACATGTACATTACTTGTATAACATAGTATTGTATGAAAATTAACGCTTTTTATGAATGTAAACGTTTATTTACAATAAAGAAAAAGAAATTCATGATTTTCACGGAAAACTCGATTTTTAAAAACTAGTTTTTCAGTTTTTAGCTTTTTTAACGATATTTTTGTATATAAACAATATTATATTTTAATTCTATATTAAAGTTGAGATTTCAACGAAAAAAATGAGCACTAGTAAAGTTCATTAATCGAAAATTTGCTAAACAAATTTTTCGATTGAAAATTAGGTCTTGTTTGAAACACAAAAGATAACATTTTTACCAATTTTCATCAAAATATAAACATTTTTGCGATAGTTATAAATTAAAAACCGAAAAAACGGTTTTTTGCATATTTCTCGATAATTTTGAGGTTATGGTCAATAATGATTAATTAGAAAGTTTTAGATTTTTTCATTATCTACAACTTTTACATTCAACATTTTTCGATAGGATGCATAGTTTAGCCGTAAATCGCAAAAAACGAGTACCAACCCCTAAAAATGTATATATTACCACCCCACCCCCCTTCCCGAACTTTTACTCAGTCTGGACGATTTTTCCTTAATTATTTACACCATTAACTACATTTTCCCACCATTCGTATACTGCTAAGAATTTATCGTCTATTTTAAACCTGTTTGGCCCTGGTCTACCTGTTCAATTTGCTCCTGTAAATAAAATAGCGGTGTCATCTGCATATGAGATTATAGTTCCATTATTTCGTATGTTTCCAATTTCGTTAATATATACAAGAAATAGCAGAGGTCCCAATACAGTACCCTGCGGTACACCCATTGAGACTGAGAGCTACTGAAAGTTTCATCTATTTTTACCTTTTGCTTTGTCAGTTAAATAATTCTCAAACAATCACAATATGTCGCCTCTAACTCCAACATTTTTCAGTCTATCAAATAATGACATATGGCACACTGTGTCAAACGCCTTTGGCAAGTCTATATATACTACAAGACTCTTTTTATTCTTATTTAGATTATTCATTACTTCAGTAGTTAGATCATAAACGGTATCCTCAGTACATTTTTTACCTCCAAAACCATATTGTTTTCTGTAAAATATATTTTTTAAAAGAAGAACATCCGTAAGCCTCTTCTATAGCATTTTTCTATAGAGGAGACCACAGATTCGAAAAAAGCACTTCATGTTGTACGGGATGGATGTAAAAATCGGAAGTTTGGCCTTGCGCCGCCATATTGGAAGAGTGTTTGCCTAAAATAACTTAGTTCCCGTTGGCGCTGTATCGATTTTCAAAAAATCATTTTGAAGGTCTCGAAATTTCCGACAGCTTTGCCTATTATTGCACCATTATCGTAGGAAATAAAATAAGAATTCCGGTTTTTACAAATACGAATTTATTTGTTTATTTTGGCGTCCCATACAACATTAAATGCGACTCTTAACTCTATATGCGAATTTTGGGTTCAATGTTTATAGTTACTGGGCTAGAAGTCACAAGACCTAACAAAAAAACCCCTTCAGTGGCTGTAGAAAATTGATAGGCAGATTTGATTCCAATCTATTGTAGTCAACATAACAAGAATGTGACAACTTATGCAACCAGACATACTACTGTCATAGAAATTTTGATCCCGTCGAATAACGTTTGTATTTGAGCCTTATTACCTTGTTTATAAAGACTATAAAATATAAGACAGTAGATAAACTATGAGAGTTCTGCGCCAAAATATCATGTTATTTCTTATGGAGGTTCATTCTGGTTTTCAAGGTCACTTTTCGCCAGGCGCCGCCCACCTGTAGCTAACTTCACAACTTGCGTGCGCAGGGCGGGAAATTCAAACGTTGCGCCTCCCCACAGTTCATCGTTCCTAGCGGAAAATTCAAACGCCGTGTCCCCCACCGTACACACAGAACCGTCTAGTAATCGATCCGGAAACTCTTTATACTTAGTATTTTGGGGTCGGTTGGGCCAGACAGTGACGTCACAGCATTGGCGCCGTTCATGGAGTGTCGTGGATGGCTCATGGGGGTGTCATGGCCTATTTGAAAGCTGTACAGACCTGTTTGAAAACCGCACAGACCTGTTTATTATTCGTACAGACCTGTTTTGTGACACCCCCCCATGAGCCAAAGAATGCCAAGATAAAAGAAAAGTGGGAGCTACTTATTAAGGAGATTGGGGTTATTTATATTTTAGTTTATTATAGAGGCGATAGGAAATGTAATAAGTCTTCATTGATCTGTTTTTGTCACTGTTTTGTACGAGGTTATAAACTTTTTAGAGAACCGACAGAGCAAAGTAAACTAACTTGAAGTTATAGCAGCAAACTAAATGACAATTTTTCTATTCTTAATCCCAATCATTAAAATATAATTTACATACAGGCGTCTCTGGTTGCGCATGCAATAAAGCTCGGATATGACACAAAAATATACACTTACCTAATTGTAGATCATTTCGCACCTTCTCATACCAGTGTAAAATCCAAGTATATAAGCACACTGGCCTATCAAAATTCACCCTTTCTTCTTACTTAGCACTTTACATATTACACAAAAACAATTGATCAAATGACCTATGGTAAAATAAGATACAAGAGCCCAGGTAGACATTATAATTAGAAATAGGACACTTGTTACATATGACTCACCACCTGTGTTGTAGGGTCCACCGCCTACATTGATAGCCACTGTTTTAAATTCTAAAAAATATGTGTATGCGAATTTTGCCGATCTAAATGACCGCAAAATTTTAGATTTTACGTTCATATTCATATAATATCATTATATATAAACTGTTTTTAACGAACCAAAAAAAAAGGACTTTAAATTAATGTACTGCACTTCACATTACCACAGTCTTCTAGCCAAGGAAGACGGGAAGTCGATGTTTTAAGAAATAAACCCATTTGCACATTCACTCACTAACACTGAACAAATCACAGATTTGTATGAACGATTTTATTTTTGAAAAATTTAATTTTAACACCAAGAAACACTAATATTATTGAGAAAACATTTAAGAATTAGCGCCAGACAGGATTATTTGCGGGTTGCATAAACACTAACTTGAAGCAACGTCTTCTTCTTCTTCTCGAGAAAGTTTATTTCGGGGGGCGGTATAGGCGCGTTCCGAATGTCCGGTATGGAGTATATTTGTTAATGTTGGCAAATATGCAATTTTTGTTTTTGTGTAGGGACAAAATACGGACGACTTAATTTAGATACTCATTAGTCTCACTGTTTCCACTATTTAAAGTTAAAAAATGAAAACAACTGGAAATAACTTTTATTTTAATGACATTACCAACGTTACTTTGAATTTCAAAAGAACAGTCTTTTCCACATAGATAAAACTTAGGTAAAGGACTTTACCTCCTAATGTTAAGGAGCCAAAGTGGTTACCTAGTATAGGTTATTTTTTACTTAACGGTAAGGAACTGCTAGATAAGTTAGTGGAAATAAATACTTGTTTATTGATGACAGTTCAGGCGAAACTATAAACTATGTTACATCTCCATTCATCCCTGAGATGGCGCTGTTTACACGATCACAAGCTACGTTTGTGCTGGCTTCGCTCCGTGTCATTTAAGGCTCTCTGATAAGTTTAAAGGATCTTGCAGTTTTAAGAGCCAGAGCACGATAACAGAAAGAACGTTTCGTCAACCGAGACAGCATCATCGGGAGTTGATTTAAATGACAAATGCTGCAATTAACTGTGAAAAATTTACTTTAAGCAATCAACATTACATTTTTTGGGCGTCTCTTAGCTGCTATTTGGTTTTTAAAAAAAATCGATTTCGGATTCTTAATCGGCGAACTCAAAAACCCCTTTCATTTGAATCAAATGAATATTGACGATTTTTGGTATATTTTTTGTTTGATTCATAGCCATTTTTTTTAAATCGATTTCAGATTCTTAATGAGCGATGTACCCATTTTCTAAGAAATTGATAAACTTCTTCGTATTATGGACAGCTTCTCGGCATTTCAGCCTACTATACGTGCAATTTTGATGCAAATTCGAAAAGCATATATCCACGGGATGTCATTTATTGCAGTTACAATAATTACGTTCGTGGATCGAATTTTTATAATAGTTTCCAAATTAAAATTTTTATTGCTGGTACGCAAAACAAAAATTTCGTTGTAAATTGAAAAACTTTCATCCACGGTATGTTGTTTATGTTAAAGAACACGGTAAAACCCTCGGTATACTTTTCGACGTTGCAACAAAATCCGACTTAAGAAATATTTCGCATGAAAAGCATGCTTCACGTAAAAATATCGTGGAAGAGGTTTTTAATACTTTTAATCATATTTTCGCTCTACAGAGCGATTTTTATGTAAAAATTTCCATAACTTCTCAAGGAGCGTCATTTTAGAAAGTGTAGTAAATGTCGCTGCACAGGTGTTAAAGAACGCTATAACCCCGATATACTTTTCGACGTTGTAACAAAATCCGACTTAGGAAATACTTCGTAAGAAAAGCGTGCTTCACGTAAAAACGCCGTGGAGGAGGTTTTTAATTCTTGGAAATATATTTTTGCTCTTCGGAGCGTTTTTTATGCCAAATTTTCGCTAACTCTTCGAGGAGCGTTAATTTGGTAAGTGTAGTAAATGTCGCTGCACAGGGACGTAATGTCGCCCCGACCACCCAATTTTGGAAAGTATTCTAAAATTGGACTTGAACTTCCAAATTTCCAAGATTAAAAACCCTTTTACGAATCCACGTTGTCAAGCACTGCAACTCTTACGAAGTGTTGAATATGAGGACAAGTTAGTCCAACGACTATTCAAAGTATATCGGAAGTTATAGCGAAAATAGCCCTTAGCGACATGGGACCCCCATCATTTCCTAGCAGTCGGATTTGACGGGGAAATGATGTGTTTTGACGGGGTTTGCCCTAAACCGGTTCCTCAGTGATTCGGAGTCAAAAAAGTATTATTACCATGTACTCACAAGTGCATGGGATCTGCCTTGCCTGAACGTAAAATTTGTTATTGCATAATACAAACGAAGTAGATACGCTTCAAGCAATTTTAAGCTCCGAGGAGCGACCAAAATTTATGTGAATTAATAAAATACGTTTATAAGACAGGCAAGCATAAGCCCACCAAAATTTCAGTTACATGAAACTTTCCTTGAATCTTTTTGTGCATCGTTAGCTTTTCAAACTGCATATTGGATGGTAGTTGGTACCGTATGAATCGTCCCGTTCCTCACCATGTGTTGTACACGGGTCAGACCATTGTTTGTTAACATTTTCTCTGAAGAAGTTGTTGTAAAAACATAAATTTTTTAAAGATTTAATATACATTTTTTGAACTTTATATTGTCTTTTACTTGTGTTTTCTAACAAAATTTCCCTTTCAGATTTAATTTTAAGAGTGTGTTAAACAGACAGTGTTAGATCTATAGTGTTACGACGTCTCCCAATTGATACCATCAGAGCCGCAGTTAAGCATAAACGACAGTAAGTATGATTTATCCATTAATCTCCGTCTGAAACAGTCGCTTTGAACCCTAAAAATTTTGTGAACGTAATATTTTTATTTAGAATTTAGAAAAGGTTGAGGAAAAAGAAAATTAATTTTTTCTTTTTCCTATTTTTTTTAATTTTTCTAAGTTTTTCGAGCAGAAAACACGTCCTTCAGACTTCCATCAAAAGCATGGATCGTTCACACAGGGACGTAATGTCGCCCCGACCACTAAAATTTAGAAAGTATAACAAAATTTAACTTCAATTTCGGAGATTTCAAAATTAAAAACTCTTTTACGAATCCACGTTGTTAAGCACTGCAACTCATGCGCGGTATTAAGTATGAGGACAAGTTAATTCAGCTTCTATCCAAAGTATACCGTGAGTTTTAGCGAAAATAGCCTTTAGCGACATGGGACCCCCATCATTTCCTAGCAGTCGATTTTGACGGGAAAATGATGAGTTTTAACGGGATTTGCCCTAAACCGGTTCCTCAGTGATTCGGCGTCAGAAAAGTATCTTTACCATGTACTCATATGTGCATGGGACCGCCTTGCCTGAACGTATAAAATTGTAATTGCAGAATAGAATTCGAAGTAGTAGCGCTTCAAGCATTTTCAAGCTCTGAGGAGCGACCAAAATTGATATTGAAATACAAATATGTGAATAGACAGGCAAGCAAGCAAAAGCCCACCAAATTTTATAAACATTGAACTTTTCTTGAATCTTTTTGTGTAATCGTTAGCTCACAAAACTGCATATTGGATGGTAGTTGGTACATTATAAATCGTTCCGTTCCTCACCATGTGTTGTACACGGGCCAGACTACTGTTTGTCAAACATATTTCTTAAAAGTTGTTGTAAAACATAAATTTTTTGAAGAGATTTAATATATATTTTTGAACTTTATATTGTCTTTTAATTGTGTTTTTTTAACAAAATTCCCTTTCAGGTATAATTTTAAGAAAGTGTTATAGTACTTCCAGTGTTACGACGTCCGATAGATACCATCAAAGCAGCAGTTAAGCAAAAACGAACAGTAAGTATAAATTTTCATATTATTCTCCATCTGAAACAGTAATTTCGAACCCTTATTTTGTGAACGTTAACATTCATTTTTGAAATATATAAAAAGTCCTTCAGACTCCAAAAGATGAATCGTTCACATTTATTGCAGTTACAATCATTTCGTCCATGGAACGGATTTTTATAACAGTTTGCAAGAACTGGATTTTCGTTGCAGTTACGCAAAATATCTTTCAACGGTAACTGTCACACGCAGTTCAAGTCAGATTTCGTTACAATTCCGGAAAATTCCTTCAAAGGAGCTTTTTTGTTAATATCAAGTGTGATGACCTTGGATATAGTTTGATAGGTTCTTTGACAAGAACACTGCAGGAAATGCTGGAAACCGTTACTGCGAGCGCCAAAAATGTTTCAATTAACTTTCGCATATTTACGAAGCTTTTAATAGAGCACGAACGATAAATAAAACAAAAATTACAATATATAAATACATACATTTACTTCTTTATAAGAAATATTATAACATGAGTAGAATAATAAAAGTAATCACAGAAGAAGAGAATATACAACCACCTTACTTGTATATAGTTAAAAAAGCTACATTACACAATATTAAAAATATCATCGTCGGTAAAAAATTGGCAGCTCGACATTACGTTAAGGCACAAGACCATTTGCTGTGGATATTAAGAAGACAAGTAGCCATTTTAAGGCAACTACCAAGTCGATCAAATTTAAAAAAAAATTGTATTTTAAGTGTATCACAAGGTTCCCTCACTGGCCTCCTCCATTTTGACTTCTACATTAGAGATTTTCCGCAACTATTTCAAAACGTCAAATTTATCAGGCAGGACAGAAAAATAACGATAATAATTTAATTGTGCTTAATAAATTACGATTTTATGGGTAGAATTTGAATCAACATATCGGGTGGTAGGTTAAAATTATGTTACTTATCATCTCGAGGCGAATTGTGGCAAACAAATCCTAATGCAACGAAGCGGCAGGAATCCACTGACTCTTCCTGTGTTCTGCGTCTACGGCCGCTTTAACCTGCGCGCAAACATGGGCAACGTTGGCACCAGCCGAAACAACAGCAGTCACCAAATGTCGATATTCAGCCTCCAACTTGTGTCCGTGTTCAAACATTTCCTTTGCAGCCTTCCCCGACAGCTTATCGAGACTATACCTGGCATCTTTCACCTCCCGAATTTGCTTGGTGCTCTTAAACTTAATCAGAAGTACGACAGGATAGATGTGGTGGCGGTGCAGGCGTTCTACCATGGTAATCGAGCCATCCAGCATGCAGTGCAGGCGAGACTGAGCGACAGCCCTCACAGCCGCCACCGTAATACATTCGTAGCAGGAGCCCCGCCGACGGTATTCGAGGATTAGGCCGTCGGCAAGCTCACGACCTAACTGAGTTTGGGGACAGCGGCGGGTTTCGGTAGCTGCTCGGTTGAATTTGTCAGGAAAATCTGACACTAGCTTGTCGGCAACGCATTCGGCTAACGGTCCAAGAACTAGGACTGGACGGAATTCTGGATATTGCAGCCTTTCCACTCGCTGGTAGGACGCCTGGGACAAGTCTTCGTGCAAGGAACCTGAAGATTAGGATTTGATTAATAATAATGGTGTATTTAAATAGGACAACTTTTTTTTTCTAATGTAAATCTGTCTCCATTTGAATATGTAATGAGTAGCCAAAATAAAACAGATACTTTAGACCAATATCAGCATAATTTATATGTGATAATACCAAATTATTAATCAACATCTTTTTTATTTCTATGTCTAAGTACTCTTTAAAGGGGAAAAGTTGCTTCAGACTTAAGTCTGCTTTGCGGCATGTTAGATCAACAGGCTTAGTAAATTTAAGTTTCTGATCGAATATGACTCCTAGGTTTTTTACATGATCAACAGTTGGTATTGACACGTTATGAATTTTAATTGAAAAGTTTTCAAGTTTACTAATATTTTGATTTGAACCATATTGATTTTTTGCAGCGCTGAAGGGTATTGTCATGAGTCCGCTTAAGTCCGCGTTAATTTCACTAATTGCATTTTGTTCATTATCAAGTGTAAACCTATTTTTTAGTGAAATATCATCAGCAACCAGATAAATATTACAAGATTCAATAACATATTGCAAATCAGAAACGAAAATGGAAAACAACAAAGGTCCAAGTATGGACCCCTGTGGTACACCAGCATTGAAGTGACGAGAATCTGATACACAAATATTTTCTGAAGCATAGCTTCTAATTTAGTTCCCTATTATTTGGAACTTGCTAAAAATGAGTTAATTCTAGATGTCAAATTAGGCACAAAAATGTACATAAAGTGAAAGAAATATCAAACTGCTTTAAACTCTCAATACAATTAGTGGATTTTTAACGTACCTGAGTCGGAATACCACCCAGGCGATAGATTACAAAAGCTGGCCAGTTCTTTAGAGTCCCTGGAACTAGACCCCAAAGCGGAGCTCCCGCTGCCTCCCCTTTGATGTTTTTTCCTCCTGAAAAAGCTGCGACGAGCTGTAGCAGTAGTACGGCCTACAAAAAACGCTTTTGTAAAAAAAAACAAGGTTCTGAAATACAACAATCTTACCTTCCACTGCATCTCCAGCACCTCGTCTGAGAAGCAGCTCCTCCTCGACTTTGTATTTGCTTGGAATAACCCCACATTGTTGTCGGTGGCCCTCCCCGTCAAGCTTCCACGCTCGCCACTGGCCCGGGACTCCATTGAACATCGTATTGTCTACATAAAGGACATCGTCTTTGGCGAAGGATAACTGGGGAGGTTCAGTCATTTCATTACCGCTACGGTCAAACCCACAACGCACATAAAGACTGTCGCCAGGTTTGTCCTTTATTTCGTTGTATTCTGTACAGGAACAAGCTTTTAATAACACACAAGCTTTTGATCAATGTTATAATACTCACTATCAATCCTGTAATGAGCAAGAACAGTAACTTTGTCGGCCGGTTTGGCCAGCTCGTACGCGGCTTCCTCGGCGGTAGCTGCTCTCAAGTCACTACCGTTATATTCGAGTATCTGGTCGCCAGTTCTCAATCCCGCATGGTACGCCAAGGAGTCGGGTTGGACAGAGTGAATGAAAATACCGGCTGCATTGCCCCCTACCAGGGATATCCCTAAGTTGGAGGTTTTCAAAGTTTCGATGCAGAGGTATCTTGGCTCTTCTGATGTTCTAATCGGTAAATAGAGATATTAGCTTCTATAACTGGCTTTAAGGGAGGGAAGGGGGTGGGGGAAGGGAGAAAGGGTAGGGAGTGCAGAAAGAGATAGAGAAGGGGGAAGGAAGGAGAGGGAGGGGAAGGGAAGAATGTGAATGTTATTGTTATATTTGTAAATTATTTTCAAAATCCCATTAACTTTGAAGGCTATGCATGACTAGAAGATATTGATGGATTTAAATGAAATTTAAACATTATTTTCTGTGGTTATAATACATAAGAATTTGAGCTATTACATTCGGGAAGAGACTAATTTAAAAATGTTAAAAATCATAAGAATGTGAATTTTTCGAAATTTCGGCAAACTTTACAGCACATGCGTGACCGGAAGATATGAACCGATTTTTTCTTTTTTTACACCTTTTTAGTATCCCTAAAAAGCAACTTTTCTGTGGTATTACGACTTGAAAAAAAAATTTCGAATTTTTCCGGCCCACCCTTAGTAAACAGGTATGATATGTAATGACATGTAGTTCGGTTCGCATGAAAAGCAACAACTTACCCTGAATTGCCATTGGTCGAAACATTCTGCGCTTGCCTCTGCAAGACCATCAGCTGCGACGGTTTCATCTGCAACGAGGAACTCTTCCTGACTTCCTTCGGTGAGTTACAAGGTGTCGCCTCACCGTCAGCCTCCTCTTCGTCTTCCTCCGAATTCGACGTAGATCCAGAACAAGATCCCGCATCAGCCTCCAGCTCTTGATACTTATCGGGGCTGTATTGCACGAGCATGGTAATGGAGTTGCCGCATTGCCTCAGAACATTGGCGGCAAGGTTATAAGTGGCATTTCGCATGTTGATCCCGCAAACTTCCAGAAGTTGATCGCCGATTTGAAGCCCGACCCGACTGGCCAGGCTGTTCTCGTTAACGGTCGATACAAATATCCCGCCGGTGTCGGGGCAGTTGATTTGGATGCCTAGAGGTTCGTTGGACTTGTCTATGTGGACTCGTCGCAGCTCACCGGGGACTGGCTTGTGTCCCCAGGGGTAGTAGTCTTTCGGGGTGGTGGCGGAAGATCCTGAGTGGTCCCCGGGACTACTCAGGACTTCTACGTGAAAAATCGGCATGGGACTACCTCGTTCTGAACTGCCTCTCTCTATGCTTCCTGTACTGACCTTTAAAAATCGCAAATTAGGATAGAAAAGCAATGGTCAGGTAGGCGGTAGTTCAAACGTATCAAACCCCGAATTCAAATATGAAAAGGATGGTTGATAAGCAAGATCTTGAAGGGAGCGATTCCTTGTCAAAAAAATTTAAATAGGTGCAAAAGTCGTTTCTTGGAGTACAGCCAAAGGGTTTTTGGAACATAAATAAAATAATTATTCTGTTTTCAAGACTAACACCTTGTACTTAGGAAGCTGTCATTTAGAATTTGGATTTATATGAAGTTATCTTCCTGAAATAACCCAAGGAGTCGACCCCTTCAACAATGGAATGCGCTTAGCTTAAGGACTATATTGTATAACAGTTTTCTTGACGTGTGTGCCAATCAAATAACTTCCGATGTAGTTTCCACAAATATTGAAACATTTAAACGCTACACTCAAATATAATACAGACGCGCGCTTTACTAATCTTATTAGCATCATTAGGAGATGAAAACTAATGTAAACTAAAGACAAAAATAAAAAAGTACTTCTCAATGGTTAGTGAAATGTGTGTCGAGTTTTTTTCAAGTGTTTTTGGTAATTGTGGAAAATATAACAGACATAGTATCACACCAATTCTTCTAAAAAAGTTAGAGCTTTACAACCATCACTGATTTACAGAACAGATTTTGTTGTAGCACAACGTAAATGGCTTAAATATCATTCAGACACTGACCTTACTGGTGATACTTTGATTTGAGGGCACGATGAACCTCTTGTTCTTCCTCGGAAACGTCCCCCCAGATTCCAGTAGATCGGGCGGCCTTCTGGTGCCAGTAACGTCCACAGATGGACTGTGGACATGGTGGAATGGTTCAAAACTGAAACTCTCGCGCGAGTGGTTCAGATGGGGATGGGGGTGCGGGTGAAACGGGTAGTGCACCCTTGGACTGACAAACAACTGGCTATGGCCTCTGCTGTGCGACGGGACGATCTCGTGGGGACCGCCTGTTAGACTCTCCTTTTCAGAGTCTGACCCATATCTCGGCACACCTGTATAAAAATAGTTTTACCACCAATTTTGGCAATCGTTAATTTATACATTTTGCCTATTCGCATCTTTATATTTTCATGAAAGAATCGCTTTATAATGTACAACCTTACACACAGAGGTCTCTTGTGTTTCTACAATTTTCCTTGTGCCACAATTGTGGATTAAAAAATTAGTTACCAGGAATTATCAAGTGGAATAAGTAAAAAAAACAGTAGTAGGAAAAACATTCTTTAAATTTCTAAGTACTACCACATAAAATTGCACCAAAACATTACACCTGATGTGTTGCGCTAACAACAAAGTTGACATCACCAGGAGCTGATCCTGATGACGCCTACTTGGCTGATGAAACATGCGTTAAATTTCCTGTTTTAGTTCGGAGTGAGTGTTTCCACAAAAGTTCAATTCTTTTTCAAATTGTTACATATTTTTGTACTTACCAGATCTACTATTCTTCTTGTAATACGTCATCACTTCCTTGTCGACGAACCTATGCACGGGAAAATCGAGGCTATTATCCGAATTGACGTTCACGCTCAGTCTATTATTACCAGATCTTAATCTCTCAAAGGAATCGGTCGCCATGCCAAAATGATGCGACGTGTCCACGCTTTTATACACGGAATGCCTGTTATAACTAGGCGGCAAACTAGACGGGACGATGGAAAGCGGCACAGGGGTGGACTTCCTGTAATTGTGTATCTCTTGCAGCTGGTTATCCTTCGGGGCTAGCAGAGATAACGGCGGGCGTTCTTTAGTTCTCGTAACGACAGTACCACCGCTTGGGGTGAGTATGGGAGCTGCTCTTGCTTTCGGCCAGGTTCCCCCGTTGTTTTTCTCCTCCTTAATTTGCGTCGAGTGCCTTTTGCCTAAAAATAAACTTCTAGTAAATAATTTAAAGCCAAAGAGACAGTAATAAAATACTTTTTCTGTTTTTAACAAAAAGTATTCTGTTTCGTCTGCCGCAGAGGAAAAAAATTTAAATAAAGTAATTACTTTAATTCCACCTACCTCCAGATCTTTTTATTGTGCCATGATGGTAGCTGTCTATGACCAAATCTAGCTCTGCTATAGCCTGCTCATGCCCAAAATCTATGGGATTTGGCGAGCTGTTCCTATACTTCTTCTTGTCCTCTTTCGAGTGTCTCCACGGCCCTCGCATCATGTCTAGCTTTTCCTTCAGCCAAGCTCCCCCGTTGTTTTTTTCCTGGTTATTGTATTTGTATTCCTGCGAGAGCCAGTCCTCTGTTTGGGAGCTGCGGTTTTCCTTTTTGTGACGTCTCACCGGAGTGAAGACATTGGGGCATTCTGGGTAGCTCATTTTAAGCGTGGTTATATTGATGACATCAGTCGAGTCGTCGTTCAGGACTTGCATGACTTCGTTGCTGCTCTCGATATCATCCAAGGATTTATCGTTGATCTAATAAAAATGTAAAAAATACAAGGTGGCGATCTGAGTAAAGACACTTTGGAAATTAGAATTAATAATAATAATAACAAGATTATGAATTTGTACTTGATTAAAAAATACTACAAAATATATTGTGTCAATCTTATTTGATCTATCTAAAGCTTTTAATTCTGTAAATGGTCCTGTCTTATTTAGTAAATTGAAAAATATAGGTATAAGAGTTGACCATCAAGTGATATTGTCAAAGCTGTCAAGCTTCTCGTTATCTGTTTCCCTTATTAAACTAATCGCGTCTTATTTGATTAATCGGAAGCAATACATCTCAGTAAATAATTTTAAAAGTGTTGAGTACATTGCAACATCTGGTGTTCCCCAAGGTACAAATCTCGCACCCCCGCACACATCATCAGCAAACAATAGAATCTTGCACTTATCCACAGCGTCAACTACGTCATTAATAAACATAAGGAATACCTTATGTTTATTAATGATGTAGTTGACGCTGTGGACGAGTGCAAGATTTTATTGTTTGCTGATGATATCAAACTATTTAAGGAAGTATCATCTATTGATGATTGCGTAAAACTTCAGTTGAGCTTAGATAAGCTATATCAATCGCCCAATTTTAATAAGCTTCAGTTCAATGTGGCTTAATGTAAAACTATGACCTTTGCATATGTAAAAAATTCATTCTTATATAACTACTCAATGAACAATGAAAATTTGCAACATGTAAATGATACCACTGACTTGGGCATTAAATTTGATACAAAATTGAGTTTTTCACACCATATTGAGGATTTAGTTAGCAAATTTTATCGTAACCTTGGGTTCATATTGCGTAATGGTAGACAATTCCAAAACAGAAAACTTTGTTGATAGTATTTAATAGCTTTATCAGATCTAAACTTGAATATTGTTATGTGCTGCCCTCTAACGAGGAAAGATGTGATTAAGGGAAACCTGTATTGTGTTCATGGCCAGTAAGTGGGGTAGCGCCATCTATGAGCCAATTGACGAACAGTCATCCATCACATAGTAGAAAACTCTGTAGGGTTCCAGAAAATTATGGAATCCTGTTCTGGTACATTTCTATGGGTGTATATAAAGAGGTGAATCCAGCAGATGGGGGAACAGTACAGTTTAGTGAAGTATAAAGAACAGTACAGTTTAGTGAAGTAAACAGACAGAGAGTTTTTAGGTTAGACAAGAGTTGACAAGTTTAAGAAGAAAAGTAAAGTACATAGTGTTTTAAAAGTAGTGAATTTATATTAGATTAAGTTATTATTAGTTGTGTGATTTTTAGGTATTTACTAGTGTAATTTTAGTGATTAAATAATCAGTGGTTTGTGAAAATTCTTGTTGCAAGTTATTTAAACCCACAGAGTGTTTACTGAAAACTGTAAGCACGTAACAATATTGTAGCACAGTCTGGAATCCTTATTACATCAAATATATTGAAGCACTTGAGAATATTCAGAAAAAATTCATTAAGCACTGCGAATTTATATTAACAGGACATTGCCCCAGTAATAATGAATAATTGTTGAACTTGAAGCGTAGCAATATGCTTTCCTTGGCAAACAGACTTGTTCTTTCCAGTGTCACTTAGTTCAATTAAATTCTGTGTGACTGTGTACCTAGACTCAATACTCGTACTAATAGAACTATCTTTTCAATTCTCGAGTTTACACAATGTGTACAAATTTTTATTTACATCAGGACTGTTGTGACATATTTAATGACTCATTGCCTAGGTTTAGGATTAGTGTTATAAAGCACATATGTGATAACTTGCCAGTTTAGAATCTTTTGCATAGAAGCTTTTGTTTTTATTAATCTAGGATAGGTTAGGTTGAGTAGGCTGTTCCTGATAGTCCCTCCCCCCCATCGAGGAGGGACCCAGGTGAGTGGTCATGAACAGTTTAGAGTAAGACTAGTTTAAGTTAGAGCAATCTGTAAATGGATTTATTATCTGTAGATTGTGTATAAGATAAATAAATAAATAAAGAGGCAGCATTCTCGATTTAATAAAGTCTTTCATTATAGATAACAGAACCCTAACAGTTAAATATAATGAAGCTCGCTGTCCCTCAAGCTATTACTCTGCGAGTACCTCAAGGATCTATTCTGGGACCCCTATTATTTTCCATTTACATCAATTATCTACCATCGCACATGATACCACTGTGTGTATCTCTGCATCTAGTACTGATGAGCTTAGTTCTGACATTCTGACCGCCTTGTGTGATCGAAATAAATTAATATTAAATAGGGATAAAACAATATTCATCGATTTTAAACTTAGAAGAAATATATCACTTTGTGGTATTCCCTTAAGTGAAAGCACAAAATTGTTTGGGCACATGCATCGACAGCACCTGTCATGGGAACAGCATATCGACTATGTTTGCAATAAATTAAGTAAATCTTATTTCGCAATTTATCAATTAAAAAACATGCACAGTGAAGACGGTTTAATGAATGTATATTATGCTTTGGCCTATTCATATATAACGCAAAATATACATCTCTGGGGAAAATCCAGTTGAATATCCAGAGTATAAAGTCGATGTAACATACAAGGATTATTCCAAGGCATTTGATAAAGTGAATCACAATTTACTGTTGCATAAATTGAACAGTCTAGGTTTTAACAACCTAACCTTATCACGGTCAAGAAGTTTTCTAACAGGCTGTAAACAAATTTGGTAACAATAAATCTAAGGGCATAGAGGTTTTATCAGGAGTCCCGCAAGGGTCACATTGTGCACCACTCTTGTTTAATTTATTCATTAATGATATCTTGTTCCATATAAAAGACTGTGATTTTTTATTATGTACTGATGATCTAAAATTATATAGAAGTATTAATGTCGATGAAGATCAGGAATTTTTACAGGGAGATTTGGATACTTCGTATAATATAAATGGCATCATTATCAAATCAGTGAGACCTTGGTGTCACTTTTGATGAGCAATTGAACTTTGTTGATCATATTACCTATATATCCATTAAAGCATCTAAAATGTTTAGCTGTCTTATACCAAATAATAATGAGTTTTTGGTTAATTCCATAAAAACTGTTTGATCACGAATTGAATATACCTCAATGATATGGTCTCCTTTGTACATGGTGTATGTGAAAACCCTAGAAAGAAGACAGCATACACTTCTGAGGTTTTGCTTGTTTAGGCTCAATAATCTAATAATCAATCACAATAACACAGACATTTTGACTTCGCTCAATTTAAAAACCTTAGAAGAACATAGAGTTCACCCTGATATATTTATATTTAAACTGATTAATGGAACTATCGTGTGTCCAAATTAGTTAAGAATTATTAATTTCAATGTGCCTAACAGAATAGATAGATAGATAGAACTTTATTGAATTAGGAAACCTAATATACATGTAAAATTAAATTACAATTAATATCACATTACTAATTGTAAACAATAACTGTATAAAACATAAATTTTAAAACATTCTTAAGTGTGCTAGTTTTAATACTCTAAAGAATTAAATGAAATACATAATAAATAGATAATTATATTTTATCACATCTTATTTGCTCTTAATAAATTTCTTTAATTTGTTTTGAAACTATTTAAAGTTATACATTCTTTTACAGAGTTTACAGAGTCTGGTAGTTCATTAAACTTATGGAAACCTTTAAAGATCAACGAATTCATAGTGCTGCGATAATGAGTTCTTGAAATATAAATATTATTTATACCCCGAGTATTATACATGTGCATATCTTTTTTGAAAGTAATATATTGCTGAAAATAATCTGGAACCATACAATTTACAATCTTAAACACAAAAATCATGATGAAATAGTACAATCTGTTTTCCACAGAAAACCAATTAAGAGAGTTTAATATGGATTTGATTGGGGTAAGACGACTTGTTTTTAGAATTATTCTCATTCTACGATTTTGCAGTTTTTGCAAGATATTTAATTTATTAAGATTAAATAAGAATAAAATAAATGCACATTAATCAAAATGAGGCTGAATAATACAATTATAAACCATGACTTTAGTTTCTATTGATACATTTTGGGATATTCGGCTGAAGAAATAAAGTTTTTTTCCTATTTTTTTATAAATGTAGTCAAAGTGACTATCAAAACTCAATAAATTATCAAGTTGAAATATACACATATTTTACTGTAGATACGATCTCAATTTGTTCATAATTAATTTTCAGTTTTATATTCTCAATATCTAGAAAACCGTATTTATATTTCGTGGTAAATATCATCGCTTTTGTCTTTGCAACATTTAATTTTAGCTTATTAATACATAAATATCTGTTTATGTTAACTAAAATAGCATTCATTTTTTGGATGGCTGCCTCCAAGTTAACATCACTACATGTTATTAAAGTGTCGTCAGCAAAAAGGTTAAGGAATTCACATTCTACAAACAGTTCAATATCATTAATATATAATAGATATAGGAGAGGGCCTAACACACTACCCTGCGGAATTCCAAAATCGTTATCTATTTCATCTGATATTTTATCATTATAACGGACTCTTTGTTTGGGATATTGTAAATAATCACTAATCCAATCAAGAACTTTACCACCAATACCATATTGTTCTAACTTCAAAATCTTTCTGTCTATTGTCTCAAAGGCTCTCTTTAAATCCAGAAATACAGTAATAACATATTTGTTGTTATCTAAGCTAGCTTTAATGTTGGATAATGTGATTTGTAATGCTGTTTCACATGAGTATTTTTTACGGAAACCCGATTGGTTATTTATTAATATTGAATTCACGGTAACATGGTGCAATAATTGTTCATGTACAGCTATTTCCATAAGTTTTTCTATTGGTGGCAAAGTGTTAATTGGACGAAACTCTTCAGCTTTTCTGGTATTAGCAACTTTCTGAATTGGGATAACAGTGCTACTTTTTAATATGTTCGGAATTTGACAGATATTAAGAGATGTATTTATCAAATTTAGTATAATATGACCAATTGTTTCAAAAATTTCTTTAAGCATTCTAGAGTTTAATATTTCATACAAAGAAAATTTGTTGTCTAAACTGTTAACTATTTTTCTTAAATCTTGGATAGAAAGCATTTCGAAGGTTTCAAATTTTAAATACAAATTATTGTTTAAATTACACCAAGTTTCATAACTATTAATACTTTGAACAATATTTCCAATACTTTCAACAAAATACTCATTAAAACTATGTGCAATCTCTGAGATGCCATTGCAAACTTTCTGTCCATCTCCAGTTTCCAAACTTACACAATTTGGGTTATCTTGACTGTGATTTGAGATGGACTTTTTTAAAGTTTTCCACATTTGTCTTGGATTGTTTTTAAACCTATCTATTTTATCAAAATAATATTGGTTCTTTTTTTGTTTTAAAAGGTTAACTACGATATTAAAATCGCCAATCAACAATACTAAGAAATCAAGATACTGTTATGTGCTGCCCTCTAACGGGGAGAGATGTGATTAAGTCTCTGGCCAAAGTGAAGGGAAACCTGTTATTCTGTTACTCCCTGACTAGTAGGGTGGCGCCGTCTATGAGCCAATTGATGAACAATCATCTAGTACATAGTAGAAAACTATGGAGGATTCTAGAATATAATTCTGGAAGATTGCAAGAACAGTACAGTTTAGTGAAGTATAAGGAACAGTTCAGTTTAGTATCCAGTACAGTTCTGGTTACAGAGACAGTTTGTAGGAGTTCAGTTCAGTGAAGTAAACAGTTCAGTTGAGAGAGTTTTTAGGTTAGACAAGAGTTGACAAGTTTAAGAATAAAAGTAAAGTACATAGTGTTTTAAAAGTAGTGAATTTATATTAGATTAAGTTATTATTAGTTGTGTGATTTTTAAGTATTTACTAGTGTAATTTTAGTGAGTAATAAAATAGTGGTTAGTGAAAATTCTTGTTGCAAGTTATTTGAATCCACAAAGTGTTTACTTAAAACTGTAAACACGTAACAATACCTTTACTACTCAGCATCACTCAACTATTTACGGTAGATATTCTCCAACCGACAGAAGTCTTAGAGCCATTGATGATCATAATTTGAATATATTTGGTTATAGTTTAGCAAGGTTTGTCTGCTAAAGATTACTATTTAATCATTTCACTCATGCATATTTATTATAACAGTTTTGGTTTTAGATAAATTATGCTTTACAGTTTGTAACTTTTAACTGTGAAGGTGCGTGTTCGTGTGCAAGGTATAGTTTTGCTTATGTAGAAGTACATGTTGACGTTTGAGATGGATTTTTGCTCTATATTTATATTATGAAATATTTATATGTATTTGTTCTTTTCTCTTTTTTGTCTTTGCACTGCATAATGGGGTTATCCCATGAACTAAATAAATAAAATTGAAGATAAATAAGACCTTTTCCAAAGACTATCGCGTATTGACAATATTTATCTATTATTAGAAAAAAATAAAAAATACTCACCCTGAGCACTCTATCTCCAACTGTCAAACTTTTGTCCCTCGCGGCCAGGCTACCCTCGCTGATCCTGTTGATGTACACGCCCATTTTCAAGGATAAACCGTGACAACCAGGCGCCAGTCTTGCAGTGTGAATCCACTTTGTAACTTGCTCCCCAGTGGTGCGGATCTCGTTTCGCGCACATCTCGTTCTTTTCACCAGCACCCTCGCCACTGGCATGCTAGATCTAATCGCCTCCGTGACCATCCTGAGCGAGGCCTGGCTGCAGTCGACATCGTTCACCCTCAGTATCCGATCATGGGGAAACAACTTGCCTATGGCTGGGGACCCAGGAGTGACAGAAGCCACATATACAGACCCATCACCAGGGAAGTCTCGTCCGCCGGCAAACTCAAGTCCGTCCTCGTCCGCCGCAGTCAACTCGAGCTCGACTACTTCAGTGTGGCCGCAGGAATGCTCCTGGATACTGTCATGGTTCTGTAAATGTCTACTTTCACGTTCCAAGTGAGCTTCTAGAGCTTCCCGCAATGCTTTGGTTTCTTTTATCAGCTCGTTGCGCTGCTTCTTCACAGCGTCAGATTCACGTAGAGATTCTGCTAATTCAGACACAGCCCTATCTCGTTCCTTACGCATATTATCACATAGAGTTCTTATACTCTCGCGTTCCAGTACGATTTTGTCCCTTTCGCTGAACGCCCAGTCCCGACGCCCCTTGGAGACCTCTGCCTCCTGGACGGCTTCTGCCAGCTCCGTCTGGACTTTATCCAGACTTTTTCTAAGAGATTCCAGCTCCTGGTTGGCCTGGTCTAGGTTGTCCAGACGCTGCCTTTGGCCTATTGACCTCGAGTCTTCCCTCAGGTGTTCCTTGCGGCACTGGCCGTCGCCCAGCGCCCCCATGCTGTCTATGAGGCGACCACGGGATTTTTTCGTTTGATCGCCTTGATGCGCCATAAAATAAGAACAATAAGATTTTCACCTTGCATACAGTGTGTGTGATTTAATACCACAACATACTGTTATTTTGGAGCGGGCTGCCTAATTTAATTTTTTTTTAGTAGCCCTCTTATTCATCGGACGCCACGTTCGCCAGATCTTTAGATTTTTTCTGTGGGGAATTTTAAAAGAAAAGGTTTACAACACAAAATGTTGACAAATTAAGAGCAAGAATTGAACGAGAGTGCAGGGTAATAACACCGCAACAATTAATGATGACTCGTCAAAATTTGGAACTACGTTATGAAAAATGCATAAGGTATGAAGGAGGTTATATTGAGAACACAAAAATTTAAAATACTTTATTAGATTTTTGTATTATTCCATCCGTTTGTTGGCCGAATTCTAATTTTCTCCAATCATTTGTTTATGTTCTTTATTTATTTTTAAATTAGTGTATTGTTCTATTAATTGATATTGTTCATGTTACTAAAAACACTAATTTTTCAACTTTTGTTTCATTAAATTGTAACAGACTTTTTATACGGGTCCAGTAGAAAATTGAGTACCTACTGTCCCAAAAAGAAAAAAAATAAATTAAATCAGGCAGCGCGTTCCAAAATAACAGGATGTTGCAGTACTAAATCTCACACTCCATTATAAAAGCCAGGTTTAAAACATCCACCCTGTATAATAAATATTTACAGAACCATTCACACTTTTCTAGTAAAAATGTCCTCACCTAAAAGCAGACGGCCATCTTCAGATGCAGCTCCCAACTCGCCGAACTTTTCCCTCAAGTCGTTGCACTCCTTGAGAGCCTTATCCCGTTCGTGTAGTGCGCTTGCTATTTCCCGCCTCAGGGACTCTAACTGGTAAGTGAGGCCCCTTTTGTCTTCCTGGAGTTCTTGATTATTGGCGTCCAGCAGTTTCAACTTTTTCTTCGCCTGGCTCAGGTCGTCGCTTAACTTTTCCATTTCTTTATGGACAGTGTCTCTGTCGAAGCAAAGTTAACTATAATATTGATTATGCAAGTCTTATTGCGAGTTAGGTTACATCAAGTGATTATTAAAGGTTAAACAATTTGTTGCTGTAAATTCTTCGTGATATATGATAAATATTATTTACAATTTTTTAATGACGATGATAATTACTATATAAATATTCGCACAAGGTAAATAATGCCGCAATTTAAATATAAATATGAGTCAAAAAGTTCGCTTTGCTTTTAATGTCCGGGTTTTCCACATTGCATTTACTATTCATTTAAAATTATTCCTAATTAAAGTAACATTTGCACATTTACAATTATTAAACTCCTACAAGTCTGAAGATAATATCAAAAATCTTTTTTGTTATCTTTTTTATCTAACTGCAAAATATGCTGTATTTGCTGTTGGACACATTATTTACACAATGACATAATTATAAATAATACAAACTTCAAACTAACAACTGTTCTTAAAAAATGACTAGATCAAAATTCTCTCTTGGAAATTGCTCTTTCTTTTTTCAGTTCTGTCCAAAAGGACCGTTGTTGATTATATATGTTACTAATAATATATTGAGGTGTTCATTATTGGAAATTAAAAGAAATAATAACAGTAGAATTAGTAGAAGATAATTGTAACAGTCCTAAAGAAAAATTTATTAAAGATTTAAAAACATTTTTTTTAATGAAGTGCTGTTTCTATGAGATCTAATGAGCGAAGAATGGATACCAAATTCTACAGATATAGAACTACTTTCAAGAAAACTAGTTGATACTCTAACAGAGACATTAAATAAACATGCACCAGAAAAAGAAATAAGAACTAAATCAAATTGGGTTACGAAAAATGTGGACTTTGGAAATGAAAGAAGAAATAAATAAAAGAGATAACTTATACAAAAGAGGAAGAACAAGACTGGACAGAATATAAAATAGAATCTGTAATAAGAAAACAAAATCAAGAATATTGTTATGTGCTGCTCTCTAACAGAGAGGGAAGTTGTAATTGCTTCCTGGCCAGTAGGGTGGCGCCATCTGTGGGCCAATTGGCGAACCGCCATTAAGTAGTGCCTAAGAAAACTGTAGAGAATTTCAGTATATTCTGGAAGGTTCTACAATGAGATTCTAGACATTCCAAGTGTATATATAAAGAGGTGAATCCAGCAGATGGGGGACAGTACAGTTCTGATATACAGAGAGAGTTTTTTGGTTAGATAAGAGTTGACAAGTAATCAGAAAAGTAAAGTACAGTTGTGATTTAAAAGTAGTGAATTTATATTAGATTAAAGTTATTATTAGTTGTGTGATTTTTAAGGATTAATTATTGTAATTTAAGTGATTAATAAAATAGTGGTTTGTGAAAATTCTTGTTGCAAGTTATTTGAACCTATAGAGTGTTTACTAAAGATAGTAAACACGTAACAATACTATGAAAGAGAAATAGTTGAGGTAAAAAATAATACAACGGAGATGTGGAAAACTATAAAAGATATTGTCAAAGAAAAGAAAAAGAGTAGAAAAAAGGGAATCGTATTTAATGACAATATAATTACAGAAGATTTACAAATTGCTAATGAATTTAATATATATTTCATAACTAGTATTGAAATTATAAGAAATTTTAATGTTAATAAAAATTATGAAAATATACCAAATGCAATGGACACACCAAATTGTAAGTTAAAAAAATTTAATATGCTGGAATTTAGGGAGTTAAGAACACTTGTAGAAAAAAAATCAACACCAATGATTGTAAAGAATTTAGACCACTTAATATGATGCCTATATGAAAAAGTTTTAGAACTTGCTACAAATGAGCAAATTGTGGATTATACAGGGTGTCTCACTGGGAACTGAATCGATCGATATAGAGAGAAGTACGCATCAGAAAATTTTGAAAATTTAAATAATTACTAATGTCAGTGTGGCCAATCCAACTAAAATAATTACAAGCAGCTGGCATTTCCGCTTATACCGGAAGTCGATACCAACTTGCTTATTTCAAATGGAACACCCTATATATTTTAGGGTTTTCGAAAAGAGCATAAAATTCTGAGTCGAAAATATGTAGCATATACTATACCTAAACCTAGCCGTTTCAGAGATATTTGATATTTTATAGAAAATTTGACAGGTGCAACGGTTTGCAAGAACCGTTATAGCTTTATTCATGTAAAAGATCCTCATTTGCTTCTTGTCAGGTAAAAAGAACACAAGGAGAACTACGTTCTATAACTGAAATAAATTCAATAACATCATACCAAGTGTTCCGTTTTTCGCGTTACATTTTGTCAACTTCAAACCGCGAAAACTTGTTTAGCTCAAATGGAACACCCTATATTTTTTTAACGTCAAGTTGTGTAAAATTGAATTCCCTTTTTTCTGATATTAGCATTGTGGGGGTTAAAGTTACAACTTTTTGAAATATTTGCGATTTTATTAGAAATTCATGAATTGTTCTAATCATTACATCAAAATAGCCATGATTAGAAACAATTCATGAATTTCTAATAAAATCGCAAATATCTATCTATCTATCTATCTATAGTGTTCCATTTGACCTAACAAAAACGGAACACTTGGTATGATATTATTGAATTTATTTCAGTTGTAGAACGTAGTTCTCCTTGTGTTCTTTTTACGTGACAAGAAGCAAATGAAGATCTTTTACATGAA
Source organism: Leptura quadrifasciata (assembly GCA_963675555.1). Taxonomy (NCBI): domain Eukaryota; kingdom Metazoa; phylum Arthropoda; class Insecta; order Coleoptera; family Cerambycidae; genus Leptura; species Leptura quadrifasciata. Next base: position 5,232,529 of record OY776679.1, read on the forward strand.
GAAAGTTATAACGGTTCTTGCAAACCGTTGCACCTGTCAAATTTTCTATAAAATGTCAAATATCTCTGAAACGGCTAGGTTTAGGTATAGGATATGCTACATATTTTCGACTCAGAATTTTATGCTCTTTTCGAAAACCCTAAAATATATAGAGTGTTCCATTTGAAATAAGCAAGTTGGTATCGGTATAAGCAGAAGTGCCAGCTGCTTGTAATTATTTTAGTTGGATTGGCCACACTGACATTAGTAATTATATAAATTTTCAAAATTATCTGATGCGTACTTTTCTCTACATCGATCGATTCAGTTCCCGATGAGACACCCTGTATAAAAAGTAATAACATTTTAACAAAACATCGAGCTGGTTTTCGCAAACAACACTCTTGCATGCATTTAGCAATAAAATAATGTAGAGGTATTATTCTTAGACTTTCGTACAGCATTTAAAACAATAGACAGATAACTACTATTGTTGAAGCTAGAAAATATGGGACTCTCAAATGATGTATTAAAATGGATAACTGATTATCTCGAACTCAAAAAACGAAATATAATGACATTACTTCAGATACAGAAAATACTTAATATGGTGTGGTGTACCTCACGGGACTGTTTTAGGTCCACGTTTATTTACATTATATATAAATGATATAGTTAAACATGTGAAAGATTATATATATATCCAACTTTTTGCTGATGATACTTTACTATACGTAAGTGTTGGTAACATATTAAGAACTCTAAACAGCGTAGTAGAAAGTCTATGTAAATGGTTGTGAAAATAATTTTAAATTAAACATTGAAAACTAAATTTATGGTCATAAAAAGTAATTATAATGTGACAGATACGAGCAATAACATAGGAGTAACAATTGACGGTAAAAAAATTGAACAAGTTAGTGAATTCAAATATTTGGGAGTTATAATTGATGAGCATGTACGAAGCATCCCTAGAAGTCGGTCTAAAAATCAATTTTCTACCAGATTATGACAAACCTCGTCCTCAGCGACAATATATCTGTGGGTGGAACTAAGATCGAGCAAGTAATGTCGTATAAATACCTAGGGCATGAAATTCGGATAAGCCGAGATAACCAAACCTGCAAAATCTACAGAAGGATAGTACTGGCATGGACAGCCTTTGGTAAATTGAGGGATGTTCTTAAGGCAGATATCCCAATGAGCCTTAAACGAAAAATATATGACCAATGCGTTCGTCCAGTATGACCTACTGATGATGATGATAATTGATGAGCATCTAAAATTTTCTAGCCACGCAAGACATATCAAAAATAAAGTCGCAAAAAAAGTAAACTCATTAGGTAGAATAGGCCCAGAGATCAGTCAGTGGATGAAGACAACTATGTACAAATCTATTATCCAATCACATTTTGATTACTGTTCAACAATACTTTTTTTTTTACTAAAGAACACCGAACTGTCAACATTACAAAAAAAAACAAAACCAAGCCCTATGTGTTATATAAAAAAAGGACAGATATACAAATATAAGACAGCTATTATCTGATATGAACTTCATCAGCGTAAAACAAACTGTTATTTTTAACACGTTAAAATTTATCTACAAAACACTACATAAGCTACTTCCAAATAGAAAATTCGAAAATTGTGCTTTTGTAAGGGACATACACAACCATTTCACAAGATCAAGAGAACATTTCTATATTCAAAGTGTTAGTACGAGGTTCTGTCAAAACAATGTGTTTCATAATGGATTGAAAATATATAACGAATTACCAAATTTAATAAAGGATAGCTGCAACTTAAAAATTTTCAAAAGACTACCCCTAGAACATATCAAAAATTCAATATTTAAGTAGGATTATACATATATGTGTTGTAAATATTTTGTATTAGTCTCCATTTATTTGTATTTACTTGTACATTTGAGTTTACTATCGTACAGCGTATGCTAATAAAGAGTGTTTATTATATTATATAACAAAAGATGGCGCTTGAAACTTCAAACTTGGCCATTATACTTTTTTTACGAATCCTGTACTACTTACCTCTCACTCATAATCAAAGTATATTCAGCCATCGTCGCGTTTCTCTCATCCGTAAGCCTCTTAATGTCCTTGTTGGCCTTAATCGTAACATTAACCGCCTCCTCGTACTGCTGCTGCAGCTTCTGATGTGCCTCCCTGTATTTTGCATAGTCTTTACAAAGCTTCACGAGTTGCTGCTTCAGACCGGCACAATCTCTCTGGGCGGCTCCCCTTTCTTGGCCGAGCACCTCGCACTGTTTGGCCAACCGAGCGTTTTCGTCCTGAGCAACCTCCAGTTTGGATAAAGCCTGGGTGTGGGACATGAACAGGGCATCGGAGGCGTTGCCATTACGCTCCAGTAGTTCTTTGCACAATCGTTGGTTCTCAGACTGGAGTTGCTTATTCTCGTTCAGGAGTTCTGTGTATTTGTTCCGTAGAGAAGCGGAGTCTTGGGAGGACACCTCTAGTTGGTTCATGACTGCTCGGTGCTGTTCACGGTAATAATCCAAGTCCTGCAAATATAACCTGTTGGGTTTACAGAAGTTGAGTCCTTCTGGTGGCTAATTGTGATACTGGTAACCGCGTACACAGAATGAATCAGAGTTTGTCATTAAAATTTTAAATAGATGCTTAAAAATTCGATAACGCAAAGAAAAAAATGTTTTACAGTCTGTTTAAAAACAATAATATGCATGGCATTGGCATCTTGATAGGCTATACTGCAATAAAATCGTATTGAACAGCTGATAATGCACCCATAGTAGGGAAATCCATGGTAGATCGAAAATTATAGAAGAAATGAAAAAATTTTACGAAAAAAAAAAGGGTATCGCATTAATAGTTTATTTACAACACACGCCACACAGTAATGTTTGTTAATGAAAATTGGCTTAAAAATTGAGTTGGCTTGTTGAAAGTCGATGAAACTCGCAAATCGCGGTCGAATATAGAGGGTAGGGCAATAGCATCCGACATCGATAGCTCGGGTTCTACAATAGGTAGAAATTAAAGTGTTCTATCCTGCATATTTTTAGACCATAAGATGTGAAAATGAAAACCAACACTTTCTGTATGTACAATGTGGGCAATTAAGAATGGAAGTCGGCTATAGATAGATAGATGTCTTTATTAGTTCAAGTAAAGAAAAATTACAAAAAGCCCAGGGGTGTAGAACATGTCACAAGAACAAAAAAAGAAAACTACAAATATTTTTCATCTATGGAAAAATATACATGTATATAAAAAAAATAGTAGACATATAGTTAAAATAATGTATAAAGTATAACACAGACACAGAAACAGTAGTAGTAGTGTTGTGTCAAAAAAATTGATGACTTTTCGTACACGCCCTAAATTGCAATTTTATGGACTCTTATCTGCTTGTTTTGCCTATTTACCCTTATTTACCCCCGAACCCTTCAACGGAATTAGATCAAAACATAACCTAGTTCCAGATCTCATTATAATACATAAGTGTACCAAATTTCAACTCAATATCATAAATGGTTCCAGAGTTAACGTGCGCACAAAAAAAAGTTACAGACAGACAGGAATTTTATTTAAATTAACATCTCGATGTTTCATGACATTTTAAGCCTATTTAAAAAAAAATAATAATAATTTTTTTTTGCATTACTATACTTCCACTGGATGTGGAAGTAATAACAATTAAATTTATTATAAATATTTAAGAAAGATTTATAGAGTGTATCACCAAAATACTCATCTAGCGTATAATATGCTTTTACCAGAAGTGTGGCTCGTAACTTTGATTTCAGATGTTTTAGTGACAGATTTTTATGTGTCTGGATGTTTATTATGGACTTTTATTATCGAAAATAGTACATATGTAAAGTTTGCTTTCATATTCAGCAAGTCATGTTTATTTCTAGTGTTATATAAATGACCTCTATCATGATCTGAAAATAAAGACATTTTTTAATACAAATATCACAGCCTCATGAATATATAGGCTTATTAAGGTAAGTATCTGTTGTTCTTTAAATATAGGTTTACAGCTAACCATTTGTTTGATATTCAGTATGTTTCTGAGACATCTTTTCTGCAATACAAATATTTTGTAGATATGATTCGTGCTTCCCCAAAAGACTAATCTATATCTAAATTTCGATTCTACATAGGCGGCATATTATGCTACATATGCTGCCTCAGCATTAATATTCTGAGATATTACTTTTAAGGCATAACAATTCTTGATGCGAGATATTAGTTGCAAGCTGGTCAGTATGGAACTTCCAATATAGCCTAGAGTCGATTGTAATACCCACAAAGCATATTTGAGATGCAGTATTCAAGATAATGACACCATTTGTAAAAGTTTTGTCATCATTAGACTTACTATTTGAAAATGATATAGCTTGTGTTTTAGCTTTATTTAATTTTAGATTAAGAGGGCTATATTTTTCCAGTACGTCTAGTGCCGAGAAAACTTTCTGCTCCAAGATTATTGGATCTGGTGAGTGAATAATTAAGGAACAATCATCTGCATATTGAACTGTGTATTCATTAAGGGCCGTGGGTAGGTCGTTGGTATATAAAATATACAATAATGGTCCTAATATTGATCCCCGTGGGACTCCTCTTTTTATTGCCATACTTTGTGATTTTAATAACTCTCTATTACTATCTGTTTCTACAACATACTGCGTTCCGTTATTTATATAAGATTTTATTAGTTGCAACGTGTTACCTCTTATTCCATACTTTTCGATCTTCTCTATTAAAACATCATGGTCCACACTATCAAAAGGTTTTGATAGGTCTAAATTTACAGCAACTGTGTGGTTTTTATTATTCAGTGTCACAAAGTGTTTGGTAACCTGCTCTAATTATAGATTTGTTTTTTTCTAAATCATTTTTTCAAAAATTTTACTAATGTTAGAGACTAACACTATGGGCCTATAGTTGTTTGTCACATTTTATCACCTTTTTTATATACTGCTTATACATAAGCAATTTTAAAGTTTTCAGAATATAAGCTAGTAATAAAAGATAAATTTATTATATAACTAAGTGGGGCAGCAACATATTTTAATAATTTTACAGGTATTTCATCTGCATCTACCGTCTTAGTATTTTTTATAACTGCAGAACTCTTCAGGATTAGTCGATGACAAAAATATGCTTGTTTCTATCAGCGTAATGTGATTTTCATAATTTGTATTAGAATGAATATTTGGACAATTATTTATGAAAAAGTCATTTATGTTATTTAAGACTGTTTGTTGCTTTCTTGTGTATCAATATTGTTCAAAAGTGAACATTTGTTTTTAGTTTTAGTCCTTGTATAGCTCTATACCAGTTCCCATACTGCCTTGCTTTTATTAGTTGCTGTATTTATGTATGCTTGACGCTTGACCGTTTGTTTGCCTCGGATATAACATTTTTTAGTATATTACGGTAGGTACTATAAGTAACATCAGATATTTCACTTTTTATTTTTTTGTTTATACAGATTTCGTTTAGTTTTGCATGTTACTTTAATGCCTTTTGTGATCCATGTTTTTAATTTATTGTTTTTAATGGAAATATAATATATAAAATTTCTTTAATCCTAGATATACAAATATTTGATAGAATTTATTAGGATCTCTACAACAAAAAATTTCGTTCCAATTTATATTTTGCGTTTCATTCTTAAAAGTTTGAAGTTTTGCATCTGTTTTTGTTTGCAGCCATTTTCAAAGTTTATTTTATTTTTTACAGGACACTCTATTCTAAGTAACTGAGCCTCATGGTCAGATAAAGCTGATATAAAATTAATAAAGATGCTATCTAAAAGCGTAGCTGAATGTTTGGTTCATTTATTTTTTGAGTCAAATTGTATGTTTGCAGCAGGGTCAAAAAAAACTGAATTTTTACATTATTAATATTAAGCAAATTTAAGTTAAAATCTCCACAGAGAATCATATAATTTTTACACTTATTTTGAGCAATATCTAAAATTTCACTTAAGATTTGAAAAAATGTTTCTAGATTGCCTGTTGGCAGTCTAGAAATACATATAGTTACACAAATTATACTTTTATATACAATAGATGAGCATCAGGTACACTCTTTGTTTCAGTTCTTCGAATTCTGTGCAATCCATGTATTTATCAACATCATTACGAAAAAACGAATCATCGCACAAGTTTAGGATACATTTTTTGCGTTTTTTGAATTACTATCAGACCTTAGCGACAGAATTTGTAAAGTAGCTGTTGAAAACAAGTAAGCCGTGAAAATGACACAACGGAGAAACAACATACGTCAAAAATATTCAGTAGAAAATACAAGAGTGGGGCAATAGCGCGTCAGACCTCAATATCTCGAGTTCTACGATGGCTAGAAAATGGCAAGTAAACTAGATAAAAAAAGTCTATAACTGGAAATTATTTTAGGACATACAGGGCGAGCCAAGACGAAATTACAGGACCAAGTGCTTTTTTTTAATGGAATGCTATGTATATCAGTACATTTTTTGAGGCCTCTTTCTAGGCTCTATTCATTCCTATCCCAAGTAACACATGTCACTCTTTTATTACACTTAAAGCTTTATAAATAATACATTATGGCAACTTGTACAGAAAATTGGTTATATTGAAGCTTTATTCAACACTAAACTGCTTATAAAGTAACTCAGTGGAATAAGATTGCTGGTAAAATGCTTTCACAGTATAAATATAAAGCTTCTTTATTAAAGCATCTTATACAGTTTCTTAAAAATTTAGAGGCTTAGTAAGCTCTATTATACAGATACACACCATGTATATTTATAACAGGTGTATAAACCCCTATATAACATTTATACATCCGTTTTACAGCTTAGCAATTTCTCTATAACGGTTTTATAACAGTGAGTTCTAAAGGTTTATAAAGCAAAATTATACAGCAACGTAGTTATTTAAGCCAAATACCATTTACGTCAGCCCTAATATAGATTATTCATAAGTGCTTTTTACGTATAGTAGAAGGAGTATTTTATAAAGCATTTATTCAGCTGAAACTCTGTTTTGGAGCTATGTAGCTGCAATTTTCCGCCTTTATAGAACTCTTATACAGTTAAACTTACTCCATTTCATAACCTCCAATATTATTTGATTTGCTTTCGAATTTTTCTAGTTATATATGACTGATGGTAGAGAAGTAAGCGCACTTGCCTCTCACCCAAAAGTTCCGGGTTCGATTCCCGGTCGTGGCAGTCGAAAATACTGTGAGAGGGATTTTTTCACTATACTCGGATATTGGGTGTGTGTTTTGTCTCTAAATGTATAGCCTTCTCCTACACAAGGCTCTTCTAGAGCCTTCCGGGATAAAGGGGATCGTAATTACATGTGGTGTTATTATTATTATTAAAAAAAATTATGCAGCCATTTTCTCACTACAAACTACAAAAATCCACCACAATCAATAAAAAGTTAGGTCTGAAATTCAAACAAAAGTGATAATATCATATCCCTCAAAAACAAAATGATGTTATCATGAATTCAATTATTACACAAAATGTGGATTTCTATCAAAGTAAATTCACCTGTGCGAGGATTTTGTCTTTAACTACTACTTTTACACCGTCAAAGTGCTGCTTTAAGAATTTGTAACTGCTTCTGTAGTGACCTTCTTTGGATACTTATAGGGAACCATATTGTATTTTCTAAAAGTAAATATGACAGGACGGCCATTGTTACCGGTTTGAGGTATAATTAACTTTTTATAAGGAAAACATTGCAAAATATTCACAGCAATCGTTTATGGGGTGTTTAAAATAGGTGGTTTATCATTTTAAAACAATTCTATGGAAAAAAATTAAAAAATATATGTTTTTAAATAATTTTCAACTTATCAAATTCAAGGAATTTTGGAGGCGCGTCTATTTATTTCGAAGTAGAATAGCATATTTCAACAGAAAAATTTTCTTCCCATGACAAATTTTATTTTCTACCAACCACAGCATACACTAATTCGCAGGCAATCTTCATTCACTTTCCTAATAATTTGTCATAGGAAAGTTATTACATTGAAGTTGCCAGAGACACTGTGATATCGATGCTTTATAACTGCAAATAGTAACTAACATTAAGAGGAATTTTTACTGTATAAGGACTTCTTAGCAGTCATATAACATGATTTTTAACAGCTGGTAAGGTGAAACAAAGAGGTTGCCATAATGTTACTTTAAGCATTTATGTACCTTTTACAGAGTTTACCGAGGCTGTATAAACTGTGCCTATTTTGGGTATATAGATTCTTCATTAATACTGGACTATTGTTGTTAACTCTTAATTATAAAGTATTAAGCTTTATAAAAAGGTGGAGTAGATAGTCATAGAGTTTTTAAAAAGCAATTTGTGCTACTTGGGATATTAGCATTGAATATCTCCCAACCACTTGGATGTAATGAATTTTTTTATTGAAATAAATAATGCAATCTGCAGATGGATATTTAAAAAATCACAATTATGGGTTTTAAGAAAAACTTGTGTGAATACCAGTTAAGAGACATCTAATTAATGTTTTTGAATCATTTTCATTTCCTAAAAATGTACAGGGTGACCAAAAATTATTTTTCAAATAACAACATTTTAAATTGAATTTTCTCAATTTTTTTCAAATGGAACACACTGTATATTTTTGGACGATGTGATGTAGAAATGAAAAACGAACATTTTTTGTAAGTACTTCCCTATGGCTAATTGCAACCATTTTCGTTTTATAAATAAATAACTGTCAAATTCAAGAATAAACTTAAAAAGTTTCCCTCAAATAATTCTTTAGAAAAATTTATAATAGGTGTTCGACGTGTTGCCCATTGACACACGTCTTTATGCAATTTTGAAATGAGGCCATTTAGTGGGACCATTTAAATGAGGTAAATAGTATTTAATAGGTCCTTTACTGTAATGTTTTTTTTGTAAATTTTTTGCTGTTTTCGTTATACGACAAGCAATAAAATCTCAGTTTGGTATACATTGTCGTGTACAAAGGAACATTTATCACACTTATTGGTCATTACAATTTGCATTGAATTTAAAATATAAACTTGTAGACATGACTTTTGTTTTGGGCGAGGCAGACAAAAATTGTTTACTTGCCAATAGAATTTATTTACCAACGTTATCCTGAAACAAGGATTACTGTTAGCAGCTTCTAAAACCTTCTCGATAGATTTCTGGAAACTGGAAATGTTGAACATAAAAAAAAGTGGAAGAATAAAACGTGTTGTGAACGATGAAAATGAGTTTTCTGTGGTGCTGACAACGGTTGAGAATCCCCATGTTAGTCAAAGAGAAGTGAGCTCATTGGTAGGAATAAGTAGACGGTCTGTGGGTTGAATCTTAAAAACAAATAAGTTGCATGCATATCATATTCAAATGCACCAGGAATTATCTGATGACAGTTTTCAAAAGTGCCTATAATTTTGTAAGTGGGCCAGAGGTAAAATGCAACATGATGTCAACTTCTTCAATATTGTTTTATTCAGTGATGAGACAACTTTTCATAAAAATGGATTTATTAATAGGCACAATTTCCATTATTATGCTTCGGAAAATCCTCACTTTTTCATGCCAGTTGATAACCAACACTGATGGTCTATAAACGTTTGGGGAGGAATTATTGGAGAATATGTAATAGGGCCACATTTCTTTGATGGTACATTGGCTGGAGCTATTTATCTTTATTTTTTGGAAAACTATCTGCCACAATTATTGGTAAATCTCCCTGAAAGAATTCGAAATAGGTTGTGGTTTCAGCAAAATGGTGCTCCACCACATTATTTAAATGCAGTTAGAGACCACTTAAATAATACCTACCCTCATCAATGGATTGGAAGAAATGGACCCACTAAATGGCCTGTTAGATCCCCAGATCTCACAAAATGGATATCTGTTTATGGGGATATGTGAAGGAAATTGTTTATAGAGACACACCAACAACAGTACAAAATGTGAAGGAAAGAATAATAACTGTCTTTACATCTATCACACCGGCAGTTTTAGGAACAGTGGGAACCTCATTTCAAAAGCGCATAGAGTGTGTCAATCAAAATCGGCAACATGTGGAACATTTATTATAATTTTTTTTACTGAGTTATTTGAAAAACCTCTTTTTTAAGTTTATTTTTTAAATTTTATAATTATTGCTCAATAAAACGAAATTCATCACGTCGAAAAATATACAGGGTGTTCCATTTGAAGAAAATGAGAAAATTCAATTCAATTGAAAAATAAACATTTATTTATTTATAAAACGAAAATGGTTGCAATTAGCCATAGGAAAATACTTACAAAAAGTGTTCGTTTTTCATTTCTACATCACATCGTCGAAAAATATACAGAGTGTTCCATTTGAAAAAAATGAGAAGTCAATTTAAAATGTTCCTAATTGAAAAATAATTTTTGGCCACCCTGTACATTTTTAGGAAATGAAAATGATTCAAAAACATTAACTAGATGTCTCATAACTGGTATTCACATAAGTTTTTCTTAAAACCCATAATTGTGACTGTGGTGATTTTTTTAATATCCATCTGCAGATTGCATTATGTCAACAAAAAAATTCATTACATCCAAGTGGTTGGGAGATATTCAATGCTAATATAGGAATGAATAGAGCTTAGAAAGAGGCTTCAAAAAATGTACTGATATATATAGCATTCCATTTAAAAGAAGGCACTTGGTCCTGTAATTTCGTCTTGGCTCGCCCTGTATGTTCCAAAATAATTTGCAGTTATAGACTTTTTTATCTAGTTTACTTGTAATTTTTAAAAAAAATTTCTAGCCATCGTAGAACTCGAGATATCGAGGTCCGACGCGCTATTACCCCACTCCTGTATATTCTACTGAATATTTTTGACATATGTTGTTTCTCCGTTGTGTCATTTTCACAGCTTACTTGTTTTCAACAGCTACTTTACAAATTCTGTCGCTAAGATCTGATAAAAATTAGTAATTAATAACAATGACAACAAATCTAATGGTAATAACAATGACAACAAATCTAATGGTAATAACAATAAACAATGTAACAAATCAAATGTCCAAAAAAGTAAACTCAAGTTGAACAATCCAAAATATGAAAGAAAGAATAATAATTGCTTTTCGATCGATCACACTGGCACACACTTTGTTTATAAAAAAAAAGTATAATAATAATACTTACACTGAGTGCATGATCACATCTCCGTCTCGATGTACTTAATTCGTTGTTAGTTTTTTCAAACTGTTGCTTAAGTACGTCATACTCTCTTGTTGGGAAATTTCTTGAGAGAGTTCCTAAATGAACAAAATATTTATACCTATTTAATAATTTAAGTTCAATTATCTGCTAAAATTTACTGTTATGGTACAATATTTGTTAAATTTTAATAATAATTATAACTTTTTATTCATTTTAAAAAGGATCATAAAGAGAGTATAAAATAAAATATTATACGATATACGTCCGTTAGAACTTATTACAGTACACATCCGTAAAACAACTTGTACTGTAACAAACGACCTACCGGACCTTTAATGTAATTTACTATAGTTGATATAAGACCAAAAGCTTTTGGGTTTGAAACATTTAATAGAATCTAAGAAAATCTCGTAAGAGCAACCTTAGGATCAACGTGTAATTCAATCAACGCATTTAAAAATCACTTAATGCTTTTAGCATTGCCAGTGTCTACTGTCTAGCGTCTGTTCGAGAAAGACACACGTTGACCTAAATGTATGCCAAATTGCTCTGCACTGAAATGTAATTAAACTGTATTTATGTGATTTATTACAAATATTTGCATAAGGCTCTCAACAAAGTAACCTTCATTGTAAATAGTTCATGTGTGATGGAAAACCTAATATTAACCTACACAAAAATGCATTTGATATAATTATCAGAATAAAATGATGCGTTGTCAGGCGCGAATTTTCAAGTACAATTACCATTTATGTAATTCTAACAATCTTCCGATGATGTTAGCTAGACTGGCGAAACACTTATCAGCATACTAAGTATTTTTGTTTTTAATTTAATTTTTTAAAAGGAAAGCCTGGAGTCCTTTCATAAATGACCAAATATTTCTTAAAAGAAATTTATAAGTGCTCATTTAAGAATTGAGGTGGCCATGACTGTAGAAACAAAAGCAAATATGTCGATTTAACTGAACAATAGTAGTTTACCATTTCCAGTTTATCCTGATAAAGTACTGCTAATTTATTATTATTATTTACTTAAAAATTGGAAATAATAATTGTTTTCTTTGCAGCACAATGTTGAAGGTTTCTGCAATTTGCAGATGCATGTATTGTCTACCAATTATTGGGAGGAACAAAATATACAACAAAAGAAAACAAAACTGACAGGGGTAAATGATGTTACTGATGTTTCGAATTTGTTTACTGGGCCAAGTTCGTTTTAAAAAATAATATTAGGTGGTATGTTAAGGAACAGTGTACATTTTAAGACACACATCAAACAAAAATAATTAAGATTTTGTTAACATGTTGACTGCCACTGGCAGGAAGAGGTAATGTCTTGGTACTTGGAAGAAACAACAAGTAAAAAAAATATGTGGGGAAACCCGATTACAAAATGTCGACCCTTGGGTTCTTCCAAATTACAATCCGAGTTAAAATTAACCCAAAAGTAAACAGCAATATTTGTACAAATGGTCAATGACTCCAAGGTTGTACTTATTCAAAATTATTGCTAAATTTTGAGGCTTAATCAAGATTGCTAATACATTGGGCAAACTTTGACGAAACTATTTTACAGATTATCACAGTACAAATCATTATTACTTTCACCCTTACACCTTAACATTTTAAAATTTGTTGCTTACCATTGCTTCCACCTCCACCGTCACCATTAGAGGCCATAATCTCACTTAATAGAGGTACGATTCGCCACTCTCACCTATAATTATTACAATGAATAAAATAAAGCAAATATTAAACAAAATCAATTGAATTAACAAATAGGTAATTACTTAAACAAGTACACAATATATTTTTGAAGGCAAATTAAAACAAATATTAGTTAAATAAAGAAAAAACCATTGCCAAACTGTAGGTATGAAAAGACTGGGTAAGTAAATAAATATTTTATTGTGTTTAGTTTACCTAGTACCATAGCTACATAATTATTGTTTTATGACAAAACAAAGGAAGTTTAGCTTATTTTTTCTCACGAATTTAAAAATACACTTTTACCATAGACTTACCAGCTGTTTCAGTAATTAATACACAAGGAAAAAGATAATAAAGCAATGAGGACACAGTTAAAAAAGTAAATATTTTCGCAATAGGTAAAAAAATAAACTCTTCCATCTTGCATGGGAGATATTTATTTCCAAAAATCCCAATCTAAACCACAGTAAACTACGATTTTTGATGAAGAGAAAGTAATTACCTAGGTATTTCTTAAAATTGATGATTTTTATCAATTGCTTTGTAACTTAAATTACCGCAAAATTTACATAACATGTGCAATCTACTTTCCATATTCGCATTACAGTAGCTTATAAAATAAAAAAATTAACAGATCTTTATTTACCTATTTCCTATTTGTAGTAGACCACCTAATTTTTATTTTTAGATTTCTAATAATGCTTATATTTCCTAAACGATATCCTTTAGTGGATACATACAAGGCCCACAGCCCCCACAAAGGCCTAATTAATTTTATTTAATTAACTAGAGCCTATTACAAACTGATTATTTTACCATCCTCGTCATCTTTTATGATCTGGACGATTCCCGACAAGTTTTTTTTTTCCATTAAAGGAGACGAAATATATTTAGATTTTGCATGTGAGTAACACAAATTTATGAGTGATTGATATTTACAACACCAAACACAACTCACCTGATTAATTATCATCACACACATCGTAAAACCACCATCTTTTTCCAAGTTTTAATAAACTTTCGACACCATTGCACTTGCAAAACCAGTGAACGTAAATATTTTCCTTTCTTGTTCTTGGGGATTTATTAACCGCTACCAACTTAAGTGAAGTCGCTATGTAAAAATCCCTGTTGCTTAAAATTGCCAACCAGTTACAGCTGAATAGCTGAAATCAGTTGAAAGAAGGACCGTTACATGACGTGTAGTAGTAATAATTATAATAATAATAATAAAAATTTTATTAACCGTACATTCGTCTTTCAGTGTGATGGCAAGTTTAATATATTTATCAAAATATGACACTCTGTCGGTATCCTTTGATGTTTCGATGTTGTATTCCAGTGACTTCGCCCCATGAAAGTTTTAGGATAGTTATTTGCAGCTTGCTTGCAATATTCGTAAAGGTTGTTCGCAAACACAATCGCCGTATTCACATGATACAAAATTTCAAATTGTTGTATCTTCTACTGTTCTACTAGTTAGCTAATTGAAACCACACAAATCATAATTGGCACAGGACTTTCACTGGTTATCTAATGTAGTGGAGCAGATCTGGCTTTGGAATAAGGAAACGTCAGATTGTGATTTTCTTTTCTGTCAATAAATAGAGTTGGGTCCCTTCAACATTCCAGCACAATTGTGCCACGGATGACAAAGAGGGCAGGGAAAAACGACATTATGGGAAAATGGTTTGTCGAAAGATAACTCGGTAGCTTTTGATCTGACGAAAAAAATCTTCAGATCAAAAATGAAGAGCTCATGAAAATAACCAAATTTTGCTTCCAGCCTCATCGATGCCAGACCACTGATTCGCGAGATATCGCGAATCCAAGGTGAAAAATTTTTAAAAAATTGAATTTATTTTTTATCATGAAGGAGTGGAGTTGAGGACTCTGTGATATTTTTATCTCTCTCGAAATATGTTTTTCTTTCCAAGTGTCACATCTTATATAGAATTATATTAATTAATCTTTGGTGCTACTTATATGATGATATTAAAGATTTTTAATGAGAGTATTGCTTACAGTAGTTAGCTGTACAGAAAATTAATTAAATGTGACATGAATTGCTAAAATTTAAAGGATAATTTCGTCAAAATAATTAAAAGGTAACAAAGCCTCGGTATATTGGCGGCTGGAGAGAGAGAGAGAGAGAGAGCCGGTAAGGAAATATTTATTATTTTTCGCCACAACTTTTTTAAATACATATATTGATAAAATAAAATATGCGCCTACCTAAGTGGAACTATATGACAAATGCAATTTAATAAATTATTGAGTGGAGATTCGTATCACTACACCTGTCGTAGTTCTACTTAGGTAGGCTTATACTTTTTTTTTAAAGTTATGGCAAAAAATAAGAAATATTTCCTTATCGGACGTTATACTGTGTATTCCTCTATTTTTGCTTTTTCATCACATATGTAATGGGAATAATCCAAGCCAGTTTCTAATATATCCAATAGATGACGCCATTCTAGGTTTAATGTCATTCTCAATTTCATATAATATATGATACAAAATGATAATTAAAATGAAGTAGATTCTTCCGGGTCTTGCGGTCTTGCTGTGGTCGTCGAACTTGACTTGACGTTTCGCTGATCATCCTGTCAGCTGTTCAGAAGGATTCTAAAGACTGAATCTGTTGTGTTACACTCCTCGTTATATACCTAGGCGCCGCTTCGCTTTGCTGGTCATTGGTCGTGCTTCGTTCGCTTCGCTGCTCATCCGTCGTGTTTGGTTGACCGTGACTTACTACGGTGCTGGTAATTGGCAATACCAGTCTCCACGTGTTACTAAGTCGATACCCATCCTCTCTGTTAAAGTTGTTCACGTTTTTCATAATTTCCAGTGATTCCCTAATGATTCGCGGATAATAGCGCGTATTCCTGTCTAATATATTGACGTCCTCGTAGTCGATTTTATGATTCTCATTATTATGGACATGTTCTGCTATCGCCGACCTATCCGTGTATCCAAATCTGGTATTTCTCTGGTGTTCTTTGATTCTGCACTGGATACTCCGTCCTGTTTGTCCGATGTAGCTCTTACCACATGTGCACTTCAACTGGTAAACACCTTTTGATAACAGTTTGGGGACAGGGTCTTTGACTGAGGGAAGCATCTGCTGTATTTTCTTCACTGTTCGAAACCTGCATTCTATAAATTGATAATTACATTAAACAACGATTTAAAAGTTATGTTATAACTTTTAAATTGTTTAAATTTCTCGATTTCTGAGAGCTTTCCAATCTCTTATTCGTAGAAATGAGCCAAACTGATAAAAAGAATTACGGTAGTTGGTCATTTAAAAGCAGAGCTGAGAAAAAGAAGTGTTAGAGTTCATCGAAAAAAAGGGTATATAATTACATTTATGAACTTGTTGAATTTTTTGTTTATAAATCTTCTTTTATTCTAGATTAATCAATCATGAGAATATTTTAGTTAGTGCGCTTGAAGTAGAGCACTTTGATACATAGCAACAAGTTTTCATTTTACATCCTAATTAACTTTGTTTATTCAAAGACATATTTTTTCATATTAACATTAACGAACAAACAACCGAGTACAGCTAGTGCACTCTGGCGGATAAAATAAAAGAGAATGTTCCCCATGCCCATTTGTTGCGGCAAACGGTATAGTAAAACGCGGTGGCAGTGATACGGCAGACCGAGGAACTTGGATTGGTGCGCCAGTAATATAACGATCGTCTGTCTCGCTTTCATGCAAGCGATGTAAAGGATGGACTATGTCCTTCTCCGCAACCGCATTCTACTATAGTGATTCCCTCGACTATATTAGTTTTGCTGTATACAAATAAATTCGCGAGTGTTTTTTGCAAAGATAACAGCTATCTAACCTAGTAAACAGAAGGAATACAGAATTGTATTTAAGAAATCATATAATTTCAGGACCTCCAGGTTTCCAGCTTATAGTACGTCGCTATATTCTCCTTGTCAATAACGGTTACAGCGAATACTAGCGAAAAAATGCCGAATGAATAAATTGTCGCTTCCTCTAGGAACTTTCATGAGTTTCATGCCCTCACCTTGAACATTTTGTTTGTTCATTTGATATGATCTGAGTGATCTGAACATTCTGAACCAGTCTGAACTTCAAAGGAAGAAAAAAGAAAGACGATTTTCTATTCTAACGTCATATTTTTGTTGATGACTAGTGATTTGCACTTTTCCGGTTCTCTAATTTTACTTTGAAATAGTTTCAGAGATTCCAGGTAAGTTTCAGAATAAACCTATTTAAAAACAATCTAGTTGTACTGGAATGCATCAATATAATTTTAATTTTTAGGTTAAAATGACGGTACATTTTTCTTTGTTTTTAGGCAAAAATGGAGTCAATAGCTACAGATTCTGGAAAAATTGTAAAAATGGAGGTAGATTATACTTCTACATGCGACGAAAAAATCCCAGAGTGCCAAAAGTTGGCAAAATCAGGGAAATTACACGATGCTCTTGATCAGCTCTTGGCTTTGGAAAAGCAGACTAGAACGGGGGCTGATATGTTGTCTACAGGACGAGTATTAGTAGCGATATGCCAAATATGTAGGGAAGCCAAAAATTGGGCCGCCCTGAATGAACATATCGTACTTTTGACGAAACGGAGGTCCCAACTGAAACAGGCCGTAGCTAAAATGGTTCAAGAATGTTGTTCCTATGTAGATGAGACGCCCGATAAAGATAGTAAAATTAAATTAATTGATACATTAAGGTAAGCTTACTTTTTTGTTCTCTTCTGTACCGTACCTGTCCTATCCTTTGTTCTATTTTTTTTAGACAAGTTACTGAGGGCAAGATATATGTGGAAGTTGAAAGAGCCCGACTCACACATAAACTTGCCCAAATCCGCGAGGAAGAAGGAAATATACAAGAAGCCGCCAATATTATTCAAGAATTGCAAGTCGAAACGTATGGTTCGATGGAAAAACGTGAAAAAGTCGAATTAATTCTCGAACAGATGAGGCTGTGTTTAGCGAAACAGGACTACATTCGAACACAAATCATTTCTAAGAAAATTAACACCAAATTCTTCGAAGATGATGGTAAGCATTATAGTGACGTTTATAAATTCTTATTTACACTAAAGTTGTTAATTTTTAAGGTACTCAAGACTTAAAATTAAAGTATTATCGGCTCATGATGGAGGTCGATCAGCATGAAGGGTCATACCTAGCAACTTGCAAGCATTACAGGGCAGTGTTGAATACTCCCAGCATCATGGCAGCGCCTGAAGAACGGCAGGCCGCTGCACAAGCTGTCGTTTTATATCTTATATTAGCTCAGCATGACAATGAACAGGTAACAGTTACTGTAGATTAGTTAAATACATATTGAATCAGTTATAACATTCATTCACATTGATAAAACAAATATTGTTTACCAGTCAGTAGTTCAGTTCTCTTAGGTCTTATTAGTTTCATTTCGAATCAAAATCCTTGAGGGGTTATACTGAGCAGCAATGACTTCGATCTGGGCAAGGTGAAAAGTAAAACTAATGTATTTCTATGTAGGCAGAACTGTGACACAACCGAACATTAGTATTACAGAACATGGATAAATAGCTTCAGTTGTTTCTAACAATCGAACAAAACAAACTTGATGCAAACTTTTATTAGATGAATAGGGACGTTGAAATAACTTATACTGGTAAAAACCACGTCTTGTATCATATGTGCTGACTTCTAGAAGCACACGCACTTCAGGAATTCAGTAGTTTTAATTTTTTATATCAACAATTTTGGTGGTAAAATGTAGCAAGAACATAAAATGATCTTCATCATCTTTTAAATAAATGATATAACGATGGTTTTTGTCAACAATCAAAGGGCAATTGACCGAGGTCTGTAGTCCGTTACATAATTAATAATTTGTAGGTTGACTTAACGCACAGGGTATTGACAGATAAGATTTTGGAGGAGATTCCAGTGTACAAGCAACTTTTGAAATTGTTCACGACACCGGAACTCATAAAGTGGTCAGGGTTATGTGAATTGTATGAAACTCAACTGAAAGCCACTCCAGTATTCTCGGGAAATGAACAGGCCAAGAAAAGATGGACAGATCTGAAGTGAGTATTTGTTTTTGGTAACGTGTCGGTAAGAATTGCGCACACACTATTTAGTACAGTCATTCAATGTTAAAAAGGGGCCAAATCTCCGAAATCTGAAGTACTGCTTCGATCTTCTTGAAAATTTAGAATTAAGTTCATCTTACCCTCCTCTTCAATCCTGACTTGGTCGCAAAGTGTGCTTTTTGTTTTTAAGGGGTGAAAACTACCCCTTACTCCAATAAATTGAAAACTAATAAATTAACGCAGTGATGGGCTATAATTATGTTCAAATATGTTAAATATCAATTGTTTTTAATCATGGATCTATTATATCAATATTTTACTATTTAACTACCCTTAAAAACAACCCCTCACACGAAAATTAAGAAAGAAATGTGTTTAAAAAGCATGAAACCTTTTTATTTTGGATCGTAATAGGAGAATTTTTCCCTTTAAGTATAAGAAATCTGATACTTCATTTTTTTAATGATACAACCCCCAAAAGCCACCCCTAACAATGAAACTTAGGAAAAATTGAAAACTAATAGATGAAAGCAGTGATGGTTATCATTATGTTCAAATATGTTAAATATTTGTTGTTTTTTATAATGCAACTAATATTTCGATATTTTACTATGTAACTACCCTTAAAAACAACCCCTCACACAATTATTAAAAAAACGGTTTAAAAAGCATAAAATCTTTTTATTTTGGATTTTGAATAGAAAAAATATATTCTTTAAGTGTAAACGACCTGATACATCATTTTTCAATATGATTCAACCCCTAAAAACCACCCCTTACAATAAAAATTAGGGAAAAAATCCTTTTGAAAGCTCCAAGTAGTGGAATGCGTAAAAAAATGTAAATAAATTGCTGCTTATGATATAATGAAATTTTTCTAAAATTTTCATCCCTTAAAAGCATCCCTTTCACGGAAATTAAACTCTAAAACTTCACATTGTAATTATAGTAAAAATATTTATTTTACAATATTAAGATGATTTTTAGGGTGAATATTAATAATTTAATTTTTCGCCTAGAGAAGCGCACCTTTCCTTTTCTATCTTTTACTATTATTATTATTATCTATATAACATCTTTTTATGCATGTGTTTCTACATGTAGGAATCCAGATATGTATGTATCAAGAAGACACAGCTTGTACAAAAGAATAAATGCTCCAAAACGTTCAAAATTTAGGCGTTCCATAATTTTCCTACGTTATCTCTAGAAAAATGTATTTAGTTTTTTAATGATAACTCGACTTCCAAGTTTTTTGCATTCACCCACACATCATATTGTAGGGAATTTCATAAGCTATAAAGTCATATGATTCCAATATTTCTACACCCTTTCGTTCAGAGAATTTTAAGGTTGAAGGGCTAAAAAGAGGTTTCCTTTGCATAGAAATCAAAGCTTTAAATGCTCATATCTCGCTTAATTTTTAAGCTACATGAATTTAAAAAGAAGCAAAATTTTCAGTAAAAAGAAAGTTAAATTTTTGTTGAGAACACTTTTTTCCGTAAAACCATTATTTTTTGTTATTTTGAAAAATTAAAAAAAAAAATTACTTCAAACAACTTTTTTCAAAATGTACATTTTCTAAACCATTCAAACTTTTGGAATGTGTTATTGGGACATAAATAAAGTTAATTTTTCATGGGCTATGATTAATTTTAATTTTGCCGCTCATGGCGCCAATTTTATTGTCATTTTTTTAAAAAAAATTCCAGATAACTTATTTTCGTCATAACTTCCTTAACTTTCATGCTAGAGGTTTTTATAAAAGCTTATTTTAAAGGTCTAATAAAGCACTTTAAAAGAGGTTATGAACATTTTCTCTGAAAAATTACTCATTTTTCCGTTATTTGAATTTAAATCTAGATAAATTTATGACAAACAAAAATTCGTCTTCAATGACTCATAAGTCGCTTAATATGACCTAAAACGTCAAAGAAAACCGACGAATCGCTTTGTTTTTTTATAAGCTTCAATTTTGATAAGAGTAGTTTTTTCCAGAAAACGTTTAATTTTCGAGTCCTTCATGAAAAACTGTTGAAAAACGTGTTTTTTATTGGAATTTTCAATCGCGAATAACTCAGAAATTATTAGGTTGTAGAAAAAACTTTATACTACATTTTCTTCTTAAAATTTGATCCCCTATCGATTCCCGGTGTCATTTTGAATTTTTAAATTTCCACCCCCGAGAAAGGGTGGCATTCACCCCCGGGGTGGAAGCACATACCGGCACTAAGTCAGGTTTGTTATTTGCATCATTTTTGAGCTACTGTCAAAATTTCAAACAAATCGGTTGAGTTAATCAGATTTCGGAGGTGAATCGGTTCATTGATTGTACTAATTAGTTGGTTCCTATCTTGGTTCTTCATATTTTTGAGTGCTTCCATAGTGCATCCGGGTAACTTCAACATCAACAAACATATACTTGATTTCTGGTCTTTAAATTATCTCCTACACTGAGGTGCTATGTTTAAGACGAGTACCAAGAACCGGATAATTCACTTAGGAACCGACTTCCAGGGTATCTGGTGCATATTTATTTATTTTTAGGAGTCGAGTAGTAGAGCACAACATCCGTGTAATGGCTAAATATTACACCCGCATCAGGATATCGCGGGTGGCCGAACTGTTGGATCTGTCTGCTGCGGAGACTGAGGAATTTTTGTCTCAAATGGTTGTGAGCAAGACGGTCCAGGCTAAAACCGACCGGCCGTCTGGAGTCGTTCACTTTCAGCAAAGCAAAGATCCCAGCGACGTCCTAAATGATTGGGCTCACGATTTGTCCCAGCTGATGCAGTTGGTTAACAAGACAACGCATCTTATTAACAAAGAGGAATGTGTTCACAAGCATCTTCAAGTTACAGCTTAATTTTTTTTTTAATAACAGGTACTTTGTATTCAACTTTAAATATAGTTTATTCGAGTAATAAGTGTTTTAATTTATCTACAAAGTCGTTTAAGTAACCGTGATATGTCTCTTTGACAACCAATGGGATTCCTCGTCAAACCATTTGTTTCAAATCATACAAAAAATAATACAATCAAATTGATTATTTTTGACGACAACTTTCCAGGGGAAATTTTATTGATGATTTTGAAAATTTGATTATGAAAATTTGTTTACTCTAAAAAGCGAGTGGAGCTTCAAAAGTTATATGCACTTTTCTGATGCATTTTCATGAATTTTCTTCTTATCTATATATGTGATAAGGTCACGTTCATCGTATGCATGATAACCGCCTTCCTAAATGTACACTTTATGGTGAATTGCTAAGCGGTAGAAGAAGGCGTGGCGGTCAACGAAAGAGGTTCAAAGACGCTCTCCATGAAAATCTAAAATCCTGCGGTATTGCAGACGAGCAATGGGAACAACTTGCAGCGGACAGAACCGAATGGCGAGGGGTTGTGGCCAGCTATCAAGGAAATGTTGCTGCAAGAAGGCCGAATCCAAGACCTAACCAGGTCTATGTTTGTCCTGACTGCGGTCGACATGTGCTCTCCCGAATTGGCCTCTATAGCCATAGTCGTGTGCACCGTAGATGAATGGGAATTACAATAGACTACACCTTTTACTTGTTTTTTATTGTACACAATTTATCGACTGTAACATTTTTATACTCGGACTCGAGTAACGGCTAATAATAATAATAATAATAATAATATGTGATGGTATAGAAATTTTTTAAAATATATTGGAATATATGTTAAATGCATTAATAAGAAAGTGAAAATCTTCATTTGTGGAGATTTCAGTATAAATATTTTAGATGTAAATCCTAGTACAAATAAATTTAAGGACTTAATTAATAATTTCAACTTAAATTTTACAAAAACTGATCCAACTAGACAAAGTTCTCTCATTGATAATATAATAATAAACAAGAAAGTAAACTTAGTGCATGCAACAAATCAGATCACCTAGCCCCAAACTATCATGTGGTTCCGGAAAATACACACGTACAGAGTTTAAATATAATAAAAAACTATCTTTTTTTGATCAAAGCATAAGAAATTGTGTAAATGAAGTAAAAAATTATCAGTGGTATGAAATTTACAAGTGTCATGATGTCAATAAAGTATATATTTTACTAAACATCTTACAATATCTGCAGGACAAATACTTCCCTGAAAGAACACTTCATAAATACAAAATGCAATAGAAAACCTTGGATAACTTTAGGGATAATAATTTCTTGTGAACATAAAAAAAAACCCTATACAGTCACAAGAAAATATTGCGACAAATGTTTTTAAAAAAGTTATAAGAAAAGTGAAAATCATGCAAAATGAAAATGTAATAAAAAAATCCACAAACAAAAGTACTTGGAAGATCATAAAAACTATAACAAATAGAAATATGGAAAATGAAAATTTTAATATTAATAACACCACAGGTAATTACGATCCCCTTTATCCTGGAAGGCTCTAGAAGAACCTTGTGTGGGAGGGGGCTATACATTTAGAGACAAGGGACCTGCCACGACTGGGAATCGAATCCGGAACTTTTAGGTGAGAGAAAAGTGCGCTTACCTCTCGACCATCAGTCATATTGAATCAATGAATTTAAAAATGAACAAGAAACTAAAAACATAAACCTTAAATAGAATTAATGACTATTATATACATATATGCGATAGATAATAAGTAATCTGAAAAAAAGTAATGCTGTAAGACAAAGTACCTATATAACTTTTAAAATCTCTAAAAACATAATAGCTTTTATCTACGATCGTGTAAAAAGCAACAGTTTTTTACATAATTTCCAGTATAAAAATTAGCCTTTTATAAGAAACTGTGCACAATTTCTAAAAATTAAAAAACTACGACAGTTTAGTTATAATATTGTTTCCTTAATTACTATCATCACAGATTTTCAGTCACGACCATGAAGTAACATACTTAGAAGAGAGACTTTAACTACAACTGGAATAATACTAACCGTCAAAGTGAAATTCACAAAAAGTTGATACAGTTTTACAAGTATTCGTGAAAAATTTCCCATTTCTTACAATAATTGGAACGATCGAAGATAAAACGTTGTAAGACACACTCGTAAAAAGCTTCTTTATTGCTCTTATGACTTTTACAAACACTCGCTTTGCTCGTATTTTTAATCTAGCCATTCGTGCAATAAAGAATGTCTTTATGCTTGTATCTTAAATAACTGTAAAAGACCCCTACCCCACGAAAAACTGTGGGGGTTCGGCAGAATTTTCAGGTTAGGGGTCCCAGTGCCTATGTGAATAATCCATCTTACACGTCTGAAGGACTTTTTATTACCCTTCTAAAGTGGATATTATAATGTTCATCTGAAGGGTTTGAAGCGACTGTTTCAGATGAAAAATACAAAAATCTATACTTACCGTTTCTTTTGCTTAACTGATGGTACCAATTGGACGTCGTAACACTGTAAATCTAACACAGTAAGTACTAACACTTGCTTACATTAACCTGAAAAGGAATTTTGAAACACAAGACGATATACAGTTCAAAAATGTATATTAATCTTTTCAAAAATATGTGTTTACAAAAAATTCAAGAAAATGTATGATCACTATAGTCTGGCCCGTGTACAACACATGGTGAGAAACGGAACGACTTACAATGTAACCAACTACCGTCCAATGCTTAGTTTATAGCAAACGATTACACAAAAAGATTCACTAAAAAGTTCAATATTTTGGTGGGCTTTTGCTTGTCTGTGTATTTACGTATTTATTCAGTTCAATGATAATTTTTGGGGCACTCCTCAGAGCTTAAAAATGCTTGAATCGCAACGACTTTGAATTATATTGTGGCAATTATAGATTCACACGTTCAGGCAAGGCAGTCCCATGCACGTCGGAGTGCATGGTAAAGATACTTTTCTGCCACCAAATCACGGAGGAACAGGTTTAGGGCAAATATGCGGAAAACCCATCGTTTTTCCTCTAAAATCGGCTGTTAAGAAATGAAAGAACACCCTCGACGCTTAGGGCTATTTTCGCTAAAACTCTCGAGATACTTTGACTAGAAACTTTTTTAACTCGTCCTTTTATTTAACGTAACACATGAGTTGCAGTGCTACACAACTTGGATTCGTAAAAGGGTTTTTATTTTCGAAATTTCCGTCGGTTTTCACGATACTTTCTAAAATTTTGTGGTCGGGGCGCCGTTACGTCCCTGTGCAGCAACATTTAGTATACTTTCGAAAATTACACTTCTTGATGAGTTTTTGATATTTTTTCATAAAAAACGCTCTGTAGAGCGAAAGTGTTACTTTATTTATAAAAACCTCTTCCAACGGCGTTTTTACGTGGAGCACGCTTTTCATGCGAAATATTTCCGCATTTTGTTATATTTTTAATTTAATATTAAAGGTTTTATCAATATTGTCAAGAATTAGATTAAGATAATAGAATTAAAATCCTTTCATATCACTCTAACTAAAGCTTTAACCAGTAAGGAAAATAAAAATAAAAAATAGCAAGCCATGAATTACTACAAGTATTAAAACAGGATAGAATTTACATTCCTTTTGCATCTAATAATAAAATATACATCTGTGTACTTTAATTTTAAAAAATCACGAAAATAAAACAATAAGTGTAAGATATTTTTATTAGTAACAATTAACACTTTTCTAAACATTATCAGTATATAAATAAAAAATATTTCCTGTTTGCGTTCTAAATTTGCACAGCTCTTGGTTGAACGTTATTCTCAGAATAGAACTCTTGCAAACTGGTAAGATATAAAGGAATAGCTTTCAGAGTCTGAGAATTAGCATCGTTTACATACACCGCTACGTAATCTCCCGGTTCTAATTCCCGTGCACCTCCTCCGTCTTTGAACGGCACCGGTTCATTAGCTGGTAGGATAACTCGAATATTTTGATCGTTCCTTCCTTGGAGAAAATCACTGGACTTCCTGCTATAGCCTTCGATTAACACGAGGTGGTTCTTCCCAATTTGGGCAAGGTTTAATTTGAATGCCGTACGACGAAACACTTGTATCATCCTCTCAAGCCTAAAATATATATATCATAAATATTCCTTTATCCCTTTAAAAACAGGATGATTCTTATTAAAACATACCCACCTATTCTGTTTAACGTGTGGCGGCACATCATCCTTGAACCGCCTGTGAGCTGTAGTCTTCTCTCTCATGCTGTAGGAAAACAAAAAGGCAGTGTTATATTGAACTTCATTCATCAGCGTTATAGTCTCCTCAAATTCTTCCTCAGTTTCCCCACAGAATCCACAAATAAAGTCAGAACTCAATGCCACGTCGGGGATATGATGGCGAACATGCTGTATTAGTTCGAGATAAGCTTCTCTGGTGTATCCCCTTCGCATTCTTTCCAGTACATCCGAGTTGCCTGATTGTGCAGGCATGTGCAGACTTTTGCATATGTTGGGGTGAGTCTGAATCGTCTGAAAAATTTACAATAAATCTGAAGTGATTATTAACATCATGTTTAGTCTTCAAAAGATATAGGATACCTCGAGGGACAGTTATAGGTCCAATTCTTTTTAAAATTTACATAAATGACATGGTTAATTTAGATATTTCAGGGGAAATCACCTCTGTCAAAATCTTATTATTAAAACACAATATTTTTAGTCGCAAACTCCTCTATTAAACCCTTATTTTACTATAAGGAACGTAACCAGACTGCAACCAACAGCTACTCCCCGGGCTATGTGCCCCGTCGAGCGCTGAATTACAAGTTACAAGCCTGGCGCGTTAAGTGTAATAATTGCATATTACCATCAAAACGCTAATGCTTCGATTGCAACAAACAACAGCCGAAAGACTGATCCTACTTAAAGGAGCTTTCGTGCCGTGCCGTTGCAATCGAAGCATCAGCGTTTTGATGGCAATATGCAATTATTACACTTAACGCGCCAGGCTTGTAACTTGTAATTCAGCGCTCGGCGGGACACATAGTCCGGAGAGTAGCTGTTGGTTGCAGTCTGGTTATGTTCCTTATAGTAAAATAAGGATTTTATAGAGGAGTTTGTGACTAAAAATATTATGTTTTAATATTCCGCCCCCTAAAAGCACATTCGAATTAATCTTATTATTGTTCGATGTCAACTGGAAGGAAGTTCAAAATTAAAGCGGAAAAGGGACTTCACAACATGAAAATTTGCTTAACAAAAAAATTTATTAACTCCTAATTAAACAACAATTTTTTTTAACATTTTCTTTAAATTCAGCAGGAAAATCCCATAGTAAATTAAAATTTCACGAATGTAAAAACCTCATTGCCGGCGACAGTTGTGAAGGTTATATTGAATCAACTGAAAACATCAATATTTAAAGCTTGTATATTGACCATTTTTTGAAGCGGGACAAAAGACAGGAAAAATTCGAAAGTTAGTATATAAATTTTATCACCTTATACAATATATGGATTTACATTATCTCATAAATATTTATAAAGCCTTAGTAGAGTCTATAATTAAGTAGTTTAATAATTTGGGGAGGGGCATATGACAGTACGCTAAATAACCTTGAACTTATAATATATACAGTTATGTCAATTACTTGCAAATAAAATTATTATTATTATTTATATGATGATGGTTCAAACCAAACAACTCAAAAATGGTGAATTTCATTTAAATTTAGATTTTATGTATATTTGAACAAATAATTTACTACCTTTAGAAAGAGTTTAGTGCAATATATTCCAGTAAATTAAATATAAGTCTGGGGTGCCTCAAGGTTTTGATCTTGGCCCACATTTATATATTCTATATGTTAACGACCTGACTGAAATTGATATTGAAGAAAGTTTACCTTATTTGCTCATGATACTACTTCCACTAATAATAATAATACCTTTATTTGGCCAACAGGGTATATCCAATAGGACAAAAATTATACGATTACAAAATTTTATAACGTTTACAAACAAGGGAAAGAAAACGGTCGTAAAAATTACAAAAATGACATTGATAAATTGCACGAATAGGAGAGGCCTAAGGTTAGAGCCCTGAGGCACTCCTGAGATTGCTTTGAGCATTGTGGATTCATATCCATTATATGAGACAAATTGCCTTCTATTAGAGAGATACGACCAAATTATTATATTATTTACATAGACCTGCCGCAGTGGTTACATCGGTACAGTCCATAAAAAAGTGTGGTCATTCTGCAGTTTGTATACTTTTCATTTTTGAGTTTTTTTTTGTGGACACAATGAGAGAGTTATATGAAGCGCTTTTGACTAATAAAATGTTGCGCAAATGTATAATAATCGAAGAAATTGACGGGAAAATGGAGCGAATAGAGAGGTGCTGGGTGGGTAAAATCGGGTGAAAATACGATGTTTTTAGGTCACTTTGAAACGATTAACATTTTAGGGTAAGGGTAAAGGTAAATAAGAGTCATGCATAATTTTGACTGATTACTACTGCAATTCATTGATTTCATCGAGTCAATAATAAACATTCAAATTTGTCATGACGTTTATTTTCCGTTGCCCTGAAACAGAGCTGGGCTGTATTCGAGTACTTCTGTATTCGAATACTTTATGTGCATTCGACGACTGTATTCCAATACCTTTCTAAATTTTGTATCCGTTATTCGTATTCTTTACTAATATCCAAAGTATTTTGTATTCGAATATAATTCACAAATATGGACAAAACAACAAAAATCGAACTGGAATTGCTAAGGTACTTGAAGATAAAAGGACAAACATAAAAATGCTTAATGAATACCCCGTTTTGAAAAAAGTTTCACTGAAATATAAAGTGTATACGAATATAATGGGGAATGGTAGCTCAGTTGGTTAAAGCGTCTGGCTAGCAAACTGAGTTGCCTAGCGAAGTGGGTTCGATACCCACAAGGCGAAACAATTTTTCATTAAAAAAATTGCCCCAAGAGTGGTTCGGAGTCCACATTAAACTGTAGGGCCTCGTCTCTCTTTACCTAGCACAAGATCCTTGAGATCTTCCAGGGGGTTACTTCGGTAACTTGAGAGGCGGTTAAGAAAACATAATTGAAACTATAAAAACCAAAAGCCGGCATCTCTTTATTGTACATGGGTGGTGGTAAATACAAATGCTTGTCATAAGAAAATGAAGATTTTCGGGCGTTATTATGTTATCCTCTGTTTCAAATGGTCTCCAGAAAGCCATGGTAAGTTAGTAAATAATTAAAATATTTTACCTTTTATATAGTAGTAAACATTTATAAATATGAACAATAACTAACTAAACTCCTACGCTTGATATTATAACAGGTATTTATGCACTGCACTGGCACATTGACAGCACATCTCATAAATCCACCGTTGACTACTGAGAAACGATTTACGAGTTTTTTATGCTAGTAGGCCTGTCCGTTTTATTATCTTTAAACCAGTCCAGCGTAGGTGATTCATTCAGGCTGATTACATTGCCAATCTCCGACTCGCCTGCACAGTTTCAACTACCATTCGAATCTCAATACCATAGCTAAATATATAGGGCAAAATTTCAAGTTCAGTGCGCACGGTCCTGTGCTTTAACACCGACTAATTTCAATTGTCCTCATATAAAGTATAACACCTGTTTGACATCATCAGCACCAGTTAAACGGCTTATCTCTTTCACTACCATGATAGACACACCAAAGCGAAATGCATTAAGTGATGATCATTTTGAAGTACTCGTGCTTACAAAGGCAAATTCAAATAAGACTTATAAATGAATTAAGTATTCCAAATAAATGAAAATTATTAATATGAACCATGTATTATTAATTATTATTAAAAAAATTTTAGTGTCTGTATTCTAATAAAAGTATTCGAATACATTTTTCGATAAAAGTATCCGGTTTTTTGTATTCGGTATTTGAATACATTTTACCTGTCGAGCCCAGGTCTGCCCTGAAATGACTGTTTAAATGCTTTTCATGTGAAAGTGATCTAAAATTGTCATATTTTTACTCCTGTTTGGGTCCTTTACGTATTGGTCATTGCAAGCCGAAGTGGGTTATAATAGACATATTTAGTAGACATAATGCCATGTCATGATGCTTACTCTTGCCTTAAAACGACCTTTTCAATGCTAATCATTTCAAAGTGACTTAAAAACGTCGTATTTTCACTCGATTTTACCCACGCAGCACCCCAATTCGCTCCATTTTATCGTCAATTTCTTCGATTATTATACATTTGCGCAACGTTTTATTAGTTAAAGACACTTCATATAACTCTTATTAATGTATCCATAAAAAACCCTCAAAAATCGAGAAGTAGACAAACTGCAGAATTACCAAAAATGTTTTCTTGTTGTGTTTTATGTGATTTGAATTCTTCCATTCTCTTGATTCGTTTCATTTTCTGATTCTTTTCTGTACATTTTGCATATCAAGCTACGTTACGGGACCTGTGCATAGACTGATAAACACAAAATTTTCTCTCTTCTGCACTTAACTTACTTGAATAACTTCATCCGGAAAATCCTTCGGATGTGGCGAAGTAAACCTGATCCGCATCTCAGGGTTAATATTTGCAACCCTTTGTAATAAATCTGCGAACCTCAGTCCACCCTTCTTAACTTTGTACACAGTTTTAAAACCCCTCGCCATACTAGTCATATTATCAATTTTGCCATCCTCGGACAAGTCTCTGTAACTGTTTACGTTCTGGCCTAGCAAAGTTACTTCCTTTATCCCATTTTCGGATAAATGCTCTACTTCCCGCAATATCGACGAGACTGGCCTAGAACGCTCACGTCCTCTGGTAAACGGGACAATGCAATACGTGCACATATTGTCACAACCTCGCATTATCGAAACAAAAGCGGAAATCGAGTCTTCATTGAGTCTGACAGGCGTTATATCGGCATAAGTTTCATCTAGGGATAACAACACGTTAACAGATCTTTGATTGTTTTCTGTTAAAGCCAACAGCCTTGGGAGGTCTCTATAACTATCGGGCCCCGCTACCACATCTACTGTACAGTCCTTCTCCAATACTTTATGCTTGAGACGTTCTGCCATACAACCTAAAATGCCTATTTTAAGTGAAGGCCTGTCCCTCTTTCGCGCTTTCTTAATACCCCTGAGGTAATCCAGCCTACCCCATATTTTGTCCTCAGCACTATCCCTGATGGCGCAAGTTACTATGAGAATAACATCGGCTTCAATAAGATTCTGTGTACGTTCGAATTTTTTATCTTTCAAAATAGCCCATATTATTTCAGTGTCATTTACATTCATCTGACATCCATAAACGTCAAAATATACTTTCCTTGGGACAACGTGCCTGTTAATATCCTGTAGGTAAGGTACAATTTCTTCTTCAGGTAGGTTTTCTTGGTCCTTAAGGTGTTCATTTTTGAAAAAGTCCTTCAAGTTTGGACCGTTCAAGAGCTTGTTTCTAAATTTTACCTGGCTGTCTACCGGGTCTGAGTCATTTTGATTAGAAATTCGAGGAGAGTTTTGACTTTGACAGATTCGAGTGCATGAAAAGTTTCGAAAACATAACCTATAATTATTTATTTCTTGTAGTAGCTTGCCCTTAAGCGCAGAATGTACTTTGGTTGTGATTAGAGAATTTACGCTCATTGTTATGAACAATTAACATATTTTTGAACGGAAAATCACAATATATCAAGGGTTTAAAATGGTACACTTTTAAAATGTTGGTAATACTACTCATACTACTTATTATGAATTATTTAACCAACCTATTTTTGTGTCAAAGATGGCGCTGCTAATATCTGAATGGGAACATTCTCTTTTATTAGTTTTATTTTATCCGCCAGATTGCACCAGCTGTACTCGGTTGTTTGTCCGTCAATGTCAAGTTCCCCATTATTGTCGAACTTTCCATTACACAAATAACCAAGTAGTCTGTGTTCCATTATCAAAGTCCGTAATGACTGGCCTATAGTGGGGCAAAAGCAGTTCATGTAAAATGATCGGTGAGCGATCAGGAAGCGTGATGAACGCGACCATTGATGGTATCTCGGTGATTGACATCCAATCAGATATGCAACCAATTATACAACGTAAATAATGCTAATATGCCATACGATTATCGATTTAGAATCTTCACTTGATAATATTTGATACTAACCTCATCCAGATTAAAAGCAAATTATTGAAACAATTAGTAATTGTTATCAGATTGCTACTCTCGTTAACCTTCTTTTAGTAGTGTTTAGGTCACATCCACGTGCGTACCTTATCTTAAGAGAAAAATCATATTTTACATCCGTTAATCAAGCCTCAAGCATTATTCAATACGGCAAAGAAATGATTAATGAAAATGAAGAAACACTGCTCTCAGGCAAGTAAGTCTATGTCCTCAGAATTTGTTAGTCCTTTCGGCATGTTTTACTATCAAATTCCGAGTTATAATTTCGTCGTAAAATATTGATTTATTTAAGAAAATATATATGATATATAATGAAAATAAAGCTATGTTGTTTTACATTCTAATTATCACTTTCTAAACTAGTTTTAATAGAATTTTATAGTGTATTCTCAACTGCATGTTTCTGTTTCATTCATACTTGAACAAGATTATTTCATTTGCATATTCATATTTCTTTCACTAGGTACTTCATGCAGATTTGATAAAAACAGATCGACTTTGTAAAATACTATAATGACTATACAGGGTGTTAATATTCATCCATCATGTGTGTGGATTCCTTATAAATCAAAATAAGAAGAAACATTCCATATAAATATGTGATTTAAAAAATAAAATGTTCTAGGTTCAGCATCGAACAAAATATTCTTCCAGAACTTCTGCCCAATCGAATTATTAATTTGATTAATAAAATTTACTTTCCCAGACAATTTTTTCAAAATCTGAATTGACTACTCCACTATTATTTCAACTATTATTTTGCTTTTCTTGTAATTTCCCTTCTGCAAATCTAGGCACATGTTTTTGACGTTACATACACAGAAATGAACTATTCTAGTTGGGAAAAATATCTTTATTCAAACATCTGGAGGATGGCCTAAAATATTTTAATTATTGGACAAAGTGGCAGCTCACCTTTCCCTGTTTAAAGTAAGCCATCAGGAGCAGTAAGCAACTTATGAAACACGTTCAAATTATAAATGCATATGCAGCCAGTAATACCCAAGTCGTGAATTAAATGTTACGTAACTTTGTCCCCGGTAATAAATAATACATATGTAATATTATCATTTATTACGTTTTTTACCCAATATGTAACCTTAATTATTGTTTGTGTTTTAACTTTTATCGAATTCCATTGGAAAATAATCTGATCCAGATAATAACATGGTTGTTTAATTTTAATGATTTGTTTAAAAAACAAGGTCTAGACAAAGAAATGGAATCTGAAGAGACACCTTTGTTAGGCAAGTAAATACATTTTATTAGATATTTTATCATAAGAACTCTTAAATAAAAAAACTGAATCTTACTTACCAAAGACTAGTTGCATTTCGTACATTTTTTAAAGTAATTGTCTAAATATATTTTATAAAAATTTGTTGAAAATATTTTATTACAGAACTAAAATAATAGCATTAACAAGTACAAACTAATTACACTTTATTTTAAATTATTCTATTCCACCGTTATCGTTCCACCCACTTTCTCTATCGCCTCTTTCAGTTTATCGGCTTCGTCTTTTGGAATATCAGTCTTGACCACGGTAGGAGCGCTTTCCACGAATTTTTTAGCTTGTACCAGGTTCATTCCTTCTAACAAATTCTTTATCTCTTTGATAAGTGCTACCTTTTGCTTATCGTCAAACTTCATCAGTTTTACGGTGAATAACGACTTCACTTTCTGTGGAGCCGCTTCCTCCTCCTCGGCCGCAGGCGCCGCAGCAAAACCTCCCACCGGGAAAGCTGGGGCGTCAGGAAGATTTAAGCGTTTTTTCAGTAAACCACTAAGTTCGGATACTTCGAGGAGGTTTAGTTGAGAGATTTCAGTTACTAATTTTTCAATTTTCGGCGCGATTGGCCTTTCTTCTGTGCTTGGCGGTGGGATTGTTAGTTTTTCTACGGGTGCTGTTTGCGCCTCGGCAGACTGAAGCACGGCAGCACTAAAAATGGTTTTGTTTACTAATTATGGGAAATGTTTTTAAGGAACTTACCTCCTAGAAACGCCTCTCCATTGTTTTAACGATGATCGAACCAGTATTCTAGCATTCTGCATTTTTGAAAAATGTTATCTAGGTACTTAAAATTATATAAAAATATCCTTAGGTTAGGTTGCTCCCAACGTGATGGATGACAGTATTGCCGAATGCCGGTAAAGTAGAAACGCAGAAACAAAATATAAAGATTATTGACTTTAGTGCTATGCTATTATTCACTTTACGGAATTTAGTATTGTTGGTTGCATACCACCTGATTCCACAGAGGTATACAACCTTTGCGCATATTACATCAGTAAAATATTAATAGTCCAGTAGCTCAGGGTTTTTCGTACAAAAATTATTAACAGCAAACCAAGGTACATAAAAAATCGGAAATTTTCCGTAGAATTCAATAACTATTTTTAACACAAATGACGAACGCGTCCTTTTCAAAATGGCGGCCAAAGTTGGCGAAAAACAGTTTTTTACGTTAAAAAAACAACACTTGGCGTTGTACAAAAAAAAGTTGCATGGCAAAGTTGTGTAATTTTTTAATACGGATCAAACTGGCCCGGTCCGGTCTCAAAAAATTGCAAAATTGATTAGTGATTGCAAAAAAACTTGTTACTTTTTAACCTCTCCACAATAAAATTGTGAGAGGTTACTAAAATTGGTTCAAAAACGAAAATTGAGATAACATTAAATCTTTACGTTTTGAGGCCCTAGGAACCCAAAAAAGTGGTTTTTGAAAAATGTCTGTGTGTGTGTATGTGTGTTAGCACGATAGCGCCGAAACTACTGAACGGATTTGAATGAAACTTTGCGTGTGCGTTTCTTTAGTGTCCCAAAAGATCTGAAAAGGTTTTGGTTGAGATCGGATTACGTTTAGTGCCATTTTGACGCAACAAGTTGTTTATTTTATATTTACTTTCAATTTACAATAGAACCATTGAAAAGCAGTTAAAATTCTGATTTCAACGATATATCACACTTCCACCCTTTCGATTTGGTTTCCGTGAAAAAAATTAAAAACAAAGCAAATATGGCATAGATCGCATTTCGCATGACATGATCGATGCGCGTAGCGGTTACATCGTGAAACTCGTCACATCACGTGTCAATTCACGTGTGAGGGTTTCTTCACTGCTCTAGAAGTAGAGCGGATTACGTTTAGTGCCGTTTTTAAATATATATACAGACAAATCGAAGAATTAAACTACAAATATTCCTCTAAAATCTAGTAAAATTACTGAAATGCTAATGTTTGATTTAACAAAGACAGCCGCGAGCGATCGGATTGCAATGGGCAAATTTTGATGATTGTCATTGTCATCGTTTGTCATCCGATAACGTTGGTGTCATGTCATGTCAATAAGATTTCGGCACATTTGTAACTTTTAGTGGATTGTCACAAACTTTAAAGGTAGATGTAACAATATCAATATCATATGCTTTCTGTACCTTCGTTGGTGAATTTATTATAGATTATCACTTTACCAATTTTCAGTTTGTTGCTTTACAAATCTGTAGTATTTAGGATAACTAGACTTTCTTAGTCGTTCAAGTGATGTTAAAGTTGTTAATATCCTAATAGTATATTATTCAACGAGCGATAATGTAGGTAATAACTCGCATAGATGATTGTAAATTCATTAAGTTGAGGATTTTAGTGC
Source organism: Leptura quadrifasciata (assembly GCA_963675555.1). Taxonomy (NCBI): domain Eukaryota; kingdom Metazoa; phylum Arthropoda; class Insecta; order Coleoptera; family Cerambycidae; genus Leptura; species Leptura quadrifasciata. The sequence goes on from OY776679.1 coordinate 5,268,252, forward strand.
CCCAGAAGATCTGAAAAGGTTTTGGATGAGATCGGATTACATTTAGTGCCGTTTTGTTACACAATTTAATGCTCTTTTCGGCTTCAAAGATCCACCGAGTGGGGAGGTTCCAGCCGCTTCCAGTAGCTGCCGATTTTTTTTATCGTAAAAAACTTCGAATTTCGGAAGTCCTGTTTTTCGCTCGTTGAATACTTTTAATATTTTATTTCTGACTTGTTTAAAAAAACGGGATGTTGTGTCATATACCGTTATTATATATAATAATCCGACGAATCTCTTTAAATTCGGAAATGTGAAACTGTCAGTGTCACTTTATCAATTTCCTTACCTTTTCCAGGCTTACAAAAATATAGATTTTTATTAGATGGAGCTGACTGCGTTAATAAGACCCAAAACATCAGCGTTCTCGCCAAATATCTTCACACAAACTACTATAAGAATAGTATAACGGTTTTTGTAGAAGGTACGGTCGTGAACAAAAAAAATAGGACAAGTCTTATAACGGTATTTTGCTAAAATCTAGTTGTGTACATCTAACTTTAATTTTTGTGACATTGACAGTGAGTTGTCTTAATTTATTGCAAGTGTGCAAAAAACCAATATGCCTCATATAAGCGATTTAGTTAAATCTGGAGTTATTGCTAAAGAAGAAGATGGATGGTCAATGAGACAAATTGCACTGCATTATAATATTGACAAAAATTCGGTGTGTAACATTTTAAGAAAGTGGAGAATAAACGGTGCGATTAGTAGAAATCCTGGATAAGGGCGACGAAGGATATCAACTCAACAACAAGATTTGCAATTGGTAAATGCTTTAGTAGAAAATCTATTTTACTCAGTTATTCAGGCTGCTGAAGACACAAATTTTCCTGGATTGAGTGGTACTGGTCGCCGGCGAGTAAGAGAATCGAAGCTACGCTGCCATGCAGCAGCACAGAAATACTTACTTAAAGCTGAACATAAAGAAGCTCGAGTAGGATTTGCGCTTGAATTTTTAGCGCATGATGTAAATTTTTGGAACAATGCAATCTTTACAGAAGAAAAAACTTTCCACTCAACACACAGTCGTCGTACTCGTGTTTACCGCCCTCCGAATACTCGATTCGATGTGAAATATATATCTAACGATGATAAAAGTGGTAGATTTTCCGTCAATATGTGGGCTTGGATATCGACACGTGGTCCTGGTGTTTTGTGGCATATTGAGGAACGATTTAATAGTGAAACGTATATTAGGATTTTAGACAATATTATGCTCCCTTCTGTGTCACAATTATTTCCTATTAATGAGTTCATATTTCAACAAGACAATTGTTCCGTTCATACTGCTCATACCGTAACTAATTGGTTTCGAGATAACAACATCAATGTTCTTAACTGGCCCAATCATAGTCCATATCTTAACCCTGTGGAAGAAGTATGGGGACTATTCGTAAGAGGTAACCAAAAACGAAATATGGGACCACGAAATGCCGAAGAATTACTGGAAATAGTAAATAATGCATGGGAAAATATTATTACTAATGATTATTGTATAAGGTTATTTAATTCTATGCCAAACAGATGTATAGAAGTTATAAATGGAAATGGTGCAATAACGAAACACTAATAGTTAGTTTCTTGTTAAGTAGGATATCCTTTGTCCTTTGATCCAGGATTTCTACTAATCGTACCGTTTATTTTCCACTTTCTTAAAATGTTCGCACCAAATTTTTGTTAATGTTATAACACAGTGCGATTTGTCTCATTAACCATCCATCATTTACTATAACAATAACTACAGCATTAAAATAAAAAATAAATTAAAAGTAATATCTGTTTTATTTCGGCCACTCATTACATATTCAAATAGAGACAGATTTACATTAGAAAAAAAAAGTTGTCCTATTTTCTTCTACTCACGACAGTACACGGTACGATACTTCTTCTGAAATGAGCAGACGCACAGTTGAATTGAGTCGCAAAGGCCGAGAATGCCAAATCGGAGTTTCCCTAACCCTAACAGCACTCTGCAGATGTAAGTATTTCTGATTGGCTGGTTGGTGTACGCCGCAGCAGCGAGCTCCGAGTTTAATTGATTTTGCAATGCTCAGCAATGGCCGATCAAGTTCAGAAATTTTTTTATTGAAAATATAAGTATTCAACAATAATCCCTGCAAATTTCAGTCTTCTTTATTAAAGAATGGTGCCACACGATTAAAAAATTATCTCGGTTCCAGAAGGTCGGAGAGCAAAAATTTTTCAGAAAGAAATGAAAAAAAATTTTAGAGGCCCTTGGTTTTCGTATGCACACTAAATCTTAATTTAATTTTTTACTCCCTTTAATAATAGGGTGGGGGTGGCAATGGGGGTGGTAGAGGGAGTGGCTAACGGCAAAAATTTTTTTTAAGACATTTCGTTCTTGTGTACACACTAAATCCCATTTTAATTTTTTTTATTCCCTTTCATAATAGTGTGGGGTGGTATTGGGGGTGATAGCGGGGCCAAAAAAAATTTGAGGCCTTGATTTTTCGTAGATGCTAAATCGCAACTTTATGGACTCTTACCTGCTTGCTTTGTCTATTTACCCTTATTTACCCCATTTACCCCCGAACCCTTCAACAGAATTAGATCAAAATATAATCTAGTTCCAGATCTCGTTATAATACATGAGTGTACCAAATGTTAAGTCAATATCTTAAATGGTTCCAGAGTAAACGTGCTCACAAAAAAGTTACAGACCGACAGACAGAAATTTTTTTTGTTCAAATTTAAAATCTCGACGTTTCATGACATTTTAAGTCTATTTTGACAAAAGAAAATGCATATTATTTTTTTGCGTTACGACCACTAGATGTGGAAGTAAAAAAAAAATACCTTACAAACGGAACATATTTTATGCGTTCTTTTATTGTATTTATCAAAATTTAACTTAGATCTGATTAGATATGTTGATGATACAATTTTTATGAATTCATTTAATAGTTTCATCCTACTAGGTGGGAGGTATAGGACCAGGCTCCCCCCCCGGTCGAATTTTTTTATCCGGCACCTTTAATTAGAATCTAGTTTTACGACAGATTTGTTTGAGTATGGTGTGGAACGTGATTACATTTCATGAAAAAGGTAGGGACTATATTTATTAGTATCGAAAAAAAAAATGCTGCTAAAATCAGTAAATTTAGAAAAATAGACTTTTTCTCAAAAATTAGTGCCTTTATCACAAAATATGAGGTATACCGTTTTGCGTAATTAAATTCTCCAAAATATTTTATCATTGCAGTAATAAAATAACTGGATAAAAAGGGAAATATAATGTAAAAAATTATAGATATACCTCATGCCTTCTTAGAAGGGGCGATTTTCAAATGTCGCAGTGAAAAGTCGTCAAAAAGCCGATTTTTTCAAATGGCATCTACCGATTTTTATTGACACCATTCGAAAGAAAACTGAATTTTAGGGTGAGTTACTTAAGTATTCCCTATACCTAACTTCACCCCCAATCGAGTTATTCTGTAAAAATCAAGAAGTTCCTTATCTTGTCGAGATATTGCTTGGTTTTTCAAGTATGCCATGGAAACAAATGACAATTTTAATAATTTACTTAGAAATATATACCTATGCATATCTTGAGTTATTGCCATTTTTTTAGTAGGTTTTGGAAACAATGACAAATGTCAAGCCTAGCCACTATTATGTCATTGTTATCTTATTGTTTCAATTAATTCGTGCAATTTTCATCATGGAACATTATCCTCATTATTCTTTGATTTGTTTATAATTTGGTAAAAATAATAGAATAGTTGACAGAACATGCCGCGCGTTTAATTTTAAGAGCGCTCCGGATATAAGCCGGCAAGACGCTTCGATTTACTCTCACATAAATCATTATTTTAAAAAACGGCTTTCAGTAAAAGACATTAAAAACATGTTACAATGTGGGATGATGAGAGAAAAAAAAGTATATATAAAAAAATTATATTTTTTATATATACTTTATTAACGCTTGAGCATAAAATGCAAGGTGGATTCTCTTACCCTCCGGACTATACAGGAACAGGAAATGAAGATATTGAAATTAACGCCCTGGAATATTTTCAAGCATATCCACGTGCTTCCATCAGAACAGCATCTGTTGATTTGTGAATTTCTTATATCTTGTTGCAAAGTATTCTTTGTCGTCATAAGTTACATCCTTATAAATATATAAGGCTACAAAAACTACATCCCGGGGACTGCGTAATGCAGGATTAGCGTTTGCAAGGAATTTTTGATAAGAATTCATGATCGTAATTTTTTACAAAAAATCATTTAGAGAGACGGAGCAAAATTTTCTCAGCGAGGGGTATTTCATTGAAAAAATCGGCATTTTTGGGGTCACAAACATCCTCGTATTGTAATGGAGGTGGAAAATCAAATTCAATTTCGTATTAATGTTATCTGTCTGTTAATGGACAGTAAGGTGCGACATTTCATGTACGATGAAAATTTGAATGGCGGGGGTATTTGAGAATCTTAAGAGAAGTTGTGGAAGACTACCTGGATGATATGCCGCTCAATTGACTTATCAATCGTTGATATCAAATGGACAGAGCTCCAGCATATTGAACTAGAGCCGTAGATTCTAAATTAACGGAATGTTTTGAAGATCGTTGGTGGGGAAACAGAGGTCCGTCATTTTGGCCCGCCTGATCTTCGGATCTTACTCCTTTAGATTTTTATTTATGGGGTCGTGTCAAAGAATTAATGTACACAAATCAGATTTTAAATTACGTACTTATTGTACTTGAGAATAAGGATAGGTAGAGTTTTTAATCGTTTGGAACCTTTCGAAATTTGGAGAGCAACGCAATCTGTTCAGGTAGACTGTCTCAATGAAAACGGTACACACATTTTTGTGTTGAAATAAATTATTTTGCTAATCTCTTCATTTGTTATTATTTTCTTGTTATTATTTCCCATTGCAATATGATTTTTGAATAAAAATTCAAATGAAACGATTATTTCCAAAGCCTACTACTCTTGAGGAAAAAGTCATTTATTTCCATGACATACTTAAAAAACCAAGTAATATTTCGTCAAGATAAGGAATTTCTTGATTTTTATTGAATAACTCGATTGCGGGTGAAGTTAAGTATAGGGAATGCTTAAGTAACTCACCCTAAAATTCAATTTTCTTTCGAATGGTGTCAAAGTAAACAGTAGGTGCATTTGAAAAAAATCGACTTTTTGACGATTCTTCATTGCGACATTTGAAAATCGCCTGCGCCCATATGGTACAAGATGGGACTGTGAACGATCCATCTTTTCGCGTCTGAAGGACTTTTATTATACTTTATAAAAGTGGATATTAAACGTTCACAAGGAAGGGTTCAAAACGACTGTTTCAGGCGGAGAATAATACAACTTACTGTTCGTTTTTGCTTAACTGCTTCACTGATGGTACCAATTGGAAGTCGTAACATTATAAATCTAACACAGTAAATACTTACACTTTCTTAAATTTAAACCTGAAAAGGAATTTTGAAACACAAGAAAAAGACAATATAAAGTTCAAAAATATATATTAAATCTTTTAAAAAATTATGTTTTTACAAAACGTTCAAGAAAAATATATTAACAAACTATAGTCTGGCCCGTGTACAACACATAGTGAGGAACGGAACGACTCATAATGTACCAAATACCATCCAATGTTTAGTTTTTAGCTAACGATTGCACAAAAAGATTCAGTAAAAAGTTCAATGTTTATAATTTTTTGGTGGGCTTTTGCTTGCCTGTCTATTTACGTATTATCAGTTCAATAATAATTTGGTTAGCTCCTCAGAGCTTAAAAATGCTTGAATCGCAACGACTTTGAATTATTTTGTGGCAATTATATATTCATACGTTCAGGCAAGGCGGTCCCATGCACATATGAGCACATGGTAAAGATACTTTTCTGACACCGAATCACTGAGGAACCGGTTTAGAGCAAATCCCGTTAAAATCCATCATTTTCCCGTCAAAATCGACTGCTAGAAAATGAACGGTCACCCTTGTCGCTAAAGACTATTTTTGCTTAAACTCTCGAAATATTTTGACTAGAGACTGGATTAACTTGTCCTCATATTTAACACACTGCTTAACAACGTGGATTCGTAAAAAGGTTTTTATTTTCAAAATTTCCGAAGTTAAAGTCGGCTTTCGTTATACTCTCTAAATTTTGTGGTCGGGGCGACATTACGTCCTCGTGCCGCGACATTTAGTATACTTTCTAAAATTACACTCCTTGATGAGTTTCTGATATTTTTGCATAAAAAGGCTCCGTAGAGCGAAGATGTGATTGAATGTATAAAAACCTCGGATTTTGTTACAGTTTCAGAAAAGTTTATCGAAGATTTTGGCGTGTTTTTTAACAGGACCACCGGTGGGACTTCAGGTGTTAGCCTGGCCTGGACTTAATTTGGTTTCATAATTTTGAAAGGTTTCTGATATACAAATTTGATCGTAAAGTAAGTACTACAGCGGCAATTTTTTCAAAAAAATGTACATCTATCAAAACCTGTAATAGAGAAGTTAATATAACTTGGGTTGTATAAACTCAGAATTGGAAGGCCAATCGAACCATGTGAAAAAAAATCTAGATTTCCATTTAAAATAAGAAAGTTGTACCGACTTTTGGCACACCCTGTATAGCTGGAGGACTAAAAATATTTTTGGTAGAACGGACATGATCGATTATGGCTGCATACCAAGTTTCAAGTTTGTGATCCAACTGCAAATTGAAAAACTTATAACGAACGGCTTACGTGAATCACTCTGTATAGGTAGATACAAGTGGCCCCTTTCGAGGGGCAGGGCGAGTCGGTATGATTTATGGAGGTGGGTCTGGTTGAAAATCTACTTTGATTAGTTCTGTGTTACTGAAAAGTGAAAATATCAAGGCACTTTCGAGAACTACAGTATGATTGATAGTGCACAGAATAACACTTTACATACTGTCGTAGAAAAAATAAATTCATTATGATCAGTGACGGACTAAGCCTGAAAATGTTGGTTGTCAGAAGACAATAGGGCTATATAGAGCCCACTTACCATCAAGTAAGCTGACACTGGCCAGTCCGCCACTGACTGACCAATATAAGGTGACATTTTTATCATAGCTATAGTAACTTTCTATGTCAGTGACATGAATAAACATTTTTAGCGAAGTAGGGTGCTTATCAGTTATTATTAATTTTGTGACGAAATAGGTGATCTCATTCTTGCCCCATCTTGCTATTTATCCTGCTTTTTATAGTCTTTATATTAGTATAATTATTAACTAATCATATATTAATATGCGGGGCGCCAACACGAACTGCTGCTGTCAAGGTGTTATAGCAATCTGAAGCGACAAAACATGTTTTTTATATTCAGAAGCGGGGATTTCCTTTTTCGCATTCCGCGTGTCGTTTCTGCGTTGACTTTACAATATGGAACTTGTTTGTTTTGTTTAAGAAAATGACGTTTTCCTATACTGTCGGTAAGAGTAAGTAATTTGAACAATATAATAGATTTAAGTGTTTTATTGGCATACTGGTAAGTTTCTTGTGCTTTTCTAATGTAAATTTTAGATCAGTGAACTCTTGTTCGCGTTACTTGCTGCTTTCTCTTCAAAATATGAGCAGTGGAGAGCCGCTGAATTTACATAAATATAAAATGTAATAGGAAGCATGAGTGAGGATAGTTGCTTTTGTTAAAAATTGGTTTGAAGAACTCCAAGGAAAATAAAGCAAGAACTAGTTTTATCTTCAATGATTATTTTCTTATCTGCTAAAAGATTTTGAAACAGTTTCTTATGCGTTAATTATAATTAGGTTGATTAATTAACAATTAATTGTTTTATTTAAAGTTTTAATTTCTTTATTCACCTATATAAAAATTTCCAGGCGTAATATTTTAGAAAATAATAACAATATTTGAGTTCTCCAAAGGCCAATTGCTAAAATGCGTAAAAGCCTTCAGTTTTGGATATAAATCGTTTTTTTTTAACATGTTAAAATGCTCTGTACTGCAAAGAAATGTTCGATGGCAAGCGCCTTGAAATGGAAGATATTTAAAAATTCATTAATCGTCAATCAAATTTCGTTATATAAAATTTCGAAAATCGAGATATGATTTTAAATGTTGTAATTGGAAAACCAAAGTTTGTGTAGTTTTATTAGTGCACCCTGTATATGTTTCAAATGTCAAAATAATTGGTTCATAAACCTAAGCTATAGTTCATCCAATATCAGTTTAAAGCGATATAAAACAAGAGCGCCGGATTCTTTTGTAAACCGACATCGAACGCGCGTGCCGTCCATAGGCGCGCGTAACTTACTTTTCAAGATGCCCTACAATCGTTTATTATACATGTGACTCTGTTCTGCAGACATAATAAATTATGACTGAAAGTGGTGAAATGATAGGTACATATGTGTATTGTATGTTCGTTTGAATAAATGATTATAATATAATAATACTTATATAAATTTATATAAATTAACAACAAAGTTTACTCATTTAGTCAGTGACATTTTCAACAGAATGTAAAAATGTCATTAATGTAGGGAACTAGAAATACTTGATATTATTGAAAATATCACCGTCCGGCAAAAACCAACGGGAAGATGGGAGTAGTTTTTTGCCAGGATGGGAAGGGGAATGGTATATAATGTTAGTAAGGTAGGACGTTAGAATAAACTTAACAACCTGACAACAGTGATAACATTAATAACAATTACAATATTTAAGTCTTGTTAAAAACGATAGAAATAAAATAAATCATAATTTGTTCTTGTTAAAAACGATAAAAATGAAGTAAAATATAATGCTCATTAAAATAAAACTTCTATTAAAGTCAGAAAATTTAAATAATAAAAGAAATTCTCATAGTTCCGAGAGAAAAAAAAATGGTCACATGGTAACGGAGTCATCAGTAAGCTCTTTACTAGAATCATTCCCTACCTGAATAATAAGGCTCTACGGGCGGTATAATGGGAAACCCTTTTTCTTTGTTTATAATGTGATTCACGGATTTTTCCATATGCCAGTTTTGTCTAAATCAGATATTTCGGTTCTTATATTATCATGATTACAGCGGTTAAAGTCGGATTCTGATTGCATTTTCTCAAATCGTGTTTTGCACCGTCCCAAATCAATTCTCTTCATTAAATACGAAGTAATATGGCCGTAGACGTAACAGACTATGGCTGCGTGTTTCGCAGATATGGTCTACAACATATTCTTTGTTAAAATTATGTTCTTTGATAGTTTTCAATAAATCTATTTTAACTGAAACTTTTTCAGGAATATTTCTATTTCTCATAAACTTTGTTATATCGTCCCGTTTCGTATTGTTATTTGGTACTTTATTTAATAATCGCGAATGATAAGAAGTGTTATCCATAACTATAACTGAATTTGGGGGAATATTAGGTAACAGCTGCTCAGCGAGCCATTTTTCAAATAAATCCGCGGTCATAACTCCATGATAGTCAGCAGAACACTGTTTTATATTTTTGGCTGACACGAGCAGTGCGTTGGGTACGAACCCATTTTTACCTCTGGCATGCAGAATTATAATACGTTTTCCCCTTGAACATGGACCATTTCAAGTACAGTTTTGAGTTAGTAGTTATGGCATCGGTTGAGTCAGACAGTAACGTCACCGACAGCAAGTATGGGATCTGCATTACCGGCCGGGGAGGTGGATCCATGGGATGTCATGAATGGTTCATGGGGGTGTCATGACTGGTTTGAAAGCTGTACAGACTTTTTTAAAACCGTGCAGACCTTTTTATTTTTCGTACAGACCTGTACGAAGAGAAGAATTTTCACTTTGTAGTTAGGATGGTTTTTTAAAACTTTTATTTTTCGACCAAAGGGCTTGAGACTTTTACACGGGGTAGTAGAGTGCCATAGTCGGCGGGGGTTTGGGGATGTTTTTCCATTTATTTTTTTGATATCTTGCTCCGTTCACGAGTTATAGGGACTAGGATTTTTTGACGTACTAACTTTTTTGTTTTTTGTCATACGGACTTGAGACTTTTTCCCACAGGTAAAGATTCGCCAATCGGATCCCCTGGTAGTGGGGGAGATTTTTGCATTTATTTTTTCGATATTTTGCTCCGTTCACGAATTATAAGGACTTTTAGCTTTTGTGACGTATGGATTTGAGATAAATGAAGTCATCGATACATACACTCTGGCCATTGTCGTCCACCTGTCTTCAGCATCCTCTGGTCATTGTCATTACTTCTTGTATCACCCCGCTAACCTGTCTTCAGCAGCCTTTGGTCTTCTTGCATCACCATCACCCCCTCGACTCTTGTGGCCACTACTGATGGACAACCGCCTTCGAATTCTAAAGTGAACCAGAACATACATAGCCTTATTACTTGAGTCGTCTCTACCCAACCGTAATTAATAGTATCATGTGTATCAAACCACGTCTCGTCAAGATATATTGCCGTCCTATTTGATTTGCGGTACTCTTTTATTTTACGCAAACATTTCTATCGAATTTCCACAATAAGGTGTGAATCCATTACTCTTAAACAGTTATTAATTTTTATATATTTAAATGCGCACTCTAATAAAATACCTCTTAAAGTTTCCAAATATTGATAATTATAATCTGGGTATTCACACAAGTTATTCGAAATTCATTTCCAAAGTACGGCCTTCATTTTCTGATAAAAATTATAAACTGTTCTTCAGATAACGTAATTTTTGATTTTTCCGTTTTTTATTAACAGAGTGATCTATAACAACCCTCTTTTTAACAGTAGAAATCAGGATGTTAATTAATTTCAAACATTCTTTTTATAAGACCTGTATCCGTCATTTGATTATTTTCTCTCTTTAAGCAGTTATAAATATTTAAAAGAAGACGCTAAATTTGCACGTGTAAATCTTGGTTCTTAAACTCCGAACTCGATTCGAACGACTCCGTTACCTCGTCTTCAACATTTTCATTATGTAGATTTTATTCTGTATCAAATGGTCTCCAAAAAGCTAAATGTACGGCACTGCCCGGTTCCACGAAAACAGTCTCGAACAGCACATTCTTGTTTTAGAACTGGCCATTCCGAACATCGGCATGAATTCATTACCGGCCGCCCGCATCGGTGCAATAGGGTTTTCCCAGAAAAAAAATATTGCTGAAATACTTAACTCGCGTAAAAAAATGATTTATGGAATATTTATTACCTTATTAATTTTACTAATAGTAACAAAAAAAAACTTGAAGTTTGAAAAATACTGGGTTCATTTTAAACAGCCATAAATTGGCGCGTTGTGACGTCAACACCCTGAAATCCAATCACAGAGGGTGTCTCTGTTCAAGATTGTTTATTAATCTTGGTCTCTGTTAACATAACATAACCTCTATTTGTTGACAGCACTCAGCACTTTTCTACTTTAGGTAAATTATCAGCGGCACCTTTAACATATCCCTCTTCCACTTGATTCCATTTTGATTGTAGAATTAATAAAACATAAACCAGAAACTGAGAAAATAATATTTTCACTCCAAACAATACAAACATAAAAAAATAAATTTAACGTTTTAGGTTAGTCATCTGATGTGTAATGTCGGTGAAGGTTAAACCTAAACTACAGTACAAAATATTAACGTCCGACGATTTCACGAATAACTTGTGCGGCATTTATCTGGATTCTGATTGGCCAATATTTACACGTCCACTACTTTAGGCCAATCACAGTACAAGCATTACAAATTGAAATTCTGAGAAGTTCTAGAGGAAAGCCTTCTTTAACACACAGTTAGAATCTATTACAAACTAATTATTGGTTTTCCGGGTAGATACGTAATTCTGGCGCGTAAAAATGCCCGTTTTAAAAAGCAGTGAAATTATCAGCAAGTTGTTTTAACGATATTTTCTTAGAAATAATTCTTATTAGAAAAGTAAATTGTTGTAAATTAATAAAATGTTTTATTATATCATTTTCACGACACAAATTGTTAAAATAAAATTAGTGGGAAAATCCTATTATACATTTGCTTGACTACATCTCATATACAAGGGCATAAAATTATATCCGGCGCTGCCTGCTGTATACTATTGTAGATAGGCATGGCAATGAACATCCCTTGGTAAAGACGCTAAACTGACATTGGATGAACCTCATAAGCCTGAGCCAGGTTTCGTAGCCACCGGGTGTGTACACTTCAAAAAAAGAAAAACAATGCACAAGCCAAATTTTTCAATATCAATCTTACTACATCTACATTCCGTACCTCTATTTTGACATGTCCTTACTTTCCGCACGTCCTTTTTAATCCTTTTTAACTCTAATTTATATTAACGACACCGTTAGTGTAATTAAAAATCGAGCTTATAAGATGACTGGTAAATTCATATTTTATAGAGAGTAAATAATCCTGTTTATTTTTATCCAGTACTTACGATTTACGAATCAGAACATAATAACATCTAATCTCAGATATATAATTTATGATTGTAAAGGTCAAGGTCTTTATTCATTTACTGCAATATCCCTTCTGATATTTTGAATGCAATTAATAATTTGAAAATGTATCGATACCTTACGTATCCTGTGGAATACAGTGCGACAGGCTAAATCTTAAAGGTACTAGAATCCCGTTTCATGACATTTTTCTGTATGTATTTCAAAACGTTTAAGGGGGCGTTATCAAGGTCAAATAGTGCGTAAAATATCATCATTCTTATTTTATATCCTTCTTAAATACGAGCCAACAGAATTCAGAATTGATTTCATTATGTAAACTAACAAACTTAAGACAAGAACCTATTATAACTTATATTGTAATCCTAGGTATTAAGTTTCCAAAATGTTCTCCTCCTTGATTATTCAACGCGCCAGACCTGTCATTCATCCCAAATCGACCATAAATTGTTTTATATTCTACAAAAAGGTCTATTCTGTAAGGTAAAAGTTAGAATTTAAAGGAACTTTAAAATTTTAACCATCCTAAATGTGGTTTGGTATTCTGCAACAGAGAAAGTTAAAATTTAACGGGGTGTTAAAATTTTAACCAAGTTGAATGTGGTTTGGTATTCTGTAAAACTTCTTTTGTTGAATTCTTTAACCTGCTCCAGGAAATTCATCAGTTAAAACATTATTTTTAGCGATAGGTGAACAGTACCCCTTAAAATTTAATTTTGATGGTTTATTACATCTTTTAATAGTTGACAGCGCAGAAAATGAATTACAAAGGTAAGTCAAGGAAATACATATGCATAGCTGAAGTTTTTGATGTAATAACCGAACGTCTTCTGATTACTTGGATTAAATTTACAGTTTCAATTGAAGCCAGACAAGCCGCAAAACGGGGATTAGCGGCAATAACTGTATCATTCTCTCACCTTATTGGTGCAGTAGATGGTACATAAATACGAATAATAGCGTCAAGTGCAAATCATCCAATAAATCTTGGACAACCTTACTATTGCCGGAAGAATCTTTATGCCATTAATACTCAAATTATTAGAGATTCTGTGAATGATACGACTATCTGGATGACGTCTATAAATTTTCTTTGCCAACTGGTTCCAAAACTTCAAAATGAATCTTCCTGTTCATCAATTCCGGCTTCTGGTACAGAAATGCCTTCAATGATTATTTTCGCAGACATCACTACAATTCGCTCTTCTAGGGCTATATTTCTTTCTTGGGCCCCCACCTGTGCCCACCTCCTAGTAGTGCAGTACTCTGGCCTTTTTTCGAATGTTGGTCAATAATTCATTAAAAGTCTGCAAATCATTACAAACTATTTTGTTTTTTAAACAAATTTGTGTCGAGTTAGGTAATTATGCTCAAGTCCAAAAATGATTACGTCCGCAATACCTCTCTCCACTGTTTTGTTCGTTTGTTGGCATCCTTAAGTCTATTTAGCTTGTCCGCCAAAAAGCAACAACAAACTTCATACTTGGCGGTGTTAGTTTATCTTTATTTAAAAAAAAAAATTGTTTTTCTCTATATAATTGATCATATATTTTTTTATACTATTGTCACTCTTGGGCCCCGCGGTTTTTTGACTCGTATTTTGCATCACAAAACACAAAAGACAATTAAAAAAACGACCACAAGATGACAGTAACTCATTGACAATTGACGGCTGCTGAAATGATTATTACTCTCGGATTTGAGTGCATTTGCAACTACAGCTGGGTCTATTACGCCTACTTAAACGGATATGCACGACTATTTTAGAGGCTTCCTCTAAATTTAATTTTTTAACGATCGGGTTAAATTTGAAGTTGTAGAATATGAAAAAAAGGTTAAAGACATAAATTTAACACCCTCTTAAATTATAACTTTTACCTTACAGAATAGACCTTAAAGGGACTGAAATGTTCAAATAAAGTATAATACGATCTAGCATAAAATACAATGAAGAAAAGTGAAAAGTCTGTATAATATTTGCTCCTATTAAAGTTTAATGTCGAATATGAATTTGTTAAATTTCGTGTAAAATAGTTAGACGCGTGTCAAAGCAGGGTCGGGCTCATAATTTTTCATTTTTAGTGTTTGAAATAGCCTTAAACTTGGTTTAATTATTTGCTCATATTAATGTTAAGAAATGACATTGTCATTAAAAGTATTGCTGATTATATATTTTTGGGATTAATTACTTCTTATTGGTTAAGATTGATGGTATTTTGATAGGTAGTTACTATGTTTTTTTTACGATTAAAACATTTTTATAATAAAAAAATTTAAAAAGATGCACTAGTTGTATTAATTAGAACACTACAATTGCATTCAAACTTACTGCACAATTCCCGAATTAATAAGTGAATAATATATTAAATCTTGGAAGGAATTAAGGTGATAAATTATGTACGATTGTCGGTTTTAGTAAAACTGCAAAATGGTACTTTTTGTTCACACATTTATATTGGTGTAAACTATTTTATTTTTTGCAGTCCACACTCTAACAGTGCGCTATTGTTATTTAGTACAGTCATTCAACGTTAAAAAGGGGCCAAATCTCCGAAATCTGAAGTACTGCTCCGATCTTCTTGAAAATTTAGAATTAAGTTCATCTTACCCTCCTCTTCAAACCTGACTTGGTCGCAAAGTGTGCTTTTTGTTTTTAAGGGGTGAAAACTACCCCTTACTCCAATAAATTGAAAACTAATAAATTAACGCAGTGATGGGCCAAAATTATGTTCAAATATGTTAAATATCAATTATTTTTAATCATGGATCTAATATTTCAATATTTTACTATTAACTACCCTTAAAAACAACCCCTCACACGAAAATTAATAAAAAAATGTGTTTAAAAAGCATGAAACCTTTTTATTTTGGATCGTAATAGGAGAATTTTTCCCTTTAAGTATAAGAAATCTGTTACTTCATTTTTTTAATGATGCAACCCCCAAAAGCCACCCCTAACAATAAAACTTCGGAAAAATTGAAAACTAATATATGGAAGCAGTGATAGGTTATCATTATGTTCAAATATGTTAAATATTTGTTGTTTTTTTATAATGTAACTAATATTTCAATATTTTACTATGTAACTACCCTTAAAAACTACCCCTCACACAATTATTAAAAAAACGGCTCAAAAAGCATAAAATCTTTTTATTTTGGATCTTGAATAGAAAAAATATATTCTTTAAGTGTAAACGACCTGATACATCATTTTTCAATAGGATTCAACCCCTAAAAACCACTCCTTACAATAAAAATTAGGGAAAAAATCCTTTTGAAAGCTCCAAGTAGTGGAATACGTAAAAAAATGAAAATAAATTGCTGCTTATGATATAATGAAATTTTTCTAAAATTTTCATCCCTTAAAAACATCCCTTTCAGAAAAATTAAACTCTTAAAACTTCACATTGTAATTATAATAAAAATATTTATTTTACAATATTAAGATGATTTTTAAAGTGAATATTAATAATTTAATTTTGATTTTCAAATTCATCCATTTCTTCACTATCAACTTCCTTTTTTTCTTGGTCGACTGGAGGACAATTTTGGCAACTGTCACCTGAGCAAGTGCCGCAAGTTGCATTGCAATATAATTCAAGTTTGCGACACCCACAAGTAGAGCCACACCCTTTTTTGCAATTGCAAAATATCATTTTTAAAAGTTCTTCTGGTGCAGGCATATCCTTCATTTTGTTAGGTACTAATGTACCATCGACTTTTGTCCATCCCCAATCAATAAAATGAAGAGTTTTGTTTCCCAACCAGATTTGCATTTGTAAGTAAACCCTTTTGATATGCTCATCTAGAGCACTTATATTTGGTACTAAAGATGCCAATTTAACTGCATTTTTTTTTGTTGTGGCTTTCACAAAAGATTCGTAGCGCATCTTCTCGAGAAATGCGGCATAATCTTCGACATTATTTAATGTTTTTGGTTTAATGGTTTGGTCTAGAAAAATGTATTTAGTTTTTTAACGATAACTCGGCTTCCTTTTAAGCTTTTTGCATTCACCCACACATCATTTTGTAGGGAATTTCTATAAAGTCATGATGATTGCAATATTTCTACACCCTTTCGTTCAGAGAATTTTAAGGTTGAAGGGCTAAAAAGAGGTTTTCTTCGCATAGAAATCAAAGCTTTAAATGCCCATATCTCGCTTAATTTTTAAGCTACATGAATTTAGCAAGAACAAGAAGATAGTAATAGTAAGAAGAAAGCTAAATTTTTAAGAACACTTTTTTTCGTAAAACCATTATTTTTTGAGTTATTTTGAAAAACAACGTATTTTTTGAAAAATTGAAAAAAAAAATTTACTTAAAACAACTTTTTTCAAAATGTACATTCTCTAAACCATTCAAACTTTTGGAACGTATTACTGGGACATAAATAAAGTTAATTTTTCATGGGCTACGGTTAATTTTAATTTTGCCGCTCATGGCGCCAATTTAATTGTCAATTTTTTTTCAAAAATTCCAGAGACTTAACTTATTTTCGCCATAACTTCCTTAATTTTCATGCTAGAGGCTTTTATAATAGCTTATTTTAAAGGTCTAAAGGGCACTTTAAAAAAAGTTATGAACATTTTCTCTGAAAAATTACTCATTTTTCCGTTATTTGAGTTTAAATCTTTAGATAAATTTACGACAAACAAAAATTCGTCTTCAATGACTCATAAGTCGCTTAATATGACCTAAAACGTTAAAGAAAAACCGACGAATCGCTTTGTTTTTTTATAATCTTCAATTTTGATCAGAACAGTTTTTTCCAGAAAACGTTTAATTTTCGAGCTATTTACGAAAAACTGTTGAAAAACGTGTTTTTTATTGGAATTTTCAATCGCGAATAACTCAGAAATTATTAGGCTGTATAAAAAACTTTATACTACATTTTCTTCTTAAAATTTGATCCTCTATCGAATTTTTAAATTTTCACCCCCGAGAAAGGGTGGCATTCACCCCCGGGGTGGAAGCACATATCGGCACTAAGTCAGGTTTGTTATTTGCATCTTTTTTGAGCTACTGTCAATATTTCAAACAAATCGGTTGAGTTGATCAGATTTCGAAGGTGAATCGGTTTATTGATTGTACTAATAATTGTAATTATCATTTTCAAGGAGTAAAGTGCAGATCTCTTTTACTCCTCGAGGGACATAACCCATTTTCTATACTTTAGTACACGAAACTGACAATTAAAATAGCAATCCTAGATCACAGAATACTAAAACATTGTTTTTAAGATGGGAAATGCTCAAAAGTAATTTCTATTTTCCATTATGGTACAGATTGTTATTAAGGGTGTACAGAAAAGTTTCTACATGGCTCACTAATTTCCTCTTTATTAAATAACTATAAACATTTATTAAGTATTACACACAAACATAAATAAAGTCTCTACATTTCCTGGTGTTCTAAATACCTACCTATTTATTATTCAAACTATACTTATGTGTTCCTGATAGCTTTTTTTTTTTTTTAATACATTTATTTAATGTCGGCCTATTTCCGCTACTGAGGCCTAACACCGACGCCTGTAGACGAGCTACCCCCAACCAGGAATTTTGCCGAACCGCTTCCCTTAAGAAGAGTAGGGATCTTTTACTTGCCTAACATTTAATAGACAAGGGACCGACGGTTTTACATCCCCTCCAAAGGATGGTATATCTCCTATACAACCCTCGCCTAAGGTTGTATAGCTTCCGCGCATACACTGATATACAAGCCGCTGGAAGATGTGTGAGGCGAGAACGCGGTTTCCGTTGGAATGGTCACCCATCCAAGTACTAACTGCGCCTGTCGTTGCTTTACATCGCATACCGAAGTATGTACATAGTAAAGACGCACCTACGCTCGCCCCTTTCCTGATAGCTAAATTCGGTGATTTACTAATATTTCGTCTTTTATACCAACTAAATACGCGCAACCCACAATACATCAAGTTTCTGACATTTGACTTTAAAATTTTTTCCTAGTTATATCTATTCCCATTTGACTAAACCAAATAGATTTAATAATACAGCTGATATTGAAGATATTAACTAATTTAACAAAATCTGATCACAGAAAAAAGGAAATAGCGGCTAAGTTCGAAATATTTGACGGCTGTTTTTCTTGATTGGTTGATATCAGATGAAAGCATGTAAATGTGGTGGTTGATGGCTTGATATCCACTGCACCCTAATTCAACCATCACAGCAACATGTATTCCACTAATATATTAAGGTCCATAACCAACAGTCTATATATTCTTAATTTTTCAGGTGAAAGCCCTAGGAGATCTTTGAATTTCAAAGATGTCGTCAGGAGAAGATTGCCTATATTCGGCTGGCTGCCTGGCTATACAATCGGATTATTCCTGCAGGATTTACTAGCTGGATTTACGGTAGGACTAACTGAAATTCCACAGGGTATTGCCTATGCCCTGGTGGCAGGTGAGTAAGAATACCTTCAACATATTAAGAATGCTAAATTGATTTTTTGTAAAAAAAAATTGTATGGATAAAGAATTGTTTTGTTTAGTCTGGGAAATGAAATGTAAAAATTTTATCCCGAAACCCACTCGACGTAAATCAAAAAATAGATTCATAAAAATTCATAAGTTAATCTGGCTTGGATTAGTGGATAAGATAGCGGATGGATTTTTTATATCTCGTACAATTTTAATGGCTTTGACCCTGTTGTGTCTAACTAATTGTCTCAGTTGTACTATTTCATTTTTACATGATTATAAAAATCTGATTATATTAAACTATTCCGTAGTATGAATAAAAACAAATTGCGAATAAGGATTTCTTCAATACGGATAATCTATGAATACAATGTTTTAAATAACTTATGGTTTTTTGGCTATTTAAACAAATATTTCGATTTTGAATTTTTTTTGTGGAAATTCGCATGGTTAAATTGGGTGGCCACCAAAATAAGCTAATCTCACCCCATGTGCCTTTTTTCTATAGCCATATATGAAGGGTAACGTGTACTGTAGACAACCTACAATATAGCAGGATTTAGAAAATATTGATTTAGATAAAGTATGCAACAAATTACGCCTGTAGTAAAGAACTATAGTTTTTACCACAAAAAAATCTTTATGCGTCCTACGAGTAGAGTGGCTTAACCTCTTCGCTACTACCTACGAGTGTACCAAACTTCGATTTGACAAATTCTGCTCGAAGGAAATATTTTCACTCCTAGTTCTCACCCCTAAAGGCGAATATGTATACCGGATATTCGATTTTCCTTATTTTGAAGGCAGTTAGTATATTATTGTCACTGGATCAAATCTCAGCTTTCTAGCTACCGGGCAGTCGAATGAACCAGATTTTAGATTACTTTCACTAATAAAGAAGTGAATTTAAAAACGCAAGGTTTATATTTTTCAAAGAGAAGAGAAACAGTTTGGTTTTAAAAAAGCCTTCGAATGCAAATTCGATCAATTACAATAAATAGAATCGAAATAAGTGGTAAATGAACTTAATGTTATATTTCAGGTCTTCCATCTCAATATGGGCTCTACAGCGGTTTCATGGGATGCTTTATTTATTTTGTCGTGGGAAGTTGCAAAGACATTAACATAGGACCCACAGCGATTATGTCGTTGATGATACAACCCTACGTGACGACTATGGGCGCAGCAGGATCAGTATTGATATGTTTCTTGTCTGGGTGTATTATTTTTACATTAGGACTACTCCATTTAGGTATGAATTTCCCTTATATACACGTTTGTAGGCTGTATACAGGGTGTCTCACCGGGAATTGAATCGATAGATATAGAGAAAAGTACGCATCAAAAAATTTTGAAAATTTAGATAATTACTAATGTCGGTGTGGCCAATCCAACTAAAATGATTACAAGCAGCTGGCACACCCGCTTATACCGGAAGTCGATACCAACTTGCTTATTTCAAATGGAACACCCTATATATTTTAGGATTTTCGAAAAGAGCATATCCTATACCTAAACCTAGCCGTTTCAGAGATATTTGACATTTTATAGAAAATTTGACAGGTGCAACGGTTTGCAAGAACCGTTATAACTTTGTTCGTGTAAAAGATGCTCATTTGCTTCTTGTCCCGTAAAAAGAACACAAGGAGAACTACGTTCTACAACTGAAATAAATTCAATAATATCATACCAAGTGTTCCGTTTTTCGCGTTACATTTTGTTAACTTCAAACCGCGAGAACTTGTTTAGGTCAAATAGAACACCCTATATTTTTTTACGTCAAGTTGTGTAAAATTGAATTCTCTTTTTTCTGATATAAGCATTGTGGGGGCTAAAGTTACAACTTTTTGAAATATTTGCGATATTATTAGAAATTCATGAATTGTTGTAATCATTTCATCAAAATAGCCATGATTAGAAACAAGCAGTCATTATCTTATATCAAAAAATGCCAGCACGTTTAAATTACACCCACGAAGACTTTTTAAATGTGTTTATTATTTATGGAGAATGTGATAAAGTAATATCAAGAACTTGCAGCACATTTGCTACTCGATATCCAGAAAAACGGAAACCGTCACCAAACACTGTAAAACGCATACTGGAAAATTTTAAAAATTATGGCTCTGTCAAGGCAAAAATGCAAAGAAGAAAGCCTATTGTTGATGAAATAGTCATTCTGGGATATTTTCATGCATTTCCAAGGATGTAATTAAGACAAGCTGCTCTGGAATCCGGACTATGCAAGGATTCAATTCACAGAATCTTATTAAAACATAAGTTTCACCCGTTTTCATTCCATATGGTTCAAGGATTAAAAGAAACAGATTTCCTAAGAAGACATAATTTTTGTGAGTTTATTCTAATAAGGTTTGAGGGTCACGATTCTTATTTGGGAAATATTATATGGACAGATGAAGCAAAATTTAATAAAAATGGACTTTTTAATAGACACAATTCGCATTATTGGAGTGACTCAAATCCTCATATGTTCAGAGAGCGAAACTTTCAGGAAAGTTGGCAGTTCACTGTTTACTGTTCCATAATAAACGATAGAGTGGTGGCATTACAATTTTGTCAGGAAAATTTAAACTGTAAATTAAATTTTCTCTTCTGCTAATATGTATAGGTAAATTTTTTTTTTTTTTTTTAGGTGAAAGATATCTGAATATCTTACGAAATTTGAATAATAACTATTTAGAAAATTTACCCCTCGCCGAACATAGAAACATTTTTTATCAGCACCTCCCTCACATAACGCATATTTAATTAATAATTATTTACAAGAAACTTTTTATGATCAATGGATTGCCAATAATGGGCCTTTCTAATGGGCCTTTCTTATGGCCTCCTCGCTCGCCGGATTTATCAGTTCTGGATTATTTCATTTGGGGAACTATTAAAAATAAAGTTAATGGGAGCCCATTAACAACCATTGAAGATTGTATGCAAAGAGTAAGAAATGCATTTCAAAACATATAGGATTCAATTAGAAGAGCTACCCATGAGGAACTAATCCGAAGGGGCGAAAAACGTGTCGAGGTTCAAGGGCGGAATTTTGAGCAATTATTAAATTAAAATGAATACAGGGAGTTCCATTTGACCTAAACAAGTTTTCGCGGTTTGAAGTTGACAAAATGTAACGCAAAAAACGGAACACTCGGTATGATATTATTAAATTTATTTCAGTTGTAGAACGTAGTTCTCCTTGTGTTCTTTTTACGTGACAAGAAGCAAATGAGAATCTTTTACACGAAGAAAGTTATAACGGGTCTTGCAAACCGTTGCACCTGTCAAATTTTCTATAAAATGTCAAATATCTCAGAAACGGCTGGGTTTAGGTATAGGATATGCTACATATTATCGACTCAGAAATTTTATGCTCTTTTCGAAAACCCTAAAATATATAGGGTGTTCCATTTGAAATAAGCAAGTTGGTATCGGCTTCCGGTACAAGCGGAAGTGCCAGCTACTTGTAATTATTTTAGTTGGATTGGCCATACCGACATTAGTAATTATCTAAATTTTCAAAATTTTCTGATGCGTACTTTTCTCTATATCGATCGATTCAGTTCCGGTGAGACACCCTATCCTGTATTGTAAGAAATTTTTCTGACTTGAAAATTTTAAATTATAAACTGTTTTATAACATTATGGACGAAATAAAGTAGACAAATTGAAAAAAAATAGTAGGGATTATTTGGAATCTAACTTAAAATCCCGATTCCCTAGTTTGGTCGAAAAAAAAAAAAAAAACTAAAAAGTTCACCCCAAAAAAATATGAAGTAAAATTAATTTGGTTATCAATGTTCTCAGTCCTAAAAAGTAAATTAACATTTTTTTTCAAATCCAACGAGAAATAAAAAAAATTACTAGGTTGTTACCATTACAAGTGAAATATACTGTATGAAAAATGAACCTAATTATAAATAGAAATAAACAACTTATTTGTAGTATCGGCGCAGCATTAATACACAAAATTGTTAATACTTAAAAAAAATTACAATATTTTTATAATGGGTTCGTTGAACGCGGAATTTGTAATAGTAAATGAAACTAAATCATAATTACTGAAAATGTGACTAGATATTTTATTATAGGGGAGTTAATGAAGCTATAGAAATGACAAACCTCCTAATTTTCGTTCAGTAATACGAAACTTTGTGTATTAAAAACTATGGAGGTCAAAGTCTATAATCAGTGATGAACTAGACTTGTTGTCAGTTTACCCGATGATCCCGATTCAAAAAATTGTAGAGATCACAAATAAGCAAAAACATCACACCATAGGTCCCGATATATTATCTACAACTTGCTTTACCATGGATATCAGCCCCGCTAACACATATTAGTAATATATCGTTCGAATTAGGTATTCTACCTCCTCAATGGAAACTATCTTGTATTAAGCCCATACAAAAAAAAAATCCAAAACAACTTAAAGATCTGCGCCCTATTAGTCTGCTCTCGGTTCCTCTAAAAATTACGGAATCAGCTATATATGAACAACTGTCTGAATATGTTTATCAACACTCAATAATTCCTTCTAACCAGTCTGGATTCCGAAAAGGTTTTAGTACTTCTACTTTACTAAGTAATATAACTGACGATATCTTGCGAGCCATTGATACCACGCAAGTCACCTCCCTGACATTACTTGATATGACAAAGGCTATTGACTCTCTAGATATTAATTGCTTGATTCCAAACTAAGCTATTATGGCATATCTGGAAGTACTTTCTCCTGGTTTCAAAATTATCTCCACGGCAGATAACAGTTTACGAGTGTTAATACAGGAAACTCGATACTAACATCACATTATAGATCAGTTAAATCCGGTGTTCCACAGGGATCTATCCTTGGACCACTTCTTTTTAATATTTTTATTGCGGATGTAGCAAGGCTCCCGCTTAATTCAAAATAATACATGTACGCTGATGATATTCAACTAATGCATAGTTTCTCCTCTACAGAAGCTCAAATGGCTGAATTTTACATAAATAATGATTTACGTCTTATATACGAATGGACAATTCAAAATACTCTTATGCTAAATGCTAACAAAAGTCAAAATATTGTTTTTGGAACATCTCAGCAGCTATTGAATCTTAGAGAACTGAATATTCAAGTAAATAATGAGATCATTGCATCAGCCAACAACGTTAAAAATCTGGGTGTTAATTTTGATCCTTTATTAAATTTCTCTAATCACGTAAATACTATTTGTAAAAAAGCTTTTTATTGTTTAAAACAGTTATACTTTCAAAAAATATCTAGACACAAATACTAAAATATTGCTTTCTGAAATTATGGTTCTATCGCACTTAAATTACGCAGATACTGTGTACGGTCCCTGTCTCTCGCAGGAAGACAAATTCCGTTTGCAAAAAATTCAAAATTGCTGTGTACTGTGCCTCAATTTGGTCATATAACTCCACGTTTACGTGTTTTCAACTTATTAAATACGTGCTAAAGGAGATTTATACACATTGTAGGATTCGTATTAAACATTTTCAAAACAGAAAATCAAATTATCTATTTAATAAAATACATAGGCGTTCTGAAATCCACTATAGGGATCTAAGATATGTTGAAAATAAAGTTTGTATTCCCGCTCACAAAAATGCATCTTTTCGATCTTCCTTTTCATTCATAGTAGCATATATTATTAATAACCTGTCAGCTCAATATCACAACATATTAGTGGCAACTGTAAAATGTAAGTTAAAGGAAGACATTATCCTATGAAGATTAGAAAACTTTAATGTACAATTGTTCTAAATTAAATATTTTTTTTATATGTATAAATATTTCTGTACTCAGGAAGTGTTGTAAAGCAACATTGTTGATACACTTCCTTTTGGAAAAATGTATGTACCTGTACTGTTTTTTTTCAATAAACGTATTGTATTGTATAAGTGGGCTTTGTGACCCCTGAGGAAGTGGACCCCCATAACGTTAGACAATATGTTAAAAATGTTTACTTCTTTGTCTCCTGGCAATCAATATTTTTTTACCCAGTTCACCACTGTCTACAATATTAATATATCATAAATTTAGCCAATTTCATCGAAAGCCAGTCTCTGTAAGAAGAGTGCGGGTCCTTTTTCAGTATCAGTAGGATTACGGTGAATAATAATACCATGACTTGCCTGAATAATTGCCTGATATGCGTTTAATAATGTTTCAAAATTTATGAATTTATTTAAAAAGATAAGCCAAAAAAGCGATGTTATATTTACTAATCCATATAATATCAAATCTGCCACGAAGTTTATATTGTTTTATATAACTTTTATGATAATAATAAAGATCGCTTGTTGAGGAATTGTCGCGCATTGACTACTTGGCGCTTTGTATTGCGTATCTAATAAAAATATTTTGAGACGACATTCCTCGGCATTTGTATTTATATAGGAGTTTAGTAAATGTTTAATATAGCAAGAAAGAAAGATTTAGAATATCCTTGTATAAAAAATTATTGCCTTATAATGCAATAAAAATGTATATTTATTTACCCACTTCTCTGAGCATCTGTAATCTCATAACATTTAAACGTAAATTAAAAGCATGACTACCATGACCATTAGGTATGAAAAGTGACATAATAATATGGTACTCCACGGAATAAATAAATAATGCATTTATTTCCAACAGGCAAATGCCCAATTACAGGAAATATAGAATTGTTACAGAGAACATGAGAATATAATTTACAAAAAAATAAGAAAATATTCAAATACAAGAAGTAAGCTTAAAATATGAAATAGTATACATTTCAAAAAAGATATGACAAAAACATTAAAATACACAAGTGAGCAGAACATTATGAAATAAAAAAAGTAGACTTCTAAATAAAATGGTGAACTGGACCCTAACATTGTACATCCCATGTATTGGAGATAATGAAAACCTATTAAATGGCTGTTAAAATGCGGTAAGCCATGCATGCGGCAGTAAAGGTATATAAATATAAAAATAAAAATAAAGCAAAAGACATAGTATCAGAACGCGCATAGTAGGTGTATACAGGCTGTCCATTGTATCAGGGCCCTCGAGAATATCTCACTTAATATCGGTCGTACAAAAAAAATACTTTTACAAAAAGTCTGCCGATTTATATAACCTTCAAAATGATTTAAAGACATTTGAAATCCATGGCCTACTTTAAGGGTTATGGCGGAAAATATCGAAAATGGGAAAAACGTCTAGGCCAAATATCTCCGTTATTTGAAGAGATACGAGAAAAATTCTAAGGCGAAAATTTTTTGCAAAACAGAGTGTTTCAACGAGGTTTTATCTAATTTTTTTTTAAAACCGCTGTATTTTGAGGTTTACTCTTCAGGCTGTTAAAAAAATTATTTTGAAACGGGCGGGAAATGGCGCCATTAAATAGAGTATTTTTCTCCCTTTTCAACGATATATCACATGCCATATTTATTCATTGGTACTACGTTAGCAATTATAAAAACATTTTTTTAAAACCAATAAATTTTTTTTAACAAGCATTATACTTGCCGTGGAGAAGTATGATTAAATAAAACGATAAAATAATTCAATAAGTTGTTCAAATCTTTGCTATAATAAAACATTAACACAATTAAGAAGAATAAAGTAAATATTAATAATAAAAAGAATATAGCACACAGAACATTAATATTTATCTAATCCTCAAAATAATTTTTAAGATATCATATCAAGTGTTCAAAGTGTCCACCGCGATTTCTTATGCACAATCGAGCGCGGCGAGGCACTGCATTTAAAACATTACTCAGCATTTCGGGGGTAACTGTAATACATACCTGCTGAATTCGAGCTTTAGGCCCTCTACATTTTGCGGTGTCGTCGGAAATATCTTATCTTTAATATACCCTCATAGAAAAAAATCCATTGGGGTTATATCTGGAGAACGAGGAGGGGCATCGAATAAATCCATTGGTACCTATCCAATGTTGAGGTAAAATTTCGTCTAAATAATCTAGGCAAACCTGGTAATTGTGGGAAGGAGCTCCATCTTGTTGAAAATATTGAAAGTTGTGTCGATTCTCTAAAGGTAGGTCGTCTAAGAATTAATCAAATTAAATTCATTTCTCAAAAAGTTTAGGTACCTTTGACCACTGAGGTGACCATCATAAAAATAAGGACCTATTAAATTGGTGCCTAAAATACCTATCCACACATTTATTGAAAAACGATTTTGAAACCCAGTCGGTCTATGCCAGTGTGTATTTTCAGAAGTCCATTTGTAATGAATACTGCGATTAAAAAAATCCATTATTGGAAAAATTTGCCTCGTCGGACCAAAGTATTTTACTACATATTAATGGATCGGTACGCTTCTTTTCCAACAGCCACCTACAAAAAGTCATCCTCCTTGGTTTGTCCTCCGCTTGTAAATTGTGAACTTTTCTGGCTTTATAACACCGGTAACCATTTTTCTAGCACTTGTTTTATTTATATGAGAAGCAATTTGAATTTTTCTTAATAATGCTTCCAAATTTTCTGTATTTTTATTTCTTACATAATTAATAACTCGGTTTACCTTATTTACAATATCAGTAACACTGTTCAACCTTGTCTTCTTTAAAAATGAACCATTATTTTTCAGTTTCGTAGCTAATTTTCTGAACAGAGTTTTATTCGGCTGTAGTGCTTGTGGAAATCTGTTTCTATATTCTACTTGAGCTAATCCAGAGTTAAAATTGCATTGGCAATATGTAACGAACATATTATAACGATCAATGTGAGTGAAAATCATTTTTGAAAAGTCTAAATTCTTAAACGAGTGTGATTGAGTGAGAGTTTAAGTATTAACTGAGATGATCTGTCAAAAAATTAAATTGTCAACTCTGTTCATAGCCAACTATTTTAAAGTAATTGAAATAATAGCGAAATTATGAAATACAAACAAATGGATATTATACTTAAATTAATTGGTAAAGACATTTTAACTTTCTGATCAAGGAGTGACGCCTTTATGGAGGGCCTCTATACATTGGCATAACTGCGAATACTCTTTCCATCTCCATGTTGCTTTCTTGATTATTATTTTGCTTTTGTTACCTGAATTTACTTTATTCTTCTTAATTGTGTTAATGTTTTATTATAGCAAAGATTTGAATAACTCATTGAATTATTTCATCGTTTTATTTAATCATACTACTCCACGACAAGTATAATGCTTGTTAAAAAAAGTTATTGGTTTTAAAAAAATGTTTTTATAATTACTAACGTAGTACCAATGAATAAATGTGGCATGAGATATATCGTTGAAAAGGGAGGAAAATACTCTATTTAATGGCGCCATTTCCCGCCCGTTTCAAAATAATTTTTTTAACAGCCTGAAGAGTAAATCTCAAAATACAGCGGTTTTGGAAAAAAATTAGATAAAACCTCGTTGAAACACTCTGATTTGCAAAAAATTTTCGCCTTAAAATTTTTCTCGTATCTCTTCAAATAACGAAGATATTTGGCCTAGACTTTTTCCGCATTTTCGATATTTTCCGCCATAACTCTTAAAGTAGGCAGGCCATGGATTTCAAATGTCTTTAGACCATTTTGTAGGTTATATAAATTTTAATTATTTTAAATTTTCGTAAAAATATTTTTTTTTGTACGACCGATATTAAGTGAGATATTCTCGAGTGCCCTGATAAAATGGACACCCTGTATATATATATATTTTTTTGACGTTTAGTGTTCTCTTCGGCATTGAATTACATACCATAGCGTTGTTGGCTGCACTCTCTTAATTTTTATTCAAAATATGCCAATATCACACTTTCAGACACATTTTTAATTTCTTAGAATCATTCCATTCCATAAAGTCTTTATAAGCAGATTAATTTTGCTTGTAGCCCAATAAAATGGGACAAAACTTGTCGATTTGGATGAAATAATTCAGAACGAGCTGAAATTTTGGGAGAGGGCTTATTTTGTGGTACTTTTTAACATATCAAAAGTCCTCACTCGTGGACGCGAAAATAAGTTGAAAAAAAATTGTTTTTTCGCAAAAAACTCGAAATGTATCAATTTTACTGTAAAATATGTGCACATGATAATTATACGTACGAAAAATGCACACAATTTCGTTTTTTTAACTTCGTACTACCTATTGGAGCCGAGATAGATTTTTTGAAATTTTGACAGTTTTGCGACGCAATGGAAACGCGCGCGTTCTTCGCTAAATTCTCAAAAATGGTTATTCGGATGACAAAATGTTTCAAATGAAAGTTGTAGAGAATTCGATTACGAACAATATCCTATTATTTTTCACTTTCATTCGGTCAATATTGGCAGAAATATGAATTTTTAACCATCTTTATAGCGCGCTATTAGAACACTTGTTTCATGATAAAATCGATAAGAACTTTAAAACGATAGATCGTACGTATATAGTGTATATAATGTAAGTTAAGGAAAATCGAATTTTGAATTTGTTGGTGTATGCACAAAATCGTTTTGATAACGAGTGAATGGAGATAAAAGGGAAAAACATGAAAGATTGTCATTTTCAAGTGCATTTTGACAATTTTTTTGATTGGCTTTAGACAATAATTACACTAAAGGTTTTTTGAAAACAATTAAATTATCTGTAAAATGAGCTCCAAGTGACCTTCATACGATTAATGGTTCACGAGTTACAGCTGTTTAAAGCTATGAGCAAAAATTTCTTTTTTATTATAAATAAAGATTTTCCTCAACAATACTTACAATACAGCACCTGCAAATGAAAGAATAATCCTCTTTCAGAGTAAACTTCGCTTTGTATAGTATTTTCTTTAACACAGACGTTTATTATTATTTTTATCCTACTACAATTTTTTGAAAAGTGGTTCTCAGTTTGACCTCTGCATAAATTTGTTTGTTTATAGGTTCTTCAGAGTGGCATATAGAATGTTCTTGTTTACACCATATAGCAATTTGCCATGAAGAGTCTTATAAAATTCATAGAGGCATTCATAAGTTTTTACATCTAACATTAGCGCCTTCGCCAGATTTTTAAAAATAAATTTTAACAATCAACTAAAGAACGCAAGTTTAATAATAATTTAATAGTTGTGTATGCAACAGGCATATAAAGCATGATATTATAGAGCAGTAATACATTCAAGAAAGAGAAGTTTGGTCAACCTAAAGAGATTTATGCATGAGTTTGATACAATATTTTGTCAGTAATTAGAGAAAGAAAATTAAGGAAATTTCATAACTAGCATACACAATATAAATTTCAGAGTTATATAAAACACAAGTTTAACATTTTAAGTTTAGGTCTAGGTAACAAAAATTACCGTATTTAAAAGAAATGGTCTACACATACATGCAAATTTCTTTAAATTTTTTTTATTCGTGTAATAGTCGGTGATCTGTATCCCACTGTACATATTTCAAGCACCAACAGAGTACCTTTATCTGTGTTTTTATTTAATACATGTATAAATCTCGATTTAATTTGCTCAGTATTAATTTTATGATTTTTATGGCTGTAGTAATAATTTATGAATTTACAAATCGGCCATATCGCAGTTAATTGTGTCGAAACATCAGTCTGCGTCTGGAAATATGTGTATAGATAATTAACGACGTTTAATACAGCGTGTTTTGCTTAAAAGTGTCACCTATCTTGAATAAGATCGTAAACAATATGTACAAAATATCCCCTATTGTGTTTAAAATGTATTCTAAAATTCAAAATTTATATTTCTAATCAAATAAAATATCGAAAAGAAACTCCGAAAGAGTGCCCGATGGAAAACTTGTACTGTCGTGAGCAGAAAAAAATAGGACAACTTTTTTTTTCTAATGTAAATCTGTCTCTATTTGAATACGTAGTAGCCGAAATAAAACAGAAATGACTTTTAATTTATTTTGTATTTTAATGCTGTAGTTATTGCTATAGTAAATAATGGATGGTTAATGAGACAAATTGCACTGCGTTATAACATTAACAAAAATTTGGTGTGTAATATTTTAAGAAAGTGGAGAATAAACGGTACGATTAGTAGAAGTCCTAGATCAAAGGACAAAGGATACCCTACTTAAGAAGAAACTAACTATTAATATTCGTTATTGCGCCATTTCTATTTATAACTTCTATAAGTCTGTTTGGCATAGAATTAAATAACCTTATACAATAATCATTAGTAATAATATTTTCCCATGCATTATTTACTATTTCCAGTAATTCTTCGGCATTCCGTGGTCTCACATTTCGTTTTTGGATACTTCTTACGAGTAGTCCCCATACTTCTTCCACAGGGTTAAAATCTGGACTATGACTGGGCCAGTTAAGAACGTCGATGTTGTTATCTTGAAATCAGTTAGTTACGGTATGAGCAGTATGAACGGAACAATGATCTTGTTGAAATATGAACTCATTAGGAAACAATTGTGACACAGAAGGGAGCATAATATTGCCTAAAATCCTAATATACGCTTCACTATTAAATCGTTCCTCAATATGCCACAAAACACCAGGACCACGTGCCGATATCCAAGCCCACATATTGACAGAAAATCTACCACTTTTATCATTGTTAGATACATATTTCTCATCGAATCGAGTATCCGGAGGGCGGTAAACACGAATACGACCGCTGTGTGTTGACTGGAAAGTTTTTTCGTCTGTAAAGATTACATTGTCCCAAAAATTTACATCATGCGCTAAAAAGTCAAGCACAAATCCTACTCGAGCTTCTTTATGTTCAGCTTTAAATAAGTATTTCTGTGCTGCTGCATGACAGCGGAGCTCCGATTCTCTTACTCGCCGTCGACCAGTACTACTCGATCCAGGAAAATTCGTTTTTCAGCAGCCTGAATAACTGAGTAAAATGGATTTTCTACTAAAGCATTTACCAATTACAAATCTTGTTCTTGAGTTGATATCCTTCGTCGCCCTAATCCAGGATTTCTACTAATCGTACCGTTTATTCTCCACTTTCTTAAAATGTTACACACCGAATTTTTGTCAATATTATAATGCAGTGCAATTTGTTTCATTGACCATCCATCTTCTGCTTTAGCAATAACTCCAGATGTAACTAAATCGCTTATATGAGGCATATTATTTTTTTGCACGCTTGCAATAAATTATGACAACTAACTGACAATGCCACAAAAATTAAAGTTAGATGTACATAACAAGTTTTTGGCAAAATACCGTTATAAGACTAGTCATATTTTATTTTGCTCACGACTGTGCTATTGCGGCCGAAAGAAAGTAATCGGTGTTTTATCAACTTCTATATCATTTTCGAATAAATTTGTATAGTAAATGGGAGTTTTCACGTCCAGTTATGTCAATTATATTATATTGACAAGAATCATTGATTGGTGGAATCGTATTTAACCTTTTAAGAAAAACATTTAACAAATGTGCCGTCACTGAATATATTTACATTTATTTAGAACAGAACTTTTTTCTTAGAGAATTTCTTAAGTGGCATTGCTAAAATCCTTTGTACTTGATGCCTCGATTAAAACAGTATCTATTAGTAATTCAGATACGCCTCTCGTTTTAACTTACCTTTGACATCCCCTTTTTTCCCTACATCACTAAGAATATTGGTTATTTCAGGATTCGTCGTGGAATTTTTTTCATACCCAGTAATAGCGGGATTTACGACGGCTGCAGCTTTGAACATTGCTTCTTCGCAACTAAAAGGACTGCTGGGTATCAGCGGGAAATCTAACGCTTTTCTGGAAGCATGGATATCTGTGGTTGAGCATATCGGCGAGACGAGGAAGTGGGATGTCACATTGGGAGTCATAACGATAGCTTTTCTTTTCTTTACCAAGGTAACAATTTTTTCACTAAAGTAATACAGAAATAGTACATGTAAATATATATATATATATATATATATAATGTGCTGTTTTGCTATTATTGAACTTAATAATTTGCAGTACTAATCAAACTTTAACTTGTTTATTTCCAATAGTTAAACCAAAAAAAAACTTTAAAACCAAAAAGATCAAATTAAAATCTCTTACCTTTTGATCTGAAAGTATGTCAAATTTATTTAATGGGCTGGCTAGCTTATCTTTTCCTTTAGGAGCAAGTTCAAATTCAGTTCCTGTTTTAAAATGAAATTTTATTAAAGTAAAATTTTTAATCTGATATAAGTAATTTATTTTCCTTGATATTTAGATAATTTATCAGTTTTATAACAGGTTCGAAAGTCTAATACACTATTTAAAGTTTAATTTACACCCTTGTCCAAAATTAAACACACAAAACACCTTCCTTCTTCGTAGCTACACTCTTTTCTTTCCAAATCCAACAATTCTCCTTTCATTAATTCTTCATCTTATCTCGTCCTTATCTCCTCTGCAATTCCTATCCACAATAATACCTCTTCCTTCTTATTTACAGTCTATTTTTACTCTTCTTCGCTGATCTCCACAATTTCTGACTTTTTAATTCAATTTCAAATTATTAATTAATTCTTGTTTATTATTTTTCTTCTTCACTCCCTAATTTTCACTTGTTCTTTTTTTTCTTAAATTTGTTTTTCCAATTTTACAACCTCTCTTTTATCTGTTGTTTGTTGTTCTATATCACTCAATATCAAATTACCCAAAATAAACAAAACACCATATGAATTTTAATTAATTTCATTCCAAACATAACCTAACTTAAACTTGTCTTTCTCCAGGAAAACATTTACCAACTGTAAAAATAAAATTTCCTACTTAAAAATGTCAGAAATTATTTCAACTACAACTTAATAACTACTAACATAGATGTCAGTATCAAACTTACTATTGACATCAAATAAAAACTTAAAAACTATTAAAACAACTCTAAACAAGTATTAACATTCTAAAACACATACCTTTCGGATCTTTAGCTAATTTAAATAAATTTTGAAAATCATATAAAGGAAACAAACAAATTCAAACCCTGATTCGGCAAATAACACAAACATACAATCTTCGTAATCATCCAATATGCGAATACATAGCAATATATATTAAAGCATCATATCTCAGTCGCAAGCTCCTCTATTAAATCCTTATTTTACTATAAGGAATATAACCAGACTACAACCAACAGCTACTCTCCGGGCCATGTGCCCCGCCGAGAGCTGAATTACAAGTTACGAGCCTGGCGCGTTAAGTGTAATAATCGCATATTACCAACAAAATGCTAATGCTTCGATTGCAACAAACACCAGCCGAAAGACTGATCCTACTTAAAGGAGCTCTCGTGCCAGTCGTCGCATATCACTTGCGGACTACAGTTTCGAGCCGTTGGCTCTCGTCAGTGCAAGGTACGCATATGACGAACGACACGAGGATCCCTTGACTATTTGGTATATCTCAGTATCTTTACGATAGCGACATGTAAAATAGTAAGCAGGCACCATCTAGCGGTCCAGTGTCGAAAAATAAATAGCTTGACTGGGCTTAGCATAGTTCATGTCGGTTGAGGTCGTAAAGTTTTTGTTGCATTTTTTATTTGCAAGGAACCTTTGAACGATACTATACATCCGCATATTTAATACTATATTTTTTTCAGGAAATAAGGCGGTTTGGTACACTTACTTATCGCCCAGAATGGACCAGAAGAAGGAATATTCTAGGAATATTTATTTTCATGTTTTCTTTAGCCAGAAATGCAATTGCCGTGATCGTCGGGACTGCCATTGCATATTCCTTTCATTTACAAGGTTACACTCCATTTCAATTGACAGGTATTTATGACAATAAATTATTTATTTATATGAGCGTTACATACCAATCCGTAATTTCATTGTCTATACGATATTGTCGTGTAACGACAATTTATAGCCAGCCATTTTATTTATTCTCAAATACAGGGTGATTCACATAAAATTCTCCGGGCAGTTTCCGTATTAACGAAAAGATGTATTCAATTTCTGTAAAGGCCAGTCGTTAGGTGGCTATATTTTGTCGTTTAAATGTTGACAATGAAAGTATAATATTATTAAAATTTGTTTAATTCTGAATACTTTTTGAAGTATAGACTTTTGTGTCAAAACCAGTGGTTTTCGAGATAAATCGAAGAAAGGTATTCAGTCAACTATTTGGTAACTAGCAAAAAAATAAAAATTCGCCCAAAGGTAGTCACTACATACAATAGGTACTTAGTTTAAAGTGATTCGCAATATTTCAAATGGTTGTACAAAGATGGCGTTGAAGTGCAGAATTATTTTTCGATAGTTGGAACATTTAAACATAGCATACACGATACGGAACCAAATAATATACGTATAATTTTGTAATGACACATTTTTTAAAGAGGCCAATGTCTTTTAAATTATCTAATATTTCCTATTTTTAATTTTTTTTAAGTATAATTTTCATTAACTTCTGTATTGTTTTGTTAATTATATAAACTAGTGGTCCTAAGTCTAATTTAATAATATAAAGTCAAGTATGTTGTGTAGTAATTTACAGGATTATTCCGGAAAGTAGTTATTAAACATTTCTCGGGATCTGCCGAGCTTGAAGATCTGAAAATTCGTATAAAGAGGTTTTTGGGTATGGCAAATTTAACGAAAATATTTTGAACTTTGTGTCATTTCCTCTCATACTGGAAGTATTACCAAACTTTGTTATTTTAAATGGAACACACCCTGTATATTATTGCATATTTTGATTCCTCATAAAATTTTAGGACGGGGTTTGTGTACCATAATGTAACTTACTATTTTCTGAGATAATTAATTTTGACGGTTTCTGTACTTCGGAAAAAAATCGATATCTTCTATAATATTCCAGATTCAGAAATTTTCTATTCAAACTCATACAAGTATCCTACGGTCTAACCTAAAGTGTCCTTATCGTATCACAATTTTATACAGGGTGTTTTATTTTCACAGTTAAACATTATTTTAGTTAAAACGTTAAAAAGTCATTTTTTATAGATGGAACCTTTTGTATACTTTTACAGAATCTAATAGACTATTGAATTCTGCATCGATTAATATTACCGTTCCCTATGCCTATCTCTCTTGGTTTTCTCATCATAGACGAATATTTGTAAAATGTACATATATCAGCTTAGTTAACGATTAGTTCGCTTTATGAAAACCTTGCTAATTATGCACAATTTTAAAATTTCAGGTAACGTCGTAGGAGGCTTACCATCATTTAAGCCTCCCCCTTTCAGCACCACTTTCAACGGTACAGACTTCACGTTTTCGGACATGATGAGGGAATATGGAAGTGTGATAGTCTTCTGCCCCTTGATTGCTGTGATTGAACACATTGCCATCGCAAAGGCATTCTGTGAGTAGATAATTTAGTATCCTTATTAAAATTTTTGTCAAGTGCGCAACAAAGTTTTAAAAGTTGAAGGAGATTGTAATTTTGATATTGACAACATGTCTGAGGATCCGGTGATTATAAAACTAGACAAATAAGCCTTAATCAGACAAATATTTTCATTTTAATTTTACATTTATATACATAATATAAAACTCATGCTCCCAAGCACAATCCCTTCCATTAACAGATT
Source organism: Leptura quadrifasciata (assembly GCA_963675555.1). Classification (NCBI taxonomy): domain Eukaryota; kingdom Metazoa; phylum Arthropoda; class Insecta; order Coleoptera; family Cerambycidae; genus Leptura; species Leptura quadrifasciata. The sequence goes on from OY776679.1 coordinate 5,304,633, forward strand.
ATATTTTATTAGCTCTTTCAGTTGTTCAGTATTTTTTTCTTTATAGCAAAAGGACGCAAGCTAGACGCAACTCAAGAACTTATAGCCCTAGGACTGTGCAACATCATGGGCTCCTTCGTACAATCCATGCCAGTGACTGGTTCATTTACTAGGACTGCTGTAAATAATGCCTCAGGAGTGAAAACCACAGCCGGAGGCATCATTACAGGAGCTATGGTGTTACTAGCGTTAGGTTTTCTAACCTCAACCTTCCAATATATTCCGAAGGCCACTTTGTCATCTGTGATAATAGTGGCCATGTATTATCTGTGTGAATTTGAAGCCTTCGCGTTACTTTGGAGGACGAAAAGTAAGTATTTTTGGAAAGCTATTAAGCACTTAATACGAAAAACTATTCAAAATTGGGCGTCTGCGCGATCATCTAGTTCTTAAAATTAAGACCCAAATAGTTGTTTGAGGTACTTTAATATACAGGGTGTTCATTTTCAACCTACCCCCTAGACGTATCTCGAGACTGAATTGGAATATCGTTTAAAAATATCGTTATTGTTTTAAAGAGTAACTGTTCTAAAATATTTTCGAATTTTTATCACTTCCGGTTATACAGGAAGTCGATAACAACCTTGTTATTTTAAATGAAAACCCCTATTTTTGAATTCCTTATTCAAAATTAAAGATAAGTTTGCTAATGGAACCTTACATCGATTCTCAACTGTTTCTGAGTTATCATAATTAAAAAAAAAATTGTTGCGTTTCTAGAGTCTCCCTTTGTCGCGATTACCTTCAAAAGTAATTGATATCCATTCAAAGAAAGCGTAGTTGTCCCATTTTATAAAAGCGGTAACAAAAATTACATGACAAATTTCCGTCCAATATCGTTGATAAAATAATGCCGCAAAAATTTTCGAAAAGTGTCTGAACTATACATAGGCTTCGTTCTTATCTTGAAAAAATTAAAGTAATCTCAAAAAATCAGTATGGATTCCAAAGAAATTTAAACACAAGATCTTCTCCAGTCATTAACAGATAAAATTACATGTTTTTTTAAAGATTGAAAAAGTCATTGCTACCTTTTTGGATCTACAAAAAGCCTTCGATAGGTATGGTGTCACATTGCCAGTTATTGGACAAACTAAACAAGATGGGAATTAGAGGTATTGTCTACAACTTATTAAAACAATATCAGACAAATAGACCCCAGCAAGTAAAAATTAGCAACGATCTTAGCACTAAGAAAATAATAAAAACTGGAGCCCCACAGGGAACAGTCTTAGTTCCTACCTTATTCCTGCTATTTATCAACGATTTTCTGGACAAAAACCTTGGATGCAACATCATATGCAGATGACACTGTACTGATATGTTTGGGAACCGTCTTCAGTTTCCTAATCTCCATTCGTCTCTGTCTCTCCACATGTCCTCTTTCAAATCCCTCTCGCGAACTTCATTATTAATACCCTCTCTCCAGCTTTTTCTTGGTCTTACCTGTCTTCGTCTTCCTTGCGCGTTCCAATTTAAAGTTTTCTTTAGTATTCTGTCGTGTGGTATTCGCTCAACATGTCCGTACCATACAAGTTGTTTGGTTCTTATATCATCTACGCTGTCATGTGCTATTCCCATCACATTTCTTATTCTCTTATTTGTGACCCTTTCTCTTTTTGATTTTCCAGTCCATTTTTGTTGTTCTTAACATTCTTTCTGTCTTTTCTTTTATTGGCCATACTTCACAAACTGTGGGTTACTATACTTTTTACTATTCAATTATATATTCTTCTTTTATTTTCTTCTGTTATATGTTTATCCCATAAAATGCTATTCAAGATTGAAATTGCCCGTCTTCCTTGAGTATTTCTTTCAGAGATAGCTTTATCAAGTGTCCCGTCGTTGGATATTTCCATGCCCAAGTATTTATATTCATCGCAGCGTTTGATCCTTTGCCCGCCTGACAGAAGTAGATCTTGCTGTTGCCCTCCAATACACATATATTCCGTTAAACGTTACGTTAACCTCTAAGTCCCATTTTTCATATTCCTCAATAAGTATACGTGTCATATATTCCGTATCATTTATATTTTGCCCAATAACAACTTGATCGAAATGATAAGGTGTAGAGCGTTGATGTGCCATCTACCGGTATGCCCTTACGACAATTTCTTTTCCATCCCATTCATGCACGTTCCAGGTAAATTTTAAATAGTGTCGGGGATATACAGCACCCTTGTTTAAGTCCTTTGGTAACTAGAAATCAAGGTAACTGTTTCTTATTTTAATTCTAGATCTATTATTCACATATAAGGACTTTACTGCCTTTATCAATTCTATATTTATGTTGGTGTGTTGTAAAGTTTCCCAGAGTTTTACTAGAGGGACGCTATCATATGCTGTTTTTAAATCAACGTAGAGCATATGTACTTCTTGATTATACGCTATTTTTTTCTAAGATTGCGTGACTGTAAGTAAATAGTCAATTATGGACCTTCCCGCTCTGAAATCGGTCTGTTCTTCTGCCTCCATTTCACTGTACTTGTTGTCGATACGGTTTTTCAATATTTTTTCATACACTCATCTGGTACTTCCGCTTTGTTTATACATTTTTGAAACAGCTCTCTCAGTATATGGCGTAATTTGTCCGTGTCGTGTTTTATAAGTTCTCCAGGAATATTTCCCGGTCCCGGGGCCCTGCCGTTCTTTAATGAGTTACATATTTCCTCAACCTCTGATATGCTAATTCTTATTGGTGATTCTTGTGTGACTACATTGGGATTAGCGTTTTCTGTATCTTTGAATTCTTGTCGGTCGTCTGTTAGCATTTTTTCAAAATACAGGTTCCATGTTTGTGCTGATATTGGTGAGATAATACCTTTTTTCCGTTTCTGTCTGATGTTCTTGAGTAACCTCCAGTTTTGTGTGCTTTTTCTACCTCCTATATATGTCTAGAGTCTAGAGCACGTCCTCTCCCATCTTTAGTTCTTTTTTGTGCCAATCATTCTTCGTAATCTTGCTTGGGCTTCCTTATATGTCAGTTTGTCATTCATATTTTTTGAGCTTAGATATGTGTGCTATTTTTTACGTTTTTCTTCTATTTCGGGCTCAATTTCTTCGTCTCACCAATATGGTTTCTGCTGGTTTCCTCCTTTTCCATAACAGCCTAATGCTGCTACTGCTGTCGAATGCATACACACATGTATTCATACTGTTCTTCTATATGGTCAAAATCTGTTCTTTGTAACTTGTTTAGTCTAGTTTTGTATAGTCTTCTCGTGCTCTCTTCTTCTAAACTACTTAGATTGTATCTTATCTCTGCTTGTTTCTCTCCTTTCTCATTTCCTCATCTCTATGAGTAGTTTCATGTTGATCTTCTGTTCTTATTGGGGCAGCTATTTTAGTTTTAAGGAAGTAGTGGTCACTGCTATAAGAAGCACCTCTATTAACTCTTACATCTATGAATTTTAAGCAGGATTTTTGTTTTGTTATTATGTAATCAATAATGGTTTTTAAGCTCCTTGTTGTCTGAATCCACGTGTATTTATGGATCTCTCGGTGCTTTCTACTCTACAGTTGAGATCTTCTAAAAGTATTATCTCTCTCGATGTTCCAATTTGTATTAATTCGTCATGTAATTGTTCAAAAAATAGCTCTATATTATAAATTAATTCGTCCTCAACATATATTCCTAATACGGATACTTTATATCCGAAATATATTTATTGATAATGAATACTGAGCATGATATGCGTGAGGCTATTATAGTTTATACTCACAACAAGAAACATATGTTTGGATCGCCGGTAAACCACCAATATGAAACAAGAAATAGAGGCCTCGTGCTATTACCAAGCAACACGCTTTCAACAGTCTTTATGACAAAATTATTTCGGTATTATCAATGCTCTAAGTGTATTACAGATGAAAATTTGATAATATTTGTTTTTATTATGATTTTATTCGCCTTAACTTGGAATATTTTGCTCAATACGTATACTCAACTAACGATGCTGATATAACTAGATATAGCTCTTCTCGGACTTATAGTTACTCTTGGTTCCAAACTGATACTCAATGACCACATATATGACGTAGGTATCAAAAGAAAAAATATACGTTTGTAGTGTTGATCGTTTTGCTTTAAAATTACTTAATAGCTAATCTAAAAGCTATCACTAAACTTGCCTACGAGATATTCTCTCCCTTTTATGACGGGTACTGTTTGCTTTTCTTTTCAGAATTGGACCTCATCCCTCTCGCAGTAACATTGCTCTGCTGCCTGTTCATTAGTTTGGAATATGGAATTCTAATCGGAATAGCCACGAATGTACTTTTCGTACTGTATTCGTCTGCACGTCCAAAATTAGACATCGAACATCCCTCCGGAGACGTGTACCTTGTCAAACTCAAAACGGGGTTGCATTTCTCAGCCGCTGAATACGTGAGGGAGAGCATTTTGCAACAGTGCGTTGCTCGAAAAGCTACCGTTATTGTCGATGGAAAGTATATAGGAAATTTAGATGCGACCGTTGCAAAGGTAAGTAAATTTTAATAATTTAATTTTGAAAATCGATCTACAAGGTTCATTTCTTAGCAGCTTAGGTAATATTCTCAAAGCGTTCTTTTGTAGAATAAAAACGCGTTGAAAATGGTTACTGGTACCCCAGTTAATGATACAATGTCGGATATGGGAATGAAAATTAGTTAATAATCATGTCCTTCCTATTGAGATACCGTTCCGATTGAGATTGAGATGTCTTCCCACTGAGAAGTCTTTATATAATCATATTTACACATTCGCTAAAAATGTTATATCATTTGACCAATACAAATTTAATAAGTTTCACACAACTACTGTCTAAAGTTGTTGATCAAAAGGGTCAAGTAGATGTGATATTTTATATAGGCTGTCCATTTTATCCCCGAGAATATCTCACTTAATATCGGTCGTACAAAAAAAAATATTTTTACGAAAATTGTGCCGATTTATATAACCTACAAAATGGTTTAAAAGACATTTGAAATCCATGGCCTACTTTAAGAGTTATGGCGGAAAATATCGAAAATGCGGAAAACGTCTAGGCCAAATAGCTCCGTTATTTGAAGAGATACGAGAAAAATTCTAAGGCAAAATTTATTTGCAAAACAGTGTTTCGACGAGGTTTTATCTAATTTTTTTCAAAACCGCTGTATTTTGAGATTTACTCTTCAGGCTGTTAACAAAATTATTTTGAAACGGGTAGGAAATGGCGCCATTAAATAGAGTATTTTCCTCCCTTTTCAACGATATATCACATGCCACATTTATTCATTGGTACTACGTTAGTAATTATAAAAACACTTTTTTAAAATCAATTTTTTTTTTTAACAAGCATTATACTTGCCGTGGAGAAGTATGATAAAATAAAACGATAAAATGATTCAATAAGTTGTTCAAATCTTTGCTATAATAAAACATTAACACAATTAAGAAGAATAAAGTAAATTTAGGTAACAAAAAAAATTTATAATAAATAGAATATTGCACACGGAACATTAATAGTTATCTAATCCTCAAAATAATTTTTAAGAAGATATCATATCAAGTGTTCAAAGTGTCCACCGCGAGGCACTGCATTTAAAACATTACTCAGCATTTCGGGGGTAACTGTAATACATGCCTGTTGAATTCGAGCTTTTACATTATCTACATTTTGCGGTGTCGTCGAAAACACCTTATCTTTAATATACCCCCATAGAAAAAAATTCATTGGGGTTATATCTGGAGAATGAGGGGGCCATCGAATACATCCATTGGTACCTATCCAATGCTGAGGCAAAATTTCGTCTAAATAATCTAGGCAAATCTGGAAATTTTGGGGAGGAGTTCCATCTTGTTGAAAATATTGAAAGTTGTGTCGATTCTCTAAAGGTAGGTCATCTAAGAATTCATTAAATTCATTTCTCAAAAAGTTTAGGTACCTTTGACCACTGAGGTGACCATCATGAAAATAAGGACCTATTAAATTGGTGCCTAAAATACCTATCTACACATTTACTGAAAAACGATTTTAAAACCCAGTCGGTCTATGCAAGTGCGTATTTTCAGAAGTCCATTTGTAATGAATATTGCGATTAAAAAATCCATTATTGGAAAAATTTGCCTCGTCGGACCAAAGTATTTTACTACATATTAATGGATCGGCATGCTTCTTTTCCAACAGCCACCTTGGTTTGTCCCCCGCTTGTAAATTGTGAACTTTTTTGGCATTATAACACCGGTAACCATTTTTCTTTAAAATTTTTCTAGCACTTGCTCTATTTATTTGACAAGCAATTTGAGTTTCTCTTAATGATGTTTCCAAATTTTCTGTATTTTTATTTCTTACATAATTAATAACTCGGTTTACCTTATTTACATTATCAGCAACACTGTTCAAGTCTTCTTCTTTAAAAATGAACCTTTATTTTTTAGTTTCGTAGCTAATTTTCTGAACAGAGTTTTATTCGGCTGTAGTGCTTGTGGAAATCTGTTTCTACATTCTACCTGAGCTAATCCAGAGTTAAAATTGCATTGGCAATAAGTAACGAACATATTATAACGACCAATGTCAGTGACAATCATTTTTGAAAATTCTAAATTCTTAAACGAGTGTGATTGAGTAAGAGTTTAAGTATTAACTGAGATGATCTGTCAAAAAATTAAATTGTCAAGTTTGTTCATAGCCAACTACTTTAAAATAATTGAAATAATAGTGAAATTATGAAATACAAACAAATGGATATTATACTTAAATTAATTGGTAAAGACATTTTAACTTTCTGAGCAAGGAGTGACGCTTTTATGGAGGACCTCTATACATTGGCATAACTGCGAATACTTTTTCCATAGTTGCTCCATGTTGCTTTCTTGATTATTATTTTGTTTTTGTTACCTGAATTTACTTTATTCTTCTTAATTGTGTTAATGTTTTATTATAGCAAAGATTTGAACAACTTATTGCATTATTTTATCGTTTTATTTAATCTTACTTCTCCGCTGCAAGTATAATGCTTGTTAAAAAAAAATTTATTGATTTAAAAAAAAATGTTTTTATAATTACTAATGTAGTACCAATGAATAAATATAGCATGTGATATATCGTTGAAAAGGGAGGAAAATACTCTATTTAATGGCGCCATTTCCCGCCCGTTTCAAAATAATTTTTTTAACAGCCTGAAGAGTAAATCTCAAAATACAGCGGTTTTGAAAAAAATTAGATAAAACCTCGTTGAAACACTCTATTTTGCAAAAAATTTTCGCCTTAGAATTTTTCTCGTATCTCTCCAAATAAATAATATTTGGCCTAGACATTTTCCGTATTTTCGATATTTTCCGCCATAACTCTTAAAGTAGGCCATGGATTTCAAATATCTTTAAACCATTTTGTAGGTTATATAAATCGGCACAATTTTCGTAAAAATTATTTTTTTTGTACGACCGATATTAAGTGAGATTCTTGCGTGCCCTGATAAAATAGACATCCTGTATATACCGATTTCTCGAAAGCCTTTGATCGTATTGATCACAAAATCTTATTAATCAAACTAGAAGAACACTCTTTCTTTCGCTCATATTTGACAGATCGTCTCCAGTACGTTACATATAATAGTTTTAAATCAAATCAATACGCGATTACCTCAGAAGTTCCACAAGGATCTAAATTGGGTCCTCTATTATTTTGTCTTTCCATTAATGACCTGAGTAATGTAATCGATTGTCATAAACTGTTTTTCGCAGATGACTTAAAAATATTTTGATCAATTAAATCAGCTGACGACTGTAATCTACTGCAAACCGAGCGATAAGGTGGTATATTAATGTAACAAAAATCATCTTAATTTGTACATCTTCAAATGTAAAGTCATGACTTACTCCCGTAAAGTTAGCATAGTTATATACTACTATCAAATTGAATCGCAGGGTCTAGTTCGCACCGATGCAATGAGAGATTTAGGAATTTATTTTGATTGTAAATACTACTAATTTCTAATCTTCCATTAATAGGTAATTCCTTATTACTCAGCTTATTTTATATTCTATTAACTGAATATTCATATAATAGGTCAAAATGGCTTCTTGAGCCATATGTTAGATAATAATATAGTTATAGATATAGATGTACTTATAAGTAATTTTACTTTATTACTTTGTCCTGTAATTGGTTATGTACTGTCGGACAAATAAACGATTATTATTATTTCTTAAACGCTTATTCTGCTTTTAGAGCTTCAGTGTACTTAAAGAAGAACTGGCGTTGAGGGACCAGAAGTTAGTGTTTGTAAATTTTAAGCAATCTGTGATGGATACATGTGTCGGAGTAAATAAGCACTTGGACGAGTGTTTTAAGGATAGTCTAGAGCAAGTTGTTGAAGGTATGTACAATTTCAACGTATAATTTTATTAGACCAAGAGTTATTGATGTTTTGAAAAGTTGGCTGTTAAAACTTGTTTTCAGTTTTAATCAATTGCCCATAATGGTAACATGATTAGCGAAATGTTCGTCAAGTATTGTTCAGTTATTTTGGCGATCCTCAGAAGAATATGTTGATTTGTGTAAACTAGGTCTCAAACGATAATGTCTCCACGCTTCGGAGTTGGACCCCGCATAGGGTTTTCTCCTCACGCAGGAAAAGGACCGTGTAAGTTGAAGGTGGTTTGAAAGACGTGTTTAACCGCTGTCCAGGTTGCTTGAATGATTCTCCTAAGTCTAAGAGATCTAGATTGTCTGAGTAAAGAAAGTTTATAGAAGAATCCGGACCACTTCTTGGGGTAATCTATAACTTTTCAACTCCAGTAGCTCCTGGTCTATATAATTGACCAGATATTCTATGCATGGATCCAAAATTAAAACTGCAACTTGAGAAATGCCCTTTAAGTTTATGTAAAGTGATGGAACTTAGATTTTTTACGCTTCCTCCTCCTGTATTAATAATAATTTACGAAATAGTTAAAACATATTTTTTTAAGTATTACTCTCGTAATAATTATTGTAATGAAAAATTTAGTTTATTCGAAAGAGGGGGAAAATTGTAACATTTTGACGCAAAAAACAACATACTGAAATGTTTAAGACTTGGGTGTTGTAGCAATTTCGTAAATAAATAAAAACTATCAACAAATTGGCCTTGCTCGACTTTAACGAGGTACGACGCCCATAAAATACTTCTAATAATTAAAAAACATATATCACCAAGTCAAAAGGGGCCCCTACACGCTCAATTATATTGCGCAATATAATATTGCGGAATATTTTTTAACACAAACGATTCAATATTCTTGTGCAATATCTAGTAGTTTCAAAAGCAAATTGCAAAAGTTCAATAACAAATTCGCGGTCTTCAGTTCGCTTCGCCATGGTGACTGATACAAATAATTATTGAGCAAATTGTCCCTACACGCTCAAATAATGCAATATTGCGCGATAAATTTCAAACAAGCTCAATCTTTATTCAATACTTGCGCAATATACACAATATACTCCTCAGACGCACAATAATATAGCGCAATGTCAAATATTGCGCAATATAATTGAGCGTGTAGGGGTACCTTTAAACACTTTAATATGTTATTCCTGACATTTTTCCCCATCGGTTGATCATAAAATTATCCCCTGAGAAATAAAATCCAAAAGATGTGAAAAATTGCTCTAGATTTATTGTAGTATAAATTGATAGGTAGTAACTAAACATTCAAAGTATTTATAAGCACACTTTTTATAAAAATCTTCACATTTCATTGCTTGGTAAATAGAAAGTACTAAGTTTAAAGAAACATTAACAGACAAACTGAAAATTATCAAACTTTTCTGCAGTTATATAAACATTCCAAAACATTACAAACATAAAAAGAAACCCACGAATTATTATACCTGGAGCCGAGGTGGAATACGTTACTGAAATTTAATAACTCTTTAAAATTAACTATGTACTCGATAATACCGTACAATCTGCAGAAGTTGCACTTTTTTTGGTTGTGAACAATTTCTACATAGAATAACTGGATAGAAATAATTTTAACAAGCATTTATTTATTATGACTCTTCTCTTTTCAGTTCCTTTGACTCTGAGGACGGACAACAACACGTCAGTATACTCAATGCAATAGTATTTTTATTATATTGATAATTTTACTTGTATATATTTTTATTGTTCATTTTAATTATAAATTATTTTATATACATCATATTTTATTCAGGATCATAAGGTTTTGTTCAGGGAAGACACGCTGTTTGCAGATTACATGAGAGGCGGAAACGGACCGTGAGAAAAATAATTTTAAACTTAGACAGTCGTGTAATGTGAAAAATTTATTTGTTTCGGCCGGTCCTCAAAGTTAACACCCACAGTAATTAGTAGGCCGGTCAGTAAAGACATCAAAAGTCGAAAACCTGTCAGTAATTACAACAGTTTCTAAATTTTGGGAACTGATTGAGTAAATTATAAAAGCAATAAAACTCATTTTTGCTGCTGTTTGCAAAGTTTGGAAAAAAGTTTTTTTATGGGTTTTCGAGGGCAGGAATCATGATGGAGGTGCTATTTTTCACCCTACCCCCCCCCCCGCGACTACCCCCAACGTATAATACCACCCCCTCTTCCATGCTGTCGGTCCTAGGCATGCGAAAATTCGTCGGATCGGGTTTTTAGGGGAATGCCAGGGAAACTAACAATTGCTAAACCACAGTTGATCCAAGCAGCCCCCGTGGGTTGAAACTACCCTGCTCGCAACACCGAAATCACTCACGGGTTTTCGACGGCGGGAATCACGATGGTGGTGTAATTTTTCACTCTACTCCCGCAACTACCCCCAATGAAAACAATACCCCTTTTTCTATAAACTATATGTGTAGCTCCCGGGGGTTGTTCAGGTCAACTGTCGTTGAGGAATAGTTAGTTTCCCTGATATTCCCATAAAAACTCGAATCCATACATGCTTAGGAGCGACAGCATAGAAGAGGGGACGGTTATTATACGTAGGGGGTAGTTTCGAGAGGATAGACTGAAAAAATACCACCATCGTGATTACCACCCTCAAAAACCCGTGAGAAGCCCGTTTTTCCGATTTTCGAACAATTTCGTAGGGTAGTTGTCGAGTTCGTATTTTACTTCCACGTCCAGTGGAAGTATAGTAACGCAAGAAAAAAATATTTTTGATGAAATAGACTTAAAATGTCATGAAACGTCGAAATTTTAAATTTGAGCAAAAAAAATTACTGTCTGTCGGTCTGTCTGTAACTTTTTTTGTGCGCACGTTTACTCTGGAACCGTTTATGGTATTGACTTGAAATTTGGTACACTTATGTATTGTAACGAGATCTGGAACTAGATTATATTTTGGTCTAATTCCGTTGAAGGGTTCGGGGGTAAATAGGGTAAATAAGGGTAAATAGGCAAAGGAAGCAGGTAAGAGTCCATAAAATTGCAATTTAGGGCATGTACGAAGAGTCAAGGTCTCAATTTTTTTTTCACATCAGCCACCATCGCCCCCCCCCTCCTCCGTTACCCCCCATAACAACCCCACACTATTATAAAAGGGAGTAAAAAAATTAAAATGTTATTAGTATGTATACAAGAACGAAACGTCGAAAAATTTTTCTGGCGTTAGCTATCCCTTCTACCACCCCCACCCTATTAATGAAGGGACTAAAAAATTAAATTGGGATTTAGTGTACGAGAACCAAGGGCCATTAAAATTTATTTTGGCATTAGCTACCCATTCCACTACCCCCATTGCCACCCCCACCCTATTGTTTAAGGGAATAAAAAATTAAATTGGGATTTAGTGGGTATACGAGAACCAAGGGCTTTTATTTTTTTTTTTTACATTTGCCACCCCTTCTATCACCCCCACTCTATTATTAAAAGTAATAAAATATTAACATGATTTACTGTGTATAAGACTTGGCTACAAAATCTGGATGTGGAAGTAGTGATTCCTTGGGCAGCGGTTTTTTTTATTTTTTGGGGATATTGCTGTTAGGAGCGAGGGTAGGTTCAACCTCCGGGGGTCGGTCCGGGGTGTTCCAGTGTAAATTAAATGAATTTATTTTTATTCTTAAAAAAAAATCGATCCGACGAACCCCCGCAAGCCCAAAACCAAGAAACCGGAAATTGGGGTGGTTTTTCCTTGATAGGGGCAGTACGCAGGGATTTCATAACTCGAAACCATCATCGTTTTTCATGGGGATGGAAACGTATTGCACAAGATCCTACAAACTTTTTATGTTCGGACCTCGTTAAATGGAATAAAGTCTCAATTATGCGCCCAACAACTTTGTAAATTTGCTAAATTTTCTGTTACTCGCAACAAAAATCACAAAAAGATAAGGGACCGACGGCTTTACAACCCCTCCGAAGGATGGTATATGCATCCTCGCTTAAGATTCTATAGCTTCTGCGCATACACTAGACAATTGGCGCCAAAATTAGAAAATATTTTACCTTGAAATTTGCTACGCACTTAACAGAATCAGCTCCAGAGATTTTCTTGATGAGCTACAAACCCATCTTCTTAACAGATTTTTCGCAGTGCTACAGAACTTTGTAAGAAAGTTTATTTCGGAAGTGGAGTATCACTTTCTAGGGTAGTTCTCAAATAGATAATTAACTTGAATTTCATTATTGTTTCTCAGGAGGACAACGAAATGAAACTATGGTTTTCCTGGTAGTTTCGAAAGGAGCAACTGAAATGTTTTCGATATTTGTTGTACAGAAATAAAGGCTTGGTCATAATATAGTTAATAACCCTACACGTACTTTTGAAAAGACCCACCAAATCAGAGACAAAAGAATCTGTGGCTAAATAAAAGTTTTTGATTGGCAGTGTAGATCTTTTAATCATTATTATTTGTAACAAATATGTGATTTTGTAAGTAAAATATTACCATTGTTTTAACTTTTGTAAGAGGATTAAAAGATAATGGGATTTTAGGATTTTAGATTTAGTAAAGATTAACAGTTTCTAGGTGAAAAACAAAGATTAGATATAGGTTTTATACACAGCGTCTTACTTAAACTACCAGATCTAGTGATTTTTTAAACACCCATTTATATGGGAGGGATGGATGGACAATTTATCAAGGATACACTGTTGTAGAAAAATAAACAATATGGTACCAAACACATAGATTGTTATGACAGAAACAGACTCGTATCTTTTTCGAAGGTAAAATGCGTTTCTTTGCAATAAGCCTCAAATTGTCTCCATATTGGATTTTTAGTATTTTTGGTATTTTGGTAGACGCATAGTAACTTCTTTTCCATCTAGGCTCTCCCACGCTCTCTTCAATAGCCTATCTTTGAGCCTAAGTGAATCCCATTGCGCCCATAAAGCTATCAGTCCAACACTTTTGTCTGAAACGTCTTTCCATTCCGGGCGGATTCCTTTTTCTTTCGCCCACAGTATAGGGCCAACTTCATTGTCGTTCAGTTGTTCTTTCCTTACAATTTCTTTCGTCCAGTCCTTCGGAAGCTCTACCTTAACCGCCTTCACTGTTGCCACAGCCTGCTGTTTCTTTACATCCGCGGCATTTACCCTCTTACAGCTTTATGAAGTATTATTTCCAAATCTTCCATCATATTTCTCAATTCTTCCTGCCGTCGTTGCTCGTACTCTTTTCCTATTTTCCTTCTTGATGTTTTTTTCTTGTTATTCTTTTCCATCTTGACGTCGCTTTTTCTGATCTAGCATCATTTTTCTTAATTCATTCTTGTCTTCTTTACGTTGTAGCACTCGTTCTTCATTTTCTTCTTGATCTTTCTTTTCTTATTTTTCTTTTTCTTCTGGACGTCTCTTTCCCTGATCAAACATCATTTTTCTCAGTTCGACTAAGCATGTCCTGCAATTGTCTTTCAGCCGCCATACTTCTTGTTTCCATTTGAAAGTTGTCGAAACAGCACTAATTATTTAGAGTTTTTATTAGTACAATTCAAGTATTTTCACAAGAAGTCCAGCATAAAATGTTCTCGAAATTTTCTTACACTAACACACGTGTCTTATCTAAGGTCTATATTTAGCCCATTCAATATCAGCTATGCTCTGATGGACTGCTTTTACATTACTGAACACTATTCATATATTATTGAGATAGAAAAATCCTAACTATCTCTTTTTATCGGAACTAGCAAGTGTGATAAACTTTGGGAGTCTGTAGCGTATTCGCTTACATAGGCTACTTCAGCCATCTTTGTTTTATTTGTTATTATATAATATATAAGCATCATAGTAATAACAAACAGTATTGCTAGTTCGATCGAAACGATTGCGACTAGGAGAGCGGGTATTCGAGCGAGATCGATTTCGGCCATTGGAACAATAATTACTAGTAGTGAAAGGAGTTGATTGAGCTGGAGAAGAGTTTAGATCGCAATATAGATATCTGCAACTCAAGTGATTGTTGTTTAAGTACAATCTGGTTCAATGTTGTGGAAAAGGTATGGAATTGATTAATTAAATCTGATATAGTCGGTGACGAATCAGAGGAAATGATTAGAAGGTATTTCTGATTATTGATTTACTTGTGGCATAATGAGATTTTGACAAGACTCTCAAATTTTGTCAGCTAAACATGCTATAGTAAATACGACAGTTTTGTCTCATCCTATTACAATGAAGGTGTAACACTTACTTTATCTGTTGATTGCTCAAATGTGTCTATGGGTGCTGTATTAGAACAAAAAATTAGAAATTGGGCTACACCTTTCTCTTGCAAATTAAATGATGCTCAGGAAAGAAATTCCGCTTTCGACAAGGAATTGCTGGCACTGTATATATCAATTAAAATGTTCAAGTATATTTTAGAAGGTCGTATATTTATTTGTTATACTGATCATAAGCCATTGACAAAAGCGTTATTTTCAAATGCAGAAAGAACTCCTCGTCAAATACGACATTTGGAATACATTTCACAATTTACAAGTGACATACGTCATATTAAAGGTAAAGAAAACGTCATAGCAGATACTCTATCGCGTATAAATGATTTTTGCTTGCTTCAACAACATACTATTTAATAATCTAACCCAATTTCTCCTGTAGACTCAATTTCAATTTACAGTTTTTGAATGAGGCTCAATCTGATGATTGTGAACTTTCCTCTTTACTTGCAAACCAAACTGACACAAATTGTAAAGTCAAATACTTTTTACAAAGAATTAAATTCTAATTCTAAATATTTCTGATCCAAAATGAACACTGGTTGCACCTTGAAGACCAAGACTTGCATAAGTGTCGGTAATTTCAATACTCCCGGAGATCGTTTTGAGCATATATAGATCTTGTAGGTACATTACACCGTTTTTATCACTTCCTAGTTCACAGAACTTCCTTATATCGAGTGGTTTCCAAATAGAACATCTTAGAACTTTATCGAATACTAGTCTTGCCCTTTTTAAATTTTACTGGAGTGATTTATGCACAGTAGTCTCAGCGCCAATCAAACAGGACTTTGACTGTCCGTTTGACGTGCTGAATGAAAGTCGTCAGATGAGCAAGATGGAGGCACTGCGATTGGAGTAAGAGTCACTCATCTGGTATACAGATGGATCTAAGATGGCTGACGAGGTAGGAGTGGGCGTAGCAGGGCCCAAATGTTAGGTATCCAGAGCCCTCGATAACACCCCAACCATCTTCCAGGCAAAAATTTATGCTATAGATCTGTGTGCCCAGAAATACCCGAAAAAGGGCATTCGAAGGGCAAAAATTTATATACTATCAGAGATCCAGGCAGTATTAAAAGCTCTAAGGCCCTATACCTTCGAGTCTAAAATTGCCTGGGAATGTAGACAATCCCGGAAGCAACTGGCCAACAACAACAAGGTTATCTTGATGTGGGTGCCAGAGCATGAGGGAGTACAAGGTAATAAACTTGCTGACAGCCTTGCGAAAAAGGAGCCTAAGCACCAATCATTGGACCTGAACCATTTTGTGGCCTTAGATACATAACGGAGGAGATCCAGAAATGGGAAAAGGATAAGAAGGAATCCTACTGGAGGAATACTAAAACTAAAGGCAAGCGAAAAAGTTTATAATTTATTCGACAAAGAATGCCACAAGGCTTCTCGAACTTGAAAAGTCCGAATTAAGGCTGATAACAGGCCACTACCTCGAGAGATATCATCGCAAGAATATGGGCAAGGCAGTAGACAACAAATGCAGATATTGCGATACTGCAACTGAAACTGCGGAACATATGCTTTGTGAATGCAAGGTGTTAATCCACTTTAAGCTGAAGTACCTAAAGCAGGCAGAATTAAAGCCTGAAGACATATGGAAATTAGCCCCCAGTAAAATCACAAGCTTTGTAAAAGTCTTGGAATTCTGGGCAACAACTAGGTGTAGGGTAATTCACAAAAGATCTTTTAGGTCGAAGTGAAGAAAGGTTACTAAGAACCAAGCGACCCCCCCCCCAGACAATCTACGCACAGTAGCAACTTCAATTAAAATTCATAAAATAAAATGCTATACACGTATAAGTAATTAAAAACTGAGCAAACCATTTAGCGTTTATTAAACAAACTAACTAACATTCTTCTGAGTTAGTCTAGGGGGACTTTAATTGGGACACTGGGTATATTCCTAATATTTTCCTAATATCCCTGTAATTTCATTAAATTAGAAATTATTTAAATATAAATACAATTGGAGTTACTTTAGGGATGCATAGTTCTTACATATATAAAAAAAATGGCGACCGACTTGTACTTGTGATAAAATACCTACTCAAAATGAAGTTGGATTAGAATGAGTTACCAATAAAAATTTAACGTCTAGTTCTCGTCGCGCCACAGCTCATAATGGACTCCCATGGCAATGCTCCTGCGAAATTAGGTATGTTAAAAAAATTGTTAACATTTAATTAATTGGCTGTTGTTTAATTTTCGTGTCAGTAAAATTTGAATAATGTAATGGTGTTAGTAGATGTTATATAATATATCATAAAACTGTTTAAAATTCATTTCAGATAAATATTAATAAACTGTTGTTTAATTATTGTTAGTTGTGTAACAGGTCCGAATTTAACTTAATTTAATTTCGATACACGATAAAGATAGTTCTCAGTTGCATACAAAAGATCTTTATACTTTTTGTGTCGAATAGCGTAACTATCTCTAATGTTAGATAACGTTAGGTCACAAATAATAACTACATGAATACAAATATTGAGATGATCGTATTTCTGGTTTGTAAAGTGGATATTTAAGAGATTCTTAGGTATGGGAATATCGAAAACTAGATAAGATAAATAACAAGCATTGAGTGTAAAAAGTAAAGTTTTGATTATTTGTTTAAACATTTATGATATTCCCACGCGTTGTGCTTGCATAGAAACATACTTTAATACTTAGGTATATACCGTGTCCACATATATTTCCTTTATTTTTAACTTTCGATTTTTAAATAGAGCACCCTGTATATTTTTGCATATTTGGATTCAAGACACTATTCTGAGTATACCATGAGACTTTTGAGAATTTTTGAGTCGATGTTCGGTTTTTAAGCACTTTAAGACATTCGTCTAGATTGCTTTGGAATACCAAAATTTGTTCCGCGGCAGGTAAAGTCCGTGGGGAAAATATAATTTTTCGTTTAATTCCATTAATAACTAGTTATAGTCGGGAATGATAGTTTAGATATAGATAATAAATGAAACAAGTGTCAGTCGCCGGCGTCTTGGTGGGGGTGGCTGTGGGAAAATTCGAAACATTAAGAAAAAAAAAAGAAAAAGTCATTTCATCAAACTTGAAAATTTGTAGAATTTATATATATAAGTAATAAAGATCACAACACGATATTTATCATCAACATTTATATCTATATCATAATAAATGTTCATAAGGGCCAAAGAGGTGAGTCTATTTTCCCGTGTTGTATTTCTTATGTACGTCTTCAATCTTCTCAAAAAAGAAATGAACGAAAAACAGGTTTAATGATTTTTCAAAAAAAGTCTCAGTTTGTGGGGGGGCTGCAGCCATGTAGCCCGCCCTAGATTCGCCACTGATTTTATCATTTTAATGTTTCTTCAAGCATTTTTTACATATTAGCATTTAGTAAAGCACTGAACCTCCGAAATTTCCGCAGCAAGACGGATTTTAATGCGGTTTTTTGCATTCGATTCGTGAGAGCATCAGGAAATTTTGTGAACTAATCTGATGAATAGCAAATGAAAAATTGCATATTTGCATTGTAAAAATGCATTGTTCAAAGTGCATTTAGAATAATTAATTTGCAACTCGGTAAAAATTGATTGAAATGAGTCCAAATTTGTTACACGGGGTTTTTCGGGGTCGCGGCAACGACACCTCCGAGGTACCTGGAGCCCAGGGTGGATACTATCTACCTCATCTCCTGGAATTTCATGTGAATTTGTAATATATTTAGTTGAAACTCATTACTCGGGGGTTTTCGGGGTCGCTGAACACGAATATCACGGTTTCGACGACCTTCGAGGTACCTGGATCCCAGGGTGGACCTCATCTTCTGGAACTTCTTGTGAATTTGTAATATATTTAGTTGAAATCGCTGAACACGAATATCACGGCGGCAACGACCTCCGATGTACCTGGAGCCCAAGGCGGACCTCATCTCCTAGAATTACCTTGAGTATAGCATCATTTTTATACGAATTTGCATATATTACTCAAAATTATTTATTTATATATTATAATGAAGATGTAGATTCAAACAATATTTTTCAAAAATAATTTCTGAAAACTCCAATTGTGTTTGTAATGTTTTATTGTTTAAAAAAATAACACAAACTTATACAATGAAAATCATTTATTGTTTAATTACACATTGAAGTCTTCTTCTTCATTATCTTCGTCTGCAAATCCGATTTCAACCGATAATGGTTCTTCTTCTAAATAATGTTCTACATTAGAACAATTGCAGCCAGCACACTTTTTGCAAGCAACATTGCAGATTATAATATTTAAATAAATACTTTAGAGTAACATATGCAAATTCGTTTAAAAATGATGCTATACTCAAGATAATTCCAGGAGATGCGGTAGATAGTATCCACCCTGGGCTCCAGGTACCTCGGAGGTCGTTGCCGCCGTGATATTCGTGTTCAGCGACCCCGAAAACCCCCGAGTAACGAATTTCAACTAAGTATATCACAAATTTACAAGAAGCTCCAGGAGATGAGATCCACCCTGGGTTCCAGGTACCTCGGAGAACATTGCCGCCGTGATATTCGTGTTCAGCGACCCCGAAAATCCCCCGAGTAACGAATTTCAACTAAGTATATTACAAATTTACAAAAAGTTCCAGGAGATGAGGTCCACCCTGGGCTCCAGGTACCTCGGAGGCCGTTGCCGCCATGATATTCGTATTCAGCGACCCTGAAAACCTCCAGAGTAACCAATTTGGACTCATTTCAATCAATTATTACCGAGTTGCAAATCAATCATTCTAAATGCACTTTGAACAATGCATTTTTACAACGCAAATATGCAATTTTTCATTTGCTATTAATCAGATTAGTTCACAAAATTTCCTGATGCTCTTACGAATCTAATGCAAAAAACCGCATTAAAATCCGTCTTGCTGCGGAAATTTCGGAGGTTGAGCCGTTTTTAATGCTTTATTTCTCGACTAGTTTCATTAACTGCTTGACTGACGATCTTTCCCCTATCAGATCGTCAGCTGACTATCTGTTTCATTGAATACAATGTCTCAAGTATAGTAATTATGAAAATTTTAGCCATGGAAATCTGTATAGTAGAAGTTCTTCTGTTCTCGGCACTCAAAAAGGCAACAAAAACTTTACGACTTCATTAAAATACCGGTCCTCTCTGTAATATTTCGTTAACAAATTGACTCGTTTGCCTTTACAGGTTTTTAATGTGCGCCTGCTTGTTTGATGACAACATGCCGCTTGGCCAAACGATGTTAATAATTATGTCGTAAGATTTTTGTTGCGTTTTTTGTGTGCCGAGAACAGATGAACTCGATTATAATAACCTGTTCAGTCAACCAAGCTTATCATGGAGCATCGTTTTCTAGTTATTTCTCAATATTGTAGATTTTTTAATATTGATTGTTAAGAAATGCGAAGAAAAAATAGAATATTTCTCTTACTGATAAAATTTGTCATTAGTATTGTAATTATTAGGTAGTTATTTTTAAATGATCTGTATATTTCAATAATATAAACAATAATCTTATCGAAAATAACTAAGATGCATCACAATACCATAATAAATTACTGTCAGTTATTACTTATTTTCTAATAAACAGAAAATAACTAACAATAATGCACCATAAACCGACAACGAGTTGATTAGATACAAGTTTTATTACTTTCATTCCTTTATCTTTACTTTGAAGAACATTTTAGAAACAGAAAAGGTATCACCGTGGTGGAAATAACTGAAAAATGATCCATCCAAAAAGAAGGGAATTCAATGGTAGAGTGAGTATTGTTGTAGAAAGAATAAAAAATCAAAGACGTGGAAGAAAACAGGACGCCCCAGGAAACTTTTTTAACAATCATTATTGTCGAAAATGGCAATTTAACAAATAGCGAAATAAATAAATATTTTAAATTCTTAACAGCTTATTTGGATTTACTTAAAGCACTTGGTACGCACACAAAATTAATTGGGAAAAAGAGAAATTAGTTATTAAAGGCAAAGCAACAATTAAACATTATTTAAAGAATAAATAAGTCAACCTAAAATAATTCATATATGCACTGGGTGATTCACCTTGTATATTTTTCTATTTTTAGAATCTACACCTAACTTTGAGTAATTTTTGTTAATATATTCCTATACTTATCTCAAACCATTTCAGATATATTAATTAATTTTCAGTTTTATTGAGCAAAATTTGACTTTTAAATAATCGTGTTATTTTCCTACTATACCAATAAAATTATATAAAAAATATTTTTAAAAAAAGCTTTTTTTATTTAAATTCTCTAAAAAGTAGAAAGTAAACTTGGAAGTAAATCAAACCCATCATTTTGTTATATAATATATATTTTTTTATGATATAAAAGCTTGTCGCGAGATTTTCCTTTGTAGAGGAGATTGCTCGCGACAAGCTTTTATATCCTAAAAAATTTATATAATGTAACAAAATTATGGGTTTGACTTACTTCAAAGTTTATTTTCTTCTTTTTAAAGCATTTAAATAAAAGTTTGTTTTTAAAAACGTTTTTTATTTGTTTTATTTTTTTACTGATTCAGAAAGTTCACACATTTTGCTATTCAGATATGTATAGTGTACCTATATCTAACTTGTAGCGTTTTCGATTTATAAGTACCAAAGTTTACTCAGAATTGGGTGTGAATTCTAAAAATAGAAAAATATACAGGGTGCTTTAAAATAACAATGATGTTGCCAGTTTTACCTATAACTGGCAACGCCGCGCTGTCGATAATATGTTAGGCCGACAGAGCATATTTTGAAGTAGTTTCTTCCGGGTCTTGCCGTGGTCGTCGAACTTGACTTGACGTTTCGCTGATCATTCTGTCAGCTTCCTCAGAATTTGTTGTGTACACTCCTCGTTATATACCTAGGCGCCGCTTCGCTTCGCTGGTCATTGATCGCGCTTGGTTCGCTTCGCTGCTCATTCGTCGTGTTTGGTTGACCGTGACTTACTACGGTGCTGGTACTTGGCAATACCAGTCTCCACGTGCTACTAAGTCGATACCCATCCTCTCTGTTAAAGTTGTTCACGTTTTTCATAATTTTCAGTGATTCCCTAATGATTCGCGGATAATAGCGCGTTTTCCTATCTAATATATTGACGTCCTCGTAGTCGATTTTATGGTTCTCGTTATTATGGACATGTTCTGCTATCGCCGACCTATCCGTGTATCCAAATCTGGTATTTCTCTGGTGTTCTTGACCTTGGTCCACAGAGCCAACACAATATGCGACGACGATAACAAACCCGAGGAACTACAGAATGTCCAACAAGCTTTAGAGAAGAACGGATACAGTCAAAGCAATATACAACGAGTAGTTAATAACCAGAGGAGAACTACAGAAGAAAAACAGCAACAACCGACAACGTATGCATGCCTACCCTACGTCACGGGGGTCACAGATAGGCTGAAGAAGATTTTATTCAAAAAGAAAGTAGGTGTACGGTTTCGAACAGTGAAGAAAATACAGCAGATGCTTCCCTCACTCAAAGACCCTGTCCCCAAATTGTTATCAAAAGGTGTTGTGCACATGCGGTAAGAGCTACATCGGACAAACAGGACGGAGTATCCAGTGCAGAATCAAAGAACATCAGAGGACTACGAGAACGTCAACATATTTGACAGGAATATGCGCTATTATCCGCGAATCATTAGGGAATCATTGGAATTGGGTTTTCGTAATATCTGAATTATTGTCTACATAATAAAACCACGGAAAAAGTTAAAAATATCAAATATTGGCGATTATAATAGGCCAGCATCTGAGATAATAATAAAAAAGGCTTATATATATATTGTTATTTATCTTAAGGACTTACATCTTATAAGTATATTTAAGTATCAAAATATTACAGATAAGTAAATTAGGTAATATAAATTCCTACAGATCAATGTTACTTAAATAGAAATAAATTAATTTACAGCTCTAACATGATTCTGAGGTTTTATTTTAAATAAGAACTAGTTCTGTAGGTTGTCAATATGCATTACAAGTGCCTACTATAGTTTACAAGGGAAAGTCAAATAACCAAAATAATGTTAATGAAAAGTTAGTTACTTTATAGAAATGTTTATACAATTTCAAGAGGAAAATCACAGTTTAAACATTTCTAAACCTTATTTACTTCTACAAGTTACTTGAAAATGTTAAATTTGCGCTTGTTTACATTTGATACAGCATTGAATAGGTAACTGAATTAATCCAAAAAGCTGTATTTTCTAATAATGATGCAGAAAATGTATAATAATAATAATATTGGTTTAGCTTCATCACTTAAGAGTGATGTCATCTTGATCTTATACGTCTAACTTTATTTAATTTTTTATCCCATATTCAAAACTTGTCAAAACGGCTATCAACTTCCATTTATGTAATAAGGCAACTTAGTAATAAAACAACAAAAGATTGCTTAAGAGTGGCTTATTTTGCAATTTTCCATAGTATAATGGTATATGGAGTGATAGTATGGGGATCATCATGCCATTTAAATAAAATTTTTAAATTACAAAAAAAAGTGGTAAGAATAATGGCGGATGCTAAATATGATGATCATTGTAAACCGCTCTTCAAACGACCCTGCCATCATGTTTCATATGTGAATGTTTGTGTCATATTAAAAAATTAAAAAGTAACGACAAAGTTACCTAGCAGGAGGACATACACTACCACAATATTAGAACGAAAACAAATTTAAGATTACCACCAAAATATAGACTAAGCAAATCGCGAAACTCTTTCTTATATCAATCATTTCAATTTTTCAACGTGTTACCTAATAACATAAAAAACGTCGATATGAGTGTAAGCATGTTTAAACAAAAAATAAAACATATTCTTTTGCAAAATGCGTTTTATACATATGACGAACATTTTGACACCTTATCTAATTTATCGTCTGTCTAATAACTTGTATATTGTGGCTTTCTGTATTAACTGTTGTTGGATTTTTGACAATTTTATATATATGTATGTGTGTGTTTGTATACATGTGTGTGTATATATATTTGTATATGTGTATATATTTATTTTTCTATAGTTGTAATACTGTTTTTTTTATTATTGTGTATTTATTAATTTTTTTAATTTACGCATATTGTATTTTATTGTCTTTTAATTTATGTTTTATTTTTTATGTTTTTATATTTACACTTTTATATTTTATACTAATTTTATGACGTATGCAAACATTACTAATGTAAGTATAGCATGAATAAAATTCTATTCTATTCTAAATACTATTCTATTCTAATAATTTTATAATTTCATTTTTGTCTTTTTAGTAATTATGTTACCTCGTTTAATTTCTTCTTATATATTTCTCAGTCTTCATTTGTATTACTTATTCTTGCAGCTGTATGTCTCTGATCCCATTCTCGCATGCATTCAAAACTTCTTGGTTTATCAATTTCTTCTCTATATACAGGGTGTCTCACCGGGAACTGAATCGATCGATATAGAGAAAAGTACGCATCAGAGAATTTTGAAAATTTAGATATTACTAATGTCGGTGTGGCCAATCCAACTAAAATAATTACAAGCAGCTGGTACTTCCGCTTATACCGGAAGTCGATACCAACTTGCTTATTTCAAATAGAACACCCTATATATTTTAGTTTTCGAAAAGAGCATAAAATTCTGAGTCGAAAATATGTCATTTCATATACCTAAACCTAGCCGTTTCAGAGATATTTGACATTTTATAGAAAATTTGACAGGTGCAACGGTTTGCAAGAACCGTTATAACTTTCTTCGTGTAAAAGATCCTCATTTGCTTCTTATCAAGTAAAAAGAACACAAGGAGAACTACGCTTTACAACTGAAATAAACTCAATAATATCATACCAAGTGTTCCGTATTACGCGTTACATTTTGTCAACTTCAAACCGCGATAACTTGTTTAGGTCAAATGGAACACCCTGGATTTTTTAACGTCAAATTGTGTAAAATTGAATTCCCTTTTTTCTGATATTAGCATTGTGGGGGTTAAAGTTAAAACTTTTTGAAATCTTTGCGATTTTACTAGAAATTCATGAATTGTTGTAATCATTTCATCAAAATAGCCACGATTAGAAACAGTCATTATTTTAGGTCAAAAAATGCCAGCACGTTTAAATTATACCAACGAAAACTTTTTAAATTTGTTTATTATTTATGGAGAATGTGATAAAGTGATATCAAGAATTTGCAGCACATTTGCTACTCGATATCCACAAAAACGCAAAATAACACTAACACTGTAACATGCGTATTAATCGAATTGAAGATATGGCATGGACTAAAATAGCAGAGATAAGATCAATTTAAAATGTGATTTCATTTTAATTTAATAATTGCTCAAAATTCCGCCCTAGAACTTCGACACATTTTTCGCACCTTCGGATTAATTCCTCATGGGTAGCTCTTCTAACTGAATCCTGTGATATGTTTTGAAATGCATTTTCTTACTCTTTGCATACAATCTTCAATGGTTGTTAATGGGCTCTCATAAGCTTTATTTTTAATAGTTCCCCAAATGAAATAATCCAGAACTGATAAATAGGGCGAGCGAGGAGGCCATTATTGGGAATCCATTGATCATAAAAAGTTTCTTGTAAATAATTATTAATTAAATATGCGTTATATGGGGAAGCACCGTCGTGCTGATAAAAAATGTTTCTATGTTCGGCGAGAGGTAAATTTTCTAAATAGTTATTATTCAAATTTTGTAAGATATTCAGATCTTACACATAAAAAAAAAACAAAAATTTACCTATACATATTAACAGAAGAGAAAATTTAATTTGCCGTTTAAATTTTCCTGACAAAACTGTAATGCCACCACTCTATCGTTTATTATGGAACAGTAAACATTGAACTACCAACTTTCCTGAAAGTTTCGCTCTCACTCCAATAATGCGAATTGTGTCTATTAAAAAGTCAATTTTTAGTAAATTTTGCTTCATCTGTCCATATAATATTTCCCAAATAAGAATCGTGGCCCTCAGACCTTATTAGAATAAACTCACAAAAATTATGCCTTCTTAGGAAATCTGTTTCTTTTAATCTTTGAACCATATGGAATGAAAACGGGTGAAACTAATGTTTTAATAAGATTCTGGGAATAGAATCCTTGCATAGTCCCGATTCCAGAGCAGCTTGTCTTAATGACATCCTTGGAAATGCATGAAAATATCCCAGAATGACTATTTCAATGTTTTCGTCATCAACAATAGGCTTTCTTATTTGTATTTTTGCCTTGACAGGGCCATAATTTTTAAAATTTTCCAGTATTCGTTTTACAGTGTTTGGTGACGGTTTCCGTTTTTCTGGATATCGAGTAGCAAATGTGCTGCAAGTTCTTGATATTACTTTATCACATTCTCCATAGATAATAAACAAATTTAAAAAGTGTTCGTGGGTGTAATTTAAACGTGCTGGCATTTTTTGACATAAGATAATGACTGATTGTTTCTAATCATGGCTATTTTGATGAAATGATTAATTCATGAATTTCTAATGAAATCGCAAATATTTCAAAAAGTTGTAACTTTAACCCCCACAATGCTAATCAAAAAAAAAGGGAATTCAATTTTACACAACTTGACGTAAAAAAATACAGGGTATTCCATTTGACCTAAACAAGTTTTCGCGGTTTGAAGTTGACAAAATGTAACGCGAAAACGGAACACCTGGTATGATATTATTGAATTTATTTCAGTTGCAGAACGTAGTTCTCCTTGTGTTCTTTTTATGTGACAAGAAGCAAATGAGGATCTTTTACACGAAGAAAGTTATAACGGTTCTTGCAAACCATTGCACCTGTCAAATTTTCTAAAAAATGTCAAATATCTCTGAAACGGTTAGGTTTAGGTATAGGATATGCTACATATTTTCGACTCAGAATTTTATGCTCTTTTCGAAAACTCTAAAATATATAGAGTGTTCCATTTGAAATAAGCAAGTTGGTATCGACTTCCGGTATAAGCGGAAGTGCCAGCTGCTTGTAATTATTTTAGTTGAATTGGCCACACCGACATTAGTAATTATGTAAATTTTCAAAATTTTCTGATGCGTACTTTTCTCTATATCGATCGATTCAGTTCCCGGTGAGACACCCTGTATTGCATTGGCTATTGGCACTTTTTATCTTGTGACTTAGATATAGTGTTCACAAAATTATCAACTAATATATCTGTGTTTATTATATGTATTATCCCAGTCTACATTGCTTGACAAATTTTGGAAAGTTTCTTCGTTAAAGTTCTTATGACACCTTTTCTTTATTTCTATTTCTTGCCACTGTTTTTGTTTAACTGCCAAATTAAGATATTTGCATGACTTGTTTAATAATTCCATTGACACCCGGTATGCCCAAATTATTTTTTTTCAAAACTAGTCAATCTTATATTACAGAAATTGTGTACTTCCAAAGTATTTGTAATTTAATAAAATACATTTATTTTTATCTTGCAGACTGGCCGATTGTGATTACCATATTTTTATCGGCTTTCGTAGAACAACTCGATCTATATATTCTTTAAAACATTAAGCAATTAAATTTAACAATATTATCTGATAGGTATCTTTGTTATGTCTGTACAATTATAATATGTAATAAGCATATTAGGTGTCAATGTTAATTTGTTTATATCTGCAAATATGTTTTGCTGTCCTTTTAATTACTACGTGTATAACATTCCATATTTAAAATATTTACTAATTTATATTTACATGTCTGTTCAACGGCTCGTACTTTTCGAGGCATTGTTTTGGAAATTTACAACTCTTTTAGGGTTGTTAAAGGATTATAATTTATAAAAGTGACTAAGTTGGAAATATAATTCTGTTGGTTTATTGCCAACTTCGGTTGCATATTTGTGAAATTAGAGTATTGTCAAATGATTTTTCCAAAATACGTGTACATTGTTAAATAGAAGCTAAGAAAACGGAAGAGGGTATGAACTGGATAATATTTTCTGCAGTTGGTGTCAACAGTTGAACAAGAAGGATTTAAAAATGGGTATGTTATCAAGTCACCCTATTTTGCTTTCACACTAAAAGTACAGAATAATAGATACTAGTGGACCAGATCTGGCTTTGGATTAAGGAAACATCCGATTGTGATTTTTTTGTCAATAAATAGAGTTCGGTCACTCTAACATCTTTTATTTATTTATTTATTTATTTACATACACAAACCCAACAGAATTAACATTCTATTTACAGGGCCGGAAACTAACATACATGTATATTATCAAAACTTGTGCTATAAATTAAAATTAGAATACACGTTAGTGTTATATATTATGGCTTATTATAACCTAATACATAAATCTTAATACTAATATAATTATTGCAAAATTCTACAAATGAATTGGTGAATATATGAGCATTTAATATATACATATTTATCTATACACGCACATATACAATTATATACAATAATAAAGGAAAAGTGAATAGGGAAAAGCATTAAATAAGAAAAAAGAAACAAACAAAAACTGTTAATCTAAGAGAATCTTGACTTAATTTGAGTTAATCTAGTGTTAAAAATGTCGATATCATGTGCAATAATTTCGTAGCTACGGCAGATACAATATAGTGGTGAAAACATTAAAGCATTTGTGTGTGTATTAGAAAGGTAAAACAAGGATGTAGATCTGGTTGACCTGGTAGGTGCTCTAAAATTGATTTGTTCAAGTAATTGCGGACAGTCGATCATGTTGTTTAGAAGTTTGTATAAAAGTATAACACTTTGCATCTCTCTCCGCTGCTTCATAGAATTGTATGAAAAACGATTCAGTAGTAATGAGTGATCATAACCTATAGGGGGATATTGATGATCGATTCTAAATGCCAGGAATTTTAAGAAACGTCTTTGAATGCCTTCAATATTGTTAATATGTACGTCGTAGTGGGGGTTCCATATCACGCTCGCGTATTCTAGTCGGGGTCGCACCAAGGTATTATATAGAGTTTATATGGTACGCATATTTTGCAAATCTCGAGCATTTCGTATGAAAAACCCTAACATTTTAAAAGATGATGTCACTGTGTTGCTTGTGTGTTCTCTAAACGAAAGATGTGAGTCAAATGTTACTCCTAGATCTTTAAAGCTATCATGACGTGTCAGATTTGCCTTATTAATAGTATACTCATATTGTATTTTATTTAATTTCCTCGTAAACTATACTACATTGCATTTATTTATGTCCAGAGACAATTTGAATTTGTTACGCCACTCGTGAATTATACTTAAGTCTGTCTGCAGCTTTTCGCAGTCTGATACGTCGTTGATCTTATAGTATATCTTCAAGTCGTCAGCATATAAGAGAGATTTACAACTGAGATCGATGACGATATCGTTAATGAAAATGATAAACAGTAAAGGGCCTAAGACCGACCCTTGTGGAACTCCTGATTGAGATATAAATTCGATAGACCTATGACCATGATATTGTACAAACTGACTTCTATTAACCAGATATGATTCAAAAAAAGTTATTAGACTAAGGTTCAAACCAAACGAGACTAATTTCATTAGCAAAACACCATGGTCCAACCTATCAAAGGCCTTAGAGAAGTCCATATAAATAACATCGACTTGTCCACCGTCGTCCATAACTTCAGCTAAGTATTGTGTTATACAAAGTAGGTTTGTTGTTGTCGATCGTTGAGAGACAAAACCATGTTGGTTGTTGCATATACGTTGATGAAAACTGGGGATAAAGTGCAGTATGCATGACGATTTCAAATACTTTGCCAAAGTTATCTATGATTGTAATAGAGCGGTAATTTTCTATATCCGATTTGTTGCCTTTTTTGTGTATGGGACAAAGTTTAGATGCTTTTCATTTATCAGGATATGCACAAGTTTGTAAGGACAGGTTAAAAATATGTGCCAGCGGCGCAGCCAATATACCTGAGCAGTCTTTTAAGAAGAAAGCTGGTAAACCATCGGGTCCGGCCGTAAATTTTGGTTTAATTTTTTTGAAGGCATTAATTACATCCATCTCAGTTACCTTAGGCATTGCTGTATTAATATTATAACTAGTTACTGCATACAAATTTATATTACGACTTGAGGGGATGTACGCTGAACTAAAGAATTCAGCAAAATAATTCGCTATATCTTCGGGATTATCTAAGATACTGTCATTATTAATGAAGGCATTCGGCATTGAACTGGAATTTTTTTACTGTTGACATATGCCCAGAAACTTTTTGGATTTGAGGACAGATTTCAATACATTTGTATCACGGATGCCAAAGACGGGGAGGGGGAAACGACATATTAAATGTATGGGAAAATGGTTTTTCGACGATAACTCGGCGGCTTTTGATCTGACGAAAAAAAACTTTAGACCAAAAATGAAGACTTGCTAATAGTACACAAACAAGATAGACCTCGGAATGAAAGAAGTGTTAACATGATAAAATAATAATAAGCTGTAATTTTATAGCGCAATATTAGTTTCTTTTAGGAAGTTTATTAAAGCCTTGTCAATTTTTAAGTAATTTTTGCTTAAAAGAGTTGTTAGATTTGTAGGCAGCTGAACTTGTTCCTTGATTAGCGAAGATAATAGTTTTGTGATAGCTTCATGATTATTTTTACAATTGAAAAATATATGATTATGATCGCCAATTGATACATTATCACATGGGCAATATGGAGAGGAAGCGATTCCAATACAATGGAGATGATGGGGGAAGCGTGCATGATTTAATTTCAGTCTAGTTATTCTTATTCTTATAGTATTTAAAAGTTGTGTTGTCGATGGAAGTATTAGAAGGTAAAATAGTGTGGATCAATGTATAATGATTGTTCGATTTTGCAACAAATTCTTATCATAGATTTTCCCACTTTGAACATCATCGTTTTCTGAAGTAACACTGTAGATAAGTTGGATGAGTTTAAAATATGAATTTGATATTTTAAAGGAATCGAAAAATATTGCCGAAAAACTGAAATATATTATCCCCCCTTTTAAGGCGTATATATCCCTTATTATTGATTTTCGGAAATAAGTTTATATAAAAGATTACCATTATTTTTGGATGTGTCATCAGCTGCAGAAATAGCTGGAGACAATTTTGGACCACCTTATAGATATTGGAAATAACCGGCTCATAAATACAGAAGCTATAAGCCTGCTTCGAGTCGCGTGGACACCCGGTATGTATGTTTCCTGCGAATTTTGCTCTATATGTAGCATGTAGGTTTCTTCTTACCTATTTATATCTAAGCTTCTTTTATATATTTTAAGGGCTTACCGAATGCACTTGATTATATCTAATTGGCCAATAAATATTATTATTGTTATTATTTTTATCTCATGTACAACAACGCAGTTATTAATCTTATATAATAATGATAATGTTGATTACATGTTAGATACCTATTGATTTAAAAAAATCTCACGACATTAATTTCAATTACACAGAATGAAATAAAAAACGGTGCGTATGTATTTTGTTACATTAAAATTTATAGTAAAAAATCTTTAAATGTGCTCGCCACGACTTAAGATACATAAATGAGTAGTGAACACGCACGAATCCTCGTCTTGATGAAAATAAAGTAAATTGGAGCTTATGGGACTCTTCGAGGCGTCCGTGTACTTATTCTTGAGTAGGGGATGTCAGATTAATTTATTTAGATTTTTTTATTTTTTGCACTAGGGTCAATAGCTTCACCCTGTATATATATATAGCTGTAGCACTTGGTTTCAGTAAAAGTTCGAAAATCACTTTTAATTGTCTGTGGCAGGGTGATTTGGTATCACCCTGTATATTGCTTCTTGAAATAACACACTGTTTTAGAACGAAATTATAATATTTATTTAAAATACTGAACAGAGTTCGATGCACTTAAAATTAATGTAAATGTTTATTATTTAACAGGGTTGTGAAAAGGTGCAACTTTCCAACAACGAAAATTCCGTCTTATGAATAAAAAATTAACTCCTATTTTAATTAGATTGGAAAGTCTGGAAAAAAATCCACTTTATGGAGAATGCGCCAGGGAAGAATAGAATTTTGGTGTTTTTTTATGGAACTAACGTCACTTGGAAATATTAAGATTTAAATGAAAAATTTGATTATTTATTTGATGCGCGAAGGCAGAATAGAATTGTCGTTTTTTACTTGGAGCGGAAGTAGCGCGGTCACTGGATTTAAACTATCTCGAGGTACACCAGAAACTGACTTGCTTGAGATTCGCCGCGCGCGGCCTTTTATATGTTTCGTTTTTCGTGCACCGCGAGTCTCGCACGATCGATGTTTTGTGAGCTGGAAATGACACCACTCATTCCGTGCGGGCAAAGATTGCGCAGTATTGCATTATAATAGTGGAATTGATTTACTTCAGAATTGAAAGTTATATCATTGTTTCGGAAATCTTTTGTTATGAGAATGAAGTTCGAGCCGATTCTACATTTGAAATTATTTACTAAATTTGTCCGAATGTGGGTTACTACTTTTCGACTGGCCCTCGTAACATGCTTCCGCAGGTGTACCCTGATTCTCGGCTGCGGTCATATTAAGTGCTATTTGGTCCGTGATGAACGAATGGAATTAATAGTTGGAGAACGAGGGATCTCTACGATGCATTTTAAGGGCCCTCTATAACACTCATGAACAACTACCTAAAAAATTGATTCTCATGTAAATCGACCTGGTGGATCCAATTTTGGAGTTCGCCAGACAATCCGGAATTTCGAAACTGGTCAAAATCGGGAATTTTCGAAAAATCTTAAATTTTATGGAAATTCTTTAATTTTTACTTATCACCCGATATCTCTCTTAGTTTAAGTCCGATTAAATTGAAATTTTTTAGGAGAGCCAATTTAGACTTTTGTTATCATGACTGATGATGACAGAAATGAAAAAAAAATACGTGTCACCAGTAATATTTTTTTTAAAAAGTTGGTGATACGAAATTTGTTAAAAATGCAACAACAAATACTAGATCGAGAAAACTTTTTTGTTTTTAAAGATAGATGTGTATAGTAAGCGACAAAGTTGTAGCCAGAGAACCAAAGAAACTTTTTTATTTTGGTGATTTTTTTATAATTGGCTTGGCTTTTAACATAACGGTGCCGCAATATAGAAAAAAAAACTATGCCGACCGCGGCCAGTCACGTACTGCACAAGCGGTAACGCCATGCGTAGCTTGAGAGCGCCAGGATTTGTATTGTACTAATAATAACCTACTTAATAATCGCGAGTTTATTTCGAAGTTTATTCAGTACATTTTAATTTTGAAATAGGAGCAAAATATTAAAAATAAAGTTTTAAGTTTTGATAAAGACGCCATCTAGCGGTCCAGTGTCTGTTTCAATCGAAAAATAAATAGCCTGACTGGGCTTAGCATAGTTCAAATGTGCTTTTAGAGGGCGGAATATTAAACATAATATTTTTAGTCGCAAACTCCTGTATAAAATCCTTATTTTACTATAAGGAACGTAACCAGACTGCAATCAACAGCTACTCTCCGGGTAATGTGCCCCGCCGAGCGCTGAATTCCGAGTTACAAATCTGGCGCGTTAAGTGTAATAATTGCATATTACCATCAAAACGCTAATGCTTCGATTGCAACAAACACCAGCCGAAAGACTGATCCTACTTAAAGGAATTCAAATACCGGGATGTATCAAATAGTCAAAGGATCCTCGTGCCGGTCGTCACATGCCTACCTTGCACTGACGAGAGCCAACAGCTCGAAACTACAGTCTGCAAGTAGTGTGTGACGGCCGGTAAGAGAGCTCCTTTAAGTAGGATCAGTCTTTCGGCTGGTGTTTGTTGCAATCGAAGCATTAGCGTTTTGATGGTAATATGCAATTATTACACTTAACGCGCCAGACTTGTAACTTGTAATTCAGCGCTCGGCGGGGCACATAGCTCGGAAAGTAGCTGTTGGTTGCAGTCTGGTTACGTTCCTTATAGTAAAATAAGGATTTTATACACGAGTTTGCGACTAAAAATATTATGTTTAACATTCCGCCCTCTAAAAGCACATTTGAAGGGTCTAAATTGGCTCTCCTAAAAATTTCAATTTAATTGGGCTTAAACTAAGGGAGATATTGGGTGGTAAGTAAAAATTAAAAAATTTCCATAAAATTTGAGGTTTTTCGGAAATGCGGATTTTGATCAGTTTCGCAATTCCGGATTGTCTGGCGAATTCTAGAATTGGATCCGTCAGGTCGATTTACATAAGAATCAATTTTTTTTTAGGTGGTTGTTCGCGAGTGTTATCTTAGACATTGCCCGGTCCCCGACTATGTTTTGATAACATGTTTGAGCTATGCTGCGGGCTGTAGAGTTGATATGAAAGAAATTTGTGCATATACCCATATGTTGAAAGAACGAGAATGACTATTGATATTAATCGGGGAGCTGTAGAATGTTGTGTATCAAAATTAGATAGTAATTTATTTAAGACGCGAAAACGAAGAGATATTTAAATTGAACGAATAATGGCTTGTGAAAAATATACTAAATCGAATTCAAATGTTATACCAGGACTATGAAAAGTGTTTTAGAAGCTATTTGATAATATACGGGGGCTGAAATTTTAATGTTGTTATTTCGTAAAGTTAAGGCCTTAAAATTGGCATATTGAATATTATACAGGATTTGACAATATTTTGAGTGTAGAATTTTTCAGAGAATACTTTTGGAAAATGTATTTTTTTACTAATTTGATTGATAAGAATACTTTTTTATTTATTTTGACATGGCGAGCGGAAAGATGAATTTAATTGACAAATTTTGATACTTTTTGAGTTTATATTTTAATGATACGTAGTATATACTATAATAGTAGAAGTTGTAATCGGGTATGGCCGATTGCGAACACATATTTCAATTAACATTTTGCTCTGATACGACATAATTCATTTCTATGTGGTGCCACTGAGACTAAGTACACAGCCAATATTTTTTTTAAGAATGGAGGACGCCCACTGGCGTATTATTTTCAGAGAACACGGTTTCACTCATTGGTGTCTACCTGTCCACTTTGGGCAGTTCGTCTCTGTTTTAAATGCATACACGTTATATTCTGTAGCTGTTTCAAGATTTATCATACTCTATTAAAAGGTCAAATGTTATTTTGGTAACGAACATTGACTTTCGCAAAAAAATGTCTAATGCATATTTATTTTTAAAAATTATGATATATGTAATCTTTTGTAGACAATGTATATCTTAATTATTTTAAAATGATATGCAAGTGTAAATAAATACATCAATTCATAATTATTGGTAAATTATAGGATAACAGTTATTTATGTATCTAGTGCAAAAAGTGAGTATTTGTGGCATGCAGCATGAAAATTATCCAACGAGGCGCTGCCGAGTATTAAGTATCAAAAAGGGTAACGGCGTTTTACTATTCGAAGACCATGTCGAAGTATTTATCAGGAAGGAAAAATTATATTGCTATGCAAGCTTGCGCCCAACTAATCCGTTATCAATTTTGTCCAAAATGTTAATTAGATAAGTAAGCATGCTCTTTTTTTAATCCCAACTAGCAATTTGGTGTTTTGTAGAAGCTGAAAGAATGTTTATAGAACATTTTTTATAAAACAATGTAGTTCTTTAATTTATTTTATTATGGCTCTCACAGGTGTTATACAATAATTGTATAAACGTTTACATAGAATTTAAAAAAATGGTAGACGATAATTATAAAATAGTTTTATAGTTATAAAACTTAAACCTGTTTTTGTAATATATCAATTATAAAATTTTATAAGCATTGTGTTATTATCTTCATTGCTACTTTTTTGTTATGCGCAGCAACAACAATAGAGGTTATTTATTTTTTAAATGTTTTTGCAGACACTAATAATTCTCAAAATAGTTTTAAAATATTACAAAGGTAGCTAAATTCTATGTAACTATATATGGCGGCATAACTAACAACATATTTAGTGGAACGAGATAAAAGTTAACTATAAGACTTCGCTTCGCCAACAGCAAAGCGATTTTGGACTGCGAAGGAAATTTTTCTGTGAAACATGTGGTATATATACAATGAAATTTTTGAGCGCCCTAAAAATAACGAATATATTGCTACGATTTACACGTACATAAACAAATAAATACGTTGGATATTAATGATTATAAGACATTACATAACGAAATCACTTGGGCTACTGTAGCGTAGCAGATATCGTAGGGCACAAACTTAACCCGGATAAGTGATGTACGTGCCTACGATAAAATTTCTCTAGCTCAGACTATCTCAGGGCGTTAAGCCCAAGTTTACATAAACTATGACAAATTATTAGTTTACTTACTTAACAAATCACTGAGGCTTCCATACGTAGTGGTCGCAGACGAAATAATGACACTTTCTTTAAAAATGAAATGCACTATATTATACAATTTACAGATATTGGTTCTCTAGCATGTAACCTGGCGATGTTCAAAAGGTGTGGCAAATTTCTCGATTAATAAGTTACAACATTAATAAAATGCCTCGTGTAGCTACACATCGGTTTACAATATCCTCATAAATGGTCATAAATTCTGCCACAATGGGTCTGATTTAGAGAACCTCCTTAAATAAATATAAATGCATAAAATCTTTAAATATGTACAAGTTAAAATACAAAAGTATGAATTGATATAACCGAGCCGAACCACTGAAGGTGGTCCCCGGTAAGTAAAAACAACAACACACTTATTTAGGGTGGTACGATACGACTTCGACGTGGAAGAATTGTAGCACTACGGAGGTGTCTTCGGGACAAAAGAAATTGACCCAAGGACCCATCCTTGGTTGATTATAGTCCTGGAACTTTCTACTGTGTGTGGATGCCCCGTCCGTGGAACTTCACTGATGTGTGTAGAAGCCCCGTCCGTGGAACCCTAAAGATATCACGATTTAATTTGCAAAGTCAGAAATGCACGTGAAGCGTGCCTAATATGGGCAATTCAAATCTGACATAACCTACAAAAGAAATATAATTTACCTCACTGATGAGGGAACAATCCATCAAGGGTCCTCGAAAGCCACAGTTGGATGAATGGGGTCGAGTCCGCCTTTCAAGTTGACACGATATTTCCAAAGGAAAGCCTGCAAATTTGTGAAACACGTGGGTAGAGAACGGGTAAGATGGCGTGAAGAGGTTAGCTTACCTTGTACAATTAAATATCCTGCTTCCGCAGTTAAAATTTACTCACAACAACAAAATATTTCGCTAAACGGAACAACAACAGATTGAGAAAATTTTCCTGTGTTGATAATTCCAAAATCCAGAATGCCTTGGATAAACCGAGGTTCGTAGAATTATCAACTACCTACGCCAACAAAAATGGTTGCCTTTCGTTTCTCTGCTTTTCACGTGCCGCAAGTGTATCGCCCGCCCGTGGAGAATAGCGATATGTGTTACGGACGTAGTAGTTGTTATTATGCGGCCCACAAAACGCTAAGGCGTATGGTGGGTCGCATACGCTAGAGGTCCGCAACAATTTATTAAAATTTAAAAAAATAAAGTGAAAATAATTTTTTTCTATTTTATCTTTTTGTGGTGTTACACCAATTGTGTTTCGCAGATAACATATTTCGCAATAATAGATTATTGCTAAAATGCTTGTATCACAATAATTTTTATTTTTGAACTATTTTTATTTTAAAGTCCAAAATGGCCGCTATACAAATAGTTCAAACATAATAACATTATGGCGTCCATCTTATAAAGCATATTTATAATTATAAAAACACTTATAGAACAAAAATATTTTCCGAAGAACTGTTATATATCAATAAACTGACAGTCTCCGACGCAGTGCTTATGGAAGTTTATATATTTGCTCCGAAAGAGCATCTTATAAAACAATATACAGAAACATGTTCTAATGTTTTACAAAAACTCTATTTGCAATACTTATACAGCAATACGTTCTGTAGCGCTTCCTAGTCGAGCTAAATAAACGGCAAATTTTTATCTCAGGGATCTTTTATTCACTTGTTTCTTAACAGTGGAAATAAATATAATAATTATGTGTTTGTCTTTAATAGTATGTAATATTGTGTACCTACATATATAGTTTTAACTTTAGATGTGAGATATCCGTTGATGGGCGCATAAACACCTACCCATGTTTTATAAAAATGGTAACGAACATATTATAGTCTTTAAAGACAATGTTTAGTTTATCAGTCAAGTGTTTTATGACAGCAATGTGTGCTTCCTTTATATAACAATAGTTTAGCAGCTACAGCAGATTACGATATGTTCCCTGAAATAATATGTGTTATGAAGAATCCTAATAAAAATGCTTTATTATTGCTTAGCTAAACTATTACAGAATAGTTTTATAGGCGTTCGTCAATTGACCAATAAGTGCTGGGGGTCATTATTATAAATCAATTTTGTTCCGTGAGCTAAAACATCTTATAATAAATGCCGTATAAACGTTTATAAAACAGCGAAAAACAAATTCTACAAAATGTTTTACAATTTAGCTGTAAGAACATTCTTAGCACTTATTTATATGATAATTTAGTTGGGAAGACTAAATAATCACTTTGGCGGTTTTAATAAAACAAAATAGCTTTTGCAGAACAGTAACGCAATAGTAATAAAATAAAATTATCCTATTATTTTAAACGTACAGAACAACTTTGTTAGTTGGGATGTATTACATGTATATAAAACGTCACAGTGAAATATACTATAAGAATGATTTATAATTTTCAAAATTGGACGAAAACCTTGTCAACAAGGAAATATCAATTAAAAACATCTGTCAAAAATGTAAAAAATATTTATAATAGAGTTAATATAATATCGATGTAATTAATGATTGTAAATACAAAACAAACATTTTAACAGATTGATAGTAAGAATCTAACTACATACAAATAGTAAATAAAAAATCTATCAAAGAAAGAAAAAATATTGATGATGAAGTCAACATAATAAAGATATTCCCAAAAGTCTGCTTCTCATTCAACGGTTGGGCGTATTTTCAAAAAATTCAAAACAAACGGCTCAGTTGGAAATTTTTACAAAAGCCACACATGAATTGAAGAATTGATAAACGTGAGGAAAACATTTTGCTTGATTTAATAGAACATAGACAAAATTCGATTGCCGCAATTTCTGACAGAACTGGCGTAGGAGGAACTGCTATAAGAAGAATTTTGAGAAAACACAAATTTCGCCCGTACAAGCCAAAGTTTATTAACACGCTTAAAGAACGCGATTTTGATGTTAGATTCTTTTTTGTGTTTGGATACAAGGAGAAATAGAAGAAAATCTATCTCTTGCTGCACATCTATCCTATTAACAGACGAAGCAACTTTTTTTTCATTGCGATAGTGAAATTGTAGAGGGTGGGCTGACGAAAACCCTGGATTTGTGATTGAATGTAAAGACCAGCACTCTTTTAAAACCAATGTTTGGTGCGGTATTCTTAATGGCAGACTAATTGGCCCTTATTATTTTCGGCATAATCTCAATTCGGAAAGGTATTTGAGCTTTCTTATGAATGAAATTACTGAAATAATTGACGATATGTCATTGGAGGAAAGAGGCGTCTTATGGTTTCAACAAAACGGCGTTTCAATTCACAGTACTATTAATGTAAGAAATTATCTGGACGACTTGTTTAGAGGCAAACGGATTGCCAGATATTCACAATACCCATGGTCAGCAAGAACCCCGGACATAATTCTCTTAGATATCTTTTTATGAGATTACTTGAAAAATAAAGTTTACCCAGACCCTTCCAAAATATCGATCATTTGGATGCCATCATGGATATCTGTCTCGAAGCAGCCCCAAGAATTTTAAGAAAAGTAACTAAAGAATTTTGCAATAGGACAAAATAATATGTATTGAAAGAGAAGGCGAACATACATAAATGTAGTATTTCATTTAAGAGAATATTATTTGCAAACATGGTTTAAAGTTATTAAATAAATTCGTATTATTCACTTTTAAGGTTATTGAAGTAAATTTTAATATGAATTTTGAGTTTCGTTTATGTGATCTAAATTCGATTAAAATTAACAATCGTTTTTTAAATATTTAAGCCCATTATCGTGGAAAATTCCACAGTAAGGGTTCAAAATTACTGAAAATAGTCCACGATGGTCCTGTTGTTTTTTGTAAAAATGTTTTTTACATTTAAAAAAGAAATGCAAAATGTATGTATTTTTTGCATTGAAATATTTCAAATTAACTCAACAGTAAACAAAAATTATTAAATATTACATATTTTTGGAAAAAAATGAAAAACTAAAACATTTAAATAAACAATTAAATATTAGTTTACTTATTTTCACTGATTTTAACTGACAAAAATGATGTTCGTTCTTTGATTAATGAGTCAACAAATAGAATAATTTATGAAGTAGTCTATAGATTAGATTAGTTTAGATCAGATTAGATAAAGGAGCTGGCTGACTGGCCTTGACCATCTGATACAAATCTATTGTGGCGCTCCTGTTAGGTTTTCCTTATAGGGCCTTATCCCGCTTTATTATCTGTGTCAGACTCCACTGCTTTGGTAGGGTAGCTACACTAAAGCTATAGGTTCTAAATTTTTCCTGCCCAAATAATCGAAATGTCGCTAGGCCCTCACATCGACACAGTACACGAGTAGCAGTTTCCTCACGTCTTAGCAGAATCTCTTTTGCAGAACTCTGCAAGTTCCTTCTACGTAATAGTTGATTTATTTTGTTACCAGAGTTAAAATGAACTGTCCACACTCTAAAATATTACTATATTTTGTTTAAGCAAAAAACCTAAAGAAACCGCTCGACTGGAACTGGAAAGACATCGTTAAAAGGAAATTACCAATATTGAGGTGGCTGCCTACTTATACGATTTCGATATTATTACAAGATTCTTTGGGCGGATTCACTGTGGCTTTGACAGAAGTACCGCAGGGCATTGCTTACGCTATAGTAGCAGGTAAATGTACAATTTAATACATTATATCAGTTTTTGGAATTCCTTCTAAAACCAATTGTTTGAGTCAAGTACGCATTTCAGGACTTCCCACTCAATATGGCCTTTATTCTGGGTTCATGGGACCTTTCGTCTATGTCTTCTTAGGAAGTTGTATGAGTATAACCATCGGACCCACAGCGATTATGGCTCTTATGATACAACCCCATGTTACGCGGATGGGCGAAGCAGGAGCAATTTTGATTTGTTTCTTGTCCGGATGTATTATATTTCTACTGGGGGTACTCAATCTAGGTAAGCATTTAAGATAATAGTTTTATAAGAAATGAAGAAATGAAAGAAACGAAGAAATGAAGAAATGAAATGTATTACATACATATATTATTGTTAACAAATCAATAACTTTAGTGTCTAAAAACTACTTTTACAAAACGAAAAACATTTGAATACACGACTCGACGTGCGTTTCGCTAACCATGTAAACATTATCAGGAGACGCGTAAGACTGGTTTTCAGTTTTAATCATCTCCTGTTGATGCCAACTTGGTTAATGAAGCATGCGTCAAGCATCAAGTAATGTATTGGAGCGCAGTGTTCAAATCAAGTCGGTTAAAGGAGTTATGTCGTTAAAATTATAGTTATAGTTTTTTTAAATTCGTTATCACTTTTTTTTAGGTTTTGTAGTAGAATTCTTCTCTTACCCAGTTATAGCGGGTTTCACAACAGCTGCTGCCCTCAATATAGCTGCTTCACAACTAAAGGCTCTCTTTGGCATAAGCGGTTCATCTGAGACCTTCATGGACACATTAATATATGTTTTTGGGCATATAACCGAGACGAGGAAATGGGATACCATATTGGGCTTTCTCAGTATTATATTTTTAGTTGTTTCTAAGGTAAAACATGTTAAATCATTGTAATTAAATTTTATAATATGTCAATTAACATTTCCAGCAAAAATAACTAAAAGTTAGAAACAGGTTACAAGAAATACCTATGATGATAATTTTTGGATGAATATCACTGCCTACTTTAGTTAAAAAATCTTCATAGGAGACGAGCTGTCTTTTTCTACCACTCTAAATTGTATTTCTTATCTTTGTCATTTACTTGTGCAACTAGTATTCGGAGTTTGGAATCATAGGAAAGATTCCAACCATCCTCACTCACACAGCTGCTCTGGACATTTGGATACGATCTAGCACTTGCAGTAGAATTGTCAAATAATTGATTGCGATCTTCTTCTATTCCATATTGTAGCTCAAATTTCCAGGAAACCTGCCCACCCACCTGCCCTCCTATGAAGTAAAAGTGAAAAAAAAAGTAATCCAATAGTCGATCTTTCTCTGAGGGATAATTAGTACTTTCTTTTC
Source organism: Leptura quadrifasciata (assembly GCA_963675555.1). Taxonomy (NCBI): domain Eukaryota; kingdom Metazoa; phylum Arthropoda; class Insecta; order Coleoptera; family Cerambycidae; genus Leptura; species Leptura quadrifasciata. Next base: position 5,346,590 of record OY776679.1, read on the forward strand.
TTTCCAGATAGAGTATATAATGATATTGAAATTATTATGTTACTACGACAAACATACTTACTTTGGCTTTAACACCTCTATTTTTATTTTTTTAAGGAAATAAGAAGATACGGCACCCTTACCGATCGCCCCGAATGGTCTAGGAGAAGAAATAATATAGGAAGATGTATTTTTATGTTCTCTTTAGCAAGCAATGCAATTGCCGTTATCATTGGCACGACCCTAGCTTACATATTCTATACTCATGGGTCTTCTCCATTCAAGTTAACAGGTAATCAATATAACGCGTTCGGTAAAATCAAGTATCCATTTTCGATCAAGTTACAATATAATGAGATATAAATTTAAATCAAATCGCCATGCTTTCGCGATAAATAGACGTTTAAGACAGTTGTCAGTCGGCAGGTGGTGGATGGACAGTGGCGCGTCCTCTCACGCAGACGACCCAGGTTCAAAACCGAGTCACAGCAAGCCGATGAGATATAATAATATAATAACAATAATAATAATCTCTTTATTTCCAACAGGTAAGCACCCAATTACAGGAAATACATGAAAACACATATCATTTATATATCAATAGCGAATAAAAAAGAAAGTAATATTGACACTTAAGTTACGAACAAAATTAAACCTACTATTCAGTAATAATTATATGACTTAATATACTGCCTAGACTGTCAAAATTAATATCACATAGATGGGAAATTTTATTAAAATTATTGCACATTACATAAATTGGAGATCTCGCCATAATATTTGTCATATAGTTCTTGACATAGAAGATTGTGTGACGGCGGATTTCAAGTCTGGGTATGTGGAAATTGATTTTATCTAACAAAAAGGGACAATCAATAGTATTGTGAATTAAACTGAATAAATATTTAATGGCAATTATTTCGCGACGAGTTTCTAATGAAACGATTTTAAAACGGTTCGTAAAAATGGACGTATTAATTCCTCTCGGCGGGTAAATACCATCCTCCTTAAAAAACAAATATTTTAGGAACTTCCTTTGAACTGCTTCAATATCATTCACGTGACATGTGTACCACGGATACCATATGATGGCACCATATTCCAATCTTGAGCGAACGTATGCGTAATATAACAACATTAGGCTAGAAGTTTTGCTAAAACACTTGCAGTTTCTTAATATGAAGCCTAGAATTTGATACAGCACTATTAATATGGGCTCGAAATGTTAACTGGCTATCGAAGATAATACCCAAATTTTTGATTTCTGTACATCTGGTTTATCTGAATTTATTTTATAATCATATTCTTCGGGTTTATTTTTCCGAGAAAAAGAGATAACGTAACATTTTTGAACATTAATGCACAGATGGTTCGAACTACACCAATCAGATACGGCTTTAAGGTCATTCTGGATCATTCTACAATCACTTATCGTTCTTATCTCTCTATAGATTTTTAAATCATCCGCGAACATTAATTTTGAACAGCTAATGACATCATTAATATCGTTGATGTAAATGAGAAATAGAAGTGGTCCTAAATTGGAGCCTTGTGGTACTCCGGATGCATTAATGTAGTAATCCGAACTAAAACCCTCGTACTCGACAAACTGCCTACGGTTAAATAAATAAGACGTGAATAAATTAATTAAACCTGCGGAAAATCCAAAGTTATCTAATTTCATTATTAATAAATATAGATCGATTTGATCAAAGGCTTTTTGAATATCCATATATACTGTGTCTACTTGTCCTTGCTTATCGAGAATTTCCGAGGCAAACTGAGTTATGCAGGTTAAGTTTGTGATCGTAGATTTTTTATCTAAGAATCCATGTTGGTGTAGGGAAATATATGGTCTAACATTAGGATAAACGCAATTATATATTATTATTTCGAATAATTTCGCAAAATTACATAAAATAGAAATAGGCCGATAATTTTGGAGTACAGCTGGGTCACCTTTCTTTAACACGGGAGTGATTCGAGCGATTTTCCACATATCGGGAAATGTAGCTGTCCTCAAGATTAAATTTTAAATGAAAAGTAGGGGTTCTAACAAGGCACGACAACAATCTTTAACAAAAAAGCAGGGAATACCATCAATACCTGAAGTAAGTTTGTCTTTTAATTTCTTAGATGCTTTAATAATATCGTCTCCATGTATGGTGTTTATAGATAGAGATGAGTCGTTTTGCATATAGTGAATGAACGGATCTGCTTGCGTCACCATCTTTTGAAAGAGATGTAACACTGTGAGTTCCGTGTATCTACGATGTGAGTGGGGGTTCGGCAAAATCTCCAGATTAAGGGGTCTCAGTGCCTACACTGATGAGCTTATCCCCTGGCGTCAGTGATTGACTTTAGTAGCGAAAATAGGCCGACGTTAAATAAATGATTAAAAATAAAGACAGTTGTCAAAGCGTTTACGAGAAAAGTTTAGCTGTGAATATGGCCAAATATTCAACGTTCTTTTGCGGTTGAATCTTATTTAAAAAATAACTATTCTGTTGTAATCACCCAGAGTTTATTTCGTCGTCACTTTGATTTAAATCCACGAGATCCAATTCATAGTCGAGTAATAAGTGCACGTGATAAGTGCGTGATGGAGTCGGGCAGATAAACTGTGCGTGGATGTAAAGCTCAAATCATTAATGTTGTATTTCACGTCATTTTCCCTTAATTTCCGAATCAAATCAAACTTCAGGTCACACAGAAAGGCACGCATGGGCGTATCAACGTGTGCAAAAGACAAGTATTTTATGATGAAAATATCTGGACAATAATAGTGTGCTATACAAACGATTTTTCTTGAACCCTTTACTAAAGCGGAAATCTTAGATACAATCAATAACTTAAAAAATTATTTTTCAACTGGTTTTGATAACTCTTCTACTAAAATTATTAAACAATGTGCTCACTTGATGGCCAAACCTTTATATCATATCATAAATTCGTGCTTTAGTGACGGACATTTTCCAAATGTGCTGAAATTATCAAAAGTTAAATGTTTCTGTAAAAAGGGTGACCCCAAAGATATATGCAACTACCGCCCCATGTTATTGTTATCTGTTGTTTCCAAAATTATTGAGAAATTATTGCCCAAAAGAATCTTAAACTTTTTGGAAGTAAGTAATGTACTCTTCCTAATCAGCACGGCTTTAGAGAAGGCTCTACTATTTCAGTCTTGGCAAGCATTCTAGATTACATATACAAAAATTTAGACACTGGAAATGAAGTCATGGCAGTTTTCATTGATTTGTCAAAAGCATTTGACTATGTGAATTATGATTTCTACTAAAGAAAGTGCAATATTATGGTTTATCGAACAGAAAACAATACTTAGATCTACCTTTCTATCCTGTAATGTTTTATTTCTTTTTCTTACGCTCACTTATCCTATTCATAAATATATGATCAATTGGATGAATTAAATAAATACAATTAATTTTAACATCCGATGCCGCATTTAATTTTACAATTAACTTCATGGATTTCTTGCAAAAGTAAAAGGGAACATCACCACCATGTCTCTGGCTACTGCGTTCAATCTTTTATCCACCGTACGCTAATGAGTTGACAGAAAACTGACAGAATGCTCAACGTTGGTTGCGTCTACGACTAATGCTTGTAATATTCATTTGTAAAACAAACCGTTATGCTCGGTACTTCTGTCGTAGCCTCAGCAGACGTAACATTCTGTTATTCACATCCTATGCGCTTTGTATTGCAAGTACATAAATTAAACATGTAAACGACAACATTCGTGATTTCAACTAAATCTTGGGACGGACAATCAATGCAGTCTTGATCGTAGCCAATAGTAAACCTGAAAGCAACTAATCCACGTGATTGCCACGAGTTTGGGATTGTTTGCGAGAACTGTCCAGTCTCAGTAAATGAACTATAGCTATGAAATATTACTTATACTTTTTTTGTTGCATTTTCAGGTGACGTCAAAGGTGGGTTACCGCCATTTGCTCCTCCCCCTTTCAGCACAAGTTTTAACGGCACGGAGTATAGTTTTGCTGACATGGCTAAGGATTATGGAACTGTCATCATTTTCTGCCCCCTAGTCGCCATTCTGGAGCATGTCGCCATTGCGAAAGCATTCTGTAAGTAGAAAAAATGAGAAATAAAGCGATAAAATGAAACACCAAAAACTCTCTATCACTATTTAAGCCAGAAGGGTTTGATTGACTTTTTATAGATGTATTATGTTAATGATTACCTAAATATCTTGGCGGAAGAAGGTTTTATCTCAACGATAAATGAATTTACTCATGTACAAAAAGACATAAAAAGTTGGATAGATCATTTGTTTGTTAAAAATATTAAAAAATATTATAAAAATATTCCAGCTACTATAACTGATCGCTACTCAATTGCCAACCAAATATTTTTTTCCGAAACAAAAAGTAATACAGATAATGAATATACAAAAACGTACGTGGAAAAAATAAATTAATTGATAGATTGAGAGACGAAAATTGGTTAAAAATGTATTCCGCTACAAATGTATATATTGTCCCATATCGCTACTGTCGGCGATCTCCAAGTTGCTGGAGAAGCTCATCCTGGTCAGGCTAGACGCTGCCCAGGAGGAGTTCCACATCGACGATGAGTGCCAGTTCGGTTTCAGAAAGGGCAGGAGTACGGTGCAACAGGTTGTCAGGATAGTTAACGACATCAAGGTACAATACAACCTCGGGAAGAGCACCACCACGGTGCTTCTTGATATTGAAAAGGCGTTTGACACCGTCTGGACACCTGGGTTACTATACAAGATGCACGACTATAACTTTCCGACGTACATTATCAAACTCATTCACTCGTTCTTGACGGGCAGATCCCTGCAGGTTCGAGTCCCGCAAGGGTCGTGTCTATCACCAAAACTGTACAACTTGTATGTCTCCGATTTCCCGGAGTTCCCGAATACCAAGCTGGCCAAGTACGCCGACGGCACGGCCATGTACGCTCATTCCCACAACGCTCAAGCAGCCAACATGCTGCTGAAGGTGCACATGGTCTGTGCCGCGACGTATTACGACCGGTGGAAGATACGGGTAAACTCCGAGAAGTCGGAAGCGATAGTCTTCACGCGCCGGTTCACCGAGAACAGAATTTTGACACCTATTTCGGTCAGGGGGCACCAAATTCCAACGAAACGGTGCGTGAAGTATCTGGAGGTCAGACTGGACCAGAGATTTACGTTCCATACACACATAAACGAAACTGTACTGACGGTCTACTCCCTGTCCAGAAGTCTGTATCCGCTGATGGTCAGGGGTAGCAGACTTAACAGACAAAACAAAAAGTTGTGGTACACGATGGTGGTCAGGCCGTCCATCACATACGCGGCGCCGGTGTGGTGCAGCATACCGACCACGACAATGAGTAAATTAAAAGTGCTTGAGCATAAATTTATGCGCCTCATTTCGAATTCTGGAAGGTACACCTTCCTCAGAGATCTCTACGCTCGTTGCAACGACATAACCCCAATAGCGGAGTACGTCCAGGAAATCTCCCAAAAATTCTACTCTTTCAAACTGGGTGATAGTCCGCTTACCGCAAACATTACACAAATTAGACAGCATAATGCACCCTGTCGGGTCAAACACGCCCTACCATACCAGACGTTACCAATCTTCTGGCAACCACTATAGCCAACCTTCACCTACTATAACTTCCTCTTACCCTATCCGTTTATATTGACATTTCATACCTTTCGTATCTTTAAATCTTTCCTGTCCCTTTCTTCTTTTCATTTTGTCCATTTTGTTTCGTGTTCTTGATCTCTTTTTGTGCGTTTTTTGTCTTTGTTCTTGTTATCGTTCTCTTTTTGTGCATTTTTTCACCCAAAATTAGCTTCACTATAAAATTTCTAAGAAACATAAAATTTCGATAAACCACAGCTTTGTCAGCCTTGCGCAGCCCTGCAGTACCTCACTTTGATGAAGGTTCCTCGTTTTAGATTTGGGTACCTGCGTCAGCAGCAAAATTACTTCAGTGCAGTGCGACAGCTTCGAGTTTGTGTTTAGCTTTAAGCTTTGTTAAATTTAATTTTTAAAATGTTTTTTAACTATATTGTACTTTTTAATTTGTTTTTAGCAAAAGGAGTCAGGACTTCTCTCCCCATTTTCTTTTAGCCGAACCGGAGTCACCCCGCCCGGCCATGCAACCAGCCACCGCGGTGGTTGCACGGTCGGTCTCAAGGTAGTCTTCGGGGAGGCAATATTATGTATTAGTTTTAATAAAGTCTGTTTGCTTGCTTGCTTGCTTGGGCCTCTGGACGAACTGGGATACGAGCTTTTTATAAAATCCGCCTCAAAAAAATTGTTCAACCTACACACACTGATTTATCTTTGTGGAATGATCTCCTGTCTAATTACCATTCTGTTATATAGTATAAGAAACTTCTATTTTTGTATATATACATTGCTTTGGTGAATAAGTATTATTATTTTTTTCTTAGCAAAAGGCAGAACATTGGATGCCACCCAGGAATTAATAGCCCTAGGAGTTTCTAACATACTGGGATCATTCGTGAAGTCCATGCCGGTAACTGGTTCCTTTACCAGAACTGCTGTTAATAATGCTTCTGGTGCCAGGACTACAGCTGGCGGTGTCTTAACCGGGATAATAATACTGCTAGCACTAGGTTTCTTAACCAATACTTTCGAATACATTCCGAAAGCTACCTTGGCCGCTGTTGTCTTAGTCTCCATGTACTATCTCTGTGATTTTGCGGCATTCCCAATGTTGTGGAAAACAAAAAGTAAGTCTCTAAAACCGTTTTAATAACATTTAATTGGTTCTTTATTAACTTTTTTGATTTTTCTTAGAACTGGACCTAATACCACTTTTGGTAACACTCATTTGCGGTCTGGCTCTTAGTCTCGAGTACGGAATTTTGATTGGTATTGGGACAAATATAATTCTGCTCTTATACGCATCCGCCCGTCCTAAATTGTATATTGAGAAACAACGGACTGATGTTTACTTAGTAAAATTCAAAGCTGGTATATACTTTTCGGCTGCTGAATATATGAGAGAATACATTTTAGAGAATTGCACTGGAGAAAAAACTACAGTGATTGTGGATGGAAAATATTTGGGAAACATTGATGCTACAGTTGCAAAGGTATGTAGATTTATTTAATAATGAAGCTTACTCTGTCCCAGAAGCTATTACTTTGGGAGTACTTCGAGGATCTATCCTGGGACCTCTATTATTTTCCGTTTATATCAATGATCTACCGTCGCAAATTAGCAAGAGACTCACAATTATGTATGCAGATGATACTACTGTGTGTACTCCGCATCTAGTACCGTTGAGCTTAGTTCTGACAATAAAACAACTGAAATAAATTAATATTAAATAGGGATAAAACAATATTCATAGATTTTAAACTTAGAAGAAATATATCACTTTGTCGTATCCCTTTAAGTGAAAGCACATAATTGTTGGGTACATGTATTGACAGCACACTGTCATGGGAACAATACAGGCTGTCTATTTTATCAGGGCCCTCGAGAATATCTCACTTAATATCGGTCGTACAAAAAAAAATTATTATTTTTACGAAAATTGTGCCGATTTATATAACCTACAAAATGATCTAAAGACATTTGAAATCCATGGCCTACTTTAAGAGTTATGGTGGAAAATATCGAAAATGCCGAAAACGTCTAGGCCAAATTTCTCCGTTATTTGAAGAGATACGAGAGAAATTCTAAGGCGAAAATTTTTTGCAAAACAGAGTGTTTCAACGAAGTTTTATCTAATTTTTTTCAAAACCGCTGTATTTTGAGACTTACTCTTCAGGCTGTTAAAAAAATTATTTTGAAACGGGCGGGAAATGGCGCCATTAAATAGAGCATTTTCCTCCCTTTTCAACGATATATCACATGCCATATTTATTCATTAGTACTACGTTAGTAATTATAAAAACATTTTTTAAAACCAATAAATGTTTTTTAACAAGCATTATACTTACCGTGGAGAAGTATGATTAAATAAAACGATAAAATAATTCAATAAGTTGTTCAAATCTTTGCTATAATAAAACATTAACACAATTAAGAAGAATAAAGTAAATACAGGTAACAAAAACAAAATAATAACCAAGAAAGCAACATGGAGCAATTATACAAAGAGTATTCGCAGTTATGCCAATGTATAGAGGTCCTCCATAAAAGCGTCACTCCTTGCTCAGAAAGTTAAAATGTCTTTACCAATTAATTTAAGTATAATATCCATTAGTTTGTATTTCATGATTTCACTATTATTTCAATTATTTTAAAATAGTTGGCTATGAACAAACTTGACAATTCAATTTTTTGACAGATCACCTCAGTTAATACTTAAACTCTAACTCAATCACACTCGTTTAAGAATTTAGAATTTTCAAAAATGATTTTCACTCACATTGATCGTTATAATATGTTCGTTACATATTGCCAATGCAATTTTAACTCTGGATTAGCTCAAGTAGAATATAGAAACAGATTTCCATAAGCACTACAGCCGAATAAAACTCTGTTCAGAACATTAGCTACGAAACTGAAGAATAATGGTTCATTTTTAAAGAAGAAGACAAGGTTGAACAGTGTTACTGATAATGTAAATAAGGTAAACCGACTTATTAATTATGTAAGAAATGAAAATACAGAAAATGTGAAAATATCATTAAGAGAAATTCAAATTGCTTGTCATATAAATAAAACAAGTGCTAGAAAAATTTTAAAGAAGCATGGTTACCGGTGTTATAAAGTCAGAAAAGTTCACAATTTACAAGCGGGGGTCAAACCAAGGAGGATGATTTTTTGTAGGTGGCTGATGGAAAAGAAGCGTGCCGATCCATTAATATGTAGTAAAATACTTTGGTCCGACGAGGCAAGTTTTTCCAATAATGGATTGTTTAATCGCAATATTCATTACAAATGGACTTCTGAAAATACACACTGGCATAGACCGACTGGGTTTCAAAATCGTTTTTCGATAAATGTGTGGATAGGTATTTTAGGCACCAATTTAATAGATCTTTATTTTTATGATGGTCACGTCAGTGGTCAAAGGGTACCTAAACTTTTTGAGAAATGAATTTAATGAATTCTTAGATGACCTACCTCGGGAGAATCGACACAACTTTCAATATTTTCAACAAGATGGAGCTCCTCTCCACAATCCCCAGATTTGCCTAGATTATTTAGACGAAATTTTGCCTCAACATTGGATAGGTACCAATGGATTTATTCGATGGCCCCCTCGTTCTCCAGATATAACCCCAATGGATTTTTTTCTATGGGGGGGGGTATATTAAAGATAAGGTGTTTTCGACGACACTGCAAAATGTAGAGGACCTAAAAGCTCGAACTCATTAGGCATGTATTATAGTTACCCCCGAAATGCTGAGTAATGTTTTAAATGCAGTGCCTCGCCGCGCTCGATTGTACATAAGAAATCGCGGTGGACACTTTGAACACTTGATATGATATCTTAAAAATTATTTTGTGGATTAGATCCATAAAATGTTCTGTGTGCTATATTCTTTTTATTATTAATTTGTTTTTGTTACCTGAATTTACTTTATTCTTCTTAATTGTGTTAATGTTTTATTACAGTAAAGATTTGAACAACTTATTGAATTATTTTATCGTTTTATTTAATCATGCTTCTCCACGGCAAGTATAATGCTTGTTAAAAAATTTTTTTTGTGTTTTTATAATTACTAACGTAATACCAATGAATAAATTGGCATGTGATATATCGTTGAAAAGGGAGGAAAATACTCTATTTAATGGCGCCATTTCCCGCCCGTTTCAAAATAATTTTTTTAACAACCTGAAGAGTAAATCTCAAAATACAGCGGTTTTGAAAAAAACTTGATAAAACCTCGTTGAAACACTCTGTTTTGCAAAAAAATTTCGCTTTAGAAATACTCGTATCTCTTCAAATAACGGAGATATTTGGCCTAGACGTTTTTCGCATTTTCGATATTTTCCGCCATAACTTTTAAAGTAGGCCATGGATTTCAAATGTCTTTAAACCATTTTATAGGTTATATAAATCGGCACAATTTTCGTAAAAATAATTTTTTTTGTACGACCGATATTAAGTGAGATATTCTCGAGGGCCCTGATAAAATGGACAGCCTGTATATCGACTATGTTTGCAATAAATTAAATAAATCTTACAAGGCATAATGTAGGAAATTTTAAGACCTTCAAAATGGTTTGTTAAATATCGGTTTAACACTAACAGGTGCTGAGATATTTTATGAAGTAGTTTTTTCAATATAACTAAGTAAATTTATTGTTCAGCAAAAGCTATTACACGTAGACATATTTCTGGACATACTTCTAAAATTAAGTCCGTCCATTTCTACGGGGTGCAAAGTAATTCTAGCTTGCGTTCATATTCCATATTTTTTAACCCATTTTCACTGAGAGCTAAAGATTATGTTGGTATTACATTGAAAGTTTGTTAAAATGAATACTTTCCTCCAATAAAAAAACAACAGTATTTTGTTACTTAATACTAACACTATATTTTTTTAGAGTTTCAGTACTCTAAAAGAAGAATTAGAAATAAGACACCAGAACTTAGTATTAGTGAATTTTAAGAAATCTGTGATGGACATATGTATTGGCGCCAACAAGACTTTAGAGCGGTATTTCAGAGATGAAAGTTTAGAACAAATTGTGGTTTCTCTAGTCCCAAAGGAGTCAAATGAAAAGGACATATAACTAATACTGATGTGATTTTTCTTTTTAATTTAAAAATATTTTATAATTCTTTTGTACCTATTATATTTTAATAAACTTAAACAAGTTGTGACTTAAATTTATTGGAATATTAATTTGAAATATCTCCCATCCAAGTGCTATACCATTTGACACTTTATTCCATATAATGTCAAGTGAGCAACTTAAGTGAAATTATTTTTAAACATATTGTGAAGGAGGCAATACTTTTTATATTTGCTCGCGCAGTTGGCAGATAAAATAGATTTGTCTGTCTTGCCTCAGCTCTGGGAGTGGACAATTTAACATACATAAAATTTCTGAACAGTTTATGTCGTTATGAACTATCTTGTGTAAAAAGATCAGATAACATTTTGTGCGTCTGTGTTCCAGTGAGTCGAAGCCGAGATTTATGAGTTCAGATTTAGGAAATCCTATAGGAGGATATTCCCCCTCTATTCCAAAATGAGCATATTTTAAAAATCTGCTCTGTACTTCTTCCAAATTATCAATATATGTTAGTTGGTTAGGATACCAAATGGTAGAAGCATATTTTAAATTAGGGTGGCCAAAGGCCAAAGGTGGTGTTCAATAGACTTAGTGTGTCAATATTTTGAAAGTTATGATTGTTTCCCATAATCCTAAAGCTTTGTAGGTCTTCGTGGCAATGTACGTGATGTGATTCTTAAAAGACAGTTTTCTATCAAAGATAGATCACAAGATGTTTCTGGTCTTGGGAGTGTGATATTATCAATAGAGATAATCAAAGTGGATGATCAATGCTATATTGAGTAAAACATACCAAATTACTGCAAGTGGACTGACATGGCGATTTCATTGAATCAAATAGTTTAGCAAAATTATGCATAATACTTATTAAACGATAATTCTCAATTAACTGCTTGTTACCTTTTTTAAAAACAGGATCTCCTATAAATTGATTATGGCAATTAGGGGTCGAGTAAGTAACATGGCACAGTTTTTTTAATAGGAATAACAAGTAGAGTAGTGGAGTGTTAAAACTAAATTTTAATCATCTCCACAAGATGCCAGTATGGTGGACGAAACACGCCTCGAGTAGAGTGTTGGAGTGTATTGTTCAAATTAAAGCTCAGTTTTCATCATTTCCAGTGATGTCAGCATGGTAGACGGAACCCGCATCGAGTAGAACACTCGGGTGTTGCTATCAAATTAAAGTTAAATTTTAAGCATTTTCAGATGATGCCAATATTGTGGGCGAAATGCGTGCCGAGTAGAATATTGTAGTGCAGTTTTCATATTAAAGCTCAGTTTTAAGCATCTCCAGACTATGCCTACATGGTTGGCGAAGCGCGCATCAAGTAGAGTATTCGGGTATACTGTTCAAATGAAAAGTCAACTTTAATTATCTCTAGATGATGGCAACATGGTGGGCGAAATGCGCATCGAGTAGAGTATTGGAGTGTAGTGTTCATAGTAAAGCTCAGTTTTAAGCATATCCAGATTATGTCTACATAGTTGGCGAAGCGCGCATCAAGTACAGTATTCGGGTATACTGTTCAAATTAAAAGTCAACTTTAATTATCTCTAGATGACGGCAACAAGGTGGGCGAAACGCGTGTTGAGTGGATTATTCGGGTGTATTGTTTAAAATTGAAGCTCAGTTTCCATCATCTGCAATGATGAAAGCATGGTGGGCAAAATCCGCATCGAGTAGAACATTCGAGTTTTGATATTAAATTAAAGTTCAGTTTTAAGCATCTCCAGGTGATGCCAACATAGTGAACGAAACGCACATCCAGTAGAGAATTCGAGTATGTTCAAATTAAAGCTTAGTTTTCATCATCTCCAGATAATGTCAACATAGTGGGCGAAATGCGCATCGAGTAGAGTATTGGAGTGTAGTGTCCATAGTAAAGCTCAGTTTTAAGCATATCCAGATTATGCCTACATGGTTGGCGAAGCGCGCATCAAGTAGAGTATTCGGGTAAAATGTTCAAATTAAAAGTAAACTATAATTATCTCTAGATGATGGCAACATGGTGGGCGAAACGCGCGTTGGGTAGATTATTCGGGTGTATTGTTCAAAATTGAAGCTCAGTTTTCATCATCTGCAGTGATGAAAGCATCGCAGGCGAAATCCGCGTCGAGTAGAATATTAGAGTGTTTGTATTAAATTAAAGTTCAGTTTTAAGCATCTTCAGATGATGCCAACATAGTGACCGAAACGCACATATAGTAGAGTATTCAAGTATATTGTTCAAATTAAAGCTTAGTTTTCATCATCCCCAGATAATGTCAACATAGTGGGCGAAATGCGGGTCGAGTAGAGTATTGGAGTGTAGTGTTCATAGTAAAGCTCAGTTTTAAGCATCTCCAGCTTATACCTACATGTTTAGCGAAACCCGCGTCGAGTAAAGTATTTGGGTGTAGTGTTAATAATTAAAACTTAACTTTAATATCTTCAGATGATATTAACATGATGGACGAAACGTGTAGCAAGCAGAGTGTTCGGGTGTAGTATTCAAATGAAAGCTCAGCTCTTATCATTTCTAGTGATGTCAGCATAGTGGTTGAAACCCGCGTCGAGTAGAACATTCGAATGTTGTTATCGAACTAAGACTCAGTTTTAAGCATCTCCAGATGATGCCAATATCCTGTGCTAAATACGGGTCGAGCAGGGTATTCAAGTGTAGTATATAAATGTCTTGGTGCTTGTGCAAATTACGTCACATTTCAATTTTCATTTTCTCAAATTTTAAATAAAAAAAAAATTATTCAAAAAATTCCTTAAAAGTATTTAATTAATTTATTAATTATTTGAAATGTTTTATTTAGATTTACACATAATACTTAGTCCATGAAAAAGCTGAAAAAAAACCCAAAAGTTCGTACTCCCCCACCCTTCACCAACCACCCCTAATTTGGGGGTGGTTGATGGAGAGTGGGGATGAAATAGTATTAACACCGTGTTTAATGCCTTTGAAAACGGGGAGAAACATTTTCCACTATTTTGTATTTTTCCGGTAGATTTCAATGTTAGGGGTGGTGGTAGTAGTTTCAACATCGGGGTTGATGGCATGTTTCCTTAGTCAAATCCCTTTACAATGTTGAAATCCCCTTAAAAACCCCAATCCAATGAGTCCCCACAAGTTCAATGTCAATAAATATAAAAAAGGGGTAGTTGGTGAAGGGCGGGGGAGAAATGGATATTACCATCGTGTTGAGCACCCTTGAAAACGGGGATAAACAAATTTTCATGAATTTTGATTTTTTTGGGGATATTTTAGTACTTGGGGAGGGGGTAGTTTCAATCCCGGGGGTGGATAACATATTGTATGTTAAATTTCATACGACCTACCCGAATTCTGCCCAAAGAACGGATCCGCATGGCTACGATGGAAAAAAACGCGAAATAGGGGTGGTTTTTCGAGTTTAGGGGTAGTTGCTGAGGGGTGGGAACCTTAAAAATATCACCATCGTGTTCAGCGCCCTCGAAAACGGGGGGTACCCTTGTTTTATCCCTCTCACAGAACTTTTGTATTTTAATCCTTTTCTTACAACTTTTTCATGGAATACAATAATTAATTGATATACCGTCACTGACATTTCAAATTTCGTGCTCTACAAAATTACTTATCTGAAATTTTGTCCTATCTCTCACCGTTTTCGCGGTGTTGCCAATTGGCCTTCAGGCTCTTCATTTCTATTTGAGAAGTGGGCATTGCCAACAACCTCGCATTTTCCGACCAATTCTTCCAAACTGATCGGTGCATTAAAAATACCGCAATGGATTTGTTTCATTGTCTAACACCACTACAGCACTGAAAATCGTAGTAGGCCATGGAAAAATCTGAAAGCGACGATTTGACGCTTCGAATTTCATTGTTGTGGATTGAACGTTTTGCTTTTAAATAATCTGTTGCGAGTTGCTTGTGGTGTGAATTAAATTTTCACATAGGTAAAGTGACTTTTAACCAAGTTTTAATGTGCATTTGTGATCTGTGTGGTTTGATGACCACTAAACGCGAAATTAATTCATTAAAGGTAATAATTATTATCTTTCCATAATGACCTGTAATTGTTGTTGTTAACTTTTATTTGTTAATCAATTAGGTAGTATCAGCTGACGTCACAACCGAGCTGCAACTTCAGTTCAGTGGATAGATAAGTTTTTGCGACATTTACAGTCATTTAGTTATCCCAAATTTTAAAGAATTTCAGAGCTTTTTTAAAAGCTTTTTTTGTGTAAAATTAACAGTTAGTGTTTCCTTTTACTAATAAGTTTGGTGATTTGTTGAACTGACTTTAATTTTGTGTTTTATTTGTGTTTTTTAACCGACATGTTTTTTTCCGTACTGTCAACAGGTTTTTATTTTCGAAATGGTGAGTTAATTTTAGCAATTAGGATTGTTAAATTCATTGAAATTTGATCTATACACTTCATTTCAGGAGTCACCAAATTATATTTTTAAGTTAGAGTATAGTAATGGCGTTGATCCATATAGTTTAAAAGTGGCAGATTTGACAGCATCTTTAGATGATATCCCAGAGATTTATAAAAGTGTGGTGATGGATTATTTATTATTTCGAACGAGCCCTATGACCAATGATGAAATTAGAGCATGTAAAAGTTTAGATGCCTTTGCCCAGCTTGCCTGTAAATGGATAGAATCTCTGGGGGCAAAAAAAATTAGCAAACGATATCTTGGTAAAGTAAGTGTAGATCTGTATGAAATTTAACGTTTATTATCAAAGTATATTACTTTTGTCTGCAATGTTTAATCACAAATTACTGTTTTTCAAGCATTAGAATATTATTAAAATGGGTTAAGGATGAATATAATTTTTGTTTTAGGTTCGGCATTCTCAGAGAGTGTCAGAAGCAACACTTAAGCCTTGGATTGTTGTATGAGGATACGTCTGTGACGGATGTATTGGCTTATTGAATAAAACTCAGTAACGAGAACATTGATATGGCTGTAGTATTAAAAAACAAGGCCAGATGCTTAGACTATGCAGTGCGCTTTGGCATTTCACAAAGATTTTTATGTAATCTATACATTTGTAAATTATGCAGTTATGATATTTAAAAAGTTAATGGCTTTATATAATGTATATACAGATGTATGTTTCCTAAGTTTACATGTAGAATATGTTAATAAAAATAACAAAACCACAATGTATTGCTACAAAGTAAAGTATTTTGCTCTATGCTGCTCTATCAACATTTAATATATTCATAGTTTTTTCTTCCTGAATTTAAAAATGTTCAGATACATTGAAAATCCAACGAAGTTTTTCAAAAAGTTAGGGTTTTATTTTTCATTCTTCCATGTATTTTGCATTGTTTAGTACACTCAGTTTAAAATCTGATTTGATCTTAAAACCCACCTTCATTTATCAACCCAAAACTATGTCTATTCGCACGTTACTGGAGGAGGATGTAATTAATAACCATATAACTACATATTCAATCAGTTTTATTTGTGTTATTAACAATACTTTATTACACGAGTCAATATAATAGAATACATGTTAAAATAATGTGTAAAGCATACTAAAAAAAACGTTACATATCACCTTAAGAACAATCTACACTTTAAGTGAAATCTTAAGAACATTTATGCATCCTATTTTGACTAAATAGGCGAATTCACTGTCAACATTGCAATATCTTATAAATGATGTAAAAACTATCGTATAGGTACCCATGACAAAATGTTTGGAACATATTCTTGCATTTTTTATTTTCGATTCGAGAAAATCATCTTTACAGAATGCTGCTGGGCAAGCTCTACTTGTCGTCTGGTTTGAGCAGATGGAAATCCCAAAAATCTAACTGTTCTTTTTTGATTCCATCGATTAGTGCACACAACAACAGCCGTCGTTGACATTCTGTTTCTAAAATGGTAACAAATTCAAACTCATTAGAAACTTTTGAGCTTAAAGTACCTACAACCCTGCCAAAAATGCTTATAGAAACAGATAAAAATAAAGCTATAAGGTTCTATGAGACCGATAACATTTTTTGAACGAAATTAGTCGATTTCACATACAGTCATATTAATAACCATAAAAATCCCAAGAGATATTCTTCCTCAGTATGACGGGAAGTCGTTGTGCAATAGAATGGCATAGAAACTCATATGTAAAACTGTTTCATCATCTACATAAATCCTCTCCATAAAGTATATATTTTAAATTACTTTGGAGATATTTCTATATGCCATTTTTGGCAGGGAATTAATAATATTGTCAGAAAATATAAATTTCACAGCAATGGATATTAATCTTTTATAAAACCATTAATATTAGTAAATAGAAATTACTACTACCTAACCTATTATATCCTATGTCAATATTGGCTTATACCAAATCTATTAATACATATATTAAATGAATATTTAAGCAAATAAGTTATACAATATACATACTTAACAAAAAAAACCGAAAAACTAAATTATTAGCGTTATTAATGTTTATATTTACAATTTACGATTTAACAGGGATGTTAACATACCTGACAACAAATTTTTCTTTTCCAATAATAGCACTGATACGATATGTATCGAAATTTCTTTCACACTAGGCTCTTAAAAAAACCTTAATAAATGTCTCCACACAAATTTGTTATTAAAATTATGCACCACTAATTTTAGAATTGATCACAAACTAAGACTTGCTCTTATGTCAAATTCTTCAACAATCCACTTAACCGTTTTCAGGCTGTCAAATGATGACGTCACTGATACTACCTCATTGTAAGTGCTTAATAGACCCAGTTCATTCTAAAGTTTCGTAAAACCTGAGTTTTTGCATTATTTATTATAAAACTAAATATATTGCTGAAATAGAGCCGGATAGAAAATAATAATTCTATCAAATTAGGATCTGGGGTAGGATGTTCTATGTAGCCTTTTATCAGCTTCTCCACTGACAATAATTACGTTTTTTATATGGTATAAGTATTTATTGGAGTATTGGAGATTAATGAATAATAGTTTTTAACAGACCCGGAATCTCCACTCACTTTATAATAATTTATCTTTGCTTGTTTTATTATTTTGTTGAGCAAATTTCTATATTTTTTATATTTAATGCTAAGATTAGTAGAAAAGTGCTTTAGTAAATATTTCTATTATTTTCATATGTTCAACAGATATTTAAACTTTAACTTAAATCAGTCAGTAAATGTTAATAAAAGTGGTATTATAATGTTTAAGTGATACAGCCAAAATAATTTCATTTAATGATGAAATTAATATTAAACAATGAGAAACGATTTATCAAAAAGATTCTAATAAACAACCAATATCCTGAAGGCAAGGTAAATATTGAATTGCAAATGACAGAAAAATCTTGTGGTATCAAAAATAAACTTTTGTCGTTCTGGCACGACTCTTTGGATCAGTGTAATGCTCACACATGGGAAAGTTGCTGTGAATATTGCGAGAATCTGGTGAGGAATATAGGCACGGGAAATGGAACAAACACCACTGAAAATTTTATAGAACGCACCAAAAACTCTTTATTTTCCTTACTCTGTGCACGGGAAAGTAAAAGAGGCTTGGTGACTGCGTAATAAGTAGGGTAACTTTTACGTCTAGTATTTCTTTTCATATCTCACTTGTGGATTTATTATATTACGTTGACTAAATCTGAAATGATATATGATGTAGATATAAAACACACGACTTAATAATTTTAAGAAACAATTTCATGATAAAACACCTTCGCAATATTTTGATCAAGATTAAATAAGGACATAATAGCTAGTTGTTATCGCATTACTGTTCAACATGGAGTCCCGAGAAATTGCTACTGAGGATGAAGGTGAGTTATAAAATAGTTGTTGTTAGACTTATAGATTTCAATGGCGTATGTTAAACAATCAACTGATGTATCGTCGAAATGTAAAAACTAGAATCATGTACTGTCGTGAGCAGAAAAAAATAGGACAACTTTTTTTTTCTAATGTAAATCTGTCTCTATTTGAATATGTAATGAGTAGCCGAAATAAAAGAGATATCACTTTTAATTTATTTTTTATTTTAATGCTGTAGTTACTGCTATACTAAATGATGGATGGTTAATGAGACAAATTGCACTGCGTTATAACATTAACAAAAATTTGGTGTGCAACATTTTAAGACAGTGGAGAATAAACGGTACGATTAGTAGAAATCCTGTATCAACGAACAAAGGATATCCTACTTAACAAGAAACTAACTATTAATATTTCGTTATTGCACCATTTCTATTTATAACTTCTATAAGTCTGTTTGGCATAGAATTAAATAACCTTATACAATAATCATTAGTAATAATATTTTCCCATGCATTATTTACTGTTTCCAGTAATTCTTCGGCATTCCGTGGTCTCACATTTCGTTTTTGCATACTTCTTACGAGTAGTCCCCATACTTCTTCCACAGGGTTACGATCTGGAATATGACTGGGCCAGTTAAGAACATTGATATTGTTACCTTGAAACCAGCTACTTATAGTATGGGCAGTATGAACGGAACAATTGTCTTGTTGAAATATGAACTCATAATATGAAATAATTGTGACAGAGAAGGGAGCAGAATGTCTAAAATCCTAATATACGTTTCACTATTAAATCGTTTCTCAATATGCCACAAAACACCAGGACCACGTGCCGATATCCAAGCCTACATTTTGACGGAAAATCTACCACTTTTATCATTGTTAGATATATATTTTTCATCGAATCGAGTACTCGGAGGGCGGTAAACACGAATACGACTGCTGTGTGTTGACTGGAAAGTTTTTTCGTCTGTAAAGATTACATTGTTCCAAAAATTTACATCATGCGCTAAAAATTCAAGCGCAAATCCTACTCGAGCCTCTTTATGTTCAGCTTTAAGTAAGTATTTCTGTGCTGCTGCATGACAGCGTAGCTCCGATTCTGTTACACGTCGGCGACCAGTACTACTCGATCCCGGAAAATTCGTTTCTTCAGCAGCCTGAATAACTGAGTAAAATGGATTTTCTACTAAAGCATTGACCAATTGCAAATTTTGTTGTTGAGTTGATATGCTTCGTCGCCCTGACCCAGGATTTTTACTAATCGTACCGGTTATTCTCCACTTTCTTAAAATATTACACACCGAATTCTTGTCAATATTATAACGCAGTGCAATTTGTCTCATTGGCCATCCATCTTCTGCTTTAGCAATAACTCCAGATTTAACTAAATCGCTTATATGAGGCATATTAGTTTTTTGCACACTTGCAATAAATTATGACAACTAACTGACAATGTCACAAAAATTAAAGTTAGATGTACACAACTAGATTTTAGCAAAATACCGTTATAAGACTTGTCCTATTTTTTGCTCACGACCGTACGAAATGACCAAATTTCAGTTCATACAGGAAGCTTTGAAATCTACATAGACGTTTAATTTAAATAATAACTCTTCGCCCACGTTACATTTGAAATCTTATGCATGTACAAATTGGATCAATAATGTGAAAATAGTAGGTTTGAACAGAAATGAAGGAGGTGGTTTATAGTACGGCAGCCCGTAACTAACGTTTTCGTCTTACCCCCTAATGGAAAATTCCCGTGCCAATGCTCATTTCTTTGAACAAGGATAGAAAAAGTTTTTAGGCTCATTTTGTTACTCCCTAATGTCCGTTTTCTAATGGAATTGATGTTTGATATTAAAAAACATGTATGAAATATATGAACGGATAATTTTCAACTTGATATGTTGAAAAAAAATATCATTTTTTGTCGCAATTCAGTAACATAAGAGCGCAAAATTTCATATGTCGCTTAATCGAATGCGAGTGGTCTCAGTAGCCATTCATATTTGATATTCATAAAAATCCTGGTTTATGAGACTTTTTGCCAATAGGGGTGTCATCGGTTGATGAAGGGAACTATTGATCGGTAAATTTTGTATCATGTTTTGGGGTTCTATCTCTATCAGCATCTCTATGAAGTACGCGCGCCACCGCGTCGAGATGCAACCACCCTGCATTCCGTGCAGCTGTACAGCAGAGATTCACTTTTTTTTTTCGATTATTTAAACCATATTTTATAATTTAAAAAGGTGAATGGCTGAATTAGGGAGAAACTTTTTTATAACATTTTTTAATACAATTTTGATTTTTACACGCTTTATATTAGTTTCACCTGTATGTTTATTTGTTTTCTGTTGGTTGTTTGCAAAGGAATCTTTGAACGTGATTTTCACCAACTTCAAAACGTCAGATTAAACTGAAACTTTGCACACTTATCAAAGGCCGATGACAATACAATAATTTGATAATTTTGTCTTAATGTCCTCACCAGGATCATCAGGATAAAATAAAATAAATTGCTAATCTATTTTCGAGATTTTGGCGGAGGAGCCGTTGTCATTAATATATATTTTATTATTGGTGAGAAATGTGCCGAGGGATGAATGGCAAGAGGGTGACTAAAAAAAAATTATAGTTAAAACAATACGTCGGGTTTTTAACAATTAATATCAAACACCCCACGATTTTTACAATAAAATAAATCTTAATATTTAAACACTATTTTTTACTTTTTAGTTCGGTTTGCTATTAATGGAGTTGACTTTAATCTAAAAGATATTTGTTTGAGTGAATGCCCTCTGGTAGGTGGAGACAGATGATATTAAAGTTTAATGGGGGATGAATTTCTATGAATTTGTTGAATTACAAAATTGATTGTGTGGTGTGGCATAGTTCATAGAAGAATTCTAGGTCCTTATTTCTTTGACGTAACCCTAGCTGGTATGAAGTGTTTGCATTTCCTTCAAAACAGCCTCATCCGCGCACAGATCGTGAAGAACCCGACCTTCTGAGAAACAACTTCTGTCGACAAGATGTAGCACCTCTCCAGTATTCACTCCCTATCCGGGCCTACTTCAATTAGGTATTTACAAATCGCTGGATAGGAAGAAGGGCGGTGGAGTAGCCAGTTAGATCGCTAGATCTAACGCCTCTCGATTACTCTTGGAGATACCTTCAAAGTAAAGTATCCGTGGATCGTCCGGTAAATGTGGAAGATTTACAGGGAACAAATCGATCTGTACATTGTCCGGTTGCAAATGAACTCCAATGTGAACACTTAATGTAATTTTTTTGAAATTATATCATATAATACCTCATCATAAAGTTGGTAGATGGTCGATTGGTAAAGTTGCATCGATGTTTATCATATGATATGTAAAAAATGCACCTTTTCAAATTTCGTAACAAAACACAGGTATTGCATTTAAAAAAGTATTCATAGTTTTGTGAAGATTTACCAAAAAATTTCAAAAATATATTAAGACATGGCATTCAATATGAACTTCTTAACATGTCCGAGCAATTTCCCCCCAAAAAAATCGTTTTTTCGAACTTATTCACTACCTTCTCTTCGAGTGGACTGTATATTTATGTACATCATGTGAATATACAACCATTAATATCTATCGCAGTAGGTTTTTGCAGCATTCTGCGGGTATTCCTAAACTGTCCATAGAATTAACACAACATAGGTAATGATGAGGCATCTATACATTAGATGAGGCCATGTTCTTATTATATCGAAAAGTAGATCTAAAATAATTTCAATATTTCCTTAAATACATTTCTAAAAATTACGGTTTAATTCAGTAGAACTATATATTAATTAAACATAATATTTTTAGTCGCAAACTCCTCTATAAATCCTTATTTTACTATAAGGAACCTAACTAGACTGCAACCAACAGCTACTCTCCGGGCTATGTGCCCCGCCGAGCGCTGAATTACAAGTTACAAGCCTGGCGCGTTAAGTGTAATAATTGCATATTACCATCAAAACGCTAATGCTTCGATTGCAACAAACACCAGCCGAAAGACTGATCTTACTTAAAGGAGCTCCCTTGCCAGTCGTCACACACCACTTGCAGACTGCAGTTCCGGGCTGTTGGCTCTCGTCAGTGCAAGGTAGGTATGCGACGACCGACATGAGAATCCTTTGACTATAGTACATCCCGGTATTTTTACAATAGCGACAAGGGAGCTCCTTTAAGTAGGATCAGTCTTTCGGCTGGTGTTTGTTGCAATCGAAGCATTAGCGTTTTGATGGTAATATGCAATTATTACACTTAACGCGCCAGGCTTGTAACTTGTAATTCAGCGCTCGGCGGGGCACATAGCCCGGAGAGTAGCTGTTGGTTGCAGTCTGGTTAGGTTCCTTATAGTAAAATAAGGATTTATAGAGGAGTTTGCGACTAAAAATATTATGTTTAATATTCCGCCCTCTAAAAGCACATTTGAACTATATATTAATTAGGTACTAATAATTACCGTTTTCTAACTTGCACCTTGAAATTTTGTGAAACAAACAAAATATTTTAACAAATTTAACTACTTGTTCTTAAAATACTTTTATTGCTCAGGGCCCCTTATTTTTTAGGGCTATATTATGTAAGTTTACACTAAGACTGCTTGAATCAACATGTCTTAAAACTACGAACATCTGTAAATCGTGTTTATAGAGATCTCGCTGATGTTCTTGAAATGTGTTCTCTATATTCCTCACAAATCCATGTGTATATTTCGAACATTATGAGCATGGGGCTGTAAATATCCTAAAATGTCAAGTGGAAAACATAATGTCTACGTCAGCCGTTTTTTCAAAATTCGCTAACTGTTGCTATTAACGTACATAAAAGGATTATTATCATTGATATGGGCGATTAATTTAATGCTGTGATATTTTTTTGTGAATTTATTACCCAATAAATAACGAAGGTGACAATATTGTACAATTATTTTTACAAGGCATTGGCAAATCGATAAAAATGAATGTATACAGAGGTATTGAAAATGAAACGGATTTCGGGTGGTTCCTTTTGGTCTTTAAAAAAACATTCAAAACAAAAACACTATTCACTATAAAGAACAACATCTGGAGTTCCGTAAGGCTCAATTTTAGGTCCACTTCCCCATACTATTTATACAATATATTTAGAAACTTTTCTCTCACATTATAAATGTCATTATTATGCAGACGACACTCACTTATAACTTTCGTTTCTACTATTTGAAGTTATTAATGTTCGTCGCATAATTAAGGTGATTTATCAGCCCTAGCCAATATAGTCGCGGACTATTTTTTAACATTTAATAGCACCAAATCATCGGTATTAACGATTGGTAATGTAACTTAACATTTGTATACAGTAGTAAACATAAGTTATCCAAAGAACTCAAAATTATGTTGTGTGAGCGATATTCACTTATAATATCACAAGAACATAAATTATTTCCAGGAATAATTTAGGCTTGCGTGGTATTCGGTAAGAAAATTTCACACCACTTAACACCATAATTTGGAAAAAAATTATTAATCCAACCTGACATTTTAAATTAATTTCACTGCTTGTCAAGTTGGCCAGGGTATTGTTGTATTTGACATATGTTGATTTGTCATTTTTGTTTAACCGGTTCTGTCACAAAGCTTAATAATTACTAGTTTAATAGGTCTGTACGTTGAGTTTAATAAGTGTATAGCGAAATGTCGCGATTTGGTAAAGAAAATCAACAAGTAATTATACAAGAAATTCAAAATATAACACCAGATAACACCCGAAAATCAAAATCAAGTGTATGGAAACAGTTTATTGAATGTTGTGACGAAATGTTGTATAATATTCATAAGTGTATGAGTGTAGTACAGGTGGCTACTATATTGGAGGACTACGCATTTAATACGAAAAAGAAAAATTTTGAAGATTATAAGGAAAGTGTGGTCAAAGTGATGTGGAACTCTACTGCTAAGCAGTTACAAGAAATTTATTACGAAAAATATAAAATAAAATTTAATCCGTTTTCTGATGTGGAATTTGCGACCGCCAGAGCTGCGCGCGATGCTAAGCGCAAAAAATTACAGAAAGACCCATTAAAAAGAAAAGTGAGTGCTTCAGCCTTAACCAGTGACGAATACAAAAAAATTATTGAAATGTGGGATGAAAATACTCCAGATGGATTGCAGCGTAAATTTTTTCACATAGTTTCACATGAGCTGGCATTTAGAGGAGGGGAAGGATATTCTGCGTGTATCCAATACTTCAAAGACGAAACTGATAATTTCGGAAACCCAAAAGGTCGGATAGAATATAATCCAATATTCTCCAAAACCACACAAGGTGGTTCTAAAAAACTGTCGGATAGTAAATGGTTGATTACAAATTTCGACAATCCACAAATGTGTCCGGTTCGTTTGTTTAAGAAGTTGATGGAAAAAAGGGGAAATCTTATTCAGACCGACAGATTATTATTAACACCAAACCCATACTGGAGTCAACCCAATTCGAAAAGATGGTACAAGAATAGCCCAGTTGGTAAGAACATTGTATCTTCATGGTTTAAATCAGCAGTCTCTGATATAGGAATTGACACTAAAAAAGTAAAAATAACTAATCATTCTGCAAGAACAACAGCTGTTTCGAAATTGGCCAAGGAAGGAGTTGGTGAACAACAGCTCATTAAAATTACTGGACACAGTAATAGTCAGTCAATCAAATCTTACTTACAATTGGACGTTGAACATCATCATCAGATGATTGAATCCATGAGGAGAATTTCATCAAGTACTAGCAAGTTTAATCATGATCAGAGCACAATGCAAAATAAAACAGAAAGTACCCAGATTCAACCCACCAATTCAAGCCAGCCCACAAACATTTATAATAATTGTGTTTTTAATATTAATAAAACCTATAATAATTAAATTTGTTTCATTATTATTTTGCTTATTAGTCGATATCATTAGAGATTTGCCAATGAAGATATTAGTTCAACATGAAATAAATTCTAAAAAAATCATATAGGTATATCCACCATATTTCGTTAAATAAAAAAAAATTACCAACTTTAGTTACACCAAATGCTAAAACTCAGATGGGTATTAGTTCAGTCTATCGCCCTTTCATAATTTTAGGTTACTAAAGGTGGTAGAAATGTATTTTTTGCTAAAGTAATCCATAAAACTTCGAATTTAAAATTATAATATTAACATGGTTTGTTGCTATAGGTGACCGTGATATAGGCGGTCATGCTTTTGACAGATGAGGCTTATATTGGTAAATTACATTAAGTTACTGTATAGTAAACCAGCAGACAAAGATATTTTTATGTAAAACATTTCTTGTAAGAATTTGCGTTAAACAATTTGAGAAAAATGGAATGCTTTGAAAAGTACAATTTATGTAAATACTGCAAAGAGTTGAGTCAAGCGCAAATATGTCATCCAAGATTAATATATTTAACGAATTTAATGGAAGATTGCGACCAGGAAGCGTTAGAGTCGAATGGTTTGTTTACGAAAATCCAAGAAAGTCTGCTGCAGATGTCAAGTAAATATGACCTTTTGCGTAAAAGAGATTTGAACAAAATTGTTTCAAAATATTACATATATGTCTTAAAACACAGACATCTAATTAATTCGTCACCTTCCTATTCACCATTAAGAAGAGAGAATGGGTTAGAATTCAAGCAACATTTAAATCTTACTATGTTTGTACATCCTACGTTTTTTGAATTATAAATTGTTAATGCATAATAATTTAACAAATTTGTGTTTTCTGTTTAATGAAACTTTATAGCGAATAATAAATTATAATGTTAATTCAGAAATCTTGCATTATTCACAGGTACATCTACATTATTTAATGGTTGTAGATCATATGTTTACCTTTTCAACTGTCAAAAAATTTTCACTTAAATATCGTGGCGCCTCGAAAAAATTTACGGAAATTTTTTTAATTGCCATGGTAACCAGTCAAAATTAAGGTATCTTATTGGTTAAAAAGTAGAGGTGTGAAATTTTCTTTATAATTCTCGTACTTACGGTATTGTCTCTGATGTGTGGATAAAAAGAATAATCTTCTTCAACTTACAAGGAGGTAATATAAACCTTTCTGCAAGCACTAATTTGCTTACTATACGTAGCCTGTTGCTATGTTCTGGTAGTTTGACAATCAATCTTTTCCGATAACGCAAAAAAAATAATTAAAAACGCTACTAAGAACCTTCCACAATATAAGGCTGCAGCTTAGAAATAGTTCGCCCAATAGTCGTTTGTACTGAGATTTACTTTGTAACTGATATTAGTTCAAACTTACATTCTAAACTGTAGCGTAGCCATTAATTTAACTAACACATATTTTTATTTTTTCAAGTATCAAAATCGAAAAAGTTGTTAAACTCCTTAAAATCGGTTGACTACAAAGCCCTAACTAAAAGAAAGCTGCCAATATTGAGTTGGCTGCCTACTTATACATTTGGAATATTTTTACAAGACTGCTTGGGTGGATTTACAGTAGCTTTGACTTTAGTACCGCAGGGAATTGCATACGCCATAATAGCAGGTAAGGTATTGAGTTAAGTCATCGTTGATATCTGAATTCGTTCATATATTTTAGTAGATATATATTATACTTATATTATGTTTATCGCGAGGATAGAAAATGGATTAATGTAAAAATCCATAGAGTTAATAGATTCGAATATTTGCGTTTAATAAAACGCTGTAAAAAATATTGCTCTTAAAATTTTTTCAAAACTACTTAACCAATGGAACACAATATGTAAAATATTGTGGTTTCAAATCTGTCGAAATTCAGAATAATTATGGGCTACCTCAGGATTCCATACTAGGTTCCCTCTTGTTTGTTTCATCCATTAATGATCTAGTGATTGAAGTGGCTGATGCAAAAATCTATTGTTATTTATACGTACTGTTGATCCAAATGTTATTTTTGAATACCTACTATTGTTTTCTTTGAAAAAATGTCTGCACGTTACTTTTAAATAAAATAAAAATGTTTTAGGACTCCCAACTCAATATGGGCTATTTTGTGGATTTATGGCGCCTTTTATGTATGTCCTCTTAGGTAGTTGTATGAGCATAACTATTGGACCTACGGCGGTTTTGTCCCTCATGGTACAACCTCATGTCGAGCGGATGGGTGAGGCGGGGGCAATTTTGATTTGTTTTTTATCAGGATGTATCATCTTTCTAATGGGAATATTACATTTGGGTAAGTCTACTTTTAACATCAACAGTTATTTATGATTCATTTATAGGTTAGTTTAACTTTTTTATTTGCTACACCAAATAATTATACAAAATATCAGCACATTTTAAGGGTATAAGTTCTTAATTGTGCACTAATTTTCAAAGGTATAAATTTCATATGTTGCCAAAATTGAACATAATCCGGTATTTATTCGGACTCCATTTTGTTGGAAATAATCAAATGTCATTTGATTAGCATCGAGCAAATTAATGAAGGAAATTAGAATGTATTCATGCTATTTCTATTCTGACATGAAATCGAAGCTTCGTCAGATAAGAAAGTTTTGACAAAGATCTCTTCACTATGAACAATAGTTCTTGAAAACTTATTTGCAATAAACACAAAACAAGCATAAACTTATTGTTTTACAAATATTGCTCTTTTAGCTTAGCCTTTTCAAATTGCAATTTTTATTCGAACCAACAAAGGCTGGGGCCGTTACGGATTTTTAATGCCGAAAAAAAAAAATAATAATAGCAGGCAACGGCCGGCTGGAATATATAGTTGAGGTCATAAACAATGAAAAAGAAACTTTGGAACTTGAGATGAAGGGAAGTAGTGAAATAGGGTGCTATTTAAGGGATGAAAACCGTTTTTCGTAATTTGTGGCGAATCGTAACCTCCTAGAGAAAAGTGTTTCATATAAAAGTTGTAGATAATAAAAAAAATCTAAAAATTTTATTCTATATATTTTTCGACATAACCTCAAAGTTTGCGAGTAAATGACGAAAAACCAATTTTTCTGTTTTTATTTTTTTTCTCGCGTGAAAATTGTTTAATTTAAATGAAACTTTGTGAAAGTACGTAATTATTTGCATATAATAAGCATGAATTTTTTCAATTATGGGAAATAAATATTTTTCGAGATTTCACCATTTTTCCGAAAAAACACCCCTATCTTTGGCGAACAACTTTATTGATTTTTTTTTTTGGATTTTGATGTTCTACTAGTGCTCATTTTTTTCGTTGAGATGTCTACTTTCAAATGGTACGTCGATGTTAGTGATTTATTGTCATTTAGCAGCTTAAAATTAAGAAAAATTGAAAATCGTGGGTCAAGACATCGATTTACTTGTTCTTTTACACCAATTAAATTCGAATGGGCTGGATATTTATTTTCACAAACCAGGCTCAAGCAACGACAAAGATTCATTTTATACATCCCATTGTTTTAAAAACGAACCATACACAAGTGTAATAGCGTTTCTTCATGCTCTCTCTCCCACATAACCATAGCAAAAAATGGATCTCAACTTAGAGCTAGTATTTACAAAAGTAAGAAAATTTATAACTTATTAAATCAGCAAGCTACAAACAAATCCACTTTTAAATTGGAAAAACTCCCTCCAACTGAAGAAGCAGCTGCACAACACTCCTAGAGAGTCTATTACCAATTGCAATCTTGGTTGGGTAATTTCGACAACGATCAGGACAACAAGAAAGCAAAGGACTGGGGCTGGAACGAAAATGTAGGAAGACTCGTGCCGAAATACATCTCTGACAGTTCCGACTTGATTCCCGGAAAGTTGTTAAAAAGCGTTAGCTGTACTTGTGAGAAACTGGATGCAATAATCAAAGGTGTGGCTGCCGAAAACACGGCTTAAAATGTATCAATCTATGCAATACATGCACTGAGAACTGTTCAAATAGAGACAGAGAAGTATTTGTAGATTTAAGTGATTCTGAAGATATTGATGAAGAGCCAGCAAAGAATAATGACATCGAAATTGAAGAGCCTGGAAATGCCAATGCTTTTGAAGATAATATAGAATTTGAGAGTTTGATCGATGAAGAAAACGAACCACAACAAAAAAGGCTTAAAATTGATTAGATTTTAACAATTATTTTATTGATTTTTCTTTTTATAAGCTATACACAACCAATATTAATAAAGTAAATATTTGTAAATAAAGTAAAGAATTCGTGGCCAATATAAATAAATTGTATGTTGTATTTTATCGTATGTATTTAGAATAATTTAATATGCATATAAAGTTTTCGAAACTTAACTGTAGCTTATGAAAATTAATAAAGTACTATTGATTTCCACGTAAATGTTAAGTTTCATGAAGTTTTCCCTACCTCTCCATGATGAAATTCATTCAACTTTATTTATTTTATACCAAAGTAAGCTTTTTCATTAAAATATTATGAATTATTAACATAAATATGCTGAAAAATTGAAAATAATGAAAAAAATCGACAAATTCGAGATTCGAAAAATTCTTTTTTCGGTTTTTCTCAATTTTAAGCTGATAAATGACCATAAATCACTAACATCGATCAAAATAAAAAAAAAAATCAATAAAGTTGTTCGCTGAAGATAGGGATGTTTTTTCGGAAAAATGGTAAAATCTCGAAAAATATTTATTTCTCAATATTGAAAAAATTCATGCTTATTATATGCAAACAATTACGTACTTTCACAAAGTTTCATTTAAATTAAATAATTTTCACGCGAGAAAAGAATAAAAACAGAAAAATCGGTTTTTCATCATTTTCTCGCAAACTTTGAGGTTATATTGAAAAATATATACAATAAA
This sequence comes from Leptura quadrifasciata, assembly GCA_963675555.1. NCBI lineage: Eukaryota > Metazoa > Arthropoda > Insecta > Coleoptera > Cerambycidae > Leptura > Leptura quadrifasciata. Next base: position 5,376,945 of record OY776679.1, read on the forward strand.
AGTTTTAGATTTTTTTATTATCTACAACTTTTGTATGAAATACATTTCTCTAGGAGGTCACATTTCGCCACAAATAACGAAAAACGGTTTTCATGCCTTAAATAGCACCCCATTTCACTACTTCCCTTCATCTCAAGTTCCAACGTTTTTTTTTCATTTTTTATGACCTCAACTATATATTCCAGCCGGCCGTTGCCTGCTATTAATTCTTTCATCTCAAAAAGGTAACGGCCCCAGCCTATATGTCGAAAATTATCTAAAAATGCAATGCGATGGAAAATTTTATATTATTACGATAATCCGAGATATATTGTAATTTAGATTAATATTAAAATTAAAACCTTCGCCTTTATCTGTAGTGAGATAGCGCAATTTTTTTGTTGTGCTAGGCTAATTATATTATATACCTTTACGTAGAAGAAAAGAAATAATGTCTATCATGACTTTCTTCTTAAAAACTTTGTCACTAGAGTGTTAGAGGTTCACTATTAAGTTTGCTAGAATCTTGTCTGTATCACCGCAAACGGTGTGTTAAGGAAGAAAATCTAACTTCTGAAATTAGGATAATGAAACACAGGGTAACTCAAGGCTATGTATTGGGTCTTCTTCTATTCGTTATCTTTATTAACGCTCTTTTTACTATCTATATCTAAATAAAATTGTTATGTATGCAGATGCTGCTTTTAACTTTATATTTGCATAGCTATACTTTTTACAATTCCTTGTGTTGCATGATAGTACAGTTTTTACTTATTGATACCCATGTATTATGAATGTATGTTGCTTACACTTTGCACTGTTATAGCAAGTTTAGACTGCATTACTTAAGTTGAAGCAACGGACTAAGACTTGCTAGAAATGTAATACAAATTATATAGTGGGACCGATCTAGGTTTCGAAACGATAGTGTTTTTGAAACTGAATTTTGACTTGTCGAAATCGGTCCAGCGGTTCTCGAGATATTGCGATCTGAAGATACGGATTTGTATACGGATTTTTCGCTGCGGCGGGAACGTACCGAGAGCCGCCTTCGCGTTTTTTTTCGGGGAAGAAAGTGACTTGGCGACTTTTTTTCTTTCCCTGATAGACACTCAGGACCTAAGTACTGTGTCCAAATTTCAAATCGCTAGGTTGATTTGGAGGAAGAGGGGGAAGAGTAAACGTAAATGAAATTAAAGCTGCTGTAACTTCTGATTTTCCTATTTTTATGTGTAAATTTCGATAGCAAAAGAGGAGCTTAAACAAATCAGTTATATTAAAATTGATATGAGTTATTGTAGCGTTATTAACATCAATCTTATTAGGGCATTGGAAACATTTAGTCCATTTTTTTTCTAATAAAAAATGTCGTAATGTGACCTTTTCAAATCGAATAACCCATTTTAGTTTTATTATATGATGAAGCCTTAAATTACCTTTCTATTGAAGTATTGTAGTAGATATCGCAAACTTTTGTAATGTAGCACAACGAAATCTCCTAATTTTTTGTTTCAGGTTTTATAGTGGAATTCTTCTCGTTCCCAGTTATGTCAGCTTTCACAACAGCTTCGGCTGCGACCATAGCCAGTTCCCAATTGAGAAGTCTATTTGGCCTAATTGGCCCATCTGAGGATTTTGTTAATTCGATAATATTTGCTGTTAAACATATAACCGAGACGAGGAAATGGGACGCTACGTTAGGTTTGCTGAGTATTGTTTTTCTCGTTTTTTCCAAGGTAAAACTTACAAAAAGAAATCGCTTCAAGTTAATGCTATTTTTTGAAGGAAATAAGAAGATACGGGACACTTATTGATCGTCCAGAATGGTCGAGAAAGAGAAATAATATAGGAAGATGTATTTATTTGTTTTCGTTAGCAAGCAATGCGATCACTGTTATAATCGGTACGACTCTTGCTTACGTATTCTACAGAAATGGACACGAGCCGTTCTTATTAACAGGTAAAGGATACTGTAATCGTTACTACAAACAATGCCAGAAAAGCAAGGCCTAATGGCGCAGCTGTTAGGAACAATAATTTTGACTAATTTAAAAAATCTTTTCGCGCTTTCTTTTCAACATTTTTGAATGAAACAAGAACCATACTCTTTAAAATTAACTTAACGATTTTCATGGGCTGTTTAACATTTTTTTTATGATATGTATGGGTTAAAGTGAATATGAACTAAAGCAAAAATAATCATACGGGGTTATAAAATATCACTTAACTTATGTGTTAATAATTGAAGGGTGCCATATAAACAAGGTTGTAAGTGCAAATTGAGAAATTTTATAGGAAGAACAATAATTTATTATTTTTCTTAAAACAAAATATTTTGAAACATTAGATTTCTGATATGATATGATTATGGATGTTGCTTAATACTGACATGCAGATTTTAAGCAAAAAATAAACTAAAATTATTATTTTAGCCCAATGAGTTTCAATACGTAATATGTGCTATTAAAGTTGCACATTAAATGCAACAATTTGATTTTAAAATAAATCAGTTGCAATATAAGCGTGGTTTCCATGGTTTTAAAAATAAAGTACTGAAATTCGAGAAATTAAACATAGGTATCATGGCCACATTTTGACCATTCGGTGGTAAAAAAATCACTTCCGGTATGGCGGGTAATTGCCATAACTTTCTTATTTTAAATAGCATCCTATACAGGGTGTCTCACCGGGAACTCAATCGATCGATATAGAGAAAAGTACGCATCAGAAAATTTTGAAAAATTAGATAATTACTAATGTCGGTGTGGCCAATCCAACTAAAATAATTACAAGCACCTGACACTTCCGCTTATACCGGAAGTCGATACCAACTTGCTTATTTCAAATGGAACAGCCTATATATTTTAGAGTTTTCGAAAAGAGCATAAAATTTTGAGTCGAAAATATGTAGCATATCCTATACCTAAACCTAGCCGTTTCAGAGATATTTGACATTTTATAGAAAATTTGTCAGGTGCAACGGTTTGCAAGAACCGTTATAACTTTCTTCGCGTAAAAGATCCGCATTTGCTTCTTGTCACGTAAAAAGAACATAAGGAGAACTACGTTCTACAACTGAAACAAATTCAATAATATCATACCAAGTGTTCCGTTTTTCGCGTTACATTTTGTCAACTTCAGACCGCGAAAACTTGTTTAGTTCAAATGGAACACCTTGTATTTTTTTACGTCAAGTTGTGTAAAATTGAATTCTATTTTTTCTGATAAGCATTGTGTGAATTAAAATTACAACTTTTTGAAATATTTGCGATTTTATTAGAAATTCTTGAATTGTTGTAATCATTTCATCAAAATAGCCATGATTAGAAACAATCAGTCATTATCTTATGTCAAAAAATGCCAGCACGTTTTAAATTACACCCACGAAGACTTTTTAAATTTGTTTATTATTTATGGAGAATGTGATAAAGTAATATGAAGAATTTGCAACACATTTGCTACTCGATATCCAGAAAAACGGAAACCGTCACCAAACACTGTAAAACGCATACTGGAAAATTTTAAAAATTATGGCTCTGTCAAGGCAAAAATGCAAAGAAGAAAGCCTATTGTTGATGACGAAACCATTGAAATAGTCATTCTGGGATATTTTCATGCATTCCCAAGGATGTCATTAAGACAAGCTGCTCTGGAATCGGGACTATGCAAGGATTCAATTCACAGAATCTTATTAAAACATAAGTTTCACCCGTTTTCATTCCACATGGTTCAAGGAATTAAAGAAACAGATTTCCTAAGAAGACAGAATTTTTGTGAGTTTATTCTAATAAGATCTGAGGGTCACGATTCTTATTTGGGAAATATTATATGGACAGATGAAGCAAAATTTACTAAAAATTGATTTTTTAATAGACACAATTCGCATATTGGAGTGACTCAAATCCTCATATGTTCAGAGAGCGAAACTTTCAGGAAAGTTGGCAGTTCAATGTTTACTGTGCCATAAGAAACGATAGAATGGTGGCATTACAATTTTATCAGAAAAAATTAAACGGTAAATTAAATTTTCTCTTCTGCTAATATATATAGGTATATTTTTGTTTATTTTTTTGGGTGAAAGATATCTGAATATCTTACAAAATTTGAATAATAACTATTTAGAAAATTTACCTCTCGCCGAACATAGAAACATTTTTATTAGTACGACGGTGCCCCTCCATATAACGCATATTTAATTAATAATTATTTACAAGAAACTTTTTATGATCAATGGATTGCCAATAATGGACCTTTCTTATGGCCTCCTTGCTCGCCCGATTTTTCAGTTCTGGATTATTTTATTTGGGGAACTATTAAAAATAAAATTTATGAGAGCCCATTAACAACCATTGAAGATTGTATGCAAAGAGTAAGAAATGCATTTCAAAACATATCACAGGATTCAATTAGAAGAGCCTACCCATGAGGAACTAATCCGAAGGTGCGAAAAATGTGTCGAGGTTCCGGGGCGGAATTTTGAGCAATTATTAAATTAAAATGAAATCATATTTTAAATTGATCTTATATCTGCTATTTTAGTTCATGCCATATCTTCAATTCGATTAATACGCATGTTACAGTGTTAGTGTTATTTTGCGTTTTTGTGTCGAGTAACAAATGTGCTGCAAGTTCTTGATATTACTTTATCACATTCTCCATAAATAATAAACAAATTTAAAAAGTTTTCTTTGGTATAATTTAAACATGCTGGCATTTTTTGACATAAGATAATGACTGATTGTTTCTAATCATGGCTATTTTGATGAAATGATTACAACAATTCATGAATTTCTAATAAAATCGCAAATATTTCAAAAAGTTGTAACTTTAACCTTCACAATGCTAATATCAGAGAAAAGGGAATTCAATTTTAAACTACTTGACGGTGTTCTATTTGACCTAAACAAGTTTTCGCGGTTTGAAGTTGACAAAATGTAACGCGAAAAACGGAACACTTGGTATGATATTATTGAATTTATTTCAGTTGTAGAACGTACTTCTCCTTATGTTATTTTTACGTGACAAGAAGCAAATGAGGATCTTTTACACGAAGAAAGTTATAACGGTTCTTGCAAACCGTTGCACCTGTCAAATTTTCTATAAAATGTCAAATATCTCTGAAACGGCTAGGTTTAGGTATAGGTTATGCTACATATTTTAGACTCAGAATTTTATGCTCTTTTTGAAAACCCTAAGATATATAGGATGTTCCATTTGAAATAAGCAAGTTGGTATCGACTTCCGGTATAAGCGGAAGTGCCAGCTACTTGTAATTGTTTTAGTTGGATTGGCCACACCGACATTAGTAACTATCTAAATTTTCAAAATTTTCTGATGCGTACTTTTCTGTATATCGATCGATTCAGTTCCCGGTGAGACACCCTGTATATTTAAGTCACTTTACCCATAAAGCTGTAAAGCCAACTAGAAATAATAAAGAAGTGCCATTTCCAAGGTTATCTTCATCCGATTTTAAATCTGAAAAAGCCTTGGAAAGGGAAATTACAGCTTTATGACAAAAGTTACTTAAATAAACAGGGTGCTATTTAAAATGAGAAATTTGTGGCAATTTTCGGTCATACTAGAAGTGATTTTTTTTACCACCGAATGGTCAAGGTGTAGCCACTGATACTTATACTTGATTTCCCAAATTTCAGAATTTTATTTTTAAAACTGCGGAAAAAGTTCTGGGTCACCCCGTATATTTTGAAAAAGAAACAACTCGTTTTTGTCTATATTTATCTCGGGTATGAATGATAAAATCTAGACTAAGATGACTGTAGATACTTTTCAAATTTCGGTATACGAAAATGTATATTGGAAACAAATAGTTAAAATTAAAATTATGTTTATATCAACCCTCATAACAGGGTGAAATTAGAAGTACATCGCCCTTTTCCATCATCTTTCTTTTCGATGACATTGCTACAAATTCCTTGATTTGCGTGTATTATAAAAAGTTGTAAAATTTTTTGCATTTTTAAATTTTTTCCATTTCATCTTTAAATAAAACATTGCCACTAAGTTATTAACAGTAATTTTCCTCGTTTGATTTGTCAGTTTTATTTTTTTTCAACAAAAAAATTTGATGCGCATACACATATTTATTTTATTCCTTTTATTTTCAGGGAACGTTGAAGGAGGTTTACCACCGTTTGGTCCCCCTCCATTTCAAACCAATTTTAATGGCACATATTTTTCGTTTGTGGACATGCTCAAAGAATTTGGACTGGCCGTCATTTTCTGCCCTCTGGTCTCCATTCTGGGGCACGTGTCAATAGCAAAAGCATTCTGTAAGTATAAAAGTCGGTGAAAGTTTACATATTACACAGTATTTTACTATTAATTTTAAATAATTTAATTTAATACATATTTCACAATTCAGTTAGAACCAGAAAACATTATTAAAAAATCTTTCTAAAGTTTGTGTTGCTTAAGTATCTTTCTGTACCGGTCCCGTATACAAAAAATATCTTCTACATAGCGACAGCAACAGAAAACATGTGAATTTAGGTTGTTATTACTATTAATAATTTAGTTTTCTAACGGAACCCCCCATATTGTATATAAAAGTGGCTCTCATGCAGGGGTGTCACTAGGGCTTTTTTTTTGGGGGGGGGGAAGGCAAATAATAATGGAGATGTCACAAAAATTGTCATATTTTAAGCACATGTTTGTTGAAAGCATCGGTGTCCTACATTTTGAATTTCTTGTATGTATCAATACATCAGACAAATACTAAACAAAAAAACTTTCATTGTGCACTTATAAAGCCATAGAATTTAATGAGACACTACTGTGAAATTTATGGCATTACAGTGCGAACTGCAAATATTCACAGATTATAAACCATTTGATTCCATAATTAGGGTCAATAAATATAAGACTAATTGCCAGTTCCAATCCCCGATGTTGGGTTTAACCAGCTTTAAAGCATGCAGTCGAAATATTTTTTAAATGTTGGACCCATAAGGATGACATCCAAAGTACAAGAACAAATGAACACATGAGGGTGATGTGGTCAGGTAGCTGCTTAACGTTTTAAAATTTTATCACAGCGCTTTCTTTAACGTTTTCATTTACAAAATCGGATGTAAGTACCCTTTTTTCTGTAGTTTTTAAGGAGGTGGAGATTATTTATGCAATTCGTCTAAAATTTTTTTTATCTTTAAAATTTTGTATCTTGAAGCTTTAACCTCCCAACTCGACCACCATTAGGGGGCGGAGCATCCCCCCATAGCGACACACCTGCTCTCGTGAATTTAGTTGAAATTTTAGTATGATGTAATATTCGGCCAAAGCTTCCTTAGCCCCAACCTAGAAAGATGGACATGAAATTGTGAAACGTGCATACGGGGTGTCCCAACCAAAAGTAGGCACCCTGGATAACTTTGGAGATAACAATGTTTTGAAAAATTGATGAAACACGTCGAGTGATACATCTTTTGAAAGGTCTTTCAGTTCCCTACATAACTGTGTATTTTCTAAAATACACGTCACTGGGTATTGGAATTTATAAAAAAAACTCCATGTTTTAGTGCTCTCAAATCAACACGAGTTTTTTCGACAAAAAACAATTTCCTTAACAATTTTAGAATAATAAATATTCGATAGTCCTTGAACATGAATTTGTTCCACAACCAATTTTAAATCGAGATACATTTTACCAGTTAGGAATGAAGCAGTCGAAGTGGCAGTTTTGGATCATTTGCAGATGGATAATACTCAATCGATCAGGAAAGTAGCTGGGGCTTCCGGTGTATCACGAAGCAGTGTTCATCAAATTGAAGGCCCACAAATTTCATCCATATAAATTTAAGTTGGTACACGAATTAAACGAAGATGATCCCGATCGTCGGCTTGAATTTTGTGAGAATTTTAGTGAACAATTAAATCGTAATGCCAATCTACTGTACAATACGTGTTTTTCTGATGAATCGACATTTTACTTAAATGGGGAGGTAAACAGGCACAATTGTAGATATTGGAGTGAAACCAATCCACATTTGTTCATGGAAACTCATACCCAAAGGACTCAGAAGTTAAATGTTTGGTCTGGCATCTTTGGGGATCACATGGTCGGGCCGTTTTTTATTCCTGACAATTTAAATGGCGAAAGGTACCTCGATCTGTTAGAAAATAACATCGACCCAATGATTACCTAAATCCTCAAAGATGATAATCTTTTAGAGGGCGAACTGTTTTTCCAACACGATGGGGCATCCCCACATTTTGCCATAGCAGTCAATTCTTGGATAATCGGTTTCCTGAGCGATGGACTGGAAGAAGAGGTCCTGTGGAGTGGCCCGCTAGGTCACCCGATTTAACTCCCTTGGATTTCTTTCTGTGGGGACATTTGAAATCGAAGGTATTTGCAACAAAACTCGCATCTCTGGAAGAGTTACGTGAAAGAATTGTTCGAGAATGCCGTTTATTGACTCCAGATGTGTTCAGGAATGTTCGTATAGAATTTCAAAACAGATTTTACTACTGTATGGAAGTCGGTGAAGGTCATTTTGAACAATACATGCGATAATTTAAACTGCTGCTAAGTTATTCAGTGTGCCTACTTTTGGTTGGGACACCCTGTATGTAGGTTTATAGAATATCAAAGGACCTAAACTTTTTATGCTGTAATTAACTTATCCCAATCACTCAATCATCTAGTAATAAGCAGTAAGCAATGTGATAAACGAGTAATGCGTGTTTAATAATAATGATAGATCATAAGCATATAAATAAAATAAGACTGACACAACAATGGGAAATTACTTGGATTCAACACGAAAGAGAGACACGAATAACATGCGTTGTTTTTTAGTAGCCGCATGCAGAATGTTTTCCATAAGCGGCGTACTTGAATATTTTATGATGAGGACATGTTTACAAAAGGTCCATATTGAAATTGTTGATTTGAAACAGGACTTATACTCTTAAGAAAGAAGTCGAAAGAAGCCTGAATTGAAAGAACTAAATTAAGTGATCTCGTCTTTTGAGGAGTTGTTGTTTATAATGTATATAAACGTTTTTTGTCGAATCACCTACCAGTGGCGCATGGGAAAAATAGTTATAAACAAAAGAAACAAAAAAAGTTCAGTTTTTTTGCCCATATCTCTCTAATTTTAATAATAATAATAATAATGCGTTTATTTCCATAGACTATTACAGTATTGGAATTGTCAAATACAAAATAGAACAAAAAATAATAATAAATATATGTATATATATGCACGCATATACAGTTAGAGGTAGATTACACAACATATGGGAAATAGACAAACAAACAAAGAGATGTACAACTATGATCTAGGGGGCGAGCGTAGGTGCGTCTTTACTATGTACATACTTCGGTATGCGATGTAAAGCAACGACAGGCGCGGTTAGTACTTGGATTGGTGACCATTCCAACGGAAACCGCGTTCTCGCCTCACACATCTTCCAGCGGCTTGTATATCAGTGGATGCGCGGAAGCTATACAACCTTAGGCGAGGGTTGTATAGGAGATATACCATCCTTCGGAGGGGATGTAAAGCCGTCGGTCCCTTGTCTATTAAATGCTAGGCAAGTAAAAGATCCCTACTCTTCTTAAGGGAAGAGATTCGGCAAAATTCCTGGTTGGGGGTAGCTCGTCTACAGGCGTCGGTGTTAGGCCTCAGTAGCGGAAATAGGCCGACGTTAAATAAATGTATAAAAAAAAAACTATGATCTAATAAAGGAATATCAATAAATGAGTTATTTAATTATCACAGCATTTGTAGGTACCTACGGTACAAATTGTAGAATCAGATGGGGAACATTAGACAAAGAGGTAGTATTCCTCGTAAGAGCAGAAGCAATGTTCCTCTAGGAATCTTCTTACCATCTTCTAGAATATCACAAAACTACTTGCATCTTTATAAATTGTGGGAGGTGGTTATACATTTTTATTGAAGAAATAAAAGGCCCTCTTTTAGTCTGCTCTAATCTACGGGGCGGTACAAAAATATTTTTTTGCGATCGCGTGCTAAATTTATTAACATCATCACATTTTAAAAGACTATCAATGTTTTAATAAATAAACACCACAGAAATTAGACAACCCCCAATTCCAGAAGCCAGGGCTTGTGCGGAGGGGGGTTACACATTGAAAAAACGTGGACATACGACCATTTCCTCTGACAGTGCCAGTGCCGGAGCCAGGATTCGAACCCGGTGGTGCGATATCCGTGTGATTGACACCTCGCGCCTTAACCCACTCGGCTATCGACCAGACAAAACATACGGACTGCAAAATATATATACAATAAATAGTGAGTATACCATGCTGTCTAAGAGAATCTCTGCAGGATGTATTGTAGGGAAGTTTAAACATACTTCTCATAATTCTTTTCTGCAAAATGAACACCTTGTTAATTCCAGAACTATTTCCCCAGCACAATATGCAGTATTGCAAAACCGAGTAAATACATCCGTAATAGAATGTTTTCAGTGTATCAGCTTCAACAGTGTCCCTTATTTGAAGAAGTGCAAAGTTTAAACTAGCCAGTTTGTTCGTCAGATTCTCAATATGAGCCTCCCATGACATATTCATATCCATATGAACGCCTAAGAACTTCGTAAGATCATTTTGATGGAGATTGTGATTTCCTCTGACCAAAAGGCTGAAATCTAACTTAGCACGAATCGGGGAAAACATTAAAAACACAGTTTTTTGCTGATTTAGAATCAGGCCATTATTGCGACACCATTGTGACATTTTATCAACACATAAAGTGGCATTTTTGCTTAGAAGGTCTACGTTTGCAGCAGTTATGATAGAAGAGGTGTCGTCTGCAAAAAGGGTTAAGAAGCAATTGTTTAGGTTAGTTACTAAATCGTTGATGAAAATAATGAACAATAATGGTCCAATACACTGCCTAGTAACACTATCTGAAAAATATTCTATGCCATCAAGTATAACTTTGACTGTTTGTGTTCTCTCCAATAAGTAGGATTTAATCCATTCCAATGCTGGGCCACGGATACCGTATATTTCAAGTTTTTTTAACAACAAATTATGATTTATGGTGTCAAAGGCCCGAGATAGATCTAAAAAAATGCCAGCTGATAGTAATCTTTCATCAAAGTTATGCAGAATTTTCTTATAAAAGGAGAGAACAGCATCTTGTGTTGATTTATTTTTGCAAAATCCATATTACCTAGGGGTTAACAGGTTATATTTAATTAAAAATGAATTTAATCTGATCTCTAATGCCTTTTCATAAATTTTTGAAAATATCGATAAAAGAGCTATCGGTCTATAGTTTTCCATGGAATGTGGATCATTTTTTTGTAAACTGGAATTATTAGCGCAGCTTTTAACTGTTGTGGAAATTGTCCATTTTCAAAAGATACATTTATGAGGTATGTCAGGATACTAATAAAAAAAGTACTAACTTCCTTCATTAAACAACAACATCTGGGCCTGATGATTTTTTCTTACTAACGAGTTGATAATATCAGCAGTCTCTGTAATGGGCACTAAATACATAGTGTTGTTATTAACTTCTTGTGCATTTGTAACATCAAAAGTCTCAAAAATAAATGTGGAGGTAAGTTTACTTACCGAATCGAAAAAGTTTGTGTTGTAACCATTTGCCATATTTAGAGGTTCAGTTAAAATCTCATTTTGTATAGAATTCCCTCAGCTTCAAAATTGAATTCTTGTAAAATTATGGCTATGGGCAAAATTAGAGAGATATGAGAAAAAAACTGAACCTTTTTGTTTCTTTTGTTTATATCTATTTTTCCCAGGCACCACTCGCAGGTGATTCGACAAAAAAACGTTTATATACATTATAAATAACTCCTCAAAAGATTCACTTAGATTTATTTATTTCAATTCAGGCTTCTTTCGACAGTTTTCCTGTACTAATAATCGGGTTTCTTGATTAATGATATGCAAAGCAGGCTGTGCAATAAAAAAAAATTAGATTAATGTTATGAATTGTCAGTTTGGTCGTAGTTATTAGATGCAACAAGTTAACCGTTATTTGTTATTAACTAAACTTATCCCCATTCTGCAGTAATGTTTGAGGCATTCATGTATTTATTGACTGTTGAATCAAAGTGATTTCTCTTTGTTGTCTCAGCTTTCTTATTTTAAGCCATAGACATGCTTATGATCTATCATTATCATTAAATACCATTACAAAAAGATTAGTTATGCCTGCATATGTTTTTCTTCTGTCTTTATTTTGTGCTCAGTATTTATATATGCATGGAATAAGTAAATAAAAAAATAAAAGGTTAATACTTAAAACATAAATTTTCTTTTAGCAAAGGGTAAAACTGTAGACGCCTCCCAGGAGTTAATAGCCTTAGGATTCTCTAACATGATGGGGTCTTTTGTGAAATCCATGCCAGTAACTGGTTCCTTTACCAGAACTGCCGTGAACAACGCCTCTGGCGTCAGGACTACCGCTGGTGGCCTTGTTACTGGGGGCATAATATTGCTAACATTGGCTTTCATAACCGACACTTTCAAATATATGCCGAAAGCTACTTTGGCCGCCATTATAATAGTTGCTATGTATTATTTGTGTGATTTTGGGACCATCGCTACAATCTGGAAAACTAAAAGTGAGTTCTGACTATAATAACATACTAGCTAGCAGGTTAGTGACGAATAGTGTGCCGCTTGGAGCATGTTTGAATATGTTTTTAAACGCCTTTCAGGTCATGCCATTGGACTATCTTAAGTCTAGTGGATATAGATTTGTACAGTTTATGGATTTCGAATATGTAACGGATAATTTACATGTTTACTTTTTTTTAGAATTGGATATGATACCATATCTGGTAACAGTAATCAGCTGTATAGCTCTTGGTCTAGAATTCGGAATTTTAATTGGTATAGTAACGAACACAGTTTTCATCTTGTACGGATCCGCCAGACCGAAACTAGATATTAAAAAACTAAGGGACGACGTTTATTTAGTAAATTTCAAAACTGGAATGTACTATTCGGCTGCCGAATATATGAGAGAATATATTTTAGAGAAATGTGTTGGTGAGAAGACGACGGTTATTATAGATGGACAACGTTTGGAAAATATTGACTTTACAATAGGGAAGGTAAGACTCCTGGTTTAGATGATTCAGAATGCTTCTGATGCAGTTAATATAGCTGATATTATTTCCGAAAGATACCTTGAGCGGGAGGAAGCACATTTTAAGACAAAAGGCTCACACCCATCGACGAGGACTTCGGATCCTCTTATGTAAGCGAAAAACCGTTCGTTCCACAATGCGATATTCTTGTATATAGTACTTGGACACGTTGAATATGAAAGGGATAAAACCGTGTTTCCTACAAAATTGCGTTTTTTTGGCTTCCGTGGCGCCGACGTACAATTTCTCGAGTATTTGTTGGATCTTGATCGATTTAGTTAAGGTACTCTCTCCAAATTTCGTGTATGGCTTCATTGGACCTAGTCTGATAGCATTTTCCTCTATCATTTTTTTTTGTTTTTTGGGCGTTTTCCCGCTAGATTTTCTGAAACATGTCATTTTGACGGCATATAAAAAATGTATTATTTTTCCAAGTAGAATCTTAAAAACGTGAATTGAAACGTGACAAAATAATTGTCTGACAATAAATGTGGGTCATTGGGCATGTCCGCTATCTCGAACATGTCGGAAAAACGACTATAAGAAAATTTATTAATAACCAGCTGATTTTCGCTGTATTAATTTATTAAAACATACAAAAACAAGTTTTCGTATTGTCTGGCGAAAATTATTTTCCGATTTCCCAGTCTGACGCGTCAAAGTTGTCGGTTTCACGACAGCAAAAAATTTATTAATAACCTTCAGACATTGGAAAATTATATGCAGAAAATAGGTATTTAATTTGTGGTATAAGTGTCTGACAAATACAGTGGGGCATAACGAGAGTCTGAAGTTAGGGCGATAAAAAAATGAAATTTCGTTTAGTCGAGAAGACTGTTAAAAAAGATACGGTATTTCAACTTACTTATTTTATAATCTTTATTTTGAATTTTTTTAACTCTTTTAGACTATCTGAATTTGACTTACCCAAGTTTTAAGTTCGATAATATTGAAAAATACGTAAAACTTTTTGTAGAAAAAAGTAGCGAAAAATTGTCTTTTAGTACGTTTAAAATCGCTATATCTCCGGTACTACTAGTCCGAAAATTTTTATCCAGGGCCCAAATTAAAGGTCTTAAAACAAGCTATAAAATAACACTTTACAATATTAGTTATAACAAAGTACCTTTTATAAATGAAAAAACAATTAATCCATTTTCGGTAATTATATGAATTCAATTTAAGTGTGCAATTTTGCATCAAAAATATATGAAGTATGCAGGGAATAAAAAAAATAAACATTATGCACCAAAAAAGTTTTTAGGGCGATGCTAAAAATTATCTTATTACATGAAAAACGAATTTCTGCAGCAGAAAAACGACATATTATTTCCAAATTGAAAAACTAATTTTCCTGGCATCGCCCTAAACATTTTGTTCAGTCCGCACTTTATTAAATTATACGATTTATTTTATTGTAAAAAACTTTTAAAAAAGGTATAAAATAAAATAATTTCAGTACTATAAAACAATTATTGTAAAAAACTATTTTCTTATTCTTATTGACACTGTAACAATGATTTTTCAATGATAAATTTGAAGGAAATTACAACAAAATTGTATTTTCCAGGCGACAGACTGAAAAACTGGAAAACACTTTTTGTCAGACAGTTAAAAAATTGGATTTGATTTATTTTTATGAAGCTATATTGAAAAAATTAGCTTGTTATTTATAAATATAGCCTCAATATACAGGGTGTTGCATCATGAGAGGGACATAGCTTAATAGGAGGTAGAGAACATCAGAGGTAACCGGAACCTCCCATAGAAATGTCTCATTGGGCCTTCATTACGAAGTTACAGGGTGTTAAATAATTTTTGGCCAAACTTGTTTTTTGTCATAACTTTGACAGGGAATGAAATAACGGATTCATATTTGGTACGGCTAATGTACTAACGAGCCCCAAGAGGTACATGTATAAAAAAAAGTATATCCAGGTCCGGACTCACTATAATTTATGTTTCTTCTTTGCATCAATAAAACATCACCCTGTATATATTTTTTTGAAATTTCGATACGATATTCGAAAAGAGCAAGAAGAAACAAACAAAATGGCCTATTTCATTTTTTTGTTACACCTTCGTGGTTATTTAAATGCGTTGTTAAATGTGCAAGAAAATGGATTACAGAACCCTATTAAATGAGAGGCACGTGAAATAAATAGTTTTATAACTAAAATTTGCAAAAATTCTATTGAGCCTAATTCCGGCACGTTTTAAAGGTCCATTTTGGTAAAAAACTGTGGTCCTAATAAGTAATCGGGTATGAAATAACAAAATTTTTAATCAATCACAGTAGGCTTGTTCAAAGAATAAAAGTGACAGATAATTTAAACCATTTAGGCCTAAGCAACCAGTTACTTTGATCAAGAAAATCATCAACATTTTATACTTAATAAAAATTGGAAAAGAGAACAAACTAAAATCTAAATAAATAAAATATTTTCCATTCAATTAACAATAAATAACAAAACAATAACTAAATGTGTTTAAAAATAAAACGTAATTGACACTAAAGTAAATTTTCAAAATGTCCTCCCCCACATTCTGTGCATTTTCTTGCGCGTTTAGAAAGGTCACCAATTGCTCGACGTATCATTTCTGGATTATTCCGTATTTCGTCGCAGGTTGTAACGATGCGCTGGATTAAATGTTGTCTACTTTCAATTTCAATGCTATAAACCTCGTTTTTTAAGTGGCCCCATAAAAAGTAATCACAAGGGTTACAATCAGGAGATCTTGGTGGCCATTCATGTGGACCCCCGCGTTCAATCCATCTATTAGGATACACATTGTTTAAGTGTTCTCTTACTTGAAGGTTAAAATGTGGTGGGGCCCCACCATGCTGAAACAACATGCCTCTTATACCGATATTTCCTAACATATTCGGTAAAATGTTTTGAAGAAAATCAAAGTAAATTTCACCATTCAATCTTTCTTCAAAAAAATGTGGCCCTATCAAATGTCTATTCACAAGTCCGACCCAAACATTTACAGAAAACCTGTGTTGCGAACGGCGTTGGCGTACCGCATGTGGGTTTTCCTGTGCCCATTTATGATTATTTCATGAATTGTTTACTCCATCCCTTGTAAATTGTGCCTCATCCGTAAATAAGGTTCTGTAAATGACTGGGCGATGGTTAGACAACCAATGACAAAATGCCAGGCGGGGGATATCGTCGCCTTGTTGAAGACGCTGTACCTGCTGGATATGATATGGATGGTAACGTTCTCTTTTTAGGGTTCTCCATACTCGCCAATGAGGAATACCAGTTGCCAAACTGATTCGTCTAGTGCTCATATTTGGGCTTTCTTGAACTACGTTTATAATATTGTTTTGTTCCTGCACACCTTGTTGTAAAACACGCTCCACAACTGCAGAAGTAGGAAACTTTCCGTGTTGTCTTGCATACTGGAACACCGTACTAAAGGTTTTATGATTAGGGCATCGACGACTAGGAAAACGCAGCCGATATTCTCTTTCCGTCGACCTACCATTTCCATTACAAAAACCATGGATGAATATTATGTCAGCATATTCCACGTTTGTAAATTTTACTGGCATAGTTAAAATATTTTCACAAGTTTTCACTAACTAAATGCAGATTATTGACACATTAAATTACTAACAAACAATTATTCAACTGTTTAGGAGATTTCTTTTTATTATCTGTCACTTTGAACAAGCCTACTGTGATTGATTAAAAATTTTGTTATTTCATACCCGATTACTTATTAGGACCACAGTTTTTTACCAAAATGGACCTTTAAAACGTGCCGGAATTAGGATTCACCCAGACCACCTAGGCTCAATAGAATTTTTGCAAATTTTAGTTATAAAACTATTTATTTTACGTGCCTCTCATTTAATAGGGTTCTGTAATCCATTTTCTTGCACATTTAACAATGTATTTAAATAACCACGAAGGCGTAACAAAAAAATTAAATAGGCCATTTTGTTTGTTTTTTCTTGCTCTTTTCGAATATCGTATCGAAATTTCAAAAAATATATACAGGGTGATGCTTTATTGATGCAAAGAAGAAACATAAATTATAGTGAGTCCGGACCTGGATATATTTTTTTTATACATGTACCTCTTGGGGCTCGTTAGTACATTAGCCGTACCAAATATGAATCCGTTATTTCATTCCCTGTCAAAGTTATGACAAAAAACAGGTTTGGCCAAAAATTATTTAACACCCAGTAACCTCGTAATGAAGGCCCAATGAGACATTTCTATGGGAGGTTCCGGTTAACACTGATGTTCTCTACCTCCTATTAATCTATGTCCCTCTCATGATGCAACACCCTGTATACATATGAATGTAACATCCAAGCGTAGCTTGACAACCACATAAAAAAACTTTTTATTTAACATTTCCAGTTAAAAGGCTTTATTTCACCGTCAGACATTTTTTAAATCGTATTATAAATTTTATTTAAAGATCAAAAAAATTTGTAAAAAAATGTTATGAATAAATTTTTTGCTGTCATGAAACCGACAGCTTTGAAGTGTCAGACTGGGAAATCGGAAAATAATTTTCGTCAGGCAATACGAAAACTCGTTTTTGTATGTTTTAATAAATTAATACAGCGAAAATCAGCTGGTTATTAATAAATTTTCTTATAGTCGTTTTTCCGACATGTTCGAGATAGCGGACACGCCCAATGACCCACATTTATTGTCAGACAATTATTTGTTCACGTTTCAATTCACGTTATACTTGGAAAAATAACAGTATCTATACATTTTTTATATGCCGTCAAAATGACATCTTTCGGAAAATGTAGCGCGGAAAACGCCCCAAAAACAAAAAAATGATAGAGAAAAATGCTGTCAGACTAAGTCCAATGAAGCCATACACGAAGATTGGAGAGAGTATGTATCAGCAAAATTTTTCCCGACGGGCACCTTAACCAGTTAGGCTTAACATTTCTTCTTCAATATGCACATTTTCAATGCATCTCGATTCTCCTACATGCCATCCATAATGTTAATGTAAATCACCAATTTCTCTGGCCCTTCAATAAGCTTGATAAACACCCGGAATGAGGAGTGGATCCGTAAATAGTTGAAATGAAAAAGTTACTTTACTAAATTTTAGTGAGCTTTGGAAAAATAGTTTTTATAACAGAATTCAGTATGGCAAATTACAAACCCATTTTTTCTGCATAGCAACCTACCATACACAAATATTTTTTGTAATTCACATGTTTAAGTTTTCAATATACATTTATTATATACAATTCTGTAACACCATTTGTCCTTTCCTATCATGCCCAATAGTCCAATCGAATGGTGGTTTTTCCGTAGCAAAATTGCTTTTTGCTCTTTTCTCAGCCTCATCCCACTATTCGTGTGTA
Organism: Leptura quadrifasciata; assembly: GCA_963675555.1. Lineage (NCBI taxonomy): Eukaryota > Metazoa > Arthropoda > Insecta > Coleoptera > Cerambycidae > Leptura > Leptura quadrifasciata. The sequence continues at coordinate 5,395,420 of OY776679.1, forward strand.
TTATGTAGGGTCTGTCAAAGATAAACCGGGGAGAAATGCCATTTGTTCAGACCTATAGAACAAGCGTCCTTCTGACAGTCTCATTCCACAGGCGACTTTTGGCCTCTCCACAGTTTAAATTTGGTTGTATGCCAACGGATTTGAGGCGTACCATTGTTGTCAGAACCACTTCTCCTAGATACATATCTAGTGGTGGCAAACACAGCCTGATCTCCAAAGCTCTTTTTGGCGTTGTTTTCATAACTCTGGCTATGCATAGGCAGGTAACTCTCTACACTTGGCTGAGCTTGACCTTAGCTGTCTGTTTGCTCTTAGGCCATCAAACTACAGCTCCATAGGTTATCATTGGTCTTATGGCGGTAGTGTATGTCCACATGACCATTTTGGATTTCATTCCCCAGGTTTTTCCCACGGTCCTGCGATACTGCTCATAAGAAATATAAGCCTTCTTTAGTCTTCTATCCATGTGAAGATCTCCTGACCTTGGCCCTTTGCCTGGACCTTCCATCGCCCAAGAAACATTGCCTGGGCCACCAACAACCAAACGGAGACGACTAAAACAACTGCGCATATGACATCAGCTTTAATATTCAGTGTGTTCAGTTGTTAATGTTTTCATCATACATGCTTTGCCATCAATTAATTCAAAACAACTTCTTTTAAGTGTAATACATCGAAAGTATAGCACCGATGACAGATAGATATGCGGGAGGGGTCTTAGGCCGTAGAAGGTATTTTTCGTAATTTTCGTTTTACTCCCTCCCTCCATTAATAATAATAATAATAAGAATAATTTATTTACATACAGGCTCATACAAGTGTTTGGATAATGTTAAAAATATTTAGAGAAAAAAAAACAATTAGCTTTATAATACAATATTTTAAATTTTCGTCAGACAAACGGGTACATAGATAAATATACAAGTGGATACAAAATAAAACATATAAGAGTATATAGACATAACATAACAAACAACAAACATCACAGATAAATAAATTTATCTTACGTTATTTATATTTAAAATATTCTTCCAGAGAATAAAAAGTCTGTTCTATTAGAAAACTAGCGTCTTAAATTGGTTGAAGCTAGTTAACGCCTTGAATTTATTTGGAAAGTGATTATAGATCCTACCAGCGGTAATTAGTGGTCCATTACCCACCTGTGACAGTCTGTAAGGAGGAAGGTAAATATAGTTGGCCTGCCGCGTACGGTAATTATTGACATCCTTACATTTAACAAATTGATTTACATTTTTATTTACATAGCATAAACACTGGTATATATATATACACAATGTATGGTTAATATTCTGTTGTTTTTAAAAATAGGACGGCATGAGCTCAAGGAGGGTATATTAAACATAGAGCGGATAATTCTTTTTTGTAAGACAAATATTTTAGAAATACCAGAGCAATTACCCCAATATACAAGACCATATGACAGTATTGACTGAACTGTCCCAAAATATAATGTTTTTAATGTGGAGGTACTTACACTCGATCTAAGTTGCCTAATTAAATAGTTTTTACTAGCCAGTGTCTTTGAGAGATAATTAACCTGAACTTCCCAAGATAGGTGACTATCCATCCATAACCCTAAAAATTTCACTTCGTGTTGTTGTTTTATACTTCCATTTTCTGATTTTACTAAAACACTGTAATCGATGTTAGTACCAACTGGTATAAATAGCAAGAAGTTTGTTTTAGAACTATTTAATATAAGGTCATTTGATTGACACCAAGATGACATACTCTGAACACAGGAGTTGGCAACTGTGCTTAGTCTTGAGACTGTATCAGATGTTATGAGGGGGGATGTATCGTCGGCAAATAGTGTAAGGAAACATGATTCCATCGAAGCGGCTATATCATTAATGAAAATGTTGAATAAGAAAGGCCCCAAAACACTTCCCTGCGGAACCCCAGTGCTAACAAGTAATTTTTTTGAGTAACAAAACTTGTTCTCATGAGATGAGAATATTAGAGACGTCTCTTGTCGGACATTTAATGCACTTTCACGTGGTATAAGAGTTTTTGTTGATAATATGTATACTTTTCGAGTTGTAGGGGGTAGGAGTGGCTGTTTTTTACGTTTTCGCAGAAGGGCAAAAAAATTGCCATTTTTCAGCACTCGCTTTGAACATCGATTGACTTGATTATAAATAAATTAGGCGATTTAGATAGTAACTTGGAAAATATGCTCTTTATGAATGTTAAGAGCCATAGAAAATTTGCGTGGAAAATAGATTATCCATGATGATAGATAAGATGTTAAGAATCGAATAATATTAACAAATTGCATTTTTAGAGTATCAGCGTACTCAGAGAGGAATTGAAAATAAGAAACCAGAACCTATTGTTGGTGAATTTTAAGAAATCTGTGAAAAACATATGTATAGGAATAAACCAGAAGCTGCAAGAGTATTTCAGAGACGAAAGCTTAGAACAAATCGTAATTCCCTTACCAGACGACGAGCTCAACAGCAAAGATAAATGATTAATATTGACGGTGATCCTTTAAATATAATTTATAGCTGTGTTAAATAGTTTATATTTTAATTTTAAACCATTTTAATAAATTTGTACCAACGTAGCTAATCGAGAAATAATTGTCTATTAGACCTTGACATTGACTAAATAATTAGGTAAGTAATGAACAGGATTATCTAACGTTCGCTGATGTGGAACGACGTTTCGGCGCCAGTTATCCGCTTTGAATATATCTCCATCGAAGATATTTTTTACAAGATATATAACAATTTTCCTCCAATTGTTATCTTAAATTCAAGTGATATTTTATCCAAGAACATTGTAAAAAGCTATACATACATGTAAATATTTCGTATAGCAGCTATAACACAGACAAGCGAAATAAAGAATCAATCAAATTTATTGTTTTTTTTTCAATTAAAATTCAATAGTTACAAAGTATTTAAAATATAATAACAAAACATATTTAATATCAATTTTAATGTTATTGTTATGTAGTATAATAAATAATAATAATAATAAATACACCACAGGTAATGACGACCCCCTTTATCCCGGAAGGCTCTAGAAGAGCCTTGTGTGGGAGGGGGCTACACATTTAGGGACAAGGGACACACACCCAATATCCGTGTATAGTGGAAAAATCCCTCTCACAGTATTTTCCACTGCCACGACCGGGGATCGAACCCGGAACTTTTGAGTGAGAGGCAAGTGCACTCACCTCTCGACCATTAGTCTTACCACCTAGCAGTACACCTAGAATACATAAACAATCTGTGTGTGTGCCAGCAACAACTTAGTTATATTGTAAAACCTTAATTATTATTTAAACTTTTTCTATACAATGATTGTAAGCGAAATATACGATCAAGTAGATGACATTACTATATTATTTTTATATTCAATATTTTAACCACCTACCAATAATTTCGTGAATTTCTGTTTGTTATTTATTAACTGTTCAGTTATTGTATTACAGAAAACTCCTATGTTATTATATTGCTTAAAACGGACAGGTAAGATATTATCAAATTTCGGACCATAATACGTTATGAATCTTTGTGTTGTTGTGTATTATATCTAATTTGAGGTATTGTGGCAATAAATTATATTTTTGTCTTGTATTGTGTACATGTTGTATCGTACTCAGTAAATTTTTATATTTTATGTGTAAATATTAGAACAGACTAGATATATAGAAGTTGCAAATAAAATACATTAGTTCAGTGGAGTAGTATTTATTGTTTCTAAGATAATTTTTATTACATGCTTTTGCGATATATTTAGGATCCAAATTTATCGAATATGCACTTCCCCATGTTATTATTCCATATCTAAGAATTGATTCGACCAAACCATGATACAATAACTTTAAAGCGTTAAAAGAAAAAATGTTTTTTAGGTGGTAGAATTTCCAAACCAACTTGGTCTGTCCATTTTAAATTTTGATCTATGATAATTCCGAGATATTTAATGTTTTTCGTTTGCTGTAGTTTCATAGCACATATACAGTCACGCTTTCGTTTATTTATACATGAGTATGTACGTAACTGAAGTGTATCTATCTTAGGTACGTTTCTGTCATATATACTAAAGCTCATAAATTTAGTCTTATCTAGGTTAACTGTTAGGTAATTTTCCGATAGCCACTGTTGTAGTTTTGAAAACTCTACCACCTCGTTACTGGTAACATTATACAAGGAGTCATCTTCAATCGGAAGAACAGTGTCTGTATATGCTACTACTTTTCCATTCATTGGAAGTTGAAGCGATTCATTGACATAAATATTAAAGAGAAGCCCTAGAATCGTTCCTTGAGGAATGCCATATTTTATTGTTTTTAAATTAGTCTTACTTTCACCAATTTTAACACATTGTTCCCTATTTTGAGGATAACTTCTGAACAAGTTATTAACTGTACTCCTTGTATCATATTTACTGAGTTGGTCGAATAAAATGTCATGCGACACCGTATCGAAGGACTTGGTCAAGTCGAGAAATATTGCGATTTGCTTTTAATTATTATTTACAGAATTATATATAGCTTTTACAACCTCATACATACCATCATTAGTATTCGTACCTTCCTTGATTGGAAGAAAGGATTTTATTATATCTACACATACGCCCATCTATCACTGCTCTGTAAACAAAATCTAGACTTGTCTGATCGAGAAGCTCTACGATTAATTGTGGACCTGTTAGATCATTAAAACCACTTAATAGATTTCTTGCAGTGACCTAATTTACACGAACATTGTGAGTCCCCTTGCTTGTATCTTGTAATATTAGAATCCTTAAGGTTTTCAACAACGAGAAAACGATCTTGAGCATTTGTGGTTAGCCTACGTCCTTGCCATGGTCTCCTCAGGTAAGCATAAGTTTCATGATGCCACTGTAAGACTGTGGATCTGGATACTATAGATAGATTCACACCAAAGCAAGAAGGTAATTTCAACAAAATGACTGTAAGTATGATTCTGTACGATTTAAACTACGCTTCCGTGGCCTACCAATATTCATATTTCAACAAGTCGCATTTAACTTTAACGTTTTCTCAGAAAGCCAAGTCAAGAAATAGTCTTGATATGTGATTTATATTTCCAACGTGTGCATAAAGTCAATAAAATCATCATCATATAGGCTTATTAAAATGCGTATCTCTAATAAGAGAGATAAGGAAGTGATTAAAAAGGGCAATGTTAAGAACATATTTGACCTTGATGTGATTTTTGTTGGAATTTACTGTTGATGTTATGGGGTATGGGTTGATGTTATGGGTGATTTTATGGCGTTTTTATATTTCTTGTATCTCTGCAATGGGCTGTACAGGGTTCATTCATTATATTTAGGCCACCCTCTATACCCCTTAATTTCTGCACGCCACCGCGTTTCCATTAACTTATTAACGGGGTTCAGTTACAGCCTTACAAATTTTATTCGAAACTTTTTCGTATCTCCAATAATAATGATAATAAAGATATAATGAAAAACCCTGTATATCATAAATATTTTTCAATTTATATAAGTTTATGTTTAAATAATCTTTTAATAATTCTAACATTTTTTTAACATAAATAATTATTGAAAGGAAGTACCCATTTAGTAAATAATTTGGATTTATTGAATGAAACATTAATTTTTCGGGTAACTGAGTTTCATCACTCATGCTGACGAGGATTTTTTTGTATTTTTTGTATAATTCTATTTCTGTTACATTTCTTGCTTATGTTGCAACTATTTATATGGTCTTAAAACATTTATAAAATAAAGATTTTTTCTGGTTTAGCCAAGCTTTAATTAATTATCAGTAGATGAGTTATATAACAAAATTAATATTTTAGGAAAAGTCCGTATCACAGCTCCATAGAAAAATAAATTGTAAGTAAAGATTTTGCCCTTGAAGGAACAATTAACATTACGTTATTTTTTTCTGGTTAATTGTTAATATTAAATAAAATAGATAACGCATTTTATTAAATATGTTATATATCATAATATGTCATAAAGTGTTATTGTATTTCCGGATGCTCTCCCGCTTCGATGGTCGACTCCTCCAGGAGTCACGATTGTCTAAACGACATTTCGGCAGAATCTCATCTGCCATCTTCAGGCTCTCACTGAAAGCTGCCTACTGCTGCTCCTCGTTGCTCGAACTGAAAACAACATAAACATAACACAACATAATATATCATATTTCACATATTATACACCCACGGTGTTCATTAAATAATGGGCCATCCCTGTAGATTCTTTAATGGACACCCTGTATATTAAAATTATATAGTGACAATTAAAAAATATATTTTTATTTAAATCCCAAGAATGTCAATAAAATTTTCTAAATTATATGGTTGTTTTAATTTTAAATCTGCAGAACTTAGAGAATAGCCAATAACTACTTTATTATATTTGGTATTAATAAAGTAGTGTATTTATTAACATCAAACAACTAGGAGTTATTTACAGAGCCAGAATGGCTAAAAACTTTTATTTTTTGGACTAAATTTTAACAGAATCCGAAAGCAAAATCAACTATGTAAAGTAAATCAGGATTTGAGCCTGTGTTTCTTGAAAGTAAATTTTTTACTTCATCTTATTTAACAATAAATTGGTTTGTCGATATACATTTCCCGTAAAAAATTTAATATCTATTTTTTAAAATTTTTGTAATATCTCAAAACTAAGCCGTGTAGCCTCTGACTACTGGATTGAAAGGAATGCGTCAATTGCATGGCCTCCTCGGCCACCCGATTTTAACCCACCGGGTTTTTTGAAAGACATATTAGTGATCATATACCATCCAAGCACGAATAAATAATTCCTAATGTTTAGTAGTTTTGCCTTTAATAAGTGCAACATGCAGCATCTACATTGGAATAAATATGAGTTTTAAAATTTTATAATAACTGACGGATGCTTAAGTTCCAAAATGACAATAGTATTGCTAATTGTTTCAAATCAATTCGTGTTAAGCGATTTACTATCGTGTGTTGAATCATGCCGAATCATGGGCATCGTGCGTAGATAACACCAATCGTATTTTGATAGACACTGTTTGGCGATTCAAACAAAATACTTAGAAACATTTTTGAATTGTTACTTTTCAATAAGTTTTGGTATAACAACAAAAACAAACATTTCCTAGGAAAGCACAAGAATCATAAAACTGTAAGTGATGTGTTATCCGCCCCACTGATTAGCTTTGTTGTGATAATAATCACAAATGTATAAATTAGTTAAAAAAACAAATTTGTAACCTTCAAATAAAGTCGCCTTCTAATTGAAACTTCCTAACGATTTATCTATTGACAACTATGTATTAGTTGTTGTGTTATATTAAATTAATGTATAGTATTTGTAAATAATTTTCCCTTGAACCTAAACCAAATTATTTGGAAACACCTTATTATGTAATTAAAATATAAACAATCATGTAATGCATTCTTATATACTGGTTGTGTGATGTTATTGTCTGATATTCTAGAAGAAGGTTACGGTTAAGGTAATGACAGGCCAGGGCTGGCGTCAGAAACTTTGGGACACGACACGCTGATGGTTATGAGGTCCTCTCAACGAAATTAAAATTAACCGTTAGATCCTAGCTGGAAGCTTTCAATCCTTTTGGAGATCCTCAGAGGATAACTTTAGAGATTTTGACTTTTGCCAAGTCTACTAATTTTTTTGATATATATAATATCTCAGGACTAAATCTGCAAATCATTTTGTAGGATTGTAATTTAAATATGTTTTTTTTTTCTTTTCGGTAAATAATAATCTGTTTCCCATATCTCAGCGACATCGGGTATTCCTCAAGGTTCTATGCTTGGGCCTTTGCTATTTAACATTTTTGTGAATGATATCGTCATTAGCTTACACTGCCAAATATTACTTTATGCCGATGACCTAAAATTTTTTACGTCTATCACCAATGTAGAAGACTGCGCTGATTGGTGTAGCGTAAACAATTTACAGTTAAATATCTCAAAGTGTAGCTCTACGACATATCCTCAGGCACAAAATCTAATAAAATTTATCTATGCAATTAATAATGAATAACTGAAAAGCTGTAGTGGGGCAAGCGTAGGTGCGTCTTTACTATGTACATACTTCGGTATGCGATGTAAAGCAACGACGGGCGCAGTTAGTACTTGGATGGGTGACACATCTTTCAGCGGCTTGTATATCAGTGTATGCGCAGAAGCTATACAACTTTAGGCGAGGGTTGTATAGGAGATATACCATCCTTCGGAGGGGATGTAAAGCCGTCGGTTCCTTGTCTATTAAATATTAGGCAAGTAAAAGATCCCTACTCTTCTTAAGGGAAGAAGTTCGGCAAAATTCCTGGTTGGGGGTAGCTCGTCTACAGGCGTCGGTGTTAGGCCTCAGTAGCGGAAATAGGCCGACGTTAAATAAATGTATAAAAAAAAAGCTGTAGTCATCTCAAATATCCTAGGAGTTATATTCGACCCAAAGTTATTTTTTGTTAGCCATATCAATCTAATTACCGCTAATTTCTTCAAAAATTTAGGCTACATTGTCAGTAATTGTAAAAAATTTAACGAAAATACACTAAGACTTCTCTTTAATTCATTTGTGAAGTCACGACTTATGCTTCAATAGTATGGAGTCCTGGTTATGAAAATCATAAATATAGATAGCATTGAGAAGCCTAAGAGACGTTTTCTTAAATACCTTTGGTTCAAAAATTCTGGAAATTATCCAGAGAAAGGTTTTCCCCATTGTGGCTTATTACATAGATTCAACACTAGTGATCTTCTTGTATTCATTTTCCTTTTAAATGACACTGTTGACTGCCCTGAAATTCTTAGTTGCATTAGATTTCATGTTCCTGATTTGCAGACTCGCTCGCATTCGTCTCTATTCTACTTGCCTGTCCCAAGAACAAATTTGATGTTATTTTCTCCCCCGTATGTTTTCCAACTATGATTCATTATATAATAATATAGATATGTTTAATACTAGTATATCCAAAATGCGAAATGCTGTTCTCCATTCTACACAATAACTATAGCTTCTAAAATATTAGATTACAATTTTTAGGGTTATAGTAATCATATATTTATTTTGTTAACTTTTATTATCATTTAATTGTTTATTTTAGTTAAGTTATTTAGTTTTTTATGATTGTAAAATTCCTGCCCTATAATTGGATTTCTGTCTGGGCAGTTGTAATCAAAATAAAAAGTAATGAAAATACCCAAGAGGAAAATAATCAGTAATTTGATACTCATAGATGTATATGATTCATTATCAGCCTGAAAAGAATTTTTAAATTTTACTTTTCTTTAAATTATGTAAAGTGTATATCATTGCAGCATACATTAATGAACTTGTATCCGTAAATAAAATATATTATTAATACAACAGGACTGACAACTAATAATTTTAATTCACTGTTGCCAACTGTCTAATGTAGTATCATTATTTCCTAGCTGCAATTAGCACAGGCATCCATGTCTTTATTGATTTAAAAGTTGAATTAGTAGAAATTCTTCTCCTTAAATTCACTAATTCTACATGTCACCCCGAAATTTTGTAAAATAAAAACTGTTTTAAGGACTTGGATATTTTTAAAATTTGGCAAGGCCCGTTTGTTTTTCGTGACTATATTATATAAGTTTACAGCATAGCTACCTACGCCAACATGTTTGCAGTCAGTGTATCAATTATTGTGTTTATACAATCTAAATAATGGAATAGTTTAGATATAGCGATTTGCTATCAAATGGAGTGGCATTCACCGCCTACAAAATATCAAGCCCCCTATAAAATGGAAACGTCTGATGCATTTACAATTAAATTAACAAGCAAGAATCGAAATTTAATTCATATGACATTTTTCCTAAGTCAAAATCTGTTACTGTACAACAATGTCTAGAAACTTTACCATGTTTAGTGTATGTATGTGAGTTTGGATTTCCCCTTATACCGGACCCGCAACTCCCTGTAGACACCTTGAAATTCGGCTCGATATTATTCTATTAAATCGTTGTTTTGCAGTCGCCTTTACACTTGTCCATCTCTTCCGTTAACAGCTCATTGTTAATAACAATTTAGGTTTAAAAGGAGATTAATACCGGTTCCTCTCCACAGTTAAAGTGAACAGTTAGTTTCTAAACTGACCGGCCGCTGCTTATAAACAAAAATTTGTTACAATTTTCAAAAGTTACTGAATACTGGAACAACATTTTATTATTTTGAAAATAAATCGTCTGTTACCGTAGAACTTAAATTGTGATAAAGTGCGAGTAAAGTGGCAACTTTGAAGGATTACAAGGACCACAGTAAGTAATAAAAAATATATATTTTAAAAGACATAGGCCACCAAGTATATACAGAGTGTTATATTTGGGAAACTGATTTTTTTCGCGTTCAATTTCTGAATCTGTCTTACGGACTTAAAAATGTTAATAATTGGGAATGCTGTTAGAGACGACTTTTTAAAGCAAAAATTGATAGGAAATATAACTTGAGAATCAACAGAAATAAACAAAATTTAGATGTCTGTTTGTGATTTCGATTCACATTTCAAGTGGTGTATTGTAATATTTTTCCGAAAGCTAAGAAAACATTTTTGTTTATTCCTTTCTATTATTTGGGTTTTCTACCACATGTATTATTGTCCTCTTCAAAAATAAATCACCGAATCTACAAAATAATAGACTTATTGGAAAAAAGCCTCTGCGCCCGTGACGTTTACGCCAAAGGAATAGTCAGAGGTTATGTTTTGCAGATAATATAAATCGGAATAAACACAGAAATAATGTATTTTGCTGACGTTTCGGAAAGTAATCTCTTTCCGATTTCAAAGCTTTTTTTGGAAGAACTCTTATTTTGCTGTGTATGTCAAATACACAGCTTTAAGAATATGTTTATGTTATTTCCATAGATACTTACTACTTACACAGAACTTATAACTGATGATATTTTCTTTTAGATAATGTTGAGTTTGTTAAGTTCTTCTTTTAACATTGGTAGCCAGGTTGTACAAATATCTACAGAACAATTCGATACGCACTTATCTTCATTCAATAAGATTGTTGCTGATTCTTTAATTTTTCTTTTTCTGGTATCTACTTCTTTTGTTAAAATTTTTGCCGAGTCCCAGTTTATTCTATGTCCGAAGATAGAAGCAGATAAAAAAAAGAAAAATTAAAGAATCAGCAATAATCTTATTAAATGAAGACAAGTGCGTATCGAATTGTTCTGTAGATATTTGTACAACCTGGCTACCAATTTAAAAGAAGAACTTAACAAACTCAAATTATCTAAAAGAAAATATCATCAATTCTATGTTCTATGTAAGTAGTAAGTATCTATGGAAATAACATAAACAGAATCTTAAAGCTGTGTATTTGACATACACAGCAAAATAAGAGTTCTTCCAAAAAAAGCTTTGAAAACGGAAAGGGATTACTTTCCGAAACGTCAGCAAAATACATTATTTCTGTGTTTATTCCGATTTATATTATTTGCAAAACATAACCTCTGCCTATTCTTTTGGCGTAAACTTCACGGGCGCAGAGGCTTTTTTTTCCAATTAATCTATTATTTTGTAGATTCGGTGATTTGTTCTGAAGAGGATAATAATACATGAGGTAGAAAACCCAAATAATAGGAAAGAATATTCGTAGAATGCCACAAATAACTTTCAGACAATACATTTTTGTTTGCCTGTATATTTCGTTTCAGTTTAAAAATTACTGGATTAATATTAATGACACTCCACAGTTTATAAACCACATTAATGGTACTAACAGTACGAAAAGGAAAAATATACAGAAAGGCTGAACGAATTGCTAGTTTTTAATAAACGTAGATATCTTTTACAGACTATTAACAAATTTCGTAAAATAAAAAAGCATTACTGAGATATATTTGGTAGTTTCGTGTAATGGATACGAAATAACACCTTTTTTGCATGGGGTAATCTGAATTGGCGTCAGCAATAATAAAATAAATAAATAAACACCACATAAATTAGACCAAAGTCTTTATTAAATAAGTTGCGTTTCGTGAATATTGTTTATTAATTATTCTTTAATCGTACACATAAGGATATTTGGCGGCAATACTCATCAACATCAATGATGTTGAAGTCAATATTTGCGGCGAGCCGAATAAATTCTGGTCATCTGTGAATTCACTTAACAGTGATCGAGGGAGATATACCCAATTATGTCACATACAAAAACGAAAATTTTTATGAATCAGCTGAAATATCAAATGCATTCGCAGACTTCTTTCAAGAATCTTATACCAAACCAACTAATCTGAATATCACTAATGACACTCCATACAGTAATAATATCTTCACAATAAAACAATTCAATGAAAATGACGTTTTAAAATCGCTCAATATACTTAAATCAAAGATGACAGCCCGTCCAGATTTAATACCAGCTTTTATTTTAAGAGACTGTTCACATGTTTTCGTAGTCTCACTTACTATTATATTTAATCTATCTGCCAGTACCAATTGTTTTCCGAATGTGTGGAAGAAGTCTATAATATGCCCCGTTTTTAAAAAAGGAAGCAAATTTGATATTAAAACTACAGACTCGTTACAATAATATGCAAATTATTCGAGTATTTATTACATGACAATATATATAATCATGTAAAATCAAACATAACACAACAGCAGGGCTTTATGCAATGTAGATCTACCGCAACAAATCTATTTTGCATAACCCAATTTTTATCGCAACATTAGATGCGAGGGTCCAAACAGACGTTATTTATACACACTTTTCTAAAGCATTTGTTCGATTGATCACGAAATCTTACTGGACAAACTTGATCTAAATGATCTCTCTAGTGGACTGCTTCAGTTATTTAAGTTATATTTAAGCGGTAGAACCCAACGGATATAAATCTTATGAAATAACAGTTGAATCTGGAGTCCCACAAGGATCAATCCTAGGACCCCTGTTCTTCAATATATTTGTAAATGACATCAATAAAAACCTTAATTGTAATAGCCTACTCTATGTCGATGATATGAAACTGTTTAAAAATATTCTAAACTCTATTGATTGTCTAAATTTGCAAAGTAACCTTAGCAGATTAAATAAACAATGGCCTACTCCTAATGCGATAAAATGTAATGTTCTTACTTTCAGTAAAAGTCCAAAAAATATCATAATTGATTATAAAATTGACAATATATCTCTCAATAGACCTGACACATTTAAAGATCTAAGTGTTGTCTTTGATAGTCAGTTATCTTTAGTTCCTCACATGAATCACATAATCCAACAAACTTTCAAAACGTTAGGCTTTATATGCAGAACTGGCCACAGTTTTACAAATACCATAAAATGTTATTCAATACGTTCGTAAGACCTAAATTAGAATATGCCTGTATAATTTGGAGTCCAGGATATGAGACTCATGTGAAAAATTTAGAAAATTTCAGAGACGATTAATGAAATTTCTTAGTTTTAAAATTGATGATTTTTACCCGGCTATGGGAACACCGCAGGACCAAGATGGTCATTTAAATCTTTGGAACATCGAAGAATTTTTTTTTTTATACATTTATTTAACGTCGGCCTATTTCCGCTACTGAGGCCTAACACCGGCGCCTGTAGACGAGCTACCCCCAACCAGGAATTCTGCCGAACCTCTTCCCTTAGGAGAAGTAGGGATCTTTTACTTGCGTAACATTTAATAGACAAGGGACCGACGGCTTTACATCCCCTCCGAAGGATGGTATATCTCCCATACAACCCTCGCCTAAGGTTGTATAGCTTCCGCGCATACACTGATATACAAGCCGCTGGAAGATGTGTGAGGCGAGGACGCGGTTTCCGTTGGAATGGTCACCCATCCAAGTACTAACTGCTCCTGTCGTTGCTTTACATCGCATACCGAAGTATGTACATAGTAAAGACGCACCTACGCTCGCCCCTCTCGAAGAATTTAAAGCATGTGTATTATTGTGTATGTTTCTCTTTAACGTTATAAATAGTAAAATAGACTGTTAACTTCAGAATTCCAATTGCGTCGACACGTAACCGCGCAAATTTTTATTCACCAAATGCCCGTACTAATGCTATGAACTATTCGTCATTATCTAAAATATGTCACAATTTTGATAGTTTTTGTTCGCGTATTATATTTTTCACATCAGCCCTAAAACATTAAAATCACTCCTGTTAAAGTAGTGTACAAATTCTCTTTTTCTACTTCTATGATTTTTATCAAGTATATGTTATGCATGGTATTTATGTATGTTACTTATAATTTTGCGGGACTACCTGCTCTGTAATTGGATTGTTGTAATCTGTAGAGCAGTGTAAATAAATGAATGAATGAGTGAATAAATAAATAAATAAATAAATAAATACTTTACAATTTTCACTTGGAAGTATGCAGTAGTAACAATGCTATCTGTATTTGATTGAACTGGGTTTATAATATTTCAAATCATCCGCCAAAAATTTTTCTAAAGATTCGTCACCGCATAACATCTAAATGGGTGACACTTTAGGAATATTTATTTGTTGTATAGAACATCCTAATTCTTCTTCAAGACAGCCAATCTGAAATTGTATGTTAAAATACATTATTTGTTGGCAAGCTCTTTAAATCAAAACGATATACCAAGTACTGGTGTATATAATGTTTAGAGGGATGAACACTATCTGGAAAACAGTTGATTTGCAAAAACATTTTCAGTCTCTACTAGCCAAAGGTATAATATAACATGTTTACTATAAATTGGGATTTACACAATCCATGCGATTGGAATCGTACAAGGTTATGTATAGTAAACGAAATGTATATACACTGATTCATATAATCTTTAGAGGCAGCCATTCAAACATAGATTTAATGGTCAGGGTTTAACCCAAGTTCATGGCGCAGTGTAGCATGAAGAGATTGGAACACCCGGAAATGTCGTGATTTAATTATATTTTTATTAGACTAATTGCTGAATCTTTAAAAAAGATGGTTTATGCAGGGGTTATCTTAATCTCGAAACAATGAGGCTTCTCTCGTTTTAACTAATCAACCAAGGTTTATTAATTTTAATGTTATTGTCAAATTTTGTATGTTTTGACTAAGAAAATCAATCACTCAGAAAAGTGGGGCGACGAGGAGACTTAACCTAATGAATCTTGAGTGTGTAGCGGAGTCATAGAATGTGCTACCATAATCCAGTATAGATCTAATATAGGAGAGAAAAAAAGCGATTTTGGGATCAGCGCACCAATTTCGTTTGCAAGTAACTTTTAAGATATTGAGACTTTTCTTTCTCTGCCTTAATCAGACATTCGGATATATGAGCATTCCAATTTAATTTGGTGTCTAAGCTAATCTCCAAATGTTTATAAATGGGAGGACCGGTATTGTAATATCTGCCAAGCATAAATTGGATATTTTGAGCAGTCTGTGTCTAGTGTATATAACGACGGCAGATTTATTAGCCGATATATCAAGACCTAGATTAAGGAAGAAGTTTATGGAGCAGAACAGTGCATAATTTAGATCTACAATGCCTTGAGCATAGCTTTTATTAGTCCCATAAATACAAAAATCGTCAGCATATTGTAAAACGCTAATTCTATTGTCCATAATTCTATAGAAATCTTGGGTATATATGTTAAAAAGAGGAGGGCTAAGAACAGATCCCTGCGGTACCCCATGTTCACCATTCGGGGGTCTAATATCCCATTAGTTGTTTTACAAAATACTATACGATTAAAGAATATTTGTGATGGTTGTGGCAATGTTCAACGGAATTTTTAGGGTTAATAGTTTTTTATGAAGCACGTGCAAATTTACATGATCGCAAGCAACTTGAAATGTCAAGATCTAAAGGGCCATCAAATAGTCGTTTTTTGAAAAATTTAATTGTGTATCTGTTACCAGTTGCGAAATACACTCGGTTGTGCCTGTTCCTCACCGAAACCCATACTGGCATTCAGGAATTAATTTCTATTTCCCCAGCCACCATTCATGTCGGTATTTGATAAATCTCTCTAGAGTTTTGAGGATGCATGACATAAGAGAAATGGACCTAAATGCCTCTCCGTCGGTTGATTTGGGTATTGGTATAACTACAGAACTTTTGAAGGCATCACCTACGGCCTTTTATTAGGATATTGTTAAAAATTTTACAAAGAAATGCTGTCAAAAAAACAGTAGGTGCCATTTGGAAAAATCGACTTTTTGACGATTTTTCATTGCGACATTTGAAAATCGCATGCACCCATATGGTACAAGATGGGACCACCAGTGGGACAACAGGTGTTAGCCTGGACTTCCAGCTAACTGCTTCATCAATTTGCTCTCATTTCGAATGGTTTGTGATATAAAAATTTGTTCGTAAACTACTCTAGCGGCCATTTTTCTCAAAAAAATTGACGTGTTAAAACTTGTAACAGATAAGTTAACATAACTTAGGTTGTCTATGCTCAGAATTGGAAGGCCAATCGAACTGTATAAAAAAATGTAGGTTTCCATTTAAAATAAGAAAGTTGGTACCGATTTTTGGCACACCCTGTATACCTGGAGGACTGAAAATATTTTAGGTAGAATGGTCAGAATCGATTATGGCTGCATACTAAGTTTCAAGTTTGTATTCCAACTGTAGGTTGAAAAACTTCTAACGAACGGCCTATGTGAATCACCCTGTATTAGTAAAGAAAATTTGCGCACCCCAAGTAGATATAGTCGAAATCAGCGCATTCCTGCAAATAAAAAATGCAACAAATACTTTACGACCTCATTAAAATACCATCACTCTTTGTGCTGTCTCGACCGCAATTGACTCACTTACCTTTTAGGTTTTTAATGTGCGTCGGGTTGTTTGATGACAGGGATGCCGCATGGCCCGCGGCGATAATAATGTCTTAGAGTTTTTGTTGCGTTTTTTATTTGCAGGGATGCGTTGACTTAGACTATACATGAATACATGTTTATTGACTGACTGACTCAAACTGGAAACAAGCTAATGTTAATAATAATGCTATTGCCAAAATCAAGAATTCAAATGAATTTTCCCACTTCAGGCCAATAAGCATATTACCAGTTTTGTCCAAAGTTTTAGAAAAATCATGTATGAACAGTTAATCTCACACTTCACCATTAATAATGTGCACCACTACAGCATTACTGCAGGTTAGCGATGACATAATGAGGGCTTGTGATAAGGGAAAAAATAGTTGCCTTATTTTGCTTGATTATAGTAAGGCATTTGATACCCTTGATCATAGAATTCTATGTGCTAAACTTAAGTATTTCGGACTGAGCCCCCTTTCATTAGATTTTATCAGCAATTACTTAGCTAATCGGCTACAAAGAGTTATAATAGGCAATGAAACCTCGGATTTTGAAATTTTGAGTAAAGGTGTACCGCAAGGAAGTGTATTGGGCCCCTTGTTGTTTACTGTGTACATTGCAGACTTTAGTAATCATTTAAAATATTCTTCTAGTCACCAGTATGCAGATGATATGCAGATTTATCATTCATTTAAGTTCGATAATATTGACCTGAGTAAAAAATTTATTAACGAAGATTTGGATCAAGTTTTCAAAATTTCATGGACTCAAATTAAATGAGGGCAAAACCCAAATGCTTATTTTTGGTAAAAATAGATCTGAAATTATGAATAGTGACAGTTTTATTATACACATTAATAATGTCAACTTAAATTTTTCTGAATCTTGTAAAAACTTTTTTTATAATAACCTGCGCTTTGAATGTCACGTATCTAAGATTTTACAGAAAAGCTTTGCGAAACTGCGTACCCTCTACTTATTTAAGGATTTTCTCTCTGTGCATATAAAGCTAAAACTCTGTGACACACTCATCTTGTCTGTGCTTGCATACTGTGATGTTGTTTACTGGCCTGCTTTGCTATATAAGAATAAACAGTCTTCAGAAACTGCAGAATAGTTGTATTAGATATTGCTATAGACTAAAAAAATTTGATCATGTTTCTGCGTATTATCAGGAAGCTGGATGGTTTAAATTGGAGCAAAGGTTTTTTGGGCATTTATGTATGTTAATATATAAAATTGATAAGTCTCACCAATCGGTATATCTTTTCAACAAACTTGTTAAAGGATCTGACACATCTAAGAGGTACTCCTCATAGCAATTTATACAATATTCCCGGGCACAGCACTGCCCTATTTCTCCGTACTTTTAATTATAATGCAGTAAAGGCTTTTAATTCTTTACCACTTGTTATAAAAACAAGCTCGACTGTTCTGTTGTTTAAAAAACGTTTAAAAGAATTTTGTAAGTAATTATAATGTATCGTAATTTTATTTGTTTAATAGCTGTATATTATTTGCATTATATCCTTACTTCCTATTGCTTCTATAGATTGTGTTTCTATATTTAATTTCTATACTTAATTCAATGTGTTTCTTTTTTGTGTTTTTCCCGTTTAAAATAACACATGTGCACAATGTCTGCTATTATACTATTTTCTTTGGAAATGGGCTTAATTCTTATTTTCTTGCCGGGTGGTTAGGTGAGTAGCTATGCTAGATCTCGCCACCTTCTAAATAATTCTGTATTATGTTGTATTTTTAATTAATTAAAATAAAGTCATATTATTATTATTATTATTATTAATAATTGTGACAGTCAAGATACTAAAATACTAATATAATACTTCGAGCTTTAAGAAAACTGAAACCCATCTTTCTATCTAAACTCTACAGCAATAACCGTGTACCCCCAGTTTGATACACACTGTATTGTAAGCAACAGTAATATTTAATGTTCTGGAATTTAGACAACACCGACGAACGTCGTCGTTGATAAAATGGTACGGAAAAAAGAGACGCGTCAAGACAGTTTAAACATTGGTTTACATACACAAAAACATACCGTAACCGCGTAGTGCGTGCATATACTTACTTTGGAATAAATAAAATTTATCACAAAAGCGAAATAAATAGTCAGTTTTTTAAATTAACAAATCGTTGTTTACATGTGAATATTTTTTAAATTTTCAACAGTTACCGCTTATTCGAGACCTATTTTAGTATTTCAAAAAGTGATAGTATAAGTGGTCCTAGCGACTAATAAAAATTATTAAAAGTACTTGTTTTAAAGAACACAGTTTAAAAATTGTCCAAAATAAACTATGCATTTTTCTGTGTCTGTTGGAATACCGTAGGATGCTTATTCGTAATTTGTACATAGTTTTGATACTAGGCCCAGTTCAAATGTAAGTACCTTATTATTGATTTATTGTATTGTAACGTTTTGTAAGTTTTATGACAGTTATTTATTTTGGTTATTCTATTATATTAAATTGACTTTTATTATTAATAACAATAAGTATCAAACAACGTAGTATTTTCAAATAAAATTTTATTATTTTCACACGATAGTGAGGTTATCACTAATTTAACTTAATTTTAAATTTTTATAGTCGTTCAATTATTTGTAATATACAGGATGGTCTAGCAAAAACTTACCAAACCAATTACTGATAATCTGGAAGCGATATTCGGCAGTGGTAAAGGCCACGTTTGGAAGTTAAACGATGTTGTTGACGATTACGGTGAGTGTGAAGGTAATTTATTTTTGCAGGAGTATACTGGGTGACCCAGAAAGTAACTACCTCCCCACTTTTTTCTACAGTTTCAAAAATAAAATTCTGAAATTGGAGAAATCAAGTATAGATATCAATAGCCACATTTTAACTATTCTGTGGTAATAAAATCGCTTCCGGTATGACCGGCAATTGCCACAACTTTCTTATTTTAAATAGCACCCTGTATCTTTAAGTCACTTTTCTCATAAAGCTGTAATTTCTCTTTCCAATGCTTTTTTCAGGTTTAAAATCGGATGAAAAATAACCTTGGAAATGGCATTTATTTGCAATTAGCCCAGGGTCGACCTAGTCAAACCATGAACAAATTAGAGACAAGCTGAAATTTGATATATAAGTTTGTATTGGGGTCCTTAAAATACCATCAAACCTCACCGGTAGTCCACTGTGCTTGTCACCCCTAACAACTTCCGAAAGAGATGAAAATTGGATTTTTTAAAGTTTTTTGGCAATAGCATAAGTCGTTCGCAAGGTATATTTTCTTTAAGAAAAAGATTCTTGAAAACTGTTTCTGTTCAGAAAAATTAAACCAATATTATTTTTCAATTCCTTTTTTTATATATATCGTTTCTTTTGACTTTACGCAAAATTTCATAAGACCCAAATGAAAACTTACAAAATTTCCTACAAAAAACACTTTTTCGTGTATGATTTTCAATAAGTACCGATAAGGAACTAAGGATTGAAAATGCGGTTGATTTTTAATTTTTAACAAACAGGCAATTTTCGTCACGTTTGAAGTACAAAGAAATACATTTAATAATATTTTTTCACTTTTTCAAGTATAAGAAGTTATTCTGTGAGCATTTTTGAGTTGTTTCATATTGGGTCCATATTTTTTAAAAATCGTTATGCACAGTTCTTGCAGGCAAATCTTAATTTATAATAAAAAAGAAATTTTTGCTCATAGCTTTTAACAGCTGTAATTCGTGAACCATTCATCGTATGAAGGTCACTTAGAGATCATTTTACAGATAATTTAATTCTCTTCAAAAAACCTTTAGTGTCATTATTGCCTAACGCTAATCAAAAAATAGCTATTTGTCTAAATGCACTAGAAATTGACAATTTCTCACGTTTTTCCCTTTTATCTCCATTCACTCGTTATCAAAGCGATTTTGTACATACACTAACATATTCAAAATTTGATTCTCTTTAACTTTCATTAGACTATATGCGTACGATCTATCGTTTTCGAGTTTTTATCGATTTTATCATGAAACAAGTGTTCTGATAGCGCGCTATAAAGATGTTTAATATCTCTGTCAATATTGATCGAATGGAAATGAAAAATAAAAGGAAATTGTTCGTAATCGAATTCTCTACAACTTTCATTTGAAACATTTTGAGATCCGAACGACCATTTCTGTGAGTTTAGCGAAGCGCGTTTCCGTTGCGTCGCAAAACTGTCAAAATTTCAAAAATCTATCTCGGCTCCAATGGGTCGTACGAAGTTAAAAAAAACGAAATATTTTATAGTAAAATTGATACTTTCCGAGTTTATTGCGAAAAACTGTTTTTTTTTAATTTGCTACATATCGGCCATTCACGTTGCTACTATCATAGTGTCATTTTTTTTGTATCAATATGTTTGTCATCTCATCATAATTTATTTTTTTTCGAATGTTTTTTGTGACAATTTTTCTTGGTTTCCTTTAATTTAAATTGTACAATTGAATGGTCGGGAATTGAGTATTTTTTTCTTTCTACAGATACATTTAATGTAGTCATTATTTATTACAAGATCTATTAAACTACTTGTTGTATTGATAACCCTCATGAAGTCTTTTACAAATTGTTTACAACAAAAATTATCTACTAACATTTGGATATTTTTCTTTACAGAGTCAGTCTTTTTCCATTTAATATTAAAGTCTCCTAAAATTATTGTATTAACTTTCCTTTACTAGCAAAGTGTGGTTCTAAACATTCGTTAAGTTTTTCTATAAATTAATTTGGACTACTGCTAGGCGATCTGTATATAGGGGAGCAGTTGATTGGTTCGTATATTCTTTCCAACCATCTTAAATGAATGTTTAATGTTTAACTTTAAATATAAAAATAAATATGAACAACATGAGATAACTCACAGTTATGAAACCAGACACAATAATTCCTATTCATAGGTTAAGCATGATAGAAAAAGGTCCTTGTTATGCCGGTATGAAATATTTTAATATTCTACCAAACAGAATAAAAAACGTAAAAAATGTGAAAAAGTATAAAAGAGAACTTTTTAAGTTGTTAGTGGAAATTGAACCATAACAATGCAAAAGAATTTATTGAATATAAAAGAGCAGGCTTATAATAATAATTATTATTATTATTAATTTTGCTACATAATCGAACTTCTTAAAAAATCCTTGTCAGATTTACCTGAGGACGTTATTATTATTTATTATTATTATTATTATTAGCCCTTACTCGAGTCCGAGTATAAAAATGTTACAGTCGATAGATTGTGTACAATAAAAAACAAGTAAAAGGTGTAGTCTATTGTAATTCCCATTCATCTACGGTGCACACGACTATGGCTATAGAGGCCAATTCGGGAGAGCACATGTCGACCGCAGTCAGGACAAGCATAGACCTGGTTAGGTCTTGGATTCGGCCTTCTTGCAGCAACATTTCCTTGATAGCTGGCCACAACCCCTCGCCATTCGGTTCTGTCTGCTGCAAGTTGTTCCCATTGCTCGTCTGCAATACCGCAGGATTTTAGATTTTCATGGAGAGCGTCTTTGAACCTCTTTCGTTGACCGCCACGCCTTCTTCTACCGCTTAGCAATTCACCATAAAGTGTACATTTAGGAAGGCGGTTATCATGCATACGATGAACGTGACCTGCCCATCTTAGGCGTGCTCTTGAAATAAGCACCTCAATTGGAAGGCTGTTTGCTCTCCTGAGTACTTCCACGTTTGATATGTGATGGAACCAACGGATTTTCATCATACTTCTGAGGTGTCTTTGCTGAAAACGTTCTAATTCTTTCACATGACGACGGTAAGTGACCCAGCTTTCACATCCATATAGCAGTGTTGGAATGACAACTGCTCTGTAGACAGCCATTTTCGTTGACAAAGCAAGGTCGTGGTTGTCAAATACTCTCTCTCTAAGTCCCCAGAGTGCTCTAGATGCAGCGTTAATTCTATTGCGAATCTCGCTGTCCATGTTTGCTTTGTCATTAACAACATTGCCTAAGTAATTGAACTGATCCACCACTTCAAGAGAATTTCCGTTAAGTGTAATGTCAATTTGGTTCACTTGATGAGGAGTTGACATAATCTTAGTCTTTCCAATGTTGATTTTAAGTCCCAAGGAATCATAGCTCTGGACATACACATCTAAAAGTTCTTGAAACTCTTCCGGCGTAGAGGCTAAAAGTGCACAGTCATCCGCATACTGGAGATCACAAATGAATCGTGTGCGTGTCTTCGTGAAAGCTCTAAAGCGCCCTATGTTAAAGAGACCGCCATCAAAACGGTATCTGAGACCTATTCCTCCGACTGTCAGTTTGTTGTCAACAATAACTGTTAGAGCAGTGGTAAACAAATTAAAAAGTAGGGGCGCCAGGACACATCCCTGCCTAACTCCAGTGAGGGTTTGGAAAGGTTCGGTTGCCTCATTATTATACATAACCTGGGCGTTGTTGTTTGTATGTAGACTGCGACATACTTCCACAAATTTTCTAGGGATACCTAAGCGGAACATAATTTTCCAGAGCACTTCCCTGTCCACCGAGTCAAACGCCTTGGTTAAATCAATGAAGGCCTTGTGAATTTCTCCTTGATGTTCGAGTGCTTTTTCTTGAAGCTGTTTAAGTGTGAAGATTAAATCCGATGTGCCTCGGTTTGGTCTAAAGCCACTCTGTGTTTCAGGAAATAACTTTTCCATAACAGGTGTTAGCCTATTTGCCATCGCTTTAGTGAGTATCTTCCCTCCAACAGCCAGGAGAGCTATATCCCTGTAATTTCCACAGTCCGCAGCGCTCCCTTTGTTTTTGAAGAGGTTGATTAAAAGTGTATCACGAAACTCCTGCGGAGCTTGACCACTTTCCCACACGACATCAAACAGTTTTTTGAGGTAGGGTATGAGCTCTGACGACACAGCTTTAAAGATCTCAGCTGGGAGTGAGTCGGCGCCGGGAGATTTGTTATTTTTTAGCTGCCCAATGGCGGTTAAGATCTCTTCCGTTGTTAGTGGTTTATCTAAGTCTTCGAAGGTGTCATATTGAGGGATAAGATTTATAATATAGATATATACCTGAGGACGTACCCTATAGACTTAGAACAGAAACTGGTACAAGCCTGATAGAGCGCCCCCCCCCCCCCATTTTAATACCTCCGGTAACACTTAACTTAAGTGTATGGAGAAAGGTGGATAGGACGAGGTGGCCCTGCTGCATGGCCACTTCGTTCCCCTTAGACTATCTCGGAGAAAGGTACTTCCAACATTAATCATAGATGCATTTTTTATATGTCACAACTATTAAGAAATAATAAAAAAAAACACTGTTATAGTGTTAACAATAACTTCAATTATGTAGTACATTTTTCTCTATCATTGTAAAACTATTTAATTAAAAATCAGAAAACAGCACGACATGATATCAGCTAATATGCTATGCGAAGTTTCCTTCCTATTTCATGCACTTGTCTATCTAAGAAATGCGATGATGCATTAACAATGTTGCACAGAAATATTTTACGAATTACACTTTCAGATTAAGAATTCAGGAAAAAAAATGTTACAAATCTTAAAAGCTTTACCTGGAACACATGAGAAATGCGTTTCCGCATTATCTTTATTGTCAGAAAAAACTAATTGGTTTCTAAATGAGTCCTTAAATGTGATAATTTGATTAGGTAAAGTCACAATATCATTGAACATTTTAACTAAGAAAATTGGTGAATGTCGACTGAAAAATCCTAAATTCTAATATGGAATTTGATTACTTTAAGGTAGATAAACAGACGGACAGACGACAACCACTTCTTTTAAAGATTTCAAATTACAGGTTTCATTCTCTAGCTAACACTATACTAATGCAATGAGCGAACGGACAGACAGACGAACATATTGAAAGATATGTAGAATCCATGATTAACATAATTGTCTAAGGGCCAGGTCAGGATTTATTTACTCAAAGGTTTCAAATATTTTTAGCTTATACACAACTTAAGGATGGCGGAGTATTACGTGGGCAGCTAAAAAATAACAAATCCCCCGGCGCCGACTCACTCCCAGCTGAGATCTTTAAAGCTGTATCGTCAGAGCTCATACCCTACCTCAAAAAAACTGTTTGATGTCGTGTGGGAAAGTGGTCAAGCTCCGCAGGAGTTTCGTGGTACACTTTTAATCAACCTCTTCAAAAACAAAGGGAGCGCTGCGGACTGTGGAAATTACAGGGGTATAGCTCTCCTGGCTGTTGGAGGGAAGATACTCACTAAAGCGATGGCAAATAGGCTAACACCTGTTATGGAAAAGTTACTTCCTGAAACACAGAGTGGCTTTAGACCAAACCGAGGCACATCGGATCTAATCTTCACACTTAAACAGCTTCAAGAAAAAGCACTCGAACATCAAGGAGAAATTCACATGGCCTTCATTGATTTAACCAAGGCGTTTGACTCGGTGGACAGGGAAGTGCTCTGGAAAATTATGCTCCGCTTAGGTATCCCTAGAAAATTTGTGGAAGTATGTCGCAGTCTACATACAAACAACAACAACGCCCAGGTTATGTATAATAATGAGGCAACCGAACCTTTCCAAAACCTCACTGGAGTTAGGCAGGGATGTGTCCTGGCACCCCTGCTTTTTAATTTGTTTACCACTGCTCTAACAATTATTGTTGACAACAAACTGACAGTCAGAGGAATAGGTCTCAGATAACTTTCTGATGGCGGTCTCTTTAACATTGGGCGCTTTAGAGCTTTCACGAAGACACGCACACGATTCATTTGTGATCTCCAGTATGCGGATGACTGTGCACTTTTAGCCTCTACCCCGGAAGAGCTTCAAGAACTTTTAGATGTGTATGACCAGAGCTATGATTCCTTGGGGCTTAAAATCAACATTGGAAAGACTAAGATTATGTCAACTCCTCATCAAGTGAACCAAATAGACATTACACTTAACGGAAATTCTCTTGAAGTGGTGGATCAGTTCAATTACTTAGGCAACGTTGTTAATGACAAAGCAAACATGGACAGCGAGATTCGCAATAGAATTAACGCTGCATCTAGAGCACTCTAGGGATTTAGAGAGAGAGTATTTGACAACCACGACCTTGCCTTGTCAACGAAAATGGCTGTCTACAGAGCAGTTGTCATTCCAACATTGCTATATAGATGTGAAAGCTGGATCACTTACCGTCGTCATGTGAAAGAATTGGAACGTTTTCAGCAAAGACACCTCAGAAGTATGATGAAAATCCGTTGGTTTCATCACATATGAAACGTGGAAGTACTCAGGAGAGCAAACAGCCTTCCAATTGAGGTGCTTATTTCAAGAGCACGCCTAAGATGGGCAGGTCACGTTTATCGTATGCATGATAACGGCCTTCCTAAATGTACACTTTATGGTGAATTGCTAAGTGGTAGAAGAAGGCGTGGTGGTCAACGAAAGAGGTTCAAAGACGTTCTCCATGAAAATCTAAAATCCTGTGGTATTCCAGACGAGCAATGGGGACAACTTGCAGCGGACAGAACCGAATGGCGAGGGGTTGTGGCCAGCTATCAAGGAAATGTTGCTGCAAGAAGGCCGAATCCAAGACCTAACCAGGTCTATGTTTGTCCTGACTGCGGTCGACATGTGCTCTCCCGAATTGGCCTCTATAGCCATAGTCGTGTGCACCGTAGATGAATGGGAATTACAATAGACTACACCTTTTACTTGTTTTTTATTACACACAATCTATCGACTGTAACATTTTTTTATACTCGGACTCGAGTAAAGGCTAATAATAATAATAATAATAATAATTATGCTATATAGATGATAGTTTTCTGAAATGTTTTAAATTTAATGATAAATATTTTTTGTAATTATACATCTTCTGTTAATTCTACTAGCTTTTGAGAAAATTTCATTTTTCTTTAAAATTATGTACGTTATATTTTGTCATTCTTAGAATGATTAATTCATTCGTAATATTTCCGACCATACACATAATGATGTTCAATAACGCATGTAGGTGACTGCAATTGATGCATTATACCGGGTGTCTACGATATTACTAGCCAGCCTATAAATTTATTGTAAAAAAAGATATCGATTTCAAATTTTAGGAAGTTGTATGGTAGAATATGGTGCACATTTTGGTTGCTCGAAGATCTGATTTTCATCTCGGATTTAACCGGAAACAGTATAAACTTTGTTATTTTTAATAGAACACTATGTATATTATTAGAAATTTAGATTGTTCAAGAAATTCTAGGTTTAAAACATGTAGCATACCATATTTGACAGTTTTCGAGAAAAATGGCGGTTGAAATTGTTATATCGATCATAAATTATTCCATTTTCATATAAAATAAATTATTAAGTTATAAAATTTGATAAAGTCATAACAATTTAATTTCCGGTTGAACCGGAAGTACTATGAAGAGCGATTTTCAGGCTCAAATTACTTCTGTATTTTTAATGGAACACCGTGTATTGAACCTTAAATTTACATTCTACTAACCTTTCTGGATATTTTTTGTTTCTGGTGTCCTCTGTCTAAAGCTAATAGTTTATGAGATATCGGTGACTAAATGTTCACCTGCACTGTCACAAAGGCTAAACAATAAATGATGTTTAAACAGAACTTTGATTCAAGAGTGCTGTGTAAAACAAAAGAACTATTTACCGATTTTGATTTTGACAGTACTGCTGCATTATTTAAAAGTGTCTCTCGACAATTGTCATTTAATCTTTACGTTTTATTCTTGATCTACCTTTTAGTAAGTGTTTAAGTTTATCTGGTTATTCAAAATGGCTGTGTTTAGGCGCGAGCATCAAATTGATATGTTGTTAGTATATGGAGAGGTAAGAAAAACCCGAAGGGAAGCCAGAGAGCATTGTACGTTCGACGTTATCCAGAACGTGACCAACCTTGTGCACAATATTTTCCATGGTTGGAAGAACATTTAAAAAGGGAAAATGATAATAAACATGAGAACAGATTTATTGTAAATGAGGAGGCAGAGAAAAACACATTGACTTGTGTTGAGATTGATCCAACAAGTTGTACTAGGTAAACGGCTAGTGGTATCGGGATATCTCCCGAAAGTGTTTGAAATATTTTACTTAAACATAAGTACCAAATCCATTAGCATCTTTACGAGGGAGATTATCAACGAAGATTGAATTTTTGCAATTGGTAACTAGAAACTGAACGTCAACAAAATTATTAATTGGTACGAGGGTGCGTGTATTAGCTCATTTGAAAGAGTTTCTATTTCTCTATCCAGCAATATAAGATTTTTTGAATTTTGTTTATTCTTCATCAAGAAAATTAAATTTGAAAATTTTGAAATGTATTTTTTTTATGCATTTATTTAACGTCGGCCTATTTCCGCTACTGAGGCCTAACACCGACGCCTGTAGACGACCTACCCCCAACCAGGAATTTTTGCCGAACCTCTTCTCTTAAGAAGAGTAGGGATCTTTTACTTGCCTAACATGTAATAGACAATAGGCGGCTTTACATCCCCTCCGAAGGATGATATATCCCCTATACAACCCTCGCCTAAGGTTGTATAACTTCCACGCATACACTGATATACAAGCCGCTGGAAGATGTGTGAGGCGAGGACGCGGTCTTCGTTGTGAACACGAATTCGGCCCTCTGGTGGGAAAAAAATAATATTGGAACTGCTAGGGTTTAGAGCTGAGACCCTCGAGGGCGTTCGTGCACTTTATTTTGTTGTGAGAAGTCTTCTAGTTTGTTTTTGTGGTGAAGGTTTGGGTCAATGCTACACCCTGTATAGATGTAATCAGGAACAGTCGAAGCACTGATTTATTAAAAATGTTTTTTGTTAAGGGTCAATGACTGCACCCTGTATAATATTTTCTTTAAAAAATTAACACTTTGTCTAAACGGTACGAACAATTATTTTTATTTCGGGTTTTTTTTAAATTAACAGAGTTGGAAAAAATAATATATTTTACAAAGCTTCTTTTAGGTAGAAATTATTCGACACATAAATTCTGTCAGTATAATTTACTAAACTGCTTCTTGAAATATTTAAAATCGTAGATATATCTGAGAAAATGTCCTGAAGAATATCCTTTAAACGTAGCCGGGTCGGTAAGAAATTGAAATGTCGCTTTGGACGGGAATAGAGATTAAAATAAATTAAAAAATAGGAGCACTAAAGGCGATACTTAAAACTAACTCTTTTTAACCAGGTTTCGGCCTGGGAAGCTAGAATCGGAACAGTTAGTCACGAGAAGTTGCTAGGATGGGTGGTTAAGAAAGCCTGTCTAGACGGTGGGTATTTAATTATTAACACTACAAGGAAACTTGTCCCACTTTATCACGTCGCGAAACTAAACTTTGGAGTCACTGTCGAAAACTGAACTTGTCTACGGCTTGCGATGCACCGGTATTTATACTAAATTGGAAAGGTTTCGTTTTTCTCGCCCCGTCGAGTCTCGCAGAGAGCTGGAAAGGCGTGAAATCGCTCAGTGCGGGCACGGATGAGTCATCGATTGCATCATGTTGTGCAATACTTGAAAATTTTTGATTTTGAAAATAATTTTTATATGGGCAGATCGGTTATGTGAAGGGGAATCGATTAAAATTTGACTGAAGGTCGGATCATTTTTCGTTTGGGAGTTATTTGAAGTTTTGTGGGCGAAATTTGGCTCGACCCCGTAAGGTATCACGAAGGTCCGCTGTTAACAGGCTGTAACTCCGTTAACAGATATCCAGTT
Organism: Leptura quadrifasciata; assembly: GCA_963675555.1. Taxonomy (NCBI): domain Eukaryota; kingdom Metazoa; phylum Arthropoda; class Insecta; order Coleoptera; family Cerambycidae; genus Leptura; species Leptura quadrifasciata. The sequence continues at coordinate 5,424,949 of OY776679.1, forward strand.
CGTGCGTCAGATAAAAAGATACGATATTAACAAGGTACAATACGGGTATGAATCGAGCTGAATGGAGATATAGTATGGGTGTCTGCTATTATACGGGGGTGATTGAAAAGAGGAAAGTTTATAATAGTAGTGGGATTGGGCAAATTCGGTGAAACGATATTCGGGCTTTTGGGACTCGGGCACTGAACGTGAATTGACGTATACAGGGGCTGATTAGAAAGTAAAAATGGAAAATTATTTGAAATGGGTTTTTTAACGTGGGGAAACGGACTCGACGGTTGAATTTAAGATAGTTACATATACGAGGGGTGGTCAAGAAGTTCGAATTTTTTGGAAAGGGGAATTGCTTATAAAATCGGGACGTAATGAAGGGCGATGATGAGAATTTGTGTTTAGATGAAGAATTCGACTAAGTTACAGAATTTACGGGGGCTGTATTTTTGAAATTTGTTTTTTGTGGTGATTTGGTCACGGATGGGTGGAAATGATTGTTTTATGTCTGAATTTGATGAATTATGGTTATTTGTGAATTATCGATGATTGGCTAATTTTCTCTGATTTTTGTGAGTTGAGTTACGGATTTTTGATAATACTGAGGTGTTATTGACTTTTTTTATATGGTTTGCCAGGTTGCATAAGATTATTTGATTTTTTGCTAATTTTTTGGATTTTTTGCTTTTTCATTCTGACTAGTAGGGGACGTACCCTACAACAGTTGGAACGGTCACCCATCCAACTACTAACCGCGCCTTACGTTGCTTTACGTCGCATATCGAAGTATGTACATAGTAAAGACGCACCCACGCTCGCCCTTGAAATGTATACAATCAAATGTATCCTAAACTATTTTATGTACCAAATATCTATCAAAATCTGACTTTTTAATTAATTTTGTGTCATAACATTCAATTTAAATGTATCGTTTTTCCTGATACGCAGGTGGAAAAATACCCAACAAAAAGAAATAAGTAAAAAGACTTTCTTTTTACATATCAGAAAAAATTATAATTTCTTTATTTGATACATCTGTGCAAACTTATGATTTATGGCTGATTGCCAAGTTGATCATTATTCTAACAATGAGTCTTTCGGTTACCCAAAGAATTGAAGTTTTGATATTAGGATGTGGTGATAAAGGACGCAGAAGTAGATATATGAAATCTTCAATAGTAAGTATCCTGACCATCGCATTTCTCACTCTACGGTTTGTAGAGTAGAAAACAAATTTCATAAATTTGGAAATGTCACAGATATTCGTGAATCTGGTAGGAAACACATTTTAGACAATGAAAAAAAAATGGATATATTGTTAGATATTCCAGATAATCCACATAAACCTACAAGACAAGTTGCCGCCGATAATTATGTTAGTAAAACGTCCATATTGCGTCTTCTAAAAAATGAAAAATACCACCCATATAAAATTCATTTGAACTTAACGACGATAACCCTGATCGCCGATTTTGCGAAATCACGGCAAGTAGATGCCAAAATGATCCGTTATTTATGACATTCGTCTTAAATGGAACAGTCAACAAATAGAACTGTAGATACTTAGAACTGTAGATACTGGAGTACAGAAAATCCACATTGGATGATGGAGGCCAATACACAATATCCTGAGAAGGTGAACGTTGGGGCTGGAATTATAAATTCAAATTATTGGACCATACTTCTGTGATAGCACATTAACAGGCGCGCGTTACTTGGATTTCTTGCAAAGTTTCTTAATTCCAGAGTTAAGAATACTCTTCCCAGATGATGATAACGCTAATGAAATTGATAGAAATATTTGGTATCGCCAGGACGGAGTTACACCACATTTTGCAATGGAAGTAAGAGCCTCTCAATCAAGTTTATCCCAATAGGTGGATCGGTAGACGCGGGAAATTGAGTGGCCTGTCCGTTCTCCCGGTTTGACCCCGCTTGACTATTTTTTATGGGGTTACTTAAAATCGAAACTTCAACAGACCAGATAACGTCGATGATTTAAAAGAGAGAATAAGGCAAAAAATTAATCAAATCACGCCAGAAACGATACAAAATGTTTTGGAAGAATTAACTCATAAATTGTTAATTCTGTAGATAATAGCTTTATCCTTTACTTATGGACCTCACGGTATATTCAGTTGCAGTCACGTAGAATATTTTCATTTTAAAACACATATTTATTATGGTGTTAAACTATAATAATTCTTATCGCATACAAAACAACATACCAATAATTTAAAATATTGTTACACCTTGTTTATGGATGATGGTCATACAGCTCAAACTTGAAAACAAAATATTTACCAGGTTAGACACTGTAGTAAGTACATGTTTATAGGTCTCAAATCAGCAAATTCGCTGATATAATACGCGACCGCCTATGTGTTAGGTATGGAAGAAGATGCCTTATAAAACATATACGTATCTATGGTATTACCCAATATCTCTCTCAAAATTGCTAATTGTTCGCATCATAAATTCCGGTTTTGTATAAAACTGCAGATAATCGGTTGAAAATTTCTCACTATTATTAGCACTTGATAATGGATTGGTGTTTCGATAACAAGGTCACCATAACTTGTATTATATTAGTAATCACTGTTTTATTCACAGTTTTATCCTGAACGATTGAAAAACAATAAACTTGTTGCTTATATTTCTAAACAAATCGTTTATTATTAAATATATACTGGGCGGGTGGACCATTTAACTGGGGCACAAAATCAAGCTCAAAGTAACATCTTGCAATATTTTGATAATCCACTCCGGTACAATAAGAGCGATATGAATTAAAGCCAATAATGGATAAAGAGTGGCCTATGGATGCTTGTTTATTTGCCAATAAAGAAAAGTCACCAGTGACATTTTCCACATTTTTAACTGTGGTATTTCGAAAATATCGTCAAGTGTTATTCATTATTAGTGACAATGGATGAAAATCATCTTACGATCGCAGAAAAGGTACAAATAGTGAGATTAGTAGGTGACAATATGCGCTCCTTTCATGAAGCAGCCGAAGAATTTAATAGAAGGCATCCAACTATCTCAATATCTAACACGGTAGTAAATCGAATGTTTAATTCTGCAGAAGGAGTGAATAAAAAAATAACAAACCGAAACCAAAATTATGTTTATGATGAAAATGTCTTCAATTTTTTGAGAAATAATAAAAATAATGCAAAGTCTTAGGCAGATGTTTCGAATTTTAGGTATTTCTATTCATAAAATTCGTGACTGTTTCAAAAGAAATCAAATAAAACCATTTAAACCAAAGTTTGAAAATATAAAAATATTGTCAGCAGACAAAGGTAATCCCACAGTCATTATAGATAAAGATATATATAACACAAAAATCATGACTCTTGTAAATGAGGGACCCTACTCAAAACTAAACAAAGATCCAACAAAATCAATAGAGAGCAAAATTTACAGAACTCTGTTTAAATACAAACATGAATTTAATGATTTTGAACGAAGGAAACTTACACCACATCATAGTAAGCCTCCTCATTTTTATGGCTTACCAAAGACACATAAACAAAATATTCCTTTAAGACCAATTGTTAGTTCTATTAATTCACCATGTCATAATTTGGCAAAATTTTTACTTAAAATTATTGATCCATTATCTGGAAATACCGATTCATATATTAAAAATAGTAAACATTTCATAGAAAAAATTTATGAAAACGATATTCATGAATCACACCTGATGGTTAGTTTTGATGTAGTTAGTCTTTTTACCAATGTTCCGGTAGATGAAACCTTAAAAATAGTTAAAGACAGGTTGCTAAATGATAATAATCTGGAAACTAGAACTAAATTAAGTGTAAATAGCATAATGGAACTCTTAACACTGTGTATAAAAACAACCTATTTTCAATTGGACAATGAGTTCTATCAGCAGGATTTTGGTATGGCTATGGGGTCTGCATTATCACCAATTTTAAGCAACATATTTATGGAGAACTTTGAGAACACACATGTTCAAAATTGTATAAACAAACCGGTTGTCTGGTGGAGATATGTTGACGACATCTTAGCAATTTGGCTTCATGGTGTCGATTTATTAGATAGTTTTTTAGAAAATATAAATAGTAAGGAACCGTCTATTAAATTCACATTAGAAGTAGAAAGTAGGAATGAACTACCGTTTTTAGATATTTTAATTAGAAGGGTAAATAATACAATTGAAACAAGCGTTTATAGAAAACCAACACATACTAATAGATATCTAAATTTTAACTCGAATCAGTCAATAAATGTTAAAAGAGGTGTTGTAAAACGTTTATACGATAGGGCCAAAATAATTTCATCTAATAATGAAATATTAACTAACGAGAAAAAATTTATCAAAGAGGTTCTAGTACAAAATCAATATCCTGAAGCCTTTGTTGATAGAGTTTTCATAAATGTTGAAAATAGGGACAATCAGGTACGACAAAAACCTGAACGTCATTATACAGCAATAATTCCTTATGTATACGGACTATCGGAAAAGCTACGCCGTATAGGTGACAAATTTGATGTTAGGACGATATTTCAAACGGGGAACACTTTAAGATCTATTTTAACAAAAACAAAACCGATAAACAGGGAGCAGAATTCAAAAAACTGTATTTACAATATCCCGTGCGAATGTGATAAATGTTATGTGGGTGAGTCATCCAGACCTTTCAGTGTGAGGTTGGATGAGCACAAGAATTACATTAGAAAGAATGAAATTCAGAAATCAAAGATTTGTGAACATGCTTGGGAAAACGGACATAGAATAAACTGGGACTCGGCAAAAATTTTAACAAAAGAAACAGATACCAAAAAAAGAAAAATTAAAGAATCAGCAATAATCTTATTAAATGAAGATAAGTGCGTATCGAATTGTTCTGTAGATATTTGTACAACCTGGCTACCAATGTTAAAAGAAGAACTTAACAAACTCAACATTATCTAAAAGAAAATATCATCAGTTCTATGTTCTGTGTAAGTAGTAGGTATCTATGGAAATAACATAAACAGAATCTTAAAGCTGTGTATTTGACATACACAGCAAAATAAGAGTTCTCCCAAAAAATAGCTTTGAAAACGGAAAGAGATTACTTTCCGAAACGTCAGCAAAATACATTATTTCTGTGTTTATTCCGATTTATATTATTTGCAAAACATAACCTCTGACTTTTCCTTTGGCGTAAACGTCACGGGCGCAGAGGTTTTTTTCCAATAATTCTATTATTTTGTAGATTCGGTGATTTGTTTTGAAGAGGATAATAATATATGTGGTAGAAAACCCAAATAACAGGAAAGAATATTCGTAGAATGCCACAAATAACTTTCAGACAACATTTAAACCAAAGTTTCTCCATACTTTGGAGGAGGGAGATCTGGTGATGAGGTTGGTATTTTGTTTATGGCTTCAAGGAGAAATCTTAATGATCGTAGATTTTTGAAAAAAAATGTGAACTGATGAAGCAACTACTAATGGCACTGTCTCTCTGCTCAAAATACCAGATATTGGTCATTTGACAATCCTCAGTGGGCAATTAATTGCAAAATACAGTATTCTGAAAAAGTGAACGTGTTTTGTAGGATTTTTGGTGAAACTACGATCGGTTTATTATTTTCATGGAAAACTTGATGGCAGCCAGACTGTTGTAATTCTTTAGGACGCTAGAAGAGCTTGTTCTCCTCAATTCGACATGTTTCTTCAATTAGATGGAGCTTCAATTAATAACGCTCTTATTGTACGGTAGTGCTGATCATTTTTTCAATAGATGGATAGGTCGCAATTGCTCCCCTCATTGAGTGGACTACCAGGTCTCCGGACATTACACCCTTAGATCCTTTTTTGTGGGGAACACTTAAGGAAGAAGTTCACAAGGCAAGACCAATAAAGAGGGAAGAGTTGTGCGAGAGAATATCAGAGGCCTGTGAAGAGGTAACTCCACAACTTGAGAAACTTAAGGCTGAATTTAAGGAGACAGATTGAAAAATGTATCTTGAGGGTGATTTGGTCGAAAAAGATATAATTTAGGTTGAATGTTATAGTAGTAAACTGATTTTTCAATTTGCAATTTTTTTACTATTTCAGCTAATCTTAATTTTTTATAAGAAATAATTTAAATCTAGAGAACAACATCTTGAGTTAACTTATCCGCATTGCCTTGTCGTTAATATATTGTATTTATACAAGAGTGAATGTAATCTTATCGCAAATACCTTCTCAAAAATTTTGGAAAATAGCGATAAGAGTTCTGTCGGTCTACAATTTTCCTTACGTGAAGAACATTTTTTTGTAGACTACAATTATCTATGCTACTTTCAATCGATCAGGAAAGTGTCCATTTTAGAAGGATAAATTAATGAGGTATGTTGGGATACTAATCAAGTGCATAGTAAGGTTCTTAATTATAGGCGAGCGGGACACCCCCAGGAAGTCGCTTAAAAATAGGAGTAAGTTTTTTTTCATGTTGTCGAAGTCGCCGAATACGAATCTAATATTATTTTTACAATAAAAATTGGGTGCCTATGTATAAAATCGTATTTTTGTTAAAAATGAAAGAAAAAAAATTTCATACTTTTTCATATTCACCTCGCGATATCTCCGACAGTTTTAATTATTTCATTTTGAAATTTTAAGCATTTATTTCTCAAAGTATAAGCTTAAAAATAAGACTTGTGCGAAATTCCCACCACATTTATTTATTTTGCGACGAATTTTCAAAGTTGTACTGCCGGGGTTTGCAAATTTTTACAAACCATCGCAAAAATTGAGAGAGGAAGTTTTAGCGCGCTTGCTCGGGCATTGCTCCAACATTTTGAGAATGAACCTCAACTGTGGTTTTTTACAGGCAAAATTACCGTGCGTACTGATTTGAGAAGGTATATTCCTATACATGTAATGTCAAAAAATTGTATGTGCTCATCTGCATTAGCTGCGCATGCTTTGACTTGTTGTGATACAACTTCAGCATTATTTTATATTGGCAAAAATACTGTTTATGCGGCTATGAAAAGCATGTCTAAAGAAGACTTATTAGATTTAGCTCGAATAAATGATTTACCGATTGATACTGTCTCGTTAGTCTCTTTGTGTCTTTGTGTCTCTTTGTGTAACGAATTTATACGATCCAAAAAACAAAAAAAACAAAAACAATGCGTACCGATGTTATATCCTTGCGTTATAATTTAGCAATCGAAAAAAATCAAAATATCGCTAAACTTCCGCCATCTAAACCAGCTATGTTGAAGCACATTTTGCGAGCTCTTTGGCAAGTAAACGAATAGAAACAAGCTAACTTTAAATTCGTATTCAGCGACCTCGAGAACATAAGAAATTTTCATACTTTTAGATAATTCAGCAAAATATGCAATTAACATATTAAACATAATATTTTTAGTCGCAAACTCCTCTATAAAATCCTTATTTTACTACAAGGAACGTAACCAGACTGCAACCAACAGTTACCCTCCGGGCTATGTGCTCCGCCGAGCGCTGAATTACAAGTTACAAGTCTGGCGCGTTAAGTGTAATAATTGCATATTATAATCAAAACGCTAATGCTTCGATTGCAACAAACACCAGCCGAAAGACTGATCCTACTTAAAGGAGCTCTCTTGCCAGTCGTCACACAACGCACCAGACTTGTAACTTGTATTTCAGCGCTCGGCGGGGCACATAGCCCGGAGAGTAGCTGTTGGTTGCAGTCTGGTTACATTCCTTATAGCAAAATAAGGATTTTATAGAGGAGTTTGCGACTAAAAATATTATGTTTAATATTCCGCCCTCTAAAAGCACATTTGAACAATTAAAAACTCTTCACATGTTTGTCCATACAATAATCCATGAATCGTTTATAACTTCCTTCATATTTATTCCGAGGCTTATCCGGCAGTAAATTTGGTATGATATTTTTTGCCACATTTATAATTTCTGGAGGAGTAAGTATTTCTAGGTCACTATCACTAATCATGATGAAAATAGGTACTTTCGTTCGTCTTGAACAAACTGAACACAATCACTAAACAGCCAATTGAGTTGAGATATTTTTCAAATTCTTGATTTTTATTGGTTGCTTACTAATCACAACCACTTTGTTCAAGACGAACGAAAGCAGTTAATATACTAATAACTTTCTGTGACCTAGCAAAGACGTTTGTAACTTGTCAAAATTTGACATATAAAGTTTCCATGGTAACCAACTAGTAACAACTGCGACTTTTAATGAATTTTTATTGAATTTATTACAACAAAAATAAAGAGATTGAGAATTGTAATAACTTAATTATTTTAGAATAGATTTAAACAATCGGCGAAAAAATTATATGCTCAACTCAGCAGCAAAATAGATTGACGCCTTGGTTGAGTTCCTAGTCTCGCTGCGCTCAGCTAGGAATTATCAGACGCGGCAGTCAATCTACTATTTTGCTGCCTAGTTAAACAAATAACTATAGTCAGAACATGCATGATTATGGCTGCATACCAAGTAATGCAACTACAAGTTGAAAAACTTCTAACGAACAGCCTACGTGAATCACCCTTTATTGGACCAACTCTTCTGTTCGTTTATCAAATTTATTCAGAAAATCGTTTAGTTTTGCATTATATTTATGAGCATGTTTACTTTTAGAAGGGATATCTGTGCTATTTGTACACGATTTTATCTTATTACAGACAAAGCGAAAAGGCGGTGTTTTCTTTAGATCGTTATCATTAGATCCACCTGCTATGATTACAAATTCTATTAATGTAAAACGTTTTGTTATAATTTCAATGTTCTTCATTAATTGATTTAAGAGATGCACGGCCTATCGATCCTTTTGGATTGAACAGTTTTCAGCAAGAGGTGTCAGAAAATTTACCACAGAGAAAACTGGCTTGTGGCGACCAAGCGGTTCATAGCAACGCCGCTTTTTGATGCTTCGATGTGGGCTCTTCCTATCATTGCGAGAGAGAGAGAGAGAGAGAGAGAGAGAGAGAGAGAGAGAGAGCTTCCTGGTTTCCTTATTGATGTTATTTCGAACACATTTAGTTCGAATATTTTCAATTTTGATGCTTTGATCATCGGACAAGAGTACATTTTTCTGTTTACTTTAACTGTGGTTGTATTAGTTAAAGTATGTTTATTTTTGTTTGAAAGTGTTGAGTCAATGTGAATAAGAAGAAGACATACGTAACGTCTTTGAGATTTTAGATAAACTGAACACTTGTTGCTGCTAGAGGGCAGATGATTAAGGTTAATTTCTACAATAATGGTTACAATTGCATTGCATAAACTTCTATGTTTATAAGAAATGATAATATATTGAAATTGTATAAAATGTTCTCATTCAATGCCATTTGCTGATATATTTAATAGTGTTATTTATACATCATTCAGTGCACATTGTTTACTGTTGTTACAAAGTACAATGTCGCCGATTTATATCTAAATCTCAATAACTCACTTGAAAACAAATTGTTTAAACTGCGACAATTGGCTCTGACTAGAGTATAATCTTCCTTTTTGCAGACTAACAAGCTAGTTATTGTTCAATCAAGGAAATTGCCTATGTGCATATGTCCTGGTTGGGTGGTGGAATAGCTAATGCTAAACTCCACCAGGATGTTGCAATAAAAATAAAAAATAAACTATATGTCGCCACTTTTTAAGTTGCAGTATTGGATATGAGTTAACGGGAATAAATTTTAAAGTACAGTTAAACCGAGAAATATGATACTTTACCGATAATTTTTAATTTTCCACCACAACTCGACTTCTACATGTAGGACAACAAGAATGAATCCCAGACGAATAACAGTAGAGCACATGATGAGAAAATTAAATATAATTTCTCATGCTCTTAGTCCAGTTGCAAAAAATAAATACCAAAGATTCCAAGACATCGAAAAATAGTAAAAAATTGAAATTGTGCACCCTACTTTATAAGAAATCATATAAAAAATAGGTCGGGGACAACTCGCAGTTCCCTTATAGGAATAAATACATTTTAATGTTAAAAGTGCTATTTCAAATTATTGTAAATCCGTCTGTACCATGTCCAATACCAATTGTGTTTAGTTTTATTGTATTAGCTAAGACAATTAATTACTCATTTAATATTTTCAAAATGCCGTACCAATATTCGAACGAAGAATGTACTGACATCATTTTCATCTACAAATATTGTAACGGAAATGGTAGAGCAGCAGGGAAGGAATATTGATGACGGTTTCCTAATAGATGACAACCTGACCATAAAACTTTCGGGTCCATATATCAGTATTCCAGAGAACATGGAAAGTTAGAGGTAAACTTAGAAAACAATATTTTACATATGGTTCATGAAAATCCAAGTTTAAGTACACGAAAAATTAGTACTCTGATTGGTGTTTGTCTCACTAGAGTATGGAGGACGACAGACGTGACGACGTCAATCGACTGACTTTTTGTATTTGGATGTCTAAAAATCGACGGGTCATTTACAGAACCTTATTCACAAAGGAGGCGCAATTTACAAGAGGCCGAATAAATAATTCGAGAAATGTTCACATATGGGCCCAAGAGAGCCCACACACAAAACTTGTTAGGGCCACATTTTTTTGAAGGTACACTTAATGGTAACGACTATCTTAATTTTTTACAACATACGTTACCGAATCTTTTAGAAAATTTAAATATTCAAGGTATGATCTTTTAACATCATCACATTTCTCCAACCAAATTTATTATTATTATTATTATTATTAGCCGTTACTCGAGTCCGAGTATAAAAATGTTACAGTCGATAGATTGTGTACAATAAAAAACAAGTAAAAGGTGTAGTCTACTGTAATTCCCATTCATCTACGGTGCACACGACTATGGCTATAGAGGCCAATTCGGGAGAGCACATGTCGACCGCAGTCAGGACAAACATAGACCTGGTTAGGTCTTGGATTCGGCCTTCTTGCAGCAACATTTCCTTGATAGCTGGCCACAACCCCTCGCCATTCGGTTCTGTCCGCTGCAAGTTGTTCCCATTGCTCGTCTGGAATACCGCAGGATTTTAGATTTTCATGGAGAACGTCTTTGAATCTCTTTCGTTGACCGCCACGCCTTCTTCTACCGCTTAGCAATTCACCATAAAGTGTACATTTAGGAAGGCGGTTATCACGCATACGATGAACGTGACCTGCCCATCTTAGGCGTGCTCTTGAAATAAGCACCTCAATTGGAAGGCTGTTTGCTCTCCTGAGTACTTCCACGTTTGATATGTGATGGAACCAACGGATTTTCATCATACTTCTGAGGTGTCTTTGCTGAAAACTTTCTAATTCTTTCACATGACGACGGTAAGTGACCCAGCTTTCACATCCATATAGCAGTGTTGGAATGACAACTGCTCTGTAGACAGCCATTTTCGTTGACAAAGCAAGGTCGTGGTTGTCAAATACTCTCTCTCTAAGTCCCCAGAGTGCTCTAGATGCAGCGTTAATTCTATTGCGAATCTCGCTGTCCATGTTTGCTTTGTCATTAACAACGTTGCCTAAGTAATTGAACTGATCCACCACTTCAAGAGAATTTCCGTTAAGTGTAATGTCTATTTGGTTCACTTGATGAGGAGTTGACATAATCTTAGTCTTTCCAATGTTGATTTTAAGTCCCAAGGAATCATAGCTCTGGGCATACACATCTAAAAGTTCTTGAAGCTCTTCCGGCGTAGAGGCTAAAAGTGCACAGTCATCCGCATACTGGAGATCACAAATGAATCGTGTGCGTGTCTTCGTGAAAGCTCTAAAGCGCCCTATGTTAAAGAGACCGCCATCAAAACGGTATCTGAGACCTAGTCCTCTGACTGTCAGTTTGTTGTCAACAATAATTGTTAGAGCAGTGGTAAACAAATTAAAGAGTAGGGGTGCCAGGACACATCCCTGCCTAACTCCAGTGAGGGTTTGGAAAGGTTCGGTTGCCTTATTATTATACATAACCTGGGCGTTGTTGTTTGTATGTAGACTGCGACATACTTCCACAAATTGTCTAGGGATACCTAAGCGGAACATAATTTTCCAGAGCACTTCCCTATCCACCGAGTCAAACGCCTTGATTAAATCAATGAAATCATTTAAATGACACATATCCTGTCAGATGGATTGGTCGCGGAGGTCCTCATTTATGGCCGGCGAGGTCCCCTGATTTGAACCCTGTTGACTATTTTTTATGGGGTCACTTAAAGAGCGAGGTCTACAATATGGACATTAATGACAAGGGATTGTTGAATGCTGCAACGAAATTAGAAATAATAATATGATAAGAAAATCAATCAGTCTTCTCGTGAATCGCATCAGAAAATGGACCGAAGTTTGGTGAGGACATTTTGAACATAAAATTTAATTATAATTCTTATTTGTGAACATTCTTTATCACAATATCTGCATTTTTGTTTTTTTTTCATACATATTGATGCGCTCATAGTTTGTTATTGTTCTGTTATGATGTGCATTATTGATATGTTATTTTGTTGCTACCGTTATTGTTGTTGTTGATAGATATGTTATGTTGTTGTCTTACTAGTTTTCAATACATGAGTGTTGTTCGATCATCTGCAACATTTATGTTTTTATTTATTCCTCCCCCTCCCTAATATCACACAAATGATTAATGTTGAAAATTGTTAATTACAACATAATATTTACTGTCTGGTGACGGTTTCCGTTCTTCTGGATATCGAGTAGCAAATGTGCTGTAAGCTCTTGATATTCCTTTATCACATTCTCCATAAATAATAAACAAATTTAAAAAGTTTTCGTTGGTATAATTTAAACGTGCTGGCATTTTCTGACATAAGATAATCACCGATTGTTTCTAATCATGGCTATTTTGATGAAATGATTACAACAATTCATGAATTTCTAATAAAATCGCAAATATTTCAAAAAGTTGTAACTTTAACCCCCACAATGCTAATATCAGAAAAAAGGGAATTCAATTTTACACAACTTGACATAAAAAAATACAGGGTGTTCCATTTGACCTAAATAACTTTTCGCGGTTTGAAGTTGACAAAATATAACGCGAAAAACGGAACACTTGGTATGATATTATTGAATTTATTTCAGTTGTAGAATGTAGTTCTCATTGTGTTCTTTTTATGTGACAAGAAGCAAATGAGGAGCTTTTACACGAAGAAAGTTATAACGGTTCTTGCAAACCGTTGCACCTGTCAAATTTTCTATAAATTGTCAAATATCTTTGAAACGGCTAGGTTTAGGTATAGGATATGCTACATATTTTCGACTCAGAGTTTTATGTTCTTTTCGAAAACCCTAAAATATATAGGATATTCCATTTGAAATAAGCAAGTAGGTATCGACTTCCGGTATAAGCGGAAGTGCCAGCTGCTTGTAATTATTTTAGTTGGATTGGCCACACCGACATGTCAAAATTTTCTGATGCGTACTTTTCTCTATATCGATCGATTCAGATCCCGGTGAGACACCCTGTATGTAAAATTCTTTTTTACTTCTGCTATGCACTTGTCTACATTTTCATGTGTATATAATTAAATTCCCTAAAAGGAACCAGGAAGGTGACACAAAACAAGCACCGTACAGTGCTTATATCAGCTTCCCTGTTCTTTGGGGTTTCACAAAATATATGGTAATATATAACATTGTAGTATTATGATATTATATATTATAGGTACTCACTAACCTTTACGTACACATGTATGTGTTATTATTAATATTAATATTGTAAATCTAGAAAATGAATTGAATTGAATAAATTGAAATTTAACTTTGTCGAAATATTGTAGAAAAGATTCCACTCATGGAGGTACACTTATTCTTATACATAAAAAATTCTCCGAAGAGTTGATTTTAATTAATATGAATAAACTCGTTTATCTTTTAGTTGAACAAGAATTTAAGTTTTCTTTAACTTTTAACAGTAAAAACAATGTATATATATTATGTATTTATAGGCCCCCATCTTGTAATGTAAATGTTTTTATGGAACGGCTTGAAATGCTTTTATCGATGCTGCCAACACAATCAACAATTATACTAACTGGTGACTTAAATATAAATTTTAGTAATAAATATTCAGTCAATATTCAGAAACAACTATTGATTGACTATGTTTGCTCTAACTTGGCGCAAGAAAACATTTTTTGCTCTGTTGTTTCCTCAGCATTGTCTGACCATGAGGCCGTAATATGTAAACTATCATTAAAGATAAAAAAAAGCAAGAAACAAAGTCAAACTCGGTAGAATTTATAGCAAAAGGAATTATGATAGGTTTTTTGAGTATTGCCTAAATAGAAACTGGGACAACTTACTAAATAATAGAAATAAACTTGATAACTTTCATAAATTACTAACTGAAGATTTCTGTAAAGAATTTAAATTACAAAAAATTAAAATAAAAAAATAAGAAGCCTTGGATCACACGAGGTATTAAAACATCCGCAGCAAACTTGCTTTCATTACATTGTATTAGAAAATACACGTCCAATTAACTTCTTTTTAAATTATTTTAACAGGTACCGTGGTATATACAAAAAGGTTGTTGAACGTGCCAAATAAACTTACTATGAGATTAGATTACAAACAGCGAAAAATAAACTGAAAGAAAGCTGGGCCATTGTCAATGATCTCAGATGCAAAATAAATCAGTTGGTCTCGGTACAACCGAATGTAACTCCGAACGATTTTGATAACTATTATTGTTCTATTGCTGCAAAATTAATTGAAAATATCATACCACAACAAAACCCTACTGATTATCTTAGCAATTTTCATATAATCGAGAATTTTACATTAACTCCGGTTACCATAAGCAAACTAAAAGAAATCAAAAATAAACTTTCATCTGGTATCGATAATATGTCAGTAAGAGTATTTGAAATCGTACCAGACTGAACCTTGACTGTATTAGTGACAGCAATCCTTCGCAACGGGTGTATTTCCGTCAGATTTAAAAAGAGCAATTGTCATCCCTCTCCATAAGGGTGGGGAAGTAGACGATCCATCAAATTTCCCACCTATATCCACGTTGTCAAAAATTATCGAAAAACTTGTAAAAAAGAGAATGGTAAAATTTTTAGATGAACATAACATGTTAAATAAAAATCAGTTCGGATTTCAAAATTCCAAAAATACATCTGATGCCATTCTGGCATTTTTAGAAAAGAAGTAGCTCAACTTAACTGATGACGAGGCTGTCGGTGCAGTGTTTTTCGATTTTTCGAAAGCGTTTGACAGCGTAAATCATGAAATACTGCTTCAAAAACTTTTATGCTATGGTTTTAGGGGTGAATCCTTTAATTAGATTAAATCGTACCTGTCTCAGCGTATTCAAGTTGTAAAAACCCTCGGCGAGATATCGGATGTGCAGATATTAACTGTGGGGTGCCACAGGGATCTGAATTACATTTTATTTTTGTTATACATAAACGACTTAGCCACTATTGATATTCAAGGCACCTTTACGCTTTTTGCAGTTGATACTACCATTATAGTAAAAATGTTGACAATCTACGAGATATTATAAAGTCAGATATACGTAAATTTAAAAAATGGTGTGATTTTAATTCGCTTTTATTCAATATAAACAAAACGAATATACTTACTTTCAAGTTTACCTATGCTGATCTTTTCTTGTATAACCAACCTATTGAGAATAAACCCCATACTAAATTTCTTGGGTTACATATTGATGAGAAGCTAAAATTTTATGTACATGTCTCTAATTTAAGTAAAAAGTTGGCATCTGGCTGTTATGCAGTGAGAATAACTTCAAATGAATTGGGTTTCAGGGCTGCAAAAACGGCTTTTACTTTTAAAATGTTTTGTTTCTTGCTTCCCTCCTTTTGTGGTATATATGTATGCTTATATGCTTCTATATGTGTTTATTTGTAGATATTGTATAAGTCTTTTATTGATATTTCTAGTAATTTATTATATTTATTCATATATTACTTCCACGTCCATTGGAAGTATAGTAACGCAAAAAAAAATTTGTTGTTGAAATGGTGGTGGTGTTTCAATATATATAAGAGAGGATATAAAATATAAAAAAATACTGGAAGAAGTATTAGACTATAATTACTGGATTATTGGGATAAAAACAATAGTGAACAGTAAATCTTATATATTAATTACATTATATCACTTTCCAAGTTCCAGCCACAGCAAATTTATCGAAGCATTTGAAGAATTGATAAGTAGACTTGATGTTGGAATTAGCACGCTTATAATCTTTAGGAGACTTCAATAAAAATATGGCCACGAACAACTTCTATAAAAATAAAATAATGGAAAGCATCAATATGCTTGGCTTATATCAGGTTATGAATCAATTTACAAGAATTACAAGCAGTAGTAGTACGATGATTGACTTCATAATAACAAATTAAAAAAATATAATATATACAATTTTGCTCACACCTAAGATCACAGACCATTCTATAATAACAGTGGACCTTCAAGAACCAAAAGAGAAGAAAGGCTACTTTAAAGCATCTACAAGTTTTAAAAATTTTAGAGACATAGACTTTCAGCTTGATTTAATTAGTGCGGAATAGAATTTGAGTATAACAAATGTCGATGTAATGGCAAATAACCTCACAGAAAGTATATTGAAGACACTGGACCAACATGCTACAATAGTAAATACATGGGTAAAACCAAATGCTCAACCAAAAGGATGGTGGTGTGAAGAATTAAGTGATACACTGAAGGAGAGAGACTGATTGTATAAAAGAGCTATAATTACAAAAAAGGTAGAGGACTGGGAAGCTTTTAAGAGGGCAAGAAATGATGGCGTAAGTTTGTTAAGGAGATGTAAAATGGAATATTACAGGGTCAAAATAGAGGAGTGTGGAGGAGATTCCAGTGAGTGGAACACGCTAAAAAAGTTACTAAGAGGAAAGCAAATGAAGGTGAAAGAGGAAATAAAATTTAAGAACAATATTATTACAAAAGAAACAGAAATTTGTGAGGAGTTTAACACATATTTTATCAAATCAATAGAAGAAATTAGAGAAAGTATACCTACAAATTATGCAAACAACACTGAATTAAATAATATACAACCGATAGATAGCACATGGGATAATTTTGAAATGGTTGACTTGTCTAAACTTCGACAAAGTATAAACAGTATGCCGAATAAAAGAAGTAGTACGGATGGTATAACAATAAAAATAGTGAAGTTGGCCGTTGAAACAATAGGTAACAGGTTTCTAAATTTAATTAATCTTTCACTACAAAAAGGTACAGTTCCTGAAAGCTGAAAAAGATCGGTTGTTGTACCTATTCAAAAAAAAGAAAACACTATTCTATGCAACGAATTCCGTCCAATAAACATGCTGCCGCCATATGAAAAACTGTTAGAACTTATTGCTGAACTTCATAGAAACCAATAATATCCTGACAAAACATCAGGCCGGTTTTAGGAAAAGTAACTCCTGTGAAACGGCACTTCAGTGTGCTAGTAAAGTGGAAAAGTGCAATAAACGATAAACAATATGTGGGTGTGGTGTTTCCTTGACTTTCAACGTGCATTCAAGACAATTGATAGAGAAGTTTTGCTGAAAAAACTAGAAAAAATAGGTTTAAGGGGAACAGTGGCTACAATGGTTTCGATCTTACTTGACTAATAGGAAACAAGCAGTAAAGTACGGCAATATCACATCAAGTTCGCAAGAAATGCAATATCGAGTACCACAAGGCTCGGTTTTGGGCCCTATATTGATTCTTTTGTATATAAATGATATAGTTAATGTAGTGCAGTGCCAAATTCAAATGTTTGCTGATGATACTCTGTTGTACTATGTTGGGGATGACATGATGGGGATGTTTTTGATTGGTTAGGAGAAAACAGCTTAAACTTAAATTTAGAGAAAACTAAATGCATGGTGCTCCAAAATAAATACTGTGATAGCCAATCATTAAATATTATCATAAATAATCATGCAGTTGAGAATGTCGCCGAATTTAAATATCTAGGTGTCATCATTGACACAAACTTGAGCTTTTCCCGACACTGTGAATATGTAGCTAAAAAAGTATCGAAAAAGGTATCTTTTCTTTCTCGAATGGGTAAATTTTTAAGTACATGGACAAAACTATTAGTGTATAAAAGTATTATCGCACCACATTTTGCTTATTGTCCAACGATTATGTATATGTTTAGTAATAATGAATTTCATACTCTTCAGGTGATACAAAATAAAGCGTTAAGATGTATCTTAAGTTGTGATACGTATACTCGTATTAGTTGGATGTTGGAAAGTTTAAAAGTATTATCTGTGAAACAATCTGTAACGTTGAATGTTTTTATTTATAAATTATTGAACAATATGCTTCCAAAACATCTGTTGGAATTTTGTACAGTTGTTTTTAATATCCATAATTACAATACTAGGGGTCATCAAAACTTCTAGATACAAAGAACAAACACGTTATATCGAGAAAATCAATTATTCAATAAGGGTTTAAAAATATATAATGAGATCCCATATAATATAAAAAATAGTGCAAACCTTAATGTTTTTAAACAAAAAAGTATAGGCTATGTCAAAGAAAAATGGCCCGTGTAATCCGTGTGTTACTACCTAAGTGTTATGGTTTATATTTGTATGTTTGTAATGGGTTGAACTTTTTATTTGTAATAGTTAAGTTTTACATAATCTCATATACTTTTGTAATGTGGATATATTTGTATCTTTTTTTAGCTTGAGCTAATAAAGAATTATTATTATTATTATTAAATAGGCTTAAAATGTCATGAAACCTAGAGATTCTAAATTTGAGCGAAAAAAATGTCCTGTCTGTCAGTCTGGCTGTAACTTTTTTGTGCACACGTTTACTCTGGAACCGTTTACGATATTGACTTGAAATTTGGTAAACTTGTGTATTGTAACGATATCTGAAACTATATTATATATTGATCTAATTCCGTTAAAGGGTTCGGGGGTAAATGGGGTAAGTAAGGGTAAATAGGCAAATCAAGCAAGAGTCCATAAAATTGCAATTTAGGGCATGTACGATCACCCCCAATACCACCCCTACGCTATTATGAAAGGGAATAAAAAAAATATGATTTAGTGTATATAGAAAAACGAAACGCCTAAAGAAGTTTTTTTAGCGTTATCTACCCCTTCTAACAACCCCATTGCCACCCCCACCCTGTTATTAAAGGGGGTTAAAAAAATTAAAATGTGATTTAGTGTGTATACAAGAACGAAAAATTAAAAATTGACGTGTTTTAGGATTTTACTCATAAAGTTTTAATTACGTAGATAATGAATTTATCCATTAGTGATACCTCATTGTATGTTATTAATTTTCATCAATTTTTAAACAAATAAATTGAAATAAATAAGTAAATCAATCAAAAAAATAAATATCTGATACGTATGATTCAATGCCTTTCCGTATTTATATTATTAGTTTTTGTTTCAGTATGATGTTAATGGATCGACATTTCCGTGCTACCAATTAAATTATTCTTCTGTGACCAATCGAGAAGATCACAATGCTGAAACCTTGGGATTATTTCCGAAAAAGCGTACCACTTTTACAGTGGTCTACTGAATATAACGTAGACAAGGCCATCTCTGACCTCGTGGCTGGAATTACAGTTGGACTAACGTTGATTCCTCAATCTCTAGCTTATGCGTCTCTGGCAGGGCTGGAACCACAAGTAGGTGTATTCTATTGAATAAAACTATACAGTGTGTCGCACTTTTCACGTTAAACGTTTGTACATTTATTTTAAACTTGGGTAAGTTGTACATCATTTGAAGATAACTAAAGCGCATATAGCTATTTTCGGATTAGGGACTGAAAATGGTGCCAATTTTCAGGCCAGGAGTTTTTATAAAAAAAATATTACCACCATTTTATAGAGTACCTATCTTTTAAAATCTCTTTGTGCCAAATTTTATTAAAATCGAGTAGTTGGCCTTCAGATCATGCAACAACCTACGGTAATTCTAAGAAAGCGTGCCAGCGCATTAACAAACTGATCAGAATATTAAAACGGTTTCAAACTAGCCAACAAATACATATTTAAATTGTCAATTGCAAAATGATTTAAATAAATATTCAGCAACACAAAATATTTGTTATTTCTACCAAGTCAGGATTTAACCTAATGAACTTTTCATCTATTTTTTTTTATCATCATCATCGTCAAAAGTAGCAGAACTACTGATTTTGTAACCGGTTTTTAATTACTCCTCAAAAATTAGAGTCAATTAGCATGATATCTAGGGACCTTCAAGATATGTATAACTTACCCAAGTTAAAAATAAACCGATTTATCAATAACTAAGTTGCGAAGGTGTTAGAATGTTACCTTAAACTGAACCAATCTCGTTCATTGAAATAGAACAACCTGTAAACCCATGTAAAGAAAAATCATAGCTGTACTCTTAGTGGCTTCGGAAATACAAATAGTTTAAGATTGTGGTGACACACACCCAGTATATGAAGAAGATGTGTTATTTATTGTTGAAATTAATTATGCAAATCAGAAATTTTTGGTTGAATTCGATTTTATCGCTTGGGTTTATTTTATAGACATTCATTATGCTCAACCACCAAACGTAAATCGATAGAATTTCAATTTGTCTTATAGATTTAAGTCTAATACAGCGCAAATATATCTTCACTGACTATATGACGATTTTAAACTTAGCAGTTTGTCACAATATCTAAATAATGAGCACAATAAATTCAGAATTATACGTAAAACTTCTTGTTAACATCATTAATAGAATAATAAGTGATTGTATTAGTATATATTTGCAGAGTGTGCGCCTACGTTTATTTCCCAAACATTTAAAGTAATTGGTAATACCAATTATCAAGTATTCCTGGTACTTGGTACGGTGATAATAGATTTAATACTGGAACTATAATATAATTAGTTCTAGTTATACTCCGTGTTTACGTGATTAAAATATAGTTGAATATAATTGGTGTCCCGTGCGGCAAAAACACTTGTGCCTTAAAATTTTATTTGACTTAAAAATCCTGTGGATAAAAGAATGACCATATATTTCAGTCTAATATCGTTTAGTCTCAGCGAAGATCATTAACAAATGTATACATATGTGTCTTTAAAAGTAGAGAAGTATTTATAAGTTTTCCTAACCTAGTAACTGGAAAATAAACAAAAATTAGAATGGATAAAGTGAGATTGGTAAAATCTGGCAAAAGCGCATTGCCTCTTACGGGCTTTGTTATTGGACTTGAATTGTTTCAAAAAATTATTGACAAATATTGTGTCTTTTCAAATATATATTAGTAATTGAAGAAATTTCACTTTTCAGTACGGTCTTTATTCTTCATTATGTGGCGGTCTGATATATTTACTATTTGGCACAATCCCGGAACTCAGCATAGCACCCACTGCCCTTCTATCCCTCATGACGTATTCCTATACGAAACATCTCAGTTTCGACAACGTCCATGCGGCTATCCTGTTGTGTTTCTTGGCAGGATGTGTGGAGTTACTATGTGGCATTCTTCATTTAGGTAAGTAACAAAACTAACAGAATCTAATCGAACTATCGAAAAACAAATGGAAAGTTTCTCATAATGAACACACCAGAACTTTTAAGCGAATCTAGATTTTTAATGAAATTATCTGGAAAGGTGAATTTTATTAATATAATAAGTAGTTCGGGCAGTTAGTCCATGAAAAATTGAAAAAAACCCCAAAAGTTCTGTTCTGAAGGATAAAGCGGTACTCATGCTTTATCCCCCCCGTTTTCGAGAACGCTGAACACGATGTTGATATTTATTTTTAAGGTTCCCACCCCTCAGCAACTACCCCTAAACTGGGACGACAACCCCATCCAGCATAAGCATGCGGATCGATTTTTTGGGCAGGATTTGGGTAGGCCGTATGAGATTTAACCATACGTCTTATCCACTCTCGGGGTTGAAACTACCCCGCCCCGTAATACTAAAATATCCCCAAAAAATCAAAATGCATGAAAATTTGGTTATCCCCGTCTTTGAAGGTGTTCAACATGATGGTAATATTATTATTCCATAGAATATGCCCAGTTCCATAATAAAATCCGATCCAACAAGTGCTCGCATTCCCAGTACCTCTAAATGTGAAAAGGGGGTGGTTTTGGGGGTGGTTAATGGCGAGTGGGGGATGAAATAGTATTGGCATCGTGTTTGGCGCCCTCGAAAGCTATTAAGTAGTACAATCGACTAAAAAAGACCTGGGATCTACTAAATGAAATGTCTAATAAACACAACAAAAAAATCTATAAAAAATACACCTATTGAAAATAAAAATGGTAATATAATATCGGATAATAAGGAAAAAGTTAATGTTATAAATGATTTCTTTGCAAATATAGGGCCTGAAATGCTACAATAAATAAAAAAATGTGATAAACGACCTGATAATTTCCTAAATGACATATATCTGTAGTACTCACATTGTTTTTAGAACCCATAAGAGATACTGAAATAATTAATACAATCTCAAGTTTCAAAAATAAATGTTCGCCCGGTCCAGTTGGAATAAAAACAGATCTAAGAATAAATATACATAAACACATTGTCAAACCGCTGGTTCATATTATTAATTTAACGTATATAAATGGTATCTACCAGCACAGTGCCAGTGGAAAAAAGCACTTATTACACCACATAAATCAGGCGATCTATAACAGCTAACAAATTACCGACCCATCTCTGTGATAAATAATTTCGAAAAAATTTTCGAACAAACTATAAAAAAAAGATTGACTTTCTTTTTTAACCTACACAATGTGATAACTAAAAGACAATTTGATTTTATTAACAACTCTTAACACCGAAAGCGCTGTTGTAGAGTTTCTCAGAACAACCGTGGATGCCTTGGAGGAGTCGAGAAAATATTTAGCCATTTTACTTGATTTGGCCAAGGCATTCGAGACAGTATCACACGATAAACTATAAAACAAATTGCATAACTATGGTATTTGGGAACCAACTTTAAACATTTGGGATTATTTGTCACACAGAATGCAATGTGTAAAAATAGTTAATTGTATAAGTGAACCACGGGAAGTCATAGTTGGTGTTCCACGGGGAACAGTATTGGGTCCAATACTGTTGTTGTGCTCTTGTTTTTATGTATTTATTTATGTTCCTGTTTTATTTATTCATTTATAACGCATCACCTTATGTTGAAAAAATGTGAGGTGGCGTGTGTCAAATTGTAAAAATTATGAAATAAATTGACATAAATCAAAGATACAATTTTCTATTTACGTTACATAACAAATAAGTAAAATATTGTGTTTGGGGTGGAATTTTTCGACAAGTTATTAAAGTTGTGAGTCCACGTAAAACTCAAACACGAAACAACAGTTTCTCGTATATATCAACAAAATGGTTAATAATAGTAACTATGTCTACAGATTTTTTTTCTGAAAAAACTAAAATATCAAAGTACATGTTCTTCTATGTCATAGCAGTCTAGATCAAAATTTATAATTGCTATAAAGAAAATAACAACAACAAAATTTTTAAATATATTGTCTACTAGGTGTTAATGTTTTACGTAAATATTACAGTTATTATTATGATTATAATTTACACAATCATTATATATCCAAACGATTAGAATATACCTTTTTGCAGGATTTCTGCGGCTTCATGCGACTGTTATACAATGGAACAACTGTGGCATTGAAAGTTAATAGCCTTGTTTGTTTTTTGGACCGTAAATTGTACTATACAATTATCGAGTAGTTTTTATATAGGAAATAGTAATCTATACAGGGTGTTCGAGATGCTCATGTTAATACTTCGGAAGCGTGTACATGGGGTCAAAATAAAACCAGAACATTTCTGTTTTTTCTAACCGATCTCCTTGTTGCGGGCTGATAGTTTTTTATTAAGAATCCTTTACTCAAAAAATCTAACGACTTTTATATATTTTTCTGAAATAACAATGCATATAGTAAACAGGTAAAGAGATTTTTATTGTTTTTCGATGTATAGCAATTTTTTTGTAGGTTTTTTGGTGGATTTCGTATCGACTCCTGTGGTAGCTGCATTTACGTCGGCAGGCGCCATAACGATAGCATCGTCCCAAGTGAAAAGTTTATTTGGCCTGCACTACCAAGCAGAACAATTCATTGATACCTGGAAGAATTTCTTTATTCATATTGGAGAGGTCCAGAAAATGGACACGATATTAGGGTTATCTTGTTGTGCTGTATTGTTGGGCATGCGGGTATGTATAGAAAGAACATTTAAATAAATAAATACATGTTTATTTACCATAAGAATAGTACATAGGTAAATAGGTACCATTTCACCTAGATGGTGCTCTTCCAATGGCCCCAAGACAAAAAAAAAGTAAATTTACTTAATCTTAAACCTAATAACAAGTAGCAAATCTTTGCAACGATGTAATGCTAAAGGTGCAAGGTGGGGGATCAATGAAAATAAACAAAAATAATATAAATAGGTTGACCATTCCAACAGAAACCGCGTCCTCGCCTCACACATCTTCCAGCGGCTTGTATATCAGTGTATGCGCGGAAGCTATACAACCTTAGGCGAGGGTTGTATAGGAGATATACCATCCTTCGGAGGGGATGTAAAGCCGTCGGTCCCTTGTCTATTAAATGTTAGGCAAGTAAAAGATCCCTACTCTTCTTAAGGGAAGAGGTTCGGCAAAATTCCTGGTTGGGGGTAACTCGTCTACAGGCGTCGGTGTTAGGCCTCAGTAGCGGAAATAGACCGACGTTAAATAAATGTATATATAAAAAAAAATATATAAATAGGTGGGTCTTGTTGTCTTTAAGTGGAAACGTTCTGATTGGCAAGCAGCATACTTTTATCTTACAATTAAACGTTTTGAGATAATTTATTAGTGCTCGAGTCAAGTTTGTTACACAAATGGATTGCATTAAATGTGAATGACTTTTGAAAACCTGACGATTTGTGTTTAGGCATGATAATCCAAAACGTTTAATTGAAAAACTCACTAACGTTGAAAGCAACAATCGTATTCAACTAAATAAAAATTATGCAACTGGATTTCTTGAGCCGGTGAATTATTTAATATCATTATAGAGCTAAAATTCTCCAATTCGTCACTTAATGAGGGTAATTTTCCAGCTATGCTCAAATTGGTGAAGGTCCATCCCGTATATAAAAGAGGGGAACATACAAGCATTGACAATTATAGACCTATTTCACTGTTATCTTCGATTTCTTGGAAAGGGC
The DNA here is from genome assembly GCA_963675555.1 of Leptura quadrifasciata. NCBI lineage: Eukaryota > Metazoa > Arthropoda > Insecta > Coleoptera > Cerambycidae > Leptura > Leptura quadrifasciata. Next base: position 5,450,165 of record OY776679.1, read on the forward strand.
GATCTTCAACAAAATGACAAAATTCATCTCAGAGTTCAAGATCTTATCTGACTCTCAACATGGCTTCCGAGAGGGTAGATCGACTCAATCGGCCATCCTTAATTTCCTTGGTAATCTATAAGATACCTATAACCTATAAGATAATTTAAACAAAACATGCTTTGGAATATTTTATTAGCCGTTACTCGAGTCCGAGTATAAAAAATGTTACAGTCGATAAATTGTGTACAATAAGAAACAAGTAAAAGGTGTAGTCTATTGTAATTCCCATTCATCTACGGTGCACACGACTATGGCTATAGAGGCCAATTTGGGAGAGCACATGTCGACCGCAGTCAGGACAAACATAGACCTGGTTAGGTCTTGGATTCGGCCTTCTTGCAGCAACATTTCCTTGATAGCTGGCCACAACCTCTCGCCATTCGGTTCTGTCCGCTGCAAGTTGTTCCCATTGCTCGTCTGCAATACCGCAGGATTTTAGATTTTCATGGAGAGCGTCTTTGAACCTCTTTTGTTGACCGCCACGCCTTCTTCTACCGCTTAGCAATTCACCATAAAGTGTACATTTAGGAAGGCGGTTATCATGCATACGATGAACGTGACCTGCCCATCTTAGGCGTGCTCTTGAAATAAGCACCTCAATTGGAAGGCTGTTTGCTCTTCTGAGTACTTCCACGTTTGATATGTGATGGAACCAACGGATTTTCATCATACTTCTGAGGTGTCTTTGCTGAAAACGTTCTAATTCTTTCACATGACGACGGTAAGTAACCCAGCTTTCACATCCATATAGCAGTGTTGGAATGACAACTGCTCTGTAGACAGCCATTTTCGTTGACAAAGCAAGGTCGTGGTTGTCAAATACTCTCTCTCTAAGTCCCCAGAGTGCTCTAGATGCAGCGTTAATTCTATTGCGAATCTCGCTGTCCATGTTTGCTTTGTCATTAACAACGTTTCCTAAGTAATTGAACTGATCCACCACTTCAAGAGAATTTCCGTTAAGTGTAATGTCTATTTGGTTCACTTGATGAGGAGTTGACATAATCTTAGTCTTTCCAATGTTGATTTTAAGTCCCAAGGAATCATAGCTCTGGGCATACACATCTAAAAGTTCTTGAAGCTCTTCCGGCGTAGAGGCTAAAAGTGCACAGTCATCCGCATACTGGAGATCACAAATAAATCGTGTGCGTGTCTTCGTGAAAGCTCTAAAGCGCCCTATGTTAAAGAGACCGCCATCAAAACGGTATCTGAGACCTATTCCTCTGACTGTCAGTTTGTTGTCAACAATAATTGTTAGAGCAGTGGTAAACAAATTAAAGAGTAGGGGTGCCAGGACACATCCCTGCCTAACTCCAGTGAGGGTTTGGAAAGGTTCGGTTGCCTCATTATTATACATAACCTGGGCGTTGTTGTTTGTATGTAGACTGCGACATACTTCCACAAATTTTCTAGGGATACCTAAGCGGAACATAATTTTCCAGAGCAGTTCCCTGTCCACCGAGTCAAACGCCTTGGTTAAATCAATGAAGGCCATGTGAATTTCTCCTTGATGTTCGAGTGCTTTTTCTTGAAGCTGTTTAAGTGTGAAGATTAAATCCGATGTGCCTCGGTTTGGTCTAAAGCCACTCTGTGTTTCAGGAAGTAACTTTTCCATAACAGGTGTTAGCCTATTTGCCATCGCTTTAGTGAGTATCTTCCCTCCAACAGCCAGGAGAGCTATACCCCTGTAATTTCCACAGTCCGCAGCGCTCCCTTTGTTTTTGAAGAGGTTGATTAAAAGTGTATCACGAAACTCCTGCGGAGCTTGACCACTTTCCCACACGACATCAAACAGTTTTTTGAGGTAGGGTATGAGCCCTGACGACACAGCTTTAAAGATCTCAGCTGGGAGTGAGTCGGCGCCGGGAGATTTGTTATTTTTTAGCTGCCCAATGGCGGTTAAGATCTCTTCCGTTGTTAGTGGTTTATCTAAGTCTTCGAAGGTGTCATATTGAGGGATAAGATTTATAATATCGTGATCGGCTTGACTTTGTTGGTTAAGAATGTTAGAGTAGTGTTCCTTCCATCGGGCTCTTATTTCCTGGTCTTCTTTGAGGAGATTTCCATTTAAATCTTTAATAGGGCACATATTTTTCCGACTGGGGCCGTATACTGCTTTTACTCCTTGAAAGAAATCCCTGTAGTCGTGTGAATCGGCGTACCTTTGAATTTCTCTGGCCTTGCTTGCCCACCACTCGTTCTTTATTCTTCTGATTTCGCGTTGCGTTTCATACTTAGATTGGGTAAAAGCTTCTGCTTTTGATGAGTCGTTGGGGTGGTTGATAGCGTTTTGGAAGGCAGTATGTTTGCGGTCAAGAAGTTCTTGTATAAAAGCTTCATTATCATTGAACCAGTCCTCCTGTTTTTTACTTGCTTCTGTGCCAAGAATTTCCTCACTCGCACTTTTTAAACTGTCTTTAATTTGTGTCCAGGTGGCAGCGACATCTACAGAATTGGTTTCTTCTAGTGCACTCAAATTCTCTTGAACTTTTTGCTTTAGCTGTTCGACGGTTTGTTGGTCACGCAATTTACTAATACAGAGACGGAGTCTACGTTTTACTTGAGTTCTTCGGTGTTTGGGTCTCATAACAATTTTCATTTTAGAGACAACAGGACGATGATCGGTCCAACATTCGCTATCAATGCGCGCCTTTGTAATTTGGACGTCCTTGAGATGCTTCCTACGTACGATAACATAGTCCAGTAGATGCCAGTGACCTGATCTGGGGTGACTCCAGGTGCCTTTAAATTTATCCTTTTGTCGGAAAATGGTGTTTGTTATAACTAGATCATGCTCGGCGCATTTAGTTAGGAGTAGTTGACCGTTAGCGTTCATGTTGCCCAAACCGTTCTTGCCTATGATGCCTGGCCAGGTATCTGCATCTCTCCCTACTCTAGCGTTAAAATCGCCAAGAATAACGAGTCGTTCCGTTTTAGGTATTCTACAGAGGGTTTCTTCCAGCTGTTGATAGAAGCTTTCCTTGGTTTCGTGACTTGCATCTAGAGTGGGAGCGTAGGCGCTTATTAGATTTACCGCGTTGCCATCTGATAGCTCATAGCGTAGCAGCATTAGACGCTCGGATAGGCCTTGTGGTACTTGTGTTAAGTTGGATACAAGTTGATTCCGAACGGCAAATCCTACTCCATGTTGTCTTCTTGAATTGGTGGGAAGACCTTTCCAATAGAAGGTGTAGTACTTTTCTGTGAGAGAGCCTTCCTCCAAAAATCGAGTTTCGCTGAGAGCTGCAACGTCAACATTGAGTCGGTGAAGTTCTCTATCTATTAGAGCAGTTCTTCTTTCAGGCCGATCGGTGCGAGTGCTGTCGTTCAAAGTACGAACATTCCAAGCGCCGTAGATGAAAGAATTAGTTTTGTTGGATTTAACTTGTCGGTGTTTTTTTGACATTCGACGAGGTGTCCCTGTGGGCACCCTCCCCCGGAGATCCGATCGGGAGGGTATTTTACCTCCGGATGATTTTGTCCCACTTGAACGCTCCATCATTTTTTAAAGCCTTAATCGACTGAAAACGAAGCTGCATTTGAAGTTTTAGCTGGAGCAGGTATGCAACTGACCAGCTCGGTTGCGGAAGGCGAGTGGTGTGGTCCCATGGCACAGAAGGAGACTGCGACGATGGGGTAACCAAACGATTCCAAAAGCAACCTTTGTGTGCGGTGGGTTATTTTTACCGCACTCTTCGTGAGAAGGTGGATGTGCTCACGGCAAAAGGTAAGGGTTATTCCGCCCTTACTCGGTCGTTAGAGCCTCGTTAGTGAAAACAGGGTGCACCAAGTTCAAATTGAACTCATCGCGAAGGTGAGGTTAACAATTGAGTAGGAGAGGCTATAACTTGCGCTTCACTACCCCATTACCCCAAATTTATGCATCTAAGCAAGGCATTTGATCTTGTTGATCATGCGATATTGATTAACGAATTGCATGTAAATGTGGTGACTGGTTGAAGTCATATCTAACCAATCGGACACAACAGGCTTCAATAAATTGACACCAGTCCAGCATATTGAACCTATCATATGGCGTTCCCCAAGGATCTGTCCTGGGACCGTTATTGTTTTTATTGTTTGATAATGATTTGTCAGAAAGTTCCAATGGTAAAAATTTAACCTCGTTTGCAGACGGCACTTTCTACTTAAGTGCTTACGACAATGTAGTAGGTTTAAGGAACTCTACGCAAAATGTACTAAATGAGCTTACGTCTTGATTTTACAATAACAGATTAGTTGTAAATCAAAATAAAACAGTATTTATGCACCTAACACCAAGATTAGTACAATGCAATGAAAGTCATATTTCAAAAATGAACGGAAAATCCCTTGAACAAGTTCTGTCAACAAAATTCTTAGGTATATATATCGATAATTCTTTAAGTTGGGAATATCACATAGACGTACTCTGTAAAAGACTGTCCTCAGTTTGTTTTATGTTATATCGGTTAAAAACCAGTTTATCTCTATGATGTTTTAAGCCTGCTAGCACTAAGACAGATTTAGCAGAATTTTTAAGGTATGATCCAAAGAAATTTTGTTTTCATTTTCTGTAAATCTGATGCAATATTTATAAATATATATATATATATATATAAATATATATTTAAAATTAAGTAATTATTGATTTTTTGTGGATCAGCAAGCGCATTATTATTAGTCTTATTTTTTGTTAAACTTAATTTATTTACCTCTGTTCAGAATAATTTGGAATCTTTATGTATCCCTATTTTGATAGTAAATAATTGTACAATCTTGACTTATCGTATAGCACACTGTATTGCTCTTACTGGATTAATAAAATATTCTATTCTATTCTATTTTGATAGTGCATTAAAATAAACACATTTTTCCCGCTGTATGGCATAATTTGTGTAATTCTTCAGTTTATAATATTCTACATACTGGTGGCTTTTGCTTTTTAATTATTTTGTTTTAGCTTTAGCACCCATTTTCATAAGAAGAACATTTGTTATTATATATTTTAACAAATAAAAAAGTCAATAACCTGGCGTGTTCATTTATAAAATAGAAATTTAGTGCACCTATTATTATTTTATAATCTTTTATTATAGTTATCAATTTTACTAACGAAGGGTAATGCTCCTTTATTTATCATATATTACTTAATCGACTACTATTTACAAATAAATTACTCATATTTAATCTACTAGATAATAGACGTATAACAATGTCAATTTTGTTTGGTATCTTGGTGTTTATTTATTTTTATTTAATTTTTCCCATCAATTACATCCAGTACAACAAAAAGCACGAGTAATGTCATATTTACGGAAGATTTTGAAATAGACATGTTCAAAATTGTACACACACATACACACACACACCATCACACACACACACACACCGGTTGTCTGGTTGACGATATTATTGCAATCTGACATGGGGTTGATTTGCTAGATAGTTTTTTAGAAAATATAAATAGCGAGGATGTGTATTTAACATACACAGCACATAAAAATTGCATTCGTAACTTTGAAAACTGAAACTGATTTAGTTTCCGAAGTGTCAGATAATTAACTATATGGTTATTTTTGTTACAATTTGCATCAGTTGGCAAACAATAGTCTCTGTCTGATCCTTTGACATAAACAAACAAAATTAACCATGATTTAATTTGTGCGAAATTAAATTATTATGGATTAAAAAACCTAGCTGTCGAGGCAAGAATTCAAGCGATGCACGTCACGAGTGATCTCATTAAACAAATTTTAATACTAACATAATTTTTAATCATTAATTACGTTAAAAAGAGTAATTCTTGACACCCAGTTATTAAGCTTTTTTCAGAAATAGGTACAGTTCAATGGGGCCTCATGATTCTTAGCAATATTGTCTTACTTATAGAATCGATGTGACGTACACCGCTTGAATTCTTGCCTCGACTATATTCAATGTGTTAAATCTTGTTTATACAACGGATGTCAAATCATTTCTGTACTCAACAATTTGCCCTCGGCTGCATTTATACCGAAGGGTGTTCCTCAATGTTCAATATTGGGACCGCTGTTTTTTTTAATACATACCATCATAGTTTCAACAAAAATGAAGCTAATATTGCTAACCAGACAATGAACGAAAATCTTAATATTATTTCCAATGTTTCAAAAGAACATAATTACAGTTTAAATCCTAATAGATGCGAAACGATATTTTTTCATAATAAACAACATTTAAGTGTTCAAAATGAAATACAATTTAAAATTAATGGTTCTGTAATCTCAGCAGATTCCTGTAGGTACTTTGGTGTTGTTATCGATTTTCAAATGAAGTTTAAACTACACGTTAGTACTATTTGGCAAAATACATAGTTTAACATGAAACTACCTTATTCCAGTAGCTGTGTTATTAATTTTAACATTAACATTTAGTCCTTTCACGAGTAAATTATTGTATTGTTATAAATCAAGATTACAGAAAATTCAAAACAGCTGTTGCAAGTTTATATTTGGCTTTCGTAAATTCCATTCTGTATCCCATAAAATTAATATTTTAAATTAGTTTATGCTTTATTTAAAACGTCCTTTACTTATACTGTCTTCTTACAGTATAATCTATTGCCTAATCAATTTAAGCAAACTGTTCTTATTGTGATAAGCTGCAGTGATAAAAAATTGATGTTTCTGATTCTGTATGTGATTATTTTTTTTATTTTTCATAGAAACTGAAGGACTATGGCGCGCCTCCTATACTAGACAAAGAGATAAAGGTTGAAAAAGTGCCAGCATTAAAGAAAATATTATGGTTCATCTCTGTTGCGAGAAATGCAATAGTTGTCATCGGGTGTGCCGTAATTGCCTTTATTCTGGACTGTTCTGGAGAAAAACCTTTTTCACTGACTAGTAAGTATGTATTTCATTGACATATATTTTTAAAAATAGTGCTAAATATTTTTCGTTTTACTTCGTTGCCTTTGCGAAAGAACATTCAAATTAAATTTCTTCTTAGACCCAATAGTAATATATTTCACTGTTGTTAAACTTCATAATGAGGGTATATTTAGTGTTTAGCTCTAATTGACCGCGCACCACTTAAACAAACTGACATCAGTTGGCCCATAGATGGCGCTCTTTTACCAGCAACCAACTAAACAGGTCTTCCTTCACTTTGACCAATAACTAATTACATCTCTCTCCGTTAGAAGGCAGCACATAACAGCAAGTTACGATACAGGATTCATAATTAGTTGTTCGAGATGATTGCAATATATATATTTTCTCGCAAAAACTATCTGTTAACATTTTTACTAATTTCTAGCTCAATTTTCTGCTCAAAAAGAGAAGCCCACACGAAGACAAGTGTATATAGTTTGTATTTTATATTTTTGACTTACGTAAAACCAGCATTGGTTATTAACATAAATAAATTGTGTAAGTATTTTAAATGCCGACGTGCCTACATGAAAATATTGTTTAGTCATTACTTTGGCCTTCGAAATTCCTAGTTATCGTCAATTTATACGATAGGAGATTTTATATTAATAAATACTATAAAAACCAAATAGAAATGCTTACACTAATGGTTCTATGATAAAGTATTACATATATATTATGTTCACCATGGATCAATTTTATATCCTTACGTTTACGTGAAAAAATATCAGTGTTATCCTGTATTCGCTTATAATTTAATAAGAGATTACATTAATAAATTAGAACATTAATAGAAAACGTTTGGTGGGGTCGAGTTGAGTAATTTAATGAGTATCATTTGTATTATTTATAGTATTATGCTGATTTTTTTTTTCCGGTTGCTCGATGCCGGACAGGACTTCCGTGGGTTCCGACACCACACGGAAATCGCGCCACTTCTCACTACCTGCGGAGTCTGTAACTGTAAATTCCCAAAGGGACCCCAGAATAACTGATTTTTACGCTTAGTCTAGTCACCTAGCCATTCACCAGATTTCTGAGAGACCGGTATGATTTTTAGCTCCGGGCTTCGTAACTCTGAATACACCGTTTATAAGGACGACTTTAGACGACGAGTAGTCTGAGTACAGTACTAGGAGCTTGTACTGAAGATCTCGGTACTTGGTCTTTTCTTCCTTCTCTTTCAAGGCGATGTGGCAAAAACTCGATGACGTACATCGCCTTGGTAACGTGGTCGAGGAATATTAAGTCAGGCTTGAATTAGTCTGACGGTCGGAAACGAGTAGTTCCAGCATATCCTGCATCGCTCGTTCTCGACAACAGATGGACTCAATATATTCGGTGACGTAAGCAGGCACCACTGGTGTTTGGTCTACCCCGTACGAGTGTCGTAGATGATAGTACAGCACTCGTTATGCTGCGTTGTGTTTGTGAATATAGGCCGAAATTGTACACCGAGCTTTCAGAAAATAAGTGCAGGAGCAATTACAGAGCTTGATGGTAGATCTTGCGATAGGCATTAGGAATCCCTACACCCATTATGCGGCTTCGATAGAACAAGGTGCAATACGTCATTCTGGCAAGCCGCAATGAATCCCTGTCTCCTACTTAAGCCCAGCTAACGTTCATAAGTAAAATGTCAGCCTAGATGATAATGATGATATAAACTCAGAGTTTCTATATTCTTGTAGAATACACTGTATGTGGGTTTATCGATATGCTGCCTAAACAGATTTGTCTGTTTGGCAGCCTTTATTTTAAATCAAGTACTATTCGTAATTAAGCTATTACTTGTAATTAAACTATTTTGTACCTATCCATTGCGCGAGAATAAACGTATATGTTCAACAGGTCTAAAATATGGGGCAACATCGATAACCATGACGCTTGTTATTAATATAGATATTTTCTAATTATTAATAGCTCTATCTAATTCTATTAAATTTCAGCAAAGGTACCTTCTGGATGGCCAAATGTATCTCTACCAGCATTCGAAATAGAACAAGGGAATGAAACGCTGACGTTTACAGATATGACATCGGAACTTGGGACAGGGATCATCGTTATACCGTTCATTGCAATTATAGCTAATGTTGGTATAGCGAAAGCATTTTGTAAGTACTTTCGTAAGCGAAATTGTTGCCCAAATTATCCAAATCGGAGGAATAGTTAGCTAGTTTCCTTAATGTTTTCAAAGTGTATTTCCAATTATGCTAACAAAGCAATTTATTGTCATGATTTTTTAAGCTTGTTGTACATAAAAAGGTACCTAAATTGATCAGTTTTAAGAAAGAGACTGAAAATTTCATAACAATATTTTTGTTGAGATAGAAACATAAATTATAGGCAACCAGAAATACAGCGATTACATTTTATGTGTTACATATATCTACGGTACAATTTTTATCACAAAAGACTCAATCAATGTTAAATACTTATCAATTTATATTAAAATGTAACTTTGGCCCATTTAATGGATCGTGTAAATAAATGTTATATCTATGGAGTCTTTAAACGAATGCAACAAAGTTATTATTATAAACAGTCACATGCTGTAGAAGTAGAATTATTTTCATTATTATACAACAATATTTAGGCAACCAAAAGAAAAGATGAGAGGTTTTATGTGTTACATATCTCACGGCGTCATGTTTATCAACGTAAAATGTCTTAGAATCCGAATCATTCTTATCAAATTCATCGACTTTACTTCCGGTAAACACAAACTTTCTCATGCTTGAGCTTGATGGCCTCCATAAATATTTTGTCTATGGAGTTGTTCTTAAAAGGAAGCAACGGAACTATTATTAAAAATTATGGTCAAGTTGAGGTATATTTATTATTTAATGGTTATTAAATAAAATTTTCTTTATTAGCCCATGGAAAAGTACTAGATGCTTCCCAAGAAATGGTGGCGGTTGGTCTTTGCAATATTGTCGGCTCAATGTTTGGATCATACCCAGTCAATGCCTCGTTTTCCAGAGCTGCAGTAGGAGGAGCCAGTGGAGTAAAAACTCCATTAGCTGGAATATATACAGGTAAAAAAATACATAATAAGACAGTAATAATTATTATAACAAAATAACGCATATTATTTAATTTTTCAGCTGCGATGGTGTTTCTGGCATTCAGTCTCTTGACACCGTATTTTTCCTACATACCAAAACCAACTCTATCTGCGGTCATCATCTGCGCTGTAATATTTATGGTGGAAGTAATGATGACGAAGCAAATCTGGGCCGTAAACAGTAAGTCAAATGACATGTCGAAAGAAATGATTTGTGAACAAATTGCATACCATGGCATGCTAGTACAACTACTGGCCAATCCCGCAGCAAAGAATTTAAAATGCCGACGGTCAATTTTTTTCATAATTAAAGAAATCAAAATAATTCTCACAACTTTCTTTTAATCATCTACCGGTTTCACGAACGAGAAAATTTACTTCATAGTCTTAGGCAACAAAGACTTTCATAAAATAAACAAGGAGTGCCACAAGGTGATGCACTTGGGCCTCTTCTGTTAGTTATTTATATAAATACTCTATCCAACGTATGTCCAGACTCGTAAAAATTACTTTATCCTTATTAGAGATAAGAATATCAGAGGCGTCGAACAATTTTTTCTGATATTTAGCAAAATTTGATACACTAGTTTTACATCTATCAACTGATACTCAACGGATTCAAATACGATGCTTTTATAAAACTAAAAAATTGACTCTAAATTTTCCTTCCTCTTTATAAAAAGTTTTGCTCGTCTTAGGAAGTTATAAACAGTTCTAAAAATATTCTAATTATAAAAATTATGGAATAGGAAACAGACTTGAAACAAAATTACCTTTTTTTTACATTTTTAATAAGTATACAAATAGATCAAATGTGCTTTTAGAGGGCGGAATATTAAACATAATATTTTTAGTCGCAAACTCCTCTATAAATCCTTATTTTACTATAAGGAACGTAACCAGACTGCAACCAACAGCTACTCTCCGGGCTATGTGCCCCGCCGAGCGCTGAATTACAAGTTACAAGTCTGGCGCGTTAAGTGTAATAATTGCATATTACCATCAAAACGCTAATGCTTCGATTGCAACAAACACCAGCCGAAAGACTGATCCTACTTAAAGGACTGGCAAGGGAGCTCCTTTAAGTAGGATCAGTCTTTCGGCTGGTGTTTGTTGCAATCGAAGCATTAGCGTTTTGATGGTAATATGCAATTATTACACTTAACGCGCCAGACTTGTAACTTGTAATTCAGCGCTCGGCGGGGCACATAGCCCGGAGAGTAGCTGTTGGTTGCAGTCTGGTTACGTTCCTTATAGTAAAATAAGGATTTATAGAGGAGTTTGCGACTAAAAATATTATGTTTAAGTATACAAATGTTTATAAATAGGAAGTGGGTGGCCAACGTCTGACCGGCTCGAATTTTTATTCCCCATTTTGATGTAAAAGCGGGTAGGGAAGTGGTCGCGAGGACGTTAGCTGTCGACGTCGAGTTGTTCACATCAACGTTGGCTCGACGTCCAAATGCTATTTGGAGTATTCACTACTGCAGGTTCTTTAAAGTATCATCTAAAATATTTGTTGCTATATCTTAAGTAGTAATTTGGTAGTATAGGCATATAAAATTCATAGATGGCACAACCTGTATGGTAACATTGGTGCATCCACCACATTTTGAAAACATTTTAAATCGTTCAACATATACCTAAAAATTATATAGAATGAGGTAATGCCTGAAAAAATTGTTTTGTACAAGTCATAATAAGGTAAAATATAATAATACACAAATATGAGTATAGTTAAATGCACAAAATAAATACAATATACAAATGTAAATACAAAAAGACCAGTAGCCAAATTTTAAAAGACCAAAAAAATTAAAAATTGTTGGTTGTTTTCAAGAAATTCGTTTAAAGAATGAAAACATTTTTTAAAATATATTTTTTTATAGAAACCCTTAAAATCATAGTAAATTAAGGAGGTTATGTGGCCAAGTAAGATATACAAATTCAAGTTTAGGTGATTTCGTTGGCTAGTAGTTAGTCTATACCCTTGCTTTCTTAATAAATGAGATGATCTGGTGCTGTGGCTAAGAGCGTTAGATGCTGTAGAAAGTTTGTCGAAGTTTTTATGTATTTCCAACAATACACAATAAATAAATACTGATGGTAAAGGCATAATATCATAGGTAACAAAGAATAGTCCACAGTGTTCCTTGTGGTTTACATTAACCAAGATACGAACAGCTTTTTTTCTGAATTTACCCCAAAGTATAACATCATAAGATAACAGCAAGTGAAAAAAAGAGAAATATGTTATTTTGTTATTTCTTACAGTTTTAAGTAGAATTTATTTTTGTCAGTTTATGACTTAAGGTTTCAATATGTGTAGTCTAAGCCAGTCTATCACCAATAACAATCACAAACAGAGTCGCGCTATCCTTATTTGTAATATTTACATTGGAGAAAAATATAATCTCTTGAGTTTTGTCTTCATTTAACTTTAGTTTGTTAATAGTAGATCAGTAGGTAGCTTTAACCACAATTTTAGAGGAATTTTGAATTAAGTCATTTTCGTTTTTATTTGTATGGAGACATATATTTGTTTAGATCATTTATATAAAGTATGAAGAGCAGCGGCACAAAAACTGATCCTTGGGGCACAACAGTTTTAATCAACTCAAAATTAGAATTTATACTATTATAGTAGTATCTCAGTTCGTTAGGTAATAATAATAAACGAATATGGAACACGAAATAGATGTTCCTGAGCTTGTATATGCTTTTTTAAAAGGCAGTATTTTGTTCCATTTACGTGGTGGTGAATTCTGCGAATTAATTTCTTCAATGATATTTTTAGAAGCTTACGCCGTCCCTTTTTATTTCGCTTTAATAATTTTTAAATGGAATGAAGCACTAAATTTTTTGGATAACATTTCTATTTACCGTCTTTTATTGTGTTTTAGAGCTGGATCTCATACCATTTGTTGTAACTATTATATCCTGTTTAATAGTTGGCATCGAAATGGGTATTCTAATAGGTATCTTCGTGGACATATTGAAGCTCTTATACATGTCTGCTAGACCGAAAGTTCTGGTTGAAAAAATATCGGTAATAAAAATTTATTTATACTTTTTTTAAGTTACATCCAAGTAAGGGTGGGTAATCTTATATAAATTCATTTGATGATACGCTTCTATCATTAAATATTTAATAAGAATTGTATGTTTCTTCATATCATCAATGTATAACATAAGACGTAATGGTCCTAGAACTAACCCTTGGGGTACTCTCCAATTGTTATTTTGAATAAATTTTATTTTCAGATGGACAAAGATAAGCATTACATCAAAGTAACTCCTACCTCATCAATTTTGTTTTCATCTGCTGAGTATGTGCGCGAAAAAATTTTAGCTTATAACCTGGAGATGGGTCAGAACTGTGAGATCATCGTCATAGACTGCCACAGAGTGAATAAAATGGATTTCACTTCGGGAATGGTAATGACTTATTTTTTACTGAATATTGAACAAATTTTTATGGTTTTAACTTTTCAGTGTATCAAGGCCCTAATCAAGGATTTAAATAGATGTCGTAAAAACACTGTGTTTTTTAAGTTGAAGGAAAATCTGGAGAAGACTTTATTGAAAACCTGTGAGGAGGATCTGGTTATAATCCGAACCGACAAAGAATTGCAAGATTATTTAATAGGTAAGAAGTATGATATTACATATACTATCTGTCTAGAGACACACCAAATATCTCGCTTAGTATCTATTGTAGAAGAATATAGTTTTAGAAACAGTATCCCATTTTTTGTGAGCTATGTTTCAGTAAAAAGAAATTTGAAATCCATAGCCTACTTTGTGAGATTTATTACAAAAACCTGAAAAAAACCGCTGCCCAAGGAATCACTACTTCCACATCCAGATTTTGTATAAAAGTCTTATGCACACTAAATCCCAATGTAATGTTTTATTCCCTTTAATAATAGAGTGGGGGTGGTAGAGCGTGGCTAATGTAAAAAAAAATTAGAAGTCCTTGGTTCTCGTATACAGACTACGTCCCAATTTAATTTTTTATTCCCTTAAACAACCGGGTGGGGGTGGTAGAGGGGGTAACTAATGCCAAAATAAATTTTAGAGGCCCTTGGTTTAAATCCCAATTTAATTTTTACTCCCTTTAATAATAGAATGGGGGTGGTAGAGGGGTAATTAACGCCAAAAAAATTTTTTCAGATGTTTCATTCTTGTATACACACTAAATCACATTTAAATTTTTTTACCCCCTTCAATAATAGGGTGGAGATGACAATGGGAGTGGTAGAGGGGGTAGCTGACGCTAACATTTTTTTTATACCTTTCGTTTTTGTATATACACTAAATCACATTTTAATTTCATTTACTCCCTTTCATAATAGTGTGGGGGTGGTAGTGGGGTTGTTAGTGGGGGGGGGGGGGGACGGATGCCAAAAAATTTTTTTGAGACCTTAACTTTTTGTACATGCCCTAAATTGCAATTTTATGGACTCTTACTTGCTTAGTTCAAATGTGCTAAGGGCGGAATATTAAAACATAATATTTTTAGTCGCAAACTCCTCTATAAAATCCTTATTTTACTATAAGGAACGTAACCAGACTGCAACCAACAGCTACTCTCCGGGCTATGTGCCCCGCCGATCGCTGAATTACAAGTTACAAGCCTGGCGCGTTAAGTGTAATAGTACCATCAAAACGCTAATGCTTCGATTGCAACAAACACAAGCCGAAAGACTGATCCTACTTAAACACATGCCTACCTTGCACTGACGAGAGCCAACAGCTCGAAACTGCAGTCTGCAAGTGGTGTGTGACGGCTGGCAGGAGAGCTCCTTTAAGTAGGATCAGTCTTTCGGCTGGTGTTTGTTGCAATCGAAGCATTAGCATTTTGATGGTAATATGTAATTATTACATTTAACGCGCCAGGCTTGTAACTTGTAATTCAGCGCTCGGCGGGGCCCATAGCCCGGAGAGTAGCTGTTGGTTCCAGTCTGGTTAGGTTATAGTAAAGTAAGGATTTTATAGAGAAGTTTGCGACTAAAAATATTATATTTTAATTTTTCTTATTTGCTTGTTTTGCCTATTTACCCCATTTACCCCCGAACCATTTAACGGAATTAGATAAAAATATAATCTAGTTCCAGATCTCGTTACAATACACAAGTGTACCAAATTTCAAGTCAATATCATAAACGGTTCCAGAGTAAACGTGTGCACAAAAAAAAAAGTTACAGACAGACAGACCGACAGAAATTTTTTTGATTTTGAGTTCTCTATATTTCCTCTTGCAAAAGCTTAAAAATAAAAATTTCATCAGATAAATGGCTTTTTCTCTACGAGATATTGAAAAATTTCATAGGAAAAACTTGATTAGAGAATTAAAACTTATGGCGTTGTACCTTTGATAAATATTTAACACCGTTGCGTAAGATACGATCTTACCAGAGATATTTAACTGGAGCATATCATTTATGTAAATTCGAAATAATATTGGTCATATGACTGTACCTTGAGGTATTCCGTAAGTATTAGTGTTCTCTTCACTGTTTTCTGATTTAATAGTTACTACCTGCTGTCTGTTGATTAAATTGTTCCCATACATATCTGATCCCGTAAAAATCTAATTTGTACAGCAAATTTTCGTGTGATTAAGGCCCGATATACGTTGCTTACTATATCATGCATCGCATCTATTGTGGATAGCCCCTCTCTAAAGCCGTATTGGGAGGATTATATAATTATATGACTGATGCTCGAGATGTAAACGCACTTGCCTCTCACCCAAAAGTTCCGGGTTCGATCCCCGGTCGTGGCAGTGGAAAATACTGTGAGAGGAATTTTTTCACTATACACGGATATTGGGTGTGTGTCCCTTGTTTCTAAATGTGTAGCCCCATCCCACACAAGACTCGTCTAGAGCCTTCTGGGATAAAGGGGGTCGTAATTATCTGTGGTGTTATTTATTATTATATATTTATTTAAGTAGTCGAAAACTCTTTTTTTAAAAATTTGCTACAATTTTGGCTATATTGTCAATAATTTTGGTCGATAATTTGAAATATCTGTTCATCGACTTGCTTTAATGTTGGTTTGACGATACTTTTTCATCTTCAAATCCACTATGTGCTGTAGCGGTTTAAGAATGTATTTTAAAGTAATTTTTATTGCGTTAACCATTAAATCGTCAAGACCATGGGCCCTACAATTTTTTTTTGCTGTTTATAGTATTTATTTGTTCTTTTTCTGACACTGGGCTTAACTGACTAACCTTTTCACAATGCTAATACCAATTTTCAAAGCTACTTTCATCCAAGAATGAAATCGCTTTTACCAAATTACTTTGCCTACACCGCCACTTTCATCCAAAAATATTAAAGAGTGGAACAATACAACATAATTTGCATGGACTTATGGACTGGATTATTAAACATAACGCTAGACCTCAACCTTGACATAGACTTGCAATACACAGTAGTAGCTCATAAAATGGCTATGTTCACGCATACGACCATGGATCGGATCAATGCACACGTGAATATATGTCGTTATTTGCGACTCCATTTTTAAATTTCGATATATTTGTGCCTTTCCTAAAGTTACATTTTGATATTTTATGTAAAAAAATGAATAATATTAATATTTACTATACTGTTCACTCTGTCTTATAATATACACAAGTATCTTCACCTAAGGAAGACATTATCACTGAACTTGAGAACGCCATTAGGGGATTGCCAGTTGAAGAAGCTGAGGAATTGAGACACGAAACATGCCGAATACTGCGCAAATCAAAACCACCTAGGAGGAACATTACTAGAGAGGAAAGTGAAGCTCTCAGAGATATTCGGAATAATAAAGATATCATCGTTTTAAGAGCAGATAAAGGCAATGGCACAGTGGTAATGAAGAAAGAAGAATATGAGGAAAAAATACAATCATTATTAGCTCCACAGCAGTACACAAAATTAAAAAAGGATCCGACATCAAGAGTTGAAAGACAAACGAGAACAGCTATCAAGAAATCATTAATCCCAGTAGAAGAACAACGCCGCCTGCTGCCAAGTGAAACCTTACCACCACGACTCTACGGCCTCCCTAAGATTCATAAACCAGGTAATCCTTTAAGACCGATTGGTCAGCACATGTGGATCACCAACTTATGAGTTGGCCAGATACGTCGCAGACATACTGCAACCCTATATAGGTAAGACTAGTAGCCACGCAAAGAACTTCGGACACTTTGTAGAAATTTTGGAAAATTTAGAAATAACGAGTAATGATATCATGGTTAGTTTTGACGTCGAATCTTTGTTCACCAATGTACCAATTGAGGAAACAGTTAACCTGATTCGTCAACAACTTGTACCTATAGGATTAAGAGAAGACATACCTGATCTGGCCCGATTGTGCCTGTCTACAACATACTTTCTATGGAATGGAGACTTCTACGAGCAGAAGCAAGGAGCAGCCATGGGATCACCACTTTCATCTGTGATAGCCAACCTATTCATGGAAGCTTTTGAAGAGGAAGCTATACGCTGCAGTGAGAATAAACCAAAGTGCTGGCTACGCTACGTAGACGATACGTTCATCATATGGCCACATGGAGAATTATCATTATCTGTTTTCTTCGACCGTTTGAATAAACAGCATCCAAGTATCAAATTTACAATGGAGACCGAGCAAGATGGAGCTTTACCTTTCTTAGATGTATTAGTGAAAATGTCACACAATGGTAAGCTGGCCCACGGTGTTTACAGAAAGAAAACGCACACCAATCGTTACCTAGATGCGACATCTCACCATCATCCACAACAGAAGAGAGCGTTAATTAGAACCTTGGTCCACAGAGCCAACACAATATGCGACGACGATAACAAACCCGAGGAAGTACAGAATGTCCAACAAGCTTTAGAGAAGAATGGATACAGTCAAAGCAATATACAACGAGTAGTAAATAACCAGAGGAGAATTACAGAAGAAGAACAGCAACAACCAACAACGTATGCATGCCTACCCTACGTCGCGGGAATCACAGATAGGCTGAAGAAGATTTTATTAAAAAAAAAGTAGGTGGACGGTTTCGAACAGTGAAGAAAATATAGCAGATGCTTCCCTCAGTCAAAGAACCTGTCCACCTGTTATCAAAAGGTGTTTACCAGTTGAAGTGCACATGTGGTAAGAGTTACATCGGACAAACGGGACGGAGTATCCAGTGCAGAATCAAAGAACACCAGAGAAATATCAGATTTGGATACACGGATAGGTCGGCGATAGCAGAACATGTCTATAATAACGAGAACCATAAAATCGACTACGAGGATGTCAATATATTAGACAGGAATACGCGCTATTATCCGCGAATCATTAGGGAATCACTGGAAATTATGAAAAAACGTGAACAACTTTAACAGAGAGGATGGGTATCAACTTAGTAACACGTGGAGACTGGTATTGCCAAGTACCAGCACCGTAGTAAGTCACTGTCAACCAAACACGACGAATGAGCAGCGAAGCGAACCAAGCGCGACCAATGACCAGCGAAGCGAAGAGGCGCCTAGGTATATAACGAGGAGTGTAACACAACAAATTCAGTCTTTAGAATCCTTCTGATGAAGGTGACAGGATGATCAGCGAAACGTCAAGTCAAGTTCGACGACCACGGCAAGACCCGGAAGAATCTACTTCACAAGTATCTTACCACATAAAACGTTTATAAATATTTCGCTTCCCCCAAACGGGAGGGTGCCTAACAGTTTGAGGAATATTGCTTGCTGACAAAACGATCAATTTTGTACCTCAAGGTTCATATCTAAGACCGTTACTATTTCTGATGTATATTAATAACTAAATGGATAATATATAATAAATTTCTCCTTTATGATAATGAATTTAAATGTATACACTATAAGTGGGCATCGTAGGGTACAAGAGTTTTGATTACTTTTTAAAAATAACGCAAAGGCTGTGAAAAGAAAATTGAAAAATCAACCTATGTTCCGATTAGGAGAAGATTTGTTGCAGTCTTTGCTTATCGAGCGCTAATAAGAAGCGAATAGTAAAAATTTCTCAAAAATTGAGTTAAATTTTCTCCTCTTACATTTTGCCTTTGCGCCCTAAATTTAAAGTTTTCGATGTGAAATGGGGTAGCTAAATGAAGCATTTAGGGTTGATTGCGAATAAAGTAGATAAGACATAATCTTTTTTTTTTTCGAAAACTCACTTGGTTTTTATTAAACTGTTTACATATATTGATTATTATTTTATTTTATTCATGTTTTCTTTTTCTAACAGTTGTACTAGATGTGTACTACAAGAAGTGTCTACTTCCGAATCGGTAACTGGAGTTTGGAATATTTTTTCACCTTCATCATCGTTAAAATCGTATGCATCTGAGATATTCTCTGAAGTACAAACATCTTCTTCATAATTATCATCTTCTTCGAATTCTTCAATACCATAAATATCAGGACTAATTTCTAATTGCTCAGGCTCTTCTTCAATCACAGCTTCGTTAACAATTTTATCTGCATTTTGACACAAAGTTTTCTTCCATTGTGGAATAAATTGCTGCATGTGACGCCAATGGTTTTGCATGAGCAACGTTTAGTTTTGCAACCGACCTTACAATTACAAGCAATTATATTGAATAATTCATTAGGAAGAGGAGCTTTATCAGTCCTTATCAGCATCAGTTCATTATCTTTTGTTTGCTGCCATCCAAAATCCTGTCAATATTTGGTACTTCAGAGAATATCTCAGATGCATACGATTTTAACGATGATGAAGGTGAAGAAATATTCCAAACTCCAGTTACCGATTCGGAAGTAGACACTTCTTGTAGTAGCACATCTAGTACGGCTACTAGAAAAAGAAAACTTGAATAAAATAAAATAATAATCAATATATGTAAAAACTAATAAAAATCAAGTGAATTTTCGAAAAAAAATTTATATCTTACCTTCGAGAGTTTTTTTATCTAAATATTAAAAAGCTGCTCACAATCACTTTTTATTATTAATATTGAAATTTTTATAATGAATAATTACACGTATTAATACCACAAGTATTAATACGTGTAATACCAAAAATGACAGGAAGTCGCCGCGCGCATGTATACAGAGTGTTGCATCATGAGAGGGACATAGCTTAATAGGAGGTAGAGAACATCAGTGGTAACCGGAACCTCCCATAGAAATGTCTCATTGGGCCTTCATTACGAAGTTACAGGGTGTTAAATAATTTTTGGCCAAACCTGTTTTTTGCCATAACTTTGACAGGGAATGAAATAACGGATTCATATTTGGTACGGCTAATGTACTAACGAGCCCCAAGAGGTACATGTATAAAAAAAAATATATCCAGGTTCGGACTCACTATAATTTATGTTTCTTCTTTGCATCAATAAAACATCACCCTGTATATATTTTTTTGAAATTTCGATACGATATTCGAAAAGAGCAAGAAAAAACAAACAAAATGGCCTATTTCATTTTTTTGTTACACCTTCGTGGTTATTTAAATACGTTGTTAAATGTGCAAGAAAATGGATTACAGAACCCTATTAAATGAGAGGCACGTGAAATAAATAGTTTTATAACTAAAATTTGCAAAAATTCTATTGAGCCTAGGTGGTCTGGGTGAATCCTAATTCCGGCACGTTTTAAAGGTCCATTTTGGTAAAAAACTGTGGTCCTAATAAGTAATCGGGTATGAAATAACAAAATTTTTAATCAATCACAGTAGGCTTGTTCAAAGAATAAAAGTGACAGATAATTTAAACCATTTAGGCCTAAGCAACCAGTTACTTTGATCAAGAAAATCATCAACATTTTATACTTAATAAAAATTGAAAAGAGAACAAACTAAAATCTAAATAAATAAAATATTTTCCATTCAATTAACAATAAATAACAAAACAATAACTAAATGTGTTTAAAAATAAAACGTAATTGACACTAAAGTAAATTTTCAAAATGTCCTCCCCCACATTCTGTGCATTTTCTTGCGCGTTTAGAAAGGTCACCAATTGCTCGACGTATCATTTCTGGATTATTCCGTATTTCGTCGCAGGTTGTAACGATGCGCTGGATTAAATGTTGTCTACTTTCAATTTCAATGCTATAAATCTCGTTTTTTAAGTGGCCCCATAAAAAGTAATCACAAGGGTTACAATCAGGAGATCTTGGTGGCCATTCATGTGGACCCCCGCGTCCAATCCATCTATTAGGATACACATTGTTTAAGTGTTCTCTTACTTGAAGGTTAAAATGTGGTGGGGCCCCATCATGCTGAAACAACATGCCTCTTATACCGATATTTTCTAACATATTCGGTAAAATGTTTTGAAGAAAATCAAAGTAAATTTCACCATTCAATCTTTCTTCAAAAAAATGTGGCCCTATCAAATGGCTATTCACAAGTCCGACCCAAACATTTACAGAAAACCTGTGTTACGAACGGCGTTGGCGTACCGCATGTGGGTTTTCCTGTGCCCATTTATGATTATTTCGTGAATTGTTTACTCCATCCCTTGTAAATTGTGCCTCGTCCGTAAATAAGGTTCTGTAAATGACTGGGCGATGGTTAGACAACCAATGACAAAATGCCAGGCGGGGGATATCGTCGCCTTGTTGAAGACGCTGTACCTGCTGGATATGATATGGATGGTAACGTCCTCTTTTTAGGGTTCTCCATACTCGCCAATGAGGAATACCAGTTGCCAAACTGATTCGTTTAGTGCTCATATTTGGGTTTTCTTGAACTACGTTTATAATATTGTTTTGTTCCTGCACACCTTGTTGTAAAACACGCTCCACAACTGCAGAAGTAGGAAACTTTCCGTGTTGTCTTGCATACTGGAACATCGTACTAAAGGTTTTATGATTAGGGCATCGACGACCAGGAAAACGCAGCCGATATTCTCTTTCCGCCGACCTACCATTTCCATTACAGAAACCATAGATGAATATTATGTCAGCATATTCCACGTTTGTAAATTTTACTGGCATAGTTAAAATATTTTCACAAGTTTTCACTAACTAAATGCGGATTATTGACACATTAAATTACTAACAAACAATTATTCAACTGTTTAGGAGATTTCTTTTTATTATCTGTCACTTTGAACAAGCCTACTGTGATTGATTAAAAATTTTGTTATTTCATACCCGATTACTTATTAGGACCACAGTTTTTTACCAAAATGGACCTTTAAAACGTGCCGGAATTAGGATTCACCCAGACCACCTAGGCTCAATAGAATTTTTGCAAATTTTAGTTATAAAACTATTTATTTCACGTGCCTCTCATTTAATAGGGTTTTGTAATCCATTTTCTTGCACATTTAACAACGTATTTAAATAACCACGAAGGTGTAACAAAAAATGAAATAGGCCATTTTGTTTGTTTTTTCTTGCTCTTTTCGAATATCGTATCGAAATTTCAAAAAAATATATACAGGGTGATGTTTTATTGATGCAAAGAAGAAACATAAATTATATAGTGAGTCCGGACCTGGATATATTTTTTTTATACATGTACCTCTTGGAGCTCGTTAGTACATTAGCCGTACCAAATATGAATCCGTTATTTCATTCCCTGTCAAAGTTATGACAAAAAACAGGTTTGGCCAAAAATTATTTAACACCCTGTAACTTCGTAATGAAGGCCCAATGAGACATTTCTATGGGAGGTTCCGGTTACCACTGATGTTCTCTACCTCCTATTAAGCTATGTCCCTCTCATGATGCAACACCCTGTATACCAAAAATGGCTAAATTAAAAAAAAGTTTTTAGTTACATCACTTGCAAGTACAGTTGATTTAAAAAAAAACTGGTACACTTTCTTTTAGTTATGTAAATCATTCGTTCTTTAATTGATATTAATAATCTTACAAATGTCACTTTGACGTTAACCAGTGGCGTCATTATTAAAAATGGTTCGACATCTCACAGATATTCAAAAACTTCGAATTGTTTCTAAAATTGAAGATGATTGGTCCATAAGAAGACTTACTGCTGTATGCAATGTGAGTAAAACCACGATAATGAGTGTTAAAAAACAATGGTAAACTAACCAAACGGTATCCCGTAAAGTTGGTTCCGGTAGACCCAGAAAGAGCAAGATAAAATCTTATAAATTACTTAAGCGGCTAAAAAATACAAACTTTCAGAAGAAAAGAAGCAGGGTAGGATTATTTTTGCACTGAACTATATAATCAATGATGAAAACTTCTGGGGACAAGTTGTCTTTTCTCACGAAAAGGTTTTTAAATCCTGTAACGATGGAGGCGTATATAGGCCACCTTCCACTAGATACGACGAAAAATATACTTTCGATCCACAAATATCAGGAAGGTTTTCAGTCAATGTCTGTGCTTGAATGAACCTAAATGGGTTAGGTGTGTGTTGGAACAGTGGTGGTCATCTCAATTCCATTAAATATATTGAAATATTAGACAATATTATGTTGCCGTCAGTAATAGAAGTGTTTCCGGAAAATAATTTTATTTTCCAACAAGACAACTGATCCATACATACGGCCCATCGTGTCCGGCAATGGTTTCTTAATAAAAATGTAGAGTTGATACCGTGGCCATATAAAAGCCCGGATTTAAATCCAATTGAAAATGTTTGGGGACTAATTGTGAAACATATAAGAAAATTAAATAACCATCCAAATAATGCCCAAGAATAGGAAGGGATAATTGAAGACGCTTGAGAGAACTTGTCGCAAGAAGTTGACCTTGCAAGAAATCTGATTTTGTCCATGCCTGCAAAACTTCAGGCAGTTTTAGACGCTAATGGAGCAATGACAAAATATTAGTTAATTCTGTATTACGTAGTTGAAGTTCATTTATTTTATTTTTTTATTGTATTTTTATGTTCAGTCTTCATTGTTTACATTTTTTTTAATCTCAAGTGGTATTTTTGTGTTCTTATTTGAAAATAGAATTATTATTATACAGTTAGTATTTTAATTACAACCATTAGTAGAATTATCCGTAACAAATATTATTTTTTTAATCAATAATATGGCAGGCTTGAAAATGTTTTGAAAAAAGTTATTTTCTAAATATTTTTTAAAATTCCATTTGAATAAAATTAAAAAGAAGGGTTTAATAAGTTTAAAAAGACTAAGAAAACCGGTCTCCTCCAAAAACCCAGATCCGGGGTAAATCATCTCTTCTCCACCCCCCTCTCGACATGCCTGGCCAGCCCTATTTACAGACATATGCACACAACTAAACTATTAATATTTTCGATTACAAGAGTTGTACCAGCTTTTTTAAATCAACTGTACATAAGAATACTTTCATTTTGATATAAAAAAAAATTCGTTCGACCATTTGGGCAAATTGGGGAAAAATTTTGAAAAATTTGTGGAATTTGGATTAAAAATGGAATTGCGGCCAAACTGATGGATATATTTTGCTATTTGACAGGCTATTTCTTGGTTATATAGGTTACTTTCTTCTGAAGTTTCATCAAATTCGGTTTAATTTTGGCCTAGTTAGCCGTTATTCAATTTATTACGTTTGAAAAACATATTTAGCGGCCGACTGGCATTTGTGAAATATTGATCGCACCATAAATCTGGCGCAACCGCTCGGTATAAACGTAGGCACTAGTTAAATCGATAATGTACATATCGCACCCACTAGGTTAAGTTTATCTGTAAAAGTGATAACTTCTGCCGGCTATTTATATCGTCTTTATTTTTTACAGGGAAGCATGCCGCTATAGCAGTTTCAGTTTCAAACAATGTAAAGAATGGAGATTGCTTAGACCGGACTTCGACTACTCCATTATAAAACAAATATAGGCCAAGTTTATGTACATAAATATTGTTTTTATCGTTTGATGTAGTGTAATTACTAATTTATTTATTATTTCATTTATTGTTTTCAATTACGCGAGCGTGTCACTTGTATAAGAAATAGAAAAATAAAGTGAGATAGTTTAAGAACTTGTTTCAATGACATTCTTGTGGCCAATGCCGCGTGCAAGGAATGTAAGTTTGGTGTCATAGCAGCTACTTTTTATGCGAACAGATGGAAAAATGTTTATACTTAGATACACTTTGAGGATATTGAAATGGCAAGAGTGATTCTGTACAGGTAAGTTTTGATCGCTGATTTTTGTACATGCAAAGTATGACCGGCAGTTGCTTACATGTCTGGAGTATTTATTCTTACTTTTCATCTATAGTCAGAAAAGCACTAGTCTTGTAAAAAATGCAAATGCCGGATTGTGATGAAAATACCTTACTAGCCCATTCTAATGCAATGACTTTGCTACTGACTTATGTTGTGCTGTCTTCTATATGTTGACAACCTGATGTATAATAATAATAATAATAATAATAAAAAAGGTCTTTATTATGACAGGTTTATAAAGGGCGAAGTTTAGTCACATGACTATTCTTCGACTTAACCCCAAATGCCAGAGATACATTTACGATATTTACATAAAGAATAATAAAAATGACAATAAGATTCTTATTCTAAAGTATGATATATACAATTGAGAAATATAAAGTGAAGTATCTCTGGCACACACAATAACATTAAATATACATTGAGAGGATATTACTAATTTGTAGACACTATAAACTAAATAAAAAAAAAAAGAGAGAGAGAAAATGTAATATGTTATTTATTAAGTATAGTACTAAAATTAAAAGGTTCAAATATGACACCTAAGCTCACAGGGAGCTTGTCTTGTATCTATATATTCCTAATTATTTAATGTATTACCGAGCGCTAAAAATATGTATATTTGTACATCATATTAATTAATACATCTAATACAATAGAAGAAAATAAAGAGAAATAAAATAAAAAGTATCTATACTAGTGGAATGAATCGAATAGAGTGGGTAACCAAATATATCATTTTCTCAAAATTTGCTTAAATTTATCTATATTTTCATTTACATATGTTTTATTTATTCTCTTATATTTTTTAAAGTATTTTATGTCTTTTATTGATACAGGTAAGATGTTATGCAATTTAATTCCCGTATAATCTATATACTTTGAGAAGGCTGTATTTGTTGGTTTTGGTCTTATATTTTCTTTGTTTGCCATCGAGCGAGTTAAGTAGTTATGGTCTGATTTATTTTTTATTTTGGGGTTTTTTATACATAATTCAGAATATCTATAATGCATAAACTATCAATATACAATACTTTAATATTTTCAAATAATGATTGTGTTGAATAATATCTAACTAACTAACTTTCGAATTTTTCCTGTTAATATTTCCACGTGTTTATCCCATTTCAAAAACTGGTCAATATAATAAGCCTAAGTATTTGATGTTTTCAGTTGATTCAATATAATCTTCACAACTGTCGCAAGTAATGAGATTAAAGTTTTTACATTTATGCAATTTTAGTTTGTTAATATGGGATTTTCCTGCTGAATTTAAAGAAAATGTTAAAAATTTTGTTTTTGTTTTATTTAGAGTTAACAAGTTTCTTGTTAACCAAATTTTTACGTTGTGAAGTCCCTTTTCCGCTTTAATTTTAACTTCCTCCCAGCTGACATCGGAAAATAATAAGACTGTGTCATCGGCGTAAGATATGATTTCCCCTGGAATATGTAAATTAAGCATGTCATTTATGTGAATTTGAAAAAGAATTGGACCTATAACTGTTCCTTGAGGTATTCCATACATAACTAGTTTTTCTTCACTTTTCTCCGAGTCTATGCTGACAATCTGTTTCCGATTTGTTAAATAGTTTCTGAGTAAATCACCGCATATGCCTTTGAAACCATATGTATCTAATTTTTTTTAGTAGATTTTGATTAGAAATCGTGTCAAAAGCCTTTGCTAGATCTAAAAATATTGCCAGTGGCTTTTGATTATTATTTAGCTTTTGATATAAATAACTTTTCACATTATACATTGCATCGACAGTGGACACTCCTCTAAATACAAATTGGAAATTTGATATTATATCATATTTATCAATATGTTCTAAAAGCCGCTTCTTAATGCATTTTTTTATAATTTTTGCAATATTACTAATAAGAGATATCGGACGGTAGTTAGAGATAACATTTGCGTTGCCTTGTTTAAATAACGGCTTTATAATAGTTTTTTTTAATGCTTGTGGAAAATAACCTTGTTGGAATATCAAATTTATAATGTGTTGCAATGGTTTTAATATATAAATCAGCGCCTCTTTGATTATTTTTACCCGAATTGCATCGAGGCCCGGTGCACTATTATTTTTTAGACCATTTATACTATTTGTAATTTCATTTTCTGAAACTGGATACAAAAATATTGAGTTTTTTATTATAACTTTTGTATTTTCAGTCAAAATGTTATTCTCATTATTGTTTATTATATCTTGAGCCATTTTATGTCCAGTTTCAGAAAAATAAGTATTAAATTCGCAAGCAATCTCCTTGGGTTCTGTTAATACCTTATTTTCTGTTTGAATTTGATTTATTATTGTTTTATTTTGCTTTATATTTTCATTTATTGATTCTTTTATTAGCTCCCATACTTTTTTTACATTTTGACTAGCTTCTTTGAATTGAACTTTATAATATTCACTCTTACCTTTCCTAATTAATTTGTTTATCATATTCCTGTGCCTTGTGTATTTAATTTTTATTTCTAAATTATTGGGATATTTTAATAATGATAGTTTTAATTTGTCCCTGTTTTGTATAGATTTTATTAACCCTTGACTTATCCATGGTTTTAGTTTCATTTCATTATTCATTTTAGAGCATATTAATTTTGTGCAATTTTTTATTTTATATTTATATTTAATCATGAACTTATTTGTCGCAATATCTACATTGTTTTCATTGTAAACCTCTGACCTCGTCTCATTTTTTAAGTCTCTGGTAAGTTTTCTATAATCTATTTTTTCACATATTTGTGTAAGATTCTTTATGTCATCTTTACATTTTCTTTCTGTTAAATAAAGCAATTTTGCATAATGGTCAGTTATACTGCATTTCAAGATATATGCGATATTATTTAAATTTGTATGTTTTTGATTTAAAAAAAATATAAATGTGCCTTAAGCTCTTTTTTAAACTTAACTAGAAAGTAGCATTTTGTCGTATTATTCAACATATTGTAGTGATGTACGGCAGGATATGAGAAGGATCGTTGAAATATAGCAGACGAGTGTTGCGGCATTGTCAACATGTTACTATTTCTGACAGTTCGACCATGTACTTCATTTCTAGGCACGAGTTTACTTTTGAGATAATCAGGGGTGGAAGTTATAAGAAGACGTTGAACAAAAACTAAAAGATTATACAACCAGGTGCTATGTATATTCAGCCAATTAAGCTGTTTAAATTTGTCACTGATATGGTCAAATTTTCTCAAGTCGTGAATGAGCCGGCAACATGTATTCTGCACTTTTTGAATACGATTCCTAGTACTTTTATCCAAACACGGATAATAAACAATATCACAATAATAAAATATAGGCATGACCATTGTCTAACATAATTTCTTTTTTGATTTGTAATTGAGTATGGATTTGTTTGCATACAAGAGTTTTAAACGTACATAAGATTTTATCAAATATTATGCGAAGATTTTTAACGCGACTTTCAAATGATAGTTGTTGATCATCAATTTTCAAACGTAGATTTACTTTTAAATATTCATAATGCGATCGAGAACAAAATAGCATAGTGACTGTTTTATTCGAGTTTAATTTTAGCTTATGCTCTTTACAATATTGACTAATATTTCCAAGGTCTTCATTCATTTTATCAGCTGCAATGTCATATTTCGTCGGATCAAATGTTAAATAAACTTGTGTGTCGTTAGCATATGACTGTCTATTACAGTTTCTTACCTTGGTATATAAATCAAATGTGTATACCAGGAACAATAGTGGTCCCAATATGGATCCTTGTGGTACACCGGAAGGGATTGGTTCTGGTTGAGAAATACCTAGATTAGTTCGAACAATTTGATAGCGGTTACTTAAATAACTCTGAAAAAACATCAGTGCCTTATTTTCGATGCCATAATACTGTAATTTGGCACATAACAAGTCATGATCAACAGTAGTGAAAGCTTTGGAAAAGTCAAGCAAGACCAATGCAGTTGCCAGATCCTGATCCAAAACTAAGTTTTTCAAAATGAAACCTAAATATCTAGTTTTTCGTTGCTATAAAAATTTTGATGTGAATCTATTTACAGCTGATCTCTATACCGTCCCTTGGTTTAATATAATTGTCGTGAACAACATTGATGATAAACTAAAATTATTTAATGAATATCTGAATCTTTTTGATAAACATGCACCGGTTAAACAGGTGAGGGTTACTAAACCTCATGCGCCGTGGCTTACCCATAATTTAAAAATTATTATGAAAGAAAAAGATAGAGCTTTACAAAAATATAAACGAACTCGTACTAACAATGATTGGTCTGGATATAAAGATATTCGTAATTATACTTTGGCAATGGTAAGGAGAGAAAATAAGGGTTTTTTACAGTCTATTTGCTCGAAAAATAACTCAAAAAATACATGGTCAGCTCTCAAAACTCTTAATGTTCGCTCGAATAAAGACATAAATATTCCAGATAATTTAGCCAATCCTTCTGAAATTAATGATTACTTTGCATCTTTTGTTCAAAATGTTAGTGATAATTGTGACAATAAAATTGATTTTTACAGTAATAACTCAAAGGACCCAAATATATCTTTTAGTTTTTCACTTACTTCTGTTGCTGAGGTTAATAAAATGCAACAGGCATCGATGGCATTTCGTCAACTATGCTTAAATGTTGCAGTCCTTTCATAGATCAATATATAACTCATATTATAAATTGTTGCATTGAGGTGAAATATTTTCTACAATTAAGGAAAGTTGCAGTAGGCAAGCCATTACCAAAAAATAATGACCCCTCCACATTTTCCGATTTAAGAGTTATCAGTGTTTTACCGGCTATGTCCAAAATTTTTGAGAAAGTTTTATTTTACCAAATATGATTATTTCATACTCAATAAATTTTTGCCTGATTCGCAATGTGGCTTCAGAAAAGGGTTTAGTACTACCACTGCATTAGCTGTTGTTACCAATGACATGTTTGAGGCGTTGGATAAGGGGTTGGTGAGTGTGTTGGTATTACTAGATTTTTCTAAAGCATTTGATACTATGAATCACGAACTTATATGTGCTAAAATGAATTACTACGGTTTTGATCAACCTGCTATTAAACTGATGTCATCTTATTTAAATGGACGCTCACAAAAATGTTTAATTAATAATGCTTAGATATATTATCAGGTGTACCTCAAGGGTCAATTTTGGGTCCTCTGTTGTTCATCATTTACACGTCTGATATTATTTCCTCTGTTTCAGATTGTCGGATACAAGCCTATGCAGATGACACTGTGCTTTACTCACATTTTCGTATCGAAAATATGGTAGATGCGTGTGATATCAAATAAAGTTATGAGTTTATCAGTCGAGCATGATTTAAAGTTAAACTCCTCTAAATCTAAATTAATGTTATTTGGTAGTAAGAATAAAATCAATGTTCTACGCACCAGTTGATATTAAAATTGATGGTACGGCTTTACCGATTGTTGACGAAGCGAAATGTCTTGGAGTTGTCTTTGATTCTAACCTGCGATTTAAGGGTCATGTAAAAAAATTGATGCAAAAGGCATATTCCTCTCTGAAGCTAATATTTTCAAATCGTCACATTTTAAATTTAAATCTAAAAAAGAATGTTATGTGAGTCACTCGTGTTGTCTCATTTTAACTATTGTGATTATGTATTTGGCTTATGTCTTGACCAATCTGACAAGAATCGCGTTCAAAAAGTTCAAAATTCATGTTGTCGCACTATATTTGGATTAAGAAAATCTGATCATATCTCTCATAAGATTAATGAATGTAAATGGCTTAATATGAATAATCGGAGAATTCATCACTTACGTAATTTCGTACAGAACATTGATATCTCCCAACTCCTCCTCTTTTCTAAAAAATAAATTTATTACACGTTCCTCTGTGCATACAAAAAATGTAAGGTTTAAAAATAAGTTTACACGCAATGCCTCATCACCAGACGGCCATATTTAGAAGAAGCTTTATTTAATACTATATCAACTTATAATATGATTCCTGAAGATTTTAAAGTTTTTAATATTAATAAATTCAAATATAAATATAAAAGTTATCTATTAAGCAAGCAACAGTGATATTTTTGTTCTTTTTTTGGTCCTTGTCCAAGTAAATATTTTTAGCTATTATTATTCAAGCGCGTTGTTTATTTCTTTTTATATATATATATTTTATTTAATGTTCGTCAGGCTCTCTGTAACTTTTTTTCCCATATATAATTTAATGAATTGTTAATGTGCCTCATTATGGTTGAGTATGAGTAGCTTTCAGCTAGACTTAGCAATTTTGTGTTATAATTACTCTTTTCTGTTAGTTCTCTCTTTTCTTTTTTTGTTCGTTATAATAGAGTAATTTCTTTCCATTTATATTTTTATAAATGTTTTGCACAATAAAGCAGATTTATTATTATTATTATTAAAACTATACAGAGTCATCCATTTAAAAAAAACTATCGATGACGTCGTATTTCGAAAAATAGAGTAGCTGTTGGAAACCAAAATACGTCACTGTTAAGAATAATAATATTACAAAAACTTTTGTTAAGGGTATTTTTTATTCGAAATTATAACCTAACGAGAAATCAGGTGTTTCTACACATTTGCCCAACTCTGTATAATTGACTCATCATTAGCAAACTTCCTTCTCTTTCTCAGTTTATCATAGGATATGATTACCATCTGACAGTAGAGGGATATATAATACAATATACATAGCAAATGGCGATTTCTAAACTTCTCTTACTGTAAACTTACATAAGATACTGTGAAAAACCAAACGAGCCTCATAAATGGTTGAATTTTAAGAACATATAGTTAAATCTATCAAAATATATATTTTAATACCAGTGATAAAGGGTAATTGTAATATGCTTTCTTATAACATGCCATTTTTAATTCTATAAATTAACTCTGCTTCTGATAGGGTTTTTAGGAAAAATATATATAAAATTTGTCATCATCTGATATTAATTAATCTGTCCCATAACATGAAATACTAACCGCAAGCAAACATGATACTATGTCGCACTAAAAGTTGAGGTAGTACCAGTAGTATCTATTTAAAATCGTGATAACATTTTTGTTAATTTTGAAAGTCAAGGTTGTCGGTAAATAGAGTTATTTGACCAGACAAGTTATCTTCACGATCGTATTTACAGCAAATATTAAGAATCAATGATTCATTCAGTATAATATTAATAAATATATTCCACGTAGATCCAGGAGCAAAATATAATTAAAATGCCACGGCATGCGTCAGTACAAAAATGTAATCAGTGTCTGTAATATTGCCCATTTTAATTGACACACGTCTCTATGTCTTCGAATGAAGTTTCTACTGTTCAATAATCCAAAATATAAAAGAAAGAATAATAACTGCTTTTCGATGGATCACATCGGTAATTTTAAAAACAGTAGAAACTTCATTTTAGAACTTTTTCTGTGCAATTATTTGAAAAAATCCTCTAATCTTTAAAGTTTATTCTTGAATTTTGGTCCTTACTGTCCAGTAAATTGAAAGTCAAATAGCCATAAAGATGTACATATAGAATATATTGGTTTTTCATTCGTTCATCGCACGGTCGAAATATACAGGGTGTTGCATCATGAGAGGGACATAGCTTAATAGGAGGTAGAGAACATCAGTGGTAACCGGAACCTCCCATAGAAATGTCTCATTGGGCCTTCATTACGAAGTTACAGGGTGTTAAATAATTTTTGGCCAAACCTGTTTTTTGTCATAACTTTGACAGGGAATGAAATAACGGATTCATATTTGGTACGACTAATGTACTAACGAGCCCCAAGAGGTACATGTATAAAAAAAAATATATCCAGGTCCGGACTCACTATAATTTATGTTTCTTCTTTGCATCAATAAAACATCACCCTGTATATATTTTTTTGAAATTTCGATACGATATTCGAAAAGAGCAAGAAAAAACAAACAAAATGGCCTATTTCATTTTTTTGTTACACGTTCGTGGTTATTTAAATACGTTGTTAAATGTGCAAGAAAATGGATTACAGAACCCTATTAAATGAGAGGCACGTGAAATAAATAGTTTTATAACTAAAATTTGCAAAAATTCTATTGAGCCTAGGTGGTCTGGGTGAGTCCTAATTCCGGCACGTTTTAAAGGTCCATTTTGGTTAAAAACTGTGGTCCTAATAAGTAATCGGGTATGAAATAAGAAAATTTTTAATCAATCACAGTAGGCTTGTTCAAAGAATAAAAGTGACAGATAATTTAAACCATTTAGGCCTAAGCAACCAGTTACTTTGATCAAGAAAATCATCAACATTTTATACTTAATAAAAATTGGAAAAGAGAACAAACTAAAATCTAAATAAATAAAATATTTTCCATTCAATTAACAATAAATAACAAAACAATAACTAAATGTGTTTAAAAATAAAACGTAATTGACACTAAAGTAAATTTTCAAAATGTCCTCCCCCACATTCTGTGCATTTTCTTGCGCGTTTAGAAAGGTCACCAATTGCTCGACGTATCATTTCTGGATTATTCCGTATTTCGTCGCAGGTTGTAACGATGCGCTGGATTAAATGTTGTCTACTTTCAATTTCAATGCTATAAACCTCGTTTTTTAAGTGGCCCCATAAAAAGTAATCACAAGGGTTACAATCAGGAGATCTTGGTGGCCATTCATGTGGACCCCCGCGTCCAATCCATCTATTAGGATACACATTGTTTAAGTGTTCTCTTACTTGAAGGTTAAAATGTGGTGGGGCCCCATCATGCTGAAACAACATGCCTCTTATACCGATATTTTCTAACATATTCGGTAAAATGTTTTGAAGAAAATCAAAGTAAATTTCACCATTCAATCTTTCTTCTAAAAAATGTGGCCCTATCAAATGTCTATTCACAAGTCCGACCCAAACATTTACAGAAAACCTGTGTTGCGAACGGCGTTGGCGTACCGCATGTGGGTTTTCCTGTGCCCATTTATGATTATTTCGTGAATTGTTTACTCCATCCCTTGTAAATTGTGCCTCATCCGTAAATAAGGTTCTGTAAATGACTGGGCGATGACAAAATGCCAAGCGGGGGATATCGTCGCCTTGTTGAAGACGCTGTACCTGCTGGATATGATATGGATGGTAACGTTCTCTTTTTAGGGTTCTCCATACTCGCCAATGAGGAATACCAGTTGCCAAACTGATTCGTCTAGTGCTCATATTTGGGTTTTTTTGAACTACGTTTATAATATTGTTTTGTTCCTGCACACCTTGTTGTAAAACACGCTCCACAACTGCAGAAGTAGGAAACTTTCCGTGTTGTCTTGCATACTGGAACACCGTACTAAAGGTTTTATGATTGGGGCATCGATGACCAGGAAAACGCAGCCGATATTCTCTTTCCGCCGACCTACCATTTCCATTACAGAAACCATAGATGAATATTATGTCAGCATATTCCACGTTTGTAAATTTTACTGGCATAGT
This sequence comes from Leptura quadrifasciata, assembly GCA_963675555.1. Taxonomy (NCBI): domain Eukaryota; kingdom Metazoa; phylum Arthropoda; class Insecta; order Coleoptera; family Cerambycidae; genus Leptura; species Leptura quadrifasciata. Next base: position 5,484,756 of record OY776679.1, read on the forward strand.
TAAAATATTTTCACAAGTTTTCACTAACTAAATGCGGATTATTGACACATTAAATTACTAACAAACAATTATTCAACTGTTTAGGAGATTTCTTTTTATTATCTGTCACTTTGAACAAGCCTACTGTGATTGATTAAAAATTTTGTTATTTCATACCCGATTACTTATTAGGACCACAGTTTTCTACCAAAATGGACCTTTAAAACGTGCCGGAATTAGGATTCACCCAGACCACCTAGGCTCAATAGAATTTTTGCAAATTTTAGTTATAAAACTATTTATTTCACGTGCCTCTCATTTAATAGGGGTTCTGTAATCCATTTTCTTGCACATTTAACAACGTATTTAAATAACCACGAAGGTGTAACAAAAAAATGAAATAGGCCATTTTGTTTGTTTTTTCTTGCTCTTTTCGAATATCGTATCGAAATTTCAAAAAAATATATACAGGGTGATGTTTTATTGATGCAAAGAAGAAACATAAATTATAGTGAGTCCGGACCTGGATATATATTTTTTTATACATGTACCTCTTGGGGCTCGTTAGTACATTAGCCGTACCAAATATGAATCCGTTATTTCATTCCCTGTCAAAGTTATGACAAAAAACAGGTTTGGCCAAAAATTATTTAACACCCTGTAACTTCGTAATGAAGGCCCAATGAGACATTTCTATGGGAGGTTCCGGTTACCACTGATGTTCTCTACCTCCTATTAAGCTATGTCCCTCTCATGATGCAACACCCTGTATACAGGGTGTCCAATTTGAAAAAATTGGAAAATTCAATTAAAAAATGAGTAGAGAACGAGGACGTTTTAAAGATATTTGTCCGTATGTTGTATTGCATAGTTTTAATATGATGAATAAATTAAGTTTATTTATCTCAAGGATATTACATGTCACAATTTTAAGTAAAAAATACAGATCAGATAAGCTGAGTTGAGTTGTATTACATACCTACATATCCTAAATCTAGTACTACATACTTATGTCTACATTAGCAGAAATAGCCTACTTTAAAGATCTAGGGTGGTTTTGATACTTTTACAGAGCTGGCATTTTTTACGGTAATTTTACTTCCAACTGATAAATAAATAAATAATAAATAAATATATACCACAGAAAGTAGACAACCCCCAATTCCAGAAGTCAGGGCTTGTGCGGAAGGGGGTTACAGATTGAAAAAACGCGGACATACAACCATTTCCTCCGACAGTGCCAGTGCCGGAGCCAGGATTCGAACCCGGTGGTGCGATGTCCGTGTGATTAATCGAGATTGCCACCTTGCGCCTTAACCCACTCGGCTATCGACCAGACAAGATAAACACTGACTCTTCTAAAGAAACCAATTGTTTGCCTATTTTCTCCGACACGTAGTTAACGTGATCATTTAGTTTTAGTTCTCTATCAATAACAAGTCCTAAGTATTTCATATGTTTTAACATGTTCCACATTTTCATTATTTAAAATGACGTTTAAGTCTTTAAAAGAGATGTATTAACAATTTGAACCAGTAAACATCCATTTTGATTTCATTTCATTTAATTTGAACTTATTTTCTTTCAATTTATTTGAAACGTTGCATAATTCTAGGTTTACTGTCTCCACCAACTGATTGAAATCATTGTCAGCATAATATATCAATATCATCTGCAAAAAGGTGGATTTTCCATTTTTCCAAAGCATTCCCTAGGCCGCTGATGTACAGTATAAACTCAGCAGTGGCCCAAGGACGCTTCCTTGAGGCACCCTAAATTTATTTACAATAGGTCCGGATTTATTCTTATTTATTTTATTTATTTGTTTACCATTTGAAAGTAACTCTACAACCAATGCAGCACCGTATTTGAAAACCCATATGCTTTTAATTTTAGTAATAGTATTTGGCTATCAATCGTCTCAAAAGCCCTTTTAAGATCTATAAATACAGCACAATTCCCGTTCCCGGTTTGTTTAGTTGTTGTTTCCGTTCAGATATTATAAACGGTAAAGCTGTTTCACAGAAATTTTTAGCTCGAAAACCAGATTAATAAGCATACAATATATTATTTCAATTTATATATTGGATTACTTGATTGAACACTATTAATTCAAGTAATTTTTCACAAAAGGGAAGCATATTAGGGGTTTCAAATACTTAGTATTTGGAACTTTTGGTATTGGTTTTATTATGGTCGTCTTAAAACATTCTGAAAAAACACCTTTTCCAAGACTGAGATTGATTACATTTAGTCGGAGATAAGAAATTATATGAAAGGTAATTAATCTTTTATTAATTCCTTCCCTTCGATTGCAACAGACACCGCTAGAGGGCACCTGCTGACTATTTTACATGTCGCTATACCAAAGATACCGAAATGTACTAAATAGTCAAGTGATCCTCGTGTCGGTCGTCACATGCCTACCTTGCACTGACGAGAGCCAACAGCCCGAAAGTATAGTCTACAAGTGATGTGTGAGACTGACACGAGAGCTCCTTTAAGTAGGATCAGTCTTTCGGCTGGTGTTTGTTGCAATCGAAGCATTAGCGTTTTGATGGTAATATGCAATTACTACACTTAACGCGCCAGGCTTGTAATTCAGCGCTCGGCGGTGCACATAGCCCGGAGAGTAACTGTTGGTTTCAGTCTGGTTACGTTCCTTATAGTAAAATAAGGATTTTATAGATGAGTTTGCGGCTAAATATATCATGTTTTAATATCCCGCCCTCTAAAAGCACATTTGAACTATGCTAAGCCCAGTCAGGCTATTTATTTTTCGATAGCAACAGACACCGCTAGATGACACCTGCTGACTATTTTACATGTCGCTACCCCAAAGATACCGAAATGTACTAAATAGTCAAGTGATCCTCGTGTCGGTCGTCACATGCCTACCTTGCACTGACGAGAGCCAACAGCTCGAAACTGCAGTCTACAAGTGGTGTGTGACGACTGGCACGAGAGCTCCTTTAAGTAGAATCAGTCTTTCGGCTGATGTTTGTTGCAATCGAAGCATTAGCGTTTTGATTAATATGCAATTATTACATTTAACGCGCCAGGCTTGTAACTTGTAATTCAGCGCTCGGCGGGGCATATAGCCCGGAGAGTAGCTGTTGGTTGCAGTCTGGTTACGTTCCTTATAGTAAAATAAGGGTTTTATAGAGGAGTTTGCGACTAAAAATATTATGTTTAAATATTCCGCCCTCTAAAAGCACATTTCGGAATTGTTGTCAACTCTGACTAAGGCAAAGGTTCTATATGGGTATAGATGTCTAGTACAGAAGAATGTCTGGGTGTTCCCATCTCCAATATATAGTCTACTTTGTTCCACGTCACTTAGAAGTGTGATAAAATTTCTTATAAATATAATTAACGGGCGGTTTTATATCTAAAAGTCTCAACTGTAGTTGAAGTTGAAGTTTAAACATAAGTTTAACTTGAAGTTTAAACGTAGGAAGTTTTATAGTTGCTTGTTACTGTGATAGACTTGTTTAGTTTTTACGCCAGATAATACTGGTATATCTGCTATCTCATGGGTTCATCAGAGCTACTGATAGACAAAATAATAACAGAATCCAGGTAGTCCAAGTGTCTGGTCTGCATCTTTATATTAGAAGTTAAGTTGTCCTTGTGTCATGCATAACATGAGTTAGTTTAGTACAATCATAATCTAAAAATGAAGTCATCCCAATATTCAAAATGATTAGGTCTTGCTCTAAAGACTCTGAAACGACGTAGGTTATAAATTGAAAACCTCAACATGTCAGTCGACCAGCTGGTCTGTGGCAGCCATATTTCTCAAAATGTCAAACTGCGCATGATTAAATCTTCAGACTGAAGTTTAAACTATATCCTATCCACCGATTGATGGTTAAACCTGATTTGGCGATCAACGAGATGTATAAAACGCTCATTTATGATAAACTCTAGTTTAACCAGCACCCGAAGTTTAAACAAAACGTATAAAACCGCCCGTAAATAGTTATATCATTATTTCGACCTGAGAAAAAACAATATTGTGGTGAAAAGATTGGGGAAACACAACCTTGTCATTTTACTTGTACTTTTCCACATCTAATATCTTGAATTTGTTGTTAAAATATATACATGGAGGTCGAGACATACACAATGTCGTAAAAACAATATTGAAGGCTGTATAAAAAGCAAATCCGAAGTTGAATGAAGACAATTTAAAATATTACCATTGTGAGTGTCATGTTTTTATATATCTTGAAATGTAAATACTATATATTTCCAAAAGTTTACAGCTTAGTTTTTATCTTAAGAGCTTATGGAACTCGATATTCTACTGTAATTAATATATTGTAATATTTTGTAATTTTAATATTTTTTATTCCGTTCCATTTTTCTAATAGAATGAAAACAACTTAGAATATGCTGTCTGAACGATAAATTTCAAATAAAAATATTAAAACTATTAGTAACACTACGTTCGGATATAGAGATAAAACTTTCTATAATTTTGAATTTATATAACGGAAGGAACCAAATTTACAGTCTTGTTCTCGATAAGATTCGAATACATTTTTAAACAAATTGATAAGTCTGATTCATTACAATATCAATTGTCACACCTCTCTGCCTAAAATTTTTATTAATAATATTTTTAATGGTTTATTTGTCTTAGCATTATTGCAATACAACTCGGAATTGAATCATAAAACTGATTGTTTACATGGATTATATTCCCACGAGCAATAAAAATCACAGACCATGACAATACTTCAGTATATTACGGATTTTTAAACAAAATTACATATTTATGTATAAATTACCCAATTATGCGTCGAAAAATAACCAGTATAACAAATACTGTAATTTTACAAATTGGTGTTAACATAATTAACTATATAGAGAATAAATTGTTAGTTCGAGAAGGGTTTCATTTGAGGAAAAAATATTACCAGAAAATTCTGTTGCGTTTGTTTGAAAGTACGTTCGAAAGGTTCTTGGAAATTATAATGTACGCGAGAACAAAAAATTGTTATTATATAGAATTTGCAAAACACCAGAAAAAGTATGATTAAGTTGTTATTCTTTTACATAACTGACAAACATTGCTGCTTGGTAGATATATGCTGCTATTGCGGGGTATCCAGCAATTTTCGAAATTCTCTAATTTTTCCAGGTTTTCAAGGATTATTTCAAATAAAATTCAGACCGGTTTCTAGATATTGAAATCATAAGATTGTAAATAAATGATAATTTTAACATTACACTAAACTGAGAAAGTCATGTTCGGAAAAATTGGGCGTTTTGCGAAAAAGACCAAGAATTTTTAAAAAATTTATCAAAAATTCCATTAATTTTAGATTTCAATTTTTTTATTTAGACATTTCTAAGTTATGGATTTTTTCATTACTTTAAAGAAACCGAATTTTTATACATTTTTTCAAAATTTACTCAAAACAATGTGTTCTACATCAAATATACTCTCTAAAGTTATACGTTTATTCAAGTATTATTATTTAAAACCTAAGTATCATATCCTTTTATAATAGAAATTAGCTAAAATATTGTCAGAAGTAACTGCTAGCAACAATACAAAGTTGATGTCGAAGAAACTTTTTTAATGTCCGGCCTTCTTACTGTCGCAAATTAATTTTTATTTATTATTTACTTTTGGACGCTTACAAATATTTTTGTTGGCGTCCTAATTGTTAGCCTCTTGTGGAAATGGAAAGACCGTTTTAACTAGAATAGACACATAGAATGCGTAGCGTTTAGCCCCGTGCTAAGGGAGCGTCTCCTAGCCTCGACGCGTTGACGTAATATCTATTATAAATAACACTGCGAGTAAATGACTAGTTTTTAAAAAACTTTATAGAGGTTTATAACACACATAAATATATCATTTTCAATAAAAAAACAAATTTTATGGACACACATATTGACTAGGGCGCGAGACGCTATGTGATGTTTGAATAACTCATATTTGATTATTACTGGTATTAATTCCTGTTATTTAACACCGAACAGCACAGAACCGCAGACATTGCAAAATAATTCAGAAATCTGCCACAAATTGCGAATATAACTAGTTTCAATAGATACCGATAATGAAACTAAAAGCAAAAGAAACTATTCAGCATTTTCTTAGCACATCTGAAGCGTTTTCTGTATTTTTTGACAACACTGTAGAAAGGTAGGCACCAAAGGAGAATAATAAAGATATTAAAATTTAGCAAATCACCGGAGCCTTCACCATTATCTAGAAAATCTATTTCAGAATATTTTGTGTAGCTTTCTTGAGGACGGCTCATGTTTAAAAATGTTTGGAAGTGTAATTTTTGAATATAATAAATAGGAATAGGTACATGATACACTGTACAGTCGTGAGCAAAAAAAAAAATAGGGCAAGTCTTATAACGGTATTTTGCTAAAATCTAGTTGTGTACATCTAACTTTAATTTCTGTGACATTGTCAGTTAGTTATCCTAATTTACTGTAAGTGTGCAAAAAACTAATATGCCTCATATAGGCGATTTAGTTAAATCTGGAGTTATTGCTAAAGCAGAAGATGGATGGTCAATGAGACAAATTGTACTGTGTTATAATATTGACAAAAATTCGGTGTGTAACACTTTAAGAAAGTGGAGAATAAACGGTACGATTAGTAGAAATCCTGGATCAGGGCGACGAAGGATATCAACTCAACAACAAGATTTGCAGTTGGTAAATGCTTTAGTAGAAAATCCATTTTACTCACTTATTCAGGCTGCTGAAGAAACGAATTTTCCTGGATCGAGTAGTACTGGTCGCCGGCGAGTAAGAGAATCGGAGCTACGCTGTCATGCAGCAGCACAGAAATACTTACTTAAAGCTGAACATAAAGAAGCTCGAGAAGGATTTGCGTTTGAACTTTTAGCGCATGATGTAAAGACGCACCTACGCTCGCCCCTATTTAGTAGTTATATGTTAAATTATTATTGTTGTGTTGCAATGATTGAAGTATACCTTCAGATTGCAGGCCAAATTCAAAGCAATAGCGGATGTAGAACAGTAAGGGTTTTTAGCCATGTTACAGCGGGTAACAAAATGAAAAATTTTGTCATTGTTTCTTATTACTTACTATATCGCGTTTATTGTTTATGTTAAAAATATGAACAAAACATCATAATAATCAATGGATGTCGCAACAACTTTACAAGAGATGCATTTTTTGCGATACAGGTTATTTTTTGAGGAAGTCGATGGTCAAGGAAATCGATATCAATATTTAACGCACTTTATAAACTGCGATCGAAATTCTATAAAGAAAAATATATTAAAAATGTTGTTATACGGGGTGTCCATTAAAGAATGGGCCATACATCAGCAGTACGTTATTTAAGTAAAAACCGCTGCCCAAGGAATCACTACTTTCACATCCAAATTTTGTATCCAAGTCTTATACACACTAAATCCCAATATAATAGGGTGGGGATGGTAGAGGGGGTGGCTAATGTCAATAAAATTTTAGAGGCCCTTTTTTATCGTATACACACTAAATCCCAATTTAACTTTTTACTTCCTTTAATAATAGGGTGGGGGTGGTAGAGGGGGTAACTAATGCCAAAATAAATTGAGGCCCTTGGTTCTCGTACATACACTAAATCCCAATTTAATTTTTTATTCCCTTTAATAATACGGTGTGGGTGGTAGACGGGGTGGCTAACGCAAAAAAATTGTTCAGACTTTTCATTCTTGTATACACACTAAATCACTTTTTTTGTTGTTGTACTCCCTTTCATCATAATAGTGTGGCGATGGTGTGGTAGTGGGGGGGGGGTCGCTCAAACTTAAAATCTCGACATTTTAAGCCTATTTCAACAAAAAAAATAATATTTTTTTTACGTTACTATACTTCCACTAGAGGTGGAAGTAAAATTAGTCGTTTTAGCTAAACTTAGTACACTATGGCTTCCTTGAAGAGTTATGGGACGTTAAAAGCAAATTTTTTAATTTATTTTTTGTTATATTTCTATCACTATTTACGTAATTTGATCCAAATTTGATATATATTGTTTTTTTTTAAATACTAAGGACAGCCGTGTTAATAATATAGACAACGGCTAATTCTTACTAACGGAAAGTACTGTTAAGGTATGACCCATTCTTTAATGGACACCCTGTATATTGTTTTGTTAGTTCAGCTCTCGTACGCTTAACCTAATAAGGGAAGATAATTAGCTACAAAGGTCTAGTCTAGTTTCCAACACTAGTTCATGCAAAAATTTATTATCATAATTATTTGTCGATAAAGTTAATCAAACCAAACCTAGGAGACGTCTCATTTTAGATCTAACATAAAATTATATTCTCATATAACACGACGGAATTTGTTTTTAGCTTAGATAATTAAGCAAATAATAAATTATTGTATTCAGAAATAAAATATTTCCATGATTTTGCAAAATAAATATTAGCGTTTCGTTCTCTCACTTTGTCTGGAAATTGTTTCACATTCAATTTTTTCCAAACTTAACACGAAAAAGTTGAAATTAAGATGAAAAAAAAAAACAAATTAAAAATCAGAATGTTCATAATGTCGTTCACGCATAGCTGAGCATTACACTCCAATTTTTTCTACACGTTTTAAGTCACCTTCATTCGATGTTTTCCACAAAATTTAATAGCCGTGACTCATATATTTGCGTAATACAGAAATCACAAAATTAAGGTTAATTTATAAAACGCATTGGGATAAACAAAAGAATTATTGAACACAAATAATTCAGAATTCTTCTCATTCTCAAACTTCTCACTGCAAAATTGTCAAGTCTTCAAAAAAAAAAAAAGAAAACAAACAAATGCAAAAGCACTGTTATGATATAAATCCAAACGCTCACGATGCTTAGGCAGACAGAGGGTTTTATTTGTGTTTATATACAAACCTTTTCGTTCTTACCTAAAATTATGAGAATGTTCGATGACGTACTATATCTTGCAGTCTCCTTTTGCTAAACAGTATATAATTATGGTAATTTGAGTTAGAAATAATGAAATAAAGCTGTTGGTATAACACACGGTGGACATACACTGTAAAACACTTTAATGTAGACCAAAGTGTTATATCTAAAAGGGTTCAAAATTTTGATGTTGACAATAACTTGAGAAGTTTTTATTGAAGAAATTAGTAAAAAGGTAAGAAAAACGCTACTTTGCTTGAGATTCGTTTACTATACATAAACTTCTTCAATGCTTGCTAACTAGAACATTGAAACTGAACTGTGAAATATCGTACAAGGCCCAACGGTAGAAAACCTCATTAATATTTAAATAAAAGGTATAACATATTCAACAAACTAAAAACAGTAAAAACTAGTACCAGTGTTCTTGGCCAGAGACAGAAATGAAGGCAGTTCATCAGTCAATTTCCTTATTGATCAAGCCAAGAATATGGGTTCGGTGGCACCTATATTTTCCATTGTATTACACTGGCAGCAAACAGAGGTATTAGATTTATAAAAATGTTTTTGTTTTTCAGCTATTTGTGGTTTACTTAAAAAAGGTAAAATTACCAACTAGGGTAAAAAACGAAGTCGTTGGCGCATGTAAATATTTCGTTTTTATATAAAACAATAGATATACATATTTCTGGGGAAAAGTCGAAGAAAAAAGAGAATAGTAACAATAGAATTTACCACAAATATATTTTACACTTTTTATGTATTTGAGAGAAATTTAGTGGACTGCACATTCATAAAAATTATGTTATGTTATATAAAAATTCGTGCCAGAGAAACTAAATTTTAACTCTATAGAAGGTTTTTGATGCTGGTTTGTGGCCATATAAGTCCTCTTTGCAGGATGATCCATGTCCGCTAACATTGTACTTTTCATACATTTAGAAAAAAAAGTCATGTGATAGGGGTACCGATAAAAATGATATGTACATACATAGAATCATTTATGCATTTAAGCTTGGCACATCCAAGATGGAGAGAGAGATCCGATAAGGAAATATTTATTATTTTTGGCCGTAACTTTTTTTAAATACATATATTGGTAAAATAAAGTACAGGACTACCTACTATAATAGGTGTAGTGATGAATTTTCACTCAATAATTTCACTTGTTTGCAAAATAGTTAGATTTAATTTTAAAAATTATGTCAATCTTCGTATTTCCTAAATTTAAATCTAACTATTTCGCATATGTATGAAATTATTGAGTGAAAATTTATAACACTACTCTTGTTCTAGTTCTACTTAGGTAGTCTTATAGATTGTTTGCAATATGTGTTTTAGAATAAGAAGTTATGGTCAAAAACAGTTAATATTTCCCTATCGGATCTCTCTCTCTCTAACTTAACCATATGTATACTATATACACTCACATACATATAGACACAATTAAACATATAACCATTCAAATGAAATAAAGCGATATTAAAGTTTATAAAGCTACAGGGAATCCCTTTACTATGGATTTAGGATCATAAGAGTTCAATTCAACATCACAATATTGTCACGGCCATCGGCTACTGTTGGTCACAACGAGGGGTTGCTTGGTATGCGAGAGATCTTAGATTCAGTAAATTAAGAACCCAAATAAAATAATAACATTTATTAACACTGAAACGGTCCGCCCCTGGGGCCATCCTATTTTAAAAATAAGTCTTAAATTTGTTTTAAGTTCAGGGAAATATCGCTTTTATAACTACAATTAACCAGAAATTATTTAAACATTACATTCTTAATTTCCTTTCCAAATTTATACAAATATTAATTTTACAACAGAAATTATTTTCTCAATACCAAATAATAGAAGAACTTCCGGGCGGCGTTACGTTTTAACTTATTGGGGTAGAAAGTTGTACATATGTTAAGTGCCACTTTAAAATAGCTTGTAACAAGGTTATTACTTCTTATCTAAAACTTGGCAGTTTTAAAAACAACGCTCATGCATTAGTAAATCCAGCAAAACGTCGAGAGTTGTGTATGAAGTGAATAGGGCGACTTTAAGCAAACGTATAAGACGAAGATAGGGCAGGATACCGGAGCCATGTCTCATGTGTCAAATATACAAGCCACGTTCAGGATATGGGGATTTGGCACTGTGATTTTGGAAACGCGTTATTGGAAGAACAGAATAAAAGCCAGGCGATGCTATACCTCCAGGCAGAACTTATAGAGGATGCTTGCCGACGTTTACGAGTCCTCTCGGTTTGCCCGGAAGAATGCTTATTCCAGTAGTAGCAAATTTCATCGAGGATATTTGTCGTCGATTTTCGAACCCTCTGAATTTGCTGAGAGATACTAATTGCAGGACGCTTGTCGACGATCAAATACTCGCCCGCTTAGTTCTCTAAAGACATCAATTAATTCTACGAATAAATCCAATCTGGCTACTAAAAGATTTGGACTGCTAGAACATAACTTGGCAATTTACACGACAACAATTTCAAGAACATAACTATTTAAGTATCAAACCTATTTACTTCTCTGCGTTATTGACTTTACATTCTGGTTTGGGGGGATAGGGGAAATTGACTTATTTGTGGTACTAAAAGAATATTAGTTTTTTTTATGAAATACTAGCTTTGATTTATAACTATAAAGAATATTATATTACCAGTTATTCAGTTATGATTTCATTCACGAATTTAATTCATAGAATTTCACTTTCTGAATGTTTTACTAGGGAAATTTGTGTTTGCAAAATAACAAGTTTATATTCAAGAACTATATATTTAGAGCTATGCAATAACAAAATATTTTATCATAGACTCGTCAAACTTCATGTTAGTAATTATTCTGCAGTTTTTGTAAAACAAATAGTTGACTCTCATGTCCACCTCATCTCTCGTAAGATTTTTCAAGAATGCTTTATATTTAAAGTACACTAGGAATGTTTTCCTACTGTAACCACAAGGTTGTCTAATTGTTTAACATCTACCTACAATGGAATATTATCGTCACATGAATTCGGTGTACTTTGCGTTAACAAAGGTTTGAAACATTGACTACGGCCAATTGGCTGGTTCTGTTCTCCTGTTGGGCTCAGTTACAACGAGGGATGTCAATATTTCAGGCAGTTGCCTGGTCACTTATTCGGTTGAAGGGTGATGCAACCGCACTTTCTTACCTTCGCGGATTCGCGGCTTCGTACGTTTGACAATCATAGGCAATCTTCTGGTTGCTTTTCTATTTAATTACTATAGGGAAATTTCCCCAGCATTCTAAAGGATTTTATGTGAGTGTAAATTCTCACCTCAGCAAGATTAATATGATTATCTGAACGATTGCTCCTACTCTAGTTTCAATCAATAAACAATGTATAATTAAAGGATATTTCCTCAACACTCTATGATATTTTACATCAGTATTTAATGCTCATTTCTCAACTTAATTTTGATAATGTATAAACATGACATGATTCTCGTCCTTTGTTTTGCATTCGATTTATTATCTAGCGATTGCTAATAACTTTATTTAATTATAAACCATTATTACCCAGCGATTGCTAACAGCTCTATTATAGATTATCATTATCAGGCCATTGCCACAACCCTAATTACTATTAAAATAATACAGCACACTTTTGTATAAGTTCTTGTTATTGCATCAGAACACTCAGTATATCTATAGTATGGTCATTACTATTGCAGCGCAAATTTTCCTATTGTAATACTTAGACTATTGTCACAAATATTTGGATTATTTTGATTTCATGTTCGACTATTGTTGCATCAACTTATATAAAATAAAATGAGTTTTTTTTACTATTTTCTCCCATCAATTATTGTCTTTTCTTTCACCTTTACCTTTTTCGTCATATAAGTAATAAACTAAATAAATGGTTTTGTTTCAAAGCAAAATAGAAGACAAACTTCAAATATAAATGTACAGTGCAATCTTGAGTAATAAAATACTACATAAATAACATATATAATTAACTAGGTCTCTCAATTAATAGACAGTGTGTTCAAGTTTACCAGGTATTTCAATTAACAGAGTGAGTAATTTTCAAGGTATATAGTATCAGACAGAAACAAGTAATATTAAACTTTATATAAAAGAACCTGAATATCAGAAAAATATAAAATAATATAAAAAGGTTCTTACCCTAAGTCCATGACAGGTGGAGATGTGTTTGGTAACAAGGCCTAAATTGAACTTCTCTAGTGATCTCTGGATTATGAATACACGATCAGCACATTCCATATACAAGTAGTTCAGCGACCATTATTGAATAAAGTAATTATGTCACAGGTGTAAAATATTGCTAACTAATTTGGCACCTGTGACAATATACCGGGTTCCTACGACATTACTAGCGAGCCTATAAATTTTTTGTAAAAAAAAGATATCAATTTCAAATTTTAGGAAGTTGTATGGTTGAATACGGTGCACAGTTCGATTGCTCCAAGATCTGATTTTAATTTCCGGTTTAACATGAAACAGTATGAACTTTGTTATTTTTAATGGAATACTCTGTATATTATTCGAAATTTAGATTGTCCAGGATATTCTAAGTTCGAAACATGTCGCAGACTCTATATCTATCTTTGAGGGTTTTCGAGAAAATGGCGCTTGAAATTGTTATATCGATAATAAATTATTTCATTTGCATATAAAATAAATGAAATGAAAGATTTCATTTCCGGCTGAACCGGAAGGACTAAAAAAAATGATTTTCATGCTCAAATTCCTTCGATATTTTTACACGTATAAGACTTCCACATTATTTCTAATATCTAAATCAGAATCATAAAAAATCTAGTAATATTTCGCTTGAGCAGTTATTCTAGTGGGGGCTTTAATTATTTGCTTACAATCAAAAACATCTAACAAGCTATTTAGATAAACAGTAATAGGATTTTAATTAATATATTAATATTTAAATCACCCATTAAACTTATTTACAATAATAGACTTGGCATAAAAATGATACAGTCTATTGATCCATAAATTAGATAAATCTCGTTCTAGACTTTGATGGAATTGAATAAAATTTAGTGTGTTAAATTTTACAAGGAGATATTAATTTGTTTCTTTTGGCTTCAACCTTTTTTAAATAAACAGGGTAAATTACGTCAAAAATAAGATGATTAACATCAATGTCACATAGATAAGCCTCAGTATTAGTATGAGATAGCGTGCATGACCCGTTGCTCCTAAAAAATGTAGGGGCGGAGGCTGGGGGTTAAGGTGTAGATAATTAAATAATTTTTTTCTAAAACGGTTCTAATGATTTTGATCAACGGCGCACAGATTTGAAATGCAATGTACAACAGCTAAATATATTTATAATTATATTTGAATGCCAGTACCAAGTAGTTCGACCCAAAAGGAAATTTTGTCCGAATTGTGGCGGCCCGATTTTTTTACATTTGGAGCCTTAATTCTATAATTTTTATTTATTTTCTTTTCAGCAGCTTTCTTGATAATTCCTGGCTGTTCTTTACTTTTACATTTTATGACATCTCCTTCTTTAATATCTCAAAATTTCTTTAACATATCTAATACTTGGGATATATTAATTAAAAGATAAAGGGATGAAAGTTGATGGCAAAGGCAATAAGAATAATAAAGTGTATAAAAAAATTCAAAAAACGCAGATAAGCTCTTGTGCAAAAATGAAAAGAACAAATCTCAAAGTAGGCCATGACATCATTAATTCCGTTTATTTTTTCTCTTTCCAACGATATAAAATATGTCATAAACATTTTAACTGATGTGTCAATATTTAATATTTTACGAAAACCATAATTCCTATCATTGAATCGTAAAAATCAGCTATGCCATAATAGTAAAAATTCACTTGAAAATAATTTTTAGATGTTTTAATTAGAAGGGTAAATAATACAATTGAAACAAGCGTTTATAGAAAACCAACACATACTAATAGATATCTAAATTTGAAGTCAAATCAGTCAATAAATGTTGGGGTGTTGTAAAATGTTTATACGATAGGGCCAAAATAATTTCATCTAATAATGAAATATTAAATAACGACAAAAAATTTATCAAAGAGGTTCTAGTACAAAATCAATATCCTGAAGCCTTTGTTGATAGAGTTTTCATAAATGTTGAAAATAGGGCAATCAGGTACGACAAAAACCTGAACGTCATTATACAGCAATAATTAATTATGTATACGGACTATCGGAAAAGCCACGCCGTATAGGTGACAAATTTGACGTTAGGACGATATTTCAAACGGGGAACACTTTAAGATCTATTTTAACAAAAACAAAACCGATAAACAGGGAGCAGAATTAAAAAAACTGTATTACAATATCCCGTGCGAATGTGATAAATGTTATGTGGGTGAGTCATCCAGACCTTTCAGTGTGAGGTTGGATGAGTACAAGAATTACATTAGAAAGAATGAAATTCAGAAATCAAAGATTTGTGAACATGCTTGGGAAAACAGACATAGAATAAACTGGGACTCGGCAAAAATTTTAACAAAAGAAGCAGATACCAAAAAAAGAAAAATTAAAGAATCGGCAATAATCTTATTAAATGAAGATAAGTGCGTATCGAATTGATCTGTAGATATTTGTACAACCTGGCTACCAATGTTAACAGAAGAACTTAACAAACTCAACATTATCTATGTTCTGTGTAAGTAGTAAGTATCTATGGAAATAACATAAACAGAATCTTAAAGCTGTGTATTTGACATACGCAGCAAAATAAGAGTTCTTCCAAAAAAAAAAAGCTTTGAAAACGGAAAGAGATTACTTTCCGAAACGTCAGTAATATACACTATTTTTGTGTTTATTCCGATTCATATTATTTGTAAAACATAACCTCTGACTATTCCTTTGGCGTAAACGTCACGGGCGCAGAGGTTTTTTTCTAATAATTCTATTATTTTGTAGATTCAGTGATTTGTCTTTGAAGAAGATAATAATACATGTGGTAGAAAACCCAAATAATAGGAAAGAATTATACAAATACTTTAGTTTTCAGCACTAGTTTTTCTGATTTATAGTTTCATTTAATAGCGAATCTTTTTTTATTTCATTTTAGTTTTTATACTTACTTCTTTGCATTTTCATAAGGTGTTACCCATAGACAAGCTCTGTTGAGCCTAAATGGGTTTTCCAAGGCACGTTGTATAAATTCTGTAAATTTGTAAATAAATAAATATTATTTTATTATTTCATAATTGGAAGAGGATGTAGCAAATAATTGTTTTTACTGGATCGGATTCGAAGGATTGTATCTTCCTGAAAGTGATAGTTTTGCTTCCATTATCTAGTATACATAAAAAAGGCGCCATATGTTTTGATACGTTTTTAAAAAAAATTAAAAATAAGAAATTTTGCGTATGTATAAACTGGGCTACTTATAAGATTTCTCAACTCAGCCAGCCAGTCGCTCCGCTGAAACATAACACTATCAACAAAAACCAACCGACTTGTTTTTTGCCTGCTAACCTTACTATTCAAATAAATTTTTAATCGATATTGGGTAAAGTCCCCTTGACCTTGGCCATGTCTATACCTCAAATTTGAGAGGATTTTTTTTCAGCCGTGGGAAAATACTGGAGCCCAGTTTTTTGCGCCGCGGCGCAAAGGTGTTCGCCACGGTAGCCTATTCTCCAAGGAATTTTCTTACTGAATTCACACTTCAAGGATCTAAATGTTTGTATTGTGAATGATTAGTAAGGATACATCTCTAATTAAGTATGATTATTCAATGAGCGGAGACAAATAGGTTCGAAAGAGGAAGGCCAATAGCATTAATAGTTATTGAAAACAAATATCAACAATGAAGACCTTGAATATCGATTTTATGCCCACAAGAAATGAAACGTGTTCGCGTAGCCCGAAGTTTTTTGCTTCCAAAGGTTCTGTTCTAATCTAAGCTTTATAACCCATTTTGTTGTAATGCAGGTGTATTAGTAATATAAAATAAGAATAATTGTATTTATTTCTTTCATTTAATATATTGCATAATACTGAAATAAAAAACGTTGGCCGCGCTTGAGTGGATTTTAAGTATTTTACATAAAACAACAAGTAGTGCAGATTTGTGTCTCTAGATTTTGTTACATTTTCCTTAAATGTCGATGCAGTCATTTGTTACATGCAATTATCATTAGAAAAAAAAATTCTGTACAAAATTGGAACGTCCAACGAGGTTTTACAGTAATGATGATGCGACTAATAAAACGCTAGGGATGAAGAACTACGTAAATACTCATTATAGTCCAATAAATCCGTCGAGAACATCGCGTTTTTAGAATTCAATATGCTATTATTAAAACAAATGACGAACATGCGTCCTTTTCAAAATGGCGGCCAAAGTTGGCGAAAAACAGTTTTTTTTACGTTAAAAAAACTTGGCTTTGTACAAAAAAAAAATTGTGTAACTTTTTAATACGGATCGAGCTAAAGACTTACGTTTTTACAGATTTGAAAAATATTTCTAAAAAAAAATGCGTTTTTTTCAATGTAAAATAGCTCATACAGGTCGTCGTACTATTTTATACCGGACCAGTCCGAAAAATTTCTTTAACAGTTGCGCTAACGATCTCTGATATGCGAAAAGCCGATTTTTTTTTACCCCAAAAAACCTTTAATATCTTTGAGATTAATAATAATAATAATATCTTTATTGTCCATTCGACCAGTATAAACACAAAGGTATCGGACTCGTCAAGAAACATACAAACTCATTTTGGTAAAAACCTAAATTAAGTGCTTACATTCGTTCAACACAAATTAAATCATGAAAAAAAAAACATTGCAACATTTGACTTAATCATTTAACTCACAAAAGCACAAACATTTATTCATTTGTTACTTAAACTAAGATTTCAGGTACACTAAAACACAAATTCTAAAAATTCTCCCACATTATAAAAAACATGTTCCAATAGTAAAGTACGTAGCTTACTTTTAAATTTAACTCTACCGTTAATCTGTTTTAAGCGGTCAGGAAGCTTATTGTACAGTTTTATTCCTATATAATAGGGACTCTTTTCATAGAGTGATAATGAGTGAGCAGGTGTCAGTAAAGTATTCTGACTTTTAGTGTCATAATGATGGTTATAATTATTTCTCAGAAATTTATCGGGATTAGATTTAACAATCATAACAATTTCCATTATAGATAAACAAGCGAGCGGTAATATTTTTAGTTCTCTAAAATATCTTCTGCATGATGTTCGCCTGTTTACTTCCACTATATTCCGTACTGCTTTTTTCTGCATCCTAAAAACTCTATCAGAATAATGTGAACCGCCCCAAAATATTATTCCGTAAACAATCCTCGAATAGAATTTTGCATAATAATACGATAGTCAATATATTTCTATTTGTGACAATTCGCAGTCTGTACAGCGCAAAGCATGCAGGAGACAATTTTTTACATAAATCGTTAATATGACATTCCCAATTAAGCGCATTATCAATATGCACACCTAAGAATTTGGTTGATTTGACCTGTTGTAGAGATTGGCCATTTATTCGAAGTAAAAAACTTTCCTTATAATTGAGGCTCCCAGGGGTAAAATTAATGAATACCGTTTTACTTTCATTTAGTAATAATTTGTCACTGTTAAATTTGGAGATGAAGGTATTAATTTTTTCTTGACTATTTTGTACTAAACCTAAGTGGTTATTTCTTGTAATCAATAGGGAATTGTCATCAGCAAACATAATTAAACAGCATTCGCTAACAATGTTAGGTAAGTCGTTAATAAATGGTACAAAAAGCAGTGGCCTCAGAACTGATCCTTGGGGGATTTTAAATTATATTGGAATGCCATTATTGCCAATCGATCACTGGCATTTTTCTACAAATTTACAAATAACAATTTTGCTCTCCGACCTTCTGGAGCTGAGATAACTTTCTTTTTTAAATAGTGTGGCGCAATTTTTTAATATAAAGGACTGAAATTTGCAGGGGTTATTGTTAACTGTTTTTCGCCAACTTTGGCCGCCATTTTGAAAAGAACGCATGTTCGTCATTTGTTTCAAAAATAGTACATTGAATTCTACGGAAAATTTCCGATTTTTTACATACCTTGGTTTGCTGTTAATAATTTTTGTAGGTAAAAACCCTCAGTTACTGAACTAATTCTCATATTGACATTCGTTTGGATGCACTGCCAATTTTAACAAACCTCCAGAGCACGAAAGTGCTGCCCTAATATAACAATTTTTTCCAGGTTGGCATTCTGGAAAAGTATGGTGGATCAAAGATGAAAATAGGTAATTAAAATACTGTCATCTTCATTTAAGCCTTAAAATATCCTAAAACACATTTATTTGCTTTTCCTGAAAAAAATTAGTTATATCGGTTCCAGTAAATGCATGGAATCCAAGAGTAGCTTTTGTAATAACCTTCTTCTTGTTTTTCCACGTCCTGCTAATATACCGGGTGTTAGAAAAGTATGGGAACGGTGGAAAATCTCGAACAGTTTGCGTCAAATCGAAAAATAAAAAAATATGTGTCGAAAATTTTTCAATAAACTATCTACTGATACCAAATTGACCTCCCCACCCACCACTCTGTGGGTGGGGCGAGGGGCAACTTTAAAATTTCAAATGGAAACCCCTATTTTTTATTGCGGAATCGGATTCTACGGCAAAAAATGCGTAAATTTTATTCCAGACATTTTTTCGATTCTTGCATGGTGTCGCTGTAATCGCAAAAATGAAAAGAAAACATTACTATTTCAAGAGTAGCGTCTTGTGCCCATAAAAAAACGTCCAATTCAAAAACTGAAAAACACGTATTTTTTATTTTTACGAAATCTATCCAATGACGTTGGATTCGACTCTCCCACCCCTAACCCAGTGGGTGGAGCGGGGGGAAACTTTGAAATTTGTAATGGAAATCCCTATTTTTATAGCAGATTCGGATTCTACAGCCAACAATACGTGAATTTTATATCGGGCATTTTTTACGATTCTCGCAAGGTGTCGCTGCAATCGCACAAAATTGAAATAAACCTTAAGCGTCCATAAGTTTGTAAATATTTACAAACTCTAGCTACTAGTGTTGACAAAAAAATATTCAGTTTAAAAAACAATATCTGTGATATCTTAGTTTTTATGAATGTTTTTTTAAAGTGTTCTTAATAACAGTATTTGTTTTGTGAAATTTCTACGAGAACGTTCAGTTCCTTCCAACTTTTGTAGAGGCAGGAGCGCACTTTTGTACGGAAAAAGTTATTTCATTTTTCATTAGTTCTCGTGTTTTTTTCTGCATAATGGCTACTTTAACAGAGGAAGAGAGAGTTTCTCTTTTAATGATGCGAGGGTGGGGCGATAAAGAAAGGTCCTATGATGAAGTTGTGATTTTATTCAACGAAATTTTCCATGTAGGTCAAGTGGGAATTTCGAAATCTACTGTGTCCCGTACCATCAAATGATTCCTAGACACAAGGACAAATAAAAATCGCCCAAAATCTGGAAGACCAAAATCTGAAACATCGGAAGCTCGACAAATGGAAGTGGCCCAGGCATTTGTTGAAAATCGAAGGTTATCAATCAGAAAAGCCACTCAACAGCTTGATATGAGTGCATTTTCAGTTCATAAGAATTTGAAACTTTTGAAATTTCATCCTTACAAAATTCACCTTCACCAAGAGTTAAATGAAGATGATTTTGATCGGCGACTTGAATTTAGTGAATTAATGATGGAAACAAGTAACCTAAAATCCAAATTTTTGTCATCTCTACTGTCTTCTCAGATGAAGCAACTTTCGAACTTAGTGAAAAAGTTAATCGCCATAATTTCAGATATTGGAGTGACGAAAACCCTCATTGGATGCTTGAAACACACACGCAGTATCCACAAAAATTAAATGTTTGGGCAGGAGTTTTCAGGGATCGAATCATAGAACCGTTTTTCATAGATGGAAATTTGAATGGAGAAAAATACCTGGAAATGTTGACAAATCAAATAGTTCCCGCAATACAAGAGATTGCTGGTGATGAGTTCGATAATGTTTGGTTCCAACAAGATGGGGCTCCTCCACACTATCGGGATATTGTTAGGGACTATTTGAATGGTACTTTCGAAAATCGATGGATAGGTCGAAGAGGAACTACTGAATGGCCGGCAAGATCTCCCGACGTCGCGCCACTTGATTATTTTGTTTGGGGCTACGTGAAGGGTAAGGTTTATTTCACTAAACCTCGTGATTTGGAAGAGCTGAGGCAACGTATAATAAAAATTTTTGCAGAAATACCACCTCAAATGATAAGAAGTGCTATTGAAAATTTTCACGTTCGTCTAGGACAGTGCCAAGAAGTCAAGGGCACCATTTTGAACACCTGCTATAATCTTGAAATTGAAACCTGCTAGTGTGGTAGTTAAGCTGTAAACTAATTGTCTTAACTGGCCGAAATCCTCACCTTGCCTTAAAGGGCTGAGTTACCTCCTTGCCTTCACTGGCTGGGATCAAGAACTTCTCTGAAGTGGCTGAATTAAGAGGTAAAACCACTGTTGGTTTTTTTTTAATCGAGTCTTTTATTGCCCTGTAAATAATGTAAATTGAAAATTACTAGCTGCGAATAAATTTACAGAATGTTAATAGTTGTTGTAACTTCCGCACGACCGTGTAAAATCACTGTTCTCAAAACAGCCCGGGAAATCATTTACTCTGAGATCAGTAGTTTTACTTTTCGTATTTTTTTAAGTATGCGTTCAAAACTTTCATGTTTCCACTCACTTTTTTGCGATTGCAGCGACACCTTGCGAGAATCGAAAAAAATGCCCGATATAAAATTCACGTATTTTTGGCCGTAGAATCCGAATCTGTTATAAAAAATAGCGGATTTTCATTGCAAATTTCAAAGTTGCCCCCGCCCCACCCACTGGGTTAGGGATGGGAGAGTCGAATCCAATGTCATTGGATAGATTTCGTAAAAATAACAAATACGTGTTTTTCAGTTTTTGAATTGGACGTCTTTTTATGGGCACAAGACGCTACTCTTGAAACAGTAATGTTTTCTTTTTATTTTTTGCGATTACAGCGACACCATGCAAGAATCGAAAAAAATGTCCGGAATAAAATTTACGTATTTTTGCCGTAGAATCCGATTCCGCAATAAAAAATAGGGGTTTCCATTTGAAATTTTTAAGTTGCCCCTCGCCCCACCCACAGGGTGGTAGGTGAGGAGGTCATTTTGTATCAGTAGATAGTTTTTGAAACATTTTTGACAGGTATTTTTTTTATTTTTCGATTTGATGCAAACTGTTTGAGATTTTCCACCGTTCCCATACTTTTCTAACACCCGGTATTTGTTTCTTGAGGTAACACTTTATAATAATTTAATAAAGTAATAAGAACATCTGTATCGGAACTGTCTACAGTTAAACTGATGCTGTTGTCGTATTTTGTTCCAATAATTAATTATTGTATGATGCACAAGTAACTGATCAGCTTCCTGATGGTTATTTTCTGCTACAATTTCAGGGGAAATATCAAAAGACTTCGAATGTTTCATTTTCATATAAAACGACTACATTTTAAGTATTTTTGTTTGAATTGAAACCATCTTCCATAATTTTTTTACCAAGATATTTTGTTAACTCATCTTTTGTTCTATACTCGATAAAAAATCTTTGAGACTTACGTTTTCGATCAATGTATTATCAGTTATTCTGTAATATGTGTTTTTTCCTCTACATCTTTTTCTCTCATTTATTTTTTTAATGAGTTTTCTTTATAAACATCGAACACAATATAAATATTGTTATAAGCAGAATAATCATTTTCTACTTTTATTGAAAACGCTTGTGCAAAGTCTCTACAAAATTATATTTCATGTGCTTTGTGGATTGAACCAGTGCTATGCCATCAATGAAAATAAAAATTTTCTTTCTGTAATCAACGGGGTTTTCAATGCTAGATTCAGGATCTTTAAATCGTTAAGCCTTTTCTTCTAATTTCGATACTATTTTTGATTTGTCAGTTGCTAACAACGACCTCCCATCGGCAGCAAACAAAGATCGTGGTATAGTTATTATTATTATTTACGTTTTTGTTTAAATATATGGTCGATAAAACTACATTATGCATAACGACTGTAATAGATAATAATTCATCTATTAGAAGTAATTTGTTTTGAAAAATTTAGAACTGTCCCTATTAAATATATCCATAACCGCTACTGCACCGTCAGATTACTTCGTTTTGGAAAACGACGCGCGCAAAGTTTTTGACGTTTAAAACAATTATTATTTAAAGTAAATGCAAAAGTGGGGACTTATTTGCAATCAGCATTAAATTCTTTATATTTGAAGAGTTTTTCATGTACTACAATGGATTTTCCGCTAAAAATAAATAACTTAATAAATTAATTCTGATATTTTAATTTATCTAAGAAATTTACAAAATATTATGACTTTATATGACAGTACTATTTTTTTTTTATAACAGGTGTACTCAAAGTAAGTACTTGCTTTTTTGTTTTTTAAAATCCGTTAAGAAATAACGGAGATAGGATTTGTTTAAAAAAAGTCGTGCGCCGCCATCTTCGATCCGCCATATTTTGTTTTGCAACAATTTTCCAGAATGCCAACAATGTTGAAAAATTTGTTATATTAGGACAGTACTTTCGTGTTCTGGAGGCTTTTTAAAACTGGCAGAGCATCCAAGCGACACGGGATTTTTGGCTATATGAGATAGACTACTAAGTAAACTTGTAATATAATTCCCTGTAAAATTGTAAACATTTTCGACCAATGTCAGACAATGAACTGCCCTTTTATATGTGATTAGTTGTTAACATAGACTTTTTTTACGTAAGAACAAAATTTGCGGCATCAAGAACCGATGAAATAGATTCTAATATAACAAATAATAATTTTCACCAAAAGAAAACATTATTTTGAGATAAAGTAAACAAAGCCCCCTTGATTACAACTAAAAATTGACTGAACTCCTGACTGATGAAATATTTTAGATTGTAATATTTTACTTTAATCATTTTTATATTGAAAGTAAACATTTCTTAATTAATAATTTATATTCCAAGAAAATGACTAATCCAGAAAAATATTATTCAGTAAATATATTGAAATTAGCTTTTTAAAGGTATCCTTGAAAAAATGTAATGTACGTTAATTATGAAAGTGTTTACATTTAGGTCATACCCTATTTTTCAAGGTAATTAATGATTCTTTAGTTTGCAACGTTCAGTAATTTTAATCAGTAAATATTCCTAGAAAATTCATTATTGATTTCATGTATTTTTCTAATGGACAACAACAAACTCAGTTACAATTTTTCTCACTTTTCAGGCGTGTCGGCAACTATTAACAGGTATATTGTGATGGTTTGTTCACATCTATCTTTTTTGGATTTCTGAACCACATATATCTTTTGCAAACTATCACAAAATTTACAAAAATTTAAAAAATAACCAGTATATGTGAAAAATAACCCCTACGCCTGTGACGTTTATGTCAAAACAACAGTCGGGGCTATTTTTTACCAACCAATATAAAGAAAGATTTTTTTTTTACAATTTCTAACTTTTCACTGATCAAATGTATTTTGAGACAATAAAAGCATGCTAAAGTATGATCAGAAATAGACCAACAGTTTGTACAAATACTAATGCCAGGTATATAAGTGCCAGGTAATTTTTAACTTTTTGAAAGTTAGTCTACAAGAAACTCGGTAAAAAACGCAATTGTATAAAAAAGTTTTCTGGGTGGTGCACACATTTTTGACGGACACTGTATATTTCAGTTAAGGAGTATTTAAATTGCAATTTCACATTTTATTTAATTTCGCAATGTTTAACGTTCATTAGGAGATTATTATTATAGAATAATGCAGGTTTTAGTTTCATAAAGTAGATAAACAAGTAAACTATAATTTCAGATTGAATTTATTTTACTTAAGTATAATATACATAATAAACATATAATTTTTAACACAATTTGAATTGCAAGTAAATCATATTTTCACAGTATTTGCATTCATTAGGATATAAATAAATATGGTAATTATTAGAGCGACATTTCTCTACGCTAGTGATGATTTTAGTGGTAAGTTAAAACAATTAATCAAATTAAACTGATTTTATTTTACTAAAGTACAATAATTGTGTATTTGTAAGTATATACATTTTTTCACATTACTGAGGTTATATATCGATTTTTAGGAAAATATTCAAATTATATAAAATGTAAATAATAATTTTAGATAAGAAAATGATAATAGTTATGAACATTTTAGAGAGCTATGATAAGGGTGGCTGTGTAACTCATGGAGACATAGACACGTGTAGAACTAAACTTGAGAATAGTATAATTGTTTTAGCAAATTTAACCGAAGCTTGAGGAAAAATTTTAATGAATTTGATGCGATGGAAAATTTTCTTCATTTTAACCAAAAATATATTAAACAAAAACACGAAAAAATAGATAAATTTAAATATATTTGATGAAATTTGCTTATATCTAACATGTAGGAAAAGAACACGCAACATATGTTATAGGAAAGTTCGAACCACGACCACTTGTTTCCAGTTCAATTGAAATTAGTTCGAACAATACCAACATACAACTTTTTTTAAGCTAGTTATAGTACGCTTATTAGACGAAGTAGATAAATATAATAGGCGTATTACGAAGCAACGACCAACTTATTATTAAGTTTACAGGTTGCATATACAGGGTGTCTCACCGGGAACTGAATCGATCGATATAGAGAAAAGTACACATCAGAAAATTTTGAAAATTTAGATAATTACTAATGTCGGTGTGGCCAATCCAACTAAAATAATTACAAGCAGCTAGCACTTCCGCTTATTCCGGAAGTCGATACCAACTTGCTTATTTCAAATGGAACACCCTATATATTTTAGAGTTTTCGAAAAGAGCATAAAACTCTGAGTCGAAAATATGTAGCATATTCTATACCTAAACCTAGCCGTTTCAGAGATATTTGACATTTTATAGAAAATTTGACAGGTGCAACGGTTTGTAAGAACCGTTACAACTTTTTTCGTGTAAAAGATCCTCATTTGATTCTTGTCACGTAAAATAACATAAGGAGAACTACGTTCTACAACTGAAATAAATTCAATAATATCATACCAAGTGTTCCGTTTTTCGCGTTACATTTTGTCAACTTCAAACCGCGAAAACTTGTTTAGGTCAATAGGAACGCCCTGTATTTTTTACGTCAAGTTGTGTGTAAAATTGAATTTCCATTTTTCTCATATTAGCATTGTGGGGGTTAAAGTTACAAGTTTTTGGAATATTTGCGATTTTATTAGAAATTCATGAATTGTTGTAATCATTTCATGAAAATAGCCATGATTAGAAACAATCAGTCATTATCTTATGTCAAAAAATGCCAGCACGTTTAAATTACACCCACGAAGACTTTTTAAATTTGTTTATTATTTATGGAGAATGTGATAGAGTAATATCAAGAACTTGCAGCACATTTGCTACTCGACATCCAGAAAAACGGAAACCGTCACCGAACACTGTAAAATGCATACTGGAAAATTTTAAAAATTATGGCTCTGTTAAGGCAAACATGCAAAGAAGAAAGCCTATTGTTGATGACGAAAACATTGAAATAGTCATTCTGGGATATTTTCATGCATTTCCAAGGATGTCATTAAGACAAGCTGCTCTGGAATCGGGACTATGCAAGGATTCAATTAACAGAATCTTATTAAAACATAAGTTTCACCTGTTTTCATTCCATATGGTTCAAGGATTAAAAGAAACAGATTTCCTAAGAAGACGGTAAATTAAATTTTCTCTTCTGCCAATATGTATAGGTAAATTTTTGTTTTTTTTTTAGGTGAAAGATATCTGAATATCTTACAAAAGTTGAATAATAACTATTTAGAAAATTTTCTTCTCGCCGAACATAGAAACATTCTTTATCAGCACGACGGTGCTCCCCCACATAACGCATATTTAATTAATGATTATTTACAAGAAACTTTTTATGATCAATGGATTGCCAATAATGGACCTTTTTTAGGGCCTCCTCGCTCGCCCGATTTTTCAGTTCTGGATTATTTCATTTGGGGAACTATTAAAAATAAAGTTTATGAGAGTCCATTAACAACCATTGAAGATTGTATGCAAAGAGTAAGAAATGCATTTCAAAACATATCACAGGATTCAATTAGAAGAGCTACCCATGAGGAACTAATCCGAAGATGCGAAAAATGTGTCGAGGTTCGAGGGCGGCATTTTGAGCAATTGTTAAATTAAAATGAAATCATATCTTAAATTGATCTTATCTCTGCTATTTTAGTTTATGCCATATCTTCAATTCGATTAATACGCATGTTACAGTGTTAGTGTTATTTTGCGTGTTTATGGATATCGAGTAGCAAATATGCTGCAAGTTCTTGATATTACTTTTTCACATGCTCCATAAATAATAAACAAATTTAAAAAGTTTTTGTTGGTATAATTTAAGCGTGCTGGCATTTTTTGACATAAGATAATGACTGATTGTTTCTAATCATGGCTATTTTGATGAAATGATTACAACAATTCATGAATTTCTAATAAAATCGCAAATATTTCAAAAAGTTGTAACTTTAACCCCCACAATGCTAATATCAGAAAAAAGGAAATTCAATTTTACACAACTTGATGTAAAAAAATACAGGGTGTTCCTATTGACCTAAACAAGTTTTCGCGGTTTGAAGTTGACAAAATGTAACGCGAAAAACGGAACACTTGGTATGGTATTATTGAATTTATTTCAGTTGTAGAACGTAGTTCTTCTTGTGTTTTTTTTACGTGACAAGAAGCAAATGAGGATCTTTTACACGAAGAAAGTTATAACGGTTCTTGCAAACCGTTGCACCTGTCAAACGTTGTATTGTTATGATTCGTTGAAACTGTCAAATAAATGTCATTTTAGGATATGCGGTTACAAAAAAAAAATATACAACCAAGTCTAGATTTAGTCTTTACACGCAATCCCTAATTTGTTTACATAAATATTTACCGGAAAATTGTACATGTAAATGTATTCTCTTTCTGATGTAAATAAATTATTATTATTATTTAACCAAATTATGCCAATGTTATCAAATTTACGTCTTGCTTTGCAGTGTGTAACATTCTACGTGCAAACATGCGATTAGGCATGCGATATCCACCCACAATCAACAACAATTTATTTTGTTCCGTGCACAGCATTCGCTTTTTCTTCCACAAATTTGGTACCTTGCCGGTCTGTCAAGATCATGAACGTTCGATGATATAAGGCGGCGTTCTCACTTCTTAAAGAAGTGGTCCATTAAATATGGAGGAGAGAGAAGTGTATTTAATAGATTGTACCACGTGGTGGGCGATCATTTAACTTATTGTGCGTCCACGACGTTCTCGCGAGTTTACAAGCGGCTAATTCAATGTTTGTTTATTGATTAGACGATCTGTTTGTAGCATGTAGTGACTTATTCATCAATATATGTGTTACCTTTATGTGAATATTTGAAGAGATTTAGTGAGTACATGCTTATATATTTTACTAGATATTTTCTACTGAATATTTCGAATCAACTTCAGCGATCAGAAAGTTTAAATATTAAATGTAGACTGTATACCGATTGTACGACAAGAGGGGCATAGGTATTTGATAACAACACATGTCTTTTAAATCAATATTTCTATTTCGATATGACAATCTGATTAGTTAACATAGTAATATTTTACAGATGAAAAGAAATCCTGAATGTGTTTTTCTTACAAGTTTCCTGAACTGGATTTTCCATAAAATAAATTTATGTCTAAAATTACAAGAATAGACATGTACTAGATTACTCAAGTGGCACACATTGCTTTTTAAAAACTATATAAATATCTACTCCACCTTTTTACAAAGCTTAATACTTTATAATTAAGAGTTAACAACAGCAACAACAAAGTATTATACTTATATACCCAAAATGGCCACAGTTATACAGGCTCAGTAAACTTGTAAAAGGTACATAGTAACATTATGACAACCTTTTTGTTTCGTCTTACCAGCTGTTATAAATCATGTTATATGTCTGTTAAGAAGCTATTATACAGGGTTACTGGTAATTCGATACATTCCTTTGGAGATGTGATGGGGCATGATCTAAGAAGTAAATTTAGCCCTAACATATATTATGCAAAACTCAATAGTTTTTGAGATATTTAAAAATTGTTTTTCTCAAAAAGTAGATCTTAATGTCCTAAAAGTTAATTTTCGAAAAATCTATTTGACATTTTTAAATTTTTTTTTACTGGATTACTTGTCCAATATTATAGATATCCGTTTGGAATGAAAAATATCCGGAAACATTTCGATCATGTGAACATTTAAAATAAAAACTTTAAAATTTTTTTTTTAAATCAGCTATGAAATTTACCTATTAGGTTTTGTCAAAAAAATATTAACGTATATACACGCGTATAAATTATTATAAAAACTGCTTTATTTCAATAGCTATCTAACAAGGTACAAATGTTCAATGTACCCTTAATAGTTCTAAGAAAATACTAGTAAAAATAACATAAGTAGTACGAATTTTATTTTTAGAACAGTAAAAAACATTTTAAAAGTAGAGTTTAATTCTTCATTAATTTCAAAGTTGTACTTTATTTTTTATATGTCTTGCTCAAAATGGGAGCCCCTATTCCGTATACAGACACGGCAGCGTCTTCTTATTTCCGTCCTTGTTACTCTGGTTGTCAGATTATGCCTTATGTGTTGGGCAGCATCGACTATCCTTTGTCTAAGGTTTTCTATAGTATTGACTGGTATGGCATAGACCATCTCCTTCATATGACCCCATACGTAATAATCAAGGGATGTTAAGTCAGGGGTTCGCGCTGGCCAAGGTATTGGGCCCGCTCTTCCAATCCAACGGTTAGGGAAACGTTGATCAAGTAACTGTCGTACTGTCAGCCGATAATGTGCTGGACAACCGTCGTTCTGAAACATCATTCGCTGACTGATCTTCTAAAATCACCGCCAGATCATTTCTTAAAAATTGTTCATAGATTCCCCGTTTAAATTTTGAGGAAGAAAGTGTGGCCCTATTAAATAGTGGCCAATGACTCCCATCCACACATTAATAGAAAACTTCATTTGGAAACTAGTTTCACGTGTTAACTTGGGATTTTCCTCTGCCCAATAATGTAGGTTGTGAAAATTTGTTATACCCTCGCGATTAAATTTCGACTCGTCCGTCCATAAAATACTTGTTAAAAAATTTGCACTTTCTGCATCTGAATTTAACATAAAGCGGCAGAATTCCACTCTCCTTCCAGGATCACCTTCCTCCAAGCCTTGGACATGGGTATAGTGGTAAGGATGACATCCAACACTACGTATCGTAGACCAAACTTTCCATTGTGACGCTCCGGTTAGTCTTGCGACTTTATTAGTTGAAATAGTTGGTTCTTCCTCAAAATACCTCAATATTTCTTCCTCATCATCTGGTTCGTAAACGGGAGGAGCACCATCGTCACTTCATCTACATTTCACGGAGCCAGTTTCAGCGATATTTCGCTATGCCGTACTGAATACACGTGCATTTGGTAAGCGGCGGTTAGGGTACCAAAGACCATATTCTCGGCGAGCTTCAGCAGCGTTGCCGCCACAGTATCCATAGATAAACAAGATATCAGCGTATTCTGCGTTGGCATACGCGGCCATGGCACAGAAAATACAATAACAACAACTAATAACAACAACTACGAGCAAAATCAAAATCTTCGATAACTAATTTAACAAGACCAACAAACTTAAGGAACACAGAGATAAGAATGTCAATTAATGACATATATGCACAAACGTCAAAGTCAAGGACTGACTGACTTAAATGAAAATGAACGATTAGTCGTTTAATAAATTCCGCCACCAGCATTATCTTTACTAATTTTTTATTAGAACTATCAAGGGTACATTAAACATTTCTACCTAGTTATATAGCTGTCGAAATAAGGAAGTTTTTATAATAATTTGTAGGCGTGCTACATTAATATTTTTTTGAAAAAACCTAATAGGTAAATTTCATAACTGATTTAAAAAAAAAAATTTTACAAGTTTTTATTTTAAATGTTCACGTGATCGAAATGTTTCCGGATATTTTTCATTCCAAACGGATATCTATATTATTGGACAAGTAATCCAGTAAAAAAAAAAATTAAAAATGTCAAGTAGATTTTTCGGAAATTAACTTTAAAGACATTAAGATCTACTTTTATGAGAAAAACAAAAAAATTGAAATATCTCAAAAACTACTGAGTTTTGCATAATGTATGTTAGGGCTAGATTTACTCCTTAGCTCATGCCAAATCACATCTCCAAAGAAATGTATCGAATTACCAGTAACCCTGTATAATTGCTGCAAGTAAGTTTTTATACAGTAAAAATTCCAGCATCGATATTCAGTGTCTCTAACAGCTTCAATGTAATAACTTTGTTATAGTAAATTATTAGGAAGCTGAATGAATAGCGCCTGCGAATTAGTGTGTATGTTATCGTTCGTAAAAAAAACAGTAAGTAAAAAAACAGGAGGACTGGTTCAATGATAATGAAGCTTTTATACAAGAACTTCTTGACCGCAAACATATTGCCTTCCAAAACGCTATCAACCACCCCAACGACTCATCAAAAGCAGAAGCTTTTACCCAATCTAAGTATGAAACACAACGCGAAATCAGAACAATAAAGAACGAGTGGTGGGCAAGCAAGGCCAGAGAAATTCAAAGGTACGCCGATTTACACGACTACAGGAATTTCTTTCAAGGAGTAAAAGCAGTGTACGGCCCCAGTCGCAAAAATATTAAAGATTTAAATGGAAATCTCCTCAAAGAAGACCAGGAAATAAGAGCCCGATGGAAAGAACACTACTCTAACATTCTTAACCAGCAAAGTCAAGCCGATCACGATATTATAAATCTTATCCTTCAATATGACACCTTCGAGGACTTAGATAAACCACTAACAACGGAAGAGATCTTAACCGCCATTGGGCAGCTAAAAAATAACAAATCTCCCGGCGCCGACTCACTCCCAGCTGAGATCTTTAAAGCTGTGTCGTCAGAGCTCATACCCTACCTCAAAAAACTGTTTGATGTCGTGTGGGAAAGTGGTCAAGCTCCGCAAGAGTTTCGTGATACACTTTTAATCAACCTCTTCAAAAAAAAAGGGAGTGCTGCGGACTGTGGAAATTACAGGGGTATGGCTCTCCTGGCTGTTGGAGGGAAGATACTCACTAAAGCGATGGCAAATAGGCTAACACCTGTTATGGAAAAGTTACTTCCTGAAACACAGAGTGGCTTTAGACCAAACCGCGGCACATCGGATTTAATCTTCACACTTAAACAGCTTCAAAAAAAAGCACTCGAACATCAAGGAGAAATTCACATGGCCTTCATTGATTTAACCAAGGCGTTTGACTCGGTGGACAGGGAAGTGCTCTGGAAAATTATGTTCCGCTTAGGTATCCCTAGAAAATTTGTGGAAGTATGTCGCAGTCTACATACAAACAACAACGCCCAGGTTATGTATAATAATGAGGCAACCGAACCTTTCCAAACCCTCACTGGAGTTAGGCAGGGATGTGTCCTGGCACCCCTACTCTTTAATTTATTTACCACTGCTCTAACAATTATTGTTCACAACAAACTGACAGTCAGAGGAATAGGTCTCAGATACCGTTTTGATGGCGGTCTCTTTATCATAGGGCGTTTTAGAGCTTTCACGAAGACACGCACACGATTCATTTGTGATCTCCAGTATGCGGATGACTGTGCACTTTTAGCCTCTACGCCGCAAGAGCTTCAAGAACTTTTAGATGTGTATGCCCAGAGCTATGATTCCTTAGGACTTAAAATCAACATTGGAAAGACTAAGATTATGTCAACTCCTCATCAAGTGAACCAAATAGACATTACACTTAACGGAAATTCTCTTGAAGTTGTGGATCAGTTCAATTACTTAGGCAACGTTGTTAATGACAAAGCAAACATGGACAGCGAGATTCGCAATAGAATTAACGCTGCATCTAGAGCACTCTGGGGACTTAGAGAGAGAGTATTTGACAACCACGACCTTGCTTTGTCAACGAAAATGGCTGTCTACAGAGCAGTTGTCATTTCAACACTGCTATATGGATGTGAAAGCTGGGTCACTTACCGTCGTCATGTGAAAGAATTAGAACGTTTTCAGCAAAGACACCTCAGAAGTATGATGAAAATCCGTTGGTTCCATCACATATCAAACGTGGAAGTGCTCAGGAGAGCGAACAGCCTTCCAATTGAGGTGCTTATTTCAAGAGCACGTCTAAGATGGGCAGGTCACGTTCATCGTATGCATGATAACCGCCTTCCTAAATGTACACTTTATGGTCAATTGCTAAGCGGTAGAAGAAGGTGTGGCGGTCAACGAAAGAGGTTCAAAGACGCTTTCCATGAAAATCTAAAATCCTGCGGTATTGCAGACGAGCAATGGGAACAACTTGCAGCGGACAGAACCGAATGGCGAGGGGTTGTGGCCAGCTATCATGGAAATGTTGCTGCAAGAAGGCCGAATCCAAGACCTAACCAGGTCTATGTTTGTCCTGACTGCGGCCGACATGTGCTCTCCCGAATTGGCCTCTATAGCCATAGTCGTGTGCACCGTAGATGAAAGGGAATTACAATAGACTACACCTTTTACTTTTTTTTTATTGTACACAATTTATCGACTGTAACATTTTTATACTCGGACTCGAGTAACGGCTAATAATAATATCGTTCGTAGAAAACTAAATTGATGCGAAGAAAATTTTTCTGTTAAAATCTCGAAGTAAATAGACGCGCCTCCAAAATTTCTTGAATTTGATAATATTGAAAATTATTTAAAAAAACACATTTTTTAACTTTTTCTATAGAATTGTTTTAAAATGATGAGCCACGTATTCTGAACACCCCGTAAGTGATTGCTGTAAATATTTTGCAAAGTTTTTCTTTTCAAATGACAAAAAGATAATTATAGGTACCTCAAACCGGTAACAATGGCCGCCTTGTCATATTTAGCTTGAGAAAATACAATATGGTTCCCTATAAGTATCCAAAGAATGTCACTACAGAAGCAGTTATAAATTCTTAAAGGAGCACTTTGGCTATGTAGAAGTAGTAGAAGAAGACGAAATCCTCTGGCAGATGCATTTTCTTTGAGAAAAATCCACATCTTGTGTAATAATTGAATTCATGATAACATCATTGTGATTTTGAGGTATATGATATTATCACTTTTGTTTAAATTTTTCATTGATTTTGGTAGATTTTTGTAGCTGGTAATGATAGAATGATTGCATAAAAATTTCTGCTACATAACAAGAAAAATTCGAAAGCAAATCAAATGACATTGAAGGTTATGAAACGAAGTAAGTTTAGCTGTATAAGAGTTCTATAAAGATGGAAGATTGCAACTACATAGCTCCAAAACAGAGTTTCACTTGAATAAATGCTTTATAAAATACTCGTTCTATTATACGTAAAAAGCATTTATGAATAATCTATATTAGGGCTGAAGTAAATGGCATTTAACTAAAATAACTAAATTGCTGTAAAATTTTGCTTTAAAAACTTTTAAAACTCAATGTTATAAAGGCATTATATAGAAATTTTTAAGCTGTAAAAGAGATGAATAAATGTTATATGGAGGTTTATACAACTGTTACAAATATACATGGCGTGTATGTGTATAATAGACCTTGCTAAGGCTCTTATAAATTAAAAAAAAACTGGATAAGATGCTTTAATAAAGAAGTTTTATATTTATGCTGTGAAACCATTTTACCAACAATCTTATTCCGCTGAGTTACTTTATAAGCAGTTTAGTGTTGAATGAAGCTTCAATATAACCAATTCTCTGTACAAGTTGCCATAATGTATTATTTATAAAGCTTTGAGCGTAATGAGAGGACGACATGTGTTACTTGGGTAATGCCTAGCAATTAATAAATTTTAAAAAATTTCCAAAATTTTATTTGTTCCCCCTTCCCCCTACAACCCCCCTGGAGTGACAGTTACCCCTTTAAAATTATTAAATGGAACGAGGGTACTTGTGATAGCTCATTAGAAAGGGTTTTTAATTCTTTATCCAGTCATATAAGATTTTTTGAATTTTGTATATTCATCAAGAAAATTAAAGGACCACGCACATTTCTTAGGTAAAAGTGGTTTCGGTCAAATAAGCTGAAATTCGAATATGTTGTACTTCTTGTTGTTGTGGACAAGAGCCTCAATGGGCGACCTCCGAAAATGGACAGTTTTTGAGCTACACTGTAAAAAGATAGTATGGATGATGGTGTGTATTTACTATGAGATCTGTTTTAACTGCATTGTGGCGGGGATATGGCTCAGTGGCAGAGCGTTCATTTTGTAGGCAGCCTTGCGCAGTCCTGCAGTACCTCATTTTGATGAAGGTTCCCCGTTTTAGATTTGGGTACCTGTGTCAGCAGCAAAATTAGTTCAGTGCAGTGCGACAGCTTCGAGTTTGTGTTTAGTTTTAAGCTTTGTTAAATTTTATTTTTAAAATGTTTTTTAACTATATTGTCCTTTTTAATTTGTTTTTAGCAAAAGGAGTCAGGACTTCTCTCCCCATTTTCTTTTAGCCGAACCGGAGTCACCTCGCCCGGCCATGCAACCAGCCACCGCGAACAGCGCGGTGGTTGCAAGGTCGGTCGCAAGGTAGTCTCCGGGGAAGCAATGTTATGTATTAATTTTAATAAAGTCTGTTTGAAGTTGAAGTTTGAAGCGTTCATCTTGGATGTGAAACGCCCCGGGTTCGATCACTGGTGGCACCAGAATTTCTTTTATATAGCATTTCTGTTTAATTACTATCATTTTTAAAACTGCGTATATGATGTTAAAACCATAATTATTATTAAACTAAAAAATTAAAGAACAGAACACATAATATTTGCAAGTATTGCGGTGCTAGGATATTTAACTCGTGGCTGATGTCTGGCATATCCTAAGAACCACAATACGCTTGCAACATGTGCACATGAACCAAGTGTTCTGGCTCCAGTTTTACAAATGCAGTAATACCCTAAGATCGGTTCATTATCTTCAACTAAATCTTCTTCGGTAGCTTGTTGGATTACATCGTCATCAATATGATATGCTATCCAGATTTGGTATTTGGTTGCATTTCTGAAACGGGAATAAATCCTGATTAGACCTGGTTCATTTCCAAGTTCATCGTGTTCAAATCGGTCTGAATTATCTCTTTGTAGTTTATCTTAAACGTAAGTAGGTGCCAAGTTGACTTGATAAATTCCTGCTGTCAGCTCCTTTCAATAATCTAAATTAAGTCTGGGAAAAAGGGGTATATGATTTTCATTTAAATGAACCCATCTTGCATTTCTAGTGTGAGGGTTGTCTATTTCAACTCTGGATTGAAGAACGTTAGGTGTCTGAGATTTCTCTAGCATTATTTGAGCTAGTTCTGCGTTTGCTACCTCCATAAGTATTGGCTCTCGATATTTATTAAGTATTGCTCCAGCAATCCGATAAAAGTCTCCAATATTAATAGTATGGTGCATAGGAATGATTTTTTCAAAAAAATTAAAAACAGATTTTATGTGACCATTACGTGCCTCTACTATCCACCTCGTTTTGGTAATCAATCTGGAATCATTAGCTTCTTCGGTATTAAGTTGTCGTTCACCACGCTCTAGACGTGATGGCATTTTGTAATTAATACCTATATTTTCAAGAAGTGGGAAAACGTCTGAATAACCATGGTCCACAATAAAAATGTCATCATTATTGAACCATTCTCGAAGCCCATTCGCATCCACTTCAAATTCGTTACGGAGCATTGAGGCGTCATTATTACTCGAATCGGAGTAGTAAGGACCATGAATATCTAATATATATCCATCCGGGGCTACAACGAGGGCTGGCTTTATCAAGTGACGGCCCTTATGGACTGAATATGATTGCCTCAGTGCTCTAAAATTGCTACTTTTCTGAATACAGGCATAAGTTCCATCTATGTATGCAATCACTACATGTAGAACCCGATTAGAGTTATAGATATCATTCGCAAAATCCGTCACATGTCTCTGTATATATTGCTCCCTTGTCATTGAATTCAATCCTGTATTTAAAGGAACAAAACGTACCATCAATGATGGATACTGTGGTAATAACAAGATTTACAGCTTGCCTGCTCGTGTACCTGAAAATGACTTTCAAAAAATCATCAGATAATCCTTAACGAAGTTTGCATAGGAATAATAACAAATCTCTGCTGCTAATATGTCGATGAGTATTTTGGCCAGGTACAGGTAGAGGGTCACAATATGTACACAAATCTTGAAATTGTAGGCGTGTTATTGGGCTTATGAACCGGAACTCTTAAATGAAGATAAATGCGTATAGAATTGTTCTGTAGATATTTGTACAACCTGGCTACCGATGTTAAAAGAAGAACTTAACAAACTAAACATTATCTAAAAGAAAATATCATCAGGTATGTGTAAGTAGAGCTGTGTATTTGACATACACAACAAATAAGAGTTCTTCGAAAAAAAAGCTTTGAAAACGGAAATAGACTACTTTCCGAAACGTCAGCAAAAATACATTATTTCTGTGTTTATTCCGATTTATATTATTTGTTAAAAAATAACCTCTGACTGTTGCTTTGACGTAAACGTCACAGGCGCAGAGGCTTCTTTCAAATAATTCTATTATTTTCTACACTCGGTGATTTGTTTTTGAAGAGGATAATACATGTGGTAGAAAACCCAAATGAAAAGGAAAGAATATAACACCCAGAACTTCTCGAAACATCAGTGTTTTTTTCCTGGCTACACCACATACGAATATTTTAAGATTCTCGCCAATTTATGTGGCTTGCTGCTGTAAAAACTCATTATTATCGAAAAGTTTGACTGGTCTGGATTCTTATTTTACTTGTTTGATTTTTTCTGTTGTATTGTAGAGGAAAACGATAAATGAAAACGGTCACAGACGTAGTGGGGAATAGAGAGGGTAGTGGCTATGCATAACGCATAGCTGTTTGTATCACATCATGTTTTATGTCTTTTATGTCGCGTGCATTAGAATGAGAGAGAAGGTCAGGCTTGTGTTGTTTGCCAACTAGCACGAATGACATGTGAGATATGGTACTTCAGAGGCGGACTTAGTTTACTTTCATATACGGCGGAGTGTACGGGTGTAAGTGCAATTAATACATTAATACATTAGTTTATATTTGTCTTTTTGCTGGTATGTAACTTATTTATTACAAAAATGAGTCGATCGAGTGATTGTGAGTGTGAAAGTGACAGTTATAGCGTTTTCAGTGATAAAGAAAATAAAATTCCAAATGAGTTTCAAGGGAGAAAAAAACGGCATTTAAGCAGTGACGGGAAACAAATTTGTTTAAATGCGTATAATACTCTTTTACAACGACAAACTAATGACTTTAACTTGCGTGACTTAGATATATTAAGGAAAACAGAATCTTTAACCCACGTTCCCTATTCCACATTGTACAAACTAGTGAAAACAGGTGTTACCGAAAGAAAGCAACGTTGCGACGCTGATATATCAAAAATTTTAGATCCATCAATAGCAAAACTTTTAAAAAATGTAATTTATGATGCATATCAGAAAAATGAAATCCCGACTGTTGACGTGGTAGACAGAAAACTAAAGGAAATGGATTGTCCTTTGAAATATACGACAAGAACTTTAAGGAACTGGCTGAAAAAAATTGGATTTAAATTTAAAACAATTAATAAACGCGTGGCGATTATGGAAAGCAGACGAATAGTGGATTGGCGACATTCATATCTAGAGGAGATTAAAAAGTTCAGAAGGGAAAATAGAACAATTTATTACCTAGATGAAACTTGGTATGACACTCACGATACCGTAAAAAAAGGATGGACTGATGGAACTAAAAAATGTCTACCACAGTCATTGCCTCCAAATAAGGGGACTCGATTGGTTATATTACACTGTGGATCAGGTGATGGATGGGTAGATAATGCATTGAAACTATGCGGGAAAAACATGGAAGAGTGTAACGTGGACTATCACAAGAATATGGAGGGAGTAATTTTTGAAAAATGGTTTGAAAATACTCTAATTCCAAAATTAAAGCCAAATAGTGTTATTGTTCTTGACAATGCGAAGTACCATTCAAGAGAATTATATAAAATTCCTAATAAGAGTTCGACTAAATTGGAGTTGCAAATTTTTTTAACGCATCACGACCTATATTATATGGACAGTTATACTAAAGCAGAATTGTTGGAAGTCCTTCATACGAAAACATTTGAGAAGAATTATGTTATAGACAGTATAGCTGAAAGATTTGGCCACAAAGTTTTAAGATTACCACCATATTATTGTATTTTCAACCCAATAGAATTGATTTGGGGAAAATTGAAAAAAAATATCAGAAAAGGAAATACTTTTCCAAAATTCGACAAAAAAGTGATAAGAGTTAATTAAAAACGAAGTGTCCAAAATTACCAAGGAAGATTGGGAAAAGAGAATTGCCAAAGTGATTAGAATTGAGGATGATTATTTGAAACTTTGTGAATTTAATAAAAATGGGGAAAATAAATTCATTATAAATTTAGAAGAGGATAGTTCATCATCTGAAAATGAAGAAGAGGGGGAGAACGCACAGGATTCTGAGGAAGAAGTGATTGTGATGACTTGTGATTGAAGAAGTGGTAGTGATATATATAAGTTTATTATTTGTGTCCGTTTTTGTGTTCAATGATAGTGATCGTGATATCAAGCTTATTATTTATGTCATTTTGTGTGTTCGTAAGTATTTTAATCTATTTTTATTTATTTAAAGAATTCAATTATATTTAATTTTATTTATTTGGAAAATACATATTTTATTTACGAAAATTTACTATTTCGAGTTTTGTTTCTGTTTTTAGAGGTTTATTGTTATTTTTTAATTTATTTTGAGAATACCTATATATTTTTTTACTGTTACTATTTTAAGTTTTTTTTTTGTTTTTAGATGTTTATTGTTATTTTTTTTATTTATTTTGAGGATACCTATATATTTTTTTACTGCTACTATTTTAAATTTTTTTTGTTTTTAGAGGTTTAGTTTTATTTTTTTGTATAATTTTCTTTATCCTGTACTAATATTCTTTACCCATCCTATCATGGCAAGATATGCTCATACCTCCCCGTGGTTCTTGCTAGGTAGTAACAATTTACTCAAATATTAAGTGAACTAGGATACTGTAACTACTGTATAGTCAGTAGTGTAAATTGTTGCCATCTAAACTGAGCCCACACAACAAAAGCCAACGCAATTTTCTTATGAAAGAGTGACTTCCGTTAAATTGGTTGAATTTTTGATATGTTGTGTATCCTATCTCTGTATCAAATGCACCAATGTCTCAGATTTGTTTAATAACACCTAAACTGTATAATTGATTGTCTTATCATATCATATGACGTCATAGCAGGTCATGTCGTGTCACAGAACCTCATAGTGGTCACTTTGAATTTTATTGTGATCTGAGCACCTAGAAGTAAGAGAAAAGAATGTTATTTAAATCATGATGTTCTATGACACGATATTACATGCTATGACGTCATATGACGTGACGACGTTTGAGATTATATGATGTAATATTTCAATAAATAAACCATGACAGTTATGAGGTGTTTTCAAACCACTGTGAGACCCTAGAAGCAAAAAAAGGGTACTGATTTAACCCAGACCCATACACTTCAAATAAACGATAATTCTTACTTTAGCAAGCTTTATCTCAAGACTGTGAAAGTTTGTCAATTTGTGCCAATTGGGACATTTGATCAGAGAGATGGGATACACAACATATCAAAATTTCAACCAATTTAACGCAAGTCACTTTTCCATAAGAAAATTGCGTGGTCCATTAAAAGCGTAAACAGACATACGTACACAATATAGTTAAGTCCGCGCCTGCCTTCTTAGCGTCTCACCTCGCACCCCCCTCTCAATTTCCTCTTTCCCGCACTATACTATCGTTGCTCATGTAATGCACTTTCTTTTTATCTCTCATATTTCATGTAAGGGCCTTAAGGCCCGATGTATGTTTTTCTAAAAAAATTCTATTTGTATTGTAGAATACAAATATAAGAGTAGATTTATATTTATATAATCCTTGCCATACTTCATGTGCTGTACTTGGGCAGTAACCTGTTCGAAAGAGTAAATAAATAAATAAATATTTTTAAGTCATTCGCATGAAGAAGACAGTTCACATCTTAATCAATGGCACTGACGTTTGTAAATATGTTGTCGGTGTAGGATTTGCCAATAGCAGGATAATTCAATGAACTTACGTGCAAGCGAAAACGTGGAGCATTAAAAAAATTGGTACACAGTAACCGCAAGCGCCTTCCGCAAAAAAAAGTTATAACTGTTCAAGTCTCAAAACAAGCTTGTAAAAATACAATTAAACTTTGTCGCGTAGTTCTTTGTAGTTTGTCATGAATTAGTTTTTATTTGAATGCCTAAATACGTCGGCGCGCGGCGCGGCGTCTTGTTATAACTGATTGGCTAATTTGTCTGATATTTTCATGTTTTTTTTTAAATTTTAATCACAGTATCTTGTATTTGTTATGGCGGTTATTTAGAAATATGCAATTTCCCCTTGAAAATTAAAGTAATGAGGGCAATCAGTAACAATACCGTAAACGCATAATTATTTTCTAAAATCATTTTATACTGTTATTAATAAAAACCCTACAATGTTTCAGCTTCTATAACAAATTGCTTTAGTTTGAGAAACAGGATTTTGTCAATACTTAAAAAATTAGATGAAATTCTACTCCTATATTTCCAATTTTATAAAAAGTTTGAATTTTTTAATTACCCTTTAAAATGTCCTTGTATTAATGCAGATATTTACTTTCAAATATGCCTCTTTTTTATTGGCACTTGGTAACAATAAAGATATTGCAAATGTAATAACATCATGTTACAAACGAATTAATATCTATCAGCTACAAGATCGTGCATTATTTGGATGTACTTCTCCTGTATAAAATGTATTATGTCAAGGTCATTGTTCGTAAAATGTAACACTATTACAACCGGCTAAAAATGTTTAAAAAAAAATTGCACAGAAATCCGTTTCATAGTTCAAACAGAAAAAAATGTTTACCTCTGTCTGTTTCTGTCACGATAACTTTTGTTGTTTTGTTAACATCTTATAAGAGGAAAATATACAGTTTATAAACACACCCAATTCTTACAAAAGGATTTATTTATTTATTTATCACTATAAAATATTTAACGCGCAAGCAAGAGGTAGGTACCAGAAATACCTCAACTTAAATCATGCCGAGACTTTCGGTGCAGCGTTTTGCGATTTTTTGAAGGCGTTTGACAGCATAAATCATGAATTACTGTTTGTGCCATGGTGTTAGGAATGAATTTTTAAATTTGATCAAATCGTACCTGTCTCAGCGTACTCAAGTTGTAAAAACCTTCGGCGAGATATTGGATGTAGCAGATATTAACTGTGGTGTGCCACAAGGATCTGTACTAGGTCCCATTTTATTTTTGTTATATAAACAACTTATTGATATTCAAGGCACTTTTACGCTTTTTGCAGATGAGACTACCATTCTGTGGCATAGTAAATATGTTGACAATCTACGAGTTATAAACTCAATATGTAAAGTAAAAAATGGTGTGATTCTAATTCGCTTTTATTCAATATAAGCAAAAACGAATATACTTACTTTCAAATTTACCTATACTGATCTTTTCTTGGATAAGCAACCTGGCAAGATAAACCCCATACTAAATTTTTTGGGTTCCATATTGATGAGAAGCTAAAATTTGATGTACACCTCTCTAATTTAAGTAAAAAGTTGACATCTGGTTGTTATCCAGTGAGAATAACTTCAAATGAACTGAGTTTCAGGGCTGCAAAAACGGCTTATATTTCCCTGATTGAGCCCCATATAAGATACGGAATCCCTTTCTGGAGAACGTGTTATCAACATTTTCTCGACGCTATGTTTGTGTTACAAAAAACCACACTAAGATATTTATGAAAAGCAAAACC
This sequence comes from Leptura quadrifasciata, assembly GCA_963675555.1. Classification (NCBI taxonomy): domain Eukaryota; kingdom Metazoa; phylum Arthropoda; class Insecta; order Coleoptera; family Cerambycidae; genus Leptura; species Leptura quadrifasciata. Next base: position 5,527,771 of record OY776679.1, read on the forward strand.
AAGGGATCATTGTAAACCTCTTTTTATCGCTCACAAAATATTAACGTTTACATATATCTTTATTCTAGAAACAGAATGCCTAATGCCTTTTTTAATAATCAATCTCCGCACTACAGTTATCTAAAACCGAATGGAAAAATAATATGGACAAAGGTTTATTTACAATTGCAGTATTTCTAGACCTAAAACGGGCATTTGAAACGATAAATCGTGATATACTATTAAAGAAGCTATATAATTATGGTATTAGGGGTAAAGTATTAACTTGGATAACAGATTATCTTAGTGATCGTAAACAAATCACTAAAATTAATAATGAATTTTCATCTTCTAAGGTCATTAAACACGGAATACCTCAGGGAAGCATCTTGGGACCTCTTTTATTCATTATTTATATTAATGACATTCAGGAGTACCATGATTGTGATTACATACATTTATTCGCGGATGATACCCTCTTATCAGTAAGCGATACAAATTTAAACATTGCCATAACTAAAATGAATAACTCGTTAAAAAATATATCACTTTACTTGAAAATCAACAAATTAAAATTAAATGTAAATAAAACTAAAAGTATGCTAATTACAACACCATACAAATACAAAAACATACATAGTGACCAGATTAATTTGACAGTTGACAATAACAGAATTGAAATAGTAACAGAAGTTAAATATTTAGGATTTATGTTAGATAATTTTTTGCAATTTAACTAACATTTTATTTATATACAAAAGAAAATAACTAAAAAACTATTCTTTTTTTCTCGGGTTTCTCAGCATTTGTCAATAAATTCTAAGATTACTGTGTTTAAAACAATTATTCAACCTCATTTTGAATAGTGTGCTTCTATTATATATACGTTTGGTCTAAATAAAATAACAGCATTACAAGAACTTCAAAATAGGGCAATGGGGATTGTTTTGAAATGCAGCAGGCATACCCCAATACAATTAATGTTATCATCATTAGAATGGTTTTCAGTAAAAAATAGATTAGAGTACTTAGCAATGATTTTTATCTATAAAATGTTACACAATCTTCTACCTATCTACTTTAATACATATATAGTATATAATAACCAGATTCATGAATATAATACAAGAAATAATCAACAATTACATATGAAAATATGTCAATGAATATGAAAACCTTGTTATTTAAGGGATTTGTCCAGTATAATAAATTACCCGATACTATAAGAAATTCAAATACAACTCAGGAATTTAAGCATAGATTAGGACTTTTCCTTAAGGAGAAATTATTATAATAAAATTAAAGTCATCTCAAAGAGAGTATCCTGTATTTGATTTAGATGTAAAACCATATGTGTGTGTTTATATGTGGGTGTGTAGATATGTATCTTTTGTATGTGTTATACTTAATATATTATGGTATTTTTTAAGAAAAATAGAACTGTTATGTATATTAGGTTGTATCCTAACAATCAATAAATTCTATTCTATTCTATTCTATACATAGGAAAATATTAAACACAGTAAATACCGATCCTCTGCCTGACCATAACTGGAGACAAGCGCTAAATTTAACCCTGCCTCTGCCCATCCCCAAATCAACTTTAACGAAGCTCTCAATAATATACGAAAGCAAAAAATAAAATAAAATAAAATAAAAAAGATTAGAGACTGTGGAACAACCTTGTATGAAAGCGTGTTGTTGTGGTATAATTATATTGGAAATATGAGGCGGAATATAGCTGTTCAGGATAAGCTCAAATAACTTAAATAATTACATAAAAAATTAAATTTCCTAACATTGGTATTTTCGATTCCTGGAGTATCATTGTCTGCCCTAGTTTATACATACCTTAAATATGCTTCAAAATGGGAAAATTTTAAATTAAAAACATAAAGACAATACCTAACAATAATAATAACAATATGAATTTCATCCGTATTAACCGAGCTTAATTCTAATTGCGTACACGAGAAATCGGTGAATATCTGTCTGCCAGCTTTAGTTGGAAAAATGTGTCACTAAATTCGATAATAATAGTTCTATTGCCCAACATAAGAGCCATTTACAAGACAATACATAATAAAGAAACATAAATGGTTGACATACAATATGCAGTAGTGAAATCAGTGATAATTATGTAACACCCGTATTATAGCAAAATAATAGATAATATTTACATCATGATTTAGAATCGCCATTAGAGCTGAAGCACAAAATCAAGCTTCTTTCCATTATACGTCAGTCATTTTTGTAAACACTATTTTGAGCTATATGACTTTCTTGTTGCATAGAGAAACCTACAAACAATATAATTTAAATATTTTTAAAGTGTGTATGTTGAAATAAATTAATACCCCGGTTCTCTTAATTGCTAAATGATAGCACATCCTCAGAAAATATGTCTCAATTCCGGGAATTTTTTAAGTTCCACATTAATATGTTTTTGTTTATTTAACTGTTTTGCGCCCTAGTAGGCCGGCACTCCAGGATTCCCGCCGTTATCCTATTAGATACATCGCACCAAATTTTATTAGTTGGGTTGGGAATTATAAGTTGTAAAGAAAACTTGGCTTTACTATTTATATCGGATTGGTTTGCAATTAAAAATGAAAATTTGCAATCGATCGAGATAGGGGGAAAAGTGGAATGTCATTGTATTAAAGAAAGATCATTTATGCGGGATAATGTATCCGCAAGGATGTTTTCTTTACAATTAATGTATCGTATATCATTGGTGAATTGGACGATATACTCTAAATGTCGACCTTTCGTGCTAAAGTCTTTACGTGTCCAGTATTTGATATCTCTAACAATTTAACGCATCCAGGTATTCGCGCCACTAGAGAACTTCTATTTCTGGCCCAAAATAAATTCAGATTGCACTTTATGGACCAAAGCCTGTTTAAATTGCCAAACTTACAAAATTAATAGACACACCAAAAACTCCCATTTCAGATTTTGAGGTAGTTGGTGTTCTGTTGACTGTCACTAAGGATCAGGGTCTCCAGTTCGAATCAAATTTCTTAGTGAATTTTCCAAATTCTTACGTTTCCATCGGACTTACACCCGGACATATCATCCACAAAGCAATGGTATGGTTGAGAGATTCCATAGAACCTTGAAGACTACGTTATTAGCCAGAGCTAATGCAATTCACTGGTATGATGAATTGCCAATTGTATAATTAGGTTTACGCACCATGCCTAAAGATGATTTACTTACTTCATCTGCAGAGTTTGTTTATCGCCAGAACTTGCGTCTCCTTGGTGATTATTTCATCAAATCACATACCAATACCGAGCATCTAATTTTCAAATTAGGCATCACAAAACATTGACAGAATATTAAATTTGTGTACTAAGCGCCACGCATTTTTCTGTTTAAAACTTTTAGTCATATTTATTTTGTTTTGCTAACAATTTACTTGATAATAATATTTTACGTAGGTATTGCTTTTAGATGTTCTCAAATAATATATTCAAAACAATCTATGTATATTTCGATCCCTTAAACTTTTATTGAATACATTGCAAGCTGAATACTAAAGTCATAGAAGTTGTTAATTTAAAATTTATCCATTGTAAACTGAATTTTGCTATTAAATACATTCAAGAAGTTAATTGCTTATGTTTCATTCTGTACCGGTCCATATACAAAAAATATAGTCCTCATAGCGAGTCCAATACAAAACATGTGCATTTAGGTTATTATTATAAATACACCACACCACAGGTAATGACGACCCCCTTTATCCCGGAAGGCTCTAGAAGAGCCTTGTGTGGGAGGGGGCTACACATTTAGAGACAAGGGACACACACCCAATATCCGTATATAGTGGAAAAATCCCACTCACAGTATTTTCTACTGCCACGACCGGGGATCGAACCCGGAACTTTTGGGTGAGAGGCAAGTGCGCTCACCTCTCGACCATGTCATACGAATCTATTACTATCAATAATTAACTTTTCTCTATTTGCTTAAATATTTCAGCTAACAAAGGAGAAATTGGTGAACTCTTTGGTGAAATACTTATCTGTTAAATTATTTAAAATTACTTAGTCCTGTGAGTGGGACTGACGTGAGACTTTTAATATCAAATGAGACTAGGATTGGCTTCTATCAAGCTTTTTGTATTTCCAATAAATTCAAAGGAGTTTCTTGTAGAATATCTAAATTTAAAATTGTTTATTTTACTGAAAATAGCTCTGTCAATGGAAAAGTGAGTGGAACACGCAGCCGTTTGCGTTTCATCTTAAAAAAGAATATAACAAAGTATTTTATAGATTTGTATTTATATTATTATTATTATTGTTTTATTTTTTGAAATGAAGTTCAAATATTTTTAGACCTTTTATAAGTTAAATAGTTCTTCAGGATACCACATATGAAGCACCCTGTATATACCTCGTATACATATTTAATTTTTTCCTATTTATTTTTCCAAATTCAAGTAATTATTGTAATTAATTCATTTCATTTTTACATTTAACTATTAAACACAGTAAAGTTACCAAGAAATGCATATTAAAATTACATTATTTTAAAGCAACATAAACAATACATTTTTACGAAAGAATTCAACTAAAATAAGCTAAGCCATAATATTTCTTTACAATGGACATGATAAGAGTCAAGTACTTCTGTTACTTCCCATAGTGTGAAATCGCCCGTCGTTTTCTATCTTAAGCCTATAAAGGACGGAGAGTTCAATTTTTCCGTTTAGAATGCTACCCAAAACTACGACATATCCATCATCCAACATTGAAATTTTTGTTAACGTAAACAATCCCAAGTGTGAGACAAGGGCATGCGTAAATCCGGGTAAAATGGTGACGTCATTTATAATATAAAAAGAAACCACGGAGTTTGTACGGGGGTTATTTGAACCACACCGGAGTACGGCGCTGAACTTTTATTGTTCGCTGGACTTTTTGGAAATTACCTTTGAAGCACACCTGAAATCCGCCGCTGAATTTTACTATTCGCTGGATTCATTAATGATAGAATTTGTACTATTTTGAGCTACGTCGCTGAACTTCAATGTACGCTGTACTATGCTACGTCAAATTTTAAAACTCAATCTGTCGTAACTAGTTGGTCGTTGTCTGTTGACATAACGGTATTTGCCGGCCGACTAACAGTGGAGATGGTCGGGGTTCTAAATTACTATGATGTATCAGGGCGCCAAGTAAATTTTTCCTCTCCAAATACCAGCTCAAGTACAATGTAACCTTAAATTTACTAAATAAATTACTTAGCGAGACGATAATGAAAAATTCAAATTCAGTTTTATCTTTTAATAACAATAAACGAAGTAACTTTATAACATTCAAGAGTACAATAACGTAGGGGATGGTAGACAAATTCACACAAAAAAAAAAATATATCTAACTGGGTATACGCGTCTTACGTAAGTGCTTAAACCCCCAACAAATATCATAGATGTTATAATTAGTTGACAGAATATTTTCATAAAATGTTTAGCAAAATTTAAAAAAGAAATATATATAGGTACAGTGGTGAAATTTTTTTAGTAAAATTTATAATATATTTTTAAGAAAAATTCAATGTATGTATGGCGCAAGAAGGATACAAACTGCAGGCAGCAGGGCTTCAGCTTCGGCTCAATTTTCAGGAATGGGCAACTTCCAGCCTATCAATTAACCCAAAAAAATGGATGGCTCTCCACAAAAAAAGAAATTCCAGTCCAGTAAGGAGAAGTAACATAAGTACGTGTAGACCAGTGGAAAAAAGTTATTCGTTCGTATCAGGAGACAAAAAAAAAATCGTATGAAAAACTACGAAATCCTAGACGAAACCGTAGGTGAAAAAAAGGACCCTCGTTTCGGAGGGTTTTCTTAGAAAAATGTTGTTGACCTTGGATGTCCTTGGCCTCGTGTAAATTTGGCAAAAATGGCTTTTACGTATAGATCCTTCCAATGAAGACAATCGATTTCCAATACCATAAAAATATGCACTCGTCCAAACATAAATGGATAACCGAAAAATATAACATTGCGAATATATCCCAAAATGGTGAAATTACTTGTTTCAAAAATCGCAACGAGAACGTAAAAATACCGCTTAATAAATTGCCAAGCGTTCGAGCGAATTACACGTGAAAAGTGACAGACTACCGGAAGACAAAACCTAAGCCAAAAACTATTGTGAAGAAATAAATCTGTGTTACCGATCGTCAGTCGGTTATAGGAATCTACCTATAAACTAATTAAAAGTTATTGGTTTCCTAGCTTAAGAATTACAGAAATAGAGAGCTTAAGTATATGCAACACGCTACACAACAAAATGTATAAAGCCATGCCTATACCTGCAACAATTCCTTACAATTGCGAATTCATATAGACAACTAAATAATAAATATTACGCGTGACGACGGATAACACGAATTCGTTAGACATTAAACGTAAGAGATAAAGTAATGATTTAGAAATTTTTTTAAATAATGTATAAATGTTAAATTGAACTGTAACAACCAACTGGATTATTTGTTGGTCATTTTTGCCAAGTAATGCCACACAAAATGCACTCAATGTCTGCACCACCTTATCTGACTGTTTAACACGCAATTGCACAACGCCAAACTAATTTGATAAGTATTTTTGATTGATTAATTCTCAGCTTATTATTGAATCTGCATTCTTGTTACGGGGTGGTTTAAAAGGGTTTAAATTAGCGCATTTGTGGTACTAAAAGCATATTAGTTTTTTCATGAAATATTAGTTTTAATTTTTAACAAGAAAACATGCTAAGATTACATTAAATTATTTATCCAGTTATGATTTCATTCTGCTGAATATTTTACTAGGGAAATTTGCGTTTGCAAAATAACAAATTTACATTCAAGAACTATATATTTTCAGCGTTTATGCAATGACAAGAAACCTTCACTTCCATTATTTTTTCATTCGGTGTACTATTAAGACTATCTGTGTCTAATTTTAACATGTAAAATGCCACAGTAATGTTTGCCTTTTAAATCAGTGTGTGTGGTTTCTCACCAGCGATCTATCTGGTTTTCTATGATTGTTTAATAACGATCCATCCACTTAATTATCTTGCGCACACAAACTGTACATGCCATCGGTCAGTGCTGGGTTAATTAGTTCGTAAACTTTTCTCTAATTCTGAGAGGTTTACGTCTCGTCTGTTTGAGTTACATCTACCCACTTTGTTTTGCATTGTTGCACAGTCATACAAAATTTGGTAGACTGTTTGTTTAATTGGGAATGGTAGCTCAGTGTGTTAAAGCGACTGGCTAGCAAACTGAGTTGCCTAGCGAAGTGGGTTCAATCCCCGCAAGGCGAAACAATTTTTCATTAAAAAAAATTGCCCCAAGAGTGGTTCGGAGTCCACATTAAACTGTAGGGCCTCGTCTCTCTTTGCCTAGCACAAGATCCTTGAGATCTTTCAGGGGGTTACTTCGGTAACTTGAGAGGCGGTTAAGAAAACATTTTAAGAAACATTTTTTAAGAATTATAATCAAAGGATATTTCCTCAACATTATAATATGATGTTTTACATGAGTATTTAATTCTCATTTATCACTTATACTCTATGATGCATGAACATGACATGATTCTTGTCCTCTGTTTTGCAAGTTTAATGCCTTTATAGCCATTGCTAACAACTTTAATTATAAATCATCACCTAGCGTTAATTATACATCATTATTATCTAACGATTGCTAACAACTTTAAATATAAACAATTATTACCTAGCGATTGTTAACAGCTCTAATTATAAATGATCATTACGAGGCCATTGCCACAACTCTAATTACTATTAAAATAACACAGCATACTATTGCATAGCTCAGTTTTTGTTATTGCATCAAAACACTCAGCATATCTATAGTATGGTCATTACTATAGCTACGTAGATTTCCCTATTATAAAATTTAGATAATTGTCTCAAATTTTTGGATTATTTTTGATTTCATGTACAGCTATTTGCTACATCAATTTATATAAAATAAAATGTTTTTTTTTCTATTTTTTTCCATCAACTATTGTTTTTATTTCACCTTTATCTTTTTCGTCATATAGGTAATAAACTAAATAAATGTTTTCACTTCAAATCAAAATAGCAAACAGACTTCAACTATAAATGTACAGTGCAATCTTGAGTAATAAAATACTACATAAATAACATATATAATTATCGAGGTCTCTCAATTAATAGACAGTCTGTTCAAGTTTACCACGTATTTAAATTAACAGAGTGATTAATTTTCTAAGGTATATAGTATCAGATAGAAACAAGTAATATTAAACTGTATATAAAAGAACTGGGGTAATTAAAAAGGGTTACTACACACACAATGAAATTTGGGTCCTAACTTTGCAAAACACCTCACCTCACAAGTATTACACATAATGGTTGACGATTTTTGATGCCTAATTAGTATTTTTTTTACACTAGATTTTAAAAATTTTCAAAATAGTGATAATTTCATGTTCAGTTAAACAACATCTCTTCAAAATAATGCAAACCTATGGATTACAGTTACTGTTTGTCCTACTAATTGAAAAAACAAAAAGTATACGCTATGTAATATCTACCTACGTACTTGCCTGAACAGAGTGAAAACGGAGTCGACTTATATGCAACTTTCACAAGGTCAATGATTTTATGGAATATATTATGCTCATTAGCAGTTGGCAATGCAGTGAATGCGGACGTAACAACAATAACACTAACAAGAATAAGTTTAGTAAGTTTAAGTATGAAGCTAATAGAGAACAAGCGGTAGAAAATCAGCAAACTAATGTTATTATACTACTGTATATTGCTATTTGATCTGAAGTCAGTCATCTGTTTGATGTAACAGTAACTATCACAACACTCATTAAATCGAGCAATATCATACAGAGTGATAAAAGACTTTGATTTTTAAGCAATTGATATCATAATATATGACTTGCAGGAAATAACTACTCAGTGGGTAAATACCCCGACCTGTATTGAATTATACCTTACTAAGAAAGAAGAAAGAAAGATATAATTCAATGCAGATCGAGGTATTTGCCCGCTGAGTAGTTGTTTCCTGCAAATGATATATTACAACAATAGGTTACCTAGGCCTAAAAGTTCGCTGCTCTTGGTACTTGCAGTATCGCAAGTTGCTATACACCATGGAGACATACATCTATGATGTATAGTAGCAATTGACCACATGAGAGGATTCACTTTGCTTTCACCACTAATTGATATCATGTTTAAGTTATCTGTGTCTTCCTAAAAAACTATCAAGTTTTATAAAGATTACTAAGGATAAAAATATGTTCTTGTAGATTAATGAGTGGGTGAACAATGTTTATGAAAAATTATTTTTCATTTTATTATTTTTTATTTAAAAAAAAACTGCAACTGCGCCTAATTATTTAAGACTTGTAATGTACCTGAATTGTGTACCAAATTGTAACCTTGTAGGTAGATAAGTAGTATAAATACGAGGCGCATTAGTTTAGATCCTTGAGGGACACCTGTAAATATTACAAGTAATTAAACTTTCTAAATTATTGTTTTTTTTTTCAGAATTCATCTAAATTATTTTCCATCATCATGTCATTTGTGAAATCTGTAAAATCAGCAGTGATAAATAGGATACCAATTTTGAAATGGGGTCCAGAGTACACATCCAAAAAGCTACTAAGCGACACAATAGCTGGGTTCACAGTGGGTCTAACAGTTATGCCCCAAGCGCTCGCCTATGCCACATTAGGAGGACTTGAACCACAAGTAAGTAAATTTCTGAATATCTAGCTTTATGATATGACTTGTTTAGTACCTCTTGTAAAGCAACTTGTATAGTCACCGGTTCTCAAAATTTAAAATGTTAATGTCAAGAAAAGAAAACTATACACATATATGTACAAAAATATTATTTAAATGTTACTTTAACAGCTATATCGAGAGTTATCGAGACGTTTCAAAATTTACGTGGATAGCATTATTTAATTTAAATGATTAACTCAAGTCGACTGTCACTGATTCACCGGGTATTCTCTTTAATAACTCTTAAACATTTTTATGTAAACAGTTTACATTATGACCAACATCACAGTGATGTTGGTCATAATTACATTCCAATATTTTATACTATGGATTTATTTTAGATGATTTTCTAACTAGAACTCTGTTTTTTATGAAAATAAAGTGAAGTGATTTGAATAGAGGAAAAGATTTTGGAAAAAAAATACTAATTGCCCTTGGCTCTTTTTTAGTATGGCCTCTACTCCGCATTCGCTGGGTGTTTTGTATATACAATTTTTGGAAGCATAAAGGATATAACTATAGGACCCACTGCCCTTATGGCCTTAATGACGTATCAACAGATCGTTGGAAGGAACACAGACTACGCCATTTTACTTTGTTTTCTTTCTGGAATCGTTCAGATGATAATGGCAATTTTACATTTAGGTAAGTATTAAGAAAGTGTATGAAGTTAGAAAGAGAGAGAGGTTTTTTAAATGATTTTCAAACAAATAGATAAATATTAATCGCTAGATGGCGTCTGCTGGTTATTTTGCATGTCGCTATCCTAAAGATACCGAAATGTACCAAATAGTCAAGGGATCCTCGTGTTGGGCGTCACATGCCTACCTTGTACTGACGAGAGCCAACAGCTCGAAACTGCAGTCTGCAAGTGGTGTGGGACGACTGGCACGAGAGCTCCTTTAGGTAGGATCAGTATTTCGGCTGGCGTTTGTTGCAATCGAAGCATTAGCGTTTTGATGGTAATATGCAATTATTAAACTTAACTTGTAATTCAACGCTCGGCGGGGCACATAGCCCGGAGAGTAACTGCTGGTTGCAGTCTGGTTACGTTTCTTATAGTAAAATAAGGACTTTATAGAGGGGTTTGCGACTAAAAATATTATGTTTTAAGATTCCGCCCTCTAAAAGCACATTTGAAATAGATAAATAGTTTAATGCTAAGCCATTTCTCAAAAGTGGTGTACAGAATGTTTCTAACCAATTAAAATAATAATTCTATTTGCCTTAAAAAATATATGGATGAAGTTTGTGAATATCAAGAATTTAAAAAACACCCTGTATATACCCAATCTAAACATTAATTCATTTGTTAATAGTTTCCAGTATGTAAGTAACTTGATTTTTAAAAATATTTTTACTCATCTTCAGGAAAATGCTGAAGTGTAAAATCCATTGCATTTAAATCCGAGAAACGCGCTGGCCATAGCAAGGGCCTGTATAAAAAATTATATGAATTCTTACTCTGAAGTTCTAGAATCTAAATAATCTAAATTCTATCTAAAATATAATCAAAATATACTTATTAACACGTTATTTTCAGGAGTACTAATAGATTTTATATCGATACCAGTGACAGTAGGATTTACATCAGCTACGTCTGTGATAATAGGAGCATCCCAACTCAAAAGTTTGCTTGGGCTCAAAATCAAATCCTCAGGATTTTTGGATACCGTCGCCAAAGTGTTTCGAAACATTCACATGACCAAATTGAATGACTTCACCCTTGGTGTTGCCTGTATCGTCATACTCATGTTGCTAAGGGTAAATAAATATAATATCACATGATTACAGTCAAATAACTATTAACAATAGTTACGAAATGAGAGAATCTGGCGAGAAGTTGTCTTGCGCGAAGCTTCATAAGAATTGGCAATTATCATGTCAAATTTTGAACGACTTTTAAAACTTAAATTGAAATTCAAATAGCAAGTTAGTTAATAGTTAACTGAAGGTAGAAATAGAGTGATATCAGGTCTGGAAAATCTGTGGGCTGCCTGTGCTCTCGACTATATCATTTGTTTTGGTTTCTTGTTTCAGAAACTCAAAGACATCAAATTCCAGAAGAAAAACACCAAACCCACCAAAAATCAGATCTACTTCAACTACATCTTGTGGCTAATATCAACATCAAGGAATGCGATCGTGGTGATAGTGTGCAGTGCCGTAGCATATTATTACGAATCAAGCCGCGATGGTTCCCCATTCATCCTAACTGGTACGGTAAAACCGGGTTTGCCGGAATTCAAGCTGCCCCCTTTCGAAACTGTTGTCGGTAACCGAACTGTGGACTTTGCCGAAATGATATCCGACCTTGGAAGTTCTATAGTATTGGTGCCTGTCATTGCTGTCTTGGGAAATGTGGCGATAGCCAAGGCTTTTGGTAAGAAATTATTTATTTTAAGTATTATACAATGTGTCCTAAATTGGGTGTGCATATTTGACTAATAAAGTTAATAGATTGGAAGGAATCCTGCTCTTATAAACTGTTTTCATTAAAACTAACTTTGAACCGTTGGATATCAGATTCTATTTGTCTTAGATGGTCTTTATTTTCTCATTTTGTTTTAAAGGGAAGTGGAAAAAGAATTCTACATGTGTTTGGATATTTTGCACAGTTTTAAAAACAGAAAAGTGACTCTTTACAGAATTTTTCTTTAGTTCGCGAGCCAGTAAGAATATCACTACCATTAGGTGGAACTAAGTTAAATACGTTTTTTAGCTGCCATTTTGAAATTTTTTGACGCAATTATGTCTGTATCTCAGAAACCGTTGATCCTAGACGAAAAATACCTCTCAGTAAAGTTATTCCTCACCTACAATTGTGAAATTTTTATACCGGTTTAAGACAATTTAAGGAAGAAATTGTAAATGAAATGATTTTTTAGTTGTGTTTCTGGTATTTGTAATAATATCATTATTAAAATTCCGATTTTCCGTTATTTGGTTTCATTTCAAGTTTGCCGAAATTTGCTGGAAATTAGTTTGAAGTGTAAGAAAAATGAAAATAAGGAAGCTAGAAGAAAAATTGATGGGAAGGTGTATTATATGCGGAAAGAGTCGAATTTGAACGAATTAACATTTTCAAAATGGCGGGTAAAAATCGTATTTAGCTGGGAATCTGAAATGTACATAAGGGGATTCTTTTTAACTCTTATATAGGGCAATCTAAAAACCTAAGTGCCGTTTGTCCCACCTAATGGTAGTTAACTCAATTTTTATTAGACCTGTCTTATAGGCTAGTTTGAATTTTCTGCAAAAAAGTTATAATTGTACACAAGAATATACTGATAATATAAATATATTCTAGACATTTTGTCACTACGTAGTTTTTAACTCTTTTTTCTTGTTCCAGCTGAATAAATTAACAAATTTTGTTCATTATGCTGTTTATTATGACAAATTCTGTTTATGTTTCTTTCCGGAAATTTTTTAAACGATATACCTAGTGAAGTGAAATGATGCAGAACATTATCTGTATTGCTTATTTGTTTTTTAACATTTTGTGGAAATTGCTAATACAATAATTTCATTCATAAATCATTTTCGCAATATTATTTTTAGCTAGCGGATCAACAATTGATGCAACCCAAGAACTCTTCACCCTGTCTATGTGCAACTTCATAGGCTCGTTTTTCTCATCTATGCCCATAACTGGTTCTTTCTCAAGATCGGCTGTAAACCATGCCAGTGGCGTACAAACACCTCTCGGAGGAGTCATAACAGGTAAATGAACTGATAATTTTATTACTAAAGTCTAGTAAACTCTAAACTGGCATGTGTATGAGTTGATAATGCGCGTACGATTTCATTTCTCTCGCACACAAAGTTCAAGTAATAGCCCAAAAACACTGACGCGTATGTCTGCCAAGCTTCTCTCTCACCTATTTTGAGACAGAAATATTGCGATACACACTGAAGAGAAAGATAAATTTTAATCTACGTTTTCAATAAGTTCAGCGATTCTAAAACTCTGAAGATTTGTCATTGGTTATTTAACAATCGTCTCATATTAGAATTAAATTCATCTTTATATGAAATATATAAGCTATTTTTAGTGGTAGTGAATATTCATCCGACAAACGGACATTGCCAAACCACTATACCTAGGACTTGCAATTTTCTAGTATTTACATATTACATGAATTGTACGTCGTGGAATAGCTCAGTGTGTAAGTAAAGGGAAGTGTGTAAGTAAAGGGAATAAAACATCCGGGTTCAAATCCTGTTGCTTACCCATTTCTATAAAAAATTTATTATATGAAAAGTTAAACATTTTTCTTCTAAACATTTTATTTTATTAATCCGCGCCGCAAGTTTTGTTAAAACGTTCTTTTCGTTAAACATGTTTCTTGTATTATTCCGCGCGAGTTTATCCCTTGGTATTTAATGGTCTGGTTATTTATTCGCTTGTCAGACGAATATCCACAGACATTTTTTTCTTTATTATACATTACATAGGCCATAGGTCCTCAATCCTTCGTGTTTTATTTCTTGCTAAATAAATAGTTAGACCGAACAGTTTACCGCGGTGTGCCAAAGCTGTAGTATTTTTTACAGCCCATTCCTATATCACCGGATGATATGGGCGTGGCGTATCTATAGTTTTTATCCAGTAAACAGACGTACCATCTACAGTTTACGGTTTGGAGGGTCGCTAAGCCGGTCATTCTATTTAACGTTAAATGTGTCCGGGTTTCTAAATTAGATACGTGTGTAAATATTTATTTCGAATAACATTAAATTATAAAAATACAATATTTGGTAAATATAGCAACTAAATTAGGCGTCTTAAATGAACAGTCGAAGAAGTTGGTATTAAATTTAATAGATTATTTTACAAAAGAAAAGGAAAACAAGGGATCCTTGGTACCTCTTGAACGAATTCATGAAAGAGTTTCTGAAGCCTTAAGCATAAGTCTCAGAACAGTTAGCAGAATTAAGCACCAACATATTAATAATGTATCCTTGAAAATAAAAAAACGAATTAAAAAGAAACCAAAAAATTAAATGTACGTGAAGGTGTTAAAATGCAAATAAGGGAAGTAATTTATAATTTTTATGAATCGAAAACACATTTTACATTAGATACTTTAAAGGAAATGCTAAAAAATAAGGGAATCATTGGTCTCTAAGGTAAGTCTCTTAAAACTATTAAAACATTGTGGATTTAGGTATAAAAAAGATTGTAACCGTCGCTATTTATGTGAACAAATGCAAATAGTTCAGCAAAGGGTTGTATTTTTAAGAAAATATATGGAAAACTATGACAGTAACCTTCGAAGGGTTGTATTTATAGATGAAAATAAACTGTAAACTGTTTGAGAACCACTGTCATACCTGAGCTATCGAGTAAATAGTTTCTTACTTCATATGACGAAGCGACCTTTGGGCCCGCCAAGTTAGAGTTTACTCGACTCTAGCAAACCTTTATACAGTACGGGGAAGGCTACTAGCCTTATAGGGGAATCCTATTCACTTATGTATATGTGCAATATGTCTGTTGGAAAATTTACGTATAGGGGATTTATTTTCTGGTCGCACATTCTTGAACCTGTCAGTTTATTTTCAAAATGGCCGCCAACTTAGGAGATGTTCATAACTGTTACTTTCAGAGGAACCCCGCTATTTTTTCAGAAATTGTTGACTATTGTTAACACAAAAATGTTTACAAATCAGTTTTGAGCAAAATTTGTTATTACAAATACTTGCCTAAAGTTAACTGTTTTCATAAAAAAATGTCGACAACCTGAGAACGCGTAGTTAATTAAATAATTGATAATACGTTATAACAAAATTAACAAATTTCATTCAACCTGTCATGTTTTCTTAAAAAATATAAACATTTAAATACATATCTAAATAAATAAATAATAAACTTTCATGAGTAAATAAGTAAGTAAAATAAATGAGAAGGAGATTTAAAAATGTAAAAAAATAAATCATATATAAAAGTACATTTAAAATGAAAACTGTAAATATTATTATTTCAGTTCAAAGGATTTTGACATTCAACACTTTTTCCACACTCACAGAATTTTGAACATGAAATTATTCCTGCTCATTTACATAGAGTCTCTCGTACATTTCTTGCATTTGCATGGCACCGGAAATTCTGAAGGAATACTTTCTTCGTTGATGTTAGGTAGCCAATCATCATCTTGCTCTATAAAGCCTTACTCAGATAGATTTAGGAGTAATGAATCTTCAAGCATGTGGTACCAGCGATAGCTCTGAAGATAAGCTCGTCTTATATGAAAATTAGTAGAGGATGATGTTGGTGGAAGTTTTGTGAAATCAAGACGCTTCATTCGATGGTATTGTTTTAATGGACGCTCATTCAGTGGCACAAAGTTTGGTTTTATTAGACCCGTAAAGGCGTAAAGTATGACTCAGAAGCGTGAACCATGGTATGGTATCTATTTCCGTCTTACAATTTTCCAAGAGATGGGGCGACTCTTTAGCACGTTTCAGAGCAACATGTCTGTTGTGTCACACCCAGACAAATCATGAGCAGCAATAAAATTTGAATAAGAGCATAAGAACCTTCAGCAAGCTCGTGAATTGTAACATATCTGATTGTGGCTCCTTTTCCACATGAAACCCACGTCTCATTCAACCCTCTGTTTTTAAATATCTTGGAGTAGAAGTAGAGCAAATGAATACATCTGCGTCTGATGAAGCCACCACAATGCACTCTATTTCTGAATTCGTAATGGCGTGATGATCAATATGAGCATGCCAAAAGATTAACTCATCTGCTTCTTCAGGATATGTTTTGAAATTGACTTCAGTTGTCTGACCTTTAGATACACAAATACTATTCTCTCTATTGATACCTAGTCCTCCCACGTACAAACAAATATTTTTTAATCTATGAAGAACTGCTATAACCTATACTTGTTCTGAGGAGAAGCCCAAAATACGTTCATGTCTTTTGGAAGAGGACTTTTCATAGTTATAGTGATTTCAGTAGGGTCACATGTCATTCTTCTGCTTCTTTCCGATGATTTAATGCTTCCATCTTGGTAAACATCCAATATTATATCAATTCACACTGATCCTTCCAACAGACGAAGAATTTATTGCAAAATGGCTTTGCATTGGAGGCCGATACCATTCTTACATGAAGCACGTAGTCAAATAAAATTGCACTTCGCAGGAGTGACTGGGGCAGTTTTTGCGAAATCATATCTGCAGGCAATTTTTTTTTGTAGCTCATTAATTGTATCAGATTTGATAGGTTTCTGGAGAAAACCATATTTTGTTAGGAAGAAGGAAGTTGAATTTGTCTGCAATGATATCATTGAAATAGGAGAAGCGACACAGCATGGAATAAAATGTTTTGTATCTCCCAAGAAACAATGAAGAATGCAAAGGTTTTGAAATTTTGTAGATAAAAATGTTGCACCGAGCTACTTTTCATATTTCTAGAAATATTATCCATGTCATATGAGCAATATTGTAGTAGAAAGTTGAAATTTAATTTTGGAGAAAAAATTCTTACAATACAAGTATTCTGGTAACAGATATTAGCTATGTTATACCGGAGAACAGTGTTCGAGTGCAGAGGTATGTAATGCGAAATATCTGAAAATTATGGTAAAACACTATGGACGGACATATCGTTCAACGCCGGAAATCATTCGAACAGTACACTTAAATGTGCACAAATATAGAGAAAAATGCTCCATTTCAATTTTTTTTTTAAATTTATTTTAACGTCCAACCAGGAATTTTGCCGAACCTCTTCCCTTAAGAAGAGTAGGAATCTTTTACTTGCCTAACATTTAATAGACAAGGGACTGGCGGCTTTACATCCCCTCCGAAGGATGGTATATCCCCGCCTAAGGTTGTATAGCTTCCGCGCATACACTGATATACAAGCAGCTGGAAGATGTGTGAGGTGAGGACGCGGTCTTCATTGGAACGGTCACCCATCCAACTACTAACCGCGCCTTACGTTGCTTTAAATCGCATATCGAAGTATGTACATAGTAAAGACGCACCCACGCTCGCCCCTATTTCAAATTTAAAATTAGTGAAGTTAGTTGCATTTTGCATAATATGAACCTAATTTTAAAAAAGTGATATTCAATGATTCAAATAACGGGAATAATAGAGGCAATTGCCTACCGAGCCAGTCGGCCTCTGTGTGCTAGTGGCAAATAAACATTTGTTTATATATTATCATTTTTGAAATTTCAGGTGTTATGGTTCTACTAGCCCTAAGTTTCCTGACGCCGTACTTTGCGTTCATTCCAAAATCGTCACTAGCAGCAGTCATCATCTGCGCTGTGATTTTCATGATAGAATATGAAGTAGTTAAGCCCATGTGGAGGTCGAGTAAGAAGGACCTTATCTCGACATTTGCTACGTTCGTCTCTTGTTTAATTATCGGAGTAGAATATGGAATTCTCCTAGGAGTGGGTATTAACATAATGTTCCTTTTGTACCCTTCCGCAAGGCCTACAGTGTACGTGGATCAGTTAAAGGTAAATACTTACGTTGGCGGGACTGGATATATAAAAAATGCATTAAAACAGTTGGCTGGAAGTTTGATGATTAAAAACTGTCTGAATGCGGTGGGTGTAGGGAGAACATTGAATAGGTGTAATGTTATCGAAATTATTATCACTATCAGTATATAACAATTTAGAAAAACGAAAATGACAAAGTCGATGTCATTTTGTTAAAATCAAAAACTTGAAAGCTAAACCTATCAAGTGGGATGTCCAATTAAAGGACTTTAATAGAGGGTTTCAGATACGTGAATGTTTTGGAGTTCCTTAAATAACAGGGTCCGCCAAAAAGTCTGCACCATATGGAAAACTTTTTTATTTAATTGTTTTTTTAAACGGGTTTCAGTATTAGTTGTAGCACGATTCATCATCATAGGCCATATAACCCTATAGTAGGGTTTCGACCTTCTCCAGCTTCTTTCGCCATTCATTCCTGTCTCTGGTCTGCATCGTCCAGTTCGATGCACCCATCTTTCGTGCCTCCTCGCTTACACCAACCTTCCAGCGCAGATTTAGCCTTCCTCGCCCTCTTGTACCTATAGACTCAGCTTTAAAGACCTATTTTGCAGGGTTATTGTCATCATATCTGTTCACATGACCTGCCCATCGCAATCTGCCGATTTTGATTGTTTTCTTAAAAATGTTTCTTCTTAAAATGTTTTCTTAACCGCCTCTCAAGTTACCGAAGTAACTCCCTGGAAGATCTCAAGGATCTTGTGCTAGGCAAAGAGAGACGAGGCCCTACAGTTTAATGTGGACTCCGAACCACTCTTGGGGCAATTTTTTTTAAATGAAAAATTGTTTCGCCTTGCGGGAATCGAACCCACTTCGCTAGGCAACTCAGTTTGCTAGCCAGTCGCTTTAACACACTGAGCTACCATTCCGTTACTATGTCCTTGTTACCGGCTTGTTTGTAGATGTTGTAAATTTCCAAGTTATACCTACTTCTCCACATATCGTCTTCCTGGATTGCCCCGTATATTTTACGCAATATATTTTTTTCAAAAATCATCAACAGAGATTCATCTCTTTTTGTCAGAGTCCAGGTTTCCATTTCATACATTAACACGGGTATGATAAGTGTTTTGTATAACCTGATTTTTGTGATTCTTGATAAATTACGGTTGAGAATATACTTCGAAAGGCCAAAATAGCACCTATCTGCCAACATAATGCGTCTTCTGATTGCTGCACTGTTGTTGTTATTTACAGTTATTATCGCACCCAGATACTCAAACTCTCTCACCCCTTCGAAATTATTATCAGTGAGTAGATTTGTTGAAATAGTGCCTCTATTATGCAGTTGGGCATCGCGAACTACTTTATCCAAGGCTATGTTAAACAGGAGGCACGCCAGCGCATCACCCTGTCTCACGCCAACTTCCGTTTCAAACGAGTTCGAGATATTGTTTTGTATTTTGACACCGCATACTACCCTAGACCAGGCCAGGTCTAAACACACATTGATATGTTCCAGGTCTGGATTCTGCATATACTTGGATACGTTCTGCGATGATGTATCATAGTATTTTATAGGCGGTGTTTAGTAGTGTTATGCCCCTGTAGTTACTGCACTCAAGTAGGTCCCCTTTCTTGTGTATTGGGCAGATAAGTCCAATATGCCACTTGTCAGGCTTGCGTTGTTGGTACCATACTTTTAATACTATTTCAAGTAATGCTTTTTCTAGGGTGTCTCCACCCTGCTTGTACAGTTCTGAGGGCACTCTATCTTGGCCAAGCGCTTTATGGTTTTTTAGGCGCTTTATCGCTTTCCGGATGTCATCAATGTTGGGGTCTTCGACTTGGTCTTTGTTTCGAGCTTCAAATTGTTCTGGTGTTACATTTTCGCCACTTCCTAGAAGTTCTGAAAAATGTTCCGCCCATCTTAGAAGAATGTCATCCCTATCATTTAGTATTTCTCCCTGCTTGTTCTTATATTTAGTTTTGGTTTGAACTCCTTTCTCGTGTTGTTAATCTTTTGATAGAATTTTCGTGTTTCTTTTTGGCTTCTAAGTATTTCTATCTCTTCTATGACTCTGTTCTCGGATTCTCTCTTCTTCTTTTTATGTACCTTTTTTCTTCTCTTATCATTCTTCTGTACATTTCTTCAGTTTCTCTGGTTCTGCGTTGTTGTTTCCTTTTATATGCTCTATTCTGTCTGTTGTGACTTCTAGGCATTGTTTGTCAAACCAATCATTTATTGGCCTCAATGTTTCATACCCAAAGATCTCTGCTGCCTGTTTTAATATAGTTTCATAGTGTTCCCACATATCATCAACCGACTGTGTAGACTCATCAATATTTAAGTGTGCTGTAATATAATTTTTGTATGATTTCGCTGTCTTGCCCTTTAATGCAGCTGTATGATATCTTAGAGAGAGCAATGGGAACAACTTGCAGCGGACAGAACCGAATGGCGAGGGGTTGTGGCCAGCTATCAAGGAAATGTTGCTGCAAGAAGGCCGAATCCAAGACCTAACCAGGTCTATGTTTGTCCTGACTGCGGTCGACATGTGCTCTCCCGAATTGGTCTCTATAGCCATAGTCGTGTGCACCGTAGATGAATGGGAATTACAATAGACTACACCTTTTACTTGTTTTTTATTGTACACAATCTATCGACTGTAACATTTTTATACTCGGACTCGAGTAACGGCTAATAATAATAATAATAATGATATCTTAACTGTTTTTTTCTCTTGGTTTTTTGATGTTGGAAATTCTTACCCGTAGGCGTGCATCTACAAGATAGTGATCGGATTCTATGTTTGCACCCCTATAACTTCTTATGTTCAACAGATCTGAGCAGTGCCTACTATCTATGAGCACATGATGGACTTGATTCTCCGTATTTCCATCTGATAAATAAGGGCATTACAGACCATTTTAAAATTTCTAATGACTTTTTGAAGGTGTAATAGTTGTGACAAATATTATTGGCATTTTATGGTTATTACTCACGCTGAAACTGATGCTGAAACCAGTTTTAAAAAACAATTGAATAAGAAAGTTCTTCATATGCTTCAGATTTTTTGGCGGACACTGTACATATAAAAATAAAATGAGGTAAAATGTCAATGTGAGGTTCATATTTTCGATCACAAAAATTTACTAAACTACTACGGATTAAAATTGAATTAACAAATCTACCAATAAGTTACCATTTTTTAGACTGCAAATGGTGTCGAGTATATAATGATAACTCCAGGAAATAGTCTGTACTTTCCAGCCATTGATTTCATAAAGACCAGCGTGGCAAAGGCGGGAGTTTCTTCCAAAAATCTACCGGTAGTGGTAGACTGTAGGTTTATATTGGGTAAGTTATTTTATAGTATTTTTTTTATCTGTGCCAACTGCTACCGTCAACTACTTCACACTCGCAGTTCAAAATGGGACCTGTCTCTGAGGACTAAGAAGTAAAAACCTTCATTGACTCGGCTAACGACTAAAATTAGTTGACAAAGTTAAATACAGATTAGATAATTTTGAATTTAAAATGAAGGCAGCCGGATATTTTTTGAAATCCTGATTTGAGCTTGACGATACGGGCCCCATATGGGATGTTTCTTTCATTTTTAATTTTTTTACTACGGAGTCTTATAATAAACTAACGTACATATGAAGGCTTAAAAAATATTACTTCGATTTGCTCAAAAGCATATTTCCCTACCTTAATCATCTACAGCCTTTCAAGTTAAAATGAATAATAATATGGTTTCTAGGTGCTGATTTCACTGCTGCCAAAGGCATATTGGCTCTAATAAACGAATTCATGATAAGGAAGCAGCCCTTATATTTTTTCAATGCGAGAAAAGAAGTGGTGTCAGTATTTCAAGGCGTTATGTTGGGAGATTTTAAATATTTTAACTCCAAGGAGGACCTAGAAAAGCAGTTGGAAGGTAAAATAGAAAAAATATCGCATTTTTTCACGTATAATCCTTATATCAGAAAATCAGAATTGGCACCCAATTCTATTTGGATGTCTCAAGTGAGAATAAGTATGCCGTTTGCTTTAATAAAGTCGTTTTTTGCAGACCATACAAGTGAAGTAGGTGAAAGGGATACGTTGCTGAGCTTTGCCCAGGAATACTTCCCAGGAACAAACGAGACTCATCGAAAAAGCGTCGAGTTGAGAGAAATATCACTAGGAGATAGTTCTACAACATTGAATCACAGAAAATAATTATAGGACTTTTGAGTTTTATCTGATATAATGAAAGAGAGATACTCTGAAAAACTCGTTTTCGGTAATGACAATTGCCACGGTTCAATTATATTATTTATTCTTATTTATTGTTGTATTAGATCTTCCACTGATTTATTTGCTATTTACAGCACATTACTGAACTTACGAATGCATATGGCCTTACAATAATAGTTTCTACAGTTGCGACTTTGCGGAAAGTTTGAATTCGACAGTAGGTTTATTATCACGAAATACATCTTTTGGAACAAATGTAGATATGCTAGGTCACATCGGGCCACCAAGTAGGAGGAACCTTAGACGCCGATTAATAAACACTTGGGTCAGACCCTAAAATACCTTCGCGATTTAAGACCTATTTATATCTATTTAGAACTGTTTGAGACCTGGTTATAGCTGTTTAAGATCTGTTTGAGACCAGTTTATAGCTGTTTAAATCTGTTTAAGACCTATTTGAGACCTGTTTGTAATTGTATAAGATCTGTTTATATCTGTTTAAGACCTGTTTAGAGCTGTTTGAGACCTATTTGCAGCTGTTTAAGACCTGATTATTTCTGTTTAAAACCTGTTGGCCAGATGTGCACACCTAGTCAACCTAACCCATTGTATCGTGATAATTCCAGAAATATTACAAACTAGAGAACTTAGGTCTATGCAGGTATAAACAGGTCTTAAATAAATATAACAGATCTTAAACAGCTAGAAATAAGTCTCAAACAGCTCTAAACAGATTTTATACAGGTCTTAAACAGGTCCCAGTCAGGTCTTAAAACAGCTATAAACAGGTCTCAAACAGCCATAACCAGATCTTAAATAAATATAACAGATCTTAAACAGCTATAAATAAGTCTCAAACAGCTCTAAACAGATTTTATACAGTGCTTAAACAGGTCCCAGTCAGGTCTAAAACAGATAAAACAGGTCTTGAAGAGCAAAGAGTCTGACTCGGGTGTTCAGTCATCGACATCTGAGGTTCCTCTACTTGCATAACACTTTCTATCCACTTAGGGATTTGATCTGATTTGACTTAAGAGAATATAGCGAAATCGCAAACGATAATTTGTTTGTACATAATCCTAAGTCAATAGCGTTACCTGACGAAACCCTCGGCGACTAGTGTATCTTTATTTATGATTTCATACAAGATCTAATTTAGAGTAATTTCTAATAAAATAAATCAGCTGATGGAATTTTTTCATGGTCAACGCATTCCCAATCAATTTTTTTTAACAACAAAATGTTTTTATTTCAATTACTATTATCGTTATTGTTTGATTTTAGTACGCATTTTGCAGCTGTTTGAAACTATTATTTCTTAAGTATCTAATAAAAGAACTATAAAAAATAGTACGGGAGGTACTGTATATTTTTAGCATTTATATTTGCAGTTAATAGATACAGTATACCGAATAATAACTGATCTTACAAAAAATAGCAATAAAAAATAGGTATTATTGTACCGACACTATTACCGCCTTAGAATTTGAAGGGCAGGGCGCATTTGGTAGGCGATTATAAAAATGGCAAAGAGTAATCTCACTGTTATGTGAGCCAGCCAAAGCCTCGCCACACCGATCGAAAGATGCAAAACCTGCTAATTCATAAACGCCCTGAACATTTTTTGTATGTTCTTTCCTTTTTATTTGGGTTTTTTACCACATGTATTATCCTCTTCAAAAACAAATCACCGAGTCTACAAAATAATAGAGTTATTGGAAAAAAGCCTCTGCGCCTGTGACGTTTATGTCAAAGGAAGTCAGATGTTATTGTTTTACAAATAATATAAATCGAAATAAACACAGAAATAATGTATTTTGCTGACGTTTCGGAAAGTAGTCTCTTTCCGTTTTCAAAGCTTTCTTCGAAGAACTCTTATGTGTTGTGTATGTTAAATACACAGCTTTAAGATTGCGTTTATGTTATTTCCATAGATACTTACTACTTACACAAAACTGATGATATTTTCTTTTAGATAATGTTGAGTTTGTTAAGTTCTTCTTTTAATATTGGTAGCCAGGTTGTACAAATATCTACAGAACAATTCGGTACGCACTTATCTTCATTTAATAAGATTATTGCTGATTCCTTAATTTATCTTTTTTTGTTATCTGCCTCTTTTGTTAGAATTTTTGCGGAGTCCCAGTTTATTCTATGTCCGTTTTCCCAAGCATGTTCACAAATCTTTGATTTCTGAATTTCATTCTTTCTAATGTAATTCTTGTGCTCATCCAACCTCACACTAAAAGGTCTGGATGACTCACTTGTTTTTGTTAAAATAGAACTGAAAGTGATCCCCGTTTGAAGTACCGTTAGGACGGACATCAAATTTGACTCCTATACGGCGTAGCTTCTCCGACAGTCCGTATACATAAGGAATTGTTGTTGTATAATAGCGTTCAGGTTTTTGCCGTACCTGATTGTCCCTATCTTCAACGTTTATGAAGACTCTATCAACAAATGCTTCAGGATATTGATTTTGTACTAGAACCTCTTTGATAAATTTTTCTCGTTATTTAATATTTCATTATTAAATGAAATTATTTTGGCCCCTTCGTATAAACATTTTGCAACACCCCTTTTAACATTTATTGATTGATTTGAGTTAAAACTTAGATAAATCAATCAATAAATGTTAAAAGGGGTGTTGTAAAATGTTTATATGATAGGGCCAAAATAAATGTATTTACAATATCCCGTGCGAATCAGAGTGAGGTTGGATGGGCACAAGAATTACATTAGAAAGAATGAAATTCAGAAATCAAAGATTTGTGCACATGCTTAAGAAAACGGACATAGATTAAACTGGGACTCGGCAAACATTTTAACAAGAGGCAGATAACAAAAAAAGAAAAATTAAAGAATCAGCAATAACTTTATTAAATGAAGATAAATGCGTATCGAATTGTTCTGTAGATATTTGTACAACCTAGCTACTAATGTTAAAAGAAGAACTTAACAAACTCTACATTATCTAAAAGAAAACATCATCAGTTCTGTGTAGTAGTAAGTATCTATGGAAATAACACACACAGAATCTTAAAGCTATGTATTTCACATACACAACAAATAAGAGTTCTTCGAAAATAAAGCTTTGAAAACGGAAAGAGACTACTTTCCGAAACGTCAACAAAATACTTTCTCTGTTTATTCCGATTTATATTATTTGTTAAAAGAATAACCTCTGACTGTTCCTTTTTCCAATAATTATATTATTTTGTAGATTCGGTGATTTGCTTTTGAAGAGGATAATGCATGTGGTAGAAAATCCAAATAAAAAGGAAAGAATATTCGTAGAATGCCACAAATAACTTTCAGATGATATTTTTTGTATATATTTATGTAGGAGCAGCAGTTTCATTTTTGTAGTACTACCTATCAGATAGATGATAGTCTATATTTACAATATAATACATTCATTATTTTTTAAATTCTAATAACAGAAATAAAGCAAAATATAGCAAATAACTCTGTACAACATGATAGAGATGTCCATGTTTTTATTAGAGTGTGTGAAAAGTAGATTTTCATAAAATTTGCATATTTGTGAAGACCAATTTGTTTTTTTTTTTAGTGTTTCCGTGAGTTATACCTACTTACTTGTGTATATTTGTATCATTAATTTTAATATATTGACTGTCTATTTAACTGCAAATGGTAATATGTATATATCTAGGTATTAAAACAAAATTGTTGTTAAAACTTTTTGTACAAGAATGTCAGTATTAAATTAAATAATTATGATTTTACAAATTATAATTATAGATTAAAATCGTTAGTGTTTTATTTATTCCAATTTCGTCGACTGCCACTATACAGGGTGTCCCACTTAAAACCTCCGGGGTCATTGTTTAGATGACCAAAACGGATATTATTTGAATTATGTAAAAGGCATTCGCTAGAGTATGTAAATGATTTTACTTTTACAGGGTTCCCACCAACTTTGGAATTTTGAATTCCCTGACTTTCCAGGAATAAAATTTTTATTTTCCAGGACCATAATATGAATATTTATCACATTTTATTAAAACCTGTTTACAAGTCGATATTAATGTATTAATATTCATCAGATCAACATGGAAAAATATAGGAAAGTAATTTTTGTCGTTATGTTGTTTATAAGAATTTATTTGAAATGTTGAATAGTTAAAATTCCACCTATATAGTTTTTTAAATACACAGAAACTCATCTAGTATATTAGCCAGATATGACACAAAACATAAAATAAGACTCAAGCATTGCCTTGCCTGAACATAATATTATATAGGTATCCGAGATAGAAAATATTAAACATAAACATTAATATATTTTACTATAAAAGTGCATAAATAACTCTTATTTCTGCTTTGACGATTATTGAAAATATTATTTTTCGTATTTAACTGATAACTTTCATACAAAATATCTAGTATTGAATGGATATAAAACTGTTGATCTATTCTAATCAACCTAGTATAGTAAATAAATGCATCACAAGGGCATCATCAATAAATGAAAAATTAATTCTTTATTTATATTTCTATCATTTAATGATTTATTTTTATTAGGAAACAGCATGTTCTTATCAAACAATTAGGTACTCTCCCAATAAAGCTAGTGATGCAAATAGTTTTATTAGGGAATAATGTATTTTATCAGTAATCACATATGCTCTCTAGGTAAGGCTCAAGCTCGGGCTGAAGATCTGCTATATATTTTTTTTTAAATTGATCGGATTCAGAGTGGTGTCATTTATTTACTCTTTTATCATACTAGATTGATCAGAATTAATCAATGGTAGCATATTTTATTAGATATTTCTATGATAGTTGTCAGCTAAATATCCAAAATAATATTTTCGATAACTGTATATAAATCTCCATCTTCTATCCCAACGGCAATTTTGGATAAAACAAAGCAAATCAGATATTATTCTTTAATGTTTCTATTCTAGCTTCAATTTCTTTAACTTCACTACTTAAAATTACACTAATTTTCTGTTTTTTTAACTGTAGCTCTTTAATTTCAGTTTTCAATTTTCTTTTTTGAGCAATTTTTTTCATTTCTAAATTTTGTTGGTTTCGTTTATCCTCAAGAGCTTCCTTGTATTTCTTATTTGAATGTCTACAGTAAGTCATCATTTTATCATCAATCACAACTTCCGAAGCTCCTCCACAGTGTAAGATGTTGTCATACACCAATCGTTGAGCGATTATCGATTTCTCTTGTAGGTTCTTCACTAGCAACTGTTTGTTAATTGAAAAACCACTCTCAACGAAAGTATTTCCATGAGAAAATATTAAAATCAATAGTAACACACTGAAAAGATCTTTGAATCTGGTTTCGCTTTTGAGTTTAGCACTATAAAAGGTGTCAAGTCTTTCATCATTTTTATAATCTTTAAAAATTCCCGATCTGACAAACTGTTTAAATTGGTTTTTGGCATTTTCAGCTACTCGAGAATTGATAATATTTTTGCTATAAAAAATTTCTAATACTGTATTCATTCTACTTTCAGCTGCATTCGACTTAGTTTCAATAATACTAGGATCAAGGCATGATATTCCTTTAACCATTTCATATTTCAGTCCTCCTCTTTCTATAATTTTTAAAACAGTAGCTTTAAGAAAATGTTGACAGTCTTTCAAAAAAATGTATTTCTCTTTTTCAGTAACTTTAGATTTATTAACGAATTTTTTAGTCGCGAATCCTATATCTTTATCCTTTACTGGAAGAAATATGGCCATATTTTTCAAATCAATTTTGGAAATTTTATTCAAATTGTTAGGAATGTCCTTCTCATTTATAAATTTTTGTAGTAAATTCACCAACAAAATACTCAGCTCTGAGTATATAAAAGGAGCCAAAGGTGCATCATTTTGAAATTTGTATAAAAATGGTTCAAGAGTTGACGCAACCATGCCAAGAAAAGCAATTTTCGCAGGTAGTAAAGAATCACTTAAACTTTTTATCACATTTTATGCTGAGGTTGAGTGTGATAATTTCACAGATGGGTCACTCACATATTTCTTTATATTATCAAAAATATCTAGAGCTCTATTTGCTGCCCCTGACCCTTCCACCCAACGTGTTTGACAAAATTTCAAGGGAAAACGTGTTGTTTTAGTTTTACCTAAAATTAATTGCACTGTATAAAAAAATTACAAAATAATACTAAAGTCAAACCTTCAAAATCGGACCTTCTGGTTGGTGCATCTTTAAATATCCAATATATTCCTGTTAGAAAATTATTTACAGCCCAACCACTGGCTTTGTGTCCAGATTGGAGAGAGCCATGCACAACGTGTAAACCACATGACCCAAGATCAATCAATGACGAATTATTTCCTAAATGTTCCTTAATCAATTTATAGAATTTCCAATTGACATTAGGCCCATCCATTGAAATTTGAAGTATTCTGCTATAATTCACTCCCGATATCTCGATTCCATTTAAAAAATGTTCCAATAAATTTTCAGCATTAGGCCTTCCATTCAAAAAAACAGACGTGAGATATCTTGTTTCTACTCTTTCTTTAATAACACTAAAATATCTGATACATATATCCATCTGCCCTTTTTGTGAAATTTTGTTGAGAGATTCGTCAAAACAGATTACTAAATGTGACAAATCTTTTAAATGTGTTTGAAATTTATCAAAGAAATATTCAGCTAGGCCAAATGTATATAAGTACGAGGCTTTCGTTGATCCCAATTTAATATTTTTGGCTATTTCAGAATCAGTAAACATTTTTTGGAACAAAGGTATACTTTTATTAACACTATTCATTGAAGAATGAGTTTCAATCACATGTAATGTCCATAAAATTTCTGCCTTCAGTATAGCTGGGTTAAAAGTGAAAAAACATTGTTCTTCCCTATCCTTATTTACAGATGAAGAAGACAAGTGATTTAAATTAGGACCACTTCCGTGGTTATTATTATCTGAAAACATAGTTTCAGCTTCGGTTTCAATTCGTTTTTTTTGGTAACTGGTGACCTTTAAATTGGAACTTAAAATACTTATTTTTTGTTTGTGTCCGGAGGATTTTAAATGACTAACAATAGCTTGCCTTCCCATATTGCTCAAGCTTATATTTTTTATACATATTTTGCAACGAAATTTTGTATTATCTTGAATAACTGAAGATATTATTTCAGCCCAGCTGGGATTTGTTTTTACATCAACCCATGACTCTTTGAAATACGTCCTTTTAACCATTTTGAGCTAAAATATTCGTTAACTGTAACAGCAAGTAACTTGGAAAATACAGATTACACACCAACTTTAATACTTTGCACCCGCCAACACAAAAACATACATATATCAATATATTTCTTAAACTTGTATTTTGTTTAATAATATGTAAATATCTTGCACTTTACACCGCAATTCGCATTTCCCCACTCTATCAACTTGTGTAAGGAAAGGTCTTCATTCATATTATTATTTGGTAATATTAGACAGGGTCGGTTTAGAATTTTTTTGCCAAAATGTATTCAAATAGATAATTCAAATCCTATAGGTAATTTTTGTACAGTAGAAAATCAATTCAAGGCATTTTATGTGATGACTGAAATTCCAGGATTTTACTGAAATTTCTTAGATTCCCTGACTTTTCCAGGTCTCCATGATCACTTTTTGGATTCCCTGACTTTTCCAGGTTTCCAGGTTTTTCCAGGTTGGTGGGAACCCTGTTTTAAGTGAAAGCGGCCTTTTCCTCATTGAGATATATGACGCTGAGATGCAAAGAAATTAACCGACCTAGGGAACTTTCAAAATAGGTGCATGTAAAAGGGCACGCAATTCTAAGAATTTTACAACATGAACAATTTTCGAAAAAGCAATAGTTTTCGAGATATTTTAATATTGACATCCAACATTGGTCGTGAGACCTCTGTCGGCCGGTTGGTGAATCTAGTTAATCATACTCATTTTGATAGTAATAGTGGTGCATCAATAATGTTGTTAATAATTTTGAAAAGAAATATTTGAGACATGCATTCTCACCTACGATGCAAACTAACTAACGAGTACCCAACCAGCAGGTCTTCTCGCGGAAAATCGATTGCTGGATAAGTACTTTCTAGTACTTAATTTGTGTTGTACCGATTCTAGATTATTAATATGCACATTATAGTAGCAACAATAGAATTTCTAACTATAAACCCATATGTCTTGCTGGCTTCCAAGACTATGGTATTAATATGTATATTAAAAGCAAGGGTCTAGTCAAAGATAACGCCTAAGTCACGCAGTGTTTCAACCGAAGTATATTATTATTTATGGTATAATTGTAGGAAATACGAGAAGACATAGCATTGCAATTCTCCGAGTTTAATGGAAGGTTGTTTTTAGTGCATCAATTACTAATTCTCTTTAAGTTATCCTGCAGTTGAAGACAATCACTAATAGTATGAATTTTAGAAAAAAGCTTTAAATCAGCAGCATACATTAAGTAGTTAATCTCGTGTGTTAAGTCGCCCACTATGTCACTGATAAATATGATGAACAACAGTGGCCCCAGAAATGAACCTTGCGGTACTCCAGAGGCAGCAACGTATTCGACAGAGTTAAATCCATTGAAGGTAACATACTGGGTTCTATTTGACAGATAACATCTGAGTAGCGCTATCAAATTTCCCAAAAGGCCAATATCATTCAGTTATTTAAGCAGCTTAGTATGGTTAAGTCTATCGAATGCCTTGGAAAAGTCAATATAAATTAAGTCGGTTTGAAACTGATCATTGATGGATTCCGATATAAATTGCGTAACACAAAGCAGATTGGTAGTTATAGAGCGTCCTTTCATGAAACCGTATTGATGAGTAGTGATGTCATTACTAATTTTATCACATATAGCATTATGCAGAAGAAATTCAAACACTTTTGCAAAATTACATATTATTGATATGGCACGAAAATTGGTTATGTTAGATGTTTTCTCCTTTTTTAAAAATCGGACATACATTAGAACGGTTCCACGTATTTGGAAAATTACCATCCTTTAATATTAAGTTAAAAATTGTCGTTAAGGGTGGAGCAAAATACAAGCGCAGTCACCTAATAAGAAAGCCGGTATACCATCTGAACCAGTGGTCATTTTGTTTTTAATTCTTTTTAGTGCTTTTATCACATCATCTTCTTTAAATTTTGATACATGAACTAGAGGGTTGTTGTTAAAACTATGTTCGCTATTTATATCCGACACATTGTCATTATGAAAAGTAAATGAATTACCAAAGAAGTCCGCAAACGTATTTAATATTTGGACGGGTTCAATATAGTAGCTGATCCTTTCTTATTTTTTAAAAAGGCACACAATTTCATTGGATCATCACTTATTCTGGTTTCCTCAGCACGAACATAATTTTTATATGCTACGTCTATGTCGGTTTTAATTCTACTACTCAGTTGCTTAAATTTGTTATAACATATTATATCGCAATTTTGTTAAAACCCTTAGTTTTTGCGTCTTTAACTTAATTTGTTTTAGTATATTGGGAGTGAACCATGTAATAACATTCACAGTTTTTGCTCGGATTTTTGTAATTATTTTACAGTTGCATTGCAAAAATATATATCAAATTGTTATGGATCATGTAAAATTTATTAATGAACATAACCGTATATACCGGGCGTTAGAAAAGTATGGGAACGGTGGAAAATCTCGAACAGTTTGCATCAAATCGAAAAATAAAAAAATACGTGTCAAAAATTTTTCAAAAAACTATCTACTGATACCAAAACGACCTCCCCACCCGGGGCGAGGACAACTTTAAAATTTCAAATGGAAACCCCATTTTTTATTACGGAATCGGATTCCACGGCAAAAAATACGTAAATTTTATTCCGTACATTTCTTCGATTCTTGCATGGTGTCGCTGTAATCGCAAAAAATGAAAAGAAAACATTACTGTTTCAAGAGTAGCGTCTTGTGCCCATAAAAAAACATCCAATTCAAAAACTGGAAAACACGTATTTATTGTTTTTACGAAATCTATCCAATGACATTAGATTCGACTCTCCCACGGGGCGGGGGCAACTTTGAAATTTGTAATGAAAATCCCTATTTTTTATAGCGGATTCGAATTTTACGGCCAAAAATACGTGAATTTTATATCGGGCATTTTTTTCGATTCTCGCAAGGTGTCGCTGCAATCGCACAAAATTGAAATAAACTTTAAGCGTCCATAAGCTTGTAAATATTTACAAACTCTAGCTACTCGTGTTGACACGCAAATATTCAGTTTAAAAAACAATAATAATCTTGGTTTTTATGAATGTTTTTTTAAAGTGTTCTTAATAACAGTATTTGGTTTGGTGAAATTTCTACGAGAAAGTTCAGTTTCTTCCAACTTTTGTAGAGGCAGGAGCGCACTTTTGTACGGAAAAAGTTATTTAATTTTTCATTAGTTCTCGCGTTTTTTTCTGCATAATGGCTACTTTAACAGATGAAGAGAGAGTTTCTCTTTTAATGATGCGAGGGTGGGGTGATAAAGAAAAGTCCTATGATGAAGTTGTGATTTTATTGAATGAAACTTTCCGTGTAGATCATGTGGGAATTTCGAAATCTACTGTGTCCCGTAGCATCAAACGATTCCTAGACACAAGGACAAATAAAAATCGCCCAAAATCTGGAAGACCAAAATCTGAAACATCGGAAGCTCGACAAATGGAAGTGGCCCAGGCATTTGTTGAAAATCGAAGGTTATCAATCAGAAAAGCCAGTCAACAGCTTGATAAATGAGTGCATTTTCAGTTCATAAGAATTTGAAACTTTTGAAATTTCATCCTTACAAAATTCACCTTCACCAAGAGTTAAATGAAGGTGACTTTGATCGGCGACGTGAATTTAGTAAATTAATGATGGAAAGGAGTAACCAAAACCCAAATTTTTTGTCATCTCTACTTGTCTTCTCAGACAGTTAAGTTAATCGCCATAATTTCAGATATTGGAGTGACGAAAACCCTCACTGGATGCTTGAAACACACACGCAGTATCCACAAGAATTAAATATTTGGGCAGGAGTTTTCAGGGATCGAATCATAGGACCGTTTTTCATAGATGGAAATTTGAATGGAGAAAAATACCTGGAAATGTTGTCAAATCAAATAGTTCCCGCAATACAAGACATTGCTGGTGATGACTTCGATAATGTTTGGTTCCAGCAAGATTGGGGCTCCTCCACACTATCGGGATATTGTTAGGGACTATTTGAATGGTACTTTCGAAAATCGATGGATAGGTCGAAGAGGAACTATTGAATGGCCAGCAAGATCTACCGACCTCGCGCCACTTGATTATTTGTTTGGGGCTATGTGAAGGGCAAGGTTTATTTCACTAAACCTTGTAATTTGGAAGAGCTGGGGCAACGCATAATAAACATTTTTGCAGAAATACCACGTCAAATGATAAGAAGCGCTATTGAAAATTTTTACGTTCGTCTCGGACAATGCCAAGAAGTCAATGGGCACCATTTTGAACACCCGCTATAATCTTGAAATTAAAACCTGCTAGTGTAGCAGTAAGCTGTAAACTAATTGCCTCAACTGGCCGAAATCCTCACCTTCCCTTAAATGGCTGAGTTATCTCCTTGCCTTCACTGGCTGGGATCAAGAACTTGTCTGAAGTGGCTGAATTAAGAGGTAAAACCACTGTTAGTTTTATAAATCGAGTTTTTTATTGCCCTGTAAAAAATGTAATTTGAAAATTACTAGCTGCTAATAAATTTACAAAATGTTAATAGTTGTAATTTCCGCACGACCGTGTAAAATCACTCTTCTCAAAACAGCTCGGGAAATCATTCACTCTAAGGTCAGTAGTTTTACTATTCGTATTTTTTTAAGTATGCGTTCAAAACTTTCATGTTTCCACTCAATTTTTTGCGATTGCAGCGACACCTTGCGAGAATCGAAAAAAATGCCCGATATAAAACTCACGTATTTTTGGCCGTAAAATTCGAATCCGGTATAAAAAAATAGGGATTTTCATTACATATTTCAAAGTTGCCCCCGCCACGTGGGAGAGTCGAATCTAATGTCATTGGATAGATTTCGTAAAAACAATAAATACGTGTTTTCCAGTTTTTGAATTGGACGTTTTTTATGGGCACAAGACGCTACTCTTGAAACAGTAATGTTTTCTTTTCATTTTTTGCGATTACAGCGATGATTAGATTTTTTTTAAATATTAGCTTTGATGTTCAACAAGAAAATATAATATTATATTACCAGTTATTCAGTTATGATTTCATTCACGATTTTAATTCACAAAATTTCACTTTCTATATATCTTACTAGGGAAATTTGCGTTTGCAAAGTAACAAGTTTATATTCAAGAACTATATATTTAGAGCTGTGCAATAAGAAGTTACTTTATCACAGACTAGCCAAACTTCATGTCTATCATTATTCTGCAGTTTTTATAAAACAAATAGTGGACTTTCGTTTCCACCACATCTCATGTAAATGCCCGGATTAAAATTTACGTATTTTTTGCCGTAGAATCCGATTCCCACCCGAAGGGTGGTGGGTGGGGAGGTCATTTTGATATCAGTAGATGGTTTTTTGAAAAATTTTTGACATGTATTTTTTTATTTTTCGATTTGATGCAAACTGTTCGAGATTTTCCACCGTTCCCATACTTTTCTAACACCCGATACCTATGATGTGTATTGTGCCGTGAGTGATTGCCACAGTAAGTATCATAAAAACATTGAACTCACATTTCATCGTTTCCCTAATAAAAGGGCATTTTATTAACCTTAAAAATATGTTTGAAAACGATGAAAAATGGGATGTACGTGATCCGTGGTTTGCTCTGCAATCACAAATAAACATTTTGAAATGACGAATACAAAATAACTTGAAATGGTTAACAAAAAATTTACATGACAAACAAAGTTTACGTTTATCTGTTAAGAAATAGCAACATTGCAGTGATTGCTTGCATTTATCACCCAACACAGCTTTGCATGAGCATTTCATACTTATTATTATTCCACATTTTAATATTTTCCTGTAATTTAATGAGGATCAGCACTCATTTTTGAAATTTGTAGGTCCTATAAGGTGGTCTCCAAGGTCACCTGATTCGACTTAGCTAGATTTTTTGTTTGGGGTCATTTAAAGAATATTGTTTATGCAACCGCGCAATTTATAGCATAATGTCCCAACAATTGGTGAATGCTCTTCGAAATGCAGCTATGCGAGTTCAGAAGTGCATTGACATTAACTGACAGTATTTTCAACGACAACTTTAAAATTAAAGGAAAAAGGGGAGGTACACCGTGATTCTTATACACCCGGTACACCTTTTTTAAAGTAAATCCCTTTATCAATTATCTAACCCGATTGCCAATAAAAATTCAAAGATTAAGGGTCAATCACTAGCAGAACGAAATAACACTAAATAATAAACAACAAAGTGGAATTTTTTCGAATAAATGTATGGAGAAATACTTCAGAATTATCAAGGCACAATATCATTTAGTAAAGAAAGTGCGATGACACAAGCTCCATTCGTCTGTTAATAAAATCGAATCGCTCGGACCAATTTTCGAATTACCCCAATGTTTTTGTATAATATTTACAATATACTGCGGAAAAATCAACAACAAAGGTTTGTGAAAATGCATCGAAGTGCTGAAAGTGAAAGTGTCCCTTTGTTACCAAAAAAAGCGAAGAGAGAAGAGAAAAAGAATGCCTGTAAAGTCACTTCAAGATGTAAGTACCTAGCGGATTAGTAATAGTGATAACTTTATCATAATAAATGTTTATTAATTTTGAGCGACCCGGATAAGAAACTATTAAACAAATACCGGGCAGTATTGTTAGTTGCATAACGATCAGGACTAACTCATAATGGGATTAAATTATAGATAATATCAGTGTCTACAAATCATTAGATACAGGGTGTCTCACCGGGAACTGAATCGATCGATATAGAGAAAAGTACGTATCAGAAAATTTTGAAAATTTAGATAATTACTAATGTCGGTGTGGCCAATCGAACTAAAATAATTACAAGCAGCTGGCACTTCTGCTTATACCGGAAGTCGATACCAACTTGCTTATTTCAAACGTAACGCCCTATATATTTTAAGGTTTTCGAAAAAAGCATAAAATTCTGAGTCGAAAAACATGTAGCATATCCTATACCTAAACCTAGCCGTTTCAGAGATATTTGACATTTTTTTGAAAATTTGACAGGTGCAACGGTTTGCAGGAACCGTTATAACTTTCTTCGTGTAAAAGATCCTCATTTGCTTCTTGTTACATAAAGAGAACACAAGGAGAACTATGTTCTACAACTGAAATAAATTCAATAATATCATATCAAGTGTTCCGTTTTTCGCGTTACATTTTGTCAACTTCAAACCGCGAAAATTTGTTTAGGTCAAATGGAACACCCTGTATTTCTTTACGTCAAGTTATGTAAAATTGAATTCCCTTTTTTCTCATATTAGCATTGTGGGGGTTAAAGTTACAACTTTTTGAAATATTTGCGATTTTATTAGAAATTCATCAATTGTAATCATTTCATCAAAATAGCCACGATTAGAAGCAATCAGTCATTATCTTATGTCAAAAAATACCAGCACGTTTAAATTACACCCACGAGGAGTTTTTAAATTTGTTTATTATTTATGGAGAATGTGATAAGTAATATCAAGAACTTGCAGCACATTTGCTACTCGATATCCAGAAAAACGGAAACCGTCACCAAACACTGTACAATGCACACTGGAAAATTTTAAAAATTGTGACTCTGTCAAGGCAAAAGTGCAAAGAAGGAAGCCTATTGTTGATGACGAAAACATTGAAATAGTCATTCTGGGATATTTTCATGCATTTCCAAGGATGTCATTAAGACAAGCTGCTCTGGAATCGGGACTATGCAAGGATTCAATTCACAGAATCTTATTAAAACATAAGTTTCACCCGTTTTCATTCCATATGGTTCAAGGATTAAAAGAAACAGATTTCCTAAGAAGACAGAATTTTTGTGAGTTTATTCTAATAAGGTCTGAGGGTCACGATTCTTATTTGGGAAATATTATATGGACAGATGAAGCAAAATTTACTAAAAATGGACTTTTTAATAGACACAGTTCGCATTATTGGATTGACTCAAATCCTCATATGTTCAGAGAGCGAAACTTTCAGGAAAGTTGGCAGTTCAATGTTTACTATGCCATAAGAAACGATAGAGTGGTGGCATTACAATTTTATCAGGAAAATTTAAACGGTAAATTAAATTTTCTCTTCTGCCAATATGTATAGGCAATTTTTTTTTTTTTTTTTTTTATAGGTAAAAGATATCTGAATATCTTACAAAATTTGAATAATAACTATTTAGAAAATTTACCTCTCGCCAAACATTTTTTATCAGTACGACGGTGCTCCTCCACATAACGCATATTTAATTAATAATTATTTACAAGAAACTTTTTATGATCAATGGATTGCCAATAATGGACCCTATTTATGGCCTCCTCGCTCGCCCGATTTATCAGTTCTGGATTATTTAATTTGGGGAACTATTAAAAATAAAGTTTATGAGAGCCCATTAAGAACCATTGAAGATTGTATGCAAAAAGTAAAAAATGCATTTCCAAACATATCACAGGATTCAATTAGAAGAGCTACCCATGAGGAACTAATCCGAAGGTGCGAAAAATGTGTCGAGGTTCGAGGGCGGAATTTCGAGAAATTATTAAATTAAAATGGAATCATATTTTAAATTGATCTTGTCTCTGCTATTTTAGTTCATACCATACCTTCAATTCGATTAATGCGCATGTTACAGTGTTAGTGTTATTTTGCGTTTTTGTGGATATCGAGTAGCAAATGTGCTGCAAGTTCTTGATATTACTTTATCACATTCTCCATAAATAATAAACAAATTTAAAAAGTTTTCGTTGGTATAATTTAAACGTGCTGGCATTTTTTGACATAGGATAATGACTGATTGTTTCTAATCATGACTATTTTGATGAAATGATTACAACAATTCATGAATTTCTAATAAAATCGCAAATAATTCAAAAAGTTGTAACTTTAACCCCCACAATGCTAATATCAGAAAAAAGGGAATTCAATTTTACACAACTTGACGTAAAAAAAATACAGGGTGTTCCATTTGACCGAAACAAGTTTTTGCGGTTTGAAGTTGACAAAACGTAACGCGAAAAACGGAATACTTGGTTATGATATTATTGACTTATTGAAAAAAGTTATAACGGTTCTTGCAAACCGTTGCACCTGTCAAATTTTCTATAAAATGTCAAATATCTCTGAGACGGCTAGGTTTAGGTATAGGATATGCTACATATTTTCGACAGGAATTTTCGACTAGAATTTTATGCTCTTTTCGAAAACCTTAGAATATATAGGGTGTTCCATTTGAAATAAGCAAGTTGGTATCGACTTCCGGTATAAGCGGAAGTGCCAGCTGCTTGTAATTATTTTAGATGGATTGGCCACACCGACATTAGTAATTATCTAAATTGTCAAAATTTTCTGATGCGTACTTTTCTCTATATCGATCGATTCAGTTCCCGGTGAGACACCCTGTGTAATAGTCGTAGTCAGGAGTCGCAAGGGGTACCTCCTTTTGCCAGTGCGCCAATCTAGAAACCCCCTCCCCCTCCGTTTTCGAGGTCACTGAACACGATTGTGGGGATTTTTTTTCCTCGGCAACCCCTTCAAATTGGCCAAAAACTACCCCCAAATCGCCGTTTAATTTCCCCAGTTTTTCGACTAACTATTATTCCCTCGAGTAGCCACCCCTATACTAGGCTTCCACCGCTCTAGGGGGTTGGAAAATTGATATTTTTTTGTGGAAAAAAAATTGATATTTTACAGAAGGTGTTTCTGTGAGGAAAGTGGCAGGTGATCAGGGCTGTGTAACCATCCCCGAGGGTTGTTTTTACTCTTCAAAGGGGTGGAAAAAATTTCTTTTTTGGGAAAAAATAATATTTTGTAGGAGGCGTTTTATTGAGGAAGGTGGTACGCCTACTACAAAATATTGTTTTTTTCTCACCCCTTCGAAGGATGACAACAACCCCCGGGGTTGGTTATACAACCTTGGTCGCCTGCCACCTTGCTTAAAGAAACACCTCCTACAAAATAATAATTTCTTTTCAAAAAAAAAAAATCAAATATCCACCCCTTTGAAGGGTGAAAACAACCCCCGGGGTTGGTTATACAACCTTGATCACCTGCCACCTTGCTTGAAGAAACACCACCTACAAAATAATAATTTTTTTCAAAAAACGAAATTTTATTTCCACCCCTTTGAAGGGTGACAACATTCCCGGGGATGGTTACACAGCCGTGGTCACCTGCCACCATCCTCACAGGAACACCTCATGTAAAATATAAATTTTTTTTTCCACAAAAAAAAATTCAATTTTCCAACCCCCTAGAGGGGTGTGGGAGCCTGGTATCAAATCGCTCGAGGGACTTTCCGTTCTACTCGAGGGAATAATAGTTAGTCGAAAACTGGGGAAAATAAACGGATTCGCGGAATAGGGCACTTTGGGGGTGGCTTTTGGCCAATTTGAAGGGGTTGCCGAGGAAAAAAAATTGCGGGACCCCCACCATCCTGTTCAGCGACCTCGAAAACGGGGAGGGCTCTCTAGGATTGGCGCTCTGGCAAAAAAGCCCAAAGTAGCACAATATAAATTCTAAAGTTTACACAGCTAATACTTCATGGCGAAAACGTTGTAATGACCACCAAGCAGCTGTAATTTGGTACTAAAATCTCAAAGCCATTTATTCCCGTTAATGTAAACAACTACAGACAAATTTCTATTCTGAGTAACTTCGCGAAAATTTTTGAGATGATCTTGTATAACGACATCTATTTGGCTACCAAAACAATTATATCACCATATGAACATGGTTGTATTGCTAACAGATCGACCATCATAAATTTAGTTCTGACACCCAAAATGTGTCAAATGTCATCGACGATCAAGGACAGGTAGATGCATTGTACACAGACTTTTCTAAGGCTTTCAATAGAATTGACCATAAAATATTAGTGAACAAATTAGATAACTTTGGTTTTAATAACCAGGTGTTAATGTTATTTGTATCATATCTGGAGAATAGATATCATTTTCTTTCTACGATGGTTTCAGATCATCTATATATTCATCGACATATCTGGAGTACCGTAGGGTAGTAATCTTGGGCCATTGTTATTTCTATTATTTATTAATGTTATGCGAAACTCCTGAATGTGGCAAAATAATATATGCAGATGATCTGCAACTCTTTAAAAATATAAAATCTGAAGATGATTGCAGAGAACTTCAAAATGAAATTGACAAAATCAGTCAGTGGTGTTCACTTAATAAGCTAGATCTGAATGTCGCTAAATGTAAATTTGTATCATATACGAGAAAGAAGAACAGATTTCAGTACGACTATTCTATAAAGAGAACGATACCAATCTGGAGGCTTTAATATTATTGTACTATTGATATGTAAAGTCCAAACTTGAATGTGTGTATAAACAGAATTATCGTGTAAATGTAGATATGTGTTGTTTATTGCTTTCCACTGATTTTATTGTAAGTCTTATATTATAGAATTTTACTATATTCTAAGTTCTTCATATAATTTCTTCTAATAAATAATCTAAGGTTATATTATTGTGCGTAATTTTAGTCCTGTAATTGGATAAATAAAGTGTTTATTTGTTCCTAATATTTTTCTGCTATAACGTTACTGTGACAGGATTGAACGACTAAATCGATGCAATGGATCAGTTTAGTACGACGTTGAAAGTAAGCAATCTTATAGGACATAGAGTCAGTGCGTTCAATGAAAATTTGTCATATACTATTGTGAACTTTATGTGCATTACACATAAGGACCAAAATGATATCGTATGAACAGTCGTCCCATATTTCATATAAAATCCTATTTATATGGAATACTTAAAGGTTTTTACTCACATATGATGAATTCTACATCTGTTTACAACGTTATGTAGTACGTAGAAATAGTTAAACATTTTGTGTAAGTTCACATTTCAATAAAATGTAGAGCCATAATTTTATAGTCCTCAAGTCGACTTAAACTACACGCATCAGAAAGTTCAATTTGCTTATACGTTCCAACGCTAGTATACATTCACGACCCGCTGCAGTGCGTGATTGCATAAATTCAGGCGTTTTTAACTAGTCTTGACGTCACCACTAAACTCTGTCGAATACTAAGTCGAATACTATGTGATTCCTGAATCAGTTGTAATATGCATCACACTGCTATTATAGCAGCCCAATAAAAGCTATAACAAATAGTTGACATTTTTTGTAGCTTCGGGTTGGTTTTTGCAGCTGCAGACAATGGCAAATAAATAATAGGTTACGACCAGTAACCAAAATTTGGTTAATAAAAATTTTATTTTGGATCTTTTTTTGCCATTTGCTCATAAAAACTATCACAACAGTCACAAAGTAACAAAAAAGTTTCTATTTGTTAAATATATTTGTTGGTTAAAATCTAGTAGTAAACTTTTTCCAAAAACAAGCCATTCAGACTTAATTTCTTCTTTATCATTTTTTGTGTCAATATAGACTATACAGAAGACAATTCTATTTGGCTTCTAGAGTCTTTAAAATGGCTTTCGAGAGAGAACCACAGGAAACTGTACTTAATCTGCTTTACTCGCTCTATCTTAGAATATTTACTACCAATCTAGACTGTATTATCTGTTTGCACCCAGATTCCCTTGTCCACATTTTTATGGTATAAGTTTAAAACGCTTTTAAAATCTACGACATTATTAAGGTCCACATAGGCTTGTCCTCTTAGATTTATTGAAAAAAAAGGTTAATGATTGCTTCGCATTATAATGTAATTTATGTAAAACAGCTGTTAATAAATAAGATTTTTTTAAATGTTTTGAAGGTGAGGCCAACGTCGACGCCACATGTGATATCTGTACGAATGTACCAGGAAGTAGCATTATCAAGTATTTAAATTTGAAAGGGTGTACCTAGCTTATCATTAATTATTCTATTCTGGTGTCAACTAAAGTCGTTTATAACTATTTCAATGTACAAAAAATGTGACCGGGTGATTTTTTTAATCTAAAACTTTCAAATATCTCGAATAATAGGCACTCTGCGAAAAAAATGTCCTAAATAGGAAGCAGATTCGGATTTTACAGCTAAAAATACATAAGATTTGTCTGAAACATTTTTTTGATTCATGATAGATGGCGCTCTAAGCTTTAATCGACGAATCGATTTCTCTAACTGAGGACCTATATATGCGATTCATCTTTCAATTAAAGTAAGTGCTCAAAATGGTGGCTCTCAACTTCACAATGCACTTATTAATCCGCATTTGAAGTAACTGTATACAACTGAGAAGTATGTCTGCTTGAATTTCGACACAAACATTTCTAATTCGTTGAATCATATTCTCACATGTCGTTGATACTTGTTTGTAAACGTTGTCTTTGAGATAGCAACACAAAAAGAAATCTGGCAAAGCAAGATCTGGTGATCTCGTTGGCCAATTTACCGGACCAGCTCTACCGATCCAATTCAATTCAATTCAACAAACACCAGCCGAAAGACTGATCCTACTTAAAGGAGCTCTCGTGCCAGTCGTCCCATACCACTTGCAGACTGCAATTTCGAGCTGTTGGCTCTCGTCACTGTAAGGTCCTTAATAAAATGTGTGACCGAGAGTCTTACACATCTTTTGTGCTAATTTTTATCTTATTCTGTGAGTATTTATTTCCTGGTACAGCTTAGATCCTTTTTGTGTCAAAATTCGCACTCACGCACAAATTAATTTACAAATTTAAAAGTAATATAACAATAAAAATGCAATAAACAATTAGAGATGGTTTAGAAGTAGAATTATGATCACTAACGATGATTTTGAGTAATCTCAGTTTTATGACTGTCCGATACAGATACCCAGATGTATAAAAACTATTCATATCATAATTCAACTCTTCTTAAACAGTTTATATAATCTCTAATTGCTTATATTGGCTAAATTAAGAAATTGTATGAAATATAAGAAATTATTTGACTTATGTCAAAACCAAATATTAAAATTTGCTTAAAATAGCAATAAAACCCAATAACTATTCATACAAATTCCCTAATTAAAATGGTTTGCATCACAAACACAATTTACTATAGAATTTATTCGAATTCATTCCATTGCTTATAAAATATGAATTTGTCCCGTAAATTAAATTAAAATAGTGATAAAGATAAGTTTTTTAATACTAAAAACCCCCATTGAAAGTATAAACTGAAAACACTTTTTAGTGTATTGATCTACAGACTCGAATTCCTACAAAGAATACCAAGAGATATATATATATATATATATATGGTGTAGTGGTGAGAGGTAAGTGAATCCTCTCATATGGTCTAATGCTACTATACACCAGACATCATGGATGTCTCCATGGTGCATAGCGACTTGCCATTTTGCAAGTACCGAGAGCGGTGACCTTCAGCCCTTGGTGGACTTAACCCATATACTGTTATTATACATGATTTGCAGGAAACAACTACTCAGCGGGCAAATACCCCGACCTGCATTGAATTATACCTTACAAATCTTGAAAAATTGGTAGCCAATGTCATTTGTCAACTCCCTGACCAGACATAGACCGGTTTCGAACTTATTAGTTCTCATCAGTATGCCATAGGTCATGGAGCAGACAAATGACAGTGGCCAACCTGCTAGTCTTATACAGACTAATGTAAATGGTGTAGTGGTGAGAGGTAAGTGAATCCTTTCATATGGTCTAATGCTACTATACACCAGACATCA
The DNA here is from genome assembly GCA_963675555.1 of Leptura quadrifasciata. Taxonomy (NCBI): domain Eukaryota; kingdom Metazoa; phylum Arthropoda; class Insecta; order Coleoptera; family Cerambycidae; genus Leptura; species Leptura quadrifasciata. The sequence goes on from OY776679.1 coordinate 5,572,092, forward strand.
TGGATGTCTCCATGGTGCATAGCGACTTGCCATTTTGCAAGTACCGAGAGCGGTGACCTTCAGCCCTTGGTGGACTTAACCCATATACTGTTATTATACATGATTTGCAGGAAACAACTACTCAGCGGGCAAATACCCCGACCTGCATTGAATTATACCTTACAAATCTTGAAAAATTGGTAGCCAATGTCATTTGTCAACTCCCTGACCAGACATAGACCGGTTTCGAACTTATTAGTTCTCATCAGTATGCCATAGGTCATGGAGCAGACAAATGACAGTGGCCAACCTGCTAGTCTTATACAGACTAATGTAAATGGTGTAGTGGTGAGAGGTAAGTGAATCCTCTCATATGGTCTAATGCTACTATACACCAGACATCATGGATGTCTCCATGGTGCATAGCGACTTGCCATTTTGCAAGTACCGAGAGCGGTGACCTTCAGCCCTTGGTGGACTTAACCCATATACTGTTATTATACATGATTTGCAGGAAACAACTACTCAGCGGGCAAATACCCCGACCTGCATTGAATTATACCTTACAAATCTTGAAAAATTGGTAGCCAATGTCATTTGTCAACTCCCTGACCAGACATAGACCGGTTTCGAACTTATTAGTTCTCATCAGTATGCCATAGGTCATGGAGCAGACAAATGACAGTGGCCAACCTGCTAGTCTTATACAGACTAATGTAAATGGTGTAGTGGTGAGAGGTAAGTGAATCCTCTCATATGGTCTAATGCTACTATACACCAGACATCATGGATGTCTTCAATTTTTCAAGATTTGTAAGGTATAATTCAATGCAGGTCGGGGTATTTGCCCGCTGAGTAGTTGTTTCCTGCAAATCATGTATAATAACAATATATATATATATATATATATATATATATATATATATATATATAAAATTATTAAACAGGGAACGTAAATAATTGCAAATTAACAAATATCTGCCTAACATCCTGATAACCCATATTTCGTTGGAGTGCAAAAATTCTAGCACAGGGGGCATGACCCCAACTTATCAAACCATAAGATATTTGTGACATTATCAGACTATAATAAGTTATTAATAGTACCTGCCTGGAGACTAATTTCGAGAGACTTCTTATCACAAATATATTTTTGACAACTTCTTGGCTATATATTCAATATGTTGTCCCAATTCGCTTTGGATCTAACATGACACCTAAAAACTTTACATTAACCAGAATTTTGAACTCGTACGTGGGTCTATGAGAGAAAATTACATTGAAAGTTTTACCTACATTTAGGCTTAACTTATTTATAGTAAACCATTCTTAGGCGGCAGACTGTGTATCAGTTATGAGTTCTCTAACCTTACTGAGGTCTCTGTGTCCAGTTGATAGTGTGGTGTCATCGGCAAACATTATAAGTTCGGCTCTAGGAACACTCTTTTTTCAGATCATTTACGTAGATCAGAAAAATGGTTAGCCCCGGGACCGATCCTTGAGGCACACCGTGTTGAATATGGCGTAAGCTAGAACAGATTCCATCCTTAAATGTGTATTGTTGTCTATTGGAGAAATAAGAACATACTAATTGATAACTGATGTTATTGAATTTGTGAAGCTTAAATTTATTCAGAAGAACATGATGCTATACACAGTCAAATCCCTTTTGTAAATCACAAAATGTTACTCCGGCATATTCTCCAGTTTCTTCTCGCCAGTTTTTCTATTATTTTATTGACAAAGTGACGAATAGGGTCAGTTGTGGATTTTATTTTTTTAAATTTTAATATATTATTGTATTGTACTAATCTATTGCCAAATAATGGTGAGGATTATTATTATTATTTTATCACTACGATCTGTCCAAAAATCACAAATTTCATGCTTATTCTAGATTTTATCATATTTGAATTTCAACTGTATTTTATTTTGTTTATTATGACCTTTATAAGATATAGTGGGTATTAATATTTGTATTCGATTATCGTATAAAAGAAAGTGAGAGTGCACCTGAAAGTAACAAACAGGTGGCAATGAATTTTTATGGTATACAAGTAGTATTGCATTTTATAGCAGTGATTATCTGGAGAAATGTAGGTGGTCTTAAAAGTGAAAAGACGTATACAGTGTGTACAGTGCAGTGTTGATTAAAATATATGAAATGTTATCATTTGTGTCTTATACTTGCAAAGAGAATTACGAAAAAATAATTTAAATATATGGAAATTTAAAAACTAATTTTTTATTTAGTAAAAGCCACTATAAACGAAAATCATAAGACTATATAAATTTACTAAGTTACTTATCTAAAATTCCTGAGAAAGGTTATTTAGAAACAAATTAAAAGTATTTTTAACTGAACATTCTTTTTAAACATGACCGAATTCTTTGATAGGTAATGGAAATCGTTTGTATCGTACTATTTACATAAATATATTTGGTACTTAGTTTTATAAGTATACTGTCTAACTGTCTTCCTTGTAGTCTTGATTGATTTATACATTTTTTAAACTTTTTATGACATAATATATTTGTTTTTCATACTTTTCTTGTTCATGCATTTTTTGTAGAACTTGTTTTATACCGGGTGTCAACGGACCATGGTAGACCCCCTTTTTTCTCTATTTTTAAAAATATCAAAATGAAACTTGGTAGATGTATTCATTCAAATTCATTCATTCAAATTCTTTTTGCCCAAGAAGACACTTCGCGAAATAATTGTCATTTTTTCCCACTTCCGGTTTTACCGGAAATGACGCCAACTTTTGATTTTGAAATGGGACACCCTGTATATTATTATATTTTTGAAATTCTTGAAAAATTCTGAGTACGGTGATGCCCCATAAGTGACATTTCGAAAATTTGACTCAAAATTTGTTGGTACGTCTAGAGTGCCATGACCAGAAAAAATGGTTTCTAATGAACCGATGTGATGTCAGAAAAATCAAATCGAGCATAAACATTTGAGAATGCGTATTTTGTGGGCCATCAAATTTGGCCTGAACGGTTTTTTTACCAAAACTTATTTTTTTCAAATGGAACCATAATGGTAGAGTACTACTATAAAATAGCGGATGTTCTAAGGAATCAGTGGATATGCCCAAAAGCAAATTTTTCTTATTTTATTGCTGTGCTGTAGTCTGTCCAATCCCTAAAGTTACCTCTCCATTAGAATATAATGATTTAAGACCCATTAGCTTGCTATCAGTTCTGAGCAAAATTCTCGAAAAAGTGGTTTATTTGCAGCTTAACGATTTCTTTAACCAACCCAACAAATCAGTCAGATTTTAGGCGACAACATAGTACCACTACAGCACTACTAGATATTTCAGATAACATTACTGTTGGTTTGGATCAGGGTCTGGCAACTGCATTGGTCTTGCTTGACTTTTCCAAAGCTTTCGATACTGTTGATCATGACTTGCTATGTGCCAAATTACAGTATTATGGCATCGAAAATAAGGCACTGATGTTTTTTCGAAATTATTCCGGTGTACCACAAGGATCCATATTCGGGCCCCTGTTGTTCCTGGTATACACATTTGATTTATATATCAAGGTAGAAAACTGTAATATACAGTCATATGCTGATGCCACACAAGTTTATTTAAGATTTAATCCGACGAAATATGACATTGCAGCTAATAAAATAAATGAAGACCTTGAAAATATTAGTCAATATTGTAAAGAGCATAAGCTAAAATTAAACTCAAATAAAACAGTCACTATGCTATTTTGTTCTCGATCGCATTATAAATATTTAAAAGTAAATCTACGTTTGAAAATTGATGATCAACAACTATCATTTGAAAGTCGCGCTAAAAATCTTGGCATAATATTTGATAAAAATTTTAGGCATATTGAACATGTAAATAATTTACTTAGAAAATCTTATGTATGTTTAAAACTTTTGTATGCAAACAAATCCATACTCAATTACAAATCAAGAAAGAAATTATATGAGACAATGGTCATGCCTATATTTTATTATTGTGATATTGTTTATTATCCGTCGATAAAAGTACTAGGAATCGTATTCAAAAAGTGCAGAATACATGTTGCCGGCACATTCACGATTTGAGAAAATTTGACCACATCAGTGACAAATTTAAACAACTTAATTGGCTGAACATACATAGCACCTGGTTGTATCATCTTTTAGTTTTTGTTCAACGTCTTCTTATAACTTCCACCCCTGATTATCTCAAAAGTAAACTCGTGCCTAGAAATGAAGTACATGGTCGAACTGTCAGAAATAATAACATGTTGACAATGCCGCAACACTCGACTGCTATATTTCAAATATATTCTTATATACTGCCGTACATCACTACAATATGTTGAATAATACGACAAAATGCTACTCTCTAGTTAAGTTTAAAAAAGAGTTTAAGGCATATTTATTTGCTGGGCAAAAATAATTATTCATCCTTTAGATTAACTTGTTGTTATTTACATTTTATCTTTTTTTATTTAGTTTATAGTGTCTACGAATTAGTAATATCCTCTTTATGTATATTTTATGTTATGTGTGTGCCAGAGATACTTCACTTTATATTTCTCAATTGTAAATGTACTTTAGAATAAGAATCTTATTGTCATTTTTATTATTCTTTATGTAAATATCGTAAATGTATCTCTGGCATTCGGGGTTAAGTGGAAGAATAGTCCTGTGACTAAACTTTGCCCTTTATGAACCTTTCACAATAAAGACCTTTATTATTATTATTATTATTATTTTTTTTTAATTTTGTCATTTTTTTATGCAGTCGAAATATCACTTATGGGGCATCACCATACTTAGAATTTTTCAAGTATTCTAAAAATATAATAATATACACGGTGTTCTATTTAAAAATCAAAGTTGGGGTCATTTCTGATGAAACCGGAAGTAGGAAAAATGACAATTAAGCCACAAAGTGTCTTCTTGGTCATATAATACATCTACCAAGTTTCATTCCGATATTCTTAAAAATAAGGAAAAAATGGGGTCTACCATATATGACAAAACCAACTCAATTCAATTCAAAACTTCTTTATTAAACAGTAGCTTATACAATTACCTCCCCAAGGCCTAACCCGGGTCCGACCGTGCAACCAAAAATCGCACAAAATTCATATTTTTCTTCTGTTTTGCGTCCGCAAAAATACAAAAACACATCAATTATTAGTAACATAAAATCTATTGCTCTATATGTACGTAATAAAAAAATTTGTTTACATTTTTCACATATCTGTGATGTCATCGATATTTTTAAAACGGAACGTCCTACATTTCATTCTAAAAACTGATAGCCCATATTTACAATGGAGTTAAGTGATTATTTTTTTTATAATCACAATTTAGGAAAATTAAGATATTTGTTTTCGTCTGTATTAGTAATAATGTAAGATGGGCTTTTTCAGACTAGCGCACGGAAACCGCTTACGGAGAAAGTTTTTCCGATCTCCGACTTTTTCCGTACGCTGAATAAAAATACCGAATACCTGGCTTTAAAATAGAAATATACAGCAAAGTAAACTTAATTTAAGAAAGTCTATATGCTATCTGATGAGCAAAGTCTATAAAATCTTCCACGTTACAGAGTCGATTCTCAATGCTAAAAAGTTGTTTGGGCATAAAAGAAAATGGTGACACCAACAAATATCCAAAAACTATTGCTTTCTTGAAGCGTCAAGCTGTAGGATATATACCGAAAAAGTTTCTAGAGTTTTAACAGCAGAACAGGTAACCAAATTTTTATGTGAAGCTTCAGATGAAAAATATCTACTAGTAAAAACAATTTTAGTGTTTGGGACCTTTGATACGTGTCGAAGGGATGATTTAACACGATTAAATGTGGTAGATAATAAGCGTTTTCTTGTCGCGTTTTTACGAGATGGAAAAACCTATGCATCAAGAAGTTTCACTATTACCAATGAAGGATGTACATTTGAACCCTATACATTTTATCGTAAATATGCGACCTGAAAATATGAACAGCAGAAGATTATTTGTTGCATATCGAAAAGGCAGGTGTTACGCCGTTACCATCAGTGGTGTTCCGAAAATTGTTGCAGAATACCTAAAACTAAATCCCAGATAATATACCGGACATGGACTAAGACGTTCCTCGGCAAGCATGCTGGTGGAAGGCGGCTGTGATTTACACACTCTGAAAAGGCACAGAGGATGGCGTTCTTCCAATGTGGCAGAAGGATATATAGAAGAATCAATACAAAGAAAAATTGAGATATCACGAAGACCGTTTAACCCTCCTATAATTTGTTCAAGAAAATAAAAAGAAACATTTACGAAGAGTCTGCTTCAATAATTGCAGTTTCACAAAATGCAACTCCAAAAGTACTTAACCTGTGCAATAATACCAATTGCACAATAAACATAACCATTAATAAGAACAATTCAAACAAAACTCAGATGCTCTAAATCCACTGTTTTTATTGTCATCACTTTTTTTCAACGACGTTGGAATTTTTTTTTTAATGCAGCCTCGATGCATCATTTTCCATTATGTGAGCACGCTACGCCAAGCTGCTTTCAGTGGCTTGAAAAAAGCAACGTCCAATGTCTGACAGACATGTGTGCTATTAGGCGGTATGAAAATAAACATGATATCGTCCTTTTTACACTCTTCAATTATTTTTGCAGAAAGGTGAGTTGACAAATTATCCCCGATGGCAGCTTTTTTGCCTTCAATGTTTCTGAAATATGGTATAATTACTTTCGAAAAACCAGTCTTCAAATATTATATTATCAAATCAACCACTTTTTGACCGATTATAAAAACAATTTTTCAGCCCACCTTCCAGCCATTCAGGATATAAATTTTTCGCACGCACGCACTCACAGTGAACATAAGGGACGTAGAACTTTTTGAATGGTCCATGACTCGAAGAGCTCTTTTAACTCCTCGACGAACAACCCCCTTCACTTGACCTGAGTCATCAGTCAAGTTCGTCTCGTCATAGTTTAGAATATGATCGGGATCTACGTCAACAAGGTTTCTTGCCAGGTTATCAAAATATGCATTCATTTCTATTACTGTAACTTCGCTCCTACATATTTTCATATTTTGTGCCTCTTCAAGAATGATCGTAACCAATCGTCACCAGGTAAGTTTTCTTTGAAACGCGTTTCCTGCACGCCCTTGCGATCAAGATAACTTTTAATCATGATTCCTATTTCCATAGGTGTGAAATGATAACCCCAATTGGTAGCTCTGTCTATTGCACTGACAATAACATTTTCGTCACGAGTGTTTGTCTGGCAGGATTTAAAATATTAACTCCTCGATATTTTCTACTTAGAGCTGTCCTTGGCACTCCATGGCATTCTTTATCCGCCCAAAATGTCAATGTGCCATTTACAACTTTTTTTAGTGCCGTTTGTAGAATAGTCAGCATATCTTCTCGACTCCAGTTGCCTCCTATATGTGCGTGGCATGCCTCAATTTACCCCATAAAAGTATCTATTTTTTTTTAAATACTGGTGTAACTCTTTTTAGGCAGTCTTTTGAGGTTAAATTTGTACATCACATTATTAAAGACATATTGACTGAGAAATAGGAATTTCATTTTCTAAATAAACCATACAGTTTTCTCACCACCTATGAGACTGCTTTGATATTTTTAAAACTAGGAAATGGTACTTACAAACTAGTCAAGTTTCTGTAACCAATCGAGCAGCACGAACATTAACGCTGACGATATTCTGTGTAGCAGACATCTGCAACACATACAGTAATGCAAGTTCAGAACTGCAAAACTAGATGTCGGTATAGTTGGGAAGAAACATATACGAGACTATTCACATTTCCATAATTAGCACAAAAAGTTAAACTGAAGCGTGCCGTTCAAAGTGCCGCGTTTTTTGCTTTAGAAGTCCGGTTGGCTTGTGGGTATAGTAAAAAACGCGGCACTTTGAGCGGCATGCTTCAGTTTAACTTTTTGTGCTAATTATGGAAATGTAAACAGTCTCGTATACGTTTCTTCCTAACTATAACAAACAGGTATTTCAGAAGTTGCAGTTTGTCACAAGTTACCTTAAGTGTCTCGAGTAACCAGATGTATGGGGTCTCAGCATATAAATATTTTGAGTTGCACAATGCTCTAGAGCCTCTAGAAGTAACACCATAATATATGTATCTTGTACCACAATAATTACGAGATTGTTAGTTTCTATGGCACAATCCACAGCTCTTTTAGCAATCATATAATCTGCAGTCTTTGTGGTTCTTTACCAAACCTGACATTTAAGAAGTGTCAGAATTATGATTCGCCCAGACCACCTAGCCTCAATGAAATATTAGTTACAAAATTATTTATTTCACATGAATTTCATTTAATTTCGTTCTAGAATCCATATTCTTGTACATTTAATACCGTATTTAAATAACCATAAAAGTATAACAAAAAAATAGTCCATTTTGCTTACTTTTTGTGTTCTTTTCGAGTATCTTATAGAAATTTTTAATAAAATATACAAGGCCCTGTATTTTCGTGGTACAGAAGGAACATCAATTTTAGCAATTCTGGACCCGGATTTTTTTTTCATCGCTTACATGTACTTCTGAAGGATAGTTACTGTATTAACTGTATCAAATATGAATCCATTATTCCGTTCCCTGTCAAAGTTATGACAAAAAGCAGCTTTCGCAAAAAATTATAAAGCACTCTGTAACTTCGTGGTGAAGGCCCAATGAGAAATCTCTATGGGAGATTCTGATTACCACTGATGATTTCCGCCTCCTATTTAAGGTATGTCCTCTCATGCTGCAACACCTTGTATACAAAAATTATTATGTTTGTGGATGAAACTACATACCCGTGTAAGTGTACGTATTCGTCTATTTTTTGGCATATGTAATCAGTTTCTTTCAACTTTGTTTCAAACTGATTCAAACCCAGTATCAAAAAAGTCGAATAATAAAAATCTAAGCAAGCCTCCAACAGTATTTTTCTATTGTCCACTCTGTAATAAGCTAGATTGGATTCATGTGTATTTCTTCCTACTTTATCAGTAGTCCTGCAGAATTGACAGTTTTTGATATTCATTTACTATTTTGCGGCACTTTTGCATAGATTTTCGCACAGAATATTAAAACTGTTGATCCTGATTATTATTCTCCAAGTAAATTAACCTTCCTGATGATACCTTTATTAGCAATATTGGCCTCCAAAAATTCCTATGAGACTCAAGTTTATGCAAAAACGATTCCTTGGCCTAATACTACAGCGGTCTTCGGATTCATCAAGCATAACAATGTTCTACTTTGGTAGTTTACCATTTAAATAAAACTTAATCATCCATGTAATTACATATAAGTAACCCAAGTATGCGATAAGGAGTACCTTGTAGTTGTTTACATAATTCAAAGTTGTTCCTTCCTCAACTTCCCTGTTGGGAATTCTTGAAATGAAGACATTTTATGTTTTTCCAATGACCGCAGACCTTCGGTGAACGAAAATGAATAAACTGTTTTGCCTACTAGTTCGAAGCCGAAGGTGTAAAGCAAGGATGTGGTTATTTAATGTGCTTAAGGGTAAATTCGTGAGAAAAACGTGGCGGAAGTAACAATCAATAGATATGGAAATATACAGGATAAAATAGAAAAATTTTAAATTTATATTCATAAACTTTTTACAAAACATTTTCTATTCAATTTTAACCTTCACTTAAATTGCGCTCTAACTTTTTTATCTATTTCATTTCAGTCCACATTTCCAAATTAATGTCACAGCTTATTCTCGTTCCAACGCACTAGCACACTTTCATTTCATTTCAACTCCATATTTACCCCCTTCAAACATCGACAAGCGAGACAACCCAAAATCCATATTACGTGCGTGCATAAAGTATGACTATACGAGGACGAACCAATATATTCAACTTCTTTTTCACTCAATACCTTCTAAACTAAAAGCGATTTATTCAATTACGAAATGATTTACCTTTCTATTGCCCAAACAATACTGTAATTTTCATTTTCAAATTTTAACTTTTTGCAAAAATAATGCAATATCGCGCAATATTACGCAACTCTTGCCCGCATTGAATGGCGGGATCCGTCTTTCTAGAATAAAATGAGTGTAAAAACGTTCGTGCACGACTCACGAGGCACGACAAACGAAATGATAGTAAAACATATAAAAGGCCGAGCTCAACACGCTTTAGGTAAGTCAGTTTCGGTATACGAAGTTAGTAATTCTGTATCTAGTCAGTTTTTCCGGTGTAACTTGCGATAATCTAAATCCAGTGCTCGCGCTGCGCTTCCTTAGCCCAACCAAGTAAAAAATAGTTAATTTTTTAGTGAATTTTCTCAGACATTTCTAAATAATTTAATCTGCCACCGCCCACCTAATTCTAAGTGAATTTTTGACATTTTTTAAACAATTTTTAAATCGAATGACATCTCATTTATTTGTTGCCGAAAAGTTACAAATTAGTAACTGTAAAAGAATAATAATTTAAGTTTGTGTTTCGTTATAATAATAAACATTATAATTCATTTTAAACAAAAATGTTTTAATCTACAATAACAGCATACGTCTTGTATGCGCCAAAATATCTGGACATTTTAATTGAAATTTTTTACATTAAACAAAAGTGCTTCAAGATAAATATTGCAGTCAAAAGTGTTTTGTTCTGAGAAGTATATACAGGGTGTTGAAAAATCACCTGACAAAAGAATCAAATTCAGTTTAAAGTAAACTTAACTTTCGAATTCAACAAAGTACATTCAAAGCAATCAGCGGGGGCATATACAGGGTGACCAATTCATTCTGGTCTAACCTTTTTAAGTGTAATCCCCCCAAAACTTTATTCTACTACAAATTAAGTGCTCGTAAAGCCTCAAGGGTCTCTACTAAGCTCGTAGCTATTGTTTGTGTGCGTGTTCATAGCATCAAACCTACAGCGAAAAATAACAACGACAGAGGCATCTGCGTGTTTATGGCGTCCAACGTGGGGACAAAAATATTAACAACAGAGGCGTTCTGCGTGTTCAGGAGTCGCTCCGTCCTGATGCCAAATCATTCTAGACAATACGTCCATAGGGAATTCTTGAATTAGACGATCTACCTCTGGTACAATTATTTCGAGATATGTTTGTCGTGTCAAAGTAAAATTATAAAATATAGGCTCAACTATTTTGTTTTGAAGAATTCCGCACCAAACGTGGATTGATTTTCTACTCGATTTTTTCATTTTCCTGACCTTTCTCTGTCTTTGGATTGTATTCTCCCAGGAACGTCTGTTTTTCTATTAAAAACTCCCGCCGTGGAAAAACTTGACTCATTTGTCCACATAATTTCAGGATTTTCATCTAATCCATGTAGCATGATCTGACAAAACTCCAATCTTCTAGGTTTTCGGTCTTCATTCAGTTCCTGGACGGGTATTATTTCGTAAGACCTATATTGATGCTTTTTCAAATTTTTTTCCATTGCACGACAAGCATTTAATAAATTATTAACCAAATTTTCTAAAACAAATATTAAAATAAGGTATCTATCTATTTTTATAATAAATTGTTTTAACCTTCAAAATATAACAATACATCTAGATCTTCTTCCTCGTTTGCTGTAACGTTACGTTGTTTTCTTGAAAAACTATGGGTCCGATAAAGATTCAAAAACGTATTTACACTAGGTAGGAATCGCTCGATTCGGGTATAACGTCATGTATTCTCTTCTTGCGGCACACTTATTTTTATTATTGTTCACATAAAGGGAAAACGTTTCGACCTTTTGAGCCTCACTATAACCCATTTTGATTAAATAAATGTTAATAATGACGGTTTGAAATGTCAAAATTGAATAAACAATAAAATAATTATTTTCGTTGCCTACCTTGTTATTTTTGTTATGTTTGTTAAAAGATTTTATTAAACTTGCAATGTTTGTTTCTTAGTTAGTTTGTTTAGGTCAAATCTTGCAATCAAAATTTCGATTAGTTCTAATTAAGCTAGAGCTTTGAAATTTTGCACATGTGTATAAGTCCGGTGTCAATACACTTTAACATTCATATAAGAAAAAACAAGATGGAGGACGACTTTATCGTTTATGATCCGATTCGACTCAAAATCAATATCTGGAGGTTTTCGAGATCGTCAATTATGAATTCTTGGCCAAAATTTAGAAATTAAAAATGGCGGCGCCAATATGGCGGAAAACTTTTGTCATTTATGGTCCAAATCGATCAAAATCGATATCTGGGGATTTTCGGGTTCGCCAATTACGAATTTTTATATATGCCGAGGAAAAAACTCATTTTTCTAAAAATGCAGCATATATCTCAAGCAGTGAAACAAGAAAAAAGATAAAAAATGAAAAAGTGCCATGTTATTTTTTGTCAGATGAAAGTGTGTTACGAAACAAACGGTGTACGGCAGAAATTTTTATATTTAGTGCAATGTGAAAGGTCTTTCGGTGCAGTGAGCTAACAGTACCCTCTTGACAAGGTTACGGTCGTGTTAGTTGAAACACACATCCTCAATAAATAAAACTAATTAAAACGAGCGAATCCTAGCCTAGGTCAGCAAATTATATAACACTTTCTTGAACTTGACAGACATACCACTTTTTTAAAACAACCTGAACAGCATTCCGATTCACAGCGTTCGCTTTATCAAATCACAGGTAAATGTATGTCAGCTTTAACTTATTATCGAGGAACGTAGTGACTTTAAAATTAAATTGCTCAGTAAAAACAGATTCGGGGATATTTATCTCTCCACACGTATGACTTTACAATATATACTTTTTAATTACATATGCACATAATTAAGTTTAGAACGTGTGTACACTTGCTTGGCGAAAGTCAAATTATCTTTTAGTAAATGTTGTAGAATTCATTTTTTTAATGGGGTGTGTCCCCGTGGCTTATATTAATATTTTAAGATGTAAAATTGGCAGTTTCAGAGCACGTGGTTGTATACAGAGAGAGCGAAATACAAGCGGTTTTGTAATAATTTAAATTGGCCCTAGAATTATAAGACTAGACATTTTAGAACAGTTTTGAAAGTGTAAGGTTGATCTTTTTGAATACCATGCATATTACATAACGAGCGCGTAAAGCGAAACTTAACACACGAGTTAAAGAGAATGGAGTTGTGTACAATATTTTTTCCACGACAAAAAAAGAAACAACTATTTTTCATTTGACAATTTAATAATTTGAAATATAACATCAAGTTTATTGTGACAGTTGACATTTTCCTAACTGAAACAACTTAAGATTTTTTACTATAAATTTCTTTCATCAAATATTTCTATTTAAAACGGCCCTAGCTAGCTCAATATCAGGGGTGGGGGAAAACTGAATTAATGAGACAAAAACAATGTAAAATTTAATCCTATATTACAGCAAAAAAATTGGGTGGAAAGTTGGGCGCCATGGATTTTATTTTTTAGTAAAAAACCGAAAACCATTCAGGTAACTTAACTAGAACGTACTTACAACTTACGTTGTTGGCAATAACTTGGCACTGACAACAATCTATCAAATATTTACTTATAGGGTATGTTGTTCAAAAATGTACAAATTAACCCCTAATTCACTAAGGGTTCCCGCACTAGAGAAGGGTCATTGCCACAGAAAATATTTATGTCGCTGGGAAAGATTCTAGGGTTTACACTTTGATAATACAGTACAGTTTTGTTTTCCCAAACGCTTTCTTCAGCGCCTCTCAAGTTACCGAAGTAACCCCTGGAAGATCTCAAGGATCCTATGCTAGGTAAAGAGAGACGAGGCCCTACAGTTTAATGTGGACTCCGAACCACTCTTGGGGCAATTTTTTTAATGAAAAATTGTTTCGCCTTGCGGGAATCGAACCCACTTCGCTAGGCAACTCAGTTTGCTAGCCAGACGCTTTAACATAGTGAGCTACCGTCCCCTTAACACAGGACAGTATACGGACTAATACCGTAAATATAACAGAACTGAATGCGAAAATTTCGTAATAAGCATGGCCGACTTGCCGCTTACAGCATAACTACATGGCGTCTTTCACTAGCCAAATAAAATTTTTCTCTAAATTTATGAAGGTAATATCGACAGACTTGAAAATCAAACGAAACCACAGGTAATTAACTTAACTTTACACCTTATTTCACGGTAATACAATACTTGCAATTCCTCTTTCTAACCATTTTTTAAATCGCCCGTCTGACTTGTTGATGTCGGCGTACACCCTTTTGACTCCAACCGGAACCTGACTCTAATGGGAACCTCGCCAAGCGCGTGCTCTCTCTCGCATCTAAACGACGTTAAAATACCTAAACCAATCGGGGCCTCGGATCCAAAAATGCACCAATCATAACCTTACAGTAAAATATAATTAGATCGCACGCTATAGGCTTTGTTTGTGTAGATTTATATATGACATTTTACTAGCATTTCGATAAATTTACACACGATAAAAAATGGACCGTTACATAACATACGTGTGTGGTAAGAAAATAACGCATATCCGCCGCATGATATTGTTTACTCTCGTGCCTACTACGTTAAGTGAATACGGACGCGTTCTTGGGGGATCGTGGGAAAATATTGTTAAGTTCACTCCTTCTCCCGAAGAGAGGTTTAATCCCATAGTAGACAGAAGCTAGCGATATAATGGTAGTTCGCCAGGGGGCCAGAGATATCGCTATTGGCTTCCTACTATAAGCAAACTGGAGAAGAGCAGAGCCGTCTAAGTTACGGATCAGGATGAAATAGAAAGATCTGGAATAAGCGCCATGGAATACATAAAAACGGGACCAAGGCATAGGGGCAGATCTAGTTAAAAAAGCGACGTGATCCGATTGGAGTAGTGCTGTGACAATAAATAATAAATAGTAATTTATAGTAGATAAAAGTTATAATTGGTGTGTAATTATAAGAACTAATTAGTATATGCTAATTCAGGGTTAAATAAAAATATGGTGTTCTTTTTGAAAAGAAAAAAATGATAAAGTTTTATTCAAAAGGATCCAAACGGAACACTGATTTTTGTATGTTTTTAGGGAGTGAAGATGATTAAAAAATATCACACAGATGTCTCGTAATTAGTATTTACATGTTTTCTTAAAATCCATAATGAGGAAGATGCATGAATTTTGAGAATGCTTAAATTTATTATTTTTCCATAATAGTGTACTCTATAAGTTGAGAGTATAATGAAAGAAGCTCATAAAAAATGTTACTGCATAAATATTCGACTTTAAAATTCGAATTTTTATGTAAATAAAACCACCTGACTGAAAACGGGTTTCTTACTGGTGTAACGTCATCGGTCACAAAATACGGGCGATGTCATACAGCTGGCATTAAGAAAGCACCGTATGCTGTAATAAAAGTGCATAAAAGTGTCTTTATTACTTATCCAAGAAGGACTAATTTCAGTGTTTTAAAGTTTCTCTAACGTAGGGGGCAACATCATATACCAAAAATCGTGTACCAAAGAATAACAGAATGATCCAAAAATCCAAATCCAAATGATCAAAAACAAAATAGTTGGTAAGTTCTGTACTCAATATCTTGCTGACCAAATCGAAATCTAGCCGTACCAAAATCGTCTATAATTAAATATACAAAATTGAGCACGTGTCTATAATAATCTAAGAAATTCAAACTTACCCAGAATAATACTTCTGGACGATACTCGCTAATTAAATCCGCATAAATCGAAATTTCTATTAAAATAATCCAAAACATTAATTGATTGAAAATATGTGAAATTTAGTTTTAGATCTGGTACCAGACCGAGTAGCCTTTTTAACTAAATTAATCAAAAAGGAAGTTTGAAAGAACTAGAGTGGAATTCATAACTATTTTAACGCACAAAAACAATAGGAAATGACTAAATTGACAGACAATTCGACTATCAGAGTACCAACTTGAGAAATTTTAAAAACTAAATTGACTATTAAAGTCTTTTCGATCATTAACCATCTTTATGCTATCATTTAGTAGATAACTTTTATACATCAATTATGATAATAGTTTATATTTCAGATTTTTAGAAAGCTTAAATTTAGGTGGTAATTTGAGCATGTTGACATCTATCGCTGCATGTGTAATTTATTACGATGATTGACTAGTTGATTACTTTGCGAAGACCAGCGAAAGATGGCATGACACACCTTGCATAATTTGACGTTTGTCAACGAATTAATTTTGGAGAATCTTGAATGTAAATCGTTGTACTCTTAATGAAACTCTTCCTCGTTTGCATTTTTATGTGTTTGATGTCGTTTAATTTTTACAAAATAAGTTTATAATTGAAGTTGTGTGCTCAGAACTTCGAACTGTTTGAAAATTTATTGACTGCTTGTTATAAACACTTTATCTAATCCAAATCCTTGCCGGGTTCACTTGTTTCTTTTGTGCTTATTGTAAGAAAGGTACGTCAAATTGTAGAAGAAACAAAATTTTTATTTATTCGAGTTAAAAATGAATATATTGTTTTATGCGATTTATGTTAAATAATGACTTGGATATTTGTTATTATATATTCCCACCTAACCTCAAAGTTGGTATTACTAGTGATTTTTATATTGCTAAGACATGAAGAAAAATAATATCCCACAAATTGTATTTTTAGCAATCTCTTTTTTTGATCTTATTGTTATTTAAATTTTAAAAAATGTGAATTTTACATTTTTTATAAAAAAAAATTCATGATACAAAAAATCATGTAACTTTTATGAAAAAAAGTATTTGAACCTAAAATCAACTTGGCTTTATCTTTAAGAAGAGTTAAACAAAATGAATATCATTAAAATCAAACAAACGGCTTAGAAAAAATTAACCTTAACGTCACAGTGAATTTTAGGTGCTAGTCAGTTAATGCATTATGCTATATCCTTTTAAACCTATTTAATTGTACTTACTTTGGCTACGTGCATCTCATTCAAAGCTAGGATCGCCAGCTGGCTCTGTAAATAATTTAGAATAGAATAGAATAATGTTTATTGTAGTAAAAATAAAAAAAATTACAAAATATAAGATATAGGACACTAATATATACAATAAACAAGAGAACTCCTTAAGGAAAAACCTTGAACAGAGTATAACGTTCACCACCATTCTCATCCTTCATAAAAATTACAAAATATAATAATTATAGAATATAATAAACAGGAAAATAATGTATACAATAAATAAGAGAACTCCTTAAGGAAAAGACCTTGAACGGAGTATGACGTTCTCCACCATCCTCATTCCTACGCACTTACACATTTGTAATCTATTTTAATAGCCTGTTAGAGAAAAGAACAAAAGAAAAAGAATGTCCAAGTGCTAAAAATTTGGTTAATGGAGACACGCTTTAAGATGAAAAGGTAATAATAATAGTAGCTTAGATTAATACAAAATATAAATTAATGATATCTATGACGACATATATATCTATACACTCACACACACACACACACAGACTCACATTGACACACGCATGCGCTTTCATACACATTTAAAGCCTATATTAAATCTACAGTAATACATGGGCCCATATACATATATTTCTTGGATATTTTATTTTTGTCCTTTTATTTATTTATTGTTTTTCTTATTTTATTTATTTACATTCAATAATAGCATGTACTTCATGGCGGGGTATAGAGTATATATTTTTTTAGATGTTTTTTATATGCATACCTAGACTTTATGTTACGTATTTCACTTGGTAATCTATTGTACAGTGTTGGCCCCAAGTAAGTAAAACTTTTTTGTCCAATGGCCTTGGTCATCAATGGTGGTAAGTATGTTGATCTATTTTTTCTAGTGTCATAAGCATGATCAATTTTTTTCAGGGCTGTCTCATTTAGATGTAACCTAATGCTGGAGCATACGAAAAAAAGCTGCCGTGGATCCATTATGGCAGCTTCTTCATATAATGCATCTGATGGATATGTATAGTTTTTGTTATAAATTATTTTTAGGATTCTTTTCTGGACAATTATCAAACTATTCAAGTAAGTTTTACCTGCACCGCCCCAAGCTAAGATTCCATAATTTATGTGAGACTCAATTAATGAATAATACAGAATTTTGAGATGCTTTAAATTCAATATATCTCTTAATATTTTAAATTTATATATTAAGCACTGTATTTTCTTAATGACATAATTAATATGTTTATCCCATTTTAGATGCGCATCAAGCCATACTCCCAGATATTTCACCTCTGTAGCAGCTTGTATGAGAAATTGACTGTCAATATTGATATTTTCAAACGGTGGAATAGTAGTTTTATTACATGTCATTGGCAAGTAAACTGTCTTATTTAGATTCATCGTTAGCAATTTATAATCAAAAAAATCCTTTACTTTTTTAATGTCTGACTCAACTTTAATTTTCAGAGATTCCCAATTTTCACTACTATAGAATATTGCTGTATCGTCAGCATAAGTGATTATAGTACCACTACTTTGTACAGAGAATAGACCATTGAGATATATATTAAACAGTATCGGCCCCATCACCGATCCTTGTGGAACTCCATACTCGATTTGTTTGTAATCGCTGAGTATATTATTAATTTTAACACACTGGTTTCTGTTGGATATATAGCTCTTAAATAAATCTAGGGCTTTGCCTCTAATGCCGATTTCTTCTAATGATTCCACAAGGAGGGCATGGCTGACCGTATCAAATGCTTTTGATAGGTCTAAAGCATTTGATTTTAATAATAATTAATTCCAGTAAATTGTCTTCGATTAGATATGGTTTTACAAAAGAAATAAAAATAGTTATTAAAAATAAGATGTTTAATTCACTTGGCCTTAAAGGATACTTATTGGTTCAAAGCAATGTATTTTTATTACCATTTTTGTGGTATATAAATACACTGAATTAGAAACAAATATGAGGCGGCACATTCCTCGCTCATTAGCTTTAGGTGAGAGATATTTGGAATATTTGATACAAGCCGGTATATTTACCATCCTTATTAACACAACTGCAAATAATTCAGAAAATTTTTTGAATAATGACTCGCGTGGTCATGTATGCTATGCTTAATGAGATAATAGGCCAGGCCAGTAGGTGCAAACTTGCGATCGACCATAAATTTAAAAAATTTACACACAATTAGTAATGATTCTTTTAATCATTATTCGACTCCGTCAGAGACTTATAATATTGTGTTAAGTATATTAAAACAGTTAAGAGTTAATTTGTTATGATAATTTTTAGCAGGAGAAAGTTTTGGAAACTTGTGAGCATTTTTGAGGAGGTATATGAAGTAATTTCAGGTTGTGTATAGTCTGTTCACAGAACTAATACATTGACTATCTATGTCTGCTAGTAACGCTGACTATAAACCAGCGGGTGGTTCAACAAACCCCTATCGAATAAATAAAATATCAAATACAGAATGGCTACTTTACAATTACAGTAATGATCCCTTAACAACAAAATTTTATTGCTGTTTTTTCCATATATCGGGTTTGTCTACATCGGATATTACTGTTCTTATATTATCTATAATTTCAGCTCTTAAAGTCGGATGCTGATTGCATTTCCTTTTCAACTTGTGTTTTATACAGACCCAAATCAATACTATTGGATTAAATATGCGGTAATATGGTGGTAAACATAACAACCTATGGCCGTGTGTCTCGCAAATATGATGATGAATGTCAGTTCGGTTTCAGGAAGGGTCGGAGCATAGTGTAACAAGTCGTTAGGACAGTTAACGACGTTAAGGTGCAATACAACCTCGGGAAGAGCAGTGCAATAGTACTCCTCGATATTGAGAAGGCCCTTGATACCGACTGGATCCCGGGAGTACTCTACAAAATACACGACTTCAATTTCCCGACGCACATCATAAAACTTATTCACTCGTTCTTGACGGGTAAGTCCTTGCAGGTTCGAGTGAATAACAAACTATCAACACAGCTGGACATTTGTGCGCGAGTCCCTCAGGGGTCGTGTCTGTCTCCTAAGCTGTACAACGTATACGTCTCCGACATTCTGGAGTTCCCGAATACCAAGCTAGCCAGGTACGCCGACGACACGGCCATGTATGCGCATTCACATAACGCGCTAGCCGCAAATATGCTGCTACGAGCTACGACCGGTGCGTGAAGTACTTGGGGGTTAGACTGGACCAGAGACTGACGATTACGGTACGGACGGTCTACGCCCTTTCCAGGAGTATGTATCCACTCATGGTCGGAAGTAGCAGACTTAACAGACAAAATAAAAAACTGTTGTACACCGTGGTGATCAAGCGCGGCGCCGGTGTGGTGCAGCACATCTGCCACAACAATAAAAAAACTTAAAGTCCTAGAACACAAATTTATGCGCCTTATCTCGAATTCTGACAGATACACCTCCCTCAGAGACCTCTATGCACGTTGTTACGCCATAACCCCTATAGCGGACTACATCCAAGAAAGATCTCA
This sequence comes from Leptura quadrifasciata, assembly GCA_963675555.1. Classification (NCBI taxonomy): domain Eukaryota; kingdom Metazoa; phylum Arthropoda; class Insecta; order Coleoptera; family Cerambycidae; genus Leptura; species Leptura quadrifasciata. The sequence goes on from OY776679.1 coordinate 5,592,471, forward strand.
AAAATACTACTCTTTCAAACTGGGTGATAGTCCGCTAACCGGAAACATAACACAAATTAGACAGCATAATGCATCATTTCGGATCGAGCACATATTACCTTACCAGATGTTGCCCATTTTCCGGTGGCAACCTCTTTAGCCACATTTTCAACTACTATAACTTCCTCATAATCTATCCACCTGTCCCTGTTTCTTTCTTTTCGTATTGTTCGTTTTCTGTGCATTATTCGCCGGTTCTAAATTCTTCGTCTGAAATACAAAATCATTTAAGCGTAACATTAGAAAACAGAAAATTAGGCAGCTTGAACGCAGCCTGCTGTTGGAACTCTCGTAACGGGTTCTCATTTGGATTGGAGTACCCGCACCAGCAGCCACAATTTATTAATGTTTCGTGCCATTATTTTTTAGAATGTTTTAATTGTTTTTAGCCATTGTTGGCATTAATGAATGTTATTAATTATTTTAATTTGTTTTTAGACAAAAGGTGTAGGTTAAGTTTTACGATTTTTTTGCCGAACCAGCCGCGCCTCGCGCGGCCCTGCAACCCTCATCACGTACCGCACGGATGCAGGGTCGATCCCGAGGTGAGGTATGGGGAGAACATATGTATTTTATAATGTTTAATAAATCTCTTGGATTGGATATAATAATAAACGTCTTTATTATATTCCTTGAGATATTACACAGACAATACTTAACAATATTATTTATTATGTGGAATATAAAAGGCGAAGTTTAATGCGTTTAAAATTTATAATTAATATCATTGTAAATTTTGCAAATTTGATAACTAAATGACCTTGTGAACAACTGAGTACGATATATTGGAGGAGTTAAGTGACCCTTAAATCTAACATTCAAGTTATGTACGTCTGTTCTGAATTTAATTTTTCTATATAGGTGTGATAGGGACTTGTTCAATATCAATGCATGAAACAAACACGCGGCATGATGAGTCCTTCAATTTTGCATATTAAGCCACTTTACTTCACTTAATTTGTGTGATATTCATTGATTCCTACGTCTTCCGTATATTAATCTGAGGCATGAGTTTTGCAGTTCTTGTATTTTACGTCTGTAAAGTGCCGTGAGGCAAGGACCATATAAAGAATCTGCATAATTAGGATGGGATAAAACCAGAGTTTCGCATAGTAAAATTTTAGATCTCTGTGGACGATAGTGCCTACATCCATATATTAATTTCAGTGACAAGTAACCTTTCTGTGACACATTATTAACATGACTTTCAAATCTCAGATCACTGTCAATACTAACACTAATACTTTTGACTGTATCTTTTTTTTCGAGTACGTTGTTTTCCAAAACAATATTTAAATTAGCTTTAACAACATTTCTCTGATTTTTAGGTCCAAAAATTATTACTTCAGATTTATTTGGGTTAATTTTTAGACAGTGATTCTGAGCTGCTTTAATAAATTTCTGTTATCCTCATTTATCAGAGAATTGGCTCTCTCTATATCAAGGGAGGGAAAAGAATAATAGAGTTGAGTGTCATCTGTATATAAGTGAATCTTGCAGTAGTTAATTTTATTAACAAGATTACTCGTATACGTTGTAAAAAGCAACGGACTCAGGATGGATCCTTGAGGAACACCAGATTTTAAATGCAAATAATTTGAACTAATATTATTTAAATGAACACATTGTTCACGCTCCTTCAAATAATTCCGTATTAATTCTACCGTATCTTCAGAGAGGCCTTGATAATGGAGTATGACTGTAAGCATATCATAATTTATAGTATCAAAGGCTCTACTGACGTCCAGCAGAACCAAACACGTACACATTCCTCGATCCGCTGCTCCCACAATGTCATCAACTATGTGAACCAAAGCCATTGTACAACTGTGGCCTGGCCTGAATCCAGATTGTATTGTTGGAATCAAGTTAGTTTGAATGATATATAATGATTAGTTGCATTATTTCCATTATTTCCTCAAGAACTTTAGATAACGTTGGTAAAATGCTTATCGCCTTAAGATCCTGATATTTATCAGGATTCGAATATTTAGGCAACACAGTCACCACAGCCCTTTTCCATAAAGAAGGAAAAATATTTTGAAGTAAGCAGAAGTTCAGTAAATGTGTGATGTAAGGTATTATATGAAGACAACATAATTTTAGTAATTTTGCATTGAGTCCGTCGCATCCAGTAGCATTTGTGGAAATATTATTGAATGCCTTCAAGACTGTAAATTCGTCAGTCGTTTGAAACTGAAAATTATTATCATTTAAAGTGTTGCTTTTATAAAGTTTAAAATGGGTACAGAAGCACTAATAGTAGGAACTGCGTTTACAAAAAAATTATGGTCTACAACATATTCTTTTTTAAAATAATGTTCTTTGTTAGTTTTTAATAAATCATTTTTTACTGAACTTTTTTCAGGAATATTTATATTTTTAGATCTCATAAACTTTATTCTACCATCCTTTTTCGCATTACTATTTGGCACTTTATTTAATAGTCGCGAATGATAAGAAGCGTTATCCATAATGATAATTTGGGGAAATTTAGGTAACAGCTGTTTAGTGAACCATTTTTCAAACAAATCCGCTGTCATATCTTTGTGATAGTTAGCAGAAGTTGTGTTTTATATTTTTGGCTAACAAGAGCAGTGCGTTGGATACAAACCCATTTTTACTTCCGGTATGCAGAACTATAATACGTTTTCCCCTTGAATATGACGCATTTAAAGTGTAATTTTGAGTAGTGTCTACGCACCCGTAATTAACAATATCACGCGTATCAAACGACGTCTCGTCAAGATATATTCCTGTCGAATCTCCACAACATGGCGTGATTTTCCATTATTATTAAACGGTTATTATTATTTTTTAATTTAAATCCGCACTCTACTAAAATATCTCCTATAATCAAAGTATCAGGTTTCCAAAGTAGGGATTACATTTTCTTGATAAAAATTATAAACTGCACTTTGGATAATGTCTTTTGAAGCATCATCAATTTTTTTAAATTTTTTATTTTTCTATTCTTTCCTATTATTTGGGTTTTCTACCACATGTACTATTATCCTCTTCAAAACAAATCACCGTAATCATTTTTGTGTTTATTCCGATTTATATTATTTGCAAAACATAACCTCTGACTTTTCCTTTGGCGTAAACGTCACGGGCGCAGAGGCCTTTTTTCCAATAATTCTATTATTTTATAGATTCGGTGATTTGTTTTGAAGAGGATAATAGTACATGTGGTAGAAAACCCAAATAATAGGAAAGAATATTCGTAGAATGCCACAAATAACTTTCAGACAATATTTTTATTTTTCTGTTATCTGTTAACATAGAGCTCTACACAACCCCTTTTTTAATAACAAGATTAATAGAAAAAAATCGGAATCTTAGTTAATTCAACAAACTGTTTATAATACCTGTATCAAATGGTCTCCAAAAAGTTATTTTAATAATATTTACGTTTTTTATTCTTCTGACAACTATAATCCAAAAATAGTTATACTATTTATTTAAAGCCCAAGCCGCTAGTGCTAAAATGTTATATATACGTGGCAGTAGGAATGATGAAAGTTTGATATATTTATTTGCTATATTATCGGCTTTGCTATAAATATTTTTACGCATTATTTACAATGAGTCGCGTGAGTCGCGATTAAATTAACCGCCACGTTGACGTAAATACAAATTGTTCTGTTGTTTTCGTTTAAAGTCAAACCAAATATGTTGACTTAAACGTTGAACACCTGATGTCAAAAAAATTACAAGAACATAGTATTGGTTTTTGAACTTTAAAAAAATCAACCGAGAATATACTGCCAATGATTGATTACATTACACGTCGGGTCCATGCCAAACGGACATTATTTTAGTAAGCGAAACATAAACTCGGTTTTTTGGTGACAGTCCGCGAACAGCTTGTAAACATTTTGAAAACATTTCTCACATCTGATCTAAGTCGTTCACAAACTAGCTTCGACAGACACACAGCTCGGAATGTGCGGCATTAATCGCTTGCGATGTTTATTTTCCGTTTGTTAAAATGGCCAATAAACATAGCAAGCAACATAGTCTTTGTTCCTTTAATTTCTCCACTATAAAATCACAATTGTTGTCAAAAAATGCTGTCATCATGGCTGCATCTACTCTCTCACTTTTACTCACTTCTATTATAGTAGACTTGTGACGTTCGTCAACATAAATGTGGTCGACAGCTTGTATATCGCGAGCTTAGGTCGTGGATTTTATTTTTTAGTTGATTATTTAATTATGTAAGCTGAGGGCGCCGGGCAATAGAAATTGACAAGGGAAGTTTGGAGGTATAAAACAACACAGACAAGAATCAAAGGACACAATTTTAAAATCCTATATATATTATATTATATGAAGTGTTGTTGTACTTCCGGTTGCTCTCCCGCGTCGATGGTCGACTCCTCCAGGAGTCACGGTGGTCTAAACGACGTTTCGACAGAATCTCATCTGCCATCTTCAGGTTCTCACTGAAAGCTGCCTACTGCTGCTCCTCGTTGCTCGAACTGAACGAGGAGCATTGTCTATGCATTGGTGTGATAGAGAAATATTGTGTTTAGTTGTGTGGTTCCAGGTTCTGTTAGAACAAGGCGTACCGTATGCTCGTAAATCAAGTCTAATATGTCAAAATGTCTTATTTTACTTTGGTTACTTTGGTATCCTGAAAAAGAAGAGGCAGAAAAGTGTGCACGCGATGTTGCTATTTTCTGTTTTGATCTTTTTTTATAAATCAATTGTTTATAAAGAAGTATATTTAAAGAATCAAACAGATAAATATCAAAGTTTCGTCTAGACATGAAACAATTCCACCGGCATTGCTGGGTAAACAAAATGCTTCTAAATCTATGACAGCTTTAATTCGGAATGAAATAAGTATCTTAAGCAAGATAATTATTTGGTTAAATTTATTTATACCTACATTATTTGTAGCAATATTTTCATCCCAAGTTTCCAAATATACAATATCAAACTTTTATTTATAACTTTTATTTTATTTTAAGCTATTTTATACCACTGATTTATTTCTATATACCTAGTAATCTTAATCTAATTGAAGTTATGGTTTGTAATAATAAATAAAGGCGATAAATGTTATGACAATAAGTTACGACAATACTTCTATATCTGTAAAACTTTGTATATGGTGGAACAGAGAGCATTTAGTCAGCAATTTAGGCACTCGTTATAGTTTCAAGTTAGCTTAGCTGAATTCTGAAGTCTCTACCAGCATCTAGTACTGTGCAAAATTTAAAAGAGAAAAGAAATGTAACGAGCGTGTTTTTGCGGATCGATCCTTGTTATAGTATACTCCGTACATTTGAAAAATTAACTCGAAAAAATAACAAAATCAAATCAATCTTGCACCACACAATGTCATACTACAAAAAAAAGTGTCCGTTTATTTAGTTTATTTTATTTAGCAGTTTTCAAAAATAAATTCCGAAAAAAATCACTACAAACCGATAATTCCCAAAGATGCCTAAACTAACTTCGAAACATTCAAATTATTCAGTTTGCCCATTTTACAGCTCAAACTTCCCAAAATACTAACTTTAAAATTATTATAGCCCCCGTATATTTTTAAACCACTCATAAGACTCTTCGCATACCCCCCGTATCAAAATTTAGTTCATTTAAATAAAATTTTTATAAGCATTTATTCGTACAATCTAAATTTCTATTCGGTATTGCGTCTTAAATAATAGATTATCATGTATTTTTCCACCCGTCCTTCCACAGCCCTTCATCAATATTTACTTCCGCTTCTTAAATATTCATATATCTGCACAAATATTTAAGTGCTGGCCTGAGGAACAGCCGAAAATTAATACAATAAGGTCAGGCAAATTATTAAATATCTTCCAAAGTAAAACAGATACAGGGTTCATTCACGCAGTTAATAATGCACGCACTGACTGGTTGGGGAAAATATTTAGACCAAGCCCGCACGGAGTACGGGAACCTTTCCAGATAGCAAAACAACGATCGTGCCTGACTCGATGGGCACGAAAAAGACAATATAAAAGTTCGAGCACGGCGACGCTCGAGCAAGTCAATTCCAATCCACGTTTTACAACCGATCTCGAGTTCTTCCTTGTTAGCTCCAAGTAAAAAACATCAAATCTCTCTGCCCTTGCGCATCTAATTTATAAGTGATTATTTCAACTTTTAACTGGCACCTCCGCCAAAAAGTGAATTTTTAAAATCTTCAGATCTACATATGGAGTTAGTTTTTCTTTTAAAGACAAAACTTTTGCTGTTGAATACTTACCCTTTCTGAAATTTATTTTAAGTTGATTGTAAGTGTTTTTAAACTCTGTGAAGTATTACCCAAATAAATATTTTAATTTTCTAGTGTGTTACTCTGAATAATAATATACAGGGTGCAAAAATACCCTGCCCAACCTAACAAAAATAAGTGCTCCGACTGCATATACAGGGTAAAGCCTCAACCCTAGTGCAGAAAATATTATATTTCTCTGAAACAGACACCAACACTCTTTCATCAAAAATAAGTGTACGAACGTCCTCGGGGTCTCTACTCTAGCTCTCCAACTGAAACAATTTTTATTTTCCCATCCTGAGAGCACTATTCGTGTTCACCCTCAGCTAATTTCAGCTAAGTAGCTTCTTTTCCAACGAGTTTCATATTACAAGATGTATTTAACTTATTTTTCAGTTAGTAAGTAAGAAACTGAAAGTAAACTTAAGATGTTGAGACACTGTGTAACTGCGTTTCTAATATCACCCCAAAATAGATTAATATGCTTGTTTGTATGCTTAATCAATAAAATCAATTACTGTTTATTAATAATTTTTATGGTTAGATGTAACTAATACCTTTAGCTCACCATAAAATCTGACTAAAAGTGTTTTAATAATATAATAATCATAAAAGTGGTTATTTTTATGAGATTTGTGAAAATATGTAGTATAAAACAACGTACAAAGTTTCTGGTAAATATTATTGAAATCTATATAATCGAAGAACCGGGCAAAGCTAGACAGAAAAATGTTTATGTATTGGAAAATTATCTATTTTATCTTGAAACATGTAAACACAAAAAGCTGTTTGTCATGCCCTTTTTACAAACACCCTTCTTACAAACATGAAATCAAAATGTTAATTTTACTTAAACAAAATTAAACAAATCTTACCGTAGAAATACATATTTATCTACTCATATTAGATTATATATTCATTAACGAACTCTTTTGAACAAGTAATAGTATCCATAAACAAATAGCGCGAGTTATTATAACTCAGTAGGTACAGTGCCAATCTTCTTTACCTTTTGTATATAGGTAAATAAACGGAAAATTTGGACAGCCAGAACTAAAAGACATTGCTCCCCTATGTTTTGGAGCGGAGAGTCGCTTACGATAGGTCCGAGGGTGAAAAAAACCTGCCTTTATCCTCTATTGCCCAAAAACAACCCCCAAAAAGGTGTAGCAAGTGGAGGTGCAGTTTTTGTGCGGAATTATTCCTGTAAAAATGATTTTTGATACGGGGCAACCGAGAAGGTTGATCAAAAGGGGTGAAAACCACCCCTTTGAAGCAAAAAGCGGTCGTAACTAATTTTTTCGTGCTGTTCGGAAGGAATGTGACTAAAAAAAGACCGAGGAGGATGAGGAAGGTAAAATCAACCACCCACCTCTTATTTATAATCAACGGGGTGAAAACTACCCGCTAAAGGGATCACGGGCCCTCTCAATTTTTCTGCCGGTTTTCCAAAAGGAATTTGATTGGGAATGTAGTTTTAAATGAAAGAAAGTTATGGCCAAAAATAAGAAATATTTCCTTATTGGACCTCTCTTTCTTGGATATGCCCACCTTAATATGGTTATACCATTTTAGATGATTATCGAAAATAACGGTATTTGATAGTAGTGGTTTTAGAATGTAACTACTCGTTTCTCTATCTATAAGAATAGGTTGCACCGTTTGGGGTAGTTCTGCCTTCGTTGGAGAAAAGGTAATAAATTTAGTCTTTTGCTATATTTAATTTTAACAAATTTGTGTCTAGCCAGTTTTTGACTTTACTAATTGCCTCATGCGCCTTTCGTCGCGCTAAGATCCAAATCTCTCCCGAACATATCAGCACAGCGTCATCTATTTCATCCAAAGTTTTTGTCTAGTAAATCATCGATAAACAACAGGAATAAGATAGGACCTAAGACTAATCTCTGTGGGACTCCAGTTTTTATTATTTTCTTATTGCCAATTTGTACTTGCTGGGGTCTATTTTACAGATATTGTTTTAAAAAAGTTGTAGTCAATACCTCTTATTGCCATCTCGTTTAGTTTATCCAGTAACTGACAATGTGACACCGTATCGAAGGCTTTTTGTAGATCCAAAAATATAGCTATGGCTTTTTTGTTATTTTCAAAGTTTGTTGTGATTTTATCTGTTAGTAACTAGCGAGGATCTTCTGTGCTTAAATTTCTTTGGAATCCATACTGTTTTTTTTGAGATTACTTTATTTTTTTCAAGATATGACCGAAGCCTATGGTTCAGACATTTTTCGAAAATTTTTGCGACATTATTTATCAACGACATGGGACGGAAATTTGTCATGTAATTTTTGTTACCACTTTTATAATACAATATTTTATTCACTTTAAGAACACGTACGTATTATTCTATTTTCACTTAACAAATCATAACATCTATGTGTCTATGCATGGATAGTAAGCAAAAAAGTATGAGTTTAATTTAAAAAATATATTGGTCAAAGTTACCACAACTAGTTCATTATTAATAATAATTATGTAAGTATTAGCAAACAAAAACACAAAAATGATTTCAATGCTCCATGATAAGTAGGCTGAAATATTTGTTGGTCATTTTGTTGTGAAATTTGAACCGCAATAATTTCGCTATGTATAAAACTTCATATTAAACAATTTTTTTAGTAATATATCTTAAGATAAAATTGAACTGTGTTCAGAACTGAAAATAAACCAAACTTCTTTTTGATCGATTTCACTTTCGTTATTATGTAAAATTGTTTTTAAATTCGAAATTTATACAGGGTGATCAGAAATAAAGGTTTATATGTAAGAAATGCGGGTAGATATGAATAATCATATACATTTTATAGTTACAATCTTTAAAAAAGACGAATATATACTATAAACTTTAAACATGAACTTTTTGGTCTCCGTCAGTCTTCAAAGACAAAAGCTATGTTTTAGTTCCCACTTGTACTGCTATATAGAGGGCGTTTCGTACGTTAAGAAAAATTGTTAGGTCTTCAACTTCCTGAACAAAATGCCCTCGCATTCCTACTCGTATTTGCAACCAAGATTTCTTTCCCCCACATGGTAAATTTGTAGACAATTTCATACAAATTTGTCTGGCACTAAATGAGGAAGTTGCATGTTATTTTTTTATAACACAGATAGATAGACGACAGAAAAATATTCTCCCTCGTATTTGTCCTTTTTTTTTTGTTAAAATTGAGGGCGAAAAAAATTATTTATTTTGGGTGAATATAAAACCATTGAAACGCTTTCTCCGTGCCAAGTGACGTCGTATGCGCCAGATGACATCACGTCGTTATTGTTGAAATGTTGAAACATCTAAAAGGGATGATGTGGATGTAGATTAATACGCTAAGCATCTTATGAAATCATTATCCGTCATATTAACCAATAGTTAATAATAAGATTAAGGGTAACAACGTGAATTCGCAAATTCAGGACAAATCAGTGACGTCAAAATGACGTCAAGGCAATATCATAGCGTTTTCAGTCACGTGGTTTTGTTTACATAAAAGCTCAAATTTTTATGTCGAATATTTACGAAATGAAATTTTTCTACGAGTTTCTTTTATTATATTATCAACTTATATAGTACACATTATGGAGGAATAATAAATTCAAGCATTTTTAAAATCCATGCATCTTCCTCATTGGTAAACTAAATACACTGTGGGTCTAATTTAAATAAGTTGGATCATTTGTTAGCTGGGTTATTTATTAGATTAGGCAAAATATCTACACTTCAACAGAGAGGTTAAACAAAATTGTCAGGTTGGGGATAGGTAGCTCCTCTCAACGTTGGTGAATGGATTATAGTACGGCAGCCCGTAACCAACATTTTCGACTTATCGCCTTATGTCCGTTTACTGTTTCTTGGTGGGTACAACTAATTAAATGTTCTTCAGAAGGAGTTATTTATTAAACAAAACTTAACAAAAAGTGGTTACGAATCTTAAGTTTAAATATACAAAGTGAATTGTTTGAGAACAGAAATAAGACTGACCTGTTTTGCCTGCATTTCGGCGGTCTCTCATATACCTCTCGAGGGATTGGTAAATGAGCGTAATTTCCAAATTACGGTTTTACGGTAGGCTATTGTAGTTGGCCATTACTGCCTCCAGCCTGTCGGCATTTTTTGCCTTAAAGGTATAACCTTTGTTAGTTTTATGATTATGATATTTCCGTGCTTAATTGTAGGAAAGTACGCTACAGTGTTAATAAATATGCATAGTCGTAGGAAAAAATAGAAACGGGCATTTTTAGTGTTGCGCCAAAATGTAAAGGGTTAAAAGGTCGCAGCCCCCATTTTACAACCCCAAATCAATAACTCAAAAGTTTTCAACGAAATCATATAATGTATATATAATTTATATAACGTGGTTTTTTGGGATCGCTGATTACGAAACCGATGTGAAAATTGGAAAATTCAAAATGGCGGACCTAAAATGGCGGCCTTTAAGAATTAATTCCTGATTTACGCCGTTTCTATTGATTTTACTGAAAAATATGTAGAATAAAAAAGTGTTTAGAATACGATTTTGCATAGGAGAAAAGATTTTTCCCATCACTTTGTAGTAAAAATTTAGGAAAAATCATATTTTTTGTGAGGTCAGTCTATGTTCACCGCCAATACAGGGGTTGAAACGATTAGGGTTAATTTTTCTTATTATTTAAACTTTAAGTTCAATATTATCAAACTATAATAAAAAAAATTAAAAAAGGTGTGCGGAATCACTTTTTCAACTAAAAAGAAATCGATTCGCGATTTGATATTCATAAAAATCCCGCCATTTTTTTTAACTGACGGAAAATCGTTTTACCGGCTACTGCAACGTTATGCTAGTTTTTGTCAGAGGAAAATCGATTTTGTATTGTAACAAACTATAGCTTGGTGATCGAAATTAGCATAAGCATCTTTGTTACGGGCTGCCATACTATTAGTTGTGGAAACAAATTGACGTTATATAAATGAAATAAAAAAACAATATTCAATGCTGTTCTGTTTGTTTTTACCAATATCACGGACTATATTTATGCATAAAACACAAAAAAAATGAAAACAAACTTAACAGTGCAATAAATTATAATGTCTGCTTAATGGTTGTTACAATAATTTATTTGTTTTAAATATACCGCGAAATAGTGTTGTGCAATTCACTGTGTTATTTTAACATGTAACCGCATTTATTCTATGTATATAAATAATTAAATATGTATGATATTTACATATTTCATTAGGATTCTTTTCTTTTAGGCAAAAAATTGTCTATTGGAATTTATTAGAATAACAGCAGAAAAAGTTTTCGATGGCGATCTCTAGGGATAAAATACTATTTTGGTAAACTCAATTATCCTGTGGCGTAGCCACCCATTGCAAGTAGAATCATCTTTGTAATATTATGAAAACGTTCCTATGCCCAGAGCGATAGCAAATAATATTATGCTTGTCAGTTTGTGTCACAATGTAAGTGCAGATATGCAGAGCAGCTCAGTGAGCCAGTAAAATAATGTAATATGATAAGATTAAAAAAACTAGTCGTAACAAAAAAATTTTTCATGTCTTCCAGTTTCATCTTAAACTACCTTAACTTTTCCCTGTATTCTTTATATGTAAATCAATGTTATCTATACTATACAACTTTCCCGCCAACCGTAGCCTCTTATTTATTTCCCCATTCTATACTTAGTAGGATCGGCGAATATGCAGGAGTGCACCCAACGAAAATAGCGTGCACTCTGGAGTGCACCTAGTCATTGCGAAAATTATGTCGCGGAGGAAATTTAGTATGTGAAAATTAATGATAGTCGCTAAATATAGCAAATTAAATAAGACCCTCACGGAACGGTACTGGGGCTAATACAATTTAATTTTTATGTTAATGAAAATTTTAATGATGCAAATTGGTTTGGCTACAACCTGATGGTTATCTGCGATAAAACTAAATAATTTCCTCTTATTTTATATCAAAGCAACTTATTGAACTTAAGTACTTATTTATTAGTTATATTAGTATAATTTTCTTATTTTTATAACATACATTTTCGAATGAATACCACAGTGTTTAGTTTTCATATTATCTTCTTTCTTCTTATAGTGCCGTCTCTTTATTAGAGGCTGGAAACAATCTCAGCGAACGTCTGGCGTTTCTGGGCCGCTCTGAAGAGTGATTGGACATCCAAACCTCTCCAGTCCCTTATGTTCTTCATTCAGGGATGCTTTTTTCTGCCCATACCACGCCGGCCCTCAATTTTGCGTTCCATTATATGTTATCGGCGCGTATGATATGAACTAGATATGAGGCCTTTCTTTCTTTTATTATCTGCAGTAGTTCTCTTTTACATTCTGCTCTTTCAAGAACTTTATTGTTAGAAACCGAGCACTCCATGGACTCTTTAGGAGTGTAATACCCACATCTCAAAGGCTTCGATTCGGTTCATTGTGTTGACCTTTAATGTCCATGCTTCGCTACCGTACAACAGTTCAGAATTTATATAATATTTAAGGAAGCTGTATTTGATTTTTAACGATAATATGAAATTGTACAGGAACGGTTTCGTGGGATTAAAAATAGCTCTTGATTGCTCGATTCTTGCTCTGATTTCAACATCTGAGTCCAAGTCGCTCTTTATCCCGGTTCCCAAATATTACAATTTATTCACCACTTCTACATTTTTCCGTATATGCTGATGTGTATAGGGTTCAGGAGTTTCTCATATTATAAAAAAAATACAAACTAACATGTATTTATTATCTTCTCACCTATAGTAATAAATGTGTTCAAATGTGCTTTTAGAGGGCGGAATATTAAACATAATATTTTTAGTCGCAAACTCCTCTATAAATCCTTATTTTACTATAAGGAAAGTAACCAGACTGCAACCAAAGTTACAAATCTGGCGCGTTAAGTGTAATAATTGCATATTACCATCAAAACGCTAATGCTTCGATTGCAACAAACAGTCTGCAAGTGGTGTGTGACGACTGGCAAGGGAGCTCCTTTAAGTAGGATCAGTCTTTAGGCTGGTGTTTGTTGCAATCGAAGCATTAGCGTTTTGATGGTACATGCAATTATTACACTTAACGCGCCAGATTTGTAACTTTGGTTGCAGTCTGGTTACTTTCCTTATAGTAAAATAAGGATTTATAGAGGCGTTTGCGGCTAAAAATATTATGTTTAAATGTGTTCAGTTTAGAATTTAAATACTATTAAGCTTTCTCTTTCTCTTAACATTTTCGCTATCTAAATCGGACAATTCCGCGTATTTAGGAACTCCCTGTGATTTATTGAGACAAGCAGTAGTGTTACCAATTTATTTCGATGAATTTTTAAATTATGCTGCTGATAATACCTGCAAATAGAATAATCTATGTAGACGTTTAATAACGTATTAGCTAGTGCGGTGTTTGAGGGATTAAAGAAAGCGTATCATCAGAATATGATTGCAACTGAGAATGATTAATTTGTTTAAAAATATCGGCTGAATATCACAAATAACAGTAGTCCGAGAATAGACCCCTGTGGAACACCTTGTCAAATTAGTTGAGCAAGGGACATAAGATCGTTGACAGATCCGATTTCGGACACCTGTTGATTTAACCATTTGTTTGTATGTTTTTCATAAACTTTATAACATAAACAGTGTGAAAGTTTTCAAAATAATTTCCAAAATTCGAAATTATTGTATAAGAAATATTTTTCCACACCTTAAATTTTTCTTAATCTTATTATGCTTAAAAGTGAGTCCGAACTTTCAGCTTAAAATCGATATTTTCAAAAAAGAAAACATTATATTTCTTCCCGGTCCATCGCACCGGGTGCAAACGACACTTATTTTCTACTTAAAAAACACAGGCAAACCATGAATAAAAATGAGATCGCATATCAATATATCGCCAATAAATAATCGTAAAATATATATACAGCAGCTTATGGATTTCATGTAGAAGTGATAAATAATTTATTTCAAGAAAGAAATACATTTACGTAATAAAAGTACCGAGAACGTTTTTCATTTTAAAATTACGCAGCTATTTTGGAAACCGCAAACTATTTGTTGTCTATTATGTTTCCCCGGTTAACTTTACCGCTAATCTAGTCAACATCGAAGGTAAATACAGTAATTATAGAACAAACAGGCAGTAAATGTTGCATGCATAATTAATACCAATCAAGCAGGTTAGACGCATGATTTAGTGTAATTTCGTCATTTTAATAAGAGTAGAGAAAAGTAACGAGAATGTATATTTGAAAATTAATATACCATTAAGTACCATTATATAGCTGAAGATGAAAAAATAGACATTTTTGGAAGCATATGAAACACTTGTGAATAGCTAAAATTAATATAGATAGACGCTGTTTATTAACAAGTTGTAGCAAAAAGCACAAATTGGATTAATAAAAAATAGAGATGGTGAAATATTAAGTAAAACTAAACAGACAGCAAACGAATTTGTAAAGACTTTTTCAGAAATGGGGAAAATATTAGCAAACAATATTAAAAAGACTCAACATTTTCACCTCAAAGGTCCCAAAGCAACCAGTCATTATGTTGGCTCCCAACAGATAGAAGTGAAATCAAAAACTTAATTTATGAATTAAAAAACCGCTGCCCAAGGAATAACTACTCCCACATCCATATTTTGTGTCTAAGTCTGACACACGCTAAATCCCAATGTAATAAATGTAATATTTTATTGCCTTTAATGATAGAGTGGGGGTGATAGAGAGGGTAGCTAATATAAAAAAAAAATTATAAGCCCTTGGTTCTCGTATACACACTAAATCCCAATTTAATTTTTTACTGATTTAATAATAGAGTGGGGATGGTAGAGGAGGTGGCTAATGCCAAAAAAAATTTAGAGTCCCTTGGTTCTCGTATTCACACTAAATCCCAATTTAATTTTTTACTTCTTTAGTAATAGGGTGGGGGTGGCATGGGAGTGGTAGATGGGGTAGCTAACGCCAAAAAATTTTTTTGATACGTTTCGTTTTTGTATACACACTAAATCACATTTTAATTCTTTTTACCCCTTTTCGTAATAGTGTGGGGTGATATTGGGGGTGATAGTTGGAGGGGGGTGGCTGATACCAAAAAAAATTTTAAGACCTTGACCCTTTAAACATGCCCTAAATTGCAATTTTATAGACTCTTACCTGCTTGCTTTGCCCATTTTCCTTTACCCCATTTACCCCCGAACCCGTCAACGGAATGAGATAAAAATATAATCTAGTTCCAGCCCTCGTTACAATACATAAGTGTACCAAACTTCAAGTTAATATCATAAACGGTTCCAGAGTATACGTGCGCACAAGAAAAAGAAAGTTACAGACAGGCAGACAGACAGACCGCCAGACAGACAGACAGACCAACAGACATACAGTTTTTTCATTCAAATTTAAAATCTCGACGTTTCATAACATTTTAGGCTTATTTCAGCAAAAAAAAAAATTGCGTTACTATACTATACACTGGACGTGTAAGTAAAATAATAAATCTTTCGGAGTAGATTATATAAAGGAGGAAACTCTAAAAGCTGTCTCACTTTAATCACTGACCCCCTGGTGTATATAATATATAAATGTTTGGAAGTTAGATTATGGCCGGCTCCTTTCCAGGAGTCGATGATAATACCAATCTATAAAATTGGCCGCCTCGATCATGAGCTGTCGATATCAATACTGGATACATTCGGCATTTCTATTAATTAGCTTAATCTTTTTAGATAGTATTTTAATGACAGGTCACAGTTTGTCCAATACCGTGATTTCTAAGTTTTGGCAATCATCAGAAGTTCCACAAGGTTCGATTCTGGGCCGTTATTTTTCGTTATATTTATCAATGGTATAACACAGCTGTTTAATGTCAACTACTTATTATATGATGAATATTAAAATTTACATTTTGAAATTGAATCTATTTCGAAGTTACAGGACAATTTGGTCAAATTAAATGATTGGCGTGCAAAAATTATCTACCTTTAAATATCAGTAAATGCAATTACGTCTTATTCTCGGCGTAAAACCATTGAGTTATTTGACAATGTCATTCTGAATAGAGTAAGAAAAAGAATTATTTTAAATTTAGGCACTAAGTACATGAAATTAAAAACGTTTTCTGGAAACAGTTATTTCTAAAAATGATTGTTTCAAAACTTAATGCACTCAAAAGACACTTCCTTAAGAATATTCCTAACACTCTATACATATCGAAAATAAATATAAGTATATTTTAAAAATTGTCTCAATAATTTCACCGAAAATAGGCACATATGCATTATACCCTTTTGTATGTCGAATGTACCTACTTGTCGAACCCGGCGACATTGGTATATTTAATTCCAGCATTGTACACACACAAATATGTTTTATCGAAATTCTGCACACTTGTACTGTAGTTGTACCTGATTTGTCACCGATTTGCTTGATTTATTAAGATCAAGTGACATACAATCATCTATGCTTACACCGTAAATATCGAAAATTAAAACAATTACTTTTCACAAAAAAAGTAAGTATTTATTTTTCAAATGTTTCATGTACCATTGTAAATCAGTAATTGCAAGTTTCATTTAACGGATTATAACAACATTCTTTAGCAGATATTGTCCATAATTTGTTCAAGGCACAATGACATTAAAAATAAGAAAACTATTCTATTTTCGCCTTGAGGACAAAATAAATATCACAAATAAGTTGAAAGATTTACTTCTCCCATATTGATTGGATCAAAATTTATTTGAGTATGATTCTAATTACGCCTGCCTTGTAGAGAAAATAATTAAATTGTAAATGTTCTACTGGTAGCTCTGCCAACTTCTAGCCTTTATTAAAATGAGTGAGTTGTAAAGCAAGAGGTAGGCAAGAGAAAAAAGACAAATTAAGTGCTGTTCCAATTCAATCATTTTCTCTAATGAGTTCTTAAATAAACCTAATATCATGTCTGAAAACAACACTAAATACAATACCTTGGGGTAACCTTCAATGCCAAACTAACATGGATGGAATCTTCACATAGATAGAAGACTAAAGAAGGTTTATATTTCTTATGAGCAGCATCGCAGCATCCTGAGGAAAACCTGGGGAATGAAACCCAAAGTAGTCATGTGGATATACACTGCCATCATAAGACCGATGATAGCATATGGAGCTGTGGTTTGGTGGCCTAAGAGCAAACAGGCTACAGCTAAGGTCAAGCTCAGCCAAGTGTAGAGAGCTGCCTGCCTAGCCATAAACGGAGCTATGCGAACAACGCTAACGAGAGCTACGGAGTTAATGCTGTGTCTGCCAGCACTAGATATATATCTAGGAGAAATGGCTCTGACAAAAATGGTACGCCTCAAATCCGTTAGCATAGAACCAAATGTAAATTGTAGAGAGGCCAGAAGTCGCCTGTGGAATGAGGCTGTCAGGAAGACACCTCTTCTACAGGCGTGCATAGATGACATTTCTCCCCGGTTTGTCTTTGACATACCCTACATAATACAGACTAGGAGTGAGAACGGGGCTGATGGCGAAGGTGTGATCAACATCTTCACAGACGAATCAAAATAGAAGGATGGGGTAGGATGTGAAATATACTCCAGAAGTCTGCAAATCCAATATAAATAAGCTATGGATGGACGAGCCAGCGTAGTACAGATGGGACTGGCGGCATAACCATAGCCGTAGACAAACTACGGGCAAAAAAATCAGGATCTACACAGATTGTAGATAATCATTACTAGCCCTGAGAAGTTACAAAATTACCACTGGAGCAGTATGGGAATGCCACCAAGCACTTGTGGGTGCCTCCAACATGAATAACATACTGGTGTACTGGGTGAAAGGACATGCACAGTGCAGTGGCAACAAAGTAGCCGGCAGACTGGCCAAGAAGGCAGCAGGCCTAAGTATCTTTGGATCAGGCCCAGCCAGTCTGTTACCGATCACGGCGATAACACAAATAACACCCACAATCAATTCAAGAAGTTGTGGGATGAAACAAACGGCTGTCAGCTTGCTAGGGAACTACTCAAATATCCCAACAAGAGCACAGCATGGACTACCTGGCAATGTCCAGAAGAAACCTGCGTTTTATAGCGGAAATCCAGACTGGACACTGGCCGTTAAGGAAACATCTATACTCTCACTTAAAAAGATTTACTTACAATTTCCTCTTATATACACATTTGAATGGAATAATAGGCGAAGTTCAGCAATGGAGTTACAATATTGACAATTAAAACAAAAAGATATTCTTAAAGACTAGCTGCTCTTCCACTTAACGTAATCTGCGCACTACATTCAGTGAGAATACACAGAAAATAATTGTACTTAATGTAAATGTAAACAATAAGAAAAAAAAATTTACTATGGTCAATAACAAAAAGAAAACATTAACTTTATTAAACTAAAATTTTAAATTAAACTAGGGGGCTAATAGTATTAATTATGCCGATTACAAATTAATACTTTTAAATTTGTTTTGAAACAATTTAATTTCATTTCTTTCAAGTTTTCAGGTAGAGGGTTATAAACTTTGCAGATCTGATACCTAAAACAACGCTTAAATTGTTCTGTTCGGTGGATAGGTTAGCCTAAGATATGAATTCTGAATTTTTTGAATCTTATTCTTGTATAGAGTAGTTAAATTGGGGCCATATAAACAGTCGGCAAAATCTAATAAAGACAACACCAGGCTTTCACATAACATCACTTTCACTTTTTAAGGCAAATAATGCCTATTTCCATAAATTAATTTAATAGAATTATATGCTTTTTGTGCAAGTTTATTTATGTGTTTTTCAAACCGAAGCTCACTGTCAATAATAACACCCAGGTTTTTTGAATGTTCAACTAATTCAAGGTTTTCTTGATCTACACTTATATGAATGTGATTTTTAATAATTTGACGAGAGTTTTTAAGACCAAAAAGTACAGCGTTCGGACTTGCTGGCATTAATGATAAGGCAGTGTTCCTTTGTTACTTTTAAAAAAGATTTTAAATCCTCATTGATGTGTAAACATGCACCACCAACTTCAGAAGCATTAAATGAGTAATAAAGCTGTGTATCGTCAGCATATAAATGAATTTGGCAGTGTTTTAAACATGAAATAAACTGACTGGTATACAGTGTGAAAAGTAGTGGCCCCAGAATAGAACCTTGAGGTACACCTGATCTCAATAATATGTCTTCTGAGGAATCGTGTTCAATACAGACTTTTTGTCGTCTATTTTTTAAATAGTTTTTAAATAAATTAACTGCTTCATTCGTAAGACCTATATGTAACAAAATTGATAAGAGTATTTCATGATTAAGCGTATCAAACGCCCGACTAAAATCTAATAAGATTAAAATTGTACATAAACCCTCATCTGATGCTCCTATTATGTCATCAACCACTTGCAAAAGTGCCGTAGTACAACTGTGTCCAGCTCTAAAACCCGATTGTGTTTTAGGTAGTATTTTCTTATCCGATACATATTGCCTAAGTTGACTTTCCATGATTTTTTCAAGTATTTTAGAAAATGTAGGCAAAACACTGATAGCACGTAAGTCTTTAAAATCTTCAGGGTTACTCTTCTTCGGTAACACAGTGATCACGGCACTTTTCCATATGGATGGGAAAACATTTTCTTGTAAACAACAATTTATTATATGCGTCAGATAAGGAATAATATGGGGACAACATAACTTAATCATTTTTATATTTACCTTATCACACCCCGTAGCATTCGTGTGTATCTCTAGAATTGTTTTTAAAACTGTCGTTTCATCAACAAGTGCAAAATTAAAAATTGAATCAAATAATAAATTATTTTTATAATGGTTAAGAATATCAGAGGCATCTGCAAACGGTAAAGAATTTACAAAAAAATTATTTATATCATTTACGTTTTTTAAATTTTCAGGAATGTTTTTATTTTTGTTTTGAAAAATTAAGTTATTTTTAAGAATCTTCCAACATTCATGAGCACTAGAATTATTTAACTGATGAGTTAAAAATGCCTTTTTTCCTCTTTTAACAGCCTGGGATGTAAAGTTAAGCATCTGTTTGTAACATATAAAATCGTTGTGATTGTTTGATTTTTTAAATTTGGCAAGTGCCCTATCTCTAATTTTTATCATGGATATAATATGAGATTAAGCGAAACACATCTAGGTTGTGAACAAGAAGATGTGAACAAGATGAGACGGTTCAACATGTACTCTGACTGCTCTGCCGTCTCATCAATCAGAGAATTCATTTAGGGAGAAAGTTGCTTTGGCCGATGTAAGGGAGATGCCTCTAAGCAACATCACCACCTACTTCGCAAGATTAGGTTGGTTGGTTGCCTGGGAGACGGTCTGCATACAGAGGGGAAGTACAAAAGGCCCAATGGGGCATAAATGCTGTGGCAAAATATTTTCGTTGATTACCCTCCCAAATCCAAATGGTGTTCCTAAACCTAAGCCGGCAGATAAAGACAAGAACCACGATATCACATTGATTGTGAAAACTGTTAAAAGAAATAATACGATTTTGAGGATAAAAGGGTGAGATCCTCGATGGTCATCTTAAATTTCAAATTTATCCGACATTTCCTTTTCTATAATAAAGTAAAATTGAAAGGTACTAAAATTACTATAAAAGAAGGCTTGCCTCAGAGAAGTTATAAATTGTTAGTACAAACTGGCAATTCTTTCGGATCTTCTAACGTATGGAGTAATGCTGGAAGAGTGATGGCTAAAGCTAATGGTAAATAATGTACTTAAAATCAATTCTGAGAATGAAATAGTAAAACCAGCTATAGTATCGTTCAAAGATTCCCTACAAATAAATAATGCAACAAAAACTTTACGACCTCATTAAAATACCGTTAGTCTCTGTACTATTCCGCGGCGAAGAGAATCACTTATCTTTATACGTTTTCAATGTACGTTGGCTTGTTTGATGACACCATATCGACGGGTTCGCCGGTATTAATAATGAGCTCGTAAAGTTTTTGTTGCATTTTTTATTCGCAGGGAATCTTTCACAGTAACTATACCTTCGTTTCTCCTGATTAAAACTGAATGGCCTTACTTTAATTATCACATATAAATAAGCTTAAAATATCATGAAACGCCGAAAGAAAATTTCTGTCTGTCTGTCGGTCTGTAACTTTTTTGTGCGCGTTGATATGATATGATATTGACTTGAAATTTGGTACATTTATGTATTAAAACGAGATCTGGAACTAGATTATATTTTGATCTAATTCCGTTGAAGAGTTCTGGAGTAAATGGGGTAAATAAGAATAAATAGGCAAAGTATGCAGATAAGAATGCATAAAATTGCAATTTAGGGTATGTACGAAAAGTCAAGGTCTCCATCAGGCACCCCCAACTATCACTCCCAATACCACCCCACACTATTATGAAAGGGAGTAAAAAATGTGATTTAGTGTGTACACATGAACAAAACGTCTCAAAAATTTTTTTGGGCGTTAACTACGCCCTCTACCACCCCATTGCCATCCCCACTCTATTATTAACTGCTGCAATATGTCAAAAAAATGTAGATCGACTTAAAAATATTCTATTCTAAATTATATTGATATTATTAATTTTTCTTTAATAATTCATTTTATTTATCACTATTATCACTATTATTGCATATAACAACCGATATAAAGTGTGTCAAATATCTAGAGTAGTTATTTTCTCGAGGCTCATCATGGGATCTTAACTGTTGATTGAAACTGGTCAAACTATGAATTTACTGATATTGTATACTTAAAATACTGTTTGTCTGGCACTGCCACAGCAACTCTTACTTTTAGAAATCATCAGTAATCGGCAGTATGCTAGTAAAAGTTGATGGAGGGTTTTTTACTGACTGTGTCCAGTACCCGCGTTGCACCTGGAACTGCATATGTAATTAATAATTTCAGGTAAATTCTACATCGATTACTTGCTGGTATTTAAATCTGGCTAACGTAAATAAAAGAAAATATTTCAGCTGAGTGTTTGATTTATTTAAACAATGTTTTATTTGAATCATCACAGGGAATTTTTACTTACGTAATTTACGTGGTATGAATCTAAGCAAATAAAATATTTCTACCACATGTTATATGCAACATTTGGTGGTATTTTACTATGTGACTTAGAAGAAAATGCAACACATATCTTAAAGATTTTTTACCGAATAAATTGAAATAAAAAAATAAAATAAAATTTAAAAAAAGGGATCGACTTGAATGGTAGTGCATCGCATGGTTTATTTTATTATTTTATTTTGCATCATCTAACGGTAAGAGAGAAATTTCATTTACAGGTTGAGAATATACACAAGAAAAAAATTAACTACATTAAATACAGCATTAGAAGAACCAATAGTACATAAATTATACTGTGATAGGCTGTGGAGACAGAATTTATTACTGAAACATTAATTTTTTTCGGTTTTTAGCAGATAACTATTATTTATTCAAAATCTAATACGAAAACTGTCTACATACTGTTCTGATTAACTAGTATATTAATAAAGGTAAGTTAACGAAAAGATTATGTAATAATTTCCACCTTACAAGAAAACAGCACACCCTATCTCTATCTTTGACAGTTTTCGAAAAAATGGCGATTGAAAATGTTCCATTTACACAGAAAAAAATTCAAGGTAGCAAACAATTTATTATGATTATTTAAGCCTTTTGGTTAGTAAAATTGGATGAAATTTGATTTCTGGTTTAACCGGAAATGATTTCTATACTCAAATTACCTCGATAGGAATGGAACACCCTGTATTGAACCTTAAAGTTATATTCTACCTACATTAATTGTGGATATCTTTTGTTCCTAGTGGCCTGTTTAAATTTAATAGTTTTTGAGATATCGGTAATTGAATGTTCATGTGCATTTTGTGATATTTAATAGTTCAGCTGAATATTCAGTTAACTATTATTGGGGCAGACATTTGAAGAAATCACTGTTCAAGACGAAATCAAACTTATTTATTTAGAGTTTAAACAGTACGAGGCGTAATATTGAACCTTGTGGAACTTCTATAACCAAGACCGAATAACCTATCTACATCGATTCTATAGCTGTAAGTTTTAATAAATCAAATGGGCCAATGAATAATCATAGCTATGCTCTATTTGCTGAATATAAGTAGTTAAGCCACTCCCTAAAAAAGTGTGCCATATTTAAATAGAATTGTTCTGTTGGTTGATTTTTAAATTCCGTAATACAACCCACCACATTATGTTTTTGATGTTGTTTAGATTCTGGCGTTTGTTAAAAATTGCTGTTAAGTTATTTTTATCTTTATTTGCTGTCATTTCCAATCATCTAGTAAATTAGTATTTTTTAAAAATCACTTTGGTGTACATTTGTGTATATTAAGGTAAGTAATGAAAATAAGTAATATTAAATAAATTTTAGGACTACTTTTTCTTTTTGAGGTTAGAAAGTCTTTGGATTCATGTTAATTGTAGACCAAGCGGCTCTTTTTCCACTGAAAAAACAGAGAGCCGGTTTCACCGGAAGTGACATCTACTCTGTTATTTTAAATGGCACCCTGTATATTTTTTTACCTATCTGATTCGTCTCTAGATTCTCTCTTCAACCATGTATCGGGACACGGCATTTGTTTTTATAATGACAGTTAATATCAATTTTAGTTTGCTAAGTCTAGTTGGCCCTGATATGAACCTTGGCAGATACTGATGCGTAGTGTGCCGTGATATCCAAAAACCTCTGGTATGCAACTTTGTGCCTCATATTTTTTTGGGACTAACCAGTAGCTGAACAGACTAATAAGATCTAACTTATTTAAAAAAAAATATCTTTAAACAATCCACGATATCATAAAAACCAAGATAGGAACCCCATTTTTTTATTTCACCTAGTTAACAAATACTTATTTATCTTTTATTTTTGTCCAATACAATTGCTGTGCCTATCCTATTTTACTTTCTTCATTAAAGTTAGTATCCAATGTCATTGCATAGTAATGAATATTTTACTGCAACAAAAATAGTAAACAAGCGGTGGAAACAAAAGAAGGTAAAACGAGGCGTCATTTTGATTTGACAATTAAGAATTGTTTACTTGGCATCAATTTAAGTATTTTTCATTAAGTTATACCTAAGTTATCACGTTTTTAACTCTGTTTTGCCATGTATTCACGAAATGAAAAAGTAGATATACTACTAATCTATGGCGAATGTAAGAAAAATAGCAGACGGGCTGCTGACTTATATCAAGAAAGATTTCCCGAAAAAATTCATCCACCAAACAACTATTTTGTAAGACTTGAACAGCAATTCAGAAGTGAACCAGATGTACCGGAAAATAATTTCGTTATCGATGATGAGTCGGAAATCAATGCACTTGCAATTGTTGAGGCAGATCCCACAATTTCGATAAGACAGATTGAGGACCAAACTGGTGTAAATCGGGAATCAGCTCGACGCATTTTGAAAAAACACAAATTTAAATCATACAAGTACCAAATACACCAGCATTTATACGAAAATGATTTTCAAAGAAGATTGAACTATTGCAATTGGTTTCTGAACAGACACAATTTGGACAATGATTTAGTTTTAATGTATGCTTAGGAGTAATTGGCAGAAGAATTATTGGGCCAATAATTTTTGATGGTCCATTAAATGGAGAAAGATATTTGGGATTTTTGCAAAACCAGATACAAGATTTTTTGGAAGAACTGCCACCTAATGTTAACACAATAATTTTTCAACAGGATGGGGCTCCACCACATAACAGCAGAGTTGTGGTGAATTATTTAAATGAAAGGTTTGGAGAAAACTGGATGGGAACAAATGGGCGCGTTCGATGGCCTGCAAGGTCACCAGATCTTACGCCGCTTGATTTTTTTTGTATGGGGCCACCTCAAAGAAATCGTTTATAGAACTCCACCAACAAACAGAGAAGACATGGAAATGAGAGTCAGAAGAGCAATCGATGGGATTACTGAATTACAGTTAGATAACGTGCTTAGGGCTACCGTCACAAAAACACGATTGTGCAATAATAATGGACAACATTTTGAGCATCTGCAGTAAAAAATGCTTTTGTATATATATATATATATATATATATATATATATATATATATATATATATATATATATATATATATATATATATATATATATATATATATATATACTTCAGTAAATATTTCATTTTAATTTCACTCATTCCTTGTAAAAATGTATTACATAGTGTAATGGTTTTTCATCAATATTGTTCAAATGTGTTTTACTGATGTTTCTTATTTATTAAGAAAATCGTTTTACCTACTCTTATTTTGTTTCCACCGCCTGCTTGCTAAATATTTTTGTTGAAATACAATATTCATTACTATGCGATAACATTCGATACTAATTTTAATGAAGAAAGCAAAATAGGATAGGCACAGCAATTGTATTGGACAAAAATAAAAGATAAATAAGTATTTTTAACTAGGTAAAATAAAAAATGGGGTTCCTATCTTGGTTTTTATGATATCGTGGATTGGTTAAAGATATCTTGTTTAAATAAGTTAGATCTTATTAATCTGTTCAGCTACTGGTTATTCCCAAAAAAATATGAGGCACAAAGTCGCATACCAGAGGTCTTTCGATATCACGGCACACTACGCATCAATATCTGCCAAGGTTCATATCAGGGCCACCTAGATTTAACAAACTAAAATTGATATTAACTGTCATTTTAAAAACAAATGCCGTGTTCCGATACATGGTTGAAATGAGAATCTAGAGACAAATCAGATAGGTAAAAAAAATTTACAGGGTGCCATTTAAAATAACAGAGTAGATGTCACTTCCGGTGAAACCGAAAGTGGTGGGAAAATTTTTTTTGTACTTACAAAAGGACAATCACATATTATATAAGTGTACCAAATTTCAAAATAATATCTTTTTAAATAAACATGCTACGGGGTGTTACATGTCTCCTGTGTCATCCAGTATATTTAATTTGTTTTTTACCTATTTAAAACTATACATTTTATCACTTTATTTAATTCCACAAAATATATTACTTCAAATTACATAATTTTGAATTTTCCCCTTTTTATTAATTTCTCGTGTGTAAAACTGGTAATTGCATACTCTCAGGAAGTATATGTTCATTCAGCAAAACGGTAATGTTTTTTTAAAGTTTTATCTCGATTGCGTTATTGAAAACTTCTTAAGGGCTGTCAAAGATACCAACTTTCACCATCTAATATTTGTTCATCAATTATAGCTGAGTTTCGATAAAGAATAATATATTTTTTTCGGATAATTGATTAAATTCTTTAAAAAACTTGAGCATTATTTAAACAATTATTTCTAGCAACCAAATGATATTATTACAGTCCTAAAAATTAAGATTTTCCCCTAAAAACTCTCCAATTTACCTAACTTTTAATTTTCTGCATAAACACCTATTCTAAAATACATATTTTTATTAACCCACTAAGTAGTTTCACTAATAATATAAATACAACATAAAGGTATGCATTCATGCTTTAGTACCGATATTATTATCAAAAAAATAATTCGATAACAACCGCACCAAAAAAATATACAGTTATGTAATACGGAATATATCAAACTGTGAATAAAACCTATTCGTTGTATTCACCTATTGCTTACTAGAAGAGAATCGAGTATAACCCAAGCGAATTAACATTTTTTAATTTACGCGATAATTTTAAATTAGGTGTTATAGCGTGCCAAATTTTTTTCGTAAATATACCAATTTGAACTAGATCCGTATTATTATTATTACATTTTTAATCACTATATCAAACAAATATAAATATGGGAGTAGAGTAAGAGAAATCTAGTGACCTTTCTTTGGAATATAAGGAGAACTTACATATAAGCGTTTGCAGTACGAAAAAGAATTTCTTTTGCGCCTGTTCTCTTCTGTAGCTGTTGTGAATCAGTGTCAAAAACTGCATGTATACGGTCTTGGAAATGACAATTTAAGTTAAGTGACTAAAGTGAATAGTTTTTTCTGTGATAGATATCTTTATAATGTTAACAGGATGGAAATTAGGACTGTCGAAAAGTAAGTATAGATTTGTTTATAAAAAATTATCCTTGATTTTTTTATTTCATTTGTAATCGCATAATAATCAATTACCGTTGGTTACATTTCAATTAGTTCCATAAATAAATAGAATATTCATTTATTTAGATTATTTTTGAACTTTGCTAACTGTATTTTTATCGAAAGAAATCAATGTAGAAAATTAGCTATTAGGAAAATTATTTTTTGTTCTTGGTAGTATACACAAAATTTTTATTGGCCAATTTTTGAGTAAGTTTAATAAGATTAAGGTCTTTACAAGACCTGTAGGCTTCAGAATAGCGTGTAACCATATTAAGGATAATTTCGGTATGGATTTTATCTAGAACCAGTAACAGAAATTAATTAAATTCCTTGATTCTTATGGACATGAAGGGTAACTAATAATTAAGTGGAAATTAGATCAAAATATGATAATTTAGCCTAATTTACTTCTATCCTGAATTGCACCTCTAGTGGATATGTAGGTATTGGTATATGTATACAAATCTTAATAATTAAGATCAGGTCAGTAATATTACTTTTATACGGGGTGACATATGAGATATGAAACACTCTGTAATTTTGCTATTTGAGAAGTTAAAATTTTCAATTTTGGGACAATTGTGTACTATATGACTGTCCAAATCAAACATTTTCTTCAACTTCCGGTTTAAGCGGAAATGACCCAAAATCTGTTATTTTAAATAGTACCCTGTATATATTTTTATCTATCTGATTCATATTTAAATTTTCATTTCAACGATATATCGGAACATAGTATTTGTTTTTAAAATTACAGTTAATAGCCATTTTATTGTTTTAAGTCTAGGTAGCCATGATAGGAACCTTGGCAGATATTGATAGTGTGCCATGATATCGAAAGATCTCTGCAGCTTTGTGTCTCATATTTTTTGGGCATAATCAATAGCTGAACAAACTAACTAAATCTTTCTTATTTTAAAAAAAATCTCTAAACAACCCACAATATCATAAAAACCAAGATAGGAACCCTATTTTTTCATTCAACCTACTTAAGAAATACTCATTTATCTTTTATTTTTGTCCAGTACGACGGCTGTACCTATCATATTTTGTTCTCTTCATTAAAATTAGTACAGAAAATTATTGCATAGTAATGATAATTGTTACTACTGTAACAAAAATATTTAGTAGGCAGGCGATGGAAACAGAACAAATGAAAAAAGACGCGTCATTTTAATTTGACAATTGAGAATTGTTTACTTGACAAGAATTTAATAAGTATGTATTGTTAAATTATATCTAAGTTATCACGTTTTAAATTGTATTTTATCATGTTTTCAAGAAACAGAAAAGTAGATGTATGCTATCAATCTATGGCGAATGTAACAAAAATAGCAAACGGGCTGCTCAGTTATGGTAGATAGATAGATAATACGTTTATTTGGCCCTTGGCTATACAGTCAAAAATACATAGTATAATCTCTGTTTTATATTAGAGTCTACATATAAACGAAACAAAATAAAAACATTTAAAATAAAGGCATATATATATATATCAGTTCTACGTAAATCAATATTCAATCGGTTATACTTAACAACTCCTTTATAAAAAATGTACCTCTTGTAATTTTGTTAAAATATTTTTTATGTAATCTGGAACTACGTCCTTGCCAATTTTATGTATGAAAATTAAAACGTTATACTTTAAAAAGTTCTCTATATTCATCCAACTAAGACATTTTAACATGTCATCTATCCTAGAGTATATACTTGCATCGCTCCGTTTTGTAACTTTTGTATCGTTCTAGATCGGTCTGATTGGCCATATACAGGATTGTGCCATGATAATTAAAATACGGTAGTATTATAGCATTATAAACAGTTTTTTTTCTTGCATTTATTGGCAGGTACCAACTGACACGTTTAAGAACGCAGATTTAAAAAAAAAAAAACTTTTACGTGTAAAATTCACATGACTTTTAAAATTTAAATTGCAATCAACAATAAATCCTAGAGGTTTGATTTCCGACACCAATGACAGATTTACTTCTTGAAGTTTAAATGATAAAATTGTATCTTTGAACCTTTTGAGATTCGGCTGATTACTTATGAGCATACTTTTTGTTTTTGTGATATTCAGTTTTAATTTATTTGTTTTCAACCACTTAGCAACAAGTTCTAAATCGTGATTTATTTTCCTTACCAAGTCTCTAGGATCATGTTCATCAATGTAGACAATAGTATCATCAGCAAAAAAGTGGTATTTGCAATTTTTAACGATTCTTGACATATCATTAATATATACTACAAATAACAGAGGGCCAAGTATGCTCCTCTGAGGCACTCCCATGTGTATAGGCAGCTCGCTTGATAACATATTTTCACATTTCACCCTTTGCCTCCTGTTTTTTAAATAAGATTCAAATCAATTCCATACTTGCTTAGCTTATCTAATAAAATAACTCTATCAATTGTCTCAAATACTCTTTTCAAACCTAAAAATATTACTACTGACATTCTTCCTTTGTCCTTAGCTTCCTTCCACTCATTAACAACATATTGTAATGCACTTTCACAACTAAAACCGTCTCTAAAACCAGACTGATATTCACTGAGTATTTTTTTCTCTATTATAAAATCTAAAAATTGCAGATATACTACTTTCTCTAATATTTCTTCAAAAGCTAGTAACATATTTATAGATCTACAGTCCTCAGCTTTAATGGTTTTAGATATTTTTCTTACAGGAATTATTGTCGACACTTTTAAGGAACTTGGCAAAATACCACGCTTTAATGAGCCATTAATTATATGAATCAATTGATCAGATAGAAGTCAAATTTATCCTATAGAAAACCATATCAATTTCATCCGGACTACTCTTGTTTGCTAGATCAAATTCGATTGTTTTAAATTCAGTTTTTGTCAACAACTTAAAATTTTGCATTTTTACTGCTCCTAACTCGACAAGTTCAGACTGACAGTTATTAACTTGTATATTATTTAATTTAATCTTTAATAAATTATCATTATGTTGTTTACCTCTAAAAATACATTTCTTTGGTGCACTCTATAGTGCACCAAAGAAATGTATTGACCACAACCAGAAGTTGAAGAAAATGTTTGATAGGCTCAAAACAAGGACAATTATGTAATAGACAATTCTCTCAAAATTCAAAATTTTAACTTCTTAAATAGAAATGTTACATATCTCCTGTGTCACCCGGAATAGTCTTGTTTTTTTTTCATTTATTTAACGTCTACTGAGGCCTAACACCGACGCCTGTAGACGAGCTACCCCCAACCAGGAATTTTGCCGAACCTCTTCCCTTAAGAAGAGTAGAGATCTTTTACTTGCCTAACATTTAATAGACAAGGGACCGACGGCTTTACATTCCCTCCAAAGGATGGTATATCCCCTATACAACCCTCGCCTACGGTTGTATAGCTTCCGTGCATACACTGATATACAAGCCGCTGGAAGATGTGTGAGGCGAGGACGCGGTCTTCGTTGGAACGGTCATCCATCCAACTAATAACCGCGCCTGCCGTTGCTTTACATCGCATATCGAAGTATGTACATAGTAAAGACGCACCTACGCTCGCCCCCAATAGTCTTGTTAAGAGAAGCTCTAAATGATCTTTTGGGCGGTCGAAACAAGCAAGATTAAGTGAGTTTTGTCTAAATCCACCCCTTTGTATATGATTGCAACGGAATAATAATATAATTATTTTATAAAGCTCAACAAAATTTCTAAAATGTCTTATTATCTTAGTTTAGTCTTAGTTATCCTACCACTCAACCAGGATACACATACATAAACGACAATTCCCTACGCCATTGTCACCTGCCGCAGCTGAGAGTCGAACTCAGGAGTGGTACAGCAATTAACCGTGTTGTCTCTCACACAACCTCGTCTAGTCCACTGCTATCAACTCGGTAACACATGAAAAACACAACTAAACATCCATATCCTAACTAGGATTCGAACCCAGAGCTCCTTGGTTGTAAGACTAACATGAAAGCGTTGAACCATTAAACCAGAATTTCGATTCATTCAATAAATCCTTGGGGTTCTCTTTTTTAAAGAACACCATTGTTTAAATTAATTTAAAATTTCAGTTTCCTAGGCCAACGCCCAATATGCCCTTTAGAATGTCGATGACACTTGGTAAACTATTAAAGTTAAATCGAAGGAAGTACCATATATAATCAAGTTAAAAAAGTCATTTAGACGCCGGGCACGTTCGCTGTAGCGCTAATACGAAATAATTAATTTTTCTTAGCATTCTTCTGACGCAGTCTGTTTTCATAAAGAAATTTTGCAATTAATTTTACTGACATAAAAAAAATTTACGTCAATCGAGCGTATGACTAATAAATTCAAAAGTAACTTCTTCCGACTTCTCATTGATGCAGCTTAATAATATCCTTCGTACACATAAAAAGACCGATTGTTTGTCCAATATTCCTAGGGAAATTATTCATTAAATAAGTATTTTTGATAACATTAAACTTCTTTACAAGGGATGAGCTAGCCAGTCACTAGAGTAAAAAGATATGAGAAATTGCGAAAGTTTTTACGTTTTGAGCAGGGCCGGTTGCAGGGTGTGGGGGCCCGGGATGATGAAGAAAGTGGAGGCCCTTTTAATCAATAAATATCTTTCCATACTTTTATTTTTACATTTAAAAAACAAATTTTCGCTATTAAGTTATATACTATTTTTTGTAATTTTTCAAAAATCCTTATTACATTCTGACGAGTGTAAGCAATGGGGAACAGTTGATAGGCTTACTATATTTAAGTGAAAGACACTTTACGCGCTTTTTTAAAGACAAAATCATACACAAAACATTTTGCTTTTCTTTCTACTCGAGATTTGTTTAGCGTTTGGCGCCCCTCATCGTGGCGCCCTAGGCAGTTGCCTTGGTTGCCTGAGCCTGTATCAGATCAGTTTGCAACCCATTTATTAATACAGAATATGATTCAAATAAAATTTTCCACAATCACAGCCCCCGCTTGGCAATTTTTATTAATTAATAGATGATTTCATTAAGTTCCGGGACATTTACGACATTGTAAATTGAGATTATGTCAGTTATTAATGTCACAAACATTCGCAACGCTATTTTAAGACTCTGGCAGTTGTTTAGATCCCCATTTATTGTTTAAATCGTGAAAATTGCGGCCGTGCCAGATAAAAAAAATTGTGAAAAAAATCTTCCGGGGTAAAATAAGTTATGTAAAACTACAAGCGGGTTACGTAACCTATAAAGAATCATATGTACAACTTTAGCAGTGCTCTATTCGTTGTAGCATGGTGCAAACTTGATAGAAGATGTCTAATAATAATTATTAAAACATTCTCCAAGGTTTGCATAAATGTAGAAATTTTTTTCAAAACATTACAAATTTATGTTTTGTGTTAATTTAACAATGTTCCGGGGGCGGAAAAGGGTGCAAAAACAGGATTTGTTATCCTCAAAATTTAAAAACTGTAGTAATATTTCATAACTTTTTTCTCTAGTGACTGGCCAAGATCATTCCTTGTAAAGAAGTTTAATGTTATCAAAAACATTTATTTGATGAACAATTTCCCTAGGGATATTGGACAAAAAATCGGTCTCATAGGATACTTCCGGTTTTTTAAAACTATTCACTAGTGGAAAGTGCAATCATCAAGTATTTATTAAACAATCTTTTCGACCCGGCTTTTTATATTCATATTTACATTACAGCAAGTTAAATATACAATAATAGAATGCCGACTTTCAGGGCCATTGTCCAGTGAAGGAATTCATACTAGGTTAAATATAGAAATAAATAAATTATACGTATATTATTAATAGAAATAATAAGGAAAATTTAGTTAGGCATTCCCCTTACTTATTTTAAAAGATAAAGTGACATATCATTATTTCAAAATTTGCTGTGTATAATTAAAATCAATCCATTAAAATAATTTGATTAGTGCGTACACAATAAATTAATTTTAAAGAGATCTACAAACAAACATACAAACTGATACACCAACGTACAGGTACACCGACATTTTCTAATCGATATTTGAGTTCAGCGTGACGAAATGGATCAGTGTACAGTACAATTAATCAAAAGATTTCTCTGGTTATAACCATTATTATTTACTTTGTTTTCTCTATCACTGGACGTCATCTTCTTAAACTCTGACGATAGTGACCTAAGTCGGTCACTTCTCAAACTGTTCGACGGTTATAGAAAGCCTTCAGCTCTGATGGCAATAACAAGGAGCTCACGTCTACTTATCTATCGATGGCTCTTACTGAATATCAGTTCTAATAGTGCAAGCATGATCCAACCCAGTGTAGATGTAGCCGACCCGGCGCGGCGATTTTTTTTTTTTTGTTGGTGTGACAGCAATAGCTACCGTACCCTGGTCAATCAAATAGACGTTGAGTTTCTGTTCTGTTTTCATTTCAAATATCTTATGTAATATATTTCATGTAATAAAGGAATACAATGTAAAACATGCGGATCTGAGAACGAACTGTAGAAATGGTGTAGTAATAAATTTTATGGCACAGGCTCGTAAGTGATTAATAGTTATTGATAAATCACGATTTGTCATTCATTATTCATATGCGAAAAAAACAAGTAAGGGACAGGAAAATTTAACATATAAAACGTTTTATTTGTTTTATACAATATAATGCAGTAAATGCGTTTTGTATTACCTTAAATTACAATTTTTAATCAATGACATCTGATTATAACTGTTGGTATAGTTCAAGTAATAAATTCATCCAACAAAAACTTTACGACATAATTATTATCGCCGCAGGCCATGGCGCTAGTTAAAATAAATAGATCCCAGTAAATAAAAAACGCAACAAAAACTTTACGACATAATTATATCGCCGCGGGCCATGGCACCAAGCCTGACATGAAACATTCCCGACGCACATTAAAAACCTATAAAGGTAAGCGAGTCAAAAAAGAGTATCGGTATTTTAACAAGGTCGTAAAGTTTTTGTTACGTTTTTCGTGTCTCAGTTTCTTCCTACTTGAACTATACCATTTTAATATATCCCTTTCACTTGCAGAACACCCACGTTATAAAAAAATATATCAAATATTTTTGTATCCATAAATATTCTACGCCTAGCAATTACGTTTATCATATACGTCGTTATTGTTATTAAAGATTTTAATAATAATATATAATTTATTTACACACATTACAATGTTACATTTTAATTACAAGCAATTTAAAAATACACCAAATGTAAATATAAAACAAAATTTGTTAACACCGACAAAAATTATTGTAAATAAATTGATACTCAATAAGTGACTAAACACTTGTTTTGAGATACAAAGAGACAAATATAAATATGGAGTTTTGGGTAGTAATTGAAAGTCTTTATACTTTATAACCATAACTATAGCTAGAAAACATAGCAGTACGTGTAATATATAATATATTAACCTATGTATTACAATAAACAAATTTATATACCTAAATTACGTTACTTACATTTTAAAATAATAATAAAGAAAATTGTATGTAATTATATCATTATACCGTAGAGTGTAAAAGCTAATCCGTTCCGTAGTCTACTACATATGGTGATAGTACGCACTTAACTTTTTTTTCATTATTACACTTTGGAAAAAGTTATGTATTTGTTTATTATTATTTACAAATTATTTATTAATGTAAATATTTCAAAAATTATTTATTAAGTAAAGCCAGGAATAAAACGGTAGTCGCTACATGTAACGCGTACTCAGTGTGCGCATTGCCCGCGAAAGCGCTTCAACTACAAATTAATATTACTCGGCGAAAAATCAATCAAAATACATTCAGCAAGTCAAAAAATGTTCGTTTTGAGATGTACAATAATAATGTATAACTCAATTGCTGATATTTATAGATTAACTTTCCTCAAAATGCGTATAAACAAATTACTTATATTTTTTCCGCAAAAATTTCAGGCTTTCATCACTTGTAAAATATTTCAAGAGCATGGTGGGATATTTCACTACAAAATATTTTAAAGCTTGAAGCTTTAGCTTTAAAATGAGACCTGGTAGAACTTTCTACGTTGAATAGGAGCCGAGTTATGAGTGAAATAGTGCGGAAAAATCGTAATTATGCAATTTGTTAATAATAAATGTGCAATATCTCCGGTTCTAATCAGCCGCTTTTTATTTTTCAAAGAGTTTTCTTTGTTTTTGTATCAGAAATCATAAAAAATTTGAAAACTCTCCCTTCCATTGTTAACTTTGAAGTTATAGCCTTATAAACTTCGGGATTCAGCATGAAAAAATTCGTCGAAAACACCTATTTACTCGTCGCGACCTCAAAGGGCCACGGGTAGGTTCATGGCCCCCGTACTATGAGTACTGGTACTTGAACGTAAGTTCAGTACCGGGGTAAAATAGTTGATATCTAGAGCATATTTTTATATTCTTATTAACTGTTTTTTAAATCAATAATTATTTGAATGATATCTCTCGGCTTATTCAATGTATGCGTTCTTAGTTTCTTTTTAATATGTGGATACTAATTATGGTTTGTATTTCTTCGGATACTGTGTTATAGGCTCTTGGAGCTAGGAAGGTGTATTATGATCCTTGACCAAGAGTTTGTTGCATGAGTGGAACTGTATATTTATTTTTTCTCTTATGTTATATGTGTGAGTAGGTAGGGAGTTTTGGCTTTTAGAAGTGTGATATTTTATGTTTATGTTAAAGTAATATAATCGTCTAATATCAAATGACTTAGCTTCTTTGTATAATAAAGCTGTTGGGTATGTTGGATTTTTAGACATTATCAGTTTTAAAAATCCTTTTTGCATTATTTCCAGTGGAGTTAAATCAATTTTGTTTACCCCACCCCAACCAAGTATACCATAATTTAGATGGCTTTCTACAAGGTTATGATAAAGCGTTTTTAATTGATTTTTAAGAATTTTTGCTGAATATTAAAATTTATATAATATGGTTTGTAATTTTTTTTATTATGTAATTTACATGCTTGCCCCATTTTAAATGTGTCTATAAATACGCCCAGATATTTAATTTCATTTTTTGATGAGATGGTATTTATTTTTCCTCCGAAGTTTATTTCTATGCTCAAAAGTTGGTACATTTGTCATGTTACAACTAAAAGGTGAATAATGTGTCTTTTAA
This sequence comes from Leptura quadrifasciata, assembly GCA_963675555.1. Classification (NCBI taxonomy): domain Eukaryota; kingdom Metazoa; phylum Arthropoda; class Insecta; order Coleoptera; family Cerambycidae; genus Leptura; species Leptura quadrifasciata. The sequence continues at coordinate 5,628,967 of OY776679.1, forward strand.
AAATTTATCGTTAGTATGATCAAACCAGTTTTTTATGGCAGAAAGCTCATTTTCGGCTTTTTCTTTTAATTCTTTCCACGAGTTAGCTGTGTAAAGAATTGCAATATCGTCAGCAAATCCTATGATTTGTCCCTCACTCTGTAATGAGAACAATCCGTTTATGTATAGTGAAAACAGGACCTATTACAGTACCTTGTGGAACTCCACAATCTATTAACATCGGATCGCTCAATACTTCATTTACTTTTACACGCTGGTGTCTATTGGTAATATAGCGTTTGAAAAGTTTTAAAAAATTGTTCATAACGCCAATGTTTTCCAGTTACTGTAAGAGCATTTCGTTACTGACCGTATCAAATGCTTTTGATAGGTCCAAGAATATGCATAAACAAGGTTTGTCCTTATTTAAAGCAGAATACAGTTTTGAAGTTATAGTTAATAAAGCAGCTTGTGTGGACACCTTTTGTCTGAAACCAAATTGATTGTCAAAGAGTAACTTGTATTTTTTTATATATGATGTTAATCTCTTTTTCAGTACTTTTTCGAATAATTTTGACAAATGTGTTATTGGTGAGATGGGTCTATAATTTGTGATCATCGCTTTGTCTCCATTTTTGTGAATAGATGCAACAACAGATTCTTTAAAAGAGGAGGGCCATACAATCATCTAACATGCATTTTTTTATGATATAGACCAAGGGTTCCAATATACAGGGTGTCCCACAACGAACTGCGGCGATCGATATCTCGAAAAGTAGGTATCGGAAAATTTTTAAAATTTGGTAGTAAACTAATGTCGATGGGGGCAACCCGGCTAAAATATTTTCAAGATGGTGGCACTTCCGATTATACCGGAAGTCGATACCAACTTGCTTATTTTAAATGGGACACCCTATATATTATTACATTTTTGGATTGTACGCAAAATTCTAGGCCGATTTTGTGTTTCATGTCCTATACCTAGGTCTCTTCGTTTTTGAGATATTTCAATTTTTATGTCAAAAATGACGTTTGCGGGCCCTAAAAGAATTATCAATTTTTCCTATAAGGAAGCTTTTATTATCTAACTTGGGTTCCATTCTTTGTTAAAAAAAAACCTACTTTAATAGAGTTTTTATAATATTTTGTTAAGTATTAATACAGAGTTTTCAAAAAATAAGAATAAAGATGAAATTGAGAAAACTGTCAAAAATCAATTTTTTCAAATGGAAACCCCCAATTTTTATAATCTTATCTTATTCGCCATTAAAAATAAGGGTAAGTTTGTATATGGATGTCTATTCCGAAAATTTTTAGTTTTCGAGATATTCCCAATTCAATATTTCTATATGGGGATTTTGCTATGGATTTTAAGTTCAATTACTGTTAGTTGGCTATGACGGCGTTGAGTGCTAAACAAATGTATGTAGCTGTCACTTACCAATTGACAAGTATTAATTTTCATGCTGGGGCGCTTAAATTATGCACACGAGGATTACTTAAACTTGTTTATAATCTATGGAGAATGTTACAAAGTTGTATCAAAAACATGTGAAATATTTGCTAATAGATATCCAGAGAAACAAAAACTGTCTCCGAACAGTATTTAATAAATAATGGAGAATTTCAAAATATTTGGCACTGGAACAGTTCATAAAACAATTAAAATGTAACTTAGATACAAAAGGGTCTTACATAAAATACTAACAGTATAACTACTTATACTCCGGAAAATATTTTATTTTAATAAGTGTTCAAAATGTCCACCCTGAACTTCCAAACATTTTTCGCACCTCTTGATTAGTTCGTCATGGGTGGCCGCTCTAATAGAACCTGGAGATAATCTTTCAAAAGCATTCCTTACTCTTGCCTGACAATCTGTAATTGTTATGACGGGATTAAAATAAACCATATCTTTTATTGTTCCCCATATAAAATAGTCTAAGACAGACAGATCAGGAGAACGTGGAGGCCACAGAAAAGGTCCATTGTTAGCAATCCACTTATCGTAAAAAGTTTCTTCCAAGAAGTTGTTAACTATGAAGCTGCTGTGTGGTCGCGCGCCATCGTGTTAGTAAAATATTTGCCTATGTTCAGCTAGCGGTAAATTGTTCAAATATTCATTATCTAAATCTTGTAATATATTCAAATATCTTTCACCTAAAAAAAAGTTGATACGTAATTTGAAAAACAGAAACTATTTAAGTATTAATTCATTACCATGTAAGTTTTCTTCATAAAAATTAAGTTTTACGACTCCATCATTTCTCACAGCACAGTACACATTAAATTGCCGGGTTTCTTGATAATTTCGCAATCTCACGGCAAGGGGATTTGAATCACACCAAAAGTGGGTATTATGTCTATTGAAAAGTCCATTTTTCGTAAATTTTGCCTCGTCAGTCCAAATTATGTTGTCCAAAAATCGAAAGTCGCCTTGTAACATTGTTAAAATAAATTCGCAAAAGTGAACTCTTCTGGCCAAATCGGTGTCCTTTAGGTGTTGAACCATAGAAAAGGAATAGGGATGGAATTTGTATTTCAAAAGAATTCTATGAATAGAGTTCTTGGAGATTCCTGTTTGTAAGGCCACTTGTCTTAAGGATGTCATAGGATATGCCGCAAAATATCCCAAAATAGCAATTTCGATATTTTCATCTTCGACAATTGGTTTTATTTTATGAACTGTTGCCTTGAAAAAATTGATTTTTGACAGTTTTCTCAATTTCATCTTTATTCTTTTTTTGGAACACTCTGTATTAATACTTATCAAAATATTATAAAAACTCTATTAAAATAGGTCTTTTTCAACAAAGAATCGAACCCAAATTAGATAATAAAGGCTTCCTTATAGGAAAACTTGATAATTCTTTTAGGGCCCGCGCAAACGTCATTTTTGACATAAAAATTGAAATGTCTCAAAAACGGAGAGACCTAGGTATAGGACATGATACACAAAATCGGCCTAGAATTTTACGTACAATACAAAAATGTAATAATATATAGGGTGTCCCATTTAAAATAAGCAAGTTGGTATCGACTTCTGGTATAACCGGAAGTGCCACCATCTGGAAAATATTTTAGCCGAGTTTACTACCAAATTTTCAAAATATTCCGATTCTACTTTTCGAAATATCGATCGCCGCAGTTCGTCGTGGGACACCCTATATAGTCTGAAATAGATTTTGGTATCTCGGCCTTTATGTTATCCACCCCGACCGACATTATTAGGAGTGTTTACTTTTAGCACAAAGAAATTCATTTAAAAAATAGGTACAACACTGAAAAAATGAAACCGTATTAGACTCACTGTACTAACTATTTGCTGTCGCTGTGGTGGCCGAGTAGATGTTTACTTATTGATTTACAAATTTCTTTATTTGGATAAATGTTCAGATCTATTTTATTTTAGTCTATATTTATACATTTTCATAATCCTGTGTTCATAATTTACAAGATATTTTCCGAAATTGAATATTTTGAAGAAATCTTTAATCGGAAACATTTATTTTTTGTTCATTAATATTTACTCAGAAACTTTCGATTGCCTCTTATATTACGTTATTTCCGCTATTGAGGTCTAACATCTAGATGAGATATCCCAACCAGCAATTTTGCCGAACCTCTTCCTTTTCAAAGAGTAGGGATCTTTTACTTGCTTAACATTTAATAGACAAGAGGCCGACGGCTTTACACCTCTTCTGAAGGCAGGTATATTCGCTACACAATCCTCGCCTAAGATTGCATAGCTTCCGCGCATATACTGATATACAAGCTGTTGGAAGATGTGAGGCGAAGTTGCGGTCTTCCTTGTGAACATGAGGGATACTCCGGGAATAAAAAACAATAATTTGGAGCATAGGTTGAAACTTTGGGTACTTGGTGCACTTTTTGTTGTTGTAGATGTCAAAAAACACTTTTTAAATTTTTGATGAGTTGGTCAGGGTCAAAGGCTACACCCTGCATATGACATTTCTTAAAGTTCGTGAAATTTTAACACTTTAATTAAACGAAAATGAACAGTATTTAGTTAACGTAATTTGCAAAGAGCTTTAACAAATTTTAAACTAAGTATTTGATTTAACAAAGTAAGTAAAAAGATACTATTCGAAGTCCAGAAATTTGTCCATAAAACATATGAAGAAATGAAAAAATAAATGAAAATGAATAAAGTAGAAAAATGGAATAAAATTGAAAAAATCCACTGTATGGAAGGCCGTTTCTTTTTTAAATTCATTATATTAAAAGTTAAGAATTTTTTTTATTAATCCGCGCCACGAGTTTTGTTAAAACTGTCTTTATCCTGATTTTTGTATTATGAGTTAATGTTTAAGTAAATAATATTGGCTTTCAAACGTTTAGTGGCCCGGTATTTATCCGATTGTCAGACGAATATCCACGGCCCTTATTTTCTATTTATATTCTATCTATTATACATTGCGTACACCTTCAATACACCAGCCTCAACTAATCCTCTTCACTGCCATATATCATAAAGGTGTAATCCTGTTAGATTTGCTAAGATCAATATTCGCGACGATTCCAAAAAAAGAACAATGCGATAGATTGTAGAAATAAGTAGATAAATAATTTTTTTAGGCTCGCAGATGCAGGTTTCATTTTACTTAATGAAAGCTTTTTCAGATGTAACTTATGTGAAATCAAGATAACAAACAGTATAGACGCAGACAATGACATTGTGAATATCTACTATTAAATATATCGATTTATAAATAAAATTCTAAGGATTGTTCCTCAAATTGCCGTCAAATTGTTATTGTTTCATTATTCGACATTTTGAAATAGTCGTTACCTATATTGAAGCCTTGAACTGTAATGACAAATATACCTAAGCAGAAGAGGATGTTAATTAAAACGCTTCATAGAACCAACACAATATACAACTAGCCTAAGGAACTTGACAATCGTCGTCTAGAGAAAAATGGATACCAATAAATTTCAAAACCTAGCCATTTAAAAATGCGTGAAGATAAAAATACTGACATTTTGTTAAGTATAGAAAAAGATCCGATGTGAAGTACAGACAAAACACTTTTACCACATATTTTCGATATGATCTTATATCCAGGGGCGAGCGTCAGTACGTCTTTATTATGTACATACTTCGATATGCGATGTAAGCAACTTAAGCCGCGGTTAGTAGTTCGGAGGGGATGTAAAGCCGTCGGTCCCTTGTTTATTAACTGTTCGGCAAGTAAAAGATCCCTACTCTTCTTAAGGGAAGAGGTTCGGCAAAATTCTTGGTTGGGGGTACCTCGTCTACAGGCGTCGGTGTTCGGCCTCAGTAGCGGAAATAGGCCGACGTTAAATAAATGTATAAAAAAAGAAAGAAAGAACATACATTTTTTGTGCATTTTTGTACATAATATAATATCCCTTTTTAATGACTCTTTATCCTTGAACGTATTCCAGTGTAAGTGATTATTATTACTGACTTTTTGATCATATAGTCTAATTCCTCATCATAATTGAACGATACTTTCGTCATCTGAATATATGACTGATGGTCGAGAGGTAAGCGCACTTGCCCTCACCCAAAAGTTCCGTAAAAGTTTGTTATACAACAAGCCGCTTTTTAAAAAAGGCGACAAATATAATATTTCATATTATAGACCTATTTCCCTTTTGCCTACAATTTCTAAAATATTAGAAACAGTAGTAAAAAAACAGCTAGTAAACTATTTAGAAAAAATTAAAATTTTAACACCATTTCAGTTCGGATTCAAAAAATATTGCAGCACATCTGACGCTGCATTTAAACCAATAAATTATATTAATAATATTCTAGAAAATAAACATATTCCTATGGGTATCTTCTGCGATTTGTCTAAGGCTTTTGACTGTGTAGATCATAATATTTTACTAATGAAGCTCAATTACTACGGAATACGCGGTACACCACTTACTTCATATTTAAAACATAGATCTGCATATGTCAAACTTTATGATGAATCTCAGGAAATTGGAAAAACTGTTGTCACGGAAGCAAAAGATATCACATTTGGAGTTCCATAGGGGTCCATATTAGGTCCAGTATTATTTTTAATATACATAAATGATCTTGTTGATAATTTTCCTTCGTTACAATTTTCATTGTTCACTGATGATACCAGTATCATAGTGAATGACGATAATTTGGACGATCTTAAAGTTAAAAGTGAAGAGGCAATGAATGGCATTACAAACTGGTTTCATGTTAATAAACTGCTCTTAAATGTTGAAAAAACAATGAATATAACATTTGAAAAATCCCACACACCAGCCTTAGATATAAATATTCAAACTGATCTAGGACAAATAATATCAGTAACTGATACTAAATTTCTAGGAATATATATTGATAAATCGTTAAATTGGTCGACGCATATTTCTGATTTAAATAAAAGACTTGGATTATGCAATAAAGAACGTCAAAGAAAATATCAGCATTGCAGCGGCACTATCTGTGTATTTTGCATATTTTCAAAGCATACTGCAATTGGTGTCGAATTTTGGGGAAACGCAACTTGTCTTCAAAAAATTTTAGTGACACAGAAACGTGCTGTGTGAGCAATTTGTGGTATTCATCCGAGAGAATCCTGTAGAACGGCGTTTAAAAACTTACATATACCAACTGTAGTTAATCTTTATATATATAAATTATCTATAATAATTTACAGAAAACGAAACACAATATCGACATCCGCTGATATCCATGATTACAATACCAGATCTAATACAAAACTAATTGCACCAAACTATAGATATGTCACAAATAGGAAAGGTCCTTTATATTCCGGAGTAAAAATTTATAATCACCTACCAAATTCTATTACTTACATAAACAGCGAAAACTTATTCAAAATTAGGCTAAAGAAAATTTTAAATAATTATGTGTTCTATAACTTAGAAGAATACTTCACTACAAAATTTAATTCATAAAAGGTTTTCAAAGGGTTTACTTCTAAAGCATTGTATTATTGTATATTTATAATGTCTGAATTTATTTAAGTATGTGCATTGTATTTTTATTAAGATTGAACCTATTTAAGTAAATGCTCTTTCCCTTATGTCTTGATTAAGGCGCACCATGTCATGTATGTACTTATATGAGCATATTGCATTATTATTGTTATGTAACATTAATTTTTGGGAAATAAAATCTAATCTAATCTAATCTAATACTGCCCCTCCGTTTTCGAGGATGCTGATGGTGCTAGTAGAATTTCCCTTAGGATTTGGGCAACCCCCCAAACGGCCAAAAATCACCCCCAAAATGGATTTAACGCTTTTCACATCTTTTGAACCGCTGAAACTTAGCATACCCTCTGTTTTCGAGGATGTTCAACACCCCTTTTGGGGGTGTTTATTAGCCGTTAGCGGGATTAGAGGGGGTGAAAAACTTTTCAGCATCACCACCGTGCTCAGCATCCTCAAAAATGGGCGATATATACATTTTACAAGTGAGATTAAAAAACAGGTTTTTCACCCCTTTCGGGGGTGTTTTGTTAACCGTTAGGGAGGTTGGAGGGGGGTCAGAAAAAACATTCAGCATCACCACCGTGTTCAGCGCCCTCAAGAACGGGTGGTACGCTAAGTTTCACCGTTGGAAAAGATGTGATAAGCGTTTAACCCGTTTTGGGGGTGGCTTTGGCCGTTTGAGGAGTTATGTAACTCCAAAGAGAAATTCTACTAGCATCATAGTACTCTTATTGCATAGCAAAATACTTCCAATTTTAGGCTTTTCTTCAACTCACACACTCCTCTATACATCAAGATCTTAATAATCAAATGTTGAAATTGAAAACGTTCTTGTGCCCGACAGTATCCTAAACGATTAAAGAATTTTTGCTGAACTTTATAGTTTCTTGGGAATGTTGTTACATTTTTATCTGATTTTGTTTTTTAATTCTCAGTATTATCAGATTTATATTTGTAAACTACGTCTTCTAAGTGATCCCAAAGGAGAAACTTTAGCGGGGTAAGATCCGGTGACCTTGGCGGCCATTCAACACTATCATGTCTTCCAATCCACCTACTTGGAACGAATTTTGTTGTTTCTTGAGAAATGTTACATTCTTATCTAATGTTGTTTTTTAATTCTTTAATATTGTCAGATTTCTATGTGTATACTACGTTTTCTAGGCGATTCAAAAGAAAAAACTTTAGCGGGATAAGATCCGGTGATATTGGTGGCCATTGAACACCACCACGTCTTCCAATCTACCTATTTGGAACGAATTCTTGCAGAACTATATAGTTTCTTGAGAAATGTTGTTACGTTCTTACCTAAGTTTGTTTTTAGTTATTCAGTATTGTCAGATTTACATGTATAAACTACGTTTTCTAGGTGACCCCAAAGGAAAAACTTTAGCGGGGTAAGCTTCGGTGACCTTGGCGGCCATTCAACACTATCATGTCTTCCAATCCACCTACTTGGAACGAATTTGGTTGTTTCTTGAGAAATGTTACATTCTTACCTAATTTTATTTTTTAATTCTTTAATTGTCAGATTTCCATGTGTATACTACGTTTTCTAGGCGATTCAAAAGAAAAAACTTTAGCGGGATAAGATCCGGTGATATTGGTGGCCATTGAACACCACCACGTCTTCCAATTCACTTATTTGGAACGAATTCCCGTAGAACTATATAGTTTCTTGAGAAATGTTGTTACATTCTTACCTAAGTTTGTTTTTAGTTATTCAGTATTGTCAGATTTACATGTACAAACTACGTTTTCTAGGTGACCCCAAAAGAAAAACTTTAGCGGGGTATTATATAGAAATATTACAATTTTTTTATGTTATAATTTTTATTGGGTCATTTGCCAATTATTGTAAAATCTCATAGTAAAACAAGAATTATTTAACTTCAAAAAATAATATTTTCAATTGTCTGCTGCTCCAAACTTATGGACTCTAGACCCTAAGTAGTATAGGTCTTTGTAATTAGCTTTCCATGGAGATTCTAAAAATAAAAAAATATACAGGGCGTTCCATTTCAAATATTTTCTAATTAAAAATAATTAACTTATTCTATCTTTTATGTATACACTGTATATTTACTAAAACTTATCTTTTTTACAAACCTCGTCAACAAAAGAGTTGCTTTTTATCTTACTCATAACTCAGGCTGTAAAAGTAGCAAATTAATGCAATCTGCTTCCTGCTACTCTTAGAAGGACCGCTATCGGAGAAAAGATTAAAAAAAACACAATTCCTGATTATTGAAACAGCCTGGCTTGGGGTAATTTTATATGAATGTACATAAACGTCAAAAAATCCATTTTCAAAGTCAATAATTTATTGTATTGGAATCAGACCGCAGCTGAGATATATAGGTCGACAATAAATTCACACAACCAACCTTGCCAAGAAGGAGGAACAAGTTATGAATTCTTGCTTTCTGCACACATACAAGGTTGTACCAGGAAAAAACGCCGCTTTAAATGTCGTTTCTGTACCGATTTTCACATGATTTCAAAATCACCATGAAGAAATTTGCATAAGTTGTACTGCTTTTTGAATTACAAGTAAATCTAAATACAGGGCGGACATACACTCCAGCAAATTTAGATTAAAAACTCTTCACCTCTGCGTGCGGGGTACATAGAAGTCTATATTTTTTTAAAGGAGATACATCAAAATAATTGTTAAATATATGTATAAAAATACCATCCAGAATAAATTGTAGACTATAGAAATTACAATTATTAGTCTCCTTTTTAAGATAATAGAAAGAGCAGTATACCGGATGTCAACGGATCATGGCAGACCCCCTTTTTTTCCTAATTGTTTTAAAATACCGGAATGAAACTTGGTAGTTGTTTTATATGACCAAGAAGGCACTTTGTGATATAACTGTAATTTTTCCCCTTCCTGTTTCACCAGAAATGAGCCTAACTTTTGATTTTTAAATGGAACACCCAGTATAGAATAGAACAGAATAGAATAGAACTTTATTAACTACATTACATACAGAATACATTTGTAGCAGATCAAAAGAACAGTACAGTATATAAAAACACACGACACACAGCAATATTACATACAAACAAAAATAAAAAAGAAGAAAACAATTCTTTGATATTAAAATATGAGTAATCGAGCCTTTTTTAATAGAAAACCAGATCTTGTCCAGTAATTATGAGAACTTGACTGTATGTCATAGTCATTAATGTTTTTATGGATATCTAATAAAGTGGAGTAAATAAAAACAGTTGGAAGAGGCATTATGCCAAAACTGACAAAAAAGGGATGACAATGATCCTTTATCTCAGCACCTGCCGTTATTCTCACCACTTTTTTTTGCAAACGAAAAATTGTTTATGTACTGTAAGAATTTCCCCAAAGTACAGTACCATAAGTTAGATGGCTATGGAATAAGGAAAAGTATATAGATTTAAGAATATCAAAATCAATAAATTCTTTAACTGACGAATGAGGAAGATCACACTGGCTAGCTTGTGGGTTAACTGTTCTACATGACCGGACCAGTTTAGTTTGTCATCCAGGACGATACCCAGTAATTTTGCACTCAAACCTTGCGTAATATCCGTGTGTGAAGAAAATATAAGTTTTTGAGTTTTTTGCTGATTTAGTTTTAGCTTATTAGCGATGAACCATTCTTCAGCTCGAGAGACAGTGTCATTTAATGAGTAGTATTAGATGATTTAAATCTTTGTCAGAATTTATTAATGTTGGGTCATCTGCATACAGGACACAATTTTTAGGCAATATGAAATAACATAAGTCATTAACATAAATAATGAATAATAATGGCCCCAAAACAGAACCCTGGGGAACACCATGATTTGTCTTATTTAGTTTTGACTGCTTATTGTCGATTTTTACACACTGTGATCTGTTGTTAAGATAGGATTTAATAAGTTCAAGAGGTAAACCTCTAATACTATAGATATATAATTTGTCTATTAACAAATCATGTGTGACACAGTCAAATGACTTGGTGAGGTCACACATTGTGATAGCTGAATGTTTACCTTCCTCGAGACTACGAACTATTTCTGACACTATCTGCATTACGGCTTTGGTTGTTGAACAATTTCTCCCAAAGCCATATTGGCAGGAGCACAAGAGTGAATTACTGGGTAAATCTGGACTTTAATATGGTTTCAATTACTTTAGGAAATATAGGAATAATAGATATAGGTCTGTAATTATCAACCAGTTGTGTATCACCCTTTTTAAACAATGGTATAACTTTCGAGATTTTTAATGCGTCCGGAAATACACCCTGAGCAAAACATTCATTAGTTATAACTGTTAGCGGATATTATTATATTTTTAGAGTCCTTGAAAAATTCTGAGTACGGTGATGCTCCATAAGTCACATTTCTACTCCATGAAAAAAAATTTGGCTCGAAATTTGTTCGTGCATCTAGAGTGCCATGACCAGAAAAATTTGCTTGTAATGGACCGGTGTGATGTCAGAAAATTCAAAAATTTGAGAGTGTGTATTTCGTGGGTCGTCAAATTTGATCTGAACAGTTTTTTCAACAAAACTTATTTTTTTCAAATATAACCATAATGATAGAGTACTACCGTAAAATAGCGGATGTTCTAAGGAATCCGTGGATGTGCTCAAAAGAATTTTTTTCTGATCATTGCACCAACCAACCAACAAATGTCGAGTTAAATTTTTTTCATGGAGCAAAATTTCATTTTAATTTTTTTATAACTAATCTTCGCGACGTTTGGACAAAAAATAACATGTCTTATTCGGAGTAAAAGCCACTTTTGTGACTCTTCTGTAATTGCAAAACTTCAAAACTCGTCAGAAAAGTATCACTTTTACTCCTAATAAAACAATATACTATTTTCTTCAAACATAAAAAAAATATGACAGTTTTGCAAACTTACACTGTCATTTCTCTGGCACTTCATCTAAGTAGAAGAAGTCTTTTTATGCCGCTCACGAGCGGCACTAAAATTGTTTAAAAAATAGCAGTATTTATTTAATTCATATTCGATAGCATGTTTTATTAGCAGTACAGTGATTCTTCTTGTCTGGACTATTCTTGCCAAGTCAAGTACATCCTCGATAAAAAAGTTGTCACTTTTATTCCATAGACTCCATTATATTTAAGCAAAAATAATTTATCAACAAAGAGTAAACAAGGTTCTTAATCCGCTACTATTGAAGTAATACAGTTTACTCATATGTTTGTTTTGTTTTTGCTGTTTTACCGCCCTCCAGATCACATGACTCTTAAATCTAGGAGATCTAGATTAGTCTCAGTAAAGGAGACGGGGCCCTACAATTTATAATGGGATCCGAACCACTTCTTGGAGTTCTAGGGGATAATTTGTAATTGAAAATTATTTAACAGTAGGTGGGGTTGGATCCATTTCGTAGTATACATAGATGTGGTAACCACTGAGCTAACATCGTAATAATAATAATAATAATTATTATTATTTATTGTCCAAAAGACCATATAGAAAGGTATAGGACTAGTCACAAATAAAAGCCATGGCTTCAATAGCAATTGCTGCAGAAGCTTAATAATTACATACTCAAAACGTATAAAATACAAAAATTACACAATAAAATTAAAAACCATTTAAATTCTACACATTTAAATACTCTTCAATAGAATAGAAACCCATATCACTTAAATAATTAACCATTTCTCTTTTGAATGAGTTCACATTATTTATGTTTTTAATACAGTTTGGAATTTTGTTGTAAAGTTTAATTGCCATATAATTCGGACTTTCCTCAAACTTAGATAGATTATGTAGTGGCGTGTTCAAATAATTCCTTTCACGAGTACTGTATGTATGGTTAAAATTGTTTGTTGGAAATGCATTTAAATTTTTCTTAATATAAAGAAATATTTCTAAGATATAAATACATGCCAGAGTTAATATATGAAAATCTTTAAAAATATTTCGACAAGATGAGTATTTAGAAACACCAGCTATATACCGAACTGCTTTCTTTTGAAGCCTAAAAATTCTGTCAAAGTGAGGAGAACATCCCCAAAATATAATCCCATATGATGCTCTAGATACAAAATGTGCATAATAATATGATATAATCGTGGACCTAAAAGAGATCTGTATTAATCTATGCATAACAAACAGGAAAAAGTTTTTTTGCCGTTGAATCTATGTGAGGTTCCCAACTGAGTGCATTGTCTATGTATACGCCAAGAAATTTTGTCGATGGTACTTGTTCCACTGATTTTCCATTAACTTTTATGAGGTGACTTTCATTGTACGTAGAAGTTCTGCGGTACTTAGTGCAGATGAAAAGAAACTGATCCGACATCAGTAACCAGTGAACGACAAATAGCTCTTCGGAACGTTCACAGAAATCAACGCGTGTTCCAAAATCTTGAGGCAAAAGTTTTTGTGCTACTTGAATTTTGTAGGGATTGAAGTGTAAGTCTTTCAGAATGCGGTGATAACTACGATCCGATTATTTAGGACTTCGTAGCACAGCTGTTCTTATACTTCCAGCCTTTTCAAGTTGCTTGCAGAACGAGTTCTTCCTTTTGGTTTTTCTCTGACACATGAAACAGTACTACGAAACACGTGTACCCACTTTTTAATTGTTATTCCACTAGGAACTGGATCTCGTTGATTTAAGTGAAAGTGATGACGAAATAGACGCTGCGTGATTACAACAGAATAGTTATTTTTTAAATAAGTTTCAACCAGAAAAGAACGTTGAATCTTTAACCAACCTCCATATTCACAGCTAAACTGAAATTTCTCGCAAACGGTTTGACAACTGTCCTAAATATCCATTCATCGCGAAAGTTTGACGACTTGATTTGAATTTATTTCTCATTATGTTATGAGATAAATTAACTTTGCAAATGGCTTCATTCTGCCGAACCCGTTATATGGAAACTATACACAAATTCATTCAAAAAATTAGAAGCCTCCTAATTATTATTATTAGCCGTTACTCGAGTCCGAGTATAAAAATGTTACAGTCGATAGATTATGTACAATAAAAAACAAGTAAAAGGTGTAGTCTATTGTAATTCCCACTCATCTACGGTGCACACGACTATGGCTATAGAGGCCAATTCGGGAGAGCACATGTCGACCGCAGTCAGGACAAACATAGACCTGATTAGGTCTTGGATTCGGCCTTCTTGCAGCAACATTTCCTTGATAGCTGGCCACAACCCCTCGCCATTCGGTTCTGTTCGCTGCAAGTTGTTCCAATTGCTCGTCTGCAATACCGCAGGATTTTAGATTTTCATGGAGAGCGTCTTTGAACCTTTTTCGTTGACCGCCACGCCTTCTTCTACCGCTTAGCAATTCACCATAAAGTGTACATTTAGGAAGGCGGTTATCATGCATACGATGAACGTGACCTGCCCATCTTAGGCGTGCTCTTGAAATTGGAAGGCTGTTTGCTCCCCTGAGTACTTCCACGTTTGATATGTGATGGAACCAACGGATTTTCATCATACTTCTGAGGTGTCTTTGCCGAAAACGTTCTAATTCTTTCACATGACGACGGTAAGTGACCCAGCTTTCACATCCATATAGCAGTGTTGGAATGACAACTGCTCTGTAGACAGCCATTTTCGTTGACAAAGCAAGGTCGTGGTTGTCAAATATTCTCTCTCTAAGTCCCCAGAGTCCTCTAGATGCAGCGTTAATTCTATTGCGAATCTCGCTGTCTATGTTTGCTTTGTCATTAACAACGTTGCCTAAGTAATTGAACTGATCCACCACTTCAAGAGAATTTCCGTTAAGTGTAATGTCTATTTGGTTCACTTGATGGGGAGTTGACATAATCTTAGTCTTTCCAATGTTGATTTTAAGTCCCAAGGAATCATAGCTCTGGGCATACACATCTAAAAGTTCTTGAAGCTCTTCCGGCGTAGAGGCTAAAAGTGCACAGTCATCCGCATACTGGAGATCACAAATGAATCGTGTGCGTGTCTTCGTGAAAGCTCTAAAGCGCCCTATGTTAAAGAGACCGCCATCAGAACGGTATCTGAGACCTATTCCTCTGACTGTCAGTTTGTTGTCAACAATAATTGTTAGAGCAGTGGTAAACAAATTAAAAAGCAGGGGTGCCAGGACACATACCTGCCTAACTCCAGTGAGGGTATGGAAAGGTTCGGTTGCCTCATTATTATACATAACCTGGGCGTTGTTGTTTGTATGTAGACTGCGACATACTTCCACAAATTTTCTAGGGATACCTAAGCGGAGCATAATTTTCCAGAGCACTTCCCTGTCCACCGAGTCAAACGCCTTGGTTAAATCAATGAAGGCCATGTGAATTTCTCCTTGATGTTCGAGTGCTTTTTCTTGAAGCTGTTTAAGTGTGAAGATTAGATCCGATGTGCCTCGGTTTGGTCTAAAGCCACTCTGTGTTTCAGGAAGTAACTTTTCCATAACAGGTGTTAGCCTATTTGCCATCGCTTTGGTGAGTATCTTCCCTCCAACAGCCAGGAGAGCTATACCCCTGTAATTTCCACAGTCCGCAGCGCTCCCTTTGTTTTTGAAGAGGTTGATTAAAAGTGTATCACGAAACTCCTGCGGAGCTTGACCACTTTCCCACACGACATCAAACAGTTTTTTGAGGTAGGGTATGAGCTCTGACGACACAGCTTTAAAGATCTCAGCTGGGAGTGAGTCGGCGCCGGGAGATTTGTTATTTTTTAGCTGCCCAATGGCGGTTAAGATCTCTTCCGTTGTTAGTGGTTTATCTAAGTCTTCGAAGGTGTCATATTGAGGGATAAGATTTATAATATCGTGATCGGCTTGACTTTGCTGGTTAAGAATGTTAGAGTAGTGTTCTCTCCATCGGGCTCTTATTTCCTGGTCTTCTTTGAGGAGATTTCCATTTAAATCTTTAATAGGGCACATATTTTTCCGACTGGGGCCGTACACTGCTTTTACTCCTTGAAAGAAATTCCTATAGTCGTGTGAATCGGCGTACCTTTGAATTTCTCTGGCCTTGCTTGCCCACCACTCGTTCTTTATTCTTCTGATTTCGCGTTGCGTTTCATACTTAGATTGGGTAAAAGCTTCTGCTTTTGATGAATCGTTGGGGTGGTTGATAGCGTTTTGGAAGGCAATATGTTTGCGGTCAAGAAGTTCTTGTATAAAAGCTTCATTATCATTGAACCAGTCCTCCTGTTTTTTACTTGCTGCAGTGCCAAGAATTTCCTCACTCGCACTTTTTAAACTGTCTTTAGTTTGTGTCCAGGTAGCAGCGACATCTACAGAATTGGTTTCTTCTAGTGCACTCAAATTCTCTTGAACTTTTTGCTTTAGCTGTTCGACGGTTTGTTGGTCACGCAATTTACTAATACAGAGACGGAGTCTACGTTTTACTTGAGTTCTTCGGTGTTTGGGTCTCATAACAATTTTCATTTTAGAGACAACAGGACGATGATAGCCTCCTAATAAACACTTGCCGATACCCTAGAAAAAACGAAAGATTTATTAACAAAAAAATTTAATTTAAAATATGACGTCAAGAACTGCTCGATCCGTTCACATTTTTAATACTATGTGTTATAATAATTTATTGTGCATTGTATGACTTACCTTATCCACTGTATTATGGTAACAAAGATTAATAAAGTGATTGTGATTATTACAACGATTATCAGATTCACTGTTTATCCTTCAAAGTATCGATAACAGTCAAGCCACTAATCATATTAGTATTAATCCCTGTATTACCGGTATTACAATTTTTCTAAACGATTTAATAAAGCGAGAAAATGAAATAGAATAATGATATCCAATATGACTTTAAAATGAACGAGTGATGTTACATTCAGGGTGTACTATCGTGAGCAGAAAAAAATAGTACAACTTTTTTTTTCTAATGTAAATCTGTCTCTATTTGAATATGTAATGAGTAGCCGAAATAAAACAGATATCACTTTTAATTTATTTTTTATTTTAATGCTGTAGTTATTGCTATAGTAAATGATGGATGGTTAATGAGACAAATTGCACTGCGTTATAGCATTAACAAAAATTTGGTGTGTAACATTTTAAGAAAGTGGAGAATAAACGGTAGGATTAGTAGAAATCTTGGATCAAAGGACAAAGGATATCCTACTTAACAAGAAACTAACTATTAATATTTCGTTATTCCACCATTTCTGTTTATAACTTCTATAAGTTTGTTTGGCATAGAATTAAATAACCTTATACAATAATCATTAGTAATAATTTATCCCATGCATTATTTGCTATTTCTAGTAATTCTTCGGCATTCCGTGGTCTCACATTTCGTTTTTGGATACTTCTTACGAGTAGTCCCCATACTTCTTCCACAGGGTTAAGATCTGGACTATGACTGGGTCAGTTAAGAACATTGATATTGTTATCTTGAAACCAGTTAGTTACGGTATGAGCAGTATGAACGGAAGAATTGTCTTGTTGAAATATGAGCTCACTATTAGGAAATAATTGTGACACAGAAGGGAGCATAATATTGTCTAAAATCCTAATATACGTTTCACTATTAAATCGTTCCTCAATATGCCACAAAATACCAGGACCATTTGCCGATGTCCAAGAGCACATATTGACGAAAAATCTATCACTTTTATCATTGTTAGATATATATTTCTCATCGAATCGAGTATTCGGAGGGCGGTAAGCACGAAGACGACCGCTGTGTGTTGACTGGAAAGTTTTTTCGTCTGTAAAGATTACATTGTTCCATAAATTTCCATCCATCTTCTGCTTTAGCAATAACTCCAGATTGAACTAAATCGCTTATATGAGGCATATTAGTTTTTTGCACATTTGCAATAAATTATGTCAACTAACTGACAGTGTCACAAAAAATAAAGTTACGTTACAGCGAAGCATATTTCAAAATATTTTTAAAATGTACGCTTTTTGATACTATACCACTTTGGACTTTGTAGCACTATTGGGATACCCTGTATAGTGGCCAAATACAGGGTGAACCACTAATAATAGGCAATAGCTTAAGGGTAGATTCTTTGGACCAAAATATGAGGATATCCTCCTCTATAAAACATAACACGTGATTTACGAAAGATGGCGTATGAAGATGCATGAAACAATATACTTTTTGCAAAGAAAAAGATCATTCTTATATGCTGCATATATTAAATACACATATTTGACATTGTGTTTACATCATGTCCATAGGTACTTACCACAATATTAAATCTGTGCATTTAAGATACACACTACACAGCATGTAACAATTATCAGCTATAATATCCCTAGGACATTGATAATGTACGAGATATATTTATGACAACCGAAAGCACGTTGCTCGGTAATTACTAAGCAACGTGCTTGAGAAGTTTGTCATAAAATTATAAGGCATTTGTCAATGTCAGAGGAATATTCGGTCAGAAAAAAAACGGAAAAAACTTCATAAATATTCCCCATGTGTATTTGTGACTTTTTGTGGTATTTATTGGAATTTTTTCTTTGATTAGCGCGTTTATAGATTGAGAATTGGCATTGCCAAAACGTGACATTTTACTTGGAAGCTATTATGAAGTTGATAAAGTTAAATAATTTTAAAACATAATATTTTTAGTCGCAAACTCCTCTATAAAATCCTTATTTTACTATAAGGAACGTAACCAGACTGCAACCAACAGCTACTCTCCGGGCTATGTGCATGAATTACAAGTTACAAGCCTGGCGCGTTAAGTGTAATAATTGCATATTACCATCAAAATGCTAATGCTTCGATTGTAACAAACGCCAGCCGAAAAACTGATCCTACTTAAAGGAGCTCTCGTGTCAGTCGTCACACACCACTTGCAGACTGCAGTTTCGAGCTGTTGGCTCTCGTCAATGCAAGGTAAGCATGTGACGACCGACACGAGGATCACTTGACTATTTAGTACATTTCAGTATCTTCGAAGCATTAGCGCTTTGATGGTAATATGCAATTATTACATTTAACGCGTCAGGCTTGTAGCTTGTAATTCAGCGCCCGGCGGGGCACATGGCCCGGAGAGTAGCTATTAGTTGTAGTCTGGTTACGTTCCTTATAGTAAAATAAGGATTTTATAGCGGAGTTTGCGACTAAAAATATTATGTTTTAATATGCCGCCCTCTAAAAGCGCATTTAAATAATTTTGTTGTCATAGTGATCGAAAATTTCCCTGAATAGTATTATCAGTGTAATGTTAAAATGATCGGGGTGATTTGCGTCACATGACGAGAAATAACGAAATATAATTGATTGTTAGAACTGTCAAAGAACTTTCTTCATAATTTTGAAAAAGAAATAGATTTGGTTTGCAAAACGTCAGATATGTTTATTCTTCTTATAAATTGTGTTAGTTATTCAACGCATCCTAAGAATCAAGGAAGTCACAGGTTGACCAGGAATCCAATCTTGAAATTGCATTGTTCTTTTTCTGTTTTAGTATTTTTCATACCCCAAAGGTACATTCTGGGGATAATGGGATTTTTGGCTGTAGTAAACGCTTACACGATGAGAGTAATATTATCAGTAGCCATAACAGAAATGGTGGTCCCGACAAAATTAGACCACTACGACCCTGATACCTGTGATCTAGACTTTGAAAACTCTACAAAATCGATAATGGTAAGTTAATACTCATGGAGAAAGATTAAATGCAATATTTCACCGGTTTCTAATATATTTTTTGGAGCACTTTTTAATTTTTAGAATACCTCTCATCTCTACCCATGGACTAGTAAACAGCAGGGCCTTATATTAAGTTCCTTTTATTGGGGTTATGTAATTACCCACATACCAGGTGGCATCATAGCGGAGAAATTCGGGGGGAAACATGCCTTAGGACTGGGCATACTTTGTACTGCCATTTTTACTTTCATTACCCCTTTTGTGATATATGCGACTGATGGGAACTGGGTGTGGGTGGTTGTCGTCCGAGTTATTGAGGGTCTTGGAGAGGTAAGAGTATATTTTTTTGAAACTAAAATAGAACATTCATATTCATCCTAGAACTATTGTTTTTCTATCTACATGGGAAAATTGTTATTATTACTGTGCTATCGAAAAAGAATACTCCATACTATTTAAAATCTATTAAAGAATATAAACTGCTGGCCACTCGAACTTACACATAGAGAATTTTAGGCAAAATTTAAAGTTCAATATTTTCAACAGGAATGCAAAATTTTGAACGCGGCTTGCAAATTTTAAGAGCTAGTTTTTTTCGGATTAAGCTGCATGACGTATATTTATCGTAGGACCATAAGTTTATTATATACGGGGTGATCAATGAAGTCATGCAAAAAATCAAAAAGTTTGTATGAGTGAAATTTCCGCAAAAAATTTTTTTGTTCATTGCAATATGGTTCGTTACTAAGGTAACATCAATATCTCTAGACGGTTTTGTCAGTTTTTGGATTAAGGCCCTTAGGCCTTGTACACACTACTCAACATAAAATTTGGATACCGAAATTTTTAAAATGCCATAACTTGACATTGGATTGACGGTTCTTGATGATTTTTGCGGATTTGGAATCCTTATTTCACGTAGATTTTCTATGGTCTAAGCATTTTATTTGAGGGTTGAAATTTACACATTATGCCGGGTCGATAATAAACAAAAACGTAGCGACAAGAACAAGTTTATTACATTATATTCTACAATGTACAAGATTGCTTAACAACGGCCAAAAGTCAATTCTTAAAAACTTTATAATTCTAATTCTGGTAATTTTTAATAATTAAAAAAAAATTTAACTAAAAAGCTAAAAATGAATTTAATTTAAACTTAAATTAAAATTACCTAATTAAAATTAGGTACATTAATTAAAAAAAAGAGAAGCTAATATTTTGTTGGTCCTCCTGCTCGTAATATTATTTCCCGACATCGATTTGGTAGAGTATCCACAAGATTATTTATAAAATCTTGTGGAATATTCTCCCATTCTTCACGAATGGCCTCACTGAGCGTTTCTAAGGTTTCAGGAGGTACATCAAGAGATCTTACTTTAAGTTTTAAATAAGACCAAACGTGTTCGATGACATTAACATCCGGAGACTTTGCAGGCCAGTCCATCCTATTGATGTTTTGTGCCTGCAAAAACTCTGTGATCCTTCGCGCTCTGTGAGGTCGAGCGTTGTCATCCACCAATAGAAGTTCTGGGCCGTAATGTCGAGCAAAAGAAACAACAATAGGTTCCAAAATTTCCTCCTGATAAACAGTAGCATTAATGGTTTGGTTGGTAATGAATAGCTCGGTTTTACCATTTCTTGAGGGTCCATATTTTCCTCCAAATATCGCTGATTTGGCCTTCTCCAAACTAAAATTCGGCCATCGGAGTGAAGCAAATTAAATCTTGTTTCATCAGTAAATAAACAATGGCTCCACTATGCATTACCCCAATTCGCATGCCGATTTGCCCATGCCCGCCTATTCGCTCTATAGTGTTGTAATAACCGCACACATTTTGCTCTGCGACGGGCTCTATAATTTAAAATGTTTGGCATTATGTTATGTTTTTTAAAAAGAAATCTCACCTCAAGTTGTTTTTATTTAATGTTCTTCTCACTGTTCTATCCGAAACTCTCACCCCAGTTTGTTGTCTTAAAGAGTCATTTAGTTTTCTAGAGTTCTTTGTTCTATTCCGCATAGTTTCTCTCATTAAAATTCTTTCGGTTCTTTCGTTTATTTTTTTTTGTATGTCCACCCCCATGCCCATAAATATGATCACCAGTAGTTTCGACGCGGCGGATCAAATTATAAATTGTCTTTCGGCTGACATTGTAAATGTGCGCAATTTGCTGTTTTGACATTCCTTCGTTGAGAAGTCGAATGCAATTTTCCCTTTCTGCCGTGGTTAAACGCCTCATATTAATTAAACTTTACAAAATTATAACATTGAAATGTGTCAGATTATTTCTAAAATAATGTAAACAGTTTTTAATTACATAGCAACAAATTTGTTTTTCCAATGCCTACTTTGAAATTGACGCTTCGCGTAGAAATTACACCCGATCATAATTATGGGCTTGGGGGTGGACAAAGAACTCTGTAAAACTGAATGACTCTTTAAGACAACAAACTGGGGTGTGAGTTTCGGACAGAACAGTGAGAGGAACATTAAATAAAAACAACTTGAGGTGAGAATTTATTTTTACAAAAACTTAAATAATGCCAAACCTTAGAGCGCGTCGTACCCTACGCTTTTGTTTATTATCGACCCGGCATAATGTGTAAATTTCAACCCTCAAATAAAATGCCTAGACCATAGAAAATCTACGTGAAATAAGGATTCCAAATCCGCAAAAATCATCAAGAACCGTCAATCCAATGTCAAGTTATAGCATTTTAAAAATTTGGGTATCCAAATTTTATGTTGAGTAGTGTGTACAAGGCCTAAGGGCCTTAATCCAAAAACTGACAAAACCGTCTAGAGATATTGATGTTACCTTAGTAACGAACCACATTGCAACGACCAAAAAAATTTTTTGCGGAAATTTCACTCATACAAACTTTTTGATTTTTTGCATGACTTCATTGATCACCTCGTATATAATAAACTTATGTTCCTACGATAAATATACGTCATGCAGCTTAATCCGAAAAAAACTAGCTCTTAAAATTTGCAAGCCGCGTTCAAAAATTTGCATTCCTGTTGAAAATATTGAACTTTAAATTTTGCCTAAAATTCTCTATGTGTAAGTTCGAGTGGTCAGCAGTTTAGTAAAAATTCCAAAATCAACTAAAACTGTTGCGCAAAGATATTTCACTTACCCGGGACCATATATATGTAATATAATTCCGAATGAAATAGAAAACAAATTCTATACAATTGCTTAACTACCCGAAAAACGAATTTAACTTGATTCAAAAGATACCTACTTAAAAGCATTAATTTATAATCGACTTATTAAATATCATATTAGCCTCTCACTTTAAAGGTTAATATTTTTTTGTGATAACCATCAGTATAATTATTTTTGCATTACTCTCTATATATGTAGTGCACGGATTAGGTTAAGTGGAAGAGCAGCTTATTTTTAATAATGTACTTATTTCTATTACTACTGTCAATATTGTTAATGTATTGCATATTATTCCGTTAGTATATATACAAAAAATTGTAATTGATTATAATCTTTCACCTGAAACATAAAGACGCAATTATTATTAATCATTTTCATGTTTCTAATGAAAGTGTTTTTAAAATCTTCAACACGTTTCGAAGAGCTAACTGTTCCGTCGTCAATGTTGTCATTTTATTTTCAAAATGATGTTCCACATACTAGTGGAAAATTAAAGCTACGTCTTCTTAGATAAGAACATAGTATGTTCTCATATTATGAGATTCACTGACATCCATTTGCGCTATGCAATGCAGTGAAGTTCTCTACCATTTCTGCTAAAATACTCTGCGTGCCTATTTACTTATGCCCGTACAATTTTATATAATTTGTACATCGGCACCAGAACTTCTCCGGAATCCTGAAAGTATTGTAGATTATGTATAGTTCAAGTAGGAATAAACCGAGACATAAAAAAGTCAACAAAAACTTTGCGACCTCATTAAAATACCGGTACTCTTTTTAGTTCTGTTCACAAATTGACTCGCTTACATTTATAGGTTTTTAATGTGCGTCGGGAATGTTTAAAGTCAGAAAATTTCAAACGACCAAAAAAAGGTTTTATTTAAAATAATATTGTCTTCGAAATGTAGGTCTCGTGGGCGCAAGGCTTAAACATATAAAATACCAAATATATTTGTGTCCATCGGGGGGGCGGGGGGTGGGGGGGCAGGCCCCTATGAGCCCCCCGTAGGACTGTCACTGAGTGGAAGTACAGTAACGCATTTTTTTTTTTTAAATAGGCTTAAAGTGTCATGAAACGTCGACATTTTAAATTTGAGCGAAAAAAAATTTCCTGTCTGTCGGTCTGCCTGTCCGTTTTGTGCGCACGTTTACCCTGGAACCGTTTATGATATTGACTTGAAATTTGGTACACTTATGTATTGTAACGAGATCTGAAACTAGATTTTGATCTAAATC
This sequence comes from Leptura quadrifasciata, assembly GCA_963675555.1. Lineage (NCBI taxonomy): Eukaryota > Metazoa > Arthropoda > Insecta > Coleoptera > Cerambycidae > Leptura > Leptura quadrifasciata. The sequence continues at coordinate 5,652,954 of OY776679.1, forward strand.
CCTTGAAGGGTTCGGGGGTAAATGGAGTAAATAAGGGTAAATAGGCAAAGCAAGCGGGTAAGAGTCTATAAAATTGCAATTTAGGGCATGTACGAAAAGTCAAGGTCTCAAAATTTTTTTCATTGGCATCAGCCATCTCCACCCCCATATTACCCCCAATACCACCCCCACACTATAGTGAAAGGGAGTAAAAAAAATTAAAATGTGATTTATTTTGTATACAATAACGAAACGTCTCAAAAAATTTTTTTGGCGTTTGCTAATCTAAGGAAATGAATAAGACTTTCTTGTCCGATTCGAAGTTACTTCGTATAGTTCAAATGTGCTTTTAGAGGGCGGAATATTAAACATAATATTTTTAGTCGCAAACTCCTCTATAAATCCTTATTTTACTATAAGGAACCTAACCAGACTGCAACCAACAGCTACTCTCCGGGCTATGTGCCCCGCCGAGCGCTGAATTACAAGTTACAAGCCTGGCGCGTGTAATAATTGCATATTACCATCAAAACGCTAATGCTTCGATTGCAACAACTGGACACTGGACCGCTAGATGGCGCCTGCTGGCTGTTTTACATGTCGCTATTGTAAAAATACCGGGATGTACTATAGTCAAAGGATTCTCATGTCGGTCGTCGCATACCTACCTTGCACTGACGAGAGCCAACAGCTCGAAACTGCAGTCTGCAAGTGGTGTGTGACGACTGGCAAGGGAGCTCCTTTAAGTAGGATCAGTCTTTCGGCTGGTGTTTGTTGCAATCGAAGCATTAGCGTTTTGATGGTAATATGCAATTATTACACTTAACGCGCCAGGCTTGTAACTTGTAATTCAGCGCTCGGCGGGGCACATAGCCCGGAGAGTAGCTGTTGGTTGCAGTCTGGTTAGGTTCCTTATAGTAAAATAAGAATTTATAGAGGAGTTTGCGACTAAAAATATTATGTTTAATACTTCGTATAGTGTCTGTTAGCAGTTGAAGAGGGTCTTCAATACCAATATTCTTTTGGAATCCATATTGATTGATTTTTTTATATTATTTTATTCTTTTCTAGGAATGACCGAAATCTATTGTTTAGGCACTTTTCAAAAATTTTGCAATATTATATATTCATTGTCAGTCATTTTTATTGTCATTTTTATATATTGGTACAACAATACTTTCTTTAAAAATTTCAGTAATTAAAGAGCTTTTAAACATAAGATTAATAATGTGGGCAATAGCCTTAATAATGTGTTTGCATAGAAGTTTTAAGGTTTTCGTTGTTATACCGTCTTTCCCTGGCGAGGCGTTGTTTTTCAGGTTGGATATTATCTGTTCTACTTCGAGGTCACATACGTCCTCCAGGAATACTGAATTAAGATTTCCATTTATGTTTTCATTGTCTGCAAGGTTTTGTGATTGATTGGGAATTTCTCTTGTGATTTATTCACTGACTTCAATAAAGAAATTGTTGAAAGCGTTGGGTCTTTCCTTTTTATTGGTTATTTGCTTATCATTCTCAACGATTTTGTGTATACTATCAATAAATTTTTTGTTATGTAGCTCTTTTCATCCTTAAGGTTCCTGTTTTTTAAAGCTTAATTTAATTAAATTATCATATAAACCTGCAATTATTGGTTATGCTTTGGTCTCTCACGATAACGTCTTCTATTTACGACCACAGCTGCAGAAGCATTTACGGCCTTCTCTGTAAATTAAAATCATATTTAATTGGTCTAGGTTTGTATGTAAACCCATTTCTTACACTTCAATATGCTATAATTTGAGGTATTGTGCACATTTATCGGATTTGATGACACGATTTCAAGTGCAAAATTTTAGCAATAATTACATTTATTAATAGCCCGAATTTCATTCTACAGAAAAGTTGGCTCAAGAAAACTTTTACTTGGTCACGAAATGCATTTTGATTGTCTTATAGACCAGGGCCAATCCTGTTTAAGGTAATAAAAATTCTTAGCAGTATACGAATGGTCGGAAAATGTAGTTAATGGTGTAAATAATTAAGGAAAAATCGTCTAGACTGAGTAAAAGTTCGGGAAGGGGGGTTGGGGTGGTAATATATACGTTTTTAGGGGTTGGTACTCGTTTTTTGTGATTTGCGGCTAAACTATGCATCCTATCGAAAAATGTTGAGTATAAAAATTGTAGATAATAAAAAAATCTAAAACTTTCTTATTAGACATTATTGACCATAACCTCAAAATTATCGAGAAAAATGCAAGAAACCGTTTTTTCGGTTTTTAATTTATAACTAGCAAAAATTTTTATATTTTCATTAAAATCGGTGAAAATGTTCTTTCTTGTGTTTCAAACAAGCCCAAATTTTTTCAAAGCGAAATAATTAATTTTCGATGTTCTATGAAGAAAATAAAAAAAAGACCTAATTTTCTATCGAAAAACTTGGTTAGCAAATTTTCGATTAATGAACTTTACTAGTGCTCATTGTTTTCGTTGAAATCTCAACTTTAATATAGAATTAAAGTATAATATTGTTTATATACAAAAATATCGTTAAAAGAGCCAAAAACCGAAAAAGCTACTTTTTAAAAATCGAGTTTTCGGTGAAAATCATAAATTTCTTTTTCTTTACTGTAAATAAACGTTTACATTCATAAAAAGCATTAATTCTCATACAATACTATGTTATACAAGTAATGTACATGTACCTAACTATTCTCGGCTTTCAAAGTCCTGAAAACATTATTTAAACTGCAATTAAATAGGTAAAAATTCAAAAAACACAAAGGCTATGAACTGAGAAAATTTGTTAATTATTTCTTGTGATTCGTAAGTAGTTACAAATTTCACGTCAAAGTCTTATATTTGATTATAAAATACAAAAATTAAAAGTAAAATAATTTTATTGAAATCTTTTTGTCTTCGTGAGTAATTCTTCATCGCCAGAATCGATCAAACTTTCGATTTCTTCACGTTCATTTTCTATATATTCAATTTCTTGGAGTTCTTCTGGATTGTCCAGTTCAGTATCATTATTTTTATTATTATTTATTAGACAGTGGGTACTGTCTTCGTCTTCGATGTCCTCGAGATTACAATTTTTTTCGTACAACGATTTTTCGGCATTAGAACATTTATCAGAACCGTGACAATTTAAGCACAAATTTGTGCACTTTAAGCCATGCTCGAGACACCCACATTTGTTATTACCGCATCCTGTTTCGCAGCTGCAGCAAATAATTTTCAATAATTTTCAGGAATTAATTCTTGTTCTGTAAATATAGATACATCGCCATTAACGTGATGTTTCCATCCCCAATCCGTAGCTGTTAATTGATTACCAAGCCATTTTTGTATTTGAAAATACACTATGTAACAATGTTACTTAGCTGCCCCTTCAGTTGGAGGTAATTTTTTCAAATGAAATGAGGATTTAGCAGTAGCCGTTCGGTAGAGTTCAAATCTCAAATCGTGTAGAGATGTATATTACTTTTGTAAATAGAAGCTTATAACCGACAGTTACAAAAATGTGGTGCTTTACACCCATGTACCATGTGGGTGGCTCGGTAGCTCGGTGGAGATGGCGTGGTTCAGATTTGCTGTTGTCAGTGACGAAATATTTGATAGTTTGGGCACCACTTTATTTTTGGATTATTTCTGGGAGAAATAAAGAAAACCTTTTTAACGGCGACTGGCCGAACAAACACACAAATTAACAAACTCAATGGGCTTTCAACAATTTCCCAATTACACTTAACGTACAACTAAGTTCCGCCTATTTTACCTAAGACCCCGTATAGGTTTACTTTTTATTATTTACAACAAATAAAACTAGCTCTCTCGACAGAGGACGATATGTTCGGTACTTTTCCACGCGTCTCTCCCGACTATCCTTTTCGCCGCACCGGTCAGTGCCGTGCGCCGTATTTTCACCCTATCAACGTTACAAGCTATTATTTTTAATCCATTTTCGGTAATCGTTTGTTTGTCTGCATTTGTATTGTAAAAAATTTCTGCAAGATTAGGTAAATGTTTATCGGCCAATAATGATTTTATAATTGTTTTTTTTTTCTTTTCCCAGCAAAACTGGAAGTTGTATCGCAGCCAGAAAAACAATGCAAAAATGCTACAATATGTTTATGTGATTTATGTTTGAAACTATTAGAGGTGTAATAAGTATCATTAATATTTCCTGCATCAGGTTTGTGGAAATAGATATTCAATTCATGTGAACTGAATTGATTTAAAAGAACTAAAAGATCTATGTCTTGACCAACAACTACCACTATTTTATCGGAGTTTTTTGTTACTTCAAGGGATGTATTGATAATTAGGAAATCTGCATCTTCTTCGGCTTGTTTGCAGACAAAATTGTTTAACATTCCCATTGCAGTTTAAACAATGTCTTCGAGACTTTGAAAGCCGAGAATAGTTAGGTACATGTACATTACTTGTATAACATAGTATTGTATGAGAATTAACGCTTTTTATGAATGTAAACGTTTATTTACAATAAAGAAAAAGAAATTCATGAGTTTCACCGAAAACTCGATTTTTAAAAAGTAATTTTTGAGTTTTTCGCTTTTTTAACGATATTTTTGTATATAAACAATATTATATTTTAATTCTATATTAAAGTTGAGATTTCAACGAAAACAATGAGCACTAGTAAAGTTCATTAATCGAAAATTTGCTAACCAAATTTTTCGATTGAAAATTAGGTCTCTTTTATTATTTTCTTCATAAAGCATCGAAAATTAAATATTTCGCTTTGAAAATTTGGGCTTGTTTGAAAGACAAAAAAGAACATTTTCACCAATTTTCATGAAAATATAAATATTTTTGCGATAGTTATAAATTAAAACCGAAAAAACGGTTTTTTGCATTTTTCTCGATAATTTTGAGGTTATGGTCAATAATGATTAATCAGAAAGTTTTAGATTTTTTCATTATCTACAACTTTTGTAATAACAATATTTTGCAGTTGTTTCTTTAGTGCTACTGAATATTGTTTCCATAGTGATGAAGTGAGTGCACAAGAAACTTTTCTACTAATATACAAGTTAGCTGCCACGCTTTAGGTGTGACTAAAGAAATGTTGTATTCTGTCAATTTAATTTTTTTAATAAAACTATTTGGCCGTGAGTTACAAGGTCATGGCCAACGCACTGAACTGATGGATTGCATATAGATTGTTATATTCATATGCATGCTAATAAATCACCTGTATCTCTTAAATCAGCACGGCAACACACGGATTGTGAAATCGCTCATTAGACCGTAAATGTACTACCTATGTCATACATTTTAAATATACAGTGAGGTCCATAAGTAACGGATTCATTCATTATCTACGCAATTAAAAAATTTTTAAGCGTAATTCTATACCTCCCATTTTTGTCACTTTTACTGTATCTCTCTTTGTCGCAAAGTTGGCGGTATTGTCAGATTTATTTTTAAGTACTTACTCTGATACTGAAAGTGATCAAACGGTTAACGAGTTTATCACCGTTTCCTCTTTATTTTGATAGTAGGCATTGCTTTGCTACTCTCATAATAGAGACGATACGGTGATAAACTCATTAATCATCTCATCATATTTTTAACATATTTTCTCCAAAGATCTTAGTATTATTATTGTTGTTATTATTATTGAGCCATGGGGGGCTATAGTTTCTGTAACCCTCCCCCATAGATCCGCCCTTGAGCAGTTGATTATATGGTTTTGTTTTTAGGGAACGACTTTTCCTGCTCTGACAACCCTTTTAGCAAATTGGGTGCCGCTAAGTGAAAGATCGAAAATTGGTACACTTGTATATGCAGGAAGTCAAATAGGTAAGTCAAACGTAGTAAGTGTAAAGTTATCAAGGTCAAAATTGTCTTTGTTCGGACAAGAAAACCAATTTCTTACTAAGGTAACGCCCTCAGATTTGACATATATAGATAATGCTTTTATTTGTATCACTTTTTGCATGGAGAAAATATGTACAACATGAGATGAATGTTCCCCGTCCAAAATTGCATAATATGAAAGTGCTGAAAGAATAAGGCTGTGATAAACTGTTAATAAAATTGACTATGAAACAATGTTTACTAGGTTGTGATGAGAGGAATCGAGCGGATGTTATCTACACTGATATATCGAAAATTTTTGACCGCTTCGGACACGTTTTGTTGCTACCAAAATTAGATACATTCGATATGCCTGTCAATTTGCTCAATCTCCTGCGATTTGATCTCTGAAAACTCTCGCGATCATCGGGAGTTCTACAAGATCCAATTCTAGGACCAGTACTTTTCGTTATATTCATTAATGATATAACACAACTGTTTAATGTTAATTGGCTGCTGTATGCAGATGACCTTAAAATTTACACCCAAAATTAAATACTACCCAGACTATCCAGACAAAGTTGGTAAACTAATTTGCCTAAATTATATGACCTGCGTGTTTTGTGTAAAAAAATCATTCTACTCTTAAATGTCAATAAATGCATTAAGTCATTAAAGGCTAATACTTAAAGTAAAGCATAATTTATAATTTTAGTACTATTTTGGAAGGTAGAACTAATATCAATCAATATGTGATTAGCAACATCATCAACAGAGCTTTTTTTGTTTGTAAGATACAACCTTCGATAATTTTAGTATTTTAAGAAATACATTACGTTTGATAGATTTGTATATGAATTTTGTTAAAGGTGATATTTTGAAAGACTTTAATTTTGTCATATGAAAGTTAAAATGTATATTTTTCACACTATTAATTAAATCTGGGATATTTACATCAAATTTTTATTTGAAGAGGTCTCTGCTTCTAAGGAGTCTTGAAAGAAATTAAGAAATCTCTCATTTGTCTTACATTGGCTGTAGAGTAAGTTTTTTGAGTTTTGTTATTGTTGCAAAGTTTAGATTTTATAAAACAGCCAACATTTACAAGATGTGTGATTTTAGAAACAAAGCTTAGAATTAATACTGATATCTAACACTCGATTATCAATAAATCCGCAGTCAGCAGCACATAAATAATTATTTAATTCAAATAAACCCGCATTGCTAATGATGCTAATAAGCCTATAATTAATTCTTTTGAACAGCTTGGGAGGCTTAGAATGTCTTATACTTAATTTGATGGCAGCATGATCCGATAACATGATAGATAGTGATATCTGTTTGGTGAATATCTTGTTTATAAATACATTATCAAGGTAGCCAGTTACGAATTAGGGAATTAATTAATGGGAAAACTCAAATGACTTCAAAATTCATCACAATAGTCCATTGAAGAAGTCGGACGAGCTACTGAATGTTTGCGTCTCGGACTAGACAATGTCCCCCCCTTTTTGAGGGTGCTGAATTGATTACCAGAGTCAAACCAATTCTTCCACCTCGACAACCCCCTCAATTGGCCAAAAACCACCCCCAAAGTCCGTGAACCCGCTTATTTTCCCCAGTTTTTCGACTAATTGTTGTTCCCTGAAGTAGAACGGAAGGTCCCACGAGGAATTTGACTTCAGCCATCCCCACCCCAGGCTTCCAACCCTTGAAGGGGGCGGAAAATTGATATTTGTTTTTGTGAGAAAAAAATTAATATCTTCTAGAAGGCGTTTCTTTGAGGAAGGTGGTAGGTGACCAGGATTGTGTAACCAGCCCCGTTGTTTTCACCCTTCAAAGGGGTGGAATTTCATCTATAATTGAAAAATAGTATAAAAAACATGTTTATTAATGTGTTTTTATAAATTGATTTTCCACCCTTTTGAAGGTTGAAAACAACCCCGAGGGCGGTTACACAACCCTGGTCACTTACCACCTTCCTCAAAGAAACGCCTCCTACAAAATATTAGTTTCTTCCTGAGAAAAAAAATCAATTTTCCACCCCTTTGAAGGGTAAAAACAATCCCCGGGGGTGGTTACACGACCCTGATTACCTACCACCTTCCTCAAAGAAACATCTCCCATAAAATATCAATTTGTTTTTCACAAAAACAAATATCAATTTTCCACCTGGGGTAGGGGTGGCTGAGGTCAAATCCCTCGAGGGACCTTCCGTTCTGCTTGAGAGAACAACAATTAGTCGAAAAACGGGAAAATAAACGGGCCCACCCCCAAAGTCCCCTTACTTTGGGGGTGGTTTTTGGCCAATAAGAGGGGGTTGCCGAGGTGGAAAAATTGGTTTAACCCTGGGAATGGATTCAGCACCCTCGACGACGACGGGGACATTATCTAGTCCTAGGCGCAAACATTCGGTAATTTCGTCATAAATCCCAACTCTTTAAATGGATTATAAGTTTTTTTTTTAATCTGGGTGGTGAAAATGGACATTAAAATTTGTCGAAATAACGTATTCCTGTTTTTTTGAGAGGGTGTATTTAAGACAGTGGGAAGTTGAAAAGAATATGCATTGAATAATATTGGTGATAAATACACAGTTATAATCTGATTTATTATCATAGACTATAGAATATTTTCTGTATATACACAGAAAATTAGTTGTAAACTCTGATTAAAGACAAATACATAATTTTAATAACAAAGTGTATCCCTAATTCCATATCAAATAATCTCTTACATTATAATGTATAAAAATAACGTAATAAAATTTAAACTATTGATCTATTTATCTCACTCGCTAATCACTGCTTATTATAGTTGATTTGTGAAGTCATCACATAAGTATATTAATTCTAATCATACAAAAATTCGTTTGCATATGTAGCTGAGGGGTGCGTCTATTTACGTACAACCAACAGAATAATCGCTCTTCTTGACGATGACGTTGAAACAAAATTAATGAAGTAGTTAAGTGGTGTGCCAATGATCTAAAAACAATATCAGATAGAGAGCACAGTAATAACTTTTCCCGTAAATTAACCCTTATTGATCAAATTAATGACCAACTCGTAAACAGAGCAACTGTATTTAAAGATTTTGGGTGTTACCTAAGCTTGACCAAAAGGTATCTTTTACTTCTCGCATAGTGCAGGTTTCTAGTCAGACAATGAAGATTGGCTACGTAATCTGAAGCACCAAGAACATTAAAACTTTGAAAACGTTCACTCAGTAAACGAGGGTATGCTTGTGCTGTATGGTCTCCATATTATAATGTTCACATCCAATCTCGAACGTATACAAGGCAAATTTATATTATATCGAATTTGGCTTGCACCCTGGTAGGGACGTTTCATACAGCAAAATGCTTAGATTACTTAACCCCCATTAACAGAGAAATGAGACTAAAATGTGAAGTCTACAAAATAGTATATAGTCAGATAGATGACATCTTTCTCAAGTAGTAGAATGCAGGTTTTCACGGCCGTTATCTAATGAAGTAGATTCTTCCGGGTCTTGCCATGGTCGTCGAACTTGACTTGACGTTTCGCTGATCATCCTGTCAGCTTCTTCAGTCTTTAGAATCCTTCTGAAGAAGCTGACAGGATGATCAGCGAAACGTCAAGTCAAGCTCGACGACCACGGCAAGACCCGGAAGAATCTACTACATCTTTCTCAAGTGTCTACATTTTCTGCTAGAAAGTGTCTTACGCTTACTTATAAAGTGTCTGGTAATCAGCACCTGTTTTCACCAATTCTGTCATTCTTAGGTACCGTCGTTGGAAACTCCGTTAGCGGTGCCCTCATAGCAGCCACCCACGACTGGGCGATAGTATTCTACGTATTTGGAATCGTCGGACTAGTATGGTTTATATTATTTACGATGCTTTGCTATGCAGATCCAGAGTCCCATCCATTTATAAGCGATAAGGAAAAGATATATCTGGGTGAAGAGATAGGTAGGTGAAGTGTCCAGGATAACTTATTAATCTATATTAACAAATCCGTTTTATTTTGTTAGTAAATGTGCGACACGACGAAAAAATAATCCCCTGGAAAGCGATATTAACGTCTTGGCCGATATGGGCCTTGGTGGTAGCTCAAATCGGTCACGACTGGGGCTTCTTCACGATGGTAACAGATTTGCCTAAGTACATGAAAGATGTTTTGCATTTTAACGTGAAGCAAAATGGCGTTTGGTCTTCTGTTCCATATATCTTGATGTGGATTGTGTCCATGAGTTCGGGCTGGTTGTGCGACTGGGTCATTTCTAAGAAGTATTTGAGTTTGACGGGGGCCAGAAAAACATTTACTACTATTGGTAAGTAAATCATTGATTAGATGTATGCAACTTCTAATATTTTAGTACACACAATTTGTCCATTTTACCAGTAGACCAGGACCAAACCGTTTAAAATATCGTAATAGACGATAACTTCTTAGCAGTATACGAATGGTCGGAAAATGTAGTTAATGGTGTAAATAATTAAGGAAAAATCGTCCAGACTGAGTAAAAGTTCGGGAAGAGGGGGGGGTTGGGGTGGTAATATATACGTTTTTAGGGGTTGGTACTCGTTTTTTTCGATTTGCGGCTAAACTATGCATCCTATCGAAAAATGTTGAATATAAAAGTTGTAGACAATGAAAAAATCTAAAACTTTCTGATTGATCATTATTGACCATAACCTCAAAGTTATCGAGAAAAATGCAAAAAACCGTTTTTTCGGTTTTTAATTTATAACTATCGCAAAAATGTTTATATTTTCATAAAAATTGGTGAAAATGTTCTCTTTTATGTTTCAAATAAGCCCAAATTTTTTCAAAGCGAAATATTTAATTTACGATGTTTTATGAAGAAAATAAAAAAAAAGACCTAATTTTCAATCGAAAAATTTGGTTAGTAAATTTTCGATTAATGAATTTTACTAGTGCTCATTTTTTTCGTTGAAACCTCAACTGTAATATAGAATTAAAATATAATATTGTTTATATACAAAAATATCGTTAAAATAGCGAAAAACCGAAAAAACTACTTTTTAAAAATCGAGTTTTCAGTGAAAATCATGAATTTCTTTTTCTTTATTGTAAATAAACGTTTACATTCATAAAAAGTGTTAATTCTCATACAATACTATGTTATACAAGTAATGTAGATGTACCTAACTGAGGCGAGACTGTTACAATTGATCCATTACTATTATTTCAGAGAATTTCGCGAAATATCAGCAGCACAGATGATATGAAAAATTATTTACAGTACGAGCTTGCTCCATTTCCTGTGTCGTTGTTTACAGAGAATGGCTTCAGAAAAAATGTTAAGTCACATTTATATACAGAATTTGCGAGCATCGATTCGTTACCAACTTTGAGCAATATTGTACACGTTGTTGATGGCGGGTTTCTCTTACACAAAGTAATCTGGCAAAAAAACGATACAATTAATGAAATAACACAAAAATATTTACATTATGTACAAAACAACTACGCAAGAAATAGTTATATGAAGAACATGCAGATTCCCTAATTATCAATACATCCCTTGAAGTAGCAAAAAACTTCGATAAAATAGTGGTAGTTGTTGGTCATCTTTTAGTTCTTTTAAATCAATTCAGTTCACATGAATTGGCTATCTATTTCCACAAAGCTGATGCAGGAAATATTAATGATACTTATTACACCTCTAATAGTTTTAAACATAAATCACATAAACATATCGTAGCATTTTTGCATTGTTTTTCTGGCTGCGATACAACTTCCAGTTTTGCTGGGAAAGGAAAAAAAACAATTATAAAATCATTATTGGCCGATAAACATTTACTTAATCTTGCAGACATTTTTTACAATACAAATGCAGACAAACAAACGATTACCGAAAATGGATTAAAAATAATAGCTTCTATTTACAAAATATTTGAACTCTACCGAACGGCTACTGTTAAATCCTCATTTCATTTGAAAAAATTACCTCCAACTGAAGGGGCAGCTAAGCAACATTGTTACAGGGTGTATTTTCAAATACAAAGTTGGCTTGGTAATCAATTAACAGCTACAGATTGGGGATGGACACATCACGTTAATGGCACCGTACCTATATTTACAGAACAAGAATTAATTCCAGAAAATTTATTGAAAATTATCTGCTGCAGCTGCGAAACAGAATGCGGTAATAACAAATGTGGGTGTCGCAAGCATGGCTTAAAGTGCACAAATGTGTGCTCAAATTGTCACGGTTCTGATAAATGTTCTAATGCCGAAAAATCGTTGTACGAATAAAATTGTAATCTCGAGGACATCGAAGACGAAGACAGTACCCACTGTCTAATAAATAATAATAAAAATAATGGTACTAAACTGGACAATGCAGAAGAACTCCAAGAAATTGAAGATATAGAAAATGAACGTGAAGAAATCGAAAGTTTGATCGATTCTGGCGATGAAGAATTGCCCACGAAGAAAAAAAGATTTCAATAAAATTATTTTACTTTTAATTTTTGTATTTTATAATCAAATATAAGACTTTGACGTGATAATTTGTAAATACTTACGAATCACAAGAAATAATTAACAAATTTTCTCAGTTCACAGCCTTAGTGTTTTTTGAATTTTTACCTATTTAATTGCAGTTTAAATAATGTTTTAGGGACTTTGAAAACCGAGAATAGTTAGGTACATGTACATTACTTGTATAATATAGTATTGTATGAGAATTAACGCTTTTTATGAATGTAAACGTTTATTTACAATAAAGAAAAAGAAATTCATGATTTTCACCGAAAACTCGATTTTTAAAAAGTAGTTTTTGAGTTTTTCGCTTTTTTAACGATATTTTTGTATATAAGCAATATTATATTTTAATTCTATATTAAAGTTGAGATTTCAACGAAAAAAATGAGCACTAGTAAAATTCATTAATCGAAAATTTGCTAACCAAATTTTTCGATTGAAAATTAGGTCATTTTTTAAATTTTCTTCATAAAACATCGAAAATTAAATATTTCGCCTTGAAAAAATTTGGGCTTATTTGAAACACAAAATAGAACATTTTCACAAATTTCCATGAAAATAGTTGCGATAGTTATAAATTAAAAATCGAAAAAACAGTTTTCTGCATTTTTCTCGATAATTTTGAGGTTATTGTCAATAATGATTAATTAGAAAGTTTTAGATTTTTTCATTATCTACAACTTTTACATTCAACATTTTTCGATAGGATGCATAGTTTAGCCGCAAATCGCAAAAAACGAGTACCAACCCCTAAAAACGTATATATTACCACCCCAACCCCCCTTCCCGAAATTTTACACAGTCTGGACGATTTTTCCTTAATTATTTACACCATTAATTACATTTTCCGACCATTCGTATACTGCTAAGAATTTTTATTGCCTTAAACAGGATTGGCCCTGGTCTACAGGGCCATATTTGTTTCTAATTTAGTATACCGTCTATCTATTAATGGTCGCGCCAAATATCCGCTTGATATCCATTGTAGAAGAAAAAAAATTTAATAAAAGTCATTCTAATTTTTCTGAGCTCTACTTCATTGAAAAGAAATTCGATATCCATAGCCTACTTTATGAGATATACAGAAACTTGAAAAATAGGAAAACCACAAACACGTATGTCTTCCTTATTTGAGAAGATACGAAAAAAAGGAATGGAAGTTGACGGCGAAGAGTAAAATAATAATAGTAATATGTCTCCAAAAGATTCTAAAAACAGTTGTTTTTGACATACGCTCTTGTGCAAAAATAAAAAGAACAAATCTGAAGGCAGGCCATGACACCATTAAATTCGTTACTTCTTTCTATTTCCAACGATATAAAACATATAATAAATAAATTTTTACTAGTGTCAAAATTTAAAATGATATGAAAACCACAAACTACATATCATTCAATCGTAAAAATTTGTTACGTCCTCGTAACATAGATACACCGCATACTAAATCAGAAAAAATATACTTATTCAACCCCTTTTGAAATATACAGGGTGCCCATGAATATTAAGGCAAGAATTCAGTAGAGAGTAGATGGGTCAAAATAATATTAGTCCTACCTCATAATATTTCTACAGATCTTCGCTACAGTGTATTTATCTTCATTTTGCAATGGACGTAAGCCTAACAACCATAACAATAGGATCAGTTGAACGTTTATCAACATAAATAAATTTGCAAACCAATAAATAAACAACTGCCTACACGCCGACCGAAACTAACTGTTTTTTATAGCTGGACCTGAATTACCTGATAAAATGTATTTTTATAGAACGCCTACATTAACTTTACTTTTTTCCAGCATCAATGGGTCCAGCAATCTTCATTTTAGCAGCCTCTTACTCAGGCTGCGACAGATCGTTAGCTGTGGTAATGTTTACCATCGCCATGGGATTCATGGGCACTTTCTATTGTGGCATGAAAGTAAACGCTTTGGACCTATCACCAAACTTCGCTGGTACCATCATGGCTATAGTGAACGGTATTGGTGGACTCACTGGAATTATTGTACCGTATTTAGTGGGAGCTTTAACGGAAAATGTGAGGGAAATCATCAAATAAATAAAACAATATTGAATATTACATCAAAACCACGTGATTAACTTATGTTCTATTATTTTTCAGCATACGTTGGCCGAGTGGAGAGTAGTGTTCTGGATAGCATTTGGAGTATTTTTTGTGACGAACTCGATTTTTCTCCTCTTTGGCAGCGGTAACGTCCAAAAATGGAATGACCAAGACGAAAAACCATTAGAATTCGGCAAGATACCGCACCCAGAAACCGTAAAAACAAACTTATAAACAACCAAGATATTATGTTTTAATAATTCTACCTGTACAAATTTTTTTATTATTTATTATACACTGTTGATATTGATAAGGGGGATAACTAATTAACTCATATCGTGCATAGAGCTGTCCATTCTGTAGTGATGTGTTTTATTTTTTGTGTTATTTTAGACGAAACAGCACCACTCACTGACGGCGGATGTATGTATAAACCTTACTGGTTGTGAATAATTCTGATTCAAACATGTTTTGTCTTAAAATGCCTTAAATTACGAATTGCTCTTTAAGTATATCTAAAACTTGTAGACTTAAACGTATTTTAAACCCTCAAACATTCGCTTTAAAGCCTGTATGATTTATGGTACTCGGTTAACATAACCTAAAAATTCAGTTTGCTGCGAAACTATACACGCTCGTTTACCAACCGCATATAATGGTCTTCAATTTTACTGGGCAGATAAACAAAATGCAGCAAAAACCTTACGAGCTCATTATTAACGCCGGTGAACCATTCGGTATGGTATCACCAAACAAGCTGACGCGACGTCTAGCTGATAGCCGTGTTAGTTAAGGCGCAAGGTGGCAATCGCGATCAATAAAAATGGGTATCGTGCTACCGGGTTCGAGTCCCGGCTTCGGCACTGGTACTGCCGGAGGAAATGGTTGTATGTCCGCGTTTTTTCAATGTGTAACTCCCCTCCGCACAAGCCCTGGCTTCTGGAATTGGGGGTTGCCTAATTTCTGTGGTGTTATATTAAAAACTTATAAAGATAAGCGCTTCAATTTGCGGGCGAAATAGTACAGAGAATAATGGTATTTTAATGAGGTCGTAAAGTTTTTGTTGAATTTTTTATCTGCAAGGAAGCTTTGAACAATACTATACCTCTCTCGTTTTTTACCCGTTGTGTTGGTTGCACTAGTGGAATTAAACCTGACAGTTGTTTGTTGATGATGGTGATAAGCGGAAAAGTAGGATACTTCGTTCCCTATTGGCAAAAAACCACCCCCAAAACGGATATATCAAGTGGAGTTGGAGTTTTTGTTCGGAATTTTTCCTGTAAAAGTGATTTTTGATACGAGGTCACTGAGAGGGTTGATCAAAGGGAGTGAAAACCACACCTTGAGGCAAAAAATTGTCGTAACTGATTTTTCACGCTGTTAGAAGGGAATGTAACCAATAGAGGTCGAGGAGGATGAGATAGGTAAAACTCAAACACCCACCCCTTATTTCCAGTCAAGTGGGTGAAACTACCCACTGCAGGAATCACAGGCCTCCCTCAATCAAACTCTTTCCCTGTTGCGACTCCGTGAAAAACCGCGAGGAAGACTGAGGGAGGTCCAAGATTCTTGCAGGGGGTAGTTTTCACCTCCTTGACTGGAAATAAGGGGTGGGTGGTTGAATTTTACCTTTCTCATCTTCCACGACCATTTTTTAATTACAAAAAATTAGTTACAATCGTTTCTTGCCTCAAAGGGGTAGTTTTCACTCCCTTTGATCAACCCTCTCGGTGGCCCTGTATTAAAAATCACTTTTATAGGAAAAATTTCGCATAAAAACTCCTCCTCCACTTGCTACACATAAAACCCATTTTGGAGGTGGTTTTTAGCCAAAAGGGGATGAAAGCAGATTTTTTTTCACCCTCGGACCCATCGCAATCGATTCCCCGCCACAATAAACAGGGAGGGAATGTCCAACTTTTCCTGCTATTTACCTGAACTATAAGTTGCTTCAATGTGTTTTGTTTTATATTAAAATCACATACCCATTGCATATATCACAGATATTCATCTCGTAGTTCTCGCCTTCTGATTTATTAGAGATATCAGCGTCATCGAGTTCCATCAACTAGTTTTCTCTAATTTATTGAAGCTCTGGATCAGTTATAGCTAGTTAAAAGTAGGTACTTTAAAACACTATAGTCTGGATAAAGAGAGATCAAATTTGTATGCTTAATGCTGACTTATAACAGGTTTTGCCGGCTTCGTTAAAACTCTAACAAGTAGCTGGATTTGTGGAAGTTCGACCCGAAACTTAGCGATCTCAAAGCATATTAGACTTATAGTCTAACATTAACGATTCCAAGATAATTTCATGAAGCAATTATAAAGCCACAACATTTTCTAAATTCTCTATAAAACCCGATCTTCCTAACTAGGACTTAACAGTTGTAGAGCTTTATTGTAGGCTTGACAAATACCCTGTTAAGTCAATAAGAAGCCCAATAACGACTAAACACAATTTGGTTTTAATGTAAGTTCTTGAAGACTTTTTAAAACTTTCTCCAAGACAAAGCTTTCTTTAAGTGTATTTGAATCTGGCATAAAGCAGTGGTTTATGAGGTGACCGTCATAAAACATTGATAAAACATAAATAAATCTAAAATCTATTTAAATTGTTACTTGGGTATCCAAGAGAAAGAGAACTCTGATAAGGAAATTTTTATTATATTTTGATGATTCAGAAAAGATGACTGAAAAATAATTGTTAGTTTTCCAATTTGGACTTCTCTACCTCTCTCAACCTTGAAAGCGGTATTCATAAAATGGTGTACATAACACGCTACAAATTACAACTAACCCTTTATACATGAAAATGGACAGCATGGAGTTTATGAGAGAAAAAAAGAATTTGTATATCAGGAGTTAAATTAGTGCCCCTGTATGTGGCTGTACCCTATGTACTTAATAGCTATATTTTGTAAATATTTTAGAGTATAAAAAAACGACGGTGTTATATAAATATGATTTGCAAAAATATTTATTGCATCGAATTTAATTATATTTCCTTAGTGAATAAATAATACTATTTTAAATATTCCTGGATTCCATTATTTTCTCCTTTCCTAACACTTCGCATTGCAAACAATTTCCTTCTCAAAACAAATAGACGCCATTTTTTTATATGTTTTATTTTTCTTAGACTTTAAACGTGCATTTAGTTGTATGACTGGTGGTCGAGAGGTGAGCGCACTTGCCTCTCACCCAAAAGTTCCGGGTTCGATTCCCGGTCGTGGCAGTGGAAAATACTGTGAGAGGGATTTTTCCACTATACCTACACGGATATTGGGTGTGTATCCCTTGTCTCTAAATGTGTAGCCCCCTCCCATACAAGGCTCTTCTAGAGCCTTCAGGGATAAAGGGGGTCGTAATTACCTGTGGTAGTGTTATTATTTGAGACCGTGAATGAACAATTATTGGTATCAAAGTTGAAAAAAATGGGCATGGTGGGACTGTACTTAAATGGTTTCAATCTTATGTAATTTCAAGAAAACCAATAATGTAAATAGTGCATCTAACGTAATAGACAATGACTTCGGAGTACCACAAGAATCAGTACTAAGACCTTTATTATTTATGCTGTTTATAAATGAGATAGTGAAATCGATAAAACATGACGCGTTAATTTATTTTTATGGAGAAAATGTAAATGACGTTATTAATGTTATCAATCAAGATTTAAAAGATGTATTTGATGTGTTTGGTTGTATGATAATAGCTTAAAGTTAAGCTGTGGTGTAAAGGTGGCTAATGCCAAAAAAATTTTAGAGGCCCTTGTTTCTCGTATACACACTAAATCCCAATTTAATTTTTTACTCCCTTTAATAATAGGGTGGGGGTGGTAATGCGCTGGTAGAGGGGGTGGCTAATGTCAAAAAATTTTTTAGAGTCCCTTGGTTCTTGTATGCGCACTAAAGCCCAATTTAATTTTTTACTCCCTTTAATAATAGGATGGGGGTGGAAATGGGGGTGATAGAGGGGGTGGCTAACGCCAAAATATAGGAAATATAAGGGTTAGCCACTAGCCTGTCACCCAGTATAATAATAACCAAGGTAAGACACTATGAATATCTGTCTCCACGACCATTATAGAATGTAATTCCGAAATCATTTTTAATAATAGAAAGTAAAAATTCTCACTCTTGAGATTGAATATTTATTCTGAAACACTTGCACATGTGTTTTGCATGTATTGTCATTCTATAACGGGTGCCAGAATGAATATTCCTAACCTAACTTATTTATGCTCAACGAAATACATAGCTTGCTGTGGATGTCAAAACTGTCAATGTCAAATATAAATGCGGCGTTTTGAGACAGGTTTTAATTTAAATAAACAAAATGAGTGAAAAATATTACGGAAAATATTTCCATTGTATAGTTCAAGTAATAAATTCCCGAGACAGAAAAAAACTAACAAAAGCTTTACGACATAATTATTATCGCCGCGGGCCATGACGCTAGTTGAAATAAATAGATCCCAGTAAATAAAAAACGCAAAAAAAAACTTTACGACATAATTATGTCGCCACGGGCCATGGCGCCAAGCCTGACATGAAACATTCCCGACGCACATTAAAAACCTATAGAGATAAGCGAGTCAATTTGCGAACAGCACAAAAAAGAGTACCGGTATTTTAATGAGGTCGCAAAGTTTTTGTTATGTTTTTTATCTCTCAGTTTCTTCCTACTTGAACTATACGAATTTTAAATTTCAGTAATTGTACAAACACTATAAATATAAATATTAACACGATGGACCCCTTGATGTGAAACGAGTGTTCCTTGTCTTGATCCTTAATCCGTATTTTATGGGATAATAAGTTGGGAGGGTTTATATGAATATGTGTATATATGTGTGTATGTATATATGTGTATATGTAGATATGTATGTATATATATGTTTCTTTTTTTTTGGGACTGACTTTACATATCTACGCATGTTTACGTTTTTTTCTTTTGAATCAATTCTGTTATTTGTTAGAGTCTCTTGGCTAAAGGAGTATATCCAAAGCCAAAACTGGGAAAAAAAATATTAACACAATGTAATATAATTGTTTCAATAAATAACTTGTTTTGTTCAGATTTAATTGTTTTTTTATACTAATTGTCGTGGAGAAAATACAGTCTGTTACTGGTTAGAATGAAAACTGGATCTACTCGTGGTTCCTCATGCTCGCTTTCGCTCGCGTTTGGAATCTTCCATTCATATGGAATTTTCATTCTAATCTAGTTACAGAATATACTATACTTTGGTGCATATAAATACAAATTCCAAAATGAAAATATATAAAATAAAAAAACATTATAATTTCTTATATAAGAAATAATAGGTTATCACTAGAAAAAAAATCATAAAATCAGTTTTCTAATAGAATATACAGTTAACATTTACTGAATAGAAAAAAAATAATTCCCAACACTCTGTAATTGCCGAAAATAGACATAAATGTATATTTTTAATCAGACAACAGATTGTATTCTGTTAAGTTTAAGGATTTTCATAATAAAGCTGCCAATAAACGGTATAAACATTAAGTACAATAAATACATAGGAGCTTTAAAAAAGTGATAAATAATAACAAGATAAGCAAAATAAACACAGAGATTATGCACTGTATGGTACCGTGAATGTGAATACACAGTACCATTTTACCAATAGCTTAAATACAATTCAAACATGAAATGCAAAATGACGCCTAATATGTGGGGATTGTAGGGCTATTTAGACATTCATCTATGAAGTGAAAGCAAATACGTAGAATAAATTGTATGACAACAAATTTAAATTTACTATGATTAAGTATCTTTATATGAAGAGGCAAAGATTAGACGTCCGAAGCGCTTTAGCTTAATAACATCAGAAACTCCAGTCTTATAACCGTGGAAAAAATAAGTGTCAGAAGTGTCTTTATATCATGGACCTCAACGAGCCTAAAGTAAATGTATATGGATGCTAAGGGCGGCATACCGAGAGGAATAAATAAGGGATGACACGGTTCCAATCTAGCCGTTTTGTCTAAATGTCTGATAACTTTTATTGTTGCCCAAGAAATGTTTGTGCAATGTGATGAACTACGCTGCGGTATAATCGCATAGGTCAATTGTATAATCAGCAAATAGTGTACTTCTTATTGGCGGTATAAAACTTATAAAATCATTAGCATAGATTATAAAAACTAATAGCCACAATATTAAACCGTGGAGCACACCATGATTTTAGACATTAGTTTTTAAAAAAGTATTATTATTAAACGTATACTGTTTTCGATTTTATAGTTAAGACTTTAATAGAGATTGCGGTAAACTATATATTCCATATCTTTAAATATTTGTGATCAATATGTTGTGAAAAACACAGTTCGAAGCCCTTAAAAATGTCGAAATGCATTATCAATGTATGCTTGTCCTCTATCAGATCACCGTCTATGTCACTTACAACATCCTAAATTGTTGGTTTACTATTTCTAACATCGAACTGGAAAGCACTGAAATGAATTTGGCTCAAAGTAATGGGACAGCATATTTTTTTAAATTGTTTCAATAATCTTCCCAATTGACATTGAACGATAATTATGTATTAACAACGAATCACTTCTTATAAATAATGGAATTACTTTTGAATATTAAAATACTGATAAGTAGAATAAAAACATCGATCAGCTTTCATTAAACATTTATTTAGTTTTAATGCAACATTGGAGGCTGAGCAGTGGCTCCAGACAGGCTCGAGATTTCGTAACGGCACCGAACAAGTCAAGGACGGCCTGGTTGCTAGGCAGAAGCCGGAGGACTCTGAACCAATTGGTCGGAGTCCTAACTGGTCACTGCGGGCTCAGAAGACACCTATCAATGATAGGGGTTGAGGAAGATCCCACCTGCCCAAGATGCAGAAGTGATGAAGAAACATCGTTTCACTTCTTGGGACAATGTTGAAGCATTCGGGCGCCTGAGGTATGAACTCTTCGGCGCCACAACGCTCCCAAAAGAGAAAATGGACTCTCTCGAATGGAAACATGTCCTAACCTTCATTGGAAGATCAGGAAGGTTTCAAGAGGGAGTAGGAGGTCGAGTAGGAGTGAACGGTTGAGGGGGCGTCAGGGGGTAGGTAAAAAGGGCCCATTTGTGGCCTACTTGCCAGGCACCAGGCCTCCCCCAACAATTACTACTACTACTAGTCTTTTTTTTTTATACATTTATTTAACGTCGGCCTACTTCCGCTACTGAGGCCTAACACCGACACCTGTAGACGAGCTACCCCCAACCAGGAATTTTGCCGAACCTCTTCCCTTAAGAAGAGTAGGGATCTTTTACTTGCCTAACATTTAATAGACAATGGACCGACGGCTATACATCCCCTCCGAAGGATGGTATATCTCCTATAAAACCCTCGCCTAAGGTTGTATAGCTTCCGCGCATACACTGATATACAAGCCGCTGGAAGACGTGTGAGGCGAGAACGCGGTTTCCGTTGGAATGGTCACCATCCAAGTACTAACTGCGCCTGTCGTTGCTTTACATGGCATACCGAAGTATGTACATAGTAAAGACGCACCTACGCTCGCCCCTACTACTAGTCTTAATGCAGGGCTAATTTGATCATACTTGCGTATACCAAATATCAACTTCAGATAGGAGAAGAGCAGTTCCTAAGTACTGTGCTTAGTGCTCTAAGCGCTTTAAGCACTTTTGTGCTTCGAAGCACTTTTTAATATCCGTGCTTAGTACTGCGTCAATTTTAGGAATTCGATTACTCTGGTACACTAAACTTTTTGGGCTAAAGTAAAATTCCTTGGCACTTCTTGTAATTATCATTACAATAATTAACTACTTATTATATGAAGCCGCTCCCGTCTCCCGCATAAGCCCAAATCTTATCCAGTTGCATAGGGATAAAATAAAACAAGTAACATTTTTAATATTTGTAAAATATAAAACAAAAATTGTTACCACTTTTCGATCAAATACAATTGCAGCCACATTAAGTGTAAGACACACTTTGTATGACTAGTCATATAAACAGCTAAGGCTTAGATGTTGCCTGCTGCTTTCACTTGAATTGAAACAACAGTACAACTGTGTGCCATCTGTATAGTAGTGTTGTCGACATGATAGAAAAATGGATGAAAAATTAGACGAGTAAATTAGGAAAAGTATGGGACTCAAAATAGAACCATGCGGAACTCCCGCATTAACAGTATTTGATAACTTCCTTCGTACCCTACTAACTGAAATCTATTATCAATAATTTGCTAATAATTTAGACCGATCTTCAGTGTTACTGTTATAGATATTTATCATAGTTGTTTTACTTGTACTTTTCTTTTTTAATTTGGTTTGTAGCTTGTAACTTCATTCTGTAATTGGGCTTGACCTGTAAAATAGTGTACCCATAAACTAAAATAAAACAAATAGAAAAAAATTAACTAATATTTAAACATTGAAAGAAAAATTCTACACAAAATGAAAACAATAGGACTTCATTGATATTATTGTGCAGGTAAGTATTTTTTCTAAGAAGTGAAAGGTATAGTGCTAGATTTTCTAACGTCAATATGTACATCGATTAAATTATTTACATATTGTTTTTAGGTCTGATTTATTCAGCTCAAGATGACAATTACTTGGGCAAACAATAATCATGCTTCCAAAGGAAACTAATGTAAGTATGGATTAAACAGGATACAGTTCCATTTTTGATCTTCATAATCTCGTAGTTCAGAGTGCATATAATAATAAGATTTATTATGCATTTACAAAACCACAAAGAAAAAAACACAATGGCATAAATATGATAAAATATTACCAAGTATATAAAATTGTAAGGCATATTATGTAATTCGTAATAGGTAGAGTTCATCCAAAAGGCAGTTTTCAACTTCAATCCATTTGAATAATATATTTATGGAAATAAACCAGCCGCCATGTACTTTGTTACCTTCGAAAAATTTCGAACTTAATGAAATTTTGGGAAGTTGTTTGTGGAATTTTGGGGAGGGACGAAAATCCCCAAAATTTTTGCACTTTGATGTCGGTTAATTTTAGAGGAAGAGAGGATTAATAAATTGTAACCGATTAATTTTCCTGCAATTTGCATATTATAGAATTTTGAAAAATTGCAAAATTTCACAAAATCGTAAAAACTGCGGAAAAGGCCGGTTTTCTATATTTATTTTCCATTTTTCAACATATTTAATGGACTTGTGGTATCTACTTCCATTTGCATAGGTTCAACTATACATTTTCGGCGTTTATGCAATTACAAGAAACTTTCACTTCCATTATTCTTCAGTGGTGTACTATCAAGGGCTACCGTATGCCTATCTTGACATGTAAAATGTCGCAGGAATGTTTGCCTTTCAAATTATTGTGGGAGGTTTCTCACCGGTGGCTATTTGGTTTTCGATGATTGTTTAATAATGATCCATCCAATTAATTACCTTGCGCACTACAAACTGTACCGGCCATCGGTCAGTGCTGGGTCAATTGGATCGTGAACTTTCTCTCATTTTGAGGGGTTTACTTTTCGTCGATCGCTGAACCGGGACGTCTCGTCTGTTTGAATTACATCTACCCACCCCGTGTTTCGTTGTTGAACAGTCATACACAATTTGGTAGTTACCGATTTTATGATCAATTAAAGGATATTTCCTCAACATTCTCTGATATTATGCATGAGTATTTAATTCTCATTTATCACTTATATTCTATAACGCACGAACATGACATGATTCTTATCCTCTGTTTTGCATTAAGTTTTGTTTTCACCATAGCGTTTGCTAGCTTCATAATTTCAATCATATTTTAATCGGCCTATTTGCCTCATCTTCAATTACAACGACAAAATAACACGGCATACGATTGTATTATCTGGTTCTTGTTATTGCATAGCAACCTTAAAACATATATAGTATGTTCATTACTATAGCGACGTAAATTGGCCTATTGTAATATTTAGACAATTGTCTGAAATATTTGGACTGTTTTGACTTCATATCCGGCTATTTGCCGCATCAATTATTATAAAATAAAATGGGTTTTTTTGTGACTATTTTTTCCCTCAATTACTGTTTTTTTCCTTTCAACTTTACCTTCCTAGCATACAAATAATTAACTAAAAAATTGTTTCATTTCCATCAAATAAAATATCAAACAAATTTCAACTATAAATTTACCGTACCAGCTTGAGTAATAAAAACTAAACTAAATAACATAACTGAATAGTGAGGTTTCTCAATTAATAAACAGTGTGTACAAACTTACAGGGTATTTAAAACCACATAGTAATTAATTTTCTCAGGTATATAGTATCAGACAGAAACAAGTAATAACAAACTTTATATAAAAGAACCTAGGGTAATTAAAAAGGGTTACTACAACACACACAACAGAATTTGGGTACTAACTTTGAAAAACTGGACGATCACGCAAATAGCTATTTTATTTATTTATCTTTCAGATAAATAAATAGAAATTAATTTATTGGTGACAAAATAACCAGTACTTTATGAGTAATAAATACACATACCCCACAAACCTCTCAACATTAACATGACATCTTATTAAACAATTATAATAATTAATAATTTAAAACAAATTAAATTAATTAAAATCAGTCGAATATATAACCAGACGTACTTCAACGTAAATTCTCACTATACAGAGGGTAGCATATAAGTTATGACCGAAACAAATATAAGATTATTGATTTTAAAGTATACAGGGTTTGGTAGAATAATTATAATATTCAAAAGAATAGTTACAATACGCACTTGGTTTATTGTTTCATTAGTTTTGTTCAGATCTCTCTGACATATGTTTCGGCCCTGCGACCATTATCAAACAGTCTTAAAAACTGACCTGAAAGTGGTGGTTCACAGTATATATCTTACAAATCCTCTACCCACCTAGAGGGGGATAATAACTTGATTTGCTATTTCTTAAAATTTAACAATACATGCCGGAACTACGAACTTAAGTTTAATTTTAGTACTGTGTCTAGTACAGGATTGTTCATAAATTCTGTTTGTGTATTTGTAACGTTTTTATGGTTTCTTAGGGCCTTCTTAATTTCTAAAATTTCAAGCATGTTTAGGATTTCTCCTTTGTTTGCATTATGCAAAAGTTTAACACTACTACCGTTAAAAACGTAATTTTGCTCAATTCAATGTTCAGCGAAACCAGTTGATTTTTTATTATATAAAATAGACTGTTTGTGTTCTCTTAACCTCACATCTATGCTAAGGTCACTCTGACCTTATAACCTTATTTACATAATTTATGCTATGCCACTTTTTGTTTTCTATATTTGGCACGTTATAAAAATGTTTTTGTAATAATTTTTTCTGTTTATTTTTTATTAATTTCTCAATAAGTAACTCATCATAGCCATTGTTTTTTGCTAGCGTTACTTATTGACAAATATATAATATCAACGAATAGAAATAATTTAGGTAGGGGCTTTCGTAGGTGCTTCTTTACTATGTACATACTTCGGTATGCGATGTAAAGCAACGACAGGCGCAGTTAGTACTTGGATGGGTGACCATTCCAACGGAAACCGCGTCCTCGCCTCACGCATCTTCCAGCGGCTTGTATATCAGTGTATGCGCGGAAGCTATACAACCTTAGGCGAGGGTTGTATAGGAGATATACCATCCTTCGGAGGGGATGTAAAGCTGTCGGTCCCTTGTCTATTAAATGTTAGGCAAGTAAAAGATCCCTACTCTTCTTAAGGGAAGAGGTTCGGCAAAATTCCTGGTTGGGGGTAGCTCGTCTACAGGCGTCGGTGTTAGGCCTCAGTAGCGGAAATAGGCCGACGTTAAATAAATGTATATAAAAAAAAATAATTTAGGTCGCTTTTTGGTTAATAATAAAGAAAAGACAGAAGATGTTAAAAAATCGGGGGTATATGAAATAAAGTGTGACGACTGTGATGCTGTATATATAGGTCAGAGTGGCGTAGCATAGATGTGAGGTTAAGAGAACACAAACAGTCTATTTTATATAATAAAAAATCAACTGGTTTCGCTGAACATTGCATTGAGCAAAATTACGTTTTTAACGTTAGTAGTGTTAAACTTTTGCATAATGCAAAGAAAGGAAAAATCCTAGACATGCTTGAAATTTTAGAAATTAAGAAGGCCCTAAGAAACCATAAAAACATTACAAACACACAAACAGAATTTATGAACAATCCTGTACTGGACACAGTAATAAAATTAAAATTAAGTTCGTAGTTCCGGCCTTTATTGTTAAACTTTAAGAAATAGCAAATCAAGTTATTATCTCCCTCTAGGTGGGTAGAGGATTTGTAAGATATATACTGTGAACCACCACTTTCAAGTCAGTTTTTAAGGCTCTTTGATAATGGTCGCAAGGCCGAAATATATGTCAGAGAAATAATAATAATAATAACAATAATAATAAAACGTCTTTATTTAAAGGGCGAAGTTTAGCCAAAGGCTATTCCTCCACTTAAACCCTGAACAAAACTAATGAAACAATAAACCAAGTGCATATTGTAACTATTCTTTTGAATATTTATAATTATTCTGTTGAATATGTTTCATCAAGAACCTACCGTAGATTCCATCCAATTAATATACAAGGTTTTTAACTGTTGCATAGTAATCACTTTGAAAAAGGGACATCAGACCCTAGACTATCAAATATATCTAGGAGTTTCCAAAATACTTGACCTGGGAGTATTTATTGGCTCACCCTGTACCAAGAATGTTTTAAAAAAAAAATAAAAAATAAATAAATTCCTTAATATTCAAAAGGAAACAGACATTTTTTAAAGAATATAATATATTTTTTCTACTATATATTACTCTTATCTTCGGATACCTATATCTTATCTTTGCATACTTTAAATTAGTTTAAGTTTAGCCTAGTTTAAGTTAGGGTTAAGTACATACAGTTTGTAATTAACTTATGAAAGCTGTATACTTATAACAAACAATAGACAATAGCGCTCCTTAAATTTTAGAAGTCATTTTAATTACAATGCACTGAGGATACCCACCATAAAAAATATCTCGTAAGAAAGTGTACCCTCTTCAGTGCAATCATTCAAAAACTCAAATAATTAAAATACAATCAAATGAGCGTGTCTGCACAAAATCTAACACGCTGTATACAAAAGCGTACCACCAGAAATAACATCAATCAATCAACTCATCCATTTTTAGTCACAAGCACATGCATTTACTGGTGCACAACATTCAATCTTCAATTTAAAACATTTTTTGTCGATCCTCAATTATTTTCCTTATTAAAATTACAAAAAGAAACGGTATTAAATAGCAAGAGATTGCCTAAATAATCCTTGAAAACAGCAAAAAAAAAAGGGTGGCCTTCAAAGCTTTATGTTATCGAATTTAAGTGAATTTAAGCCATTATCAATAAACAATAAAGATTTAGCAGATGTTTTCGACAGAATCACCTGTACTGTAAGTTTGTTATATCACAGTAATCTACCGAGAAAGCATCCGCAAACAACTGGCTTCCAGTATAAAAGTTCTGTATTTTCATTGAAAGAAATAATTTTCGAGTAACTCTGGAATATGGAGTTGCTCGCTTATTTAGTTTCGTATTAATTTAATTTATTTAACTTCGTAGTTTTTATTTGAGTACTGCTAGTCCAGTTTAAGTTTCGTTTAGTGTGCACCGTTTTTATTAAAAAGGAAGGAATATGTTGCAGGGATGGAGACTGACAATTTCAAAATGTGAGTTTCTGTTTTCATTTGTGTATACGTTTAATCCTAGAAAAATAGTGCGGCAAAGAATGAATTTATAATCTTTAATGTTCCATAATAAAAGATAATTATTGGTAATATTTTTTTAACACATAATTTTTAAGAACCGATGGAAAATAACATTAATGTTGTGATCTTTTTCGAAAAGACTTGTTTATTTATTTTTTTTATTTTCATTGGTTAAAAAACTACGTTACAGAAACTACCTTTTATAATTAAATTTCAACGCTTTTATGAACATTCAATGGTTTTTTATTTTTTTGACTAACGTCTAAACACATCTCTAAACTTAAAGCAAGTAAGCCTAGAAAACATCATTCTTTTTCTAACTAAAGTGAGTATTGATGCATTTGCTTCTAAAATAAACAGTCTAAACAACACGAGTTACTTTTCTAGTAAATTAAATTTGCCGAACTCTTCTCTGTATACAATTTTTAAACAGTAAAATCTCTGTTACTTCTCTAATTTTTGCGTTTGCTTTTACAGTTTTTAACATTTTATAATATAATAAGATAATTACCTTTTCATGTAGTAAATAAGCTGTTTAACACATACATTTATAAGGAGAATATATAACAACGAATAAGAATTATTTGCCCGATTTATTATTATTATTATTTTTTATGACATAGTACTCGATGAGCTCTATTTGACCATTTCTTTAAATCATTTTCATATTTTCAAAGCTTACTAAGGTGCCCTAAAAATAGTTTTATGCCAAGTTTTAGCTCGATACCTCATATATAGGGTGTTTGTTACTCAATTGACAAATTTGAAAATGTTTAAATTTTCGACTAGACCTGTATAAAAGTCCGTTATGATCCAATGAAGCAAAAGTTGAAAAATCACTGTTTTTAGCAACATAAACAACAGACATAAAAGACAAAAATTCAACAATATTTTCAAGAAAATCCAACAACTAGCTTGAGGCAGGACACATCGAATTTACATTTAACTACATCAAAAATACGCACATGTTTGAAAAAAGATAAAGTACTTGCCTTTATACAAAAAATTACGCACACATTAGAACAAGGTGATGATGGATGAATGGAATTCTGTTTATTCTGCCAAGGAGAATATTTAAATAACGAAATTTTTTTAAGAAATATTCTCTTCACAAACGAGGCGACATTTACTACTAATGGTGCGGTTTCGACTTAGAACTCTGTACTGGGCAACAGAGAATCCATACTGGATGATAAATTCAAAGAGTCAATATTCTCAAAAAGTAAATGTCTGGATTGGGATCTTCAATAATTGTATAGTGGTTCCAGCGTATTCCGAGATACATTAAACAGTGAAAGGTTTCTTAATTTCTTGAACACAGATTTTTGGGATTTTATGGAAGTATTAAATGAGGAAGAAAACAGACCGACAGAAGTTATTTTTCAACTAGACGGTGCTTCCATACGTTATTCGGTGATTGTACGTAGATGGCTTAATGTTAGTAATCATGCTGAAACTAATGCTGAAAACCGTTTTAAAAAAACCATTGAATAAAAAAGTTTTCCATGGTGCAAGATTTTTGGCGGTTACTATATATCAGCACTCATTCTGTTCTTCTGTTTCGTGCAACTTTCTGTTCTGTATATACAGGCTGTCCATTTTATCAGGGCACTCGAGAATATCTCACTTAATATCGGTCGTACAAAAAAAAAATATATTTTTACGAAAACTGTGCCGATTTATATAACCTACAAAATGGTTTAAAGATATTTGAAATCTATGGCCTACTTTAAGAGATATGGCGGAAAATATCGAAAATGCGGAAAACGTCTAGGCCAAATATCTCCGTTATTTGAAGAGATACGAGATAAATTTTAAGGCGAACATTTTTTGCAAAACAGAGTGTTTCAATGAGGTTTTATCTAATTTTTTCAAAACCGCTCTATTTTGAGATTTACTCTCAAGGCTGTTAAAAAAATTATTTTGAAACGGGCGGGAAATTAAATAGACTATTTTCCTCCCTTTTCAACGATCACATACCATATTTATTCATTGGTACTATGTTAGTAAGAACAGTTTTTTTAAACCAATAATTTTTTTTAACAAGCATTATACTTGCCGTGGAGAAAAATGATTAAATAAAACGATAAAATAATTCAATAAGTTGTTCAAATCTTTGCTATAATAAAACATTAACACAATTAAGAAGAATAATGTAAATTCAGGTAACAAAAACAAAATAATAATCAAGAAAGCAACATGGAGCAATTATGGAAAGAGCATTCGCAGCTATGTCAATGTATAGAGGTCCTCCATAAAAGCGTCACTCCTTGCTCAGAAAGTTAAAATGTCTTTACCAATTAATTTAACTATAATATCCATTTAATTGTATTTCATGATTTCACTATTATTTCAATTATTTTAAAATAGTTGGCTATGAACAAACTTGGCAATTTAATTTTTTGACAGATCATCTCAGTTAATACTTAAACTCTCATTCAATCACACTCGTTTAAGAATATAGAATTTTCAAAAATTATTTTCACTCACATTGATCGTTATAATATGTTCGTTACATATTGCCAATGCAATTTTAACTCTGGATTAGCTCAAGTAGAATATAGAAACAGATTTCCACAAACACTACAGCCGAATAAAACTCTGTTCAGAAAATTAGCTACGAAACTGAAAAATAATGGTTCATTTTTAAAGAAGAAGACAAGGTTGAACAGTGTTACTGATAATGTAAATAAGGTAAACCGAGTTATTAATTATGTAAGAAATAAAAATACAGAAAATTTGAAAACATCATTAAGAGAAATTCAAATTGCTTGTCATACAAACAAAACAAATGCTAGAAAAATTTTAAAGAAAAATGGTTACATGTGTTATAAAGCCAAAAAGGTTCACAATTTACAAGCGGGGGACAAACCAATGAGGACCACTTTTTGTAGGTGGCTGTTGGAAAAGAAGCGTGCCGATCCATTAATATGTAGTAAAATACTTTGGTCCGACGAGACAAATTTTTCCAATAATGGATTTCTTAATCGCAATATTCATTAAAAATGGACTTCCGAAAATACACACTGGCATAGACCGACTGGGTTTCAAAATCGTTTTTCAATAAATGTGTGGATAGGTATTTTAGGCGCCAATTTAATAGGTCCTTATTTTTATGATGGTCACCTCAGTGGTCAAAGGTACCTAAACTTTTTGAGAAATGAATCTAATGAATTCTTGGATGACCTACCTTTAGAGAATTGACACAACTTTCAAGATTTTCAACAAGATGGAGCTCCTCCCCACAATTCCCAGATTTGCCTAGATTATTTAGATGAAATTTTGCCTCAACATTGGATAAGTACCAATGGATTTATTCGATGCCACCTCGTTCTTCAGATATAACCCCAATGGGAGGAAAATACTCTATTTAATGGCGTCATTTCCCGCCCGTTTCAAAATAATTTTTTCAACAGCTTGAAGAGTAAATCTCAAAATACAGCGGTTTTGAAAAAAATTAGATAAAACCTCGTCGAAACACTGTCTTGCAAAAAATTGTCGCCTTAGAATTTTTCTCGTATCTCTTCAAATAACGGAGATATTTGGCCTAGACGTTTTCCGCATTTTCTATATTTTCCGCCATAACTTTTAAAGTAGGCCATGGATTTCAAATGTCTTTAAACCATTTTGTAGGTTATATAAATAGGCATAATTTTCGTAAAAATATTTTTTTTGTACGACCGATATTAAGTGAGATATTCTCGAGAGCCCTAATAAAATGGACAGCCTGTATAATTCTTTCATTTTTACTCTGTTGTCATTATAAGGTTCTGATAAGCACAATACTATCTTTTTCCAATTTTTGACAAAATATAAATATAAATAATTTTATTATTTGAAAAACCATGACAATTGAAACAAACAATTTTATTTTATATACATATTGTCATATAGATTGTTATTGTCTACTACCTTGTTTTTCTAATAAAATTACATTTTTGTTCAGCATAACTTGATTTTTATTTTATTTTAGTATATTGTATACCACAAAGATATGTTTTGGGTATAATGGGATTCTTGGCTGTGGTAAACGCTTATATGATGAGAGTTGTACTATCGATAGCAATTACAGAAATGGTATCTACAGAATCGTCGGCCGCGTATGACCCCGACGCGTGTCCTTTTGAGTTTGAAAATGGAACAGGATCTATCACGGTAAGTAAATGTTCTTGCTTTATTGGATATGGATGCCACAATATCTAAATTTTTATATACACGGAAGCGGTAAATTCTTCTACACAAACAGCATAGATGATACAGATCTTGTGTTAATGCGACCTAATCGGATAGGGATAAAGTGCCATAATATCTTTCTATTAATATACAATTTAATTCTGGAAATAATCTGTCAATGGTATAACTTTTTATTATACATTTTTTTATTGAAACCCAATAAGAACTCATCTTCAAACTATACCTCCATTAGCCGATATTAAAAGAGAATTAGCTTTGTTTCAAAACAATGGCACTCTATTTTTTTATACCGGTGAGAAACTACCTACATACAAATTTTCCTCGTCGCTGGCTAGGTCGTGGAAGCAATATGCTCTGGCCTACGCGGAATCCCGGTTTTAATCCGTTGGGATTTTTACGAATGGAGGTACATGAAATTTGTTGTGTATCAAGATGCAATAATCGAGAAGAATTATTGCAGAGAATTAGAAATGCAATCGAATCATTTGAAAACAAACACTTATTATTTAAAATAAGGCGCATCGCCAAATGTATGGAAGTAAACGGAAGTCACTTCGAACATTTATTTGTTACCGAAGACGGATCTCTTTTCATTTTATTAATTATTGTTTTATTTTTAAACGAAGTATTTAAATAAAAACTGTTTCTCAAATTTTAAGATTATTTATGTGAAAGTCATTGTTCTTCGCACGTTTCTACTAGTGTTGGAATGTAATAACTTTAAGAAATCTGAAAAAAGAGGATTTTATTTTATACCCCTTCACACTATCAATTATTAAATAAATATGTAAATCAAACAATAATAGATATTTTAATGTAAATTGGTTGCATTGAATACTTTAAAACCGAATATCCCGAAAACGGTTATTCGTAGCAACATTTAGAAGGTATACGTATTTTACGTAAAAAGGACAGGAAAACAGGACTTTTTAAAAAAATGCCAAAAATATATTACGTATACAGGGTGTTTCACCGGGAACTGAATCGATCGATATAGAGAAAAGTACACATCAGAAAATTTTGAAAATTTAGATAATTACTACTGTCGGTGTGGCCAATCCAACTAAAATCCAACTTGCTTATTTCAAATGGAACACCCTATATATTTTAGGGTTTTCGAAAAGAGCATAAATTCTGAGTCGAAAATATGTAGCATATCCTATACCTAAACCTAGCAGTTTCAGAGATATTTGACATTTTATAGAAAATTTGACAGTTGCAACGGTTTGCAAGAACCGTTATAACTTTCTTCGTGTAAAAGATCCTCATTATCCCTAATATCATACCAAGTGTTCCGTTTCGCGTTACATTTTGTCAACTTCAAACCGCGAAAACTTGTTTAGGTCAAATGGAACACCCTGTAATTTTTTACGTCAAGTTGTGTAAAATTCAATTCCCTTTTTCCTGATATAGAATTGTGGGGGTTAAAGTTACAACTTTTTGAAATATTTGCGATTTTATTAGAATTTAAATGAATTGTTGTAATTTCATCAAAATAGCCATGATTAGAAACAATCAGTCATTATCTTGTGTCAAAAAATGCCAGCACGTTTAAATTACACCCACGAAGACTTTTTAAATTTGTTTACTATTTATGGAGAATGTGATAAAGTAATATCAAGAACTTGCAGCACATTTGCTACTTGCTATCCAGAAAAACGGAAACCGTCACCAAACACTGTAAAACGCATACTGGAAAATTTTAAAAATTATGACTCTGTCAAGGCAAAAATGCAAAGAATAAAGCCTATTGTTGATGACGAAAACATTGAAATAGTCATTCTGGGATATTTTCATGCATATCCAAGCTGCTCTGGAATCGGGACTATGCAAGGATTCAATTCATAGAATCCTATTAAAACATAAGTTTCACCCGTTTTCATTCCATATGGTTCAAGGATTAAAAGAAACAGATTTCCTAAGAAGACAGAATTTTTGTGAGTTTATTCTAATAAGGTCCGAGGGTCATGATTCTTATTTGGGAAATATTATATGGACAGATGAAGCAAAATTTACTAAAAATGGACTTTTTAATAGACACAATTCGCATTATTGAAGTGACTCAAATCCTCATATGTTCAGAGAGCGAAACTTTCAAGAAAGTTGGCAGTTCAACGTTTACTGTGCCATAAGAAACGATAGAGTGGTGGCATTACAAATTTATCAGGAAAATTTAAACGGTAAATTAAATTTTCTCTTCTGCTAATATGTATAGGTAAATTTTTGTTTTTTATTTTTTTAGGTGAAAGATATCTGAATATCTTACAAAATTTGAATAATAACTATTTAGAAAATTTACCTCTCGCCGAACATAGAAACATTTTTTATCAGCACGACGGTGCTCCCTCACATAACGTATATTTAATTAATAATTATTTACAAGAAACTTTTTTTGATCAATGGATTGCCAATAATGGACCTTTCTCATGGCCTCCTCGCTCGCCCGATTTATCAGTTCTGGACTATTTCATTTGGGGAACTATTAAAAATAAAGTTTATGAGAGCCCATTAACAACCATTGAAGATTGTATGCAAAGAGTAAGAAATGGATTTCAAAATATATCACAGGATTCAATTAGAAGAGCTACCCATGAGGAACTAATCCGAAGGTGCGAAAAATGTGTCGAGGTTCGAGGGCGGAATTTTGAGCAATTAATAAATTAAAATGAAATCATATTTTAAATTGATCTTATCTTTGCTATTTTAGTTCATGCCATATCTTCAATTCGATTAATACGCATGTTACAGTGTTAGTGTTATTTTGCGTTTTTGTGGATATCGAGTAGCAAATGTGCTGCAAGTTCTTGATATTACTTTATCACATTCTCCATAAATAATAAACAAATTTGAAAAGTTTTCGTTGGTATAATTTAAAAGTGCTGGCATTTTTTGACATAAGATAATGTTAATGATTGTTTCTAATCATAGCTATTTTGATGAAATGATTACAACAATTCATGAATTTCTAATAAAATCGCAAATATTTCAAAAAGTTGTAACTTTAACCCCCACAATGCTGATATCAGAAAAAAGGGAATTTAATTTTACACAACTTGACGTAAAAAAATACAGGGTGTTCCATTTGACCTAAACAAGTTTTCGCGGTTTGAAGTTGACAAAATGTAACGCGAAACGGAACACTTGGTATGATATTATTGAATTTATTTCAGTTGTAAAACGTAGTTCTCCTTGTGTTCTTTTTACGTGACAGGAAGCAAATGAGGATCTTTTACACGAAGAAAGTTATAATGGTTCTTACAAACCGTTGCACCTGTCAAATTTTCTATAAAATGCCATGCTCTTTTCGAAAACCCTAAAATATATAGGGTGTTCCATTTGAAATAAGCAAGTCGGTATCGACTTCCGGTATAAGCGGAAGTGCCAGCTGCTTGTAATTATTTTAGTTGGATTGGCCACACTGACATTAGTAATTATCTAAATTTTCAAAATTTTCTGATGCGTACTTTTCTCTATATCGATCGATTCATTTCCCGGTGACACACCCTGTATACAGCACGCACCGTGGTGATCTCTACAAATAACAGCAAAATTATGAATAGATTTGAATCCCTTGCATCAATAAATCCACAATCACCAATTTTGTTAAAATATTACAACTTTTAATGAAAGTATTTATAACAAAAACAAAAATTTAACTTTGACACTTTTGTATCTCTGTTGACATCAACTTTTGGACTAAGGTAAGTTTGGTTAAAAAATTACTTAAGGAATTTGCCATTCCTCTGTGTATCATTACTTATGGGACACCCTGCATGATCTGTCGTACATTCTCTTAAAATTATAAGAACAGGTTTTGAACCGTCCTGTATAATAAGTTGAAAAAAGAAAAATTTACGAATCGAAATTCTGCTGGTATACCTACTCTCTATGCCTCCTCTAAGCACATTTTTCATGTTTTTAGAATCCCTCTCATATCTACCCATGGACGAGTCAACAAGAGGGGCTTATACTAAGTTCCTTCTACTGGGGCTACGTACTGACCCACATTCCAGGAGGTATTATAGCCGAAAAATTTGGTGGAAAACATGCCCTCTCACTGGGTATACTCTGCACCGCTGTTTTTACTTTCGTTACCCCTTTCATGATCTACGCTACTGATGGAAATTGGGTCTGGATGGTTGTCTTCCGGGTGATCGTCGGTTTTGGAGAGGTAATTATTTTTTAATTTAAGTATATTAAAACGCGTAACAAATCTAAATGTGCCTAATGTGGGTAGCTAAAGCAATAAACCACTATAAATAACTATGCTAGAGCAATCAGTCACCGGAGGAAAATATCGTGAACTATGGATTTGCGCCCAATTTTTTTTGATTTGTCTTATTGAGACACCCCTAAATATTAATACTTTGAGTTTTGAGGCCATCCGCATACTATTATTTATTCACTGAATAGAGATAGTTAAGCCACTCCCCAAAAAAGTGCGCAATTTTTAAATAGAATTTTTCTATTGGTTGATTTTTTAAGTCCCACAATACAACCACCAAATACCACAACAAAAAACAACATTTATTAATGTATACCGTCCACCAAATGGAGATATGGATATATTTCTAGTCTCGATGTCTCAAATTCTTACCAAAGCATTCAAAGTATCATCTGTAGTCGTTTTATGTGGCGACTTAAATATCAATAGCCTAGAATCTTCTATCAGGCACAAATTATTACAAGATCTTGTTGTCTTCATATGACCTAAAAAATTTTTGTAGGCAACCCACAAGATTAGCTTTAAACAAAAATGGAAACATCACAGCAACTTCGATTGATTATATGACAGTTAATCTTCCTGATGACAAAGTTACCTGTAAAACCTTTAACCCTCATATTTCGGACCACCTAGCACAAGTTCTATTAATCGGCTCACATTATAGAAAAATACCACATAAGAAAGAGGATTATAAGAGAAGATAACTAAATGATAAAAATCTGGCAAATTTAAAGGCTAGTCTAGAGAGTGAATCGTGGGTAGGAATAGACCGTAGCTCAAACTAAACTAGATGATCACTTTGGCAACAACATGCTACTGAAATCAAATCAATTATTAGGTACTAACCTACCAAATAAAAAATCTTGTGGTTATGATGGTGTGTGTGTAACAATTCTAAAATATGTGTCCAGTGCAACAGTAAATCCCCTGGTGTTATTAATTAATAAGTCAGTTCAACTAGGAAGTTTTCCATCACTATTAAAACTAGCAAAAATCATACCTATACATAAGAAAGGTGACCTCATGGACATTCAGAATTATAGACCCATCTCTGCTCTAAGTATATTTTCCAAGATATTTGAAAAAGCTATGTACAAAAGGATTGTGAATTTTTGCAACAAATTTAGTTTATTGTCAAACAGTCAGCATGGTTTCCGAGAAGGGAGATCAACGGAGTCAGCTTCTTATCACTTTGTCCAATATATTCAAACTAAACTAGATAGAAACCAATGTGTGGCAGGTCTATTCTTTGATCTCTCTCGTGCATTCGACACCATTGATATCGAATTCATAAGCTTTAAATTAGACAGATTAGGCATAACAGGCAACATATTAAATTGGATTTTATCTTTCTTATCGCACAGACAAATTTACGTTAATATTAATAACGCGCACTCAGAAAAATATGGTATAAATATAGGTGCAGCGCAGGGTTCAACTTTAGCACCACTGATTTTCCTTCTGTATATCAACGATCTAACAACCTCAGGATACATGATTAACTTCGCTGGCGACACTTCTATTGTAGTGTCGGCAAGTACAGCGAATGACCTATTAACAGCAATTAATCAAGTAGATGAAGTAATGAATCAGTGGTGTTATTCAGACCGTCTTATCTTTAACAAGGATAAGACGGTGAAAGTTGAATTTCAAAACACTGTGACACACTTACCGCCAGATAGCTTTGCCAAAAATATAAAATTCCTGAGATCTTACTTAAATTCTAAGCTCAACTGTGAAATTGATCACATTTGTACGATGCTAAACAGCTCTTTCTATGCGCTACTCAAATTAAAACAAATTGTTCCAGCACCTACTCTGCTTGATGTTTACTATGCAATTGTTCACTCACACATTTCTTACAACATAATGTTATGGGGCAAAGCAGTAGAAATAAATCGGGTATTCGTTTCTCAAAAGCGCATATTACGATTAATATTTAATCTAACGCATAGAGAGTCCTGTCGGGAAATTTTTAAAACCAAAAAAATATTAACAGTATGTTGTATATATATATATACTAAAATGTGCTGTATTTGTTCACATGAATTCACAACTTTTTTGTAAAAATAACGACCAGCACAGTTACAGTACTAGACATGCCAGCCAGCTAAGCATACCTTTCCATCACAGTAGCGAGTTTGAAAGATCACCACAGTACTCCTCTATAAAAATATATAATAAGATAATCTGACGAACTAAAAATTATTAGAAATAAACTTCATTTATAAAAAAAATCTTAAGAGTTACCCTGGCTGCACATGCTTTCTACAGGCTCGAAGATTTTTTCAATTCCTAATTTTAAGTACGTATGTATGTATGCAAACGTATTTTGTGTCCTGTTTTTAATTACATAACTTTTATATATTTACATATACTAAAACTCTGTAACTTATTTATTATTTATTTATATATTCATGTCTTGTCCTATAAAATAATTTTTATATTT
Source organism: Leptura quadrifasciata (assembly GCA_963675555.1). Classification (NCBI taxonomy): domain Eukaryota; kingdom Metazoa; phylum Arthropoda; class Insecta; order Coleoptera; family Cerambycidae; genus Leptura; species Leptura quadrifasciata. Next base: position 5,691,949 of record OY776679.1, read on the forward strand.
TTTATCATATTTTAACTTTTAGTATAAGATTTTATACTATGTAATCATTGTTTACACCATTGTTTGACTTGTTTTATATCATGTTTATGATCAAGAAAACAAAAAAAAACATTGTTTTTCACTAATCATGGCATAGCTGATTTTTACGATTCAGTGAGATGAACTGTGGTTTTCGTAAAATATTAAACATTGACACTATCAGTTAAAATTTCTGTGACATGTTTTACATCGTTGGAAAAAGAAAAAATAAACGGAATTAATGGTGTCATAGCTTACTTTGAGATTTGTTATTTTCATTTTTGCACAAGAGCGTATGTCATAGCCAACTGCGTTTTTCGAATTTTTTGATACATATTATTATTCTTATTGTCTTTGCCGTCAACTTTCACCCCTTTAACTTTTTTCGTATCTCCTCAAATACGGAAACTAAAACCGTTTTTGTAATATATCTCACAAAGTAGGCTATGGATTTCAAATTTCTTTTTACTGAAATATATCTCACAAAAAATGGGATAACTGTTTGTAAAACTTTATTCTTATACAACAGATATTAAGCCAGATATTTTTTGTGGCCCTAGTAAAATAGGCAGACGGTATATTTCAAATTTCTAAATGATTGGCTTATAAGCAAAGAAGCTATAAGCCTGAGCCGAATTTCATAGTCACCCCGTATATAAAGTGATTTAATGCTTTATATGGATATTCTACAGAATAAAGCTTTTATCTATCTGTCTATGTATCTAATTCTCTTGACAACGAACGAAATACATCAGTCCATATCATTTACGGAGAGGTACACTAAAATATTATAAATTTTTTGCTGGATTTTCTAAGATTAAACTATTAGAACACATCTAACTTTTATAATAGTTGGTTGGTAGTGGTGTTGTTATTTGTTATAAAAAAACAATTTTCTGTAAATTGGTTTTTTTCTTATAAAGAATTTAACCTTGATATTACGTTATGGTCAAAATATTGAACTGATGCACTGCTTCTATAGATTATTTGTTATTTCCTAGTTATTTTTATATATAAATAGCTCGGTTTTGTCTTTTTACGCGTAATTTACATCAAAATCGAATTCTCACTACAATAACCAAGAGTAGTTGATTATGAAATGGCTCGCTAGACCATAAATAACAATAAATACAGATTGAGCATGAAGTCTAAAATTGTAATTTTTAATTAATAGTATGCATCACACGAAAAGAGATCATATATTTTTGTTCATTGTCAAACCAGTTGAAATATTCCTCTGAAGATGTCCTGTGAGAGATATTTTAGTGGTTTTAATTATGTGCATTTAAATCACTCTCTAAGCCCAAATATAGCCAAATTTTTTTTTGCAAACATGTTCGATATGTCCTTCGGTGTAATACAACAAACTGTACTGTATATGCCCACGACAATTAGTACCTACGTAGTTTTTTCACGACGCGTATAGTCAAAACATACTTAGATATAGTCTTTTGCAATTTTACTCTGCAGACAAAAGGCAACAAAAGTTTTACGGCCTCTTTAAAATACCGTTATTTCGCCCGCAAAATGAATCACGTACCTTTATAAGTTTTAATGTACGTCGGCTTATTTGATGATGACCGGATAGTTCACCGGCGTTAATAATAATGAGCTCTTAAAGTTTTTATTGTCTACTTTATCTGCACCGTAAATCCGCAGGTTACTGTAGTAGTATAGCATAGCGGGTGAGGGCTCACCGAGAGTAGAGGTTGCTGGTGGGCAAATTACGTCATGAACTGGATGTCATATGTCTATCAGGAGTCTTTGTGATTTAAGACCTGTTTATATCTGTTTAAAACCTGTTTAAACATGTTTAAGACCTGTTTATATCAGTTTAAAACTTGCTTATAGTTGTTTGAGACCTGTTTAAAAACCGCATAGACCTGTTTGAAAACCGTACAGATAAGTTTAAAATCTGTTTTATATCCTGATGGACACACGCCATCTAGTTCATGACGTCATTTGCCCACCAGCAACCTCTACTCTCAGTGAGCCCGCACCCGCTTTACTATACTACTTGTTATACACATTTTTTATATGTGTACCGGATGATCTCGAGACGCTCCATGCATGTAACATTCAGATGCACCAGGAACTAAGTGAACTAAGTAACGACGATTTTCAAAGACATCTACATTTTCGTAATGCAGAGATAAATAGGTCGACGTTAAATAAATGAATAAAAAAAACTTACGAGTCATTTAAATTTACATAATTGAAAGCATTGAAATATGCTGAAGCATTACTCAGTCATTACGAAGGAAGTCACTACATATACTCATACTATGTCGATGCAATTAACATTTTATTGTTTTGCCATCTGCACACATCTAGAATATCCCTACCGATATACTTACTTAATTATTTTCTAGGGCACGACATTCCCTGCTCTGACAACCCTTCTCTCAAGTTGGGTGCCTCTAAGCGAAAGATCAAAAATTGGAACACTTGTATATGCAGGAAGTCAAATAGGTGAGTTCAAAATTCTGGAACGGAATTTTAATGTATTTTAATTGTAATACACTCTTGTTCAATAATTCATAAGGGGCGAGCGTAGATGCGTCTTTACTATGTACATACTTCGATATGCGATGTAAAGCAACGTTAGGCGTGGTTAGTACTTGGATGGGCGACCGTTTCAAAGAAAACCTTGTCCTCGCCTCACATATCTTCCAGCGGCTTGTATATCAGTTAATCTAATCTAATCAGTGTATGCGCGGAAGCTATGCAACCGTAGGCGAGGGTTGTATAGGTGATATACCATCCTTCGGAGGGGATGTAAAGCCGTCGGTCCCTTGTCTATTAAATAATAATAATAATACTGTCTTTATTTACCAAAATTTACAATTTACATATAAATTTAAATGTTAGGCAAGTAAAAGATCCCTACTCTTCTAAAGGGAAGAGGTTCGGCAAAATTCCTGGTTGGGGGTAGCTCGTCTACAGGCGTCGGTGATAGGCCTCAGTAGCGGAAATAGACCGACGTTAAATAAATGTTAAAAAAAAATTATTCATAGCCCAGTTACCGGTCGGAATTAATTGTCACCTCGCTAATTTAAGGCTAATTTTTTACTAGTAGAAAGTGACTCAAAAAAGTTTACCAAAATCTACCCCCGCGAACCCTTACAAACAACCCTCTGAAATGGAAAAATCAGTTTTTGCTAATATCTCGAAAAATAATGAGAAAAAAACGGATAACACCACGCGAAAGAGCGGAAAATTTTACAGAGAGTACTAAAAGGTAAAAAAAATATTTCTTTTTAACTTAAAAGCCTTTTTTGACCGTTTTCGACAAGTTTTCAAGTGAAAATTTCTTAACCGTAAAAAATGGAAAAAATACCAATGATTTAAAAGTTAATTTTTTTACCCTGGATACTTTAGAGCATAAAAATTAATCTTAGATTGAAGTTTAAGGTATAAACAAGCTGTAACTACAAAGAGTTTTTTTTAAATAATATTTTATTTAATATTTATGTTTTAATATAGAGCGGAAAAAATGATAAAATTTAACTTTCACGTGCAATTTATAGGAAATAAAAATTATAAAAATTAAAAGTAAATATACCATTAGAAAGCTGAATTCTTCCTCTTTAAAATGCTACTTTTTTTCTCATTTTTAATGGGTATAGATTCTCTTTATTATGTAGCGACGGTCGAGAAATGCTTTATTTATTTATGCGACGCGCTTGAAATATTGTGCGAACTGTAATAATTTCTCTAATAACTTTTATACTATTTCTTTGTAAAATTTCCCGCTCTTTCACGTGGTGCTATCCGGTTTTTTTTCATTATTTTTCGAGCTATTAGCAAAAAACTGAATTTTTACGTTTCAGAGGGTTGTTTATAAGGGTTCGCGAGGGTAGATTTTGGTAAACTTTTTTGAGTAACTTTCTACTAGCAAAAAACTAGCCTTTCATGAGAAAATTAGTGAGGTAACGATTAGTTCTAACTTTTCATCACAATTAGTCTCTGACAAGTGGGCTATCAATTCATATTCGATATCCAAAGTAAAATCAGGTTAGGTGCTGTCAGTACTTGGATGGGTTCCCTGTTCAAGGTAATACGTAATAGATAATTCATTCTTCGGACAGGATATAAAAAAATATACATTTATTTATTATTTATTTATTTATTTATAAAATATCCAAATAATTTAGAAATAAAAATTAAATAAACACATAAAGCACAGGAATATGATAAACAAATTAATTACAAAAAAAATAATATTATAAAGTTCAATTCAAAGATGCTAGTCATAATGTAAAAAAATATGGGAGCTAATAAAAGAATCAACAAATGAAAAGATAAAGCAAAATAGAACAATAATAAACCAAATTCAAACACAAATAAAGTATTAACAGAATCCAAGGAGATTGCTTGTCAATTTAATATCTATTTTTCTGAAACTGGACAGAATATGGATCAAGATATAATAAAAAATAATCAAAATGAAATTTTGACAGAAAATACAAAAGCTATAATAAAAAACTCAATATTTTTGTATCCAGTCCAGTAATAAAGCCATTATTTAAACAAGGCAAAGCAAATATTATCTCAATCTAACGTCCCATATCTCTTATTAGTAATATTGCAAAAATTATAGAAAAATGCATTAAAAAGCGGCTTACAGAATATCTTAATAAATATAATATAATATCAAATCCCCATTTGGGTTTAGAAAAGGAGTGTCTACAATCGATGCAATGTATAATGCGACAAGTTATTTATATCAAAAGTTAAATAAGAATCAAAAGCCATTACCAATATTTTTAGATCTAGAAGAGGCTTTTGACATGATTTCTCATCAAAAGCTACTTAAAAAAATTAGATAGGTATGGTTTCAGAGGTACGTGCGGTGATTTACTTAGAAACTGTTTAACAAATCGAAAGCAGATTGTCAGCGTAAACTAAGAAAAAAGTGAAGAAAAACTAGTGACATATGGAATACCCCAAGGAACAGTTATAGGTCCAATTCTTTTTCAAATTTACATAAATGACATGCTTAATTTAGATATTTCATGAGAAATCATATCTTATGCCGATGGCAGTTTTATTCTTTTCCGATGTCAGCTGGAAGGAAGTTAAATTTAAAGCTGAAAAGGAACTTCACAATGTAAAAATTTGATTAACAAATAATTTATTAAGTCTTAATAAAACAAAAGCAAAATTTTGAACATTTCCTTTAAATCCAGCAGGAAAATCTTATATTAATAAATTTAAAGTTGATGAATATAAAAACCTCATTACTTGCGACAGTTGGGAAGATTATATTGAATCAACTGAAAACTTCAAATACTTAGACTTATATATTGACCAGTTTTTGAAATGGGATAAACACATACAAATATTAACAGGAAAATTTCTAAAACTAGTATATAAATTTTATCAGTTTAGACAATACATGGATTTACATTATCTCATACATATTTATAAAGTATTAATAGTGTCTATAATTAAGCACGATTTAATAATTTGGGAAGGAGTATATGATAGTACTCTAAATAACCTTAAAATAATTCAAAGATAGATTTTAAAAATTATCTTAAACAAACCTAGATATTATTCAACACAGTCATCACATCAAATATTAAAGTACTGGATATTGACGTTGATATATTAAAAATATTCTGAATTATGTACAAAAAAATTCCAAGATAAAGAATAAATCAAATCATAACTACTCAACTCGCTCGATGGCAAACAAAGGAAGTTTAAGACCAAAACCAACAGCCTTCTCAAAGATTATACGAGATTTAAATTGCATAACGTATTAATAAGATATAAAATATTTTTTAAAATATATGAACTAAAATATATGTAAATGAAAATATAGATAAAAAATAATATAATTGGTCGCCCTCTGTACTCGATTTATTCCACTAGTATAGACACTTTTATTTTCTTTTCTCTATTGTATTTAGATATATTAATAAAAGTAAAAATATATGTTTTCACTGCTCGGTAATTAAACACCACCACAAAAACACTACAGAAATTAGACAACCCCCAATTCCAGAAGCCAGGGCTTGCGCGGAACGGGGTTACACATTGAAAAAACGCGGACATACAACCATTTCCTCCGACAGTGCCGGAGCCAGGATTCGAACCCGGTGGGCCACCTTGCGCCTTAACCCACTCGGCTATCGACCAGACAACACATTAAATAATTAGGAATAGGTAGACATAAGTAAGCTACCTGTGAGCTTAGGTATTATATTTAAATCTCTTATTACTTAAATGTTTTTTATGAATTAATTAACAAACACAATTATAAGAACTGACACAATATTTGAACTAATAGTATATACTATTATGTCAATTATTTTCAAATAAATACAATTATTATTATTATTATTCGACTTTATTTAAATTTAACTGTTTCTCAGAGTAAGAATCTCACTGGCAACGTTGATGACAACGACAGAAACGGTACATGGATTGACATTTTCTACAGACTTTTATTGAGGTTCTCTAGGTTTCAATAATTTTCCGAAACCTATTTTTGGTACCATCACATTACCTACATTTCTTTCATTTGGTGAATGAATATAATAAAGAAATATTTACATTATTTTCATAATAAAATGTCACTGATTTTTTTATCAAATAATCTCATATGATATGATAATAAATAATAAAATAAAAGGTTTCTTTAGTATCTTTATCTCTTTGGGTAATCTCTACTACTTACTTAATTGATTAGATGACACTGCGATTTCTCCTGCTACAGACTTTATCAAAACTACACAATAGTATATTTAGTCAATGTTTCTTTGGAAGATCCAATATATCCACAATAAATCTTGTAAATACTGTACGCTTAATCCTTGTAAGTTCGTTTTATTTCTGATTAATACTTTTGTTTCTTTTTATTTCGATGTACAATTGGCACAAAATATCTTTAATAACAACATAATAGGTAATATAAAAAATATCTCCTTAAAAAGAAATCATGTGGAATAAGGTCCGGATATCTTGCCGGCTATTCAATTGCACCTCTTCTGTTCTAAAACATTTCGATTAAATACTGACGAATGATCACAAGATAATGTGGAGAAGCTCCATCTTGTTGATATCAGGACCTTTTGCCGAATAAGTTTTAAGTAATCTAATTAGGATATGTAGCCACCAAACGGGGACCAGATATTCTTAAATTAAGATATGTCGATTTTTTAAGATTATTGTTATAGAATGGCCCTAACATTAGACGCTTAGACGCAAGAAGCGATGAATAAGAAATTCATAAAATGGGGGGTAATCGCTAGCCCAATAACGACAGTTCTACCTTAACTTCGTCACGTAAAATGAACCTATTTTCATCCGAAAAAAAAAAAAATCAATTCTGCTCTCTGGTTCTTCTCCAGTTAATTCCTGATGTAATTTTACTAATTGCACCTTGGCTAATGCCTGACTGATAAATATGTATACTCTTGTCTAAATTATTTAGCAGCCTCAATAATTTTAAATACAGACCAGTCAATAAAACTATCACATATCGAAAACGCGCACATATCTACGATTTTTCTATATGTTGTTAGGACCCTGTGAGTAGTTTATACCCAAGTTTCCATCCCTGAAAACCCTGTGCTACTCCCGTGGCGCTCGAAAAACTGCGAAATTCTGGCACTTATTGCAGTTTTTTCAAAAAAGCTGCCTTAAGAAAGCATTTTTCGGGTATCTTCACTGTATAAGTATATTATATATTTTATAAAACATACTAAATTTGCTACAATTTGAGCTCAATCCGAGCACTCTAGATCCATTGGTTGCGGAGATACAGCTAGTCAAAGATGGGCAATTTTTTCCAAAAAGTGGAAATTTATCGGTAGACACGTACCGGCTAAACTAATAGTCCTAGAGAGAATTTACAGATAATTAAATTAGCATGAATTTTATTCTAAAATAGTGCCTCTAGGCCTCATAGTTTCCTCAAAAATTAAAAAATACCAAAACATCGGATTTTGGGAAAATGATGAATACATCGTACTGAATAATGTTGGTATATTATTATGTATTTCTTTGAAAAAACGTGCAAGAATGTGAATCTAACATTTTGGATGTAACATATGGCTTCAAATAAACATACACTAAACAAATAAACGCAAACATAAAATAAATAAAGTAAACATAAATGTAAACTATAAAATACTATTTACACAGTCAAGTACAAACACCTCAGTAATTTAGAACTTCGCCCTTTTGGAAGGGCCGGGTCTCATCCTGGATCAATGCAACTTCGCCTTTGGCAAAAGGAGCATAGGATAGAGCACTGGAGCCCTACCTTTCTGCAAGTACATGACCCTAAGCACTACATTTGTAAACCACCATTCTAAGCAGAATTTGAGGGGCGGGCTCGGCGCACATTGTGACAGGCATGAGATCTTGTTCGCTGGTGGCCCATCCCCAGCCACACGGGTTTTTGTCGACCCCAACCATTTTTCCACCTGGTGGTAGGCCCTCCAAGAATGATATTTTGCAACCTCTGTGGTGGGGGGAGGGGGCGCAAGGTTGACTTTGACCGTTGCTGCCGATTTTACAAATGCTGAGTATTGCAGGGTATTCAGCGTTCCCTCATCTCCTCCGTAGAGGTTCAAGAAGATCTTCTCACCAGCATTTCCTATTTCTTCCTGGTTGGAGTTTAGATCGAGGAAAATTCAGTGGGTTTCAAATTCAGTTTTTTTTAAGAAGTTGCGTCACAGCATCCTGTCTGGCCAGAAAAGGGCAGAGGTGGTGTCACACCCACTGATGGCATGCAGGAACAAATGACCCTACCGATTAATTTTCACTTTTGGAAAAAATTGCCCATCTTTGACTGGCTGTATCTCCGCAACCAATTGACCTAGACAGCTCGGGTTTCGTTCAAATTGTAGCAAATTTAGTTTGTTTTACAAAAGTATAAAATGTAAAGATACCCGAAAAACGCTTCCTTAAAGTAGTTAAACTACAACAAGAGCAAGAACTTCGCAGTTTCTCGAGTACCACGGGAGTAGCACAGGGTTTCCAGGGTTGCAAACTTGGATATAAACTACTCTCAGGGTACTAATAACATATAAAAAAATCGTAGATACATGCACGTTTGCGATGTTTGCCTTTTTTTTCTGTCGATATTGACTGGCCTATATAATTTGATTTAATAAGTTGTGAACCGACTCAATGGCAAGACGTCTTTAATAAGAATATATCACTATAATTACAGTATACATTATACATTTTAATATTTTCAGGAACGATTGTTGCAAATTCTGCTGGTGGTGCACTTATAGCTGCCAGTAACCATTGGGCCATAGTATTCTATGTGTTTGGAGGTATCGGCATGTTATGGTACGTGCTATTTAGTTTACTGTGTTATTCGGACCCAGAATCCCACCCATTCATCAGTGACAAGGAGAGGCTATACCTTGAGGAGGAAATAAGTGAGTACTACTCTTTTTAATATAAGAATTATAGTTTATAATTACTGTTTGGGGAACAGCCACTTTTACATTATTTGTTTCTTTCTCTTTTAGAAAATATAGATTACAAAAAAAGGGTAATCCCCTGGAGATCAATATTTACGTCGTGGCCTGTATGGGCTTTGGTGATATGTCAAATTGGTCACGACTGGGGCTTCTTCGCGATGGTAACAGATCTGCCCAAATACATGAAAGATGTTCTACACTTCAACGTAAAGGATAACGGTCTCTTGTCCTCCCTCCCCTACGTTCTGATGTGGATCGTATCAATGAGTTCGGGCTGGTTGTGCGACTGGTTGGTTTCTAAGAAACTCATAGGCATAACTATGGCCAGAAAAGTATTTACAACGAATGGTAAGTAGGGGTGATTGAAGTTTGACCACTCAAATCTGTTCTTTAAGATGACAGTTATGCAAAAAACAATGTACGGGGGTTTCATGTTCTAGTATTTCTTTGCACTTGGATTAGAAAGCGTTTAAGAGCAAATGTTTAGAAGATGTTGGCAGCTTAAAGTTACCTACTCTATCTTTACGCTGTTAAGATCCTGATACTAAAATCTGAAACATTAAGCTAGTTACAATTTGTTTTATTAAGTTGCATTACTCAGATCCAAGATCTCGACATCTCTGCATACAAAAACTAATGAAAGATCGGTGAGAAAAAGGGTGGGGGAGCGTAGCGTAGTCAGAAGCTGGTAGATTTGCGAATATTCAACTACTACTACTACTATTACCAAAAAAACTAGTCCACAAAATTTTCCAAAACTATCGGTATCGTTTTGGCTTACATCTTATTCAAAATATTTCTCCTTCTTATTCATAACATCTTAGAGATGGAGAAAAATTTTCAGCTCTTATAAAAGTAATAAATCATTAAGTACTTGCATAAGTATAAATAGACTCAATTTAGTTATAGTTCAAGTAGGAATATTTCGAGGCATAAAAAACGCAACAAGAACTTTGCGGCCTCATTAAAATACCGGTGCTCTTTGTAGTGCTGTTCGCAAATTGACTCGCTTACCTTTACAGGGGGCGAGCGTAGATGCGTCTTTACTATGTACATACTTCGTTATGCGATGTAAAGCAACGTTAGGCGCGGTTAGTACTTAGATGGGCGACCGTTTCAAAGAAGACCATGTCCTCGCCTCACATATTTTCCGGCGGCTTGTATATCAGTGTAGGTGATGTAACATCCTTCGGAGGGGATGTAAAGCCGTCGGTCCCTTGTCTATTAAATGTTAGGCAAGTAAATGATCCCTACTCTTCTTAAGGGAAGAGGTTCGGCAAAATTCCTGGTTGGGGGTAGCTCGTCTATAGGCATCGGTGATAGGCCTCAGTAGCGGAAATAGAACGTTAAATAAATGTCAAAAAAAAATTACCTTTATAGGTTTTTAATGTGCGTCGGGAATGTTTAATGTCAGGCTTGGCGCCATGGCCCGCGGCGATATAATTATGTCGTAAAGTTTTTGTTGCGTTTTTTATTTACTGGGATCTATTTACTTCAACTGGCGCCATGACCCGCAGCGATAATAATTATTTCGTACAGTTTTTGTTACGTTTTTTATATATCGGGAACTTATTACTTGAACTATACCTACAAGTTCTTATTGGCTTAGGTAAATTAAATTGAACTTGAATGAATTCGTGTAATCCTAGTTAAAATTAAATGTTCGCATGTATAGATTAGTTCGTACTTGAATAAAGTCTTATAATCCTGGTTAAAACTAAACTGTTTGAAATCAGAACCTTCAATAAGACTGCTTAGTTTTAAAGTGGTTTTATGATTGTTCGAACGTTTCCCGCCGAAATTTCTAACCTATTTGCTAGTAATTCATTGATTGGAGTATCATTTAGAAGTTTTAAATATTTTAATTTAATTTTTCTTTTAAAATTGCCAGTTTTTATTTCTTTCCACTTGCTTGTTGGCGTTGACTTAGACATTCTATATATGTCGTGTCAAATTATATTAATTTCATAACCTCATTTTCTTAAAAGATTTTAGTTTCACTCACGTATATTAAAAGTCCATAAGATTTATGGTGAATTTATGCCAATGTTTTATTGCGTATTTGACAGAAGATCGCTTTCTTAGGAGAAGGTTTTAAAACAGAATACTGGAGATACATATGTATAATATTTTAAAAAGCAATTTTAAAACCATGCTTCATAGCTTTAAGCAGCATTTAAATTATACTTGGGCACATATGCTCGTGTATAGCTTAACTTTTAGGATTGATTACACAATTTTATTAGCTTAAGTAGCATGCAAATCTCCAACATCGTATACTAAAATTGAGGTAAAAAGCTCAAACGGTACAGAAGATATGTGAATGAAAAATGGATTTATATAATTCACTCTTCGCAGCTGTCATACTTTGAAATCCCTTATACCCTTAAGAGCGCTCCGGATATAAGCCGGAAAGACGGTGCAAATTACTCTCATATAAATAATTATTTTAAAAAACGGCTTTCACTAAAAGACATTAAAAACATGTTGCAATGTGGGACGATGAGAGAAAAAAAAGTATATATAAAAAAATAATTTTTTTCTTCTATTATCGATTTGCAAAAATTATTTTTATTGTCCCGCATAGGTATCATTAAAATAAACATTTTCCCTTTTGTAGAACTAAAATAAAATTAGCCCTAATGTCCTCAAATGCACAGAAAAATTTAAAGATTAGGTATAATAAATTTGTCCAATGTCATATTCTACTACATCTCTATCTCTCGCCTTCCAAGCACAGGGTATTCAGTTGCGTCATTTTATTGACGTGAAGTCATTTACAATTAAAATTGGAAGCATGGATGACTAATACACTCCGACCAACTCTTAAGGTAGGCCATATCCAAGAGAGAGAGAGAGAGGCCCAATAAGGAAATATTTATTATTATTGGCCATAACTTTCTTTTTAGTACATATATTGATTTAAAAAAAGTATAGGACTACCTAAGTAGTACTATGACAGGTGTAGTGATAAAAATTTTCACTCAATAATTTCAGTTATTAAAATTATGTCAATCTTCGTATTTCCTAAATTTAAATCTAACTATTTCGCATATGTTTTAAATTATTGAGTGAAAATTTCCCTATCAGATCTCTCTCTCTCTCTCTTGGATATGGCGACCATAATCGTTATTGAAACAAATTGTATTAGGAAGTTTTCATATACATAGCCCTTTACAGTTTACTACAGTAAAGTTTATCCTCATTTTTAGCATCGATGGGTCCAGCTATCTTCATATTAGCAGCGTCATACTCGGGATGCAACAGGTTTTTGGCAGTAGGAATGTTTACCATTGCAATGGGCTTCATGGGCACATTCTACTGTGGTATGAAAGTAAACGCCTTGGACTTGGCACCAAATTATGCTGGCGCTATTATGGCTGTGGTGAATGGAATCGGTGCCCTATCTGGGATTATTGTACCATACGTAATTGGAGCAATAACGGAAAATGTAAGTACAAATTTGAAAAAGTAATCCCATTACATGGGGTATGTTCAATAGGATTAAATCTGGACTTCATGCTGGCCAGTTCACTGTTTTGCACTATTCTACTACCAAAGAATAGGGATATTATGCACTGACATAAATTTATCCCCTGCAAAATTCACAATTGCATTTATTGATCAATATTTGATACTAATTCATATTTATCGTTGCTTTCTAGCACACATTGGCAGAATGGCGTATAGTTTTCTGGATAACATTTGCAGTTTTCGCCGTAACGAATTTGGTTTACGCCATTTTTGGAAGCGGTGAAGTTCAATCATGGAATGAAAAAGAGGAAGAGGAACTAGAATCCAAAATCTCACAATTAGAACCTTATAAAGAACCTATTAAAGCAAATAACTTTTAGTAATAAAAGAACTTGTTTCATTCGCCCTTTCCATATTTCAAACAAGAGCCTTTGACCTTGACTTTGAATCTAGAAAAATGATAAATATATATTTTTTTGGGGGTATCCGGACATTTTATGTTAATACAGAATATGGGAGACTGAAAACCTCTTATAAATAATTAACGTGGGGGAATTGGTATCACCAGATAAAACTTTACCGATATGAAATTTATTATTACGATAAATATAAATTTAAAAGTAATACAAAAATTATTATTAAAAGTAATACAAAAATCTGTACACATCATGTTGTACGATTTTAATAAAATCTGTGATATATGTGACATTAACAATTATAATGTGTAAGAGGTTCTATCGTATATATTTTCTTACGTAAATGTATTGTTTTTGATATTACTGTTAAATATTTTCGTAACTCTTATGTTGTTGTATTTCTATTTACTTAAGAAATTATCCTTTCGCCCATGGGACTGATGGTACATTTGACAATATTCCAATGGACTGTACGGTGGCGCTGCTATGCTTGTCGAAGTTATGAATTTATTTATTATTTACTAGAGTTCGTTGGGCTTAGGGCTTAGGTCACACATTACAGATCAGTTTAATCTGGTGTTCCACAGGGATCTATCCTTGGACCACTTCTTTTTAATATTTTTATTGCGAATGTAGCAAGGCTCCCACTTAATTCAAAATTATACATGTACGCTGATGATATTCAGCTAATGCATAGTTTCTCCTCTATAGAAGCTCAAATGGCTGAATTTTACATAAATAATGATTTACGTCTTATATACTAATGGGCAATCCAAAATATTGTTTTTGAAACATCTCAGCAGCTATTGAATCTTAGAGAACTGAATATTCAAGTAAATAATGAGATCATTGCATCAACCAACAACGATAAAAATCTGGGTGTTAATTTTGATCCTTTATTAAATTTCTCTAATCACGTAAATACTATTTGTAAAAAAGCTTTTTATTGTTTAAAACAGTTATACTCATTCAAAAAATATCTAGACACAAATACTAAAATATTGCTTTCTGAAATTATGGTTCTATCGCACTTAAATTACCCAGATACTGTGTACGGTCAGTGTCTCTCACAGGAAGACAAATTCCGTTTGCAAAAAATTCAAAATTGCTGTGCACGATATTTTACAACTGTGCCTCAATTTGGTCATATAACTCCACATTTACGTGCTTTCAACTTATTAAATATGTGCGAAAGGAGATTTATACACATTGTAGGATTCGTACATTTTCAAAACAGAAAAACCAAATTATCTACTTAATAAAATACATAGGCGTTCTGAAATCCACCATAGGGATCTAAGACATGTTGAAAGTAAAGTTTGTATTCCCGCTCACAAAAATGCATCTTTTCGGTCCTCCTTTTCATTCATAGTAGCATATATTATTAATAACCTGCCAGCTCAATATCACAGCATATCAGTGGCAGTGGTAAAATGTAAGTTAAAGGAAGACATTATCCTATCAAGATTAGAAAACTTTAATGTACAATTGTTCTAAATTAAATATTTTTTTTACATTTATAAATATTTCTGTACTCAGGAAGTGTTGTAAAGCAACATTTTTGATACACTTCCTTTTGGAAAAATGTATGTACCTGTACTGCTTTTTTTTCAATAAACGTATTGTATTGTATTGTATTTACATTACTAACTGCAGCAGATCGACTAGCTGTCATGCCTATCCCCACCATCCACTTCATATCAGCTCTTGACTTTAAAACATATTGCACATTTACATCAGCGTATAGAATTTTCCTATACGCCTAGTAGCGATCCCCGTACTATATGACAAATTTAATACATCGGAAAATATAACAACGTTCATAATTGTTGTATATATTCAGTTGCATTAATGAACAATGAAATAAATAATACATTAATATTATCTATAATAATTGCTGTAGAATATTTTAATGATGGTATACAGTTATTCTGAACTGATTGGTAATTGCCTAGAATACACGTGCTTACGGATATATCGTTATTGATTTATAATCGACTTTGCTTTTTGCCTTACAGAACTTTATAAAATTAAGAGATGACGCTTCATTAGATCTCATACATGTACATGTGCCTTGTGGAAACTGTCAGGATATAATAAATTTTATAAATGTAGGAAAAATACTAGCCAATAAAATAAAACGGAGACACGATAATAATGAATCAAAGAAAATAAATGTGCATTATTTTTCTATACCCCTGTTTTAGATCTGAAATAAAAGAATATACAACTAGATTAAAAAATAAAAAAGATTCAGGTTTTGAACAAATCAAATCAGAAACCATCAAATAAATACCAAAATATATTACTCCTACATTGACATATTTAATAAATGAATCATTTAGTACGGAAGCTTGTCCAGACATTTTAAAAATATGTCGTAAAGCCAATTCATGAGGAAGGAGACAAGACAATACCTTTGAATTATAGACCAAAATTATCCCTTATATCCAGTATAACAAAAGTCTTTGAAATGGCAATAAAAACCACATTTTGGTTCTAAGGCTTTCGGGGGAGCTGATGATGATCCATATTTAGGTTTCCGGGTTCTCTTACGTACCTAGTTTTGAATACTTGACGTTTCGACCATCTTGTCGTGGTCTTCTTTTGAAGGGAAGTGAACTCTGTTTGTCTGAGCTCCTCTACTTATATGCATCGTCAGGAGGCGTGGCTTGATTCCAGTGATGTCGCATGGTAAGTGGACCGAAACATTGATTTCCATGTCAACGATAGCTGTAGTCCGGCGTTATGATTGAAATTATTTTGATTTTTGTGTATATTTCTATGGCTTCTCTATATCTTTTGGGCCAGTAGTGTCTCGTGCTCGTCAAACTTTTGGTCTCGTCAAATTCTATCCAGTGGCCGGTTTCCTTTGAATGTTCCGCAACTGCAGACTTAGTGATGTTTTCCTTCTTTGTATGACTGATATGTTCTTTAAGCCTGGTATTAATATGTCTCTTGGTCTCTCCTATGTAAACTTCTCCACACAAACATGGAATGCTATAAACTCCTGGTGAGTCGAGCTCTTCTGGTGGCTCATATTTAGGAAATTGTTGTCCGATTTTTTGTTTTGCGTTGTAGATCACTTTGTTGTCCGATTTTTTGTTTTGCGTTGTAGATCACTTTGATATTCTTTTTTGCTAGCACTCTTCTAATTCTGTTCGTACAACCTTGTATATATTCTTTCGTATTGGCTATGCTCTGTTTCTTGATGGCGTTGTTTATTTCCTTGGGTCTATATTCATTTTCTGTAGAGATGTCTTCAAAGTCTGGTATTCACCCTTCAAAGAGGTGGAATTTTTTTCGAGGGGGGGGGGGAATTAATATTTTGTAGAAGGCATCTCTTTGAGGAAGGTGGTAGGTGACAAGTAGGTCCATCTCCGTCTTCCTCCATGATTACAATTTGTACTGTCAAAATTGCGGGACAGATGATAATGTTTATTATGCAAATGTCTCTCACTATGAAGAGCGTTATATTATCAAACCTATTGAAGAAATCGAAACTTGTTACTTTTCGCCACTGGATTTTTTTAAATCATTTATTTAACGTCGGCCTATTTCCGCTACCAAGGCCAATCACCGATGCCAGGGGATAAGATCATAAGTGACTGTGTAGGCACTAGAACCCCTAACCTGGAAATTTTCCCGAACCCCCACAGTTTGTCGTGAGGTAGGGATCTTTAACGTGCTTACATCGTAGATACATGGAACCCACAGTTTTACATCTCTTTCGAAAGATGGTGATGCAAGCAGATCCTTTCATCCACTATATCTCACCGACTTGCTGTGACCCGGTTTTGAACCCGGGGCGTCTGCGTGAGAGGACGCGCCACTGTCCATCACACCACCAAGCCGACTTCGCCACTGACTCCTTGTTATGGAAACAAATGTTAGAAAAAGTCATCCACCTCATACCACCTACCGCAAAAAGACGCCTGCTACAAATTATTAATTTTCTTTCAAAAAAAATAATAAATAAATAAAATTCCACCTCTTTGAAGGGTGAAAACAATCTCCGGGGGAGGTTACACAGACCTGATCATTTACCACCTTATTAAAAAAAAGCCTTCTGTAAAATATCATTTTTTTTCCCAAAAAAAATCAATTTTCCAACCCTGGAAATCTGGGGTAGGGGTGGCTGAGGTCAAATCCCTCGGGGGGGCCTTCCATTCTAATCTAAGGAACAACAATTAGTAATTAGTCGAAAAACTGGGGAAAGTAAACGAGTTCACGGAAAAGGGGACTTTGGGGTTGGTTTTTGGCCAATTTGAGGGGGTTGCCGAGGTGAAAAAATTGATTTGACCCGGGAAATCGATTCAGTATCCTCAAAAGAAGGGGGGGAGCATTGTCTAGTCCCAGGCGCAAGCATTTGGTACTTCGTCCCGCTCTTTCAATGGTCTATGTCCTCTAAGATGAGACAAGCATATAAATCATCTTTTTAAGTTTTTAAAACCAATCTTGAATTTTATTCTAACGAACTATTTTATAGTTTCTCTATAACCTTCCTACGTTATTCCAGTACCAAAGGTTTCAAATTTGTCGAAATGTGAAGACAATAGGCCAATAAATACAGTCAATATTTGAAAAAATTGTGGAAGTGGCAGTTAAAGACCAACCTATTAATTTTTGTGATGATAATGAAGTAATCGTTCAAAATCAGTCTAGGTTTCGCAAACATTATTCCTGTGAGTTTGCTATTATAAATGTATGTGATGAATGGTTTCAATGTTTAGAAGATAGTCAAGTGGTTTTAGTTATATTTCTTGACTTGGAAAGGGCATTTGAAACGATACGTAGGGAGTTGTTAATATCCAAGCTAGAGGGAATAGAACTGGGAAATACGATTTAAATTGGTTTAAGCAACAGATCACAAAGAGTTAAATATAAACACTCAGTAACAAGTGAGCTATAGATAGTACATGGCGTTCCTCAGGGAACTAATCTTGGTCCCATTCTATTTACTCTTTATATAAATGATATTGTTAAGTGTGCAAATAACTGTAAATATCTATGTTTGCAGATGATACAATATTGTATATAAGTGGTAATGATCTTAACCAGACGCATATAAGTGAGGAGTTAGCGGTACTAAATAAATGGTTGAGTGAAAATAGTTTGTCGTAATTTGAATAAAACAAAATACATGCTACTAGGAAAAAAATATAGGTTACGTAGTTCAAATATAACAAATTTGTATATTGAGAAATAATTATGAGCTTGAACAAGTTATAGAAATTAAGTATCTGGGTATTATAATAGATGAAAACTTAAAGTTTAAAAAACATTGTGACTATATATTAAATAAAATGTCAAAAAAGGTTTGTTTTATGAGAGAAATAGGTAACAGCTTAACGTTCAGCACAAAAATTTTATTCAAATCAATAATAGCTCCAAACATTGAATATTGCTCAAGTATATTCTTTCCAATTTTAACCAAAACGAAATAGACAAGCTGCAATATGTCAAAATAAATCTATGTGAATAATCCTTAAATGTAACAGGTATACACCAATATACTAGAAGTACTTAATTTCATGAATGTAAAGCAAAAAATAATATTTAAAAATTTAGATTTTATTTAGAAATTGAAAAACAAAAATACTACTATGTACTTATGTAATAAAGTGAGATATATAAATAGTATTCATTAACATTTACAAGACATAATGACTTTTTTATAGAAACGGCCAAAACATTGTAATTAAATAAAATTATATTGTATAAAGGTCTAAATAAAAAAATGTGAGAATTATTTTAGATTTAAAGAAAACTTAAAAAACCACGTACTTCTTACTTATGTACAAAGTTAAAAATTTTGTCTGCCACAATAAAAATGTAAACCGATATTGAATGTAAACAACACAGCATTGCCACGGAGGCAAACTATAGCCACCTGCGTGGAATTCCATAGTCCAAGGATTATCACAACTTAAAAAAATGTTACGCGGGCAAGCCCGCAAATAAAAAAGTTTAAAGCGTAGCCACGTATTTCGGACTTTTTGGTCCTCATCAGTACGGCGTAACTACGTTGAAGGGAGGGGCTCAACTTAGGAATCAAACGACACAAATAGATCACAGGCAGGAAACCAGCAAAGTGGCAACTCACTAATAATTTTGAACGTTGCGTATTCTAATTAGTTTTTGTAACATACAGAAGCAGTATGCTCTCTTGAGTTCGAGTTCTAGCTAGGCCGACGACAATATCGACGGTCGAATGCCAGAATGTTAATCTAAATATAATGCCAAGAACGGTTGGAGTTTCCCGCCTATAACTTCCATGAACCGAATGTGAAAATCTAGGCACGGCTACGGATGATTTAATTTCAACGGTGTCGAGTATATAAGGTTACACGTGTCCATCTTAAAATCCTTAATGAGAAACAAGTTTCATATTTTGATTAGTACTAGGGTAATAAAATTGTATTAAATCACTCTATTATTACCATTACTAGTACATTTTTTCATTATAATATTATGTAATTGGTATTATAATAGTATAATCATTTGTGGAAGAACAATCCTGGTGATTCTTGTTTTTTGATATTTCTATATATTTTACCTAGTAAAAACATACAAAGGCATATATTAAAGGGATATTTATACAGCGAGAGACAACAAAGGAGAATTAACAAAAATATTGACAGAAAAGGTCTTGTAGATTTTTCAAATTGTTATCGTTATTAGGATTATCTTTAACTGCTGTTTTCATTGTGTCGTTTGAAGCAGTATTGTTCGAAGCCTCTAACTTTGAAAATTATCTGACATGTTAAAGGAACTCAAAAAATATCTTACCGAATCATGTGTTCACCCATATCCTTCCCCGATTGAAATTCATCTGGAACAGAATAATAAAACCAGTTAATAATGAGTATGTAATACCACGTAATAAAAGTAGAAATAAATGTCTACATGTACATGCTTATGATTATTGATGTTTATGAGGTATTTTCTAGTCCAGTCAATGGAAACGTAAAAAAGGTTTGCCTGTTAAAAATTATTGGAGTCTTGAAACTAGAGTAATAATAATAATAGTCTTTATTGCCCAACAGATTACAAGATGGTGGAGTAAAATTAGATTTTCAGAGAAAATTTTACATGGAGCAACGCAACATAAAAAGTTTGTTTTGGTGAAACTAAGAATACCTTGAGTTTTCCAGTTCGACTAGCTGGGGGAACCCTTCTTTTTTCGCGAAAAAGGGGTAAATTGGTCATTTTTAAGAGTGGTTTTCTGTCTTAATTTATTTTAGACTCTTTATAATGCTAGTTAAAAAACGAGCACGGGACCCTTTTATTGTAAATGATCAAGGAACATTCAGTTCAAATTTCGTGAAAATCGGTTCATCGCCTCCCACGATATGTCTATAAGTATACTGAAAAAACGTCAAAAATTAAATTACGAATAACTTGACCAAAATTAAATCTCTGATGGAATATTAGACTAAACTAACCTATATAACCAAGAAATAGCCTGCCAAATTTTAGCAAAAAATATCCAAATATCCAGTTTGGCTGCAATTCCATTTTTAGTCCAAATTCCACAAAATTTTCAAAACTTTCCCCAATTTGCCTAAATGGTCAAACGAAAATTTTCTTTACCAAAATGAAGATATTCTTATGTACTTTCACGTAATGCAACTACAAAATAACTTTTTCAATCTAGCCGATTTTTTGTAATTTTTGGTATATACATGCGCGCAGCGATTTCTCGTCATTGTCGGTATTATACGTATGCGCGCACAAGTATATGTGTAATTATTCATTATAAAAATTTCAACATTAATAATAAAAAGTAATTGTGAGCAGGTTTTAAATATTTAGATAAAAAAACTCTCGAAGGTAGGATATAATTTTTTTTTTCGAAAATTCATTTGATTTTTATTAAACTTTTTACATATATTGATTATTATTTTATTTTATTCATGTTTTCTTTTTCTAACAGTTGTACTAGATGTGTACTACAAGAAGTGTCTACTTCCGAATCGGTAACTGGAGTTTGGAATATTTCTTCACCCCCATCATCTAATTTCTAATTGCTCAGGCTTTTCATCAACCACAGCTTCGTTAATAATATTTCTGCATTTTGATACAAAGTATTCCTTCCATTGTGGCATTTATTGCTGCATGTGATGCAAATGGTTTTGCATGAGCAACGTTTAGTTTTGCAACCGACCTTAACGATCACAAGCAATTATAATGAGTAATTGAATAGCAAGACGAACTTTATCAGTCCTTATCGGCATCAGTTCATTATCTGTTGTTTGTTGGCATCCAAAATCATGTCAATTTTGGTACTTCAGAGAATATCTCAGATGTATACGACTTTAGCGATGACAGGGGTGAAGAAATATTCCAAACTCCAGTTACCGATTCGGAAGTAGACACTTCTTGTAGTAGGTCATCTAATACAAGTAACAAGAAAAAGAAAACATGAGTAAAATAAAATAATAATCAATATATGCAAAAAGTTTAATAAAAATCAAATGAATTTTCAAAAAAAAAATCGGCAGCTATTGGAAGCGGCTGGAACCTCCCCACTCGGTGGATCTTTGAAGCAGAAAAGAGCATTAAATTGTGTGACAAAACGGCACTAAACGTAATCCGATCTCATCCAAAACCTTTTCAGATCTTCTGGGGCACTAAAAAACCCTCAACTTAATGAATTTACAATCATCTATGCGAGTTATTACCTACATCGCTCGTTGAATAATATACTATTAGGATATTAACAACTTTAACATTACTTGAACGACTAAGAAAGTCTAGTTATCTTAAATACTACAGATTTGTAAAGAAACAAACTGAAAATTGGTAATGTGATAATCTATAATAAATTCACCAACGAAGGTACAGAAAGTATATCATATTGATATTGTTACATCTACCTTTAAAGTTTGTGACAATCCACTAAAAGTTACAAATATGCCGAAATCTTATTAACATGACATGACACCAACGTTATCGGATGACAAACGATGACAATGACAATCGTCAAAATTTGCTTATTGCAATCCGATCGCTCGCGGCTGTCTCTGTTAAATGAAACATTAGCATTTCAGTAATTTTACTAGATTTTAGAGGAATATTTGTAGTTTAATTCTTCGAATTGTCTGTATATATATTTAGAAACGGCACTAAACGTAATCCGCTCTACTTCTAGAGCAGTGAAGAAACCCTCACACGTGAATTGACACGTGATGTGACGAGTTTCACGACGTAACGGCTACGCGCATCGATCATGTCATGCGAAATGCGATCTATGCCATATTTGCTTTGTTTTTAATTTTTTTCACGGAAACCAAATCGAAAGGATGAAAGTGTGATATATCATTGAAATCAGAATTTTAACTGCTTTTCAATGGTTCCATTGCAAGTTGAAAGTAATTATAAAGTAAACAACTTGTTGCGTCAAAATGGCACTAAACGTAATCCAATCTCAACCAAAACCTTTTCAGATCTTCTGGGGCACTAAAGAAACGCACACGCAAAGCTTCATTCAAATCCGTTCAGTAGTTTCGGCGCTATCGTGCTAACACGATCGTTTTTTTTTTTAAATTTTTTCTTGTTTGTTAATTTTCAATGAATTTCTGTATTTGATTGTTTTATACATATGTTATACATATATTTTTTCTATGTTATGTTATTTAAATATTGTAAATTTCCCATTCTTTAATTGGCAAAAGCTGTTGGATGGTGTATCCTAAATAAATAAATAAAAACCACTTTTTTGGGTTCCTAGGACCTCAAAACGTAAAGATTTGATGTTATCTCAATTTTCGTTTTTGAACCAATTTTAGTAACCTCTCACAATTTTATTGTGGAGAGGTTAAAAAAAATTATATCTTACCTTCGAGAGTTTTTTAATATAAATATTTAAAATCCACAATCACTTTTTATTATTAATATTGAAATTTTTATAGTGAATAATTACTTGTGCGTGCATACGTATAATACCGAAAATGACGGGAAATCGCCGCGCGCATGTGTAAGCAAAAAATGACAAAAATCGGCTAAATTCATAAATGTTATTTTTTAGTTACATCACGTGAAAGTACATAAAAATATCTTCATTTTGGTAAAAAAAAATTCGTTCGACCATTTGGTCAAATTGGGGAAAGTTTTGAAAATTTTGTGGAATTTGGACTAAAAATGGTATTGCAGCCAAACTGTTGGATATTTTTTGCTAAAATTTGGCAGGCTATTTCATGGTTATATAGGTTAGGTTTGTCTACAATTTTATCAAATTCGGATTAATTTTGGCCAAGTTAACCGTAATTTAATTTTTGCCGTTTATTCAGTATACTTATATACACATCGTGGGAGGCGGTGGACCGATTTTCACGAAATTTGAACTGAAGGTTCCTTAATCATCTACAATAAAAGGCCATCATTGTCGTTTCTAAACTAGCACTTTAAAGTTTCCAAGATGAATTAAAGCTGAAAACCACCCTTAAAAATGACCAGTTTACCCCTTTTTCGCGAAAAAAGAATGGTTCCCCACCTACTCGAACCGGAAAACTCAGAGTATTCTTAGGTCCACCAAAACAACCTTATTTTTTTATGTCCCGTTGATCCATGTAAAATTTTCTCTATTGCCTTATTTTGGGCTATTTTTACTCCATTATTAAGGTATGATGTAAATAGCGTTAAAATAGTATGACTAAATCCGCTGGCTTTTAATTTGCTAAGAATGATTCCTTGGTTTATCGGTCAAAAGCCTTAGAGAAATCTATGTATATTACGTCTACCTGACCTTACTCGTTAATTGGATCAGATACGTATTGAGAAACTGTTGCCAGTTTTGTAACTGTGGATTGGTTTTCCATAAAACTGTGCTGAAAGGGTGAAATCATATTTCTAAATGTTCCTTGAATAATATTCTCAATTTAACACGTAACATGGCATCGCTCTCGCTGACATATTGAAAAAATGCCGCCGAAAAACAGTTCACAAAAACATTGATTATTAAAATAACTTTAAATCGGCGCCATTTTTCCAATATGACAACGTCAGCGACACTTTTATATAAATTTTTTTTAATGTATTTATGTATGTGCTGGTCGATAAAAAAATGGAGTTTACTGTCGGATGTTTGTTTCTTCAATTAAGGTCTAACAAGAAACGTGACTTACGGACGAATAGTCCGACAGTTTGAAAGTTATTCAATACAGTAACCTGGGCATTTAAGGTTTTATAGAAGTACAATATAGCCACAAAGAGCATAACAATCTAACACTTCACATTCATTTAAAAAAAAACTACAAATACTTCGATGTGGAAAAATCGTACCGCAAACTTTAATTTCAATTCAAAACTTTCCCGGTGTTTCATAAATTTTAATGTTAGTAATGAACATTTAGTGGTTTTGTGTGGCCAGCTGGAAAAACGGTCCTCATCAGTTCTTTGAAACTGATGATGAGTTGTTCGATCATATTGTCGATAAACGTAATCGGCCTATCCAGATTGTTCTTTTTTAACTAGAACTATCCATTCATTAGTTGTTGTTTTCACTGGAATTGAAATACATAGGACATTTAGTCTGTGGACCATATAAGGTTTTGGTGTTTCTAGTTATAAAGACACTAGAATATTGATGAATATATTCAATGAACTTGTGGATATCCTCGTATCGAATACGATATAAACATTTCGAAATATTTTCATTTCAAACAAGACAAAAGATGTCCCACAGGAATCTGTTCTAGGGCTCTTATTTTCCTTTATATGTATTTATGATTTCATTCTCATAGAGTAGTTAGTTACTTCTCGAAAATACCTCGATACGTTCACTTTTGAGTAAGATCAAATCCTTTTAACCATGCATACAATTAGACAAAATAAATTTTCGAACAGACCAATTTGGCGAAATTACGCCACCTTCCCCGCCAGTAGCGTAACTGAAAATCTCGCCCTTCCCCCAATATACTGGGTGGCACAGGAAATATATAACAATTTTGCTGTTTAAGAAGTTAAAAATGTGGAATTTTGGGAGATTTATACATAACTGTTCTTATTTTGAGCATATCGAACGTTTTCTGTAGCTTCCGGTTTAACCGAAAGTGACCCAACTTTGTTATTATAAACGGTGCCCTATAAGCATAAGTCTTTAAATTTTCATTTCAACCGTGTATCGTAACGTGGAATTTGTTTCTTAAATGACAGTTAATAGCCGTTTTAAAGCTATTAATGGTATGGTAAAAATTATAATAATATTTCTCCCCAAAATCATGCAATTGCATTTCTCACATTCGAACAGGAATAATATCCCAGTTATATCAATATTTATTATATCAATGTACAAATTGATAAGAATAAGTAAAAGAGAATTAGATAAAAATGTTTATTAGTAATAAATGATTTGCTATGGGTGTTTGTCTCGAAAAATATTGCTGTTTATCAACAGTGGTTGAATAATATTTATTTTACTTTTGACTAAATATTATTTTTCGCTTTCTCATACACGGAGGACATGTAGGAATGTGGAGCAATATTAGTTAGTAACAGACAGATGTGCCTCATCGGGAAGAGTTGAAATTCTCTATAATATATAAGAATTTTTATTTACAAGATGTCTGTAATGAAGCGTCATATACAAATCATAACAGAAAAACTTGTTCCAAATAGTAAGGTTTTATATTCAAAACGTGGTTAATTATGGTACATATCTAGTGGTACCAAAAGTGACCAAAGTGGCCGTTCTGTGTATGAAGAAGACTTGCAGCACAACTACACATGCGAACCTACAATACTGAAATCAAAAGTAGAGGTAGTCATACAAAATATGGAAGTATAACACGAATACTCACGTTTTAAGGCAGAATGACTTAAGAAATGCAGGTTCAGAAAGACATTAAGTCGTAAATATAAAAATTCTGAGGAATGTCATTATCAACAGCAAATAAATCATCGTTAATAATATAAAAAGCAATATAATCCTGCAATAAAACTAATCGCCTTGTTTAATTTGAACAAATCTCACTAATGGAATACAATGAGGCTCGGCTTAAAACGTATGGAACTAAATTCATCAATAAATTCAATTTAATGGCATAAGCGAAATATTATTCAACAAAAATAATGAACGTCTGTGGCTCTGTCCCTCAATTCATATTTTGAGAAATCTGTTATCTCAAGTTAGTTATTAACTGTTAATGATTTGAAAATTAGACAAGTAGTGGTAAGCATCAAAGTTAAAACACTTGTTTATTAAAAATGGACTCTAAAAACGATGAGGAATATTTACCTCCTGAAATAACCGAAATGACACACAGTGAAGGATTAACTTATAAATTATAATTGTTCCGATCACATGATTATCGGTATTTTTGGAGTTTCGCAGGGCATTTGAAACTGCGGATAGACTAAGAAAACTAGAAAAAATGAGTATTTGTAATACAGTGCTTAAGTAATTCCAATCATATTTATGTGAAAGATTCCAAAATGTTACCTTCCAAAACTCGACTTCTTTATCATTAGGAACAAAACATGGGGTACCGCAAGGAACAGTGCTTGGACCAATCTTATTCTTGATAGATATAAATGATATGATGAAATTTGTAAAGGGTTGTAAAATATGTATTTTTGCTGAAGATACTATGTTGCATATTGTTGGTAAAAATGTAAACAAATTAATTCAAACAATTAATTTAGAATTAAGCAACATATATGAATGGTGGTTAGGTGATAATAGTTTATCTAAATGTCAATAAATCTAAATTCATGGCAATTGATACTAAACAATATTGATTGGAATAACATTACTATAAAAATTCATCAAATTGTAATTGAACGGGTGAATGAAATTAAATATCTTGGAGTCGTAATAGACGAGATCTTAACATTTAAGATTCACGCTACGTATATCATGAATAAAATGTCAAAGAACCTAGCATTTCTGTATTGAGTAGATTACAGTTTAAATATGTATACAATAGTCGTTTTATATAAAGCAATCATTGCTCCACATCTTGAATTCTGCTCTTCAGTACTTTTTTTCCTGAATAAAAATCAAATTCACCAACTGCAAAAAATTCAAAATAGAGCAATGTGGATAATTCTAAAACTTAATCGATATACTCCAATAAAAATGATGCTTAATGTTCTGAATTTCATGAATGTATATCAAAGAATTGTATATAAAGCAATAATTTTTATATTTATAATGAAACACTTACTTTTGCCAGCATACTTGTATAATAATTTAAAAACTATATCCGAGGTTCATAATTATCAAACAAGAAATATGAATGATTTTTTCATTAATACAGTTACCAAAACTAGCACCGTAGGATATGTATTTTTAAAAGGATTAAAATTATACAATAACTTGCCAGATTCTCTAAAACTCTTATAGACCAAGGGCTACTGAAGTTTAAAAAAATTACTGAAAACAACCTTCAACTTGTATGGACTTCTTTTATGCCTAAGGAAACAATCCTACATAGAGTGCTGGTCCCAAAGGTAGGGACATTATCGTGTAAAAGTCTTTTGCGTACTTAATCCATAGCAAAAATTAGATCACTAAATCTTCAGATACATTAACTGGTGAAGTGACTTTTTTTGAATCGGTCGGTTTTCATGTGAATTTTGTGGCGATAATCCCATTTTGTTCGTTGTAGCTGTCTATGGATACTTAATGTCACCACAACCTAAAACTATCTACATTTCCGAAACTACTAAGACTATAGCTACGATTTTTCTTTTACATATAAGCAGTGCTAAGCTCTAAGTGTCCTCCTAAAGCCATAATTTCACTTTCTTCATTATCGACAATTGGTTTAATTTTCTTACTTAGAGTGCTAGTAAAAGATCTAAAATATTGACAATTGTTCATCATGTCAAAATAGTATCATGGATCGGTTTCAGCTTTTCAGGATATATGGCGGCGAAAATATCATAGGTTCTGGTGACAACTTTAAAAAATTCACCATAAAAGTCGCTATACTACTACCAATGTCATACATGCTACACAATTCATATCTGAGTCCAACGGCATGCAGATGTAAACGAACCTAAAACTTTTCAAGTTTAGTATTTCTGTTCAGCTCATAACCTTCTTTATATCTTATCTAACTAATAGACTTCAATATGTCGCGTATAATGGGTTTAAGTCCTATGATTGTGCCTCATCCTCATGTCTTCCTCAAGGCTCTGTTCTTGGACCACTGTTTTTCAATATATTTATAAATGACATAGGGAACATTTTAGATGTGCACTTCTTAATGTATGTAGATGGCATAAAACTTCTACACAGAATTTCTGGTTTAAACGACTGCATTATAATGCAAAATAATATCTCTAATCTGAATCCCTGGTGTGTTAAAAACAATCTGTCGTTAAGCGTGCAAAAGTGCAATGCAATAAATTAATTCACGTCATAATCAAACCTTTTTCCTACCTAGAGCTCGGAGTAATGTTCTAAATTTCTCACCTATATATAATATTTGCTCTTGTTACAATAACAATAAGAATATTGATATTTTTCAATAATAGGGCTTCCTGCCAATGTTCGCCTATCAATATTCCTCATTATATATTATATATTCTTTATGTACAACAATCTTGCTAATTTTTCTATGCACTATACTATTTCTCTTTTATATATTTTTTGCTTCTCTATTACTAGTCGACCTGTTACACTAATCGCGTATTTCTCATGTTTTATATCATATACGTAAATTATCTTAGATTACTTCATCAGGCTTCTCTGAGAGAAAAATGGCAAGCCGTAACAAAGGATTTTGGATTACTTCTAAAAAAGAGCAGATTTATCTAGTAAATCGGATGAGAATTATAGTGAATTAGTTAAGGAAATCATATTATCGTCAAAATCCAAAGGTAATCGAGCAAATAGTCATAAACATGTGGACGATTTAACGGTTTATCGATGATAGATTAAGTAAATGGTAATTCAGTGATAAAAATAACAAAATATTTTTATAACATCGCCTTAGAGTATCAGTAATAAAACGCTTTTTAAAACATTACAATGTACGAATACATATAATAATATACGATCTGTAATATTGAAAGTAATACATCTCGACGAAAGGGAATATAGGGAAATAATAGTTTAATAATAAGTTGATCCAATGGAATAACTCGACATAGCAGCTCGAAAAGGTAACTGGGTTGCACTAAGTGAAAATTTTAGTAGAATCTCTATTAATCTGTATATAACTTGTCTTTCTAAATAAGCATTAGAAACATATAAGACTTGAAAATAAAGACTTATAATATTACAATATTAGTTAATAAAATAAGCCCATTTAAAATGCAGATGACGTCATAAGAGTCACCTGCAGAAAAGTTAGTCACAAAACATTGAAAAAGGGATCGTTCACAAATAACGTAACGCAATTGGATGGGGGGAGAGGAGGGGATGTCCAGCCTGGCGTTACGGTCTTATTATGTGGAGGGAGTGGATTAAGATCATGTTTACAAAATATGTATAGATCATTGAGTGGACCCCGGACATCGCGCACGCTTAGATTTCTTTTTATGGGGAACACTTAAAGAAAAAGTTTACAAGACAAGATCGACAAACGGGCAAGAGCTGTTAAGAGAGGCCTGCGAAGAGGTGACTCCACAGCTAACAACTGAGAAACGTAACCGTAACCGTACTGTCAAAAGTTGTTTATTTTCGAAGTGGTGAGTTAATTTCAGCAATTAGGATTGTTAAATTTGTTGAAATTTGATCTATACACTTCATTTTAGGAGTTACCAAACCATGTTTCTAACTTGGAGTGCATTAATGGTGTTGATCCATACAGTTTAAAAGTAGGAGATTTAATTGCATCGTTAGATAATATCCGAAAGATTTCTAAAAGTGTGGTGATGGATTATTTGTTATTTCAACGAGCCCTATGACCAATGATGAAATTAGAGCATGTAAAAGTTTAGATGTCTTTGCCCAGCTTGTCCGTAAATGGATAGAATTCCTGGGTGCAAAAATAATAGCGAGCGATACCTCATTGTTGGTAAAGTAAGTGTAGATCTATATGAAATTTAAAGTTTCTTATTAAAGTATACTACTTATGTGTGTAACGTCTAATCACAAATTACTGCTTTTCAACATTACAACATTATTAAAAGGGATTAAGGATGAATGTAATTTTTTATTTTAGGTTCAGCATTCTAAAAGACTACCAGAAGTAGAATATAAGTCATGGATTGTTGTATGAGGAAAATTCTGTGACGGATGTATTGGCTTATTGGATAGGTTAGGTTAGGTTGAAATGTCTATACCAGACCCTCCACCGCGACCAATCGGTCTATTGTGGCTGACTCCTAATTTACCAATAGGTTCAGTTTTTTAATAAAGCTGATAAACTTGTTGGGTGAGAGATTGTCCAGGTCCTCAGGCAAAAGCTGTCCTTTGCCAAATAATGAGAACCGGGTTCTTTCTGCAGCGGAACAAGCGCACAAAACATGCCTTGCCGTTTCAACTTCCTCTAGACACAGATGGTATTCGGTGTTTTCCACCAATCCAAGTCTGTGTAGATGATGGTTTAATCCGCAGTGCCCAGTGTATAGGCCGATTAGAGTCCTTAGGTGTAACCTATTCAACTCTAGCAGTTTTTTAGCTCTTGATTTTAAAGGATATGTAATGAATTTCTTCGAATTAGCTAATCCTGGTAATTCCTGTTAGTGGCGATGAGCTTGCTCTCGACCCCGTCTAGGATATTTGTTTTGGCAGTGCTTGAAGATATGCCAAGAACTAGTTCTGGTCCTATAAATTTTGATGCCGCACCCTCTCTAGCTAGGCAATCGGCAATTTCATTGCCCTCCAGCCCGGAGTGGCCAGGCACCCAGACCAAAGTTAGTTTGTTGGATAGAACCCAGTAACAAGAATATTGATATTAATTAAAAAACAAGGCCAGATGCTTTGGCATTTTACAAAGTTTTTCTATAATCTATACATTATTTGTAAATTATACAGTTCTGATATTTCAGAAGTTAATAGCTTTATAATTTATATACAGATGTATGTTTATTAAATTGACGTGTAAAATATATTATCGAAAACAACAAAACCACGAAGACCACCATGTATAGCCAAAAGTGTCTTCCTCTATGCTGCTCTATCCAAATTTAATATATTCATCATACTGTTGTTCCAGAATTCAAAAATGTCCAGAAAAATGAACAATAAATTAAGTTTTTCAAAACATTAGTGTTTTTCTTCATTCTACTATGTACTTTCCATTGTTTACTAGCTAAAATTTTAAAATCTGACTCTATGTTAAAACCTAGTTCATTTCATCAGTCTTTCGGCTGGTGTTTTGATGGTAATATGCAATTATTACACTTAACGCGCCAGGCTTGTAGCTTGTAATTCAGCGCTCGGCGGGGCACATAGCCCGGAAAGTAGCTGTTGGTTGCAATCTGGTAACGTTCCTTATAGTAAAATAAGGATTTTATAGAGGAGTTTGCGACTAAAAATATTATGTTTTATCATGCAAAATGTTCATATTCTTGCACTTTTTATTTTCGATTTGTGAAAATCATCTCTGCGGAGCGCTGCTGGGCTGGGCACGTATTTCTATTCTTGCAGGCTATACTCGTCGTCTGGTTTGAGTAGATGAAAATTCAAAAAATCTAACTGTTATTATTCGATTCCATCGATTAGTGTAGTCAACGACAGCTATCGTCGATATTCTATTTCTAAAATGGTAACAAATTTAAACTTATTAGAAATTTTGAGCTTCAAGTACAACCCTACCAAAAAGCGGTCATAGAAACAGATAAAAATAAAGCTATGAGGTTTTATGAGACTGACATCGGTTTTTGAACGAGACTAGTCGATTCCATATAACAATAACTGTAACAATTTCAAGAGATATTCACCGTCAATATGATGGAAAGTTGAGGCGCAATAGAATGCCATAAAAACTCAGGTAAAATTGTTATCGTCATCTACGTAGATCCTCCTCATGCTCATAAAAAAGTATAGGTACATTTTGAATTACTTTGAAGATGTTTCTATATGCCATTTTTGGCAGGGAATTAGTAATATTACCAAAAAATATAAATTTCACAGCACTGGTATGATATGTATCGAAATTTCATTCAAACTAGGTTTTTTAAAGAACGTTAATAAATGTCACCACATAAATTTGATATATGGGGGCGAGCGTAGGTGCGTCTTTACTATGTACATACTTCGGTATGCGATGTAAAGCAACGACAGGCGCAGTTAGTACTTGGATTGGTGACCATTCCAACGGAAACCGCGTTCTCGCCTCACACATCTTCCAGCGGCTTGTATATCAGTGTATGCGCGGAAGCTATACAACCTTAGGCGAGGGTTGTATAGGAGATATACCATCCTTCGGAGGGGAGGTAAAGCCGTCGGTCCCTTGTCTATTAAATGTTAGGCAAGTAAAAGATCCCTACTCTTCTTAAGGGAAGAGGTTCGGCAAAATTCCTGGTTGGGGGTAGCTCGTCTACAGGCGTCGGTGTTAGGCCTCAGTAGCGGAAATAGGCCGACGTTAAATAAATGTATAAAAAAAAAATAAAAAATAAATTTGATATTTTGATATTAAAATTATGCACCACTAATGTTAGAATCGATCACAAATTAAGGCATTCTCTATGTCAAATTCTTCAAAATGTCCACGGAATCGTTTTCGGGCTGTCAAATAATGACGTAACTGCTAGTACTCCAATGGAAGAGAAGGATAATTAGGATAAAAGACCGCATCGGCTTGTTTCAATAGTGCATTCTATAAGTCGGACAGGAATGTAAATATTTGCTAATTTAACGAGACCATGTCTCCCCCCGTTTTCGAGGATGCTAAACACGACCGAAAGGGGTAAACCACGTATCCGCCGTCTCCTACTATCCAAACCTGTGTTAACCCCGTTTTCAAGGATGCTGAGTACGATGGTGATGTCAAGACCCCTCCCTGACCCCCTCCAATCCCCCAAATAACCCAAAATCACCCCCGAAAGGGGTGAACCACGGATAGGCCGTCTTCTCTCGGCTAAACCCGTGTTACTCCCACTTTTCGAAGATGCTGAGCACGATGGTGATGTAAAGACCTTTCCTCGATCCGCCCCAACCCCCCAAACGGCCAAAAACCACCCCCAATTAAGATACCTGTAATCATCATCCGGTACGTATTCAATGATCTGCGAACTTACTCACTTGGTTCCTAAAACCGCATATCAAAGGGGTAGTTTTGTCCGTTTGAGGGGTCGGTTCGCCTCGGGGAGAAGATCCAACATCACCATAGTGCTTAGCATCCTCGAAAACGGGGGTAACACGGGTTTGGATGGTAGGTGACGGCGGATACGCGGTTTACCCCTTTCGGGAGTGGTTTTTAGCCATTTGGGGGTTGGCGGGGTTCGAGGAGGGGTCTTAACATCATCATTGTGCTCAGCATCCTCGAAAACAGGGGGCAACACGGGTGTAGCCGAGAGAAGACGGCTTCTCCGCGGTTTATCCCTTTCGGGGGTGGTTTTTGGCCGTTTAAGGAATTGGCGGGGATCGAGGAAGGGTCTCGACATCACCATCATGCTCAGCATCTTCGAGAACGAGGGTGACACAGACTTGGATGGTAGGAGACGGCGGATACGCGATTTACTCCTTTCGAGGGTGGTTTTTGTCCGTGTAGGGGGGTTGGGTGACCTCGAAGAAAAATTTTTACCACCGTCGTCGTGTTCAACATCCTCGAAAACGGGGGGAGACATAGTCTCGTTAGATTAGCAAATATTTACATTTTTCAAGGTTCTATCCGACTCGCAGAATAAACTACAATTGAAATGAATAGATACCAAGTAATTGATATTCAATTTTTCTAATCCTCAAGTTTCGCCGGTTCGTCTTTTTTAAAAATTTAATAACAATAGATTATTTTTGACATCAAACTGACATCATCCACAGTCAAAATCTTAGTACAACAATTATCTCGTTGGAAAAAATGCTATGTCTAAGTGATTAAAGTCTGCTGCAGCTCAGATAGGAAATGGCACAAAAAATTTAAGGTTACTAACAATTCAGCACGGGCGATGGCTGTCTTAAATTTGGAATCAGCGAGCAGCATCTAATGAAGTTTACAAGTCATAAAAACAGCCAATCAATTATGACTTATTTGCAAATGGACGCTGATCAACACCAAAACATTATTTACGCCTCATTTGTTGCAGATCAATCAAAATAACCATGGGTTTAACACCAATAATAATTATAACAATAAAAATAGCATTAAAGAATTAATTCAGTGTTAACTATGAAAATTTAATAATAATAACCAAATGAAATATCTTTTTCTTTTGACAAAAAAAAATGTCCAGTGCAATTACATCAAAGGTATCCAAGACGAAAAAAATTAACGGAAATTTTCTCGTTGCCAATGCCAAAATAAATGCATTTGATTGGCTAGAAAATTAGAAAATAGAGTACTTTTCACTAACATATATTTATTTCATACTGTCATGTAATTGTTTGATTACGTCATTAATTTAAGTCCGGAAAATGGGTTACTACGGGATCAGAGCCGGAAAAAGGTTGCTAGGCAACTTTCCGGACTGTTTTCTTAATATTTAAAGTTATTGAAAAATATTAAATATCTTGACGTTCAAAATGTCAAAATATCTTGAATTTGCATTTTGACGTTTCTTTGAATAATCAAATAAAAATAAGATATGATGCGACTTTAGTTAAATCGCTGAATATCAAAAGCACAGTATGAAATACAATGTTGTACGTTACAACAAATACAAACATCAATTTGTGCAACGCTATCAGGATAATAGATTGTTGCGTTAAAGAATAGTATTGTTACGATTTGTTTAAGAATAATGCTCAAATTTATTACATAATAGCAACTTATTTAAAAAAAAATGTTTAGGCATTCGACCATCGGATCAATTCTTTAATTTTTTGTTTCCTTTCTCCAATTTTGCCGCTCCGTTAAACGAAAGCATTCATGGCCAACTTGGATTGGATTATTTAGAACTTTTTGTAGCGATTTCAACATTTGCTTTCAATCGTTTACAATTTCTTTCACTATAGAATTGAGGAAGACTAAATGTAAATGGCAATCAAGAACAACAAACTATATACAAACTAGGTACTTCTTTCGAAATAGATAATTCTCTGGTCTCAACTTTGGACCTTGGATTATTTTAAACTATCGAAAATGCCCGTTTTTTAGGAAAATCAAGGAACAAAACGTGCTATTCAATTCATATTATTAATAGGTCGATTATTTTTAAGTTTCTTCGCTATACCTAGAAATTTACTTCTACTTAAGTATAGTTCTAAATTCCTTGGCAAGATTCAATGGTAATTTAAATGAACTGCGCCTTTTAGTAGTACCCAGAGAAAAATATAAAGGCACAAGTCTGGTAATTTAAGGGGCCGACGAATTTGTGTGTGAATTCCGATCCATCTTTCGTTAAAGTTTGTATTTAAATATTCTCTCCTTTTATTTGGGTTTCCTATCACATGTACTCTCCTCTTCAAAAACAAATCACCGAGTCTATAAAATAATAGAATTATTGGAAAACAGGCCTCTGCGCCTGTGACGTTTAGTCAAAGGAACAGTCAGAGAATATGTTTTTACAAATAATAAGCGCAGAGGCCTAGACTCGGTGATTTGTTTTTGAAGAGGATAGTACATGTGGTAGAAAACCCAAATAAAAAGAAAGAATATTCGTAGAATGCCACAAATAACTTTCAGACAATATTTGGATTAAAATATTACCTGCTTCCGCTTTCAACAAAATCGTCTGCATATAATAGGCTTGGAATTTCCGGATCTGCGATAATGTCGTTAATAAAAATATTAAAGAGTAGCGGTCTCAGTTCAGATCCTTAGGGAACACCAGAAGTAGCTAAAAACTCAAACGAACATAGTATTCTATATACTGTCGCCTATGTTTTAAATATGAAATGATTAAATCTAAGAATATGAACGATGATTCAAATTTATTTCTGTATCAAAATACGGTATAGATAATGTCAACCTTATACCATCCAGCTTTTTAAGAGTATACTGTGTACAATCTGTGTTAACATCATTTATCCCAATTAAAATGACCAGTTGTTTGAAACAAGCTCCCATATATACTTATTTGCTTTTTAAAACTTATGCATTTCAGTTATATTAGGGGGGGAATTTTCAGGTTGAGAATTATTAATTTTCAGAGACATATTTAAAAAGGGATGATGAAAATCCTCTGTTGGTAGGCATTCTAATAATCTGTTAACATCACAATTTGCATTTGGACTGTACTGAGGACTGAGCAGAAAAAAATAGGACAACTTTTTTTTTCTAATGTAAATCTGTCTCTATTTGAATATGTAATGAGTAGCCGAAATAAAACAAATATTTTAATTTATTTTTTATTTTAATGCTGTAGTTATTGCTATAGTAAATGATGGATGGTTAATGAGACAAATTGCACTGCGTTATAACATTAATAAAAATTTGGTGTTAACATTATACGAAAGTGGAGTATAAACAGTACGATTAGTAGAAATCCTGGATCAAAGGACAAAGGAGACTTAACAAGAAACTAACTATTAATATTTCGCTATTGCACCATTTCTATTTATAACTTCTATAAGTCTGTTTGGCATAGAATTAAATAACCTTATACAATAATCGTTAGTAATAATATTTTCCCATGCATTATTTACTATTTCCAGTAATTCTTCGGCATTCCGTGGTCTCACATTTCGTTTTTGTATACTTCTTACGAGTAGTCTCCGTACTTCTTCCACAGGGTTAAGATCTGGACTATGACTGGGCCTATGAACTCATTACTAGGAAATAATTGTGACATAGAAGGGAGCATAATATTGTCTAAAATCCTAATATACGTTTCACTATTAAATCGTTCCTCAATATGCCACAAAACACCAGGACCACGTGCCGATATCCAAGCCCACATATTGACGGAAAATCTACCACTTTTATCATTGTTAGATATATATTTCTCATCGAATCGAGTATTCGGAGGGCGGTAAACACAAAGACGACCGCTGTATGTTGACTGGAAAGTTGTTTCTTCTGTAAAGATTACATTGTTCCAAAAATTTACATCATGCGCTAAAAATTCAAGCGCAAATCCTACTCGAGCGTCTTTATGTTCAGCTTTAAGTAAGTATTTCTGTGCTGCTGCATGACAGCGTAGCTCCGATTTTCTTACTCGCCGGCGACCAGTACTACTCGATCCAGGAATATTCGTTTCTTGAGCAGCCTGAATAACTGAGTAAAATGGATTTTCTACTAAAGCATTTACCAATTGCAAATCTTGTTGTTGAGTTGATATCCTTCGTCGCCCTGATCCAGGATTTCTACTAATCGTACTGTTTATTTTCCACTTTCTTAAAATGTTACACACCGAATTTTTGTCAATATTATAACGCAGTGCAATTTGTCTCATTGACCATCCATCTTCTGCTTTAGCAATAACTCCAGATTTAACTAAATCGCTTATATGAGGCATATTAGTTTTTTGCACACTTGCAATAAATTATGACAACTAAGTGACAATGTCACAAAAATTAAAGTTAGATGTACACAACTAAATTTTAGCAAAATACCGTTATAAGACTTGTCCTATTTTTTTTTGCTTACGACCTTACCAATCAAGTGTATGTGGATTAAAATTTAGATATCCTTGGTGCTAGATTTGTTATATCTAAGAAGGCCATTTTTCTGCTTCGATAGTGATTCGCTGCCGTATCTAAAACTACTGGAACTATTACCTGTATAATTTATTTTATCCATGGCAGTCTAATGTGTAAATTATGTTATTGAGATCAACAAACACTAGTCTAGACAAGTGAATTTGATGTCAACAAGTAAAATTTAGTAATCTATTAGAGTAACTTGTTGTCAATAAAATGCACCAAAGTAAATAGATATTTAGTGAATATCTTATTGTCATCGACGGATTTAATTATCTTTATGGCAACAATAATTAATATAATTACTGCCACTAAAACTGAAAAACATCAGAATATTTCGTAACTATTTCCCCAGCCGTTTTTCTCCATCAGCAATCACAAATTAAAATTTTCAAATAGCATGAACTCCCTAATATTATATTACTTTAAAGATAAAAGAGATAAAGAAAAGAGAAAGAAAGAAAAAGAAAAAAAGATAAAAACACCAATCTTTTAACAGCCGAAAAATTTAAACTTTTTCATCTCTTAGTAAGATAGAAGTAAGATGTTTTACCGTATGCATCAGTAACATAGCCTTGAAGCACTTGAATTTCAAAATCGGTATTTGGCGCAAGTAAAAAGCATTAAAAATTTTGATTGAGCAAAACTTATGTCCTAATAAACTTCCAAATGAAAAAAAATATACAAAGTAACCTACAGGTCGGATATTCGTAAATTTATTTCTTGTCCATGTCACTAACAATGACGTTTAAAAATAGTTTTAACACTAATGTTAAAAAAACTGTAAAAATGATAATAATAGATTTTCAGAAGTGCAAACTTTTAATATCAATAATAAACAATTATGTATGATTAATGTGAATACTACAGCTAGAATAATTGCTAGTGAGGTCAAAGAGCTTCGTAACGCATTTGACCTACTTGAAATGCCAATTTCATTGTTCCTAGTTCACTCCCACAGTGAAGTTGAGGAGAATTACAAATATGGTCAACGATAGAGTTCTTAGTTGGGAGAATTCTCGAGCAATAGCATTTTTATCTCAAAGCATATTAGAATCATAGTAAGGCATTAACCATGAAATTAGAAGAATATAAACGCCAAAAATCATTAATTAAAACACAAACCAAAGAAGCGTATAAGAATTACATAGAAAATATTGAGATCACATTAACTGTTGACCGTAAACTATTCTGATATTATTCTAATAATAAAAAAGTCACTACTAGAATACCCGGTAGATATATTGCAATCAAAAGGAATTAGATGACACTTAAGACGTTGTAGAAGTAGTCAATTCTTTAATAGCGTTCACTTGCCACCGATTAATATAATACCATCTTCGATAGCATCAGTAACCTACCACCAATAAATGTCAGATGTATGTAATGTGAATGTAAAGAGTCAGCCATTATCACATACATTATTAAAAACCAAAAAAGTCGATAAATGATCAAGTTCCCATTTTTTTAGCCAAAGAATGTGCAAATGTATTTATCACATACAAAGTTTTGAGGCAGGTCTTCACACAGTTATCTCGCTGTGTGATCTCTCCAAGGCCTTCGACTGTGCCTCTCACGATATACTAATAAAAAATTAGCGATTATATGGTATTAAAAGTTTATCTCTTACCCTTCTTGAGTCTTATTTAACAAATCGCAAACAGTGTGTGTACGTAAATAATAAAAATTCTAAATGTCATGCACGGAGTACCTCAAGGTTCTGTCTTGGGACCCCTACTGTTCATACTATGTCAATGGCTTTTCTCAATATATGGACCCCACCAGGACTATTCTGTTTGCAGATGATACCACGCTTCTATGTTTCATAAAAACATTAACAACTTGTTAGATCTCTCTTCATCTCACGAAATACTCGCTCAAAATTGGTTTACTTCAAATAAATTAAAGCTCATCAATGGGAAAACGCAAAAGCTCACCATATCTTCAAACAAACATATAACTATGGGTGCCCATGTGAAACTGCTAGGTATTTATCTGGACGAGAACGTTAACTGGTCACATCATATAGAACAACTCAATTTGAAGCTCGCTAGCACTATTTTTCTTTTCAGAAAACAAGGCTTTTATTGATTTTAACGTACTAGAAAATACTAATTTTTCTCTTTTTCACTCAAAACTGTGTTATGCAATTGTCTTGTGGGGAAATTCCTCACATGCAATAAAAGCTTTTCGGCAACAAAAGAAAATTGTAGAATTCTTGTAAATATCAACTTTAGAGAATACTGTCAACCTATATTTATTGACACTCACTCTATATACATTACAGCTTGATATAATTTCATAAGAGCGTCTACAATTTCTCTACCCACTGTGATTATCACCAATACAATACTCGTTCTGCAGGCCTTCTTATGAATCCACGATACCAATTAGCAGTTAGTAAAAAAAAAACTCCCTCACCGAAATTCTATACAATATTTTGCTTACACAAATCAAGCAGTTAAATCTAGTTGGATTTAGATCAAAAATTAAAAAATTTATCCTAATACAGTAACGATCCGTCAGAAGTACATGTAAGACATGGAAAAAATCCAGGTCCGGAGTCACTAAAATTTGTTTCTTCTGTACCTCTAAAAAACACCTGGATATTTCTTTTTCGAAATTTCTATACGATATGCGAAAAGAACACAAAAATAAGCAAAATGCTGTACTTATTTCACTTGTTACACTTTTATGCATTATATATATATATATATATATATATGTTGTTTTTTGGGTTTTCGCGGGTGTTAAATGAAGTGTTATTGTACTTCCGGGTGCTCTCCCGCGTCGATGGTCGACTCCTCCAAGAGTCACAGTTGTCTGAACGACGTTTCGACAGAATCTCATCTGCCATCTTCAGGTTCTCACTGAAAACTGAACTTAGTTAGTTAGTTAGTTTGTCTGCTTTAGAATTTTTATCAAGTCTGAAATATTGCTGATTTTCTTAATTAAAGTAACTTGTTGCTTATACTCCAGGCAATAGGTATCAAAATAGGGTGTGTTGAGGAAAGTTTTATAATATTTTTGGTGTTTTGCACAGAGGTACATTTTGGATTGAAATGAAGTGAGGTATGTTTTGCGAACAAAATTTTTGCCGAGTTACCTGGCATCGAGGCGGAACTTTCTCATCAATATGCGACGGTTATGTCAACTTTGTTCAATCACACTACGGCCCAAATGCTGTTATTGTTTTTGACGGCCATTCAGAAAATGCATCGGATCGCAGTACTAAGTTTGCCGAGCGATGTCGACGAGCACGAAAACATAATTCAACAACTTTTTTTGACGAAAAAATGGTTCCAACACTGTCTCAAGAGAAATTTCTTGCGAATGATAAGAATAAAACAAGCCTAATAGATTTGTTGAAAATAGAATTGGCTGCTCTAAATGTCACTGTTAAACAAGCTTACGAAGATGCTGATACATTAATTGTCAACATAGCCATCGTAATGTCTTACCTATTCGATTTTGTAGTTATCATTGTCAATATACAGGGTCATGTTTTTTAGAGGTACAGAAGAAACACAAATTTTAGTGACTCCGGATCTAGATTTTATTTCATGTCTTACATGTACTTCTGAAGGATCTTTACTGTATTATCTGTACCAAATATGAATCCATTATTCCATTCTCTGTCAAAGTTATGACAAAAAACAGTTTTTGCCAAAAAAATATAAAACACCCTGTAACTTCGTAGTGAAGGCCCAATGAGAAATTTCTATGGGAGCTTCTGATTACCACTGATGTTCTTTGCCTCCTATTAAAGTATGTCCCTTTCATGACGCAACACCCTGTATATAGGCATTTAAATTGTTACTCGGGTATATACGGCTTTGCCCTTCTTAATATCTTTTATGCACATTAGCAATATTGTTCTACTCTTTTGTACCTTTTATTAGTCAATTTATAAGATACACTTCCTGATGCATAGATTCTGTAATGGTGAGAGCTTTTTATCAATCCCCAATCGGTTATAATTGCCCAATCGAACCATAACGCAATATTAGGAAATAGCGCAATTATCCTTAGGCAATAGTAAGAGTAGCCTTGACCACTTGAATGTCATTAAAGTTAAGCCAGTTCAAGCTTTTGTTGGTAAATAATAACAATATGATCGATGTTTTCGCGTACATCACCTGTACTGTAATTGTGTTGTATTATCATAATCCGTCGAGGAAGCATCAAACAATATAACTACTCGTGTTAAGCATAAAAGTTTAGTCCTGTACTTTAATTGTTACAGGTAGCTCCTAATAACATTTATATACTAACTTTTATACTAATTTATTTATTTTTTAATTAAATAATTAACAAGAGGTCTTACTTGTCAAGTTCAATATCGTTTAGTGTGTACGCTATCTGAAAAATAAGGAATATGCTGACGGGATGGAGATTGAAAGTTTCAAAATGTGAGTTTTAAGAGTTAATTTATTTATTTATATAAATTTCGTGTTAAGGAGCACAATAAATTTGTACAATTTGCACAAAATTTTATTATTCACAGTGAAATAACTGTTCCTATTCATTTAATTAATTATCGTAGATTTATCTAAAGTATTTTTTTAAAATTATTACGGATGTCTTGCTTGTAGAGCCACTATTACAAATTTGGCTCGTATAGTTTATAGCGAAGCCGCTAGATGAAGCTGGCGTCATATAAACTGATTTTTTTTTTTAATTTTGACGCATTCGATTTTGTTACAGAAATTGTACAATTTCGAATTTATTCAAGTGTTTATTAACTGTTTTCTATTCTTCTCTGTCTGACAGGAAACTTACCTCGGTTTTAAGTCTAATGAGATAACAGCTACACATGACGTTCCTCATTGGTCTGTTCTTGGACCCATATTATTCATAATAGTAGTAAATGACATTAGCTATGGCCTTGAAAATAATACTCAGCTGTACGCTGATGATTGCAAGCTGTACCAAGCAATTAATAATTTAAATGACTGCCTTAACTTGAAAAAAAAATTGCAACAATTAATATACGATGTGAATAAAATCAACTGCCTAAACATTAACAGCTGTAAATACATAATTGTCACAAGAAAACTTAAATTAACTGGATTTACTTAAATGTTCACTTTATTTTTTTTTACTTTCGAAGACGTATGTATTGTATGCAATTAATTCTTTTCTAAATTTTAAATTATTATTACATCGTTTGACATTCTAGCATTTTCTCTGGAAAAATATTACCGTAAAACGGGGTAACTTGATCGCGATTTTGGACTTTTCCTTGTTGTACCGAAAATCTTATCGCCCCATTTTTATAAAAAAAATATGTTTTTTTTTTAATTGCCCCAGTATGGGGATACTTGAAAACAGGTTGATTTTAAGCATATTTGTTGTGTTAAACGCTTCCGGGGTAATATAAAAAATGAATAAGCAAAAAAATTGCCAGTACTGTTCAAAAATCATCTAAAACGCATTATTCTCAAAGAAGATGTAGGCAATTGTGTTTTGTTAAATAGAATCTACTAAAAAAGAAATATAAACATTTATTTATGCAAAAAATAAGCGGTATAAAATAAAAGTATATTCATAAAAACAAAATAAACAATAACTAAAATTCTTCTTCTTCTTAAAAACTAAATACCTAATAAAAACTGGGAGTATAATATAATATTTAGACAGATTGACTGAATTGTAACTGGCCTATTCTTAGCACCTCTGGCTCTCCCATTTTTTCATAATCTCTTCTGACAAATACCGTTAAGATGTCTGGGACATTGGGATACAAGCCACCACTACACTTTTGGCTTGGCCTTAGAAATGATCACATAAATGAGCCTTCAGTCAACTTCTCCAGTATCTTTGCCATGTACGTCTTACTGTCTCCTTTGGTGGCCTTCAGTTCCACTTATTCATTGACTTTAAAATTTATATTTTTAGTCGCTTTTTTTTATCAGTCTTATCAACATGTTCTGATGGAATATTTTTAGTATTCTCTTGAATATCTTCAGGTTTAATACTTTCCAAATCAGAAAACGTTTCAGGATTATCTGAACTCAGATCCATGAGCACAAATTCTTCCTCGCTGTTCGAGTTGCTTAAGTCTGCGTTCAATTTTGGTTTTCCTTTTTTGGCAATTTTGTGCTTTCTTTGGTTTGCCAATCATTGGTTTGTTAATCTCTCGTTTGTCAATCTTTCTTTTGTTGTTTTCGTGTTTTCTGGCTGCTTCTTCAATCTTCTTTCTCTTTTTTTCTTCTTTTCTGGCTGCACCTTCCTTTGTTGTAATAGTACATCATTTACTGTTATACTTTTACCAGATTCCACGTTTATTTTTTTCTTCCCTGCTTCCGAGGGTCCTCTCCATTGCCAAATCCGGTAGTTTCGAATATCTTCTTTAGCTAGGCAGCCATGGGATCCTCAGTTTAATTTTCTGCCACTGTATCTGGTGAGAGTTTATTCAGAATTTTATCTCTAGAGACAGGGAATAACCCTGTTGCCTCAAATCATGATTTGATAATTTTAACTCTATTAGCCTCTGTATCATTTAAGGCTTTCTTAAGAAGGCGCGGAAAATGA
Organism: Leptura quadrifasciata; assembly: GCA_963675555.1. NCBI lineage: Eukaryota > Metazoa > Arthropoda > Insecta > Coleoptera > Cerambycidae > Leptura > Leptura quadrifasciata. Next base: position 5,736,498 of record OY776679.1, read on the forward strand.
TCCCTATGGTTCCCTTATTGTGTCTTTTCCATTCACGCACAATTTTTCTCCAAGGCCCTTTAATGGGTCTGAAGCAGGAGACATCCAAAGGCTGTGTCAAATGACTATTATTAGGTGGTAATAGTATGAAACGAATTTGATTCTGCTCGCGTTCAGTAATTACATCTAAAGTTACGTGGCTCGCCAAGTTATCACCTATAAGCACTTTAGGCCATGGTGGTAGTGACTTACAGTAGGGTAAGACTATGGCGTGGAACCGGTCAGAAAAAATGTTGAATCAAAGCAACCTGACTGGGTCCTGTTGTATCTGGCTCCATAAATAATTACCCTTTTCTCACCTCTTTTGCACTATTTATGTCAGCCGCAACAGACGCTTACTGAGATCAGCTGAGCACGTAAGGGACGTATCACGTACCATCGACTAAATAACTATCAATTATTTTGATTCCATTACTTACGGCTAGATGTCAGCTCAATATAATATGTCTTCATGCATGTGTTTATCAAGTTGCCTCTCCTTTTCAAATTACCCCGTTTTACGGTACATTTTTAACGTTATTAAGTAAACAAAAGAACATGAAACAGTTTAAATCAAATGTTGAAACTGGGCGCCAGTAGCTTCTTGACAATAATGGAGGCGTTGATGAAATTCCTCTAAAACATTTTGTAGCATTTCCGGGATGATTTGATTAATTTCTTGCCTTATTCTGTCTCTTAAATAATCGACGTTGTTTGGTCTGTTGAAGTAGACTTTCGATTTTAAGTAACCAAATAAAAATAGTCAAGCGGGGTCAAATCGGGAGAACCGGTAGGCCACTCAATTTCATCGCGTCTATCGATCGACCTATTGGAAAAAACTTGATTGAAATAGGCTCTTACTTCCAATGCAAAATGTGGTGTAGCTCCGTCCTGCTGATATCAAATATTTCTATCAATTTCATTAGGGTTAGGTCTGGGAAAAGTATTCTTAATTCTGGAACTAAGAAATTTTGCAAGAAATCCAAGTAACGTGCGCCAGTTAATGTGCTATCAAATAAATATGGTCCGGTAATTTGAGAATTTATAATTACAGCCGAAACGTTCACCTTCTCATGATATTGGGTATTGGCCTCATCCAATGTGGATTCTCTGTACTCCAGTATTTACAGTTCTGTTTGTTGACTGTTCCATTTAAGGCGAATATCAGAAGAAACAATGATTTTTTTTTAAATAACGGTTCATTTTGGTATCTATTTGCCATGATTTAGCAAAATTCCAATCGGCGATCAGGGTCACCGTCGTTAAGTTCTTGAACCAAATGAATTTTATGTGGGTGGTATTTTTCTTTTTTTAGAAATCGCAATATGGACGTTTTACTAACAGCATTATCGGCGGCAACTCGCCTTGTAGGTTTATGTAGATTATCTTAAATATCAAACAATATATCCAATTTCTTTTAATCGTCTAAAATGCGTTTCCTACCATATTTAGGAATATCTATGACATTTCCAAATTCACGAAATTTGTTTTCTACTCTACTAACCAATTCAATTCAAATAGTATTTATTAAAATTAGGATACATACAGTTGCCTCACTACGACCTGCTCCAGAACCGATCGTGCAACCACCGCGTTGACGCGGTGGCGGATTGCAGGATCGGGTGGGATAGGCTTGGGTCAGCAACTGTTTGTATCGTTTAATTCTACTAACCGTAGACTGAGAAATGTGACGGTTAGGATACTTAGTACTGCAAATTTCCCATACCTGCTTCTGCATTCTTGTTTTATCACCACTTTTAAATAACATCAAAATTTCAATTATCATTGTTGAAATAATGATTAACTTGACAGATGTAGCAAATGAAGAAATTATAATTTTTTTCTGATATGTAAAAGGAAACTCTTTTTACTTTTGCCACGTGCGTATCAGAAAAAACGATAAATTTAAATTGAATGTTATGACACAAAATTAATTAGAAAAGTCAGTTTTGATAGATATTTGGTACATAAAATAGTTTAGGATACATTTGACTGTATACATTTCAAAATTTTCAAATTTAATTTTGCTTGAGGAAGAATATACAAAATTCAAAAAGCTTATATTGCTGGATATCCTTTCAAATGAGCTATCGCACGCACTCTCGCTATATTTAAAAACTTTAAAGGGGTAGCTGTCACTCCAAGAGGGTTAAAGGTATGAAATTATGCTCAAAAATCGGCAGCTACTGGAAGCGGCTGGAACCTCCCCACTCGGTGGATCTTTGAAGCCGAAAAGAGCATTAAATTGTGTGACAAAACGGCACTAAAAAACTCTCAACTTAATGAATTTGCAATCATCTATGCGAGTTATTACCTACATTATCGCTTATTGAATAATATACTATTAGGATATTAACAACTTTAACATCACTTGAACGACTAAGAAAGTCTAGTTATCCTAAATACTACAGATTTGTAAAGCAACAAACTGAAAATTGGTAAAATGATAATCTATTCACCAACGAAGGTACAGAAAGCATATGATATTGATATTGTTACATCTACCTTTAAAGTTTGTGACAATCCACTGAAAGTTACAAATATTATCTATTGCGGAATCTTTATCTATTGCGGAAATTGAGCTGTTGTGTCTCTCCCGAGATGGTTCGCACAGCCTATTTTGCGTTTTTTCACAGTCACCTACAATATGGCTTATTAATCTGGGGTCATTGTGCTAATAAGGGAAATATTTTTAGAATGCAAAAATCGGCTGTGAGAGTCATTGCGGGTGTAAGTATGAGAACTCACTGCCGACCTTATTTTATTAAATATCAAATACTCACCTTACCTTGTATGTATATTTAGAATGTCTTGTTTATGTGAAAACAAATCACCACAAATATAAATGCCATACAGACATACACTCTTATGATACCCGAAATAAAACTAATATATCAAAAAGTATATATAAACTTTCGAAATCAATGAATGGGGTAAACTATTTTGGACCAACATTTTTCAATAAGTTACCTGATGAAATCAGACTGTTAGATTTGAAAAGTTTCAAGTACAAAGTGAAACAAATTTTAGTAAAAAAAGCATACTATGATATGATTGATTTCTTGAATGATGATTGTTTTAATGCTTTAATATTTTAGGGTTTTAAATGTTTTCGTTACTGTAAATGTTTATTTTTAAATATGTAATTTTTTTTTTTTTAAATGTGTTTTGACGACTGTATACAATTTGAATATTGTTTTAACTGAATAAAATCTATCTATCTATCTATGCCGAAATCTTATTAACATGACATGACACCAACGTTATCGGATGACAAACGATGACAATGACAATCGTCAAAATTTGCTCATTGCAATCCGATCGCTCGCAGCTGTCATTGTTAAATCAAACATTAGCATTTCAGTAATTTTACTAGATTTTAGAGGAATATTTGTAGTTTAATTCTTCGATTTATCTGTATATATATTTAAAAACGGCACTAAACGTAATCCGCTCTACTTCTAGAGCAGTGAAGAAACCCTCACACGTAAATTGACACGTGATGTGACAAGTTTCACGACGTAACGGCTACGCGCATCGATCATGTCATGCGAAATGCGATCTATGCCATATTTGCTTTGTTTTTAATTTTTTTCACGGAAACCAAATCGAAAGGGTGGAAGTGTGATATATCGTTGAAATCAGAATTTTAACTGCTTTTCAATGGTTCCATTGCAAATTGAAAGTAATTATCAAATAAACAACTTGTTGCGTCAAAATTGCACTAAACGTAATCCGATCTCAACCAAAACCTTTTCAGATCTTCAGGGACACTAAAGAAACGCACACGCAAAGTTTCATTCAAACCCGTTGAGTAGTTTCGGCGCTATCGTGCTAACACACATATACACATACACACACACAGACATTTTTCAAGAACCACGTTTTTGGGTTCCTAGGACCTCAAAACGTAAAGATTTGATGTTAACTCAATTTTATTTTTTGAACCAATTTTAGTAACCTCTCACAATTTTATTGTGGAGAGATTAAAATGTCATTATTGAATTATTATTGGAAGGTAAATGTAAAATTTTAAATATTGATATCCTTCCCCTAAGGTATTAATTTGACTTTTAATATGTGTGATATAAACAGTAAAAACTTAAAGGTTACTTTTCTGACTTAACGTTGCTTATCCAAACTGCAATGAAATGAGTTAATTTTGCAATAATACACCTCAATATTATAATAATTATAAAGTTTCAAATCTTAACACGTAGAAAATAGCACATTTAAAAACTTTTATTTATACTAATTTGACTATTTGATTATGCAATAATATTGTATGATGAATGTTTAAATTCACATGTAACATATATCTGCATAAATGTCACCGCATCCACGTATATACAATGCATCATCCTATAATCTGATGCAAATTTATGATAATCTAGAATCAAGCAGGTAATAAATAGTTCAATTGGATCTGACGTGGTGTAAGTACATAGAATTTAAAAAAAAATTGTTGGATGTCTTGCAGACCTAGATTACATATAAGAAAGATTAGAAAAAATCCAGAAATATCCATTTTTCTGTTATTTAATTATTATTATTATTATTATTATTAGCCGTTACTCGAGTCCGAGTATAAAAATGTTACAGTCGATAGATTGTGTACAATAAAAAACAAGTAAAAGGTGTAGTCTATTGTAATTCCCATTCATCTACGGTGCACACGACTATGGCTATAGAGGCCAATTCGGGAGAGCACATGTCGACCGCAGTCAGGACAAACATAGACCTGGTTAGGTCTTGGATTCGGCCTTCTTGCAGCAACATTTCCTTGATAGCTGGCCACAACCCCTCGCCATTCGGTTTTGTACGCTGCAAGTTGTTCCCATTGCTCGTCTGCAATACCGCAGGATTTTAGATTTTCAAGGAGAGCGTCTTTGAACCTCTTTCGTTGACCGCCACGCCTTCTTCTACCGCTTAGCAATTCACCATAAAGTGTACATTTAGGAAGGCGGTTATCATGCATACGATGAACGTGACCTGCCCATCTTAGGCGTGCTCTTGAAATAAGCACCTCAATTGGAAGGTTGTTTGCTCTCCTGAGTACTTCCACGTTTGATATGTGACGGAACCAACGGATTTTCATCATACTTCTGAGGTGTCTTTGCTGAAAACGTTCTAATTCTTTCACATGACGACGGTAAGTGACCCAGCTTTCACATCCATATAGCAGTGTTGGAATGACAACTGCTCTGTAGACAGCCATTTTCGTTGACAAAGCAAGGTCGTGGTTGTCAAATACTCTCTCTCTAAGTCCCCAGAGTGCTCTAGATGCAGCGTTAATTCTATTGCGAATCTCGCTGTCCATGTTATTTAATATAATCAACAGCGAAGGGTTGTAGGTGGTGTGACGAATATGAGTACCCCGGTATGTTTTTAAGACACAACATAGAGATCCGTTAATTAAGCAACGTGTATGTATACAACATGTTATTTTCTAAATCTGCAACAATAAACAATATCATTATCTAAATCTGCTTCTAATATCATGTCAACTTGCAACAACTCAATAAATTTATTGCGGTTTTAATATCCATATTATTTGTTCCATAACCACAAAGCCTTTTTTCTTATTAATTGGATGGAATCTGCGGTAGGTTCTCGATGAAACATATTCAATAGGTAATTATAAATATTCAAAAGAATAGTTACAATACGCACTTGGTTTATTGTTTCATTAGTTTTGTTCACATTTCTCTGACATATGTTTCGGCCTTGCGACCATTATCAAAGAGTCTTAAAAACTGACTTTTTTATATTCAAATCGCGTGCAACTTAATATTGTCATATACAAGAAAGATAGATTTGATAGTAACTGTTTCTCTTAATACATATACATTTTGTTTGATGGGTAATAGAGTCAATATATACTGCAGCGGGAAGATGTCGTCGTCTAGTGACAGAACCTGTTGCAGTGATCAAAATTACCTTATATTCTATAAAGTTACAGCATATGTGGCCATTGCTCAGCGGCTTTAGCAACTCCACATATACTTGGGTCAGACAAGCAAAATATAAGGAATTGTTTCCAGTGTCAATTTTTTTTTAAAAACGTATTAGTTACATCGAATACTATACGAAATTTTCTACCTTTAGTAATCGCCCCTACGCAAGTTATCGGCCATTTTGTGAAAAATCGACCATTTTGGTCGTTCTTTCTAAATATAGATGAGTATATATCGGTATGTGTAGGTCCAAAAAAAACGAAAAAAATGGAAGCTGTTCGTTATGATATAGGCTATCAGCGGATACAATATGAAATTTTTATCTGCACACATAACCTCAAAATAAAAACTGAAAACTGCAAAATTTCGTTTTCTTGGTTATAACTTCGGATATTTTAAGTGCAATTTGATGAAATTTTCAGAAATTAGACTATATAATATGAACAATTATTACTGGTTAAGATTTCAAGTCAAAATATCTAATACAAGTCTCAAAAATTAACTTCAAATTTTAAAATTGATTGGCCAATAACTCTTGTGCCGCATCGTATGAGGTTCTTTTCTTTTAAAATGTAGGTTTCTTATGCACTTTATGATAGTGAACAAGAAACACTTTTTAAACTTGGAAAAAATTGAAAAAAATCGATGTTTTGTATTTTTGCGTCAATTTTTTCGAAAAATTTAATTTTTTTTGATAAAACTCTTTTTTTGTATTATTAATTAATTTTTGACATATTCTGATCTAATTTTTCGAAAGAGCATTAAAACATATAAAAATCAATTAATCATAAAAAAAATGTACAATTATTGTATTTAAATACTGTATAAAAAATGGAAACATTTTACGCGAAATTGAAAAAATATATATACGTGAGTAATTATATTAATGGCCTTCGTTTTCTCTCACTTGATAAAGAATCATCATACTGATTTTCAGTATCGCTTGAAGCATAATTTTAAAATGCAGTAGTTAACAATACCACTCAAGATTATCACTCAAGCTGCAGAATTTTTATTCAAAAATAGTACTTTTCCGTCGACCGTGTATTAATGAGTTTGATTAATTTTTTTTTATACATTTATTTAACGTCGGCCTATTTCCGCTACTGAGGCCTAACACCGACGCCTGTAGACGAGCTACCCCCAACCAGGAATTTTGCCGAACCTCTTCCCTTAAGAAGAGTAGGGATCTTTTACTTGCCTAACATTTAATAGACAAGGGACCGACGGCTTTACATCCCCTCCGAAGGATGGTATATCTCCTATACAACCCTCGCCTAAGGTTGTATAGCTTCCGCGCATACACTGATATACAAGCCGCTGGAAGATGTGTGAGGCGAGAACGCGGTTTCCGTTGGAATGGTCACCAATCCAAGTACTAACCGCGCCTGTCGTTGCTTTACATCGCATACCGAAGTATGTACATAGTAAAGACGCACCTACGCTCGCCCCCGAGTTTGATTAATGTTACTATTAATAAACGATTTTAGTATAAACATACATAAAATCAAAAAGTATCCAAATTGAGACGCCATGTCATCAATATATCTGTCACTCTCAAGTTTATAGTTTCTGAAATAATATAAATATTTACAAACACAAATCAGATAATACTAATTAATGAATAAGTGAATTGTATTTGATTTAATCAAATAAAAAATTAAAATTAACAAATGATTTTACTATTAATAACGGTTTTAGAATAAACACCCAAAAATACATAAAATGAAATATCCAAATCAAGACACCATGTCGTCAATATTTGTCATTGTCAATCTAATGGATAATTTTGCAAAATTTTTGAATCGTTTTATCTCATGTTCTATTAGTCGCACGGAAAAAGTTATTGAACAAAAAATGTTGTAAATAACAGTTTTAACAACACCTGATACTCTGAATTTTTACCTAGTTAAAATTTAAATGAGTTTTTTATGCGATAGATAACAATCCCCAGATTGTTCTCAGCTAAACAATATTTAATGTTTATAGCCATTTTCCAAGATTACTATATTAAAAATTCTGCCGTCATAATCATAAATATTCTGATCAACAGAGAATCATATGAAGGTTAAAATCAATAATTTTTACACCTTTACAAATTACCTTGTGAGTCAGTTATTTTGAACTCAAAATAAACATCTATATACAAAATGAATATTAGTATAATATTTAAATTAATTGATTCCGGATAATCCAGCAACTTGATCTATTTATTTATTTTCTATCTAAATACAATACAACATATGGCATATAATGAATGAATTTATGTTAGACGGCTACATCAGGTGTCCCGTAAGTATCTAACCTTGGACCGCTTTTATTTTCGATATTCATTGATGATCTTACAAAAGTCATTGACTGTCATAGGCTTCTATTTGTAGGTGATTTGAAAAGTTATCGAAATTGACAGCATAAATGATTGTATATTTCTACAAACTGAAATTAATTTACATGAGAAGTGGTGTAACATATTTAAACTTAAATTAAATGTATCGAAATGTAAGGTAGTCGGTTACTCACAGAAGAAGGGACCAATTATGCATAATACATGAATAACCAAATATTAAACAAAGAATATTCTATAAAAGTCTCGGAATCTGATAGTTTCAACTTATTAACACATAACCAATCATACATAATGTCGAGTACGTTATTAAAGATGTTTGTTATATCGTCAAAGTTTCTACCAGATACAGTGATTACAATATCACCAGCAAACAAATTTACATATGATTTTTTCAAAACACAATGAATATTATTCGCATGTGATGCAAAGAAGAGGTCCAAAAACACTCCCTTGGGGGACACCGTATGGACTAGCAATTTTGCTTGACATTTTGTTCACGACTTTTATCTTGTGATACCTATAATTTAAATAATCTACTAGCCATTTCAAAACAGTACTTTCAATACCGTATCTATACAATTTTTTTATTAACAAGCATCTATCAACAGTTTCAAAAGCCCGCTTTAAATCCACGAACACACTGAGAACCACATTATCCTCACTTATTTCCTTCCTCCATTTCCTTCCTCCACACGAGTGGTTTTCTCGAAAGCCAGATTGACCCACAAATAAAATGTTATTCTTTTCAACATGTCCACGGTATAATTTCCAATATCTTGTACACAACCGGCAATAAATTAATTAAAGGTTTCGTAGGGAATGTTACTTATACTAATTTTTAACAACGCTGGTACATGTCCTGAATCTAATGATCTATTAACAATATTTAACGCCAACTTCTTCATCACCAGTACTTGTAATTTTTTAAACTAAAAACGATTTTTTTAATTAAGTTTATTGCTTTAAATGTAGATAATTTTATTTGTTCACTATCTGCTTCTGTTCGTAAATCAAACGGTTTGTTTTCAATACTGCCAGCTGTATCTTTAATGCATTCATAATAAAAGTTATTAAAGTTTTCTTCCAGTGTGTATGATTGCTTATCAAAAATAATTTGTTCTACGTTAAGATCTCCTGTCTTCTCCTTGAAAGTTAATTCTTCCAGAAGAGAAAATAGTTCAAACAAATATAAAGATCTAACCGAAAAGTGTATCGAACTTAATGATGTAGGCCTAGTAGAAAGGACCAAATATAAAATAATTTTTTCATGTTCACATTAAAAAACACAAACCTTAAATACACAGCGGTCCAAAAAAGATGCCATTATTCACAAGTTAATTAGCAGATCCTGTAAATAACATTTCTAAGGCGCTGATTTATTATCTTTTAATGCTTTCACGTTTCTCAACATTCAATCAACTTCACTTAATTCGTCCGTTATTTCGTTATATTAATGAATGATTAAATAATAAACAACAAAATGTTTCGTGACAAGTAGTTAATGACATTAAGCCTTGAATGGAAAAAATTGCGTAGTGAATAGGCAATTGATTGTGCAAAAATTCGGTTTGAAATCAAACGCAATCGGCTGACAGTCAGAGGATTCGATGTATCTTATCGGCTTTAAGGGGTTTAGCTACTTCTAAACAGAATATTATCTCCAAAATAAAAAAATTATGCCATAAAGTTTTCACTGTAATCTGCTATACATTGTAAATATTTTTACATGTAACAAAACACTCGACGCGAATTCCATCAATCAAAATTTCACCACATGGAAATAAATAAAACCAAATTATCAGACAATTGGCTAAACTTAATAGTTTAATACTTATCTTTATCTAATGCAAATTTTTCGGACCAAGAATTAAACTTCTTCCAAAAAGGTTTAAAATATTCTTCACATAACGTTAAGAGAAAGGTTTTGAACTTCTCGGAGTCAACAAACTTAATAAAGCTGGGGTGTATGGAATCAAATGTCATATTCCCTCCTTTCCCTTATTGTATATTTTTGGGAAAGATTTGAGGCAACATATGCGGACGACTAGCTGGTTTAACCTGGAGCAAAAATTCGTAGATCCGGAGTATCTTAAGAGTTGTGAAACTTACCCCCTTAGCTCAATCTTAACTTTGATGAAGCTGAATTTTTACATATGAAGCAGCTCAATTTTTAAATATAAAGCTCATTTTTTTAATATAAATCTGTATTTTCAATATAAAGCATAAAGACCTTAAAGTAAAAAGCATAAAAAAATTAAAGATATTAAGCATAAAAAAGCTTAAAGATATTAAACTATTAAAGATATCAAAGTATTAAAGATATTAAAGCTGATTCGCAAACAATAAATTGCCAAAAAAATTAAAAGAAAAGAATATTTTATAACCATGCGGTATATACAGTATTTTAATTACTTATTAAATTAGAAAGATTTGAATTTAAATTCATTTTCAAAAATTGACATTGCATTAAAGACAAAAATTGAAAATTACTGAAATTTTAAATTACTAATAAATAAAATGTATCTGTTTATTAAACAATGGTAACGTGGATACAAAAATGTAATAAGAATTGCTGAGGTCGCGCAGTTAATGTTTGTAGGTTTGAATCAGTTCAAAGGCAGCAGGCAAATGATTTCTTGGCAATTTTAATGAATAAGGTAAACTTTTTTAACTCACCTTTTGCAATACAATACCAATACACAAACTTGAAAAATATAGTTTTATTAATTAAAAGCCGTAAAGTGGTACAGGTATCGCCATCTGTCAATTGGTGAGTTAAGGGCAGTAGCTCGCTTCCTTAGGTAGATTTCCTTACTCACAATTTAAATAGTGGCAGGTATAAAATCGATAAAATGACTCCATAGTTCTACGTAAGCGAGTCTATGGGTATTACTGCAAATTTTAACCTACGATCGAACTGTCGTAATAAATAGTAAATCGTATACAAGCCGTTTTGTGAGAATTCAGCAAATATATTACATATTATAGGATATTCTATATAACAAGTTTATAAGAAAGTTAAAGGTAAGAAAAGTGTAATATATAATATAAATATAATATAAAAATTGAAATATATATGAATGTAAATAAATGTTTTTGGAGACATGAAATCGACAATTGATTTCCTGAAGAATAAAGGGCCGAGGTTACTACCTTGCGGAACTCCGGATCTTACTAAGAAAAGGTTCGGGCAGGATGTTCGTGAATTTTGTTTGTTGAAAGCGGCAACTTAGGAACTTATAAACTGTACGAGATTAATGGAACAGCCAAATTTTAATATTTTCTAGCAAGGTGTCATGATCAACCTTGTCGAAAGCCGTGCAAATTACATTTAGTGCGTAATCTTTATATAAATAATGAAAAATTGAGATATTTAAAAAAGTACAAAATCGGCAATGAAGGAAAACCGCAGCATTTTTCATAACTATGTTTGGTCATATAGATGCCAAATGATCCCCTCCATCTTTTAATTCACGGTCGGCACCGCCTTATCAAACACCCTCTATAATAGTGTCCTAGGTTAACGAGAACTAAATAAATAATGCATATACTACATTTTTATAATTAATTTACATAATAGGAATACTTAGAATTCTAAACACATAGCAAATAATGTGTGAAATTTTAATCACAAAATTTGGCGTTACTATTGCAATAATGGTTCACGCTTCATTGCTGACGAAATATTCGGCTGTACATAAACTCAGCTAGATAATAATATCGGTTTCATTGCATCATAACAGTAATCTCGTAGTTCAGAAAGTCGCATAGAAATTGATTCCGTGGGTACCAAAATGCTAAAAGCTTACATATGGCGAAATCGAAAGCTAATGTCTTAAAGAGCTTATATTCAAATTTACCCAAAAATTATCCTGTTGAAAAGGGCACTATTCAAAAATGTATAGTCAACATCATGTTCAACACTCAGATATTTTCTTATCCGTTAATGGTGTTACAAGCGCAAATTGATACTGATTTCACTAAGGCTTTCGACAGGCTTAACCATAATATTCTACTTCGTAAGTTACGTGAAATATATTTGTCTAAATCACTGCTACAGTTATTTAGATCTTACCTGTCAAATACAATACAATAAGTTGCGTGTAATGGAGTTAAGTCTGTCGAATTTTTGGCGTCATCATGTGTGTTTTCGTTTTTTCAGTTTTGTAGGTTACGTACATAGTTCACAGACTGGAAACCAATGAGGATTTATTGGCAGCTTTATTACGGAGAGACTGGTTTTTAGTTTGCCCTGAACCGACGTATAGAACTGGAGCTATTCACATTTTAAGATCGAAAAACGGGGTAAAAAAACTTTAATTGTTTATAAAAAAAAGTAGCACAAGATTTTCGAGGTCCAAAACTTAGGAATATACTCCGGATGATACCCAAAACAGGACAAAATCATAATCTTGCTGTATCTAGACTATACCTATCTCCTCACTATTTTGGCCTTTTTTACTGCACTAAGTATATGGTTTTTCATGGTTTATATGTATTATGTATTATATCTCATATATAATAATAATAATAATAATAATAATAATAATACATGTCACTAAGGGAACATTAGCGCAGCAGCCGGAGAATATCCGTGACTTTGAGCAAATGCTGCCAGAAGAAACTTACAAGTACCTTGGAATTCTGCAGAATAGAAGGATAGACCACACCTAGCTAAAGAAGGAGTACAAGGAAAAATACAAACAACATCTAAATAAGCTCCTGAATACTAAACTCAACGCTAGGAACATGATAACAGCGATCAATACATATGCTGTCCGTAGTTTGGCATACTCATTCGGAATACTAAAGTACTCGGATACAGACCTGGAAAACCTAGACAGAATGACGAGAACTACACTTACAAAGTTTCGAATGCATCACCCAAAGAGCGCAGTTGAAAGACTATACATGCCAAGAACACAAGGAGGCAGGGGGTTAAGCAGCATTCAGAAGATGTGCCGAACGCAAGAGAAGAACATGCGCCTCTATTTCTACAATTCAGGCAGGGTCCTCATTCGGAAAATAGTGGAAAGTGACAATAGATATACACCGTTAAATCTCAAAGATCGACAACACGAGATAATGATCCGAACGAACTAGGATATTCAAACAGCATGGCAGCACAAGGTACTCCACGGAAAGTATCCCAATGCCTTAAACAATCCAGAGATCGACAAGGAGACCTCGCTCCTATGGCTTAAGGAAGGAATGTTACACCTAGAAACTAAGGGATTCATAACAGCCATTCAGGATAGCATTATCCGTACTAGAAATTATGATAAGTACATTCTTAAAGTCCCCGGCATGAACGATGTGTGTAGAAAGTGTAAGGCAGCAGGTGAAACTATCGAACATGTCACTGGAGGCTGCCCTGCTTTGGCTACGGGAATTTATTTGGGAAGGCACAACGAGGTGACGAAAATCATCCATAGAGAATTGGCACTTAACTTAGGACTCATTACTAATCCACCGCCCTTCTACAAATACACACCTCAAGCTGTATTAGAAGACGAGGAAACATTGTTGTACTGGGATAGACCAGTACAGTCTGATAGAACCTTGGATCACAACCGCCCCGACATTCTGGTGATTAAAAAGAAAGACAAGAAGGCCACTATTACAGATATTGGATGCCCCCTAACCAACAACCTGCAGAAAACGGAGATGGAAAAGAGAAACAAATATCAGAATTTGGCTATAGAACTTAAACACGTGTAGAGATTAGAGGAGGCTCGAATTATACCGGTCATAATTTCGGCTACAGGCGTGGTGACCAAAAAGTTTCTGTGTTATTTGAAGCAACTTAATCTACCTAGAGGCCTCGCGAAGATTATCCAGAGGACGGTGATTCTCCAGACATGCCATATTACCAGAAAGTTTTTGAACGATGAAGGATAGAAAACCAAAATATCCACCGGATTAATGGGACGTGATGAATTTCATCCCCATTAACCGAGCCGACCCCCAACAGCAATGAGACCGGGACAGGCCCGGGTCCACACAGAGCCGAACCCCAACGGCGCGCGCGAGGGGTCGGTGAAGTTTTTCCGGCTTCGGTCGAGAAAGTGTACGGCTTAAGTCCATAATAATAATAATAATAAATCGTCTTTATTTAGAAAGTGGTACAAGAAGAAATAAATAGTTATACATACATATATATATAAATGATGTTGGGTGGGCATGGCGAAGTTTAGCTCAAGACTACTCTTACACTTAACCATGCGGCGAGTGGGTAACAAATATTAAGGCGAATTTAAGAGAAGTAGAAAAATTCCTAAACCTAACATAAATATTATATCTAACACTAAATTCTACAATAGTTAAAAATGAATCTAAAGTATATAAAGCTGAGCAAAAGGGAAGAAAAGAAATGAGAAAAGAAAAGAAAGCAACAGAAGGCAATATAGCGAAAGAAGTATTAGGGTAGTTAGACGAAAGTATATAAACTAGGCTAAATAGAATATCCAATATCATATATGTTATAAGCATTTTGTATATGTATTATTTTTTCTGTATTTTTCTGTTCTGTAATTGGGTATTTACCTGTTGAACAATGTATTATAAATAAATAAATAAATATTACATGGAGGTATCAAAATTTTATGGTCCTGCTTCAAATAAATTGTCAACTAAGAAATATATTCAGACTTTAATCACCTGATATTAATGCGCATTCTCATACATTAATATCTAAACCGATGCTATAATTGC
This sequence comes from Leptura quadrifasciata, assembly GCA_963675555.1. Lineage (NCBI taxonomy): Eukaryota > Metazoa > Arthropoda > Insecta > Coleoptera > Cerambycidae > Leptura > Leptura quadrifasciata. The sequence goes on from OY776679.1 coordinate 5,751,534, forward strand.
TGAAGCAAAAAAAATCTATTTCCAATTATGTGTCTACAGTGGAATCATGAATGTCACGGATGACACGGCTGTGCACGGATGTCGATTGACAAGGTTACTTGATCAGTTTTGGTGGATTCTTTTGGACAACTTTGTGGCGAATGGGTGTAATAACCAAACATAGTAATGTAAATCCCAGCTTTGAACTTCGGAGGAAATAAGGGACAATCAATATACATAACAATACAAATGAATAATAAATAAATTATTTTCCGACCATTTAGCAGAGTTGTAATAAAAAATTTGGCCCTTCCAAAAATCAATATCTCCAATTTTTCAGATCGTTTTATGCAATTGTTAGCAGTATTAGTCCATGAACAAGTCGCAGAAAAAGCTTAAAATACAAAAGTTCTGTGACAGGGATAAAACATGAGTACCCTCCCATTTTCGAGGGTGCTGAACACGATTGTGATATTTTTAAGGTTCCCACCCCTCAGCAACTACCCATAAACTTGAGAAACTACCCCTATTTCGCGTTTTTCCCCATCGTAGGCACGCGGATCAATTTTTTGGGCAGGATTCGGGTAGGCCGTATGAAATTTAACCATACAACATCTTATCCACCCCCAGGGTCGAAACTACCGCTTCCTCTAATACTAAAGTATCCCCAAAAAAGCAGAATGCATTTGTTTATCCCCATTCTCGAGGATGCTCAACACGATGGTATACTTTATACGAGGACAATTGAAATTGGTCAGTGGTAAAGCAGTGGTATCGAGATTCGAATGGTGGTTGAAACTGTGCAGGCGAGTCCGAGACTGGCAATGTAATCAGCCTGAATGAACCATCTACGACTGCACTGGTTTAAAGATAATAAAACGGACAGGCCTACTAGCATAAAAAAACTCGTAAATCGTTTCTCAGTAGTCAACGGTGGACTTATGAGATGTGCTGTCAATGTGTCAGTGCAGTGTATAAATACCTGTTATAATATTAAGTGTAGGAGTTTAGTTAGTTATTGTTCATATTTATAAATATTTATTACTATATAAAAGGTAAAATATTTTAATTATTTACTAATTTACCATGGCTTTCTGGAGACCATTTGAAACAGAGGATAACATAATAACGCCCGAAAATCTTCATTTTCTTATGACAGGCATTTCTATTTACCTCCGCCCATGTACAATAACAAGATGCCGACTGTTTTTGCCGGCTTTTAGTTTTTATACGGTTTCAATTAAATTCGTATACACTTTAATATTCATTTTCAAATACTCGAAGTTACTTCCTGGAGATTTTCGCAGACGAACTGCGTTCTGCGTATGGTTCATGATAAAAAATGAAGAAGATTCTTTGGCGCAAAGTAATTTTGAGTAACTAGGCCAGTTTTATCAACAACGGCATTTTCAATCGACATAACGCACGATACTGATCCACGGTTAACTTACACTCAGCAACTCAGATAGTTTGGAAGTTTAATGTTTGGGTTGGGCTTATTAACAACTAACTGATTAGACCTGTTATTTTACAGCGTCTTATTCCAAAACATATTGCCTTTCTTCGAAGAAAATTGTCTACATAATTTACTTTTGGCAGAAATTTATTTTATGCAAGACGGAGCCCCACCTCACAATGCAAGGGTGGTGGACGGTCTTCTAACACTTATTTTTGAGGACAGGTGGATGGAACCTCCGGGCCGATTAGATGGCCAGCGAGGTTCCCGGATCTCAATCCATTAGATTTTTTATGGGGTCACTTTAAAGATAATATTTATGAATTTGAACACGAAACAAGACAGCTTTGGAAACAATTGTTGGTGAAATCTGCCAAGAAATGAACCCTCAGTTTATTGAAAGCACAACAGAAAATGTCAAGGGAAGAGTTGAAAAGTGTTACAGCAAAATGGTGACTTATCTGAAAATTATTTGTGATAATTTCCTTGTTATTGCAGCTTCACGTTTAAATTTTTGTCACTGTTTGAAATTAAAATGTTTATTGTTTTTTTCCCATTTTCTTCACCAATTTTTTATGAACTGACGCCAGAAAAATTTGAAATGTTAAATTCAAAGACGGCAACACAAACTTGTATTGACTTGACATGGGCCTGCTACGTGTCTTGACCGTATTTTTAATCTGCCAAAAAAAACATTCCATGGGTAATTCGATTTTTAGTGCGTCATATATCCACCTCAACACCTGAAACCTTAAAGTCGCATTCTCTCAAAAACTTTCCTCTCTAACCTAATACTTTTTTTACATATAATAATTCAGAAAAAATCTAGTTTTGAAATACAAAAGAAAAACCATAGTGTTTCATTTGAAAAACTGAAAGTTGACGTCACTTCCGGTTAGATGGAAAACAGCAGAAAAATAAAAATAAAGTGCATTAGATGCAAAAATGTCTCCAAGTATACTTTCAAAATTTCAAAACTCTATCTTTAATAATAAGCGAGGAAAAGCTGTTGTGCCAACTAAAAAAATCGTCCGGTATAGTAAGTATTAAAATTGAAAAATATCATTCATAATGTGGACAGAGAACAGAGAGTACCTGTGTTACAGGGTAATGTAAAAATTCTGTGGGAATATACAGTAAAATATAAAATACTCTGTGTATCACAAATTCGAATATCGACGTTGGTAATTCCCTATTACTTTCTGAAATGTTCGTCTTTTTCCCGATTTTTTCCCAGTTGGACTAAATTCTCGTTTTTTATTGGGCTTTCCCGGTTGGTTTTATAACACAGGCAGGTAGAATTTTACCCAAGAACTGTCATAGTAGGGGTATTTCCAGTTAAATTTCTCCAAAAGAACAGGTTACTTACATCCACCATGATTATGTTCTTAGAAGATTTGCATCTACAATGAACTTTTAGTACTCTCTGTCTTTTCCAAGTAGAGTATAGTTGGAGTTTTCTGCCTAATTTCTCAAAACCATTTGGTTTTTGTGATCCTCGTTTTATGGACAATGATAAGAGAAGTCCCAAATGTGGAGCACAAATGACAACTCCCCGCATACAAGAACATGTAAGATGCTTTCACTGATGACAAAAGAAATACATATTCAAAATATGTAGAATGTCGTTATTCTTTCAATGGGTACTTCGTGAACTTAACAATTATCTAATTATCATTTTGTTTTGTTTGTTTCTATTCTAGATTCTGAATAGTAGATAAATGTAATGCATATTTTATCAGTACTATTATACTAATATAAATATAATTAGATACGTTTCCATACTTTAGAATGTGTATGTAAAATATCATTGGTGCGAACGAGATTTCCATTCAGATCCAATTTAGTAGGAAAATTTTCTAAATATACTAAAAGAATATCATGTCATAATAATGTAATTATCTATAAAAGTACACTGTTTATCTAAGGAATGAAACAAAGTATAATTTTATAAAATTTCGTCATCTTAAACGCATGTCAAATGTAAATAACACTACAATAACTAACAGCTCATAAAATAATAAAACATTTTAAAATAATCTTTTTACTACGATATTATTTGATTACTAAATACTTCACAAGAGGAGAATTAGAAAGTGTTTCATTTCACTGCGCTTCAGAAAAATATATATTGACATTCATTATTACGGGGGTTACTACAGGATTAACCTACACCCAGAATAGATTGAGCGGATAATAACGTTAATACCCGTAATTTAGCTACCGTTATAGCAACACTAGCAAGTTTATTAAGCTTACTTTCAACAATGACAGTCAAATTTGTGTGAATTATACGTAAACATCGTCTAAAATTATTTCTATATAACATTTTTTTTCTTTCGAAATTGTAAAAATAACGAATAATTGTAACAAACAAATAATTGACTCATAAATGTTAATTGCAAAAGAGGGAGGTCGTTCAGCCTTATGATTTTTGGAAAGTGCATAAAATTTACTGTAAAATAGTGCTTTACGCTGTTCAGAAAACATGCGTCAATCTAAAGTTAAGGGACCACTGATGTGACCAGAGAGGAGTACCCAAGAGCCAACAGGAAAGTAAAACATGAAGAAGAATCTTGGACAAATAAATGCGAACATACCGAACAGCACTTAGAAGGCAGTCGAAGCTCAGAAGCCTGGAAAATTATAAAGTCGATAAGAACATCGAACAAACAAGGATCCAATCTAAGAACCGTAACAGACTACTAACTGTGTAAATCTTTTTAAACATCTCTTGGCAGAAAAAAGACCTGAATTCTTACAACAACGTTATTAAATACACAATATAACTCATATAACTCTCCAAACTGGGCAAGTTAAAGAAGAAATAGCACACACGAAGCTGAGAAAATCCTCAGGACCTAGATGAATGTACCCAAGATTCATTGAGCGTTAATGACTTCCTGGTGAATTTCCAAGGCCTACTATGATTCGATATGTAATACCAAAAGTGAAAGTCATATTAGGCGTTTTTTTATCAAAAAATTTTATAAGAGAAAGTTATTCAGAATCGCTTAAAACCCCCAAATCCCCAAGTTTTCTCAAAATCTGAGAAAATTTAAATTTTTATACAAATAAAAATAATAAAAAGTTGAAAATTGGAAATCAACTATACCATTCAACTTAAATTAAGTACATTACATTTTACAAGCCAAATCAACCGTTCAGTTATATTAACAAACACTACCACAATTGCATCGGAAATTGTATACATAAAAAATGTATCTATTGAATGTCATATCGAAATATGTGCGATACTGTGCCACATAAATAATGTTAAGTTGTTAATCCTCACTGTATACCGGCCACCAAATGGTGATATTAATTTATTTACGGATAATTTAGTACAAGCCCTTAATATTACATCTAGCAAATCTAAATATATTGTCCTTTGTGGGGACCTAAATATCGATCTAAATAAAACTCACACAAATACTAAACTGTTATTAGATGTACTCAATTCATTCCAGATAAATATAGCAAATCTGGGTAGTACTAGAATTTTTACAAACAAAAATGGTCATACGAGCTCTTTTTGTATTGACTATATGGTTACAACGGTGTCCAATGCTTTTTTTGATTGTGAATTAGTAGATCCCAATATTGCTGATCATTTTGCACATATTTTAAAGCTTAAGCAGCTAAAAAACGAACAAGTCAATGATAACAAGGAAACAGTAACCAAAAGATCTCTAAATATAAGTAACATGAGCGAACTTAGAACCAGGCTGACCAGAGTTAACTGGGCCGAATTATTTTATTTAAATATTAACGAGGCATTTTCTCTTTTTGTCGAAAATATTACTTGGTGTTTCAATATATCCTGTCCTTATAAAAGTAGGCTAGTCATTGCAAGTCAGCATCGCAACATTTAACTAAAGGGCTAGTCACAATGTTTGCGGATGATACTACCATTACAGTAGCAGCCGATACTCCGCAAGAATTAGAATCTGCAGTTGCTACCATTATGGATGAATTTAGCACTTGGTGTCAACGCAATAGGCTCATACTCAATGAAACTAAAAGTACAGCCATCAACTATTACATCAGGAAAGGTATGCCAAATGACACATGCCTATTGCAAAACATCAAGTTCAGTGAGAAGGTAAAATTTCTAGGCACTCACATAGATAATAGACTTACCTGGGATGCTCAAATTGAAAGCGTTTGTGCAAAATTAAGTAAGGCGTATTATGCTATAAGACAAATGAAAGATTGTCTTAATACTACGGGATTACTTAACATTTATTATGCTCTGGCATATTCCCATATATCTTCAGCTGGGCTGTGCTCGAGAAACCCAGAGAGTGTTCATTTCTCAAAAAATACTAATTAGGCTAATATTTAACATGGATTATAGGGAAAGTTGTCGACAAATGTTCATAAATCAAAAAATTCTGACCGTACCCTGTATTTTTCTTTTTAAATGCTTAATAGTTGTTAAAAAGAACGAACACCTTTTTATATCTAACTCATCCTCGCACAACCATGATACTAGACACGGTGTCCTATTAAGAATTCCCTCTCACAAAACATAAACTTATAAAAAATCACCTATCTACAACTGCACTATTTTGTACAACAACTTACCAGATGATATCAGAAATATTAAAAGTACATCTATGTTTAAAAATAAAGTAAAAAATATGTTGATAATTGGGGGTTTTTACCGCACACTTGAGTTTTTGGGCCAATAATGAACTCTTCTTATATGGAATTGAACTATAATATATAATCGTTTGTTAATCTTGTATTTATGTTTGTCCATTGTATTTATACTTTTATTTATAGTTTATGTCATGTATATAAATGTGTATATATATTTTTATTTATTTATTTTTTAAACTGTTCTATTTTTATATTGACATGCCATATGTAACTTTTGGTCAATAAATATTATTATTATTATTCTCAGCGCAAGCTTGCCTAATCCGGTTTTCCATTTGTAGTCTATTTCATGGCTGAGTTTTGTAGACTTCATTCTTTAGAGACCCCCATGAAAAAGAGTCCAAGAAACCAATTAATAAAAGGCCTATTTCTTCCAATCCCCCTCCGGGGAAAGTTGTTGTTTAGCCAATTCCATACTACCATTGCATTGTAGATCAGATCGGGGCTCTCTCAAGTTGAAATATCACATTGGTGTACCTATGCAATAAGGGGCAAGTTTTCGATTTCGATTAAAAACTCAGTTTGCAAAAAAAATTAGAAAACGTTCCATATTCAAATTTCCCTTAAAGAAATCTCGCCCAATTATTTGTTCATTCGGAATACAGTACCACATATTCACCTTTTCTGAATACTGGCGCCGACAGTTTACAGTCCAATGAGGGTTTTCAACAGACCAATATATAGTATTATGAGAGTTTACTGTGCCTTTAGTTGTAAATGTTGCTTGATCTGGGAATAAAATATGTTTAAAAAAATTAGGGCTGTCCAAAAACTCTCCCTGGCACCAAAAGCAATATTCCAGCCGCCTTTCTTCATATGCTTCTTCTAATGTGTGTAAGAAACAGGTTTGAAGGTACGTAATTTGTTTCGATGGAAGCATCACCAAATTGTATCCTTGGGTACACTTAAAACTGTGAACTTTCTCCTTAGGCTACACCTTGGATGTTCTCTCACAAACTAAAGAATATCTGCATCTCTAACATGAACCCTCACACGTTGTTCTTGTTGTGTTGCACATTTTTTCAGTTCTATCGAATAAATTATTAATTCGATAAACTATTACATAGTCTATTGGGGGTCGATCTGGATGCCGATTATTAAATTTTAGTATATTTATCTCTGATTTGCAAAAGTTATTGTAGATTGTAGATTGTTTTATGGGGTCGTTTGGCTTCGAACAGCCTTACTTCACTTCGACCTAAAAGATCTTTTGTGATTTACCCTACATCTAGTTGTTGCCCAGGATTCCAAGACTTTTTACAAAGCTTGTGATTTTTCTGGGGGCTAATTTCCCTATGTCTTCAGGCGTTAATTCCGCCTGTTCTAGGAATTTTAGCCTAATGCGGACTAACACCTTGCATTCACAAAGTATATGTTCCGCAGTTTCACTTGCAGTATTGCAATATCTGCATTTGTTGTCTACTGCCTTGCTCATATTCATGAGATGATATCTCAAGGGGCAGTGGCCAGTTAGAAGGCCTGTGATTAGCCTTAATTCGGACTTTTCAAGTTCGAGAAGCCTTGTGTCATTCTTTGCCGAATAAGTTATAAACTTTTTCCCTTGTCTTTGACCTGGAGTATTCCTCCAGTAGGACTTCTTCTGGTCCTTTTCCCATTCTTGGATCTCCTCCGCTATGTGTCCCTTGGCCAGGCCACAGAACGGTTCGGGTCCAATGAATGGTGCTTTAGATCCTTTTTTTGCAAGGCTGTCAGCAAGTTTATTTCCTTGTATTCTCTCATGCCCTGGCACCCACATCAAGGTAACCTTGTTGTTGTTGGCCAGTTGCTTCAGGGATTGTCTACATTCCCAGGCAATTTTAAACTCAAAGGTATAGGACCTTAGAGCTTTTAGTGCTGCCTGGCTATCAGATAATATATAGATCTTTGCCCTTCGGATGCCTTTATTTAGGCATTCCTGGGCACACAGATCTATAGCGTAAATTTCTGCCTGGAAGATGGTTGGGGTGTTACCGAGGGCTTTGGATAGCCTACATTTAGGCCCTGCTATGCCCACTTCTACCCCAGTTATTGTAAGATGCAACTCTACGCAGATCACATACAGATATATTACAGCTATTCAACTCTTGATACCATGAAAGCGCAAGGAAAAATAAATACTGACCTATCAAAAATTAGCAGCTGGTGTAAACAAAATTCATTAATTTTAAATGCGAATAAATGTAAACACATATTACTTCCCAAAAGAGACTTACAGCTAGCAATACAACTAAATGGTTTAGACCTTGAAACAGTAAACTGTGCCAAAGATTTCGGTCTGATAATAGATGACAATTTAAAGTTCACTTAACATGTGAAATATAGCCTGAGAAATAGTTATTACAAGCTTAGGCAGTTATTTGCGTTCAAATCGGACTTAAGACTGTAAGGCCCAGTTCTATAAAAGTGGTTCAACCAATTTTCCGTTGAACTTGGTTCAGCATACCGGCCACAACAATGAAAACAACTAGAAGTGCTCAAGCACAAATTTATGAGCCTCATTTCTAATTCTGGAAGGTACACCTCCCACAGAGACCTATACGCACGTTGCAACGACATAACCCCGATAGCGGATTACATCCAGAAGATCTCCCAAAATTTCTACTCCTTCAAGCTGGGCCATAATCCTCTAACAAGACACATAATACAAATTAGGCAGCATAATGCCCCATTTCGGATTGAACTCCCTTTACCGTACCAGACGTTACCAATTTTCCGGCAACCCCTGTGGCCAAACTTCAACAACTATAACTTCCGCTTACCCTATCCACCTTTACTGACATTTCATACCTTTTGTACCTTTAAATCATTCCTGTCCCCCTCTTCCTTTCTGTTTGTAATTTTTTTGTCGCGTTTGTTTTTTCTTGTTTTCTTTTTGTACATTTTTGTCTCTAAATTCATTTCGCTTCACAATTTTCAGAAAATCAAAACATATACAACCCAAGTCATCAGTGCGCAAGTGTTTTAATTTAGTATGTAGTTTTTATTCAGTTTTGTTAAGTTTGTTCTTTAAACATGTTCCTAATTTTAACACCTTTTATAATCCGTCTGCGACGGAAGGAGCCTAGGTTTAGTTGTTTTAATTTTCTTTTTAGCCGAACCAGTCCCACTCCGCCCGGCCATGCCACCACATTAGCGCGGTGGTTGCACGGTCGGACCCGGTGTGGGTTCTGGGGAGGTATTTTTTTATATTAAAATAAGAAATAAAGTCTTATTGATTGATTGATTGGTTCAAAATCCGTGGATACTATTGTTCTAGCAATTGTAACCTTGGCTTTTAAACCAAGTTCAACTGAACTTCGGCTGGTCCACTTTTATACAACAGGGCCTTAGACAAAAATTATGTTAGTCGAATCACTGGTCCTGTCAAATTTAAATTATCATAGTAGGGCCCTGTCTAACAATAGAATATAAAAATAAATTGCAAAACCTATGCATGAAATTTATTACAAATATTCCTCTGTTCGCTCACGTTACACCATATATTCGTTAGTTTGAACTCTTTTAAAAATGCAGGAACGAAGAGCTGTTCATTTCTGCTGTCTTCTATATAATATATAATATTATATCATTTAAAAACAACCTGCCTACTTATACAACAAACTAGTAAGACGTAATCAAATCCACAAGCGCGGTCTCAGACACATCCCAAATACACTCGACATACCTCACCACCGCACTACTAGCTTTTGCTCTAGTTTTTCTTATTTGGCACCACATGTATACAATGCACTTCCAGTTGGACTCTTTCAAAAGTCATATATAGTGTTAAAAAAACACATTATGTCTTATAGTAGAATGCATGTTTTCACGGCCGTTGTCTAAAGAAGTAGTTTCTTCCGGGTCTTGCTGTGGTCGTCGAACTTGACTTGACGTTTCGCTGATCATCCTGTCAGCTTCTTCAGAAGGATTCTAAAGACTGAATTTATTGTGTTACACTCCTCGTTATATACCTAGGCGCGGCTTCGCTTCGCTGGTCATTTGTCGCGCTTGGTTCGCTTCGCTGCTCATTCGTCGTGTTTGGTTGACCGTGACTTACTACGGTGCTGGTACCTGGCAATACCAGTCTCCGCGTGTTACCAAGTCGATACCCATCCTCTCTGTTAAAGTTGTTCACGTTTTTCATAATTTCCAGTGATTTCCTAATGATTCGCGGATAATAGCGTGTATTCCTGTCTAATATATTGACGTCCTCGTAGTCGATTTTAAGGTTCTCGTTATTTTGGACATGTTCTGCTATCGCCGACCTATCCGTGTATCCAAATCTAGTATTTCTCTGGTGTTCTTTGATTCTGCACTGTATACTCCGTCCTGTTTGTCTGATGTAGCTCTTACCACATGTGCACTTCAACTGGTAAACACCTTTTGATAATAGTTTGGGGACAGGGTCTTTGACTGAGGGAAGCATCTGCTGTATTTTCTTCACTGTTCGAACCCATACACCTAATTTCTTTTTGAATAAAATCTTCTTCAGCATATCTGTGACTCCCGCGACGTAGGGTAGGCATGCATACGTTGTTAGTTGTTGCTGTTCTTCTTCTGTAGTTCTCCTCTGGTTATTTACTACTCGTTGTATATTGCTTTGACGGATACACGTTCTTCTCTAAAGCTTGTTGGACATTCTGTAGTTCCTCGGGTTTGTTATCGTCGTCGCATATTGTATTGGCTCTGTGGACCAAGGTTCTAATTAACGCTCTCTTCTGTTGTGGATGATGGTGAGATGTCGCATGTAGGTAACGATCGGTGTGCGTTTTTTTCTGTAGACACCGTGGGCCAGCTTGCAATTGTGTGGCTTTTTCACTAATACATCTAAGAAAGGTAAAGCTCCATCTTGCTCGGTCTCCATTGTAAATTTGATACTTGGATGCTGTTTATTCAAACGGTCGAAGAAAACAGATAAAGATAATTCTCCATGTGGCCATGTGCTGTGCTGGCTACGCAACGTAGACGATACGTTCATCATATGGCCACATGGAGAATTATCTTTATCTAATACCTTTTGCGTTTTTGTTTGTACATTTTGACACAATAAACATTTTCTATTCTATTTTATTTTATTCTGTAGTAGCTTCCCTTGAACGAGAATTATCATCAACTAATCTAACAATTTCCACTTTTTCGGCAGTTGTAAGCATTTTATTGAAATAAAATATGCTAGAATACAAAAAATCAGACAGAATGCCAACAGACTTACTTGACAACTAATCTGACATCTGCTATGATTTTTTGATTTTTTTCATATAATTTAGCACCGTAGCATTTAAAGATGGAAAGTGATTTTCTGGTCCTATGTATTTTTAATTATTGTTTAAAAAAATATATAGTAAACAAATGATAAAAATAAAGTCATCGAAAATTTTCTGGATAATAATTTTCTTATACGTACAAGATACCGTGTCATTGAAAATAAACCCACTCATCATAGCGGCACGTGCCATGAGTTATGAAGTAAATAATATAAATATAATCTTCCCCCTTAAAATAAAATCCAATCAGAGGCTTTTATGTTGATACTGCTATTTCTCTAACATTTAATTCTGTTCTTTTACAGCTTCACTTTCTGACATGAAAGTTCTGGAGAATATTAATAGGTTCTTATAATCTGCAAATTATTTAATGAACAGTCATTTACATGGTTTCCTTGCAGATATTAATAAAGAAAGTTAATGAGTTTTGTGTTGGTTTCCTTTCATAATAAAAAGTATATAAACTTCTGTTCTTAAAATATACTCCAGAAATAGTTTGATGTTTGCCAAGCCTCGTTGTATTTATCTGCGCTGACAATAAACTAAGGGTAGTACTATGGTGTGTTTATCAGGAGTACCCGGTGTTTATTATTCCTAATGATATTTAACTGTGCCGTAAACAACTTTTAATTCCGAAATGTTAATTTCAGTGTTCCTAATACCCCAAAGGTATGTACTTGGAATCATGGGATTCTTAGCAGTTGTAAACGCTTACACGATGAGAGTTTCTTTATCCATAGCCATAACCGAAATGGTAGCCTCTTCAAATTCAACAGACTATGAAGACCCGGATGCTTGCCCGGCGGAGAATTCGAATAGTTCTTCTGGATCAGTTACAGTAAGTATATTTTACAACTGTATGCTCTATGTTTCTAACTTAAATCTAATCTATTTAAAGTAACTTAAATGTAAATTTGTTACAAAAATCTATGTAGGTACTTATTTTGCTATAACCAAATATGATCCTAGCATCACCGAATCTCCAGTCAAATGGTATAACCAGTCATTACGCTAAATAAAGATACGTTGTCTCCCATTAAGCATGTTTGTAATATTATTAGAGATCCAGAACTTTTAACGGCTTACAACAACTGTCGTAAAGTTTATAAACTTGATTAAAAAAATCAGGTTATGACCTGTTCATCTCAACATCCGAAACTAAAGTGAAAGATAATTGGAGACTTATTAATTTCGAACGAAATATAAACAGGTCGCACAAAAGTACGCGCAATTTATGGCAGAACGCTCTTAATAAATTCTCTACGGAAATTGAGATATAATTTTATCACTTAAAGGATCTCTCGTGCCAGTCGTCCCACACCACTTGCAGACTGCAGTTTAGAGCTGTTGGCTCTCATCAGTGCAATGTAGGCATGTGACGACAGGCACGAGGATCCTTCGACCATCTCAGTATCCTTAGGATAGCGACATGCAAAATAGTCAGCAGGCTCCATCTAGCGGTCCAGTGTCTGTTGTAATCGAAAAAAATAGCACATTTGTACTGTATTTTTGTTATTTCAATCTGTATTTGACTTTAATTTTGCATTTTTGGTCTTATTTTTTATAAACTTTTTATATATTCATCATTATCTACAATGATTGTAGTTTAATCTGCTACAAATGTACCTGACGTCAAATAAAATAAGTATGAGAATGAGTATGAGTATTTTCATAGATTGCGTGTCAACATTAGACTTTTTAATTTTGTCTTCTCTTTATATTACATTAAAAAAATATATATTTAAAAAAAAGCTTTTATTTGAAAAATGCTCTAAAATGAAGAAAATAAACTTTGAAGTAAATCAAACCCATCATTTTGTTACATTATATAATTTTTTGTATGATATAAAAGTTTGTCGCGAGATTGCTATCTTTCGAGTGCGATATGGATAATCCACTCGAGTTGTACAGTATACTTTTTCTACGACGGATTAAGAAAAAACTACAAATAATAGTTTCAATCAAATTTTAATATACAAAAATTAGCTTCTGCTAAATCTTATGCTCTAGGTGCAAACATTTTATAAAAGCTTCAGTAGTCTAGCGGTTTTATGCACGCTTCGAAATGCAATCAATCAATAAGACTTTATTTCTTATTCTAATATAAAACAGTACCTCCCCAGAACCCACACCGGGTCCGACCGTGCAACCACCGCGCTAATGTGGTGACTTTTTTTTGTCATAATATATCTCTAAAATTTTGTCTGTATATAATAATTTCAATAAAATTTTAGGTGGTATACCGTTTATCGATTCTTCACTGGAATCACTCATTTTAAATTATTTTCTAGCTCAAACTGCGCGAATACACACTGACAATTACTTTGACAGCTTACGCACTAACATGAATTTTTTAAAACGAATAGTTGCCTATGTACTTAATACACGAACGATTGGTCGATTTCATATCCATCCTAGAACGTATATGAAATATATCCGTTCAGTCAACTTGAATGGCCCACTTATCCATTCTACAGACTGTATGGAAAATAGCAAATTTACATAAGGGAGTAGAAAAAAGCTTTTAAAAACACCATCCGATTTTTTTAACTATAACAGAAACTGTCCGAATTTGGCTCGTGTAAATAATATTGAAGACTTGGTTTGTGGTCGGTGGTAAAATTTATTATCCGAAAAATTATAGGTAGTTTATTATAATGCCATTATTACACTTAATAACGCTACTGCGTCACAAAAACTACGAAGAATTAATATTTAGAAACATTTATTTATAAAAACGGAAACACAATTCACATATCGTAAGGACAATACTTTTATACAAATTAAAACGCGCAGATCGCTTTTGTTTACAATTTTGTATGTATAACTTTCAAAAATCTATCACCACAGTACGGTCTTATAACGATATTTTGCTAAAATCTAGTTGTGTACATCTAACTTTAATTTTTGTGACATTGTCAGTTAGTTGTCATAATTTATTGCAAGTGTGCAAAAAACTAATATGCCTCATATAAGCGATTTAGTTAAATCTGGAGTTATTGCTAAAACAGAAGATGGATGGTCAATGAGACAAATTATTGCACTGCGTTATAATATTGACAAAAATTCGGTGTGTAACATTTTCAGAAAGTGGAGAATAAACAGTGCGATTAGTAGAAATCCTGGATCAGGGCGACGAAGGATATCAACTCAACAACAAGATTTGCAATTGGTAAATGCTTTAGTAAAAAATCCATTTTACTCAGTTATTCAGGCTGCTGAAGAAACGAATTTTCCTGGATCGAGTAGTACTGGTCGCCGGCGAGTAAGAGAATCGGAGCTACGCTGTCATGCAGCGGCACAGAAATACTTACTTAAAGCTGAACATAAAGAAACTCGAGTAGGATTTGCGCTTGAATTTTTAGCGCATGATGTAAATTTTTGGAACAATGTAATCTTTACAGACGAAAAAACTTTCCAATCAACACACAGCGGTCGTATTCGTGTTTACCGCCCTCCGAATATTCGATTCGATGAGAAATATATATCTAACAACTATAAAAGTGATAGATTTTCCCTCAATATGTGGGCTTGGATATCGGCACGTGGTCCTGGTGTTTTGTGGCATATTGAGGAACGATTTAATAGTGAAACGTATATTAGGAATTTAGACAATATTATGCTCCCTTCTGTGTCACAATTATTTCCTAATAAAGAGTTCTTATTTCAACAAGACAATTGTTCCGTTCATACTGCTCATACCGTAACTAACTGGTTTCAAGATAACAACATCAATGTTATTAACTGGCCCAGTCATAATCCAGATCTCAACCCTGTGTAAGAAGTATGGGACTACTCGTAAGAAGTATCCAAAAACGAAATGTGAGACCACGGAATGCCGAAGAATTACTGCAAATAGTAAATAATGCATGGGAAAATATTATTACTGATGATTATTGTATAAGGTTATTTAATTCTATGCCAAACAGACTTATAGAAGTTATAAATAGAAATGGTGCAATAACGAAATATTAATAGTTAGTTTCTTGTTGAGTAGGATATCCTTTGTCCTTTGATCCAGGATTTCTACTAATCGTACCGTTTATTCTCCACTTTCTTAAAATGTTACACACCAAATTTTTGCTAATGTTATAACGCAGTGCAATTTGTCTCATTAACCATCCATCATTTACTATAGCAATAACTACAGTATTAAAATAAAAAATAAATTAAAAGTGATATATGTTTTATTTCGGCTACTCATTACATATTCAAATAGAGACAGATTTACATTAGAAAAAGAAAGTTGTCCTATTTTTTCTGCTCACGACAGTACAAGCAACGAAAAACTTTTATTTCATAAGTTTCTTGCAAAATTTTTCAGTGCGTATCGTAAATTCCTCCCCAGATAGATATATACCATATTGAAGAACTGAGTGTCAGTGTGTCTCTTAGATTATAGAATCTAAAAAATAGTTTTCTAATTCTTGGAACCAAACATTCAATGTAATCTTTCCATTTCAAATGCTGATCAATAATAATCAATAAAAAATTCAAAATGGCGGCGCCAATATAAAGGACGAAAAGTCGTCCTTCATATTGGCGCCGCCGTCATTTATAGTCCAAATCGATCAAATTCGATATTTGGGGGTTTTCGGGTTCGCCGATTACGAATTTCTAGTCAAAAATTTAGTTCAAGATGGCGGACGACTTTACCGTTTATGATTCGATTCGTCTCAAAATCGATATCTGGGGATTACAGCATATCAGAAGACTAAAAAGTAGAAAATAAACTTTGAAGTAAATCAAACTTATCATTTTGTTAAATATATAAATTTTTTTATGATATAAAAGCTTGTCGCAAGTAATCTCATTTACACAGGAAAATCTGGCGGCAAGCTTTTATATCATAAAAAAATTATATAATGTAATAAAATGACGGGTTCTTAAAGTTTGGAGCATTTAAATAAAAGCTTTTTTTTTTAAATCTTTTTTTATATAATTTCTTCATATTGAATTTATGATACCTGCCATGATCTGCCGCTTTATTTCCTTATGCTTAGTTTTTACTATTTTTTCTATAATGCATGTTTTAATTAGATTGTCTAGTTTTTTTGAAAATGAATTATTTACCTCCTCGATATTATTAATCGAAACACATTATTAGCCGCCTGTGATCAGAAACTTACACTTCGTTAGGATATTTGTATTTATCAAAACGGAGGAAACTTCACTCTGCTTTACTTTTAATTGTTTCATATTCTGTAATTTTTAGTTATAGTCGAGCTCATATTTAGGGTGCATTCAAAAAGGCAATAAAAACTTTACGACCTCGTTAAAATACAGCTACGCTGTGTACTATGCCGCCGGCATATTGAATCACTTATCTTTATAGGTTTTTAATATACGTCGGCTTGTTTGATGACACCGTACCGACTGGTTCGCCGGCGTTAATAATTAGTTCGTGAAGTTTTTGTTGCATTTTTTATTTACAGTGAGGCTTTGAACGTCACTATACATATAATTAAACCGTTATTGTTTTCAGTATTTTTAACCGTTTTGCCTAATTTCCAGAACACCGACATACTGTATGATTGGGACGAAACTACTCAGGGCCTGATCCTCAGTTCTTTTTACTGGGGATATGTGATAACTCATCTACCAGGAGGGATATTAGCGGAAAAATTTGGAGGCAAATATTCCCTTGGACTAGGGATTCTTTCCACAGCCGTGTTCACGCTAATTACGCCATGGGTAATCTATGCCAGCGACGGTAACTGGAAAATTTTAGTGCTGTTGAGGGTCCTTGAAGGATTGGGGGAGGTGAGAGCTACTTTCTTGACATTTAATAATTGTTTGATAGATAAGTGACACATACAAGTATTAAGTTTAAAAATTATTATTAACAAACACAAGCTAATAAGAAATTACTAATTCAAATATGCAAGATGTTTCTCGTTCGGCTGTCGCAGCAAGCTTGTCCGACCATGATACCATATATAGTTTATTGCTGCTCGATTCAAGAAAGTCGATTCCTATTTCAAAATTTGGATGGATTTATAGCAAAGGCAATTATAACAGGTTTTCTCAATATTGTCAAGAGAGTGGGAGCACGTGATAAAATTCTCAGATCGGTTTATTTTCATACCACCACCCTAATTGAAGGAATTGAAATATCAGGGAGGAATTTACGTTCTTTGTATCTGATAAGAAAATATACATCCAATGAGTCTATCCAAGAATAGATTAGATTAACAAAGGAGCTGGTTGTTTATCCTTTACCACCGCGACCTTTTCAGGTCTATTGTGATGCTCCCAGAATATCTTCCTTATAGTACCTCATCCAGCTTTGTCCTTTGTACTAGACTCCACAGCTTTGATAAAGGTCCTTTTGCATAGCTGTCCGCCCTTGGTTTTCTTCTCTGAGTACTTGGAATCTCAGCCTCACCAGGCCTTCAGGCACAATACGTGAACTGAGGTTTCCTCCTCCTCTTGGCAGAATCTACATGTCGCGTCCTCTGCCAGGCCCATTAGACTCATGTGTCTATTGAGCGGGCAGTGGCCAGTTAGAAGGCCTACTATTACTCTGATGGCCTTCCTATTCTGGCTTAGTAGATCTTCCGTAAATTTGGCAGAACGTTCTTTAATGAACTCCTTGGCCTGTCTCTGTCTTGGGAGTTTCCTCCACCAATCCAGAGATTTATTTTACACCCATTCCTTAATGGCTGCTCGTATGCATGGCTTTGCCACGCCACAAAAGGGCTCGGGTCCTATTGGGGCTTCAAGTGCGCCTTCCTTGGCCAGTTGGTCAGCCTTTTTGTTTCCTCTGTATCCCTCGTGTCCTGGTACCCATGCTAGGATCACTCTGTTCTGACTTCCCAGCTCTGTAAGGGCCGTCAAGCAGTCCCACACCAATCTTGAGTTGATTTGCATGGAACTGATTGCTTTTATTGCCGATTGGCTATCACAGAAAATGGCAATCGACTGGTTAACAGTGCCTTCTCATATTATCTCCCTTGCGCAACAGTGTATGGCGATCACTTCAGCCTGAAACACCGTTGCGTATTTTCCTAGACTTATCGGGATATTGGCTTTTGACTTTGTCCCGTAAATCCCGGCTCCGACTCCGACGATTGTTTTGTCTTGGAGCCGTCAGTGTACCGACTGTTTGTGCTGTTATGGGAGGACCGTTTTTCCAATCCTCCCTGTCTGGTGTAACAGTCCGAAAGTTCTTGTAGAAGTTATACTTTGGGACCATTACATCCGTGGGCATGCCTAGAATGGGATCTGCCCTCATCTCCGAGTATAGCTTCTGGTACTCCGTCCCGTGTTGCTGGCTAATTGGCGTTTGGCCTTGCATTAACCTGTACACCACTGACCGAGCTTCGCCTTGTATGAATACGTGTAAGGGTAGCAGGTCCAAGAGGACTTCGAGTGCAGCCGTAGGAGCAGTTCTTATAGCCCCCTTGATGCACAGGCAAGCAAGTCTTTGTACGCCACTTAACAGCCTTATTGCTCCCGACTGCACCGTCTTAGTCCACCATACCACTGATCCATAGGTTATCATGGGTCTCACTACCCTAGTGTAAAACCACAGGTTCATTTTGGGATTTAACCCCCAGTTTTTTCCACACATTTGCCTACACCTTCCCAGGGCGATTGTCTAATTTGAATCTAATCCATGAGTAGGTACATTCATAAATACCGAAAAACATATCCAAGGCTCCGTAGAGTTGCAAAAGAATGTTATTATAAGACCAGACTTGTATGAGATTAAGCGGACTGTAATTTATCTTTTGTAATTGTGGTTTATTAATGACTAAAATATTACGTGAAATGTAAAGAGCAAAAAGTGGTTACCCTTGTGGTACTGCCTTACCCTGGGATGACTTCTCGGTTGCAACCTGGACCTATAATCGCACACAATCGACAAAGCACAAAAATGTTTATAATTGAACACCAAGTTTCGTATACTTGCTACTTCTCTTCCTTCAAGCCACGCGCATATTTAAATGTCACATGGTCTCGCGACAACAAAAATCAAAATAAGAATAAATAAAACACAATTAGAGTATGTGATACCATACAAAATAAAACTATACAAAAAAAAACAAAGATAAAACACACCGCTCACCTAAAATGATATATTTTGCAATAAAAAAAAATAATTATTGCAGGGCAAAAAACAAATTTTCATAACACGGCGTTTAAATACATCCTTGTGGGTGCGTACAGTGACGACACGAGTTATACCGTCTGTACCGGGATGTACTTTCACAACGCGGCCAAGAGGCTATTGCAAAGGTGACATAAGAATATTCTCAACAAGAACCAATGTGCCTTTAACTATAGGAGTAGAAGGTTAAGTCCGCTTACTACGCTGTAAAAGTGTGTGTAAATGATCTTTGTGCCACCTAAACCAAAAATGTTGATGCATGCGCTCTAGAAGTTGCCAACGCGAGAGTCGTCCTAACCTTATATCCTGTAGATTTGACTCTGGCATAGCAGTTAAAAAAAGACCTGGAGTCAACGCGGAGAGGTCATTGGGTTCGGAGTTTAACGGGCACAATGGACGTGAATAGAGAACTGCTCCAATTTGTACTAATACGTGTAAAGTTCTTCATAAGTAAGAATCTGTAATCTGTTCTCTTATTACCCGAGCTGTTTTGACAGATTTTATTCCGGACTCTCAAATACCCCCAAAATGCGGAATGGACGGCAGATTAAAATGCTATTGTCTGAGTTCTTCGGTGGCAGCTGCCTGCATATTTTGCAAAATTTCGTTATATGCACCCATAAAATTAGTATCACAATACTGTATATAACGGAATTGCGACCACGACGAGATATATAATGGCGTAATGCTACAAAAAATGCCTGAGATGATTGTTCAAGTCCTTATAATGATAGTGAAACAAATAATTGTTGACATATTTTTTTAAGGGAACCACCTATCCGGCTCTCAATGCTCTGTTGGCGAAATGGGTGCCGTTGGGCGAACGTGCCAAAATTGGTACTTTGGTGTACGCTGGAGGACAAATTGGTAAGATATTTATGTGTAGGGCTATTAATTATTTGTAGACTGTATAGTGTATATACAGTGTGATCCATTTGACACCCGCACAAAATTATTATTTACCTTCCGATTTTGACAATTTTTCTTTTAGAAATATTTAACGTGGGAAACTGCACTTTCAGATACAGTATCACATTTTTTAAACAAAAAACTAGGCCTACTGTGTAATTCTTTGGGGGTGAAAATGAAATGAAATATAGCAATTAATAATTCTGTGGTCAAAGTAAGAATCACATTGTTCTTATTATTTTATTTATTCTTATTAAGTAATCCGTGGAATAAAAATTGGAAAACAATTGAAAAAAGTATTTTCGTTTTCGTTAACATTTAACAAAATTATTGGAATGCCGGAACATAAAATAAACGCTAATTATATTTTTCTTTCTTCCACCAATCCGCCGTTTTTCAAACCTCCTTCGTTTATTCGCGGTTACTTTTCTTGTTGTTTTGGGTAATAGCTGCACATGCTTCAATTAGTCAACTGACTGCGGTCTTGACATGTAAACTACTTGCTTTAGTGTACCCCACAGGAAAAGTCGATTGGCGTCAAGTCCTGGGATCGTGGCGGCCATTCAATAAGAGGGCTGTTTCGACTTATCCATCGATTTTCAAAATTTGTATTCAGCCAACCCCTTACCACTACTGCATTATGTACAGGACACCCATCTAATTGAATTTTTTAATTTTGATGTGCTTGAACTGGTCATGTAGCGCATCTCAAAACTCACTTTCCAGAAAGTTAAAAAATACACGTTGATTAAAATTACTTTTAGAAAAAAAGGACCAATAATTCTACAATCAAATACTCAGCACTACATGTTTATTTTTTCTGAGTACTGCCTCTTTGTGTTCATGACCAATTAGGATTTTCGGCAATACCAGTACCATGATTTTTGAGACGACATCACTCCACTTGTTGTAAGTGTAGCTTGGTAACTGAACAAAATTTCCTTTAAAAAGTTCCTGTTGTTCAGGTATTCTCCCTGTGCCCACAAACAGAATTCCAATCTTTTTTCCTCATCTTCCTGTTCTCTTATATGTAAAATTTTCGGCTTATATGGTTTTATTTTGTTTTTTGTAAGGCACGTTCTGATGTTTTCTCTAAGGATATTTAAGTCTAGACTGGCTGTTCTCAAGATCGAAGGAGGACCTGTTTCGTTGAAAATTTTATTTGTACGATGTACAGTTAGTACTGCTGTACACTGGTCTATCAGAATGTCTATTATTAAATTCTTTGGCAGCATCTCTTGCGGAAAGAATGTTCGCCAACAAAATTTTCTTGTTCCATAGTCACATCAATAAGTTGTAAATTTTTTACAGTATTCTTGTACTATCGTGAGCAGAAAAAAAAAGGACGACTTTTTTTCTCTAATGTAAATCTGTATCTATTTGAATATATAATGAGTAGCCGAAATAAAATAGATATCACTTTTAATTTATTTTTTATTTTAATGCTGTAGTTATTGCTATAGTAAATGATGGATGGCTAATGAGACAAATTGCAATGCGTTATAACATTAACAAAAAATTGACGTATAACATTTTAAGAAAATGGAGAACAAACGGTACGATTAGTAGAAATCCTGGATCAAAGGACAAAGGATATCCTACTTAACAAGAAACTAACTATTAATATTTCGTTATTGCACCATTTCTATTTATAACATCTATAAGTCTGTTTGGCATAGAATTAAATAACCTTATACAATAATTATTAGTAATAATATTTTCCCATGAATTATTTACTATTTCC
Organism: Leptura quadrifasciata; assembly: GCA_963675555.1. Lineage (NCBI taxonomy): Eukaryota > Metazoa > Arthropoda > Insecta > Coleoptera > Cerambycidae > Leptura > Leptura quadrifasciata. The sequence continues at coordinate 5,773,649 of OY776679.1, forward strand.
AGTAATTCTTCGGCATTTCGTGGTCTCATTGATATTGTTATCTTATCTTGAAACCAGTTAGTTACGGTAAGAGCTGTATGTATGAACGAAACAATTGTCTTGTTGAAATATGAACTCATTATTAGGAAATAATTGTGACACAGAAGGGAGCATAATATTGTCTAAAATCGTAATATACGTTGCACTATTAAATCGTTCCTCAATATGCCACAAAACACCAGGACCACGTGCCGATATCCAAGCCCACATATTGACGGAAAATCTACCACTTTTATAATTGTCAGATATATATTCCTCATCGAATCGAATATTCGGAGGGCGGTAAACACGAATATGACCGCTGTGTGTTGACTGGAAAGTTTTTTTCGTCTGTAAAGATTACAATGTTCCAAAAATTTACATCATGCGCTAAAAATTCAAGCGCAAATCCTACTCGAGCTTCTTTATGTTCAGCTTTAAGTAAGTATTTCTGTGCTGCTGCATGACAGCGTAACTCCGATTCTCTTAATCGCCGGCGACCAGTACTACTCGATCCAGGAAAATTCGTTTCTTCTGCTGCCTGAATAACTGAGTAAAATGAATTTTCTACTAAAGCATTTACCAATTGCAGTCTTGTTATTGAGTTGATATCCTTCGTCACCCTGATCCAGGATTTTTACTAATCGTACCGTTTATTCTCCACTTTCTTAAAATGTTACACACCGAATTTTTATCAATATTATAACGCAGTGCAATTTGCCTCATTGACCATCCATCTTCTGCTTTAGCAATAACTCCAGATATAACTAAATCACTTATATGAGGCATATTAGTTTTTTGCACACTTGCAATAAATTATGACAACTAACTGACAATGTCACAAAAATTAAAGTTAGATCTACACAACTAGATTTTAGTAAAATACCGTTATAAGACTTATCCTATTTTTTGCTCACGACCGTACACAACTCAAATCTGACAGAATGAATGCTTTAAGTAATGTTTGTGACATTTCAATTTTCCAATTTTTATTCCATGGATTACTTGATAAGAATAAATAAAATAATAAGAACATTGTGATTTGTACTTTGACCACAGAATAATTAATATGGAATATTTCTTTATGAAATTGTGTACGGGCCCATCAGAGGGCTCTTAATCCAGTGGTGTACTCAGATTTTTTATGAAAAAATCGTTAATACGATTTCGTGACTTTTCATCTTCAAAAAATTGATTGTGTGATTTTTGTTTAAAAAATGTGACACTTTATGCTAAACTGCAGTTTCCCACGCTCTAAATTAAAAAAAATATATGTTATAATCTGATGTTAAATAAAAATTTTGTGTGGGTGTCCCGCTTTTAAGCGGCTCACACTGTATATTAAAAAAAAACCAGACTTTGTTACATATTTATTTATCTTTTATTCAATCAAGGAATGAATAATTTCTAAACAGGGCACTAGCCTAATAAAATAAATATTCCATGATTGTGAAAACGTTTAGGAATATTTCAAAGCTATGAGAACCATTCAAAAATGTCACATTGGAAACTAGCGATGTAGAAATTAAGTGCAAAGTAACATTAATATATTTTTATAATTTTATAAAATGTTTTATTGATACCTCTGAGACCATTTGAGCTTCGTCGATAAGATTAGGTACACGGACTATCCTTAATATTAATAAATTTTTTCAGAGGGTATCCGTCGTTACATAAATGTAAACCAGGAATATGCAACATGAGGGGAACTACGCACGTTTCTCCCCTATTTTTTTTAATTTCAACAAATTCTTCATTTTCTGGAACTAAAATAGAACATTTGTTGATAGTTTTAAAAGAACAAGGACAAAAAGTAAGGCGTATCTACACCACTGGCTATCGCGCATAACATTTGATATATTTTTCAGAGAACCCTTATGAAGGATAGCTCTTATATTAAATCTCATCGTCATAGCTCAAATGGTCCGATAGATATTAAATAAATTCTAAATCTATCGTATAAATTAAAATAATGCTTATATTACTTTCTTGTTCGCACTTTGTCTAAACTACATTTTATTGCTCTTCTAGGTACCATCGTAAGCAACAGCATCAGTGGGGCCCTAATCAACGCAACCAAAGATTGGGCATCAGTTTTCTATTTATTTGGAGCATGCGGTATACTTTGGTTCATTACTTGGGTGCTTATTTGCTACTCCGATCCCGACAGTCATCCATTTATTAGCGATAAAGAAAAAACGTATTTGACAAAAGAATTAGGTAAAAGCTCACCCATAATTATACTGCATTGTCCAATTTTTGTAAACTTCGACTTAACATGAACACTTTTCCAGAAAACGTATCGAGAGAGAAAAAGACTATTCCATGGCGTGCTATGCTAACTTCTGCCCCTATGTGGGCCTTAGTGGCAGCCCAAATTGGACATGACTGGGGATTCTTCACCATGGTAACCGACCTTCCAAAATATATGAGCGACGTATTGAAATTTAACGTAAAAGAAAACGGTTTGTGGTCGTCTGTACCTTACGTTGTAATGTGGATAGTCTCCATGGGCTCTGGTTGGTTGTGCGATTGGTTAGTGTCGAGCGGATATATGGGAATAACATTCGCCAGGAAATTCTTCACAACTATAGGTTAGTACAAGTAAGATTCGGTGTGCCCAAAGGTCCTATTTTAGACTCTTACATATACGTAATTTCACAAAAACTCACAATGTATTTGTCTTCAAACCTTGCATCCTTTATTTAACACACTTCCTAACAATCAACTGCTGAAACTTTGCATAGTTACTAAGATCGGGCGACAATACAGTACTTCACCGTTACTTTTGAAAATGGGCGCGGGGGTGAAAATTGAATAATCCGCAGAACAAGGAGCGAGAAATCCTTAAGAGACGAATCTATTAGCGCTCTCTGGGGACCAAGGCGTGCGCATTTTGTATATGCACGCCTTGGTCTTCTTGCCGTCGTACATTATTTTTTACTTTTCAGTACGACTTTTTACATAAAAGCAAGTTTTAAAAAGAAATTTTTTTTCCTTCTTAATTCGGAATTTGAAAAATGCTAATACGAATGGCCTTTTACTAAGACGGTAGTATAGTGGAAAGAAGCGTGTTACGTGGCCAGCATTCCATAGATAGTATGGGTTCAATTGCTGCTACTGGTTTCAATTTCCAACTCCGACATTAACAATGTCGATGGATAATGGACGTGTATATCCGCGTTTGTTCAAAAGTATTACCCTCCTTTTCTGACAGTATTTGCTTTAGATTATTACCAAGTAGCAGGTTGTCTAATAAGTTATATTTTATAACCAATGATAGTGAACAATACAATTCATTAATGATTCTTCTTTACGTTTAGCTTCCCTTGGTCCTGCTCTATTTATCATGGTGGCTTCCTATTCTGGTTGTGACAAATATCTCACAGTGGGTATGTTTACCATTGCCATGGGCTTTATGGGTACTTTCTACTGTGGAATGAAAGTAAACGCATTAGATTTGTCCCCGAATTACGCCGGCACTTTGATGGCCATTGTAAATGGTATTGGAGCTATTACTGGTATCATTACCCCATACTTGGCGGGAGCACTGACAGAAGAAGTGAGTATCAAATTGAAGTGATTAATGGAGTATCTATTATTGAAAAATAACATCTTCTATTTCTAATAAATAACTATTAGTCCAGTGCCGAACCGGTTTTCAGAAGCTAAAAACGGACAAAATTATTAGCTGTATATGGATGGTTGGAAAATTTAGGATTAATGGTATATAAATGGGGAAAATCCCAACAAATAACCAGAAGTAGGGTAGGGGTGGAAAAGGGGGGTGTTTGGGGTAACGCGTGGCTTTTTACGACTTCCGGGAAAACTAGACCTCCTCTCGAAAAAAGTTGAATATAAAAGTTGTAGATAATGGAAAGATCTACAACTTTTATTTTAACAATTTTTCAACATAACCTCAAAACTGTTGAGAAAAACGCCAAGAACCTATTTTTTTATTTTCTCCCATAAAATTAATCCGATTTTAATGAAATTTTGTCAAAATGAACATTTTTATGTCTAATAAGCTGTAATTTTTTTGATGCGAAATATTTATTTTTTGATTTTATGCCCAATTTTCAATCAAAAAAGTTGATTAACAAAATTTTGATTTTTGAAAATCTCCAGACGGAATTTTTTCGTTGAAACTTCTACTTTAAGATGACGTAAAAAAATCATACTCTGACTGTGGAAAAACTAGTAGTAATTTACCAACAGCAATGCATTACGGAGATGAACATTTCGTAGGCAATAAAGAGTTAGTAAATGGCTTTGCTCAATATTTTTGCAGTTCATATATCACCTCTAATGTCTCAGTTGTGGACAATGTAGACGATACAAATACTGATGCTTTAACAATTGAACAATTTACTGAACATGAAGTCTTGAATTCTTTAAGAAAAATCAAGCCTAAATATACGATGGGCCCTGATAAAATTCCTGCTTTTATATTACATGATTGTGCTAGCTAGCGTTTTTACAATTCCTCTTACATTTCTATTTAATTTGGCTATTAAATCAAATACTTTTCCCGATGTTTTAAAATGTTCTAAAATAATCCCTATTTATAAAAAAGGAGAAAAACATAATATTGAGAATTACAGACCTGCAACGATTATCAACAATTTCTCTAAAGCCTTCGAAATATTATTATATGATCCAACATTTTCTTATGCAAAGAATCGCATTACTGAATATCAGCACGGTTTCTTCAAGGGAAGGTCTACTTCAACCAATCTTTTCTGTATCAGCCAATATATAGCTGAGGCTATAGACGGTAACTCACAAGTTGATGTAATTTACACGGACTTCACTAAAGCATTTGACAGACTTGATCAAATTTGTTGTTTTTTTTTCAAATCATATCTGGAGAATAGACACCACCATATCGAATACTATGGTCAACGGTCTGCTGAATTTGTATCTACTTCAGGTGTACCTCAAGGGTCTATATTAGGCCCATTATTCTTTAACATCTTCATTAATGACATTGCAGTTGAATTGGGTGTTGAGTGTCTTTTATATGCTGACGATACGAAATTGTATAATAAAATAAATGATGAAAGTGATTGTGTGGCTTTACAAAATGTTCTAGATAAAATCAGTGAATGGTGTAACTTAAACAAATTGCAGTTAAATATACGAAAATGTAATACTCTTACATTTACTAACAAACATCAATATATCGAATTTAATTATAGCTTAGAAAATTCAGTGCTCACACGTCCATCAACATTTCGTGACCTCCGTGTAACATTTGATAGTAAACTATCATTTAATTGACATATAAATACAATCACAAATGAAAGCTTTAGAACACTCGGTTTTATATTAAGGTGTTCCCACGACTTTAATGACATTAACTCATTGAAACTACTATATCAATCTTTTGTTCGATCCAAATTGGAATATTCGTCAATTATTTGGTCTCCTCGCTATAACATACATATACAAAACATAGAGAGCATTCAGAGGCGCTTCTTAAAAACACTATGCTATAAGCAAGATAGTGTTTACCCTGCTTTTGGCTTTCCTTTTAAATAGATTTTCATTTTCAAGCCTAGCGACACGCAGAACTATAGCACAGCAAATATTTCTTTTTAAAGTATCACATGATATAAGAGATTGCGGCGCTATATTGAACTCATTAAATTTTCGAATACCTAGACCCGGTTCTAGGAAAAACTCACTATTCTATCTGCCGAATTCCAGAACTAACGTTCTGATATTCTCGCCACTATATAAAATGTGTGAAAATTATAATAATCTTCAAGACCGGTTTGATATTTTCCACTGCAATGTATTTTTTTTTTTTTATACATTTATTTAACGTCGGCCTATTTCCGCTACTGAGGCCTAACACCGACGCCTGTAGACGAGCTACCCCCAACCAGGAATTTTGCCGAACCTCTTCCCTTAAGAAGAGTAGGGATCTTTTACTTGCCTAACATTTAATAGACAAGGGACCGACGGCTTTACATCCCCTCCGAAGGATGGTATATCTCCTATACAACCCTCGCCTAAGGTTGTATAGCTTCCGCGCATACACTGATATACAAGTCGCTGGAAGATGTGTGAGGCGAGAACGCGGTTTCCGTTGGAATGGTCACCAATCCAAGTACTAACCGCGCCTGTCGTTGCTTTACATCGCATACCGAAGTATGTACATAGTAAAGACGCACCTACGCTCGCCCCCCACTGCAATGTAGCTGAGATTAAAAGATCAATTGTATAAATTTAAACTTAGCTTTGTTTTATTCCTGTTTTAAATTGTCTGATATTCCTACTTATAATTTCCTGCCCAGTAATTGGAATCTTCTGTTGGGCAGTGTATTGTTAAATAAATAAAACATTCTCAAAAATGGGAAAACCAAAACAAAAATTTTTTCAAGATTAATTTTTCCGTAAATGTCACGAATTCTTCATTGCTTATCGAAATGAGAGTGATGTAAAACGGTAACTTCAATGTAATATCAAATAAGGAAACTTATATTAACCGTTTAAGGTTGGGGCTGTCGAAAAACAAATTGTTTAAACGCTAATTTTACGTTTTAAAAAATGTTAAAAATCTTCTCGTCTTTGTGCAAGAATTTTTTTTTATGGCACTGGACTATATCTTCAGTATACGCTTATATTCTTCGATGCATACCATTCAATTACTTGGAACCTTTATTTTCCCTTTAAAACAGCAAATTTTGAAAACTATGTTCTTTCAGCATACCCTGGTCCAATGGCGAATCGTGTTTTGGATATCTTTCGCTGTGTTTAACATCACAAATCTCATATACTGTACCTTTGGAAGTGGGGAGGAACAATGGTGGAACGTACCACAAAACCTGAAAAATCAAAAATTGGATTTGGAGAATGGTGACGAGAAGAAGACGCCGATAGAGTCGGAAAAGAGCTGAAGAATCTTCGAAGCAACATTTTAGGGTCAGTCATTTGTAGAAAGTTCAGAGGGGGATTAAATCTCGAAAGTATGTAGCATCGGACAATCGTACAAAGTGCCATTTTTAATGAAATAAAAGTTGAGATCACTTAACAGACGTCAGTTTTTCAAATTAATAGAATCCATGACTATAAATCCCATATTAATTCTATTTTCTATTGAAAATAATTGTTATTGTATCATAATTATTGAACATAATAAATTTATTTAATGATAATCATTATTTAATTTATAATGTGTAAATTATTTATTGTTTACTCTTGGAGTTTTATTAAATGTTAGAAATCAATACGTTTATCGATGTTTATTTCCTTTACATTCCGTAGCCTTATTTAATAAATTTCTAAGAATTAGACCTAACACTTGATACAGAGCAATTTAACATTGGCCGCAAGCGGTAAGCTTGAAAAATTTTAATACTGCAAATGATGATAAGAAACACAAATAAATTCAGATCAGTTAATAATTCGAAAACTTGTGCAGAAACCTAATAGGCTATTAATTATTTCATATAGAAAGGAATTAAGACGTTCAAGGGTTTTTATTGCACAAATCGTTCAATTGCACAACTATCAAGGACCGATAACGATGCAATAATTTGACAACTTTCTCCTAATGTCCTCACCAGGATAATCAGGATAAAATAAAAATAAAAAATGACTAATCCATTGTCGAGATCTTGCCGGATGCGCCGTTGTTATCTGTTGTATAAAAGCCTTATCCTTCTATCGGACCTCTGGGAGAGTTGACCGTTTACTCGTAGGAACAACAATGAAAATAAATAAAAAATTATAGTATAAAAAACTAAAAAAACACGCTTTAATAACAAACTGAACTAAAAAGTAAAAAATAATGTTTAAATATTCATTTTATTAAAAGCGTGAGGTGCTTTATTACTATATTTTTATAATTCTACTTTTATAATTCTCTGCTGCTTCCCGTGCCGCTTTATCTACTGATTCATTACCTGAGATACCAGAATGACTAGGAGTCCATATAAAATTAACCATTTTATTGTTTTCTAGTCTATTAAGTGAGCACAGAATTTTCTGAATTAAAGAGTCTGAGTTGTGCGGATTGATGAGTGCTTGTAGTGAGGCTAAGGGAGCCAGAACATATTACTGAAGGGTTTTGTTGAACTGAAGAGTCTATAAATTGTATAGCTTGCAATATGGCATATAATTCTGCGGTAAATGTTGACGAATCCAAAAATATATTCTACTATTTGTGTAGATAGCGCATCCTACACCATGATCTGTTTTTGACCCATAAGTAAAAATTATTTGGCTGTCTGGATGTTTCTCTAAGACTGACCGAAAAGTTGACTGAAGTAAGTTTTTATTTGTGTCAGACTATTTATATTTCGTGCATTCTAGATTTATTTCAGGCTCTTTTAATATCCATGGAGCGATTTCGGTTGGGCTTTGTTTATATACTGCCGGTAAATTTATTGCATAATTATTTGTTATCGCTGAGAGACGCACGCTAACCGTTTTAGTTATAATAGGACGACTTTCGTAGATATCTCTTCTATCTTCATTGAATAGTACATTGTAATTTGGATGTTGTGACTGCGAGGAGATGTTCAATGCGTAGTTTAAGAGTAATTGGTCTCTTCTTAAATTTAAGGGTAATATGCCAGCTTCACAGTTTAATGACTGAACAGGGCTTGTACGAAAAGCTTCAAACGCAAGCCTGAGTGCTGTGCCTTGGATAGAGTCCAGTGCTTTGAGTTTGGTTTTTCGAGCTGCGCCATATATTATACATCCGTAGTCAATCCTTGGCAGAATAAGAGTTTTGTATAAATTAATTAAGATCTCTCTGCACAGCCCCAATTTAAGTTGGAGAGCGCTCTAAGGATATTGAGAAGTTTTTTACATTTTATAACCAGATTTTCAATATGTGGGCCCCAATATAGTTTCTTGTCCAGGATCACACCTAAAAATTTATAAGAATCTACAAATTAAATCGGCACATTACGGATTGATATTGCAGGATCTCTATGGCTTTTTCGAAGTCGACAAAAATGAACAGCTTTTGTTTTCACATTAGAGAACTTGAAGCCGTTTCTCTCCGCTTCTTCAACAACTTCATTAGCTCCATTTTGAAGCGAGTCTTGTTGTAATGAAGTATATAATACTACAGGAATACTGTATACTTTCATTCCAGTTTAACTTATTTTAATCATGCATGGATCAAGTAGTTCAGTTTTAGATTAGTTCAATACCTGATTAGTTCTTTTTTTAACTTTTAATTCTAACTTCACCAGGCCGCAACTTGCGTGCCGTGTGCATTGCGTGCCGGGTGCAAAACCACGTGACCGTGATTTTTGGGTATAAAATAGCTAGCCAGAAACCAGTAAATTCAGAGTTTGGCTTTCACCTTTCTCGAGTGTACTGAACTGAGATAACCGGAAGATCAAGCTTCTCCGGCGCCGTGGTAGCCGCTGGCCAAGTATCTGTTAGGGAGGATTCGAGTGCGTTGAACTGGACCTCCTGTCAAATTGATTCGAGTGTATTGAACTGGATCTCTCCTGAAACAGATTGCTTAGTCGCGTCTGTTATGTCCTGGAACTTCGATTAGAGAATTGGGGTTACGACGACGTACATAAAGGAAATATGTTACACTCTCTCTCTCACTCTCTCTCTCCGATTACTATGATGTACTTATGTAATAACAAGATTGTCGCAACCTAAGCCATAAAAGATATGGCCACACTGTACATATAATTATTAGGAGAATAAATGTCTTATTTTGGATCTGGATTTTAATTAATATTAACATTGAACCCTGGAATAAACTCCAAACCAGCTACCCGAGCAAAACAATCATCACATTGTATTTCGATCACTGAATTCGCAGAGTGAAAAATAACTAGATCGTCTACGTACATACTTTTTTGTATTGTAAGATCGATGTTTTCAATAATGCTGTTTATTGCAATGATGATGGTTGATCCTTGAGGATTGCCGTTTTCAGTAACATGGCTTTCAGATATATTATTCCCTAGCTTAACTCTGAAAGAGCTGTCGTTCAAGAAGGTTTCTATGAAGCGAGGTAAGTTTCCTCTTAAACCCCAGTTATGTAACTTTTTTAATATCCCAAATCTCCACGTCCTATCGAAAGCTTTTTCGAGGTCGAAAAAAATTGCCACGAGGTGTTTCCTGTTTGCGAAGCTGTTTTGTATATGGTCCTCAATATAGACTAAGTTATCCAAAGTGGATCTTGCTTTTCGAAAGCCTGTCTGATGTGAACATAAGAGATTGTGAAATTCCAAAAACCAGGAAGACGCGCACTAACCATTTTTTCTAAAATTTTTCCTAGACAGCATGTAAGCGATATGGGTCTGTAACTATTAGGAAGGAGATGATCTTTCCCAGCTTTGAGTATTGGAATAATATAGGCTTCTTTCCACTGTTCTGGGTATTTGCCTTCAGTCCATATTTTATTGTAAAGGTTTAGAATGTTTTGTTCTTGGCAGGGAGGTAGTTCTTTAACAAGGTCGTACGGTATTCTATCTGATCCTGGACTTGAGCTTCTACACGAAGACGGGGCTCTTCTAGTTCTGTCATTAAGAAGGGTGTATTATAGGAGAGGTTTGTATCGGTTCTGAAATCTAAGGTAATTTCGTACAATATTTTCCTATCTATAAAGCTTTGATCGTAATTGTCTGAGGAGATATTAAACTGGAATTGGTTTGCCAGTTCGTTGGCTATTTTTTCTGGATCCGTAATTTCGACATTATTAATCAACAACACTGGAGACTGGCTAACGAATTTCCGACCTATAATACATCTTATTTTTTGCCATTTCGGGTGTATCTGATGAAATAGTAGAGACATAGTCAGACCAGGATGCTCTTTTACTTTTTAATATAATATGCCTGGCTTTAGCTCTCAATCTTTTGAAACTAATGAGGTTTGCTTGCGTGGGCTGTTTCTTAAATATGTTATGTGTTCGCTTTTTTTTCACGAACTGCTGCAGCTACTTGATTATTCCACCGTGGAACTGTTTTTCGATGAAATGTATCAAGGTAAATGCGATAAAAATCGAAAAAAATGACTAAGTTTGAGCGACTATATCTCAGTCAATTTTCATCGAAACAACTTTTTGAGACCACCATTTTACAGAAAATATCATCAACTTCTTTCTACACAGCAATGCCTAGATCTATCTCTGCTCAAAAAAAGTTATAGGCAACAAAGTAAAGAAAAATGGATTTTTTGCCTTTTCTAAATTGTTTTTTTGATACTATTCGCACAAAAATAGTTTATTTCTTTCAAGAAGTCATTTCAATGGGAAATTTGATTATCTACAAAAAGTTTACCATACCTCAATTTTGCTTCGTTTTCGAGTTATATTTAAAAAAACTGAAAGGGTTGCATTTTCACCCCTATCTCCAATTTGCACCCTCTAATTTAATAGCACTTCCCAGTTTTCTCATCTTAAGTGACCAATTGAACAATATAAAAACCCTTGAACGTCTTAGTCCTAGTTTCCCTGTTATTATGACAAAATCAACAGCCCATAAGGCAGCAATTCTTAAAACTAGTATTTATTTTTTATACAAGCTGGTCCAAAATTGTCTCCCGATATTTTTACACCCTATATATTTTTACATTTATGAATTCAGCGTAAAATACCTTTCCAACGACCTCCAGATTTTTTTGTTTTTGAGGTGGTGTTGCCGAGTTATTCGAAAAATTATGAAAATGTTAATACATAATATTTTTAGTCGCAAACTCCTCTATAAAATCCTTATTTTTACTATAAGGAACGTAACCAGACTGCAACCAACAGCTACTCTCCGGGCTATGTGCCCCGCCGAGCGCTGAATTACAAGTTACAAGTCTGGCGCGTTAAGTGTAATAATTGCATATTACCATCAAAACGCTAATGCTTCGATTGCAACAAACGCCAGCCGAAAGACTGATCCTACTTAAAGGAGCTCTCTTGCCAGCCGTCACACACCACTTGCAGACTGCAGTTTCGAGCTGTTGGTTCTCGTCAGTGCAAGGTAGGCATGTGACGACCGGCACGAGGATCCCTTGACTACTTGGTACATCCCGGTATTTTTACAATAGCGACATGTAAAATAGTCAGCAGGCGCCATCTAGCGGTCCAGTGTCTATTGCAATCGAAAAATAAATAGCCTGACTGGGCTTAGCATAGTTCAAATGTGCTTTTAGAGGGCGGAATATTAATACATAATATTTTTAGTCGCAAACTCCTCTATAAAATCCTTATTTTTACTATCGAAGCATTAGCGTTTTGATGGTAATATGCAATTATTACACTTAACGCGCCAGACTTGTAACTTGTAATTCAGCGCTCGGCGGGGCACATAGCCCGGAGAGTTGCTGTTGGTTGCAGTCTGGTTACGTTCCTTATAGTGCATTTACAATATACGTAGACAAATCGTTTATGAAATAAACGCTTTTCATAGACGTTGATTAAATATACGATAACGAAATTTAAACCATAATTTCATATAATAAACGTTTATTAAACCATCATGTGTTGCTTGGGTCGAAGGTGCTTCGCTGTAGCGAGTCACCCTGTATATTTCAAAATATTTTTAAAATGTGCCTATTTTGACTATTGGGACATCCTGTATGTTTAATCTACATATAATAAAGCGCCGGAACATTATGTTCTAAATTTTCAATTATTCTTAATATTAACTATCATTAATATATAACTAATAGATTTAAACTTTTTATTTTTAAATAACAAAATGCTACCATTAGATACCATCCTCGATGTGCTAAATTACACAGTAGAAAATGGTATCTAATGGTAGCAGATTTATATACTTATTTGAAAATAAAAGATCTAAATCTATTAGTTGATGATAGATAATAAGAATTTTTTTAAATTCAAACGTAATATTCCGACACTTACTACGTGTAGATTGAAAAAATATAAAGATGCATGCGGTTTTTTATCGCGAGGAATATGCATCCAATTAAAAAAGTACCATTTTTTCAAAAGATAATAAAAAGAGAAATAGATTACCAGAAAATAGCATTAAAATGGAAATAAATATGTACAGATTGTGGTGATCGAAGTTTCACATTAATGTCGTATTTTCATCCAACCCCTTGTGTGTTATATTTTTCGCAAACGAGACAAATTTGATTCGATTGGCCTTTACATCAATAAAATTTGCTAGCCACAGACACAAAACATATTAAAATCGACCCAGATTTGTAAGAGTTGCCAAAGTATGATTGCTGTTTTAATATACTTTTGAAATTACGTCATAGCATGTGTTATTTTTTTATTACATTTCTTTAAAATCTTATAACAGTATAACCCTTAATTCGATAATCTCTGACAGGACAGAGGTGCTATTTGGTTTGGGAAAGGACATGTTTTGTTAAATCTACAAACATTACATTTTTTGCTGACAAAAATGAAGAAATTGGACACCTAAACTTGACAAAAGTATGTTGTGATGTTTCTATGGCACAGGCGATAGGAGAACGGACTCTCAGAAAGTTCCCAAATCTTGAAGGCAGTGATGGAATGGAATTGTCAATTTACGCGAAAAACCGTTTGTACAAAAATGAAATTTCTTGTAGTGCTATTGTTTCTAACATTTTTTAATTTAACTTATAATTTCCTTACTCTATTCCTATTTGTAATTTCTTTAGTATCACTAATTCTTGCCAAGTAGAACCTTTTATATACATATTTTCAGGGCTGTACACTGTATGTTGCTACATTTTCTTAAATAAAAGTTATAATTTTTTTTCTTCTGTTTATATTACCTTACCTTCAGTAGTTCCCATAAATTCTGTAAAAAATCGGTTTTGTTGTTTTGAAACGCACATTTTACAAAATTCCTAATGTTTAGCAGATGATGACAAAGTTGTTCAAAATGATGATGAGAACACTTATAATGAAACTGAAAATTTCATATACTTATACCAGTCTAGAGTCTGGTTCGACGGTTTCAAAAAGTATTGGTTAGATGATTTGGCTGAAGCGACGTCTTGCAATAAGGTTGCATAACTGAAAATGGTGGAAATTGTTTACTGGAGACTTGGTACTTCTACACAATTACATCGACTGATTTTGTGCTAAAAATATGGTAGGTATATGTAGAAAACAGCCGCTTTTAGCAATGATCAGAAGTAAATCAGAATCAGAAAATCAAAATAGTATATAACTTTGCCTAAACTCCATGTGACTTTATTTGGTACAGTGTAGAAAAATTCAACAAATTATGAAATTACAAAAAAAGAAAATTGGGGGTTTACTGAAACACCACTTTTTTTCTGCATTCTGTATTATATGGTTTTGTAATCGTGTGTTTGTAATTAGCACTTCCAATCAATTAGGTATAGGACAACCAACACGGGCAAAAATTTTAGACACTGCTACAAGATATGGTGATTTAGAAATGACCTCACGGTTTGCAAATTGGTAACCACCTCGACTAACGTATGAGGTACAGGGTTAAAATTTTGTCTATACTAGATTTAATACTAGTTAAGTAAGAAAATCATAGTCTGACAGAATTGGCGCGGATGCAATAGTACTAAATAATAATAATAGTATTTCCTAAATTTTTTAAAGTGCAAAATAATTATAAAAATTAATATAGTAGTACAAGTCTGGCATTCAAATATACAATTTATACATTCTTAAATATAGAAAAAAATTGCCAGATGATTCCCTTGGTTACAAATACCTGTCAGGTGAGCCTAAAGTTGTTAAGAAAAAGGTAATATTCCATAATGAACTTATGGAACAAGGCTGATATTTGGAGAAAATATTCTTCGAGATACCTTAAGAAAATATATTGATAACCAGACGATCTGGCTAGTTAGTAGTTACAGATACTCACCAGGTCAGTGCATTGATCACCATATCCAATGGGAGTACAGGTGAGACAGACGAATGTGAATGCCTACGCGAAAAATAAAGAGTCAATAGAACTTATGACTATAGTAAGAAAGAAGTATTTTGTTATAGAAAGTAAAACAAATCATTCGACATACGGGCTGTCCATTTTATCAGGGCCCTCGAGAATATCTCACTTAATATCGGTCGCACAAAAAAAAATATTTTTACGAAAATTGTGCCGATTTGCATAACCTACAAAATGGTTTAAAGACATTTGATATCCATGGCCTACTTTAAGAGTTATGGCGGAAAATATCGAAAATGCGGAAAACGTCTAGGCCAAATATCTCCGTTATTTGAAGAGATACGAGAAAAATTTAAGGCGAAAATTTTTTGCAAAACAGAGTGTTTCAACGAGGTTTTATCTAATTTTTTTTAAAACCGCTTTATTTTGAGATTTACTCTTCAGGCTGTTAAAAAAATTATTTTGAAACGGGCAGGAGATGGTGCCATTAAATAGAGTATTTTCCTCCCTTTTCAACGATATATCACATGCCATATTTATTCATTGGTACTACGTTAGTAATTATAACAACATTTTTTAAAACCAATAATTTTTTTTTAACAAGCATTGTATTTGCCGTGGAGAAGTATGATTAAATAAAACGATAAAATAATTCAATAAGTTGTTCAAATCTTTGCTATAATAAAACATTAACACAATTAAGAAGAATAAAGTAAATTTAGGTAACAAAAACAAATTAATAATAAAAATAATATAGCACACAGAACATTAATGTTTATCTAATCCTCAAAATAATTTTTAAGATATCATATCAAGTATTCAAAGTGTCCACCGCGATTTCTTATGCATAATCGAGCACGGCGAGGTACGGCATTTAAAACATTACTCAGCATTTCGGGGGTAACTGTAATACATGCCTGTTGAATTCGAGCATTTAGGTCCTCTACATTTTGCGGTGTCGTCGAAAAAACCTTATCTTTAATATACCCCCATAGAAATAAATCCATTGGGGTTATATCTGGAGAACGAGGGGGCCATCGAATAAATCCATTGGTACCTATCCAATGTTGAGGCAAAATTTCGTCTAAATAATCTAGGCAAATCTAAGAATTGTGGGGAGGAGCTCCATCTTGTTGAAAATATTGAAAGTTGTGTCGACTCTCTAAAGGTAGGTCATCTAAGAATTCATTAAATTCATTTCTCAAAAGTTTAGGTACCTTTGACCACTGAGGTGACCATCATAAAAATAAGGACCTATTAAATTGGTGCCTAAAATACCTATCCACACATTTATTGAAAAACGATTTTGAAACCCAGTCGGTCTATGCCAGTGTGTATTTTCAGAAGTCCATTTGTAATGAATATTGCGATAAGAAAATTCATTATTGGAAAAATTTGCCTCGTCGGACCAAAGTGTTTTACTACATATTAATGGACCGGAACACTTCTTTTCCAACAGCCACCTACAAAAAGTCGTCCTCCTTGGTTTGTCCCCCGCTTGTAAATTGTGAACTTTTTTGACTTTATAAACCGGTGACCATTTTTCTTTAAAATTTTTCTAGCACTTGTTTTATTTATATAACAAGCAATTTGAATTTCTTTTAATGATGTTTCTAAATTTTCTGTATTTTTATTTCTTACATAATTAATAACTCGGTTTACCTTATTTACATTATCAGTAACACTGTTCAACCTTGTCTTCTTCTTTAAAAATGAACCATTATTTTTCAGTTTCGTAGCTAATTTTCTGAACAGAATTTTATTCGGCTGTAGTGCTTGTGGAAATCTGTTTCTATATTCTACTTGAGCTAGTCCAGAGTTAAAATTGCATTAGCAATATGTGACGAACATATTATAACGATCAATGTAAGTGAAAATCATTTTTGAACATCTAAATTCTTAAACGAGTGTGATTGAGTGAGAGTTTAAATATTAACTGAGATGATTTGTCAAAAAATTAAATTGTCAAGTTTGTTCATAGCCAACTATTTTAAAATAATTAAAATAATAGTGAAATCATAGAATACCAGCAAATGGATATTATAATTAAATTAATTGGTAAAGACATTTTAACTTTCTGAGCAAGGAGTGACGCTTTTATGGAGGACATTGGCTCTATACATTGGCATAACTGCGAATACTCTTTCCATAATTGCTCCATGTTGCTTTCTTGATTATTATAGCAAAGATTTGAACAACTTATTGAATTATTTTATCGTTATGTTTAATCATACTTCTCCACGGCAAGTATAATGGTTAAAAAAAATTTATTGGTTTTAAAAAAGTGTTTTTATAATTACTAACGTAGTACCAATGAATAAATATGGTATGTGATATATCATTGAAAATGGAGGAAAATACTCTATTTAATGGGTCCATTTCTCGCCCGTTTCAAAATAATTTTTTAACAGCCTGAAGAGTAAATCACAAAATACAGCGGTTTTGAAAGAAATTAGATAAAAGGAAATATATTTTATATAAAAATATAGCTGTAAAGATTAGACAAAAGTTCAGTAAAATTTGTGTTTCAGATAAAGTTGTTGGTAATGCTAGATTTACTTTTTGTTTAAACCTTTCTGACAATGAAATTCTTCATAGAGCTGTGGACCATAAGACAATAAGAAAAATCTTTGCCGCTCTTAACTAAATGACAAAAGAAGAATTCGAAAGTCAAGTCTCTGTTTTATTGACATTTTCAAAATGAGAGAGAGAGAGATGAGAATAGGTATTATACAGATTGTCTAACTCTTTCATGAGCTTTTACTCAAAACAATTTTCCAAAAATTATTTACAGTCAGATTTAGGTTTATAATAACGTCAGAAGCAAAAAATAATAGATCTTCTATATAACATGGAATTTTCGTGTTCTTATAATGACCTAAGAAGTATGACAACAGTTTTTGTTAAATACAGGTTGAGTACTGAGAAAGACATTTATATCCCATATAGACTAGAATCAATTAACGGAAATGAAGCTAATTATATACATGCCAGTATTAGCCATCATATGCGATTTTCATTTAATTGGCAATTGCACATGTATCGCGTTAGGAATAATAACTATAACAGCATTACGAATTTTGTTTTCTATGGAAGCCAATCACCAATGCGGAAAATTCAACTTACAGAGCCTATCACCAGTATAGCGGTAAGTAATAATAATAAAATACAAGCAATCTTGCGAAAATACTATTACATTCTCCGCCGCACCACAGGCAGGTTGTTCGTACAGGACTTCGAGGCCGAAAATTCAAGCGTAAATGACACTATGAAAATGAGGTGTATTAAAAATTCTATTTCTTGAAAACTATGAGATTTAGCGAGTTGAATCTTTTTTAAAAAACTTTTCTATAGTTTTTTCTACACTTGCATCGATAGCCGAGTGGGTTAAGGCGCGAGATGGCAATCGCGATTAATCATACGAACATCGCACCATCGGGTTCGAATCCTGGCTCCAGCACTGTCGGAGGAAATGGTTGTATGTCCGCGTTTTTTCAATGTGTAACCCTCTTCCGCACAAGTCCTGGCTTCTGGAATTGGGGGTTGTATAATTTCTGTGATGTTTATTATTATTATCATAATAAATTTTGAATAATTAACATACTTGCTCACTTTAATGCACGGATTTGTTAGTAGCGACTTTGGGGCTTATTTTCTCGAAAAGGCCTTACCTACATACTGAAAACTTGGAGAGTAGCGTTGGAAGCGCTATAGTTTTTTGAGTAAGTTCACAAAAATTCATATTCGTAGCTCAAACCGTTGAGGTAATAGTGCGATGTATGTTCTAAAGAACATATTTTGCAAATTACTTCTCAGGCATGAAAAATTTGATTTTGCGAAATTCGACCCTAGTAAAAAAAGTTGTAATATTCCATTTCGGATGGCCAAAATCATGTTCTACAAGATGGTGAAGGTCCCATTTAGTTAAGGTAAAGCAGGGTAAATGCGATATAAAATTTGATGAGTGCAATTTTCGATATCACTGAAAACTTTATTTTCATTTTAAAAATTTTGGAAAAATTACTAAATTATCATTGGTCATTTATAAAACTATGCTAATAATCAAAATAGTGAATTAATTTTTAGGTTTGGTAATATTTAATATCTTTTAAAATGACGTTACTATATCACATTTGCCCCTTGCGTTGGGGCAAATGTGATAACAAACTCTCTCCTTCTGTAAGAATTTTATAGAAAGTATCTGTGGGACTAATGTAAAAAAGATACATTTTCCATGCATTTTGGTTTTTTAAGCATTTAATTTTGTCTAAAAATAACGAAGTTATAGATTTCTATACAAATATGTCAAAAATATCAATATCTTGAACTAAATTAATTATATCCTGTATGTTTTATATTAAAATTTAAACAGTTAAAAACACATTGAAGGTAACTAGAAAGAAAATATTGTAACCATCAAACTTCACAAAAAAAGATAGTCCCGACCCACGTCGACCTTCTTTTGGCTGTGGAAGGATCTTCAATATATTTGCGCTATCTACCAAGTCCTCATCATCAACATTGGGCCAAATAAATTTAGATTTTTTAAATCTTAAAAAATCTGATGAGCCAGTCGTCACACTCACCTTTCCGAATAACTTTACCCACAAAATGTTTCAGATTTTTTTTGGTTGCATATTGTACTAAAACCCACTTATCAACTTCAATTGTTTGACTTTCTTTGGATTGTAAGTTTTCTTGTAAGTTCTGCATTTCCTGTAAAAAATTTTCATCATTATCTGAGTCTTGATAAGGTATCGATTCGTCATTTGATTCACTAGATTCATCAGAAACATTTATCAATGCTTTCTGACTTCTTTTCTTCTGATTATTTTTCCGATTTGGTATTTCCGCATCCGGGTTTTTCGGTGCTGTAATAACTTCAGCTCCGGGAGCCATCCTTCTCTTTGAAATTTTTGGAGAGGCTGGATGTTGACGAACGCATTGTAGCAAGTTTCTCAAAAGAAGGCGCCTCATGTGCAGGTACAATATCATCAGATCTACTCGAAGGACCTGGCATATCCTGAGGTATATTGGGAGCATAGACACAGGTTACCTTATCGGAATTATTTGGATGCCGAATTTGTGGAATATTTTCTGCAGTACCATTGCTGGAAATGGGATTTTGGGAATCCCATCGTTTTAAGGCTTCAATATCGAATTTGTCATCAAATGGCAGAACACCGGCTTCTCTAAAGCCACTTACTATAACATTTGCCTGCGTCTCTTTCCATGTTTCTGCAATAAATAAAGAAAACATCTTTTTAGGCAATTTCCGCCCCACATTGTGTCTTTGCCACTTAACCAGCTTCTGACCCCAGGTGACTTAAAAACCGCAAGGTCTAGAGGTTGTAATAAGTGACTAGTATGTGGTGGTAACTTGATAATTGTAATATTTTCTTTTCTTCCCAACTTAATGACTTCTGTGGTGACATGGGTCGAATGCCCATCGTATATGATGAGTACTGGTCGTTGTTCACCTAAAGCAGGAATTACCGTGTTCTGTAAGTAGTTCAAAAAAATCTGTGAATCCATCCACCCTTTCTTACTTGCAGCATATGATAATCCAGGGAAGATGTTGTCAGGAACTTGCCATTGGTCCAAAACATTAGCACCTTTAAAAATGATTAATGGTGGGCCTTTTACCCCAGAAGCACTAGCCAACATCGCGACAGTTGTATTTTCACGGCCGGGAGTACTAGTAACACGGGAGCAGGGCAGTCCTCGTTTACCAACAACTTTTGTCTTGCTAGGATCAATAGAAAAACTACTCTCATCGAGATTACAAATTTGGGAAGATTTACCATGAAGTTGTAGTTCATCTAAAGTTTCTTTCAAAAGCTTGAAATATCCGTAGATTATAGGGCCTGTAGCTTTTTTCTTAGCGTATTCTACTAATTGTGGTCGTTTGATACTTAAACCATGTCTCTTTTTAAAGCCAAGGAACGAATCAGTGCCAGGCATGCCATCTTTAAATGGTGTCTCGATATTGTGGTATTTTACAAACTGGAAAACTAGTTGCAAAACTTCCTTTTTGGACAATCCAAATCCTCACTTTTCTAAAATAGTAATGCCACCAGCTAGTTCTAATTCATAATTCCAATTCAACGCAGTTAATCTGCCCTTCTTTTGTTTCTTTATGCCCCGAAGTCCACTTAAACGACTGTAAAGTGTGCAATACGGAATTTTATAGTTGTTGGAGGCTTCGACCAGCTCGAACTTCCTGTAGAGCTACTTGTAGATCTTCCGAGGAATAATTTGGGTCATCACGTTTCCTTTTGTATTTATGAACTATTTTCAGTCTGAAAATTTATGTGGGTTAAATGTAAAATATATGGGGCAAATGTGATATACCGTATTTACAATTGCCTCGCCCATTAATTTCTTGCGGGGCAAATGTAACACAGGCCAGTATAAAAAAATATGCAATTACCTCATAAAATCCAGCAAAAGCAATCGAAAATGCACAGATTTTTACCCTTGTTATCAATGTTTTAACAAGCCGACTCTAAGAATCAACTGCACTAATTTAACTACAAGAAACACCTGTTGCACTGAAATGATAACCTCAAATACGTAGTGACGCAACTTCACAACTGATTCAAAGCGCGGTCGGTAAATTTCGCATTTGAACTAATCCAAACGGTTTAGGGATGTAAGTTTTGTCTGTGCATTGCTAAAGAAAGCATTTTCCCCATTTTCACAATTACCCCACTTTACCTTATACCGTTCTTAAGTAATTTATGGTTAAAAACTAACGTGCATTTACAACATTTTGTTAATAAATTCTTTTACACATGAATGCTTTGAAATACAATTAAACGTAGAAAATAGTTAGTTATCAATTATAAAAATTGTTCGAAATATTCTCCATTTTTCCTTATGCACAATCTAAGTATTTTTTTTTAAGGAATGTCGAATACCCTGTAAAATCCCTTCATCATTCTGTAGCATTGTAAACTCTTGATCGATTTTTCTCTCAACAGTTCAATCATGTTAATTTGAGTAGTATGATCATGATATTAGATAACTTATACAGTGAAATCAAGAGGAGTTAGGTTAGGAGATAGAGCAGGTCACTTGATCGGTGCATCTGCATCTCGGTCAATCCATCTATTAGGATCGTAGTTGTGTAACCATGTTCTACGTGTTCTGGTATAATGCGGTATCGATTCCTTTTCTGAATATTCTAAAAACTTGAATTGTGTCGTTCGTGATATATTTGCCACAAAAATCTCATAGTATGCAATAAAAGTGTACCATTTTCTTTATTAGTCTTACCTCTCAAATCGAAAAAAGTGTATATACTATATTCCATCAGTAATTATTATCGTTACGCATCATATTCCCCAGGGCTCTATTTCAGGGCTACTACACATTATAATATATATCAATGATATTATAAATTATGTTTTATCATAAAAGATGCATTATTTGCTTGCTATATGTGATCTGGTTCGCTGTGAATAAACTTAAATTAAATGATAATAAAAGGTAAGCGTATGTATATATTTGACATGGAATGCCAAACTACCAGAAGTAGGCATAGATATAGACATAGACAAATGTTGGCATATACTACGATTTTAATTAAACAGTTGAAACCTACTTTAGACCTAAAGGTCACAAAAATGATACAATTTGTATTATTATCGAGAATGGAATGAACTAAAACAGTGGAAGTAATAAAGATGTATGACATATATTATACAATTTTCAAAAATAATAATAATATTACTATGCTTTCTTATTTTGGCACAAGAAAATAAAAATTAGATCGATTTTTACTTATGTTTTTAGCCGGATATTTAGAACTTAGCTTCTGACTGTTGAAATACGAAAGGACTGAAATAGGTCATTTTACCACTTAAAGCATTTTTGATAATGGCGTTTGAGATACTGTCAGTATTATATATGCTTTAAATGGTAAATAGACAGGTTCACTACACAGGAAGGATTGAAATGGGTCATTTTATCACTTAAACTATTTCCGATAATGGCATTTGTGATACTTTCAGTATTATATATGCTTTGAATGGTAAAGAGACAGGTTCAACGGACATGACTGGATCTATGAACATAATTAAGTTTTCGCAACTATTATTACTTTTTATGAAAACTTTAGTAGAAAAGTGGCTATTCTAGTTATTAAAATATACAATCACTTGAAATCGCGTAATGCAGCTAGTTTTTTACGAATTTCGACAGGCTTGGAAAAATTGAAGGTAATAGGTATTCAGATTTTAAAGGCTTGAAAAAAATAGGATACCGTTAAAATTAACTTAAATATGATCTCCGCCTGTATCAGTAAACACTTATGAGTCGCCTAAATACAGTGGGTATTAACAATATAACAGATATGTTAGGAGAATGAGGAGATATTGATAGTGGTTGATGAAGTTGGAATAAGTAACGAAATAATACGAGGAGCAAGAAATCCGTATAAAATAATATACTGTTATTCGATTAGAACGTAATAACTTAATAAAAAGTAGTAAATATTTAAATCTTCCGGAGGATCCAAATATATAACAGAAAACGTAAAAATATCAATTAATAGCGAGTGATTCCGCCTCTACTTGCGAAAGCCTTCTAGATGTAATTCTTTTCCTTTTGCTTTAAGGTATCCTATAAATTTAAAAGAACTTATCTAAACCACCTAAATTCAGCTGTCGATATAACAAAAGCGAAAGGTCAACATCAAAGAGAGCTAACTATTATTTATAACACTAGCCCAGCCCTAGGAAATTCAAATAAACTTAAACAAAAATCATAATTATTTGGGGACAATCATATGACATATCAGAAAAAGCTATTTTAAAAGAACAACAACATGAGATTATTTCAACAAAAAAACTCCCAAACAAATGAACAATATAAAACGTTAAATCTAAGGTTCCAAAACAGTCAACTAAACAAATGAATCTACATGAAATGCAATATAAACGAGTTCAAATTATGCATAAATCAATAAACTTAGACTCTAGCTGTTCAAGTATTTTAGAGACAACTTTGAAAAATAAAAAAAAAACAACTGAGCCAACTATGCATGAAAAGTATATTCCATACAGTTCAAAAAACTGTCAAGACACACATAGGATAGGTTTATATTTCCCAAAAAAGAATATTCAGACATTCTCAAATGAAATTGCTGTCTTCAAAGTCGGTGTTAAAAAGCCAGATTAAAATATTCTGATGGTAATTTTTAAATCTTAGAAAAAATAGCCATTAAACATTATTGATTTACACAAATACGTCACCTTCATTCACAACTCAGA
This sequence comes from Leptura quadrifasciata, assembly GCA_963675555.1. Lineage (NCBI taxonomy): Eukaryota > Metazoa > Arthropoda > Insecta > Coleoptera > Cerambycidae > Leptura > Leptura quadrifasciata. Next base: position 5,797,776 of record OY776679.1, read on the forward strand.
TATATAATTAAAACTGCTTATTTAGAGGTAATATTCAATTTAAAGACTCGGCAACAAACCAAGGTGCAAGTGACTTAAACTATCATTTTGTAAATAAGTGCATCACATTCCCATTGGCTAGGAGTATTCTTAAATATTATCTACATAAACAAGCTGTTAATCAAGTTAGTTTCAAAGAAGTTACACTTAAAGATGAGGGATGTTGTAAATAATTTTAAAAATATTAGCTAAGGATATATAAAGGATGAATATTATATTAGTTAAATCAGTCGAGAGTGTATTAACTGTACCACCAGACAATTAACAAATTGCAGTGTACAGAGAATACGTATCTGGTTTCCTTTAACCTGTAAAAAGTAATACCAATTCTTTAAAAAGAGGACAACAAAGATGCCGACAGGTTTTACAATAATTCAAACTGAAATAGAGCGCATATTAAATTTTTTGTTCCACAGGGATCATCCTTAGGACCTCTGTTATTTCCGATTTATATAAATGATCTGTTATCACAAATATGAAAACAATAATGTATGCAGACGATACCAATTATTCCAATATATCCAGATCGAGGAGAACTTCCAAAAATATAATGGATGGTTGGTTTGTAATAAATTATCATTCAATAATACTAAATATTTTCTTTAGTTTGAGACAATAAGAAAATTTAAGCAATTTAGTGAAAGTCAAATTATTGGGCATGCAATTGGACCCAAAAGAAAGATTTCAAAATCATATTGATCATTTAGCTACCAGATTATCAAAAACATATTTGTATTAAGAAATTTATGTAAAACAGTGCCCAAAAACCATAGTCTGCTTCAGTCTGTCTGCTGTTATGCTACGATGGCATGGGGGCACTCTTGTCATATAGACTAAATTTCTGTTTTACAAAGAAGGGCTTTGAGAATAATTGATGCATGAACTAATAAATTACATCGAATGCCCTTGTTATTGCATCGGAATCCCAAAACCACTTTCATACTATTCATGGAAGCAGCATGTTAAGTTAATTCCTATAACGGTAGACAATAACCTAGATTGGATCTTGAGTATTGTTTTCTTCGTAAACTGACTACATCTTACTTTCATTCACAAAGGAATATTTAAAGTGGTCATATGTGGCACAGACAAATTTCTCTCCCACTCAGGTATTTTTTTTATACATTTATTTAACGTCGGCCTATTTCCGCTACTGAGGCCTAACACCGACGCCTGTAAACGAGCTACCGCCAACCAGGAATTTTGCCGAACCTCTTCCTTTAAGAAGAGTAGGAATCTTTTACTTGCCTAACATTTAATAAACAAGGGACTGACGGCTTTATATCCCCTCCGAAGGATGGTATATCCCCTATACAATCCTCGCCTAAGATTGTATAGCTTCCGCGCATACACTGATATAGAAGCCGTTGGAAGATGTGTGAGGCGAGGACGCGGTTCAGGTAATTTTTCCACGGTAAAAATTAATGACTAACTTAGCTGACTGATAGTTTTATGAAATTCCTGATTTCTTGTCATAACTGCAAAGGTTTTAACTCTTCCCTGTTTTACTAATCCAGCTCTTAAATCAGAGTCTGGGAAAGCGTCTAGCCAGGCCTCCTGCTGATGCATTGATGTGTTTCAGATCAAACCAAACTTAAGAGTTGAAAAAATGCTTTTAATGGTAAATTAGCAGAACGAACACATCATTTACATTTGTTCTAACATGGATGTCCTTTGCCTGATCAGTCTCATGACATGTGTATTAGATTTGCCGAACAATCTTTGTGTCAACCTCTTGATTATGTCAAGTAAGATCAGGTACCTCCGTGTTGATGTATTTGTAACATATAATATATGCTTCAATAAAGAGAATCTTGTCTGCCAGAAGCGAAGCATTGTTCCTCATTTTGAACTGTTTAATTAGAAGTGCAATAATTGTCTTCTTTAGGGGCATTTGATCTGTGCCCATTACTTTGATGTCATTAATTGCTAAAGTTGTCCATCATTCATGTTCACAATATTTTATACGTTAATAACTGCATGTGTCAAACACCAGGTTTCTGATCTTGTGGGTTTTATGTAATTCGTTTTGCTGCAATTTATATTTAAACCTAGTCTGATAGTTTCCTCTCCTTCTCTTTTTCTTCTCTTTCTTTTCTATTTTTTCTAGCGTTTTTAAACTTCTCGAAGAAATAGTTGCTTAATATTATTTGCAATACTGGGAACTATCTGTGCCTGTGTGGTATTTGAAACATGGCTCTTTTAGTTTCCAATGTTGATGATAATTCAAATTCTATGGACCACCGACAGAATCAAAGAAACATATTGGATGAGTATGAATTTACGATTTTCTATAACTTAAAATGTTAGGCTAACAGGTATGAAATTGGAAATGGCTCGTTCGACATTCAAAGATTTGTCTCCATTGGAGTTAAGTGTTAATGTTAGTACGAAAAAATTCTATACCAATACCAATCAATCGTTTCTGATAAATAAAAGTATAAAATATACTATTTCATATATTTTGCTGGTGGAAGGTTATTGATGGATTAAATAAAATTTGAACTGCATTTTCTATGGTCTTACAATAGATACCCAATTCGAACAGAGGAATCATCAAATCGTCATCGGAACTATGTAGAAGTGAATCAAAGTTGGATTATAAGATCTGGCTCAAACAAATTAACGTACTAACAGGTGAACCTAACTAAAAATTTGTATAAATAACATCTTCGTCAAAACATTTTCGGATATTTTTAATTCAAGACATACTTTCACTGTTTCAAATAATAACTAATATTCTTGATAGGCACTCTGAAAACGTGGTAAATTTTCATTTGTGGACTTGTTGTGGACTGGATCATCGAAGGACCACAAATATATCAACATTAATAACAGGTTTAGCTAGTTCTTACGAAATTTTGCTTAAGACTTGCTATTCTTGTTGTCAAAGTGGATATTTAAATCTTCGCCAATGAATATTTCGTATAATTCTATTGTCTAATGTACCTTTATTTAATAAAATTAAGTTTATATTATCGACTAAATTGTTTGTGTTGTGTAAAATGAATAAAATTTAAAAAGAAATGTATTTAGTTCTTATTTAATAGAAGGCTAACCCGCAAACAGAAGCATAATTTGGTTTCCAACGGTAGTTTGGAAGCCAATGACTTTGCCTGTGGACTTTGACGTACTATTGGGACACTCTGTATGTACTTGTAATAGATTTTTGCTATAGAATAAATTTACGTACTTACTTTAAAAGATTTGGGCTGTTTAGAAAGTGGTCATCATAAGGGTCTACAGGAAATTTGCAATAAACTGGGGTTTATGTAAATACGAGCGGCTATTGAAAATAATTTCAATTGTGTATGTAAATAAATAATGTAATTTTCATTTCAAATCTAGTTTTTGTTCTAAATGAGTACCTTAGGATTTGCCGATACCCTTTACTTTGATATTTGTGCCAAATTGCTGTTTAGGCACCATATCGGCAGGTAGGTAAATAAATCCCCAGGATTAATTCAACTAATGAGACGTCTAACCGACTGGGTCAGAGCGCATATTAAATAACAAAAACGGATGATGTCCCAGTCCACCCCGAGACAAAATCAACAGGCGTTGTCAACTGGCATTAACTATTTGAACAATACATAATATCTGTGCCTGTGTTGTATCTGAAGCATGGCTCTTTCAGTTTCCAATGTTGAAGATAATTCAAATTCTATGGGCCACCGACAGAATCAAAGAAACATATTGGATGAGTATGAATTTACGATTTTCTATAACTTAAAATGTTAGGCTAATAGGTATGAAATTGGAAATGGCTCGTTCGACGTTCAAAGATTTGTCTGACTGCATGTTTAATCTCAATGTAAATACTGTATCTCCATTGGAGTTAAGTTTAATGTTAGTACGAAAAAATTCTATACCAATACCAATCAATGGTTCCTGGTAAATAAAAGTATAAAATATGCTGTTTCATATATTTTGCTGGTGGAAGGTTATTGATGGATTAAATAAAATTTAAACTGCATTTTCTATGGCCTTACAATAGATACCCAATTCGAACGGAGGAATCATCAAATCGTCATCGGAACTATGTAGAAGTGAATCAAAGTTGGATTGTAAGATCTGGCTCAAACAAATTAACGTACTAACAAGTGAACCTAACTAAAAACTTGTATAAATAACATCTTCGTCTAAACATTTTTCGGATATTTTTAATGTAAAAGATACTTTCACTGTTTCAAATAATAACTAATATCCTTGATAGGCTCTGCAAACGTGGCAAATTTTTAGTGGTCATCATTTGTGAACTTGTTGCGGTCTGGATCATCGAAGGACCACAAATATATCAACATTAATAACAGGTTTAGCTAGTTCTTACGAAATTTTGCTTAAGACTTGCTATTCTTGTTGTCAAAGTGGATATTTAAATCTTCGCCAATGAATATTTCGTATAATTCTATTGTCTAATGTACCTTTATTTAATAAAATTAAGTTTATATTTATGAGACGCCTAACCGACTGGGTCAGAGCGCATATTAAATAAAAAAAAACTGATGATGTCCCAGCTCACCCCGAGACAAAATCAACAGGCGTTGCCAACTGGCATTAACTATTTGAACAATACATAATATCTGTGCCTGTGTAGTTTTCGAAGCATGACTCTTTTAGTTTCCAATGTTGATGATAATTCAAATTCTATGGACCACCGACAGAATCAAAGAAACATATTGGATGAGTATGAATTTACGATTTTCTATGACTTAAAATGTTAGGCTAATAGGTATGAAATTGGAAATGGCTCGTTCGACGTTCAAAGATTTGTCTAACGACACGTTTAATCTCAGTGTAAATACTGCATCACCACTGGAATTAAGTGTTAATGTTAGTACGACAAAATTCTATACCAATACCAATCAATGGTTCCCGGTAAATAAAAGTATAAAATATGCTGTTTCATATATTTTGCTGGTGGAAGGCTATTGATGGATTAAATAAAATTTGAACTGCATTTTCTATGGTCTTACAATAGATACCCAATTCGAGCGGAGGAATCATCAGATCGTCACCGGAACTATGTAGAAGTGAATCAAAGTTGGATTGTAAGATCTGGCTCAAACAAATTGACGTACTAACAAGTGAACCTAACTAAAAGCTTGTATAAATAACATCTTCGTCTAAACATTTTTCGGATATTTTTAATGTAAAAGATACTTTCACTGTTTCAAATAATAACTAATATTCTTGATAGGCTCTGCAAACGTGGCAAATTTTTAGTGGTCATCATTTGTGAACTTGTTGCGGTCTGGATCATCGAAGGACCACAAATATATCAACATTAATAACAGGTTTAGCTAGTTCTTACGAAATTTTGCTTAAGACTTGCTATTCTTGTTGTCAAAGTGGATATTTAAATCTTCGCCAATGAATATTTCGTATAATTCTATTGTCTAATGTACCTTTATTTAATAAAATTAAGTTTATATTTATGAGACGCCTAACCGACTGGGTCAGAGCGCATATTAAATAAAAAAAAACTGATGATGTCCCAGCTCACCCCGAGACAAAATCAACAGGCGTTGCCAACTGGCATTAACTATTTGAACAATACATAATATCTGTGCCTGTGTAGTTTTCGAAGCATGGCTCTTTTAGTTTCCAATGTTGATGATAATTCAAATTCTATGGACCACCGACAGAATCAAAGAAACATATTGGATGAGTATGAATTTACGATTTTCTATGACTTAAAATGTTAGGCTAATAGGTATGAAATTGGAAATGGCTCGTTCGACGTTCAAAGATTTGTCTAACGACACGTTTAATCTCAGTGTAAATACTGCATCACCACTGGAATTAAGTGTTAATGTTAGTACGACAAAATTCCATACCAATACCAATCAATGGTTCCCGGTAAATAAAAGTATAAAATATGCTGTTTCATATATTTTGCTGGTGGAAGGCTATTGATGGATTAAATAAAATTTGAACTGCATTTTCTATGGTCTTACAATAGATACCCAATTCGAGCGGAGGAATCATCAGATCGTCACCGGAACTATGTAGAAGTGAATCAAAGTTGGATTGTAAGATCTGGCTCAAACAAATTGACGTACTAACAAGTGAACCTAACCAAAAACTTGTATAAATAACATCTTCGTCTAAACATTTTTCGGATATTTATAATGTAAAAGATACTTTCACTGTTTCAAATAATAACTAATATTCTTGATAGGCCCTGCAAACGTGGCAAATTTTTAGTGGTCATCATTTGTGAACTTGTTGCGGTCTGGATCATCGAAGGACCACAAATATATCAACATTAATAACAGGTTTAGCTAGTTCTTACGAAATTTTGCTTAAGACTTGCTATTCTTGTTGTCAAAGTGGATATTTAAATCTTCGCCAATGAATATTTCGTATAATTCTATTGTCTAATGTACCTTTATTTAATAAAATTAAGTTTATATTTATGAGACGCCTAACCGACTGGGTCAGAGCGCATATTAAATAAAAAAAACTGATGATGTCCCAGCTCACCCCGAGACAAAATCAACAGACGTTGCCAACTGGCATTAACTATTTGAACAATACATAATATCTGTGCCTGTGTAGTTTTCGAAGCATGGCTCTTTTAGTTTCCAATGTTGATGATAATTCAAATTCTATGGACCACCGACAGAATCAAAGAAACATATTGGATGAGTATGAATTTACGATTTTCTATGACTTAAAATGTTAGGCTAATAGGTATGAAATTGGAAATGGCTCGTTCGACGTTCAAAGATTTGTCTAACGACACGTTTAATCTCAGTGTAAATACTGCATCACCACTGGAATTAAGTGTTAATGTTAGTACGACAAAATTCTATACCAATACCAATCAATGGTTCCCGGTAAATAAAAGTATAAAATATGCTGTTTCATATATTTTGCTGGTGGAAGGCTATTGATGGATTAAATAAAATTTGAACTGCATTTTCTATGGTCTTACAATAGATACCCAATTCGAGCGGAGGAATCATCAGATCGTCACCGGAACTATGTAGAAGTGAATCAAAGTTGGATTGTAAGATCTGGCTCAAACAAATTGACGTACTAACAAGTGAACCTAACCAAAAACTTGTATAAATAACATCTTCGTTTAAACATTTTTCGGATATTTTTAATGTAAAAGATACTTTCACTGTTTCAAATAATAACTAATATTCTTGATAGGCCCTGCAAACGTGGCAAATTTTTAGTGGTCATCATTTGTGAACTTGTTGCGGTCTGGATCATCGAAGGACCACAAATTTATCAACATTAATAACAGGTTTAGCTAGTTCTTACGAAATTTTGCTTAAGACTTGCTATTCTTGTTGTCAAAGTGGATATTTAAATCTTCGCCAATGAATATTTCGTATAATTCTATTGTCTAATGTACCTTTATTTAATAAAATTAAGTTTATATTTATGAGACGCCTAACCGACTGGGTCAGAGCGCATATTAAATAAAAAAAAACTGATGATGTCCCAGCTCACCCCGAGACAAAATCAACAGGCGTTGCCAACTGGCATTAACTATTTGAACAATACATAATATCTGTGCCTGTGTAGTTTTCGAAGCATGGCTCTTTTAGTTTCCAATGTTGATGATAATTCAAATTCTATGGACCACCGACAGAATCAAAGAAACATATTGGATGAGTATGAATTTACGATTTTCTATGACTTAAAATGTTAGGCTAATAGGTATGAAATTGGAAATGGCTCGTTCGACGTTCAAAGATTTGTCTAACGACACGTTTAATCTCAGTGTAAATACTGCATCACCACTGGAATTAAGTGTTAATGTTAGTACGACAAAATTCTATACCAATACCAATCAATGGTTCCCGGTAAATAAAAGTATAAAATATGCTGTTTCATATATTTTGCTGGTGGAAGGCTATTGATGGATTAAATAAAATTTGAACTGCATTTTCTATGGTCTTACAATAGATACCCAATTCGAGCGGAGGAATCATCAGATCGTCACCGGAACTATGTAGAAGTGAATCAAAGTTGGATTGTAAGATCTGGCTCAAACAAATTGACGTACTAACAAGTGAACCTAACCAAAAACTTGTATAAATAACATCTTCGTCTAAACATTTTTCGGATATTTTTAATGTAAAAGATACTTTCACTGTTTCAAATAATAACTAATATTCTTGATAGGCTCTGCAAACGTGGCAAATTTTTAGTGGTCATCATTTGTGAACTTGTTGCGGTCTGGATCATCGAAGGACCACAAATATATCAACATTAATAACAGGTTTAGCTAGTTCTTACGAAATTTTGCTTAAGACTTGCTATTCTTGTTGTCAAAGTGGATATTTAAATCTTCGCCAATGAATATTTCGTATAATTCTATTGTCTAATGTACCTTTATTTAATAAAATTAAGTTTATATTTATGAGACGCCTAACCGACTGGGTCAGAGCGCATATTAAATTAAAAAAACTGATGATGTCCCAGCTCACCCCGAGACAAAATCAACAGGCGTTGCCAACTGGCATTAACTATTTGAACAATACATAATATCTGTGCCTGTGTAGTTTTCGAAGCATGGCTCTTTTAGTTTCCAATGTTGATGATAATTCAAATTCTATGGACCACCGACAGAATCAAAGAAACATATTGGATGAGTATGAATTTACGATTTTCTATGACTTAAAATGTTAGGCTAATAGGTATGAAATTGGAAATGGCTCGTTCGACGTTCAAAGATTTGTCTAACGACACGTTTAATCTCAGTGTAAATACTGCATCACCACTGGAATTAAGTGTTAATGTTAGTACGACAAAATTCTATACCAATACCAATCAATGGTTCCCGGTAAATAAAAGTATAAAATATGCTGTTTCATATATTTTGCTGGTGGAAGGCTATTGATGGATTAAATAAAATTTGAACTGCATTTTCTATGGTCTTACAATAGATACCCAATTCGAGCGGAGGAATCATCAGATCGTCACCGGAACTATGTAGAAGTGAATCAAAGTTGGATTGTAAGATCTGGCTCAAACAAATTGACGTACTAACAAGTGAACCTAACCAAAAACTTGTATAAATAACATCTTCGTCTAAACATTTTTCGGATATTTTTAATGTAAAAGATACTTTCACTGTTTCAAATAATAACTAATATTCTTGATAGGCCCTGCAAACGTGGCAAATTTTTAGTGGTCATCATTTGTGAACTTGTTGCGGTCTGGATCATCGAAGGACGACAAATATATCAACATTAATAACAGGTTTAGCTAGTTCTTACGAAATTTTGCTTAAGACTTGCTATTCTTGTTGTCAAAGTGGATATTTAAATCTTCGCCAATGAATATTTCGTATAATTCTATTGTCTAATGTACCTTTATTTAATAAAATTAAGTTTATATTATCGACTAAATTGTTTGTGTTGTGTAAAATGAATAAAATTTAAAAAGAAATGTATTTAGTTCTTATTTAATAGAAGGCTAACCCGCAAACAGAAGCATAATTTGGTTTCCAACGGTAGTTTGGAAGCCAATGACTTTGCCTGTGGACTTTGACGTACTATTGGGACACTCTGTATGTACTTGTAATAGATTTTTGCTATAGAATAAATTTACGTACTTACTAACTTTAAAAGATTTGGGCTGTTTAGAAGTGGTCATCATAAGGGTCTACAGGAAATTTGCAATAAACTGGGATTTATGTAAATACGGGCGGCTATTGAAAATAATTGTAAATAAATAATGTAATTTTCATTTCAAATCTTGTTGTTGTTCTAAATGAGTACCTTAGGATTTACCGATACCATTTACTTTGATATTTGTGCCAAATTGTTGGTTAGGCACCATATCGGCAGGTAGGTAAATAAATCCCCAGGATTAATTCAACTAATGAGACGCCTAACCGACTGGGTCAGAGCGCATATTAAATAACAAAAACTGATGATGTCCCAGCCCACCCCGAGACAAAATCAACAGGCGTTGCCAACTGGAATTTACTATTTGAATAATAAATAATATTTAAAAAAAAATCGGCAGCTACTAGAAGCGGCAGGAACCTCCCCACCCGGTGGACCTTTGAAGCCGAAAAGAGCATTAAATTATGTGCCAAAACGGCACTAAACGTAATCCGATCTCAACCAAAACCTATTCAGATCTTCTGGAGCACTAGACTCATGCAAATTTTTATCCAAATCCTTTTACTAATGCCTGTCGGCTGCTCAGGTTTATACGGTGTGTGTGACATTTTAAAAGTTAACAAATTAAAACAAATTGGTTTATAACTTACTAACAGGACGCTTTCAGTGAGCAATTTGACAAAAATAATTAAAATCTTTTAATTTGATTGATTCTAGCAGTTAACATAAAAATAACGCTATAAGATAGCGTTGGACGCCCCGCAACCAATATAAGTATTAACTGCGAATTTAAACTGCTAAATTCAACACGAGATTAAAATAATTTCAATATGGTTGGTGTTTTAAATTTCAGACTCACAAACAGATAAATAAAACTAGACTGTCTCAAAACAAACAATATATTGTAACAATCAAATGTGGAACAAATATCACAGCAGTTTAAAGTATGTACCTACATTAAAAATAAAAGTTCGACAAAAGCACATTCTTTATAAAAAAAACAAAATTTCAACTATTTTAATTAGTTGAATGAGTTAATGTATCTAACTCTAATGAAAAATTAAGATCAAATGCAATGTAACCTATTGAGTTCGAGGACAACTTAGAGACAGACAGACGAACATATACCTTTCCTATGCTGATAGTTGAGGTGGTAGGTATAATCTCCAAAGTGATAGTTTTCCGGACAAGATGGTGGCACATTAGCTAATGGCTGTCATGGAATATTTGCCAAATATAGATATTGATGACCTCTACTCCTTCAGACAAGGTGATTATTGCGAATGGAAGTTGTATTGCTGGCAGATCTTATTTAAAAGAAATCTTCGTCTTCCTAAGTTGAACCCTCTTCGTAGTCTTATGCACAGAAGAATAAATGTTATCAGTCAAATATCCTTTACAACAAAAGATAGAGAAAACATGTAAACTTTGTGTTGCTAACCGGGCAACAAAGTAAATATTGTGAGAAGAAATAATAAAAAATAACAAAATTACGAGCAGAATGTAACCAAAGCATTTATTTTGATCCAAGAATGATCAAAAGATATCAAGATACTATGTTAAGATAATTTTTCCAATTACTGTAATAAATTCCCACTATTCTTCAGTGCATGAACTAAATAAACTAAAAATAAGAACAGATCTTATTGGCAAAGTAACGTAAGTAAGTTTCCCAAAAAGTTATTTGCGATATTCGAGAAAATAATACTTGAAACGTATCATTTTCTGTGTTTGATTTTTTAGAAAAAACCAAAAATGGAAAAAAATAAAATTTTAAATTTTAAGTTATATGTAATTAAATTTCCAATTTTAACACACATCCAGAAGTTAATAACCTATTTAGTTTCTAATATGGCTATAATCTATTTATTAATCAACTGCTTTTGAACAAGTAATAGTATCCATAAAGAAATAGCGTGGATTATAAGCGGGAGTTGCATAATTCACTAGATACAGTCAATCACCTTTCCGATACAGTAAAATGGAATGGTCCATTATTATTATTGAGGAAAGGAAGGTGATTTGACATGTTTGATTAGTTTGACGTTTAACTGTTGACATTATTTTGTAAATAATGTTTCTGTGTACTTGAAATTTAGAATTAATTGTTATAATCGTAGATAAAATATAGTATTATTCAGTTTGCTACATTATCGCTCGTTGAATAATATACTATTATTGTATTAATAAGTTTAACATCACTTGAACAACTAAGAAAGTCTAATTAGGTACCATAAACATTACAGATTCGTAAAATAACAAACTGAAAATTGGTAAAGTGATAATCTATAATAAAAGCATATGATATTGCTATTGTTACACCTACCTTTAAAGTTTGTGACAATCCACTCGTACACAGTCACTAAAAGTTGCAAATATACCGAAATCTTATATGTGATATGACACCAACGTATCGGATGACAAACTACTAAAACATAGCGCAGGGAACAAACGACAGTCGACAAAATTTGCTCATTGCAAACCGATCGCTCATGACTCTTTGTTAAATAAACATTAGTTAGCTTGCATTTCAGTAATTTTACTAGATTTTAGAGGAATACTTGTAGTGCAATTCTTCGATTTGTCTCTGTATATATTTAAAGAAACGGCACTAAACCTAATCCGATCTCAACCAAAACCTTTTCAGATCTTCTAGAACATTGATGAAACCCTCATGCGAACTTTTATCCAAATCCGTTCTCCAATTCAAAATATTTGAAATTAAATGCGACAGTAAAGCTGTATAGTTGTTATTGAATAGGAATACACGTGACGTGACCAGTTTCACGACGTAACGGCTACGCGCATCGATCATATCACGCGAAATGCGATCTATGCTTCACATTTGCTTTGTTTTTAATTTTTCTCACGGAAACCAAATCGAAAGGGTGGAAGTGTGATATATCGTTGAAATTGGAATTTTAATTGCTTTTCAATGATTCGATTGAACATTGTAAGTAATTACAAAATAAACAACTTGTTGCGCCAAAACGGCACTAAACATAATCCGATCTCAACCAAAACCCTTTCAGATCTTCTAGAGCACTAAAGAAACGCACATGCAAAGTTTCATTCAAATCCGTTCAGTAGTTTCGGCCCTATCGTGCTAACACACATACACAGATATTTTTCAAAAACTACTTTTTTGGGTTCCTAGGACCTCAAAACGTAAAGATTTGATGTTATCTCAATTTTCGTTTTTGAATTAATTTTAGTAACCTCTCACAATTTTATTGTGGTGAGGTTAAAATATTGGTTGCCTATTTAATCTCTCTAATTTGAGCAAAATGTTAATCAAACAGGTATTCGTAATTTAACACGCCACGACATAAGAAGTCACAATTCAGAATGATTTTTTGTTAAGGATAAGCATAGCCGATAGAAAGTCCCATCAATAACCGTGTTGTCGTTTAGAAGAGACTATAAGTAATTCCTATGTGTAACTTTCTTGGACCAAAACAAGATAGTTATGGAGATGCAGAAGAAAATTATCAAAAAACGACTTAAAAAAAAAAATTTCTTGATACCTACTTAACGTAGAGAGACGATTCCAGAACTATGTAAATGTGAACATCCTGAAAAATATTATGCATACTTTTTCTCATACCAGTCTTCGTAATTAATGATAATGATAAAACTCAAATTTTATTTTTCTCCCATAGGTTTCTTATTGAGTGACCACCTTCAAAAAAAATACAGTGCAGGGTTTTTTTTTATACAGTTATTTAACGTCGGCCTATTTCCGCTACTGAGGCCTAACACCGACGCCTGTAGACGAGCTACCCCCAACCAGGAATTTTGCCGAACCTCTTCCCTTAAGAAGAGTAGGGATCTTTTACTTGCCTAACATTTAATAGACAAGGGACCGACGGCTTTAGATCCCCTCCGAAGGATGGTATATCTCCTATACAACCCTCGCCTAAGGTTGTATAGCTTCCGCGCATACACTGATATACAAGCCGCTGGAAAATGTGTGAATCGAGAACGCGGTTTCCGTTGGAATGGTCAACAGTGCAGGGGTATTCATTATACTTAGAGTACCCTTTATTATCGTTATTATTGGAGATAGAAAAAAAAAGTTGAGGGGTACAAGAAGCAATAATATTTTTTAAGTGGAACACATATAAAATATAATTCTTGATATTCCTTTAACCGTTTTGGAGTTATTGAACATTGAAAACTAATAAATCATTAGGATCATTACAAAACTGATTTATTTCAAATATTTAATTATAAACGCATAATATTAACAAAACAACAAAAAATAATAAATTCTAAAAGTTGTTCGATATGGCCACCATTATTTTACATGCAGAGTTCATATCATCTTCTTAAATTTCGAAAACTACTCAAGATAATATCGTTATTGACAACGTTTAGACGATTTATTTCATTCTAAATCGCTTCTTTAATAGCAGGAATACTGTGATTATTATTTTTATTAACTGTGTCCTTTAAAAACCCCCATAAAAATGAATCTAGTGGAGTAAGATCGGGACTATACGGTGGCCATTTAATAGTTCCATTATTCCCCATCCATGCTGGACATGCATTATTTAAATGCTCTTTAACTTCTAGCGCACTATGTGGAGGTGCCCTATCCAAACCATATTATCAAGTTCGTCATCCAGAAAATTCTGTCAAAGAATTTTAAATAAATTTTGTTCGATTGAACACAGCGCATTTCTAAGGTTTCTTCAAAATCAGATAGGGCAATATAAAAATTCATAATGTTTTATTTAAAATTGAACAATATGCCTAATATTTTTAAACATCATCATTTTCTTGGTCAATTTCATCAAAAAATTGTTGACAGTTCAGGCAATCAGAACCGGAACAAGTTGAGCAGGCTACGGTGCAGAATAATCCAGATTTTCTACAATCACACTGGTTACTACAACCTGTTTTGCATCCGCAAAAAATCATTTAAACAAAATAATATTAAAATAAAACACCAAACAAAAAGTAAAGATAATGTTACTTGACATTACAATACAATGTATGAAAACATGGCCCACTACTTTCACGATTATCCCATATTTGTATATTCGGGTACAGTATTGCTGGGCAGTCAAAAAACGCAACAAAAGCTTTACGACCTCTTAAAATATGGTTACTTTCTGTACTATCTCGCCTGCAAATTGAATCATTTATCTCTATAAGTTTTAATGTACGTCAGCTTGTTTGATGAAACCATGCCGAATGGTTCACCGGCGTTAATAATTAGCTTGTAAGGTTTTTGTTGCGTTTTCTGAGTGCCCAACAAAACTGTACCCGACTATACACACACACACAGCAACATGCGGCAAGCCTACAGCTGCGCAGATCTTCTTTTATAACATATCTCTCTCAGATATATTTACCCACTAATAGTTATATACCAAAATAATATTTTGGCTGTGTTTCTATTATTTAAAACAGAAACATCATTTTAAAAACATAAAAATTTGCAAAACTCAATAGTTTTTGAGATATTTAATTTTTTTTGTTTTTCTCAAAAAGTAGATCTTAATGTCCTAAAAGTTAATTTTCGAAAAATCTATTTGACATTTTTAATTTTTTTTTTACTGGATTACTTGTCCAATATTATAGATATCCGTTTGGAATGAAAAATATCTGGAAACATTTCTATCATGTGAACATCTGAAATAAAAACTTAATTTTTTTTTTAAATCAGCTATGAAATTTACCTATTAGGCTTTTACAAAAAAATATTAACGTGACACGCGTATAAATTATTATAAAAACTGCCTTATTTCAATAGCTATCTAACAAGGTACAAATGTTCAATGTACCCTTAATAGTTCTAAGAAAATACTAGTAAAAATAACACAAGTAGTACGAATTTTATTTTTAGATAAAAAGTAAAAAACATTTTAAAAATAGAGTTTAATTCTTCATTAATTTCAAAGTTGTACTTTATTTTTTATATGTCTTGCTCAAAATGGGAGCCCCTATTCCGTACACAGACACGGCAGCGTCTTCTTATTTCCGTCCTTGTTACTCTGGTTGTCAGATTATGCCTTATGTGTTGGGCAGCATCGACTATCCTTTATCTAAGGTCTTCTATAGTATTGACTGGTGTGGCATAGACCATCTCCTTCATATGACCCCATACGTAATAATCAAGGGGTGTTAAGTCAGGGCTTCGCGCTGGCTAAGGTATTGGGCCCGCTCTTCCAATCCAACGGTTAGGGAAACGTTGATCAAGTAACTGTCGTACTGTCAGCCGATAATGTGCTGGACAACCGTCGTTTGAAACATCATGCGCTGTCTGACGGCGAGAGGAACATCTTCTAAAATCACCGCCAAATAAATCATTTCTTAAAAAAATTTCATAGATTTTCCCGTTTAAATTTTGAGGAAGAAAGTATGGCCCTATTAAATAGTGGCCAATGACTCCCATCCACACATTAATAGAAAACTTCATTTAGAAACTAGTTTCACGTGTTAACTTGGGATTTTCCTCTGCCCAATAATGTAAGTTGTGGAAATTTGTTATACCCTCGCGATTAAATTTCGATTCGTCCGTCCATAAAATACTTGTTAAAAAATTTGCACTTTCTGCATCTGAATTTAACATAAAATGGCAGAATTCTACTCTCCTTCCAGGATCACCTTCCTCCAAGCCTTGGACAGGGGTATAGTGGTAAGGATGACATCCAACTCTACGTATCGTAGACCAAACTTTCCATTGTGACGCTCCGGTTAGTCTTGCGACTTTATTAGTTGAAATAGTTGGGTCTTCCTCAAAATACCTCAATATTTCTTCCTCATCATCTGGTTCATAAACGGAAGGAGCACCAGCGTCACTTCTTCTACATTTCACGGAGCCAGTTTCAGCGATATTTCGATATGCCGTACTGAATACACGTGCATTTGGTAAGCGGCGGTTAGGGTACCAAAGACCATATTCTCGGCGAGCTTCAGCAGCGTTGCCGCCACAGTATCCATAGACAAACAAGGTATCAGCGTATTCTGCGTTGGCATACGCGGCCATGGCACAGAAAATACAATAACAACAACTAATAACAACAACTACGAGCAAAATCAAAATCTTCGATAACTAATTTAACAAGACCAACAAACTTAAGGGACACGGAGATAAGAATGTCAGTTAATGACATATATGCACAAACGTCAAAGTCAAGGACTGACTTACTTAAATGAAAATGAACGATTAGTCGTTTAATAAATTCCGCCACCAGCATTATCTTTACTAATTTTGTATTAGAACTATCAAGGGTACATTAAACATTTCTACCTAGTTAGATAGCTATTGAAATAAGGAAGTTTTTATAATAATTTGTACGCGTGCTACATTAATATTTTTTTGAAAAAACCTAATAGGTAAATTTCATAACTGATTTAAAAAAAAAATTTACAAGTTTTTATTTTAAATGTTCACATGATCGAAATGTTTCCAGATATTTTTCATTCCAAACGGATATCTATAATATTGGACAAGTAATCCAGTAAAAAAAAAATTAAAAATGTCAAGTAGATTTTTCGGAAATTAACTTTTAAGACATTAAGATCTACTTTTTTGAGAAAAACAAAAAAATTGAAATATCTCAAAAACTATTGAGTTTTGCATAATGTATGTTAGGGCTAGATTTACTCCTTAGCTCATGCCCCATCACATCTCCAAAGGAATGTGTCGAATTACCAGTAACCCTGTATATTTTAAAAAAATTATACAGAATTTACTTCTTTCAAGGTCCTGCTATAAATATATGTTAAGTAGGACAAAGAAAAATTTTTTTTATAATAATTATAAAGGCTTATTTTAACTTAATTTTCATGAATTTTGGAGCATTATTTCTTCTTATTTTGTATATTTATATAAGACAGCCTAAATTGAATTTTTAAGATATAACAACTTAAAGTGTTTTAAAAAGAACACACAAATTTTGTACTTTTTCGAATTTTCCAATTTTTCAAGTCCTGTATATTAAAAAACACATTTTTAAGATTTTTTTCACATCATACATCTCTTTGTTTATTACTTTGAGAGTAAACTGTGAAAGTTTCAAATTTTTTCCTTACAAATTTTAGAAGTAGCATAGCTTCAACGGATTTTGTAGAAAAACTCATTATGGTTAAACTTCATGTACATACCAAACATATTGATACAACGTCTTTCAAGTTTAAAAATAAGGATCCAATACCTACAGTCCTTTACTTTCATTTAAATTTTGGTTTATACAATTCCATCGATTAGTTAAAAAGTTATAGCAAATTTACTGTAATGGAATTTTTCCGAAGTGAAAACCAATACAAACTGTAGTTGCAAACTTTAAAATAAAATAAAAAATATTGTGATATGTAACAAAGAAATTTTGTATTCGTCATTTATTATGATTTACTATCACCCAACCATTTTGAAGTAGTGATTTTTTATATTGAAATAATGCCATCTGCAGATGCATTTTGAAAAAAGAACTTTACAAAAAAAATTGTAAGTACCAGTTATGAGACATCTATGCGATGTTTTTGAATTATTTTCGCTTCCTAAAAATATACAGGGTGGCCAAAAATGATTTTTCTATTGAATTTTTTCAACTTTTCAAATGGAACATCCTGTATATTTTTTATCTACGATATAGGAATAAAAAACTAACATTTCTTGTATGGACATCTCTATGGCTCTTTGTAACTATTTTCGATTTATTAAGCAATAAGTACAATATTCAAGAATAAACTTAAAAAATTAAGAGATTTGTTCAAATAATTCAACAGAAAAAATTATAATAAATGCTCCACATGTTGCCTATTTTGATTGACGCACATCTCTATGCGTCTTCGAAATGAAGTTTCTACAGTTTTATAATCCAAAATATGAAAGAAAATAATAGCTGCAGACAATCGATCACATCAATAATTTTTTTTCATAACGTTGTACTTCTTAGATTTTAATAAAACACATTTGCTGTATTTTTTTATGGTCTCTCAATGAGAAAACTGTGAGAAAAACAAAAATTGAGTTTTATCATCATCAGCTGTAAATTTTGCGTAGAATCAGAATAAAATCTTAGTTTTTGGAAAAACTCACGAGTAAATCTAAAAATTTGGAAAACTAGAGAAACTTACTTTTTCGGATTTTTCAATTTTGACTGCGAGTTTTTCTATCTAGATTTGAATTTTGGGGAAAATTTTCAACCAATCACACGCTCCTGCAAGCTTTTTCAACCAGTTTTATAAGTTTTACAGTTAATTTTTTAGTTTTAAATTCGGCCTAAATTAAATAGTAAGAACGTATTTTTCTGCCCATGATTTATCTGCTCATCACTATTTTTACAACTCTTCTCTAAAACAATCAGCTACCGAATTTTAAAGAATTTTATTGTACCTGGACGTACATAAATGTTTTGTTTTTTTAACCGCCTTCCACGTCATCTTAAGTCTAGGAGATATAGATTTGTCCAAGTAAAAGAGACGGGGCCCTACAGTTTATAGTGGAATTCGAACCACTTCTTGGGTATAATTTATGTTTTGAACATTTCTTCACAGTAGGTGGGGCTCCAACCCAATTCTCTAGGTATGCTCGGAGTGAAAGCTAGAAATTAAATTTTCAACAACTTTTCTGGTACGGTTTTTCTTTTACGTTATAAGCCATTTTAGTAATATGTTGGAATATACATATAAGAATCGAGTGAATTCTTTTAATTATAACTGATCTCATGTAGAAATAAATTGAATTTCTAACAACTTTCTGGACCTTCCAAGTTACACAGGCATTGTATTAATGTGTTGGCATATAACGGGTGTCAACGGATCATGGTAGACCCCCTTTTTTCCTTATTTTTAATAATATCGGAATGAAACTTGGTAGATGTATTATATGACCAAGAAGACACTTTGTGCTATATTTGTCATTTTTTTCCACTACCGGAAATAACCCCAACTTTTGATTTTTAAATGGAACACCCTTTATATTATAATATTTTTGGAATCCTTGAAAAATTCTGAGTATGGTGATGCCCCATAAGTGACATTTCGACTCCATAAAGAAAATTTGAAATTGAAAAAAAAAACAAAAAAAAAAAAAGAAAAAATTGCTTTTGGGCACATCCACCGATTCCTTAGAACATCCGCTATTTTATGGTACTCTTCCATTATGGTTCCATTTGAAAAAATTAGGTTTTGGTAAAAAAACTGTTCAGGCCAAATTTGATGGCCCACAAAATACACATTCTCAAATTTTTATACTCGATTTGATTTTTCTACCATCACACCGGTCCATTAGAAGCATTTTGTTCTGGTCATGGCACTCTAGACGTACCAACAAATTTTGAGCCAATTTTTTTTCATGGAGTCGAAATGTCACTTATGAGGCATCATCTTACTTAGAATTTTTCAAGGATTCCAAAAATATAATAATATACAGGCTGTTCTATTTAAAAATCAAAAATTGGGGTCATTTCCGGTGAAACAACAGTTATGTCACAGAGTGTCTTCTTGGTTATATAATACATCTATCAAGTTTCATTCTAATATTCTTAAAAATAAGAAAAAAAGTGAGTCTACCATGATCCGTTGACACCCTGTATACGTGTTTTTTCGCTCTAGAAAACTATCGGGTGAAATTTGTCTTTCCAACTGCACATATTTTGAAAATTTTTAATTTTAAACAGCTTTCTCTTTTACCGGTTTTCTCTAAACCTACTTCTTCTCAGATATAAGCATTTATTAAATTTTTTTGCCAGAAAAGGTGTATATATAACAATATTGCTCCGATTACGTTTTTTTTTTGCTAAAAATTAAATAAATAACCTCAAAAACGCTACTATAGATCATTTTTTAGTCACACGTGTTCTGACTGAGCTAAAGACCCTTTTACTACCAATTTATGAGAAACTAAACGAAGCTCAATCAGCAGCTTATTTTCTCTAGATACATAACTATATAATCGTCAAAATCATCACGAGAAATATGTAATTTCAATTTTTAACATGCATCTTATTTCAGCAGACATAATTGATTAGTAAGTACCTGACGCCAAACCAGCCAGATTAAATCTAATAACAGTGTAAACAACCCTTTTCGGACAAGTTTCTATTATGACAGGAGCAATACCCATTAAGGTATAATTAAGATAAATTATTTGAATAACATCTTATTTACATATTCAACACCCTTCTAGGAAGGTACTTGGTTTTCCCAATCTTGATCACCCCTAATTATTTAAATACAATATAAAATTGCCGGCTTTGAATACCTATTTCAAAACAACCTATATACTAAGTGTCTCTGAGATTCTCTGTGTCACACTTATAAACATATTTCATTAACATTAACATTACATAACATTAACAGTAATTCTGCCGTTTCCGCGACCAAAAAATAGAATATTTAAATGCGTAAAAACAAATGGTCTTAAATCTCGCTAAATAAAAATAAAAGAAAAATAAAAAGAATTTAGTGTGATAAAACCTTTTGTTTTTTATGTATGTACAACTCACTTGGGGTCTACTCTATGGAATATTTAAATATTTTCTGGGTATTTTTTCAGTGATTAGGAAAGAGCATCCTGCTGAACCAACTTCTTTTTAGCACTTTTTCAACCTTAAAGTAGGATGCAGCCATGAAAATTCTTGTTCACACATAAATTTCTTCAGGCTGCATTATAAAACTTATGTGTCTTTATGCTGCCTGGTCCCACGTACAGGGTAGGCAACTAAGAATGGAGGTCAGCCATATCCGAAACCAATCCTAGCACAAGTTTAGGGAAAAAATGGTCTTAAGTAAAGTGGCCGTGATAAATTACTGGAAAATATTTTCGAGTTTCTAAAATGACCGTTTGGGGACGTAACAGCCATGACTGAATAGAAAATTAGGTTTTTCTCCGTATTTTGCTCAATGAAGTGATATTGAAAATATATGCATCGTAATTCTGAGACAATTTCGAATCTTGTTAGTTTTCCATTTCTTTTTTTAATTTTCAAAAATAAAGTGGTGGGGAGATGCCAAAAAAAATTTGGAATTGGCAAAATAGCTGTTGAAAACAAGTAAGCTGTGAAAATGACACAACGGAGAAACAACATATGTCAAGAATATTATGCATTACATAATTTATCACTACAGTATCTCCTTAATTTAAAATTTCAATTAGATAGACGTTTAGTTCATAACGATGTTTTGGTAAGAAGATGGGTAAATGAACATTTTGAAAATCGTTGGATAGGGCCAAACAGTCCTTTGGCTGAGTGGCCGCCAAGATCCCCAGACTTGACGCCACTCGATTTTTTCCTTTGGGGTTTAATGAAACAAAAAATTTACAAATCAAGGCCACCAAGGTTACTGTGAATGTGTGTAAAATGATTGACAAATTCATTGAAATGAATGGTGTACTGATAGAAGTGACGATAGTCTTGTAGTTTTTGTGACGGAATTCTCTATTTTCTTGTTTCAGTTTTGTTATAAGTTTCTAGTTCTTTTTTGATTTGTTAAAACTAGGCATAAAAAATGTAAAAAAGGTGGGTATGCTTAAAGTCAATTTAATATTTTCTAATTTTTTGAATACCCTGTATAATTTATCTTAAATTTGGCAACTGTTTTTGACTTCCTAAAACAAGCAAAGAAAGAAATATCTTTTCACGGTAAATCAAAAATAACAAGGTTTACATTTGGACACTATATATATGCAGAAAACACCAAAAAAGAAAAAAGCTAAATAAATATTATTCTCATTTTTGACCCTATTTAAATTCCTGAAAAATTTAAAATAAAAATAAAATAAGATTGAATACACATATTAATTTGCAGTTTATTGTCTACAAATATATTTGTCTTCTGTATTTTACTGTTTCTTATTAATTTTTATTTTTTTTAGTACTGAAAAGATCACCAGTAAAATATCATTAAACAAATATCTACGCCAAAAGGAAGAGGAACTTTTTAAAAAATATATACTCCTATACATATAAGTTCAAGAATGCTTTTAATACTCAATATATGTTTTATAATTTTACTTTTTTAATTCTATGTAAACTACCGAATTTTCTTGTGAAAAATGACAATAAAAATGTAAACGCCTTTGTTACATTCTTTCAAATTGTGACGTGGCACATTTACTTCCTCAAAAAATAAAATAGCTAGCTAGAAATAATACTTTCTTACTTTCTTTTTTAACAAAATCAGTTTAAAACTCAGATTGTACAACAACTAATTAAACCTGCATATAGATGGATTAAAATTAATGTCCACTGAGTTATATGTTAAATTTTTGACAATTTTAATTTTTATGTAATTTAAACAGAAAAAATTTAATTAATTCCAGTCGAATTTTTAAAATTTTTCTTCATATTAATAAACTTAACAGTTTGGTCATAAAACAACAAATTTAATCTGTATGTTGGTCAAAAATAGCGTTGACTAGATTCTAAAATATATGTTCCATTATTAATAAGTTTCATTTTAGCCATTTTTTAAATTTTGATGGCATTATAGTTGAAAATATCGGTTATAACATTTATTTGATATTTATATTGATCCGCCAATACCGAATCTACTTTAAACAATAAAAATTAATTAAACCCCAGCTGATCTTTTACAAATTTCTTTATGTAGGGGTACATAAAAATAAAATTGGGGCAAACTTTTTCAGGTATATTAAAATTTTCCGGATTCCTGTCTATAATTTTCAGACCATATTCAATTTAAATTTAAGTAGTTGTATGTAATTACCTGGAAGTAGGGTAGGGGGTCGTAAAGTAGGTTATATAAACAAGGGGGTAATGGACATTTTTCACTTTACCTATACAACTTCCCTGTGATACAGTGCAAGTGATGTGAATAGCAAGTGGTGAGTAATTTCAAATCAATGCATTTTAAATAATTATATTATTTCTGTCTTAGACGACTATACACAGATAAAAATATTGTTTTGAAGTACATTTTTTTTCATATATACGCAGATAAATAAATGTCTTCGTATAGAACAAGTAGTTTTGTGTAAAGATGTTATTGTTAATGTCAAGATAACCATAAGTTTATAATAAATAAATTTATTTATGGCAGACTTTATTTATTTAAAGATTCTTAATTCGAAGCATTATTTTTCTTTGTGTATTTTTGTATTTAAAAAAGTGGATGAAGCGCTTTCTGTATAGAAACAATTTTTAACACAAAATAGGGATTTATTTATCGAAGTTGCCGGCATAAAAGATTT
Organism: Leptura quadrifasciata; assembly: GCA_963675555.1. Taxonomy (NCBI): domain Eukaryota; kingdom Metazoa; phylum Arthropoda; class Insecta; order Coleoptera; family Cerambycidae; genus Leptura; species Leptura quadrifasciata. The sequence continues at coordinate 5,821,590 of OY776679.1, forward strand.
TCGTTCTTTAATTTACAATTTGTAGTGGTTTAGGATTTACGAATTAACAAGTGAATTCTAAAATAAAATATGTTGTATGTCTAATTTGTGAGCGTTTAACTTTTAGCTATTTTTTAAATTTTAATGGCATTGTGGCTTTAACTAACATTTATATGTTTTATATTGTTCCAACAATAAAGAACCTGTTTTAAACAGTAAATATTAATCACATTCCAGTTCGTTTTTTTATAATTTTTTTCAATATTTAAAAATTGGGGTAGAGCAACAAATTAAACCTGTATACCAGTAAAAACTGACGCTGATTCGACTCTAAAATAGGTGTTTGATTTGATTTTTCGCCTTCTTTTAATTCTATGGCCGCAAATTTCGATTTTATAGTTATTTGAATATTGTAGATATACAACAATATTGAACTCACTTTAAACAATGAAAATTAACTCAAGCTGATTTTTTAGAAATCACTATACGTAGTTTAGAATAAATTATATGGAAATTTTTTTATTTGCTTAAAAATTCGTTATTCAAACCATTATTTTTCTCTGTGAATTTTTGTTTTTAGTAAAGTGGTTAAAGCGCTTTTCTATGGAAACAATTTTTAACACAAAATTTATGAAAGTTTAAAAGTTTTTCGTTACTATGCTAAGAAAGCCATTATTCTTTTATTATTTATAATAATTTGCGATTTGTAAAGTGATTTAAGATATCTTCTATGAAATTTAATATATTTTATTCATTTTTTATTTTAAAATGTTAATCAAATTGCATATTTTTGAATTCCTAAAGATTTGTTGGAAAACGTATATATTTTCAATTCATTGTTGTTTTATCATACCCGATTGTAAAGTAATAAAAATTCTGCTCAAAACCGACGAAATTTAAAAAAAATGATTTTTAGCATTTTTAAAAAATTCTAATAGCAGAAAGCAGGAAGAACTAATCTACTTCTAGTTTATTTTCTTATAAATTGTTTTAGTATTAGACAACCTAAACTAAGCCAAACCTACATATTGATAAATTTGTCGTTGAATATATTCTAACATACTGGGTGTCAATGGATCATGGTAGACCCCCTTTTATTTCCTTATTTTTTAGAATGTCAGAATGAACTTGGTAGAAATTTGTAGTAAAAATCAAAAGTTGGCGTCATTTCTTGGAAGAATGTAGATGTCGTAGTCACATGGTGAAATACGGCTTTTCAGGAAAAGCCTAGGCAGTTTATGAAATGCCGGCAGATTGTGTGAAACACCTCATGTTATATCATATGACTAGGCTTTTCATGAAGTGCCTTAAAATTTTAGTATTTTCGTGTAATGAGAAGTTTAACAGGATCTGCCGTGATTTAGACAATCGGCATTTCATGAAATGACGTGATGCTGGCATTTCATGAACTGTCTAGGCTTTTCCCGAAAAGCCTATGTTGTAGACACATAGTGCAGTACGACTTTTCGGGAAAAGCCTAAGCAGTTCTTGAAATGCCGGCAGATAGTGTAAAACACCTCATGTTATATCATCTGACTAGGCTTTTCATGAAGTACCTTAAAATGTTAGTATTTTCGTGTAATGAGAAGTTTAACACGATCTGTCGTGATTTAGGGCATCGGTATTTCATGAAATACCGGCAAATAGTGCGTAATCTGTATGTTACACGATTCGCCTAGGCTAAGAGCCTGATTAGTCAGTTAATGTTATGATTCGTGCTTTACATGATCTGCCGGCTTCATCGCTAGGCTTATTCATGATATGACTAAATCACGTCATTTCATGAAATGCCGATGGCCTAAATCACGGCAGATTATGTAAAGCACGAATCATAACATTACCTGACTAAATAAACCAGGTTCTTCATGAATAGCCTAGGCGAATCGTGTAGCATACAGATTTCACACTATCTGCCGGCATTTCATGAACCGCCTAGGCTTTTCCCGAAAACCCGTATTTCACCATATGACTACGACATAGAACACAATCTGCCGGGCAACGGTGGTCACTTCACGAACGGTCGATATCTAATTTACGGCAGACCGTGTAGAACGACTTGAAACATCATGTGCCGAGACGAGCACGGCGTTTCATGAAATGCCTAGGCAGATTGTGTAACATTAAGAATTGATATAATATGCCGGCAGTTCAAGTGCTGCCTAGGCTTTTCATGAATTGACGTATTTCACCATGAGACTATGACGTAGACACTAATCTATAAACTTCGCACTTAATGACATGTATTATACTATTTCATTAATAAAGATGTTTATTATTATTTCCGATTAAACCGGAAGCGTAAAAAATACAGTTATGTCAGAAAGTGTCTTCTTGGTCATATAATACATCTTCCAAGTTTCATTCTGATATTCTAAAAAATAAGGAGAAAAAGGGGGTCTACTATGATCCGTTCACACCCGGTCTAGAATATTTTAGAAGTTTTAAGCACTCTTAAAATTTTAATGGCATTATGGCTGCAACTTCCGCTTTTAACATTTATTTGTTTTGTATTGTTCCAATAATATCAGACTATCTTTAATCAGCCAAAATTAATACAATTTCAGCTCATTTTTTGTTAATTTCTTTTTAATAAATTAAACTTGTATACCGGTAAAAACTGACGCTGATTCGATTCTAGAATATACCAGTCTAATTTTTTACGAATGTGATTTTTTGCCATTCTTTTAATTTTATGGCTACTTTCCGTTATTTGCGTACTGTATTTATCCGACAATACCGAACCCACTTTAAACAATAAAAATTAATTCAAGCTGATTTTTTACAGATCACTATATGTAGTTTATAGATTGATATAAAAATATATATCCTTTAGATTCATTATTGTTTTCTCATACCTGAATGTAAAGTAATATTTAAAAAAAACCCTGCTCAAAACCGGCAAAATTAAAAGAGATATACTGACTGTAGTTTTTAGCCTTTAGCAGGAAACAGGAAAAATTAACCTAGTTCCAGCTGACTTTTTTTATTATTTTCTTTTTTAGTATTAATAAAAGTTGGGTCGTATAATGAATTATATCTTGGCAAAAATTGGCGTTCACTGAATTCAAAAATCTCTCTTTAATTTTGAGAAGTTTAAATTTTAACTAGGTACCTACTTTTTGAAATTTTAATGGCACTATGGATTCCAACATTCGATTTTAATATTTATTTGTTTTATATTATTCCAACGACACCAAGTCTACTTTAAACAGTAAATATTAACCGAATTCCAGCTCGTTTTTTAATAGTTTTTTTAATATATAAAAGTTCGTTATTAGAACAACAAATTGTCGTTTGCAATTTTACCGTGCAGATAAGAAACGCCATAAAAACTATACGGCCTCATTAAAATACCGTTACTTTATGTACTATTTCGCCCGCAAATTGAATCACTTACCTTTATAGGTTTGTTTATATACATCGGCTTGTTTGACGACACCATACCGAATGGTTCACCGACGTTAATAATGAGCTCGTAAACTTCTGGAGGTTACTATACCGGTAAAACTGAGGTTAAGAGTGGAATTGTCTACAAAATTGTCTTATTAACAATTATTTTACTTCCGAGGACTGTATCTACGACACCTGCCTTTCATTTTACTTTAAAATTTAATCCAATGCGGAAAACTAAAGAATTAATTGCCCTGAGGAAGGCATAATATAATGCCGAAACGTTGGCTATTAAAAAAAATATAGTTTTCTTTAAAAAATAGACCTTAGCTCAACAACTTCCTATCTGCAATCTAGAATATATGTTTAATACCATTTCTTGCCATTCTTTTAATTTTATGGCTAAAAATTTCGGTTTTAATATATATTTGAGTATTTTATTTATCCTAGAATATGGAACCCACTTTAAACGATAAAAATTAAGTCGAGCTGATTTTTTACGAATTAGTTAAATTAAAATTTAAAATTATGCTTAGGGTAAATTAAAATTTTCTCTGTTTAAAGATAAAAGGGAAAAACTTGACGAATTGTCATTTTCAAGTGCATTGTGCCAAATAGCTATTTTTTGACTAGCTTTAGGCAATAATGACATTAAAGGGTTTTTGGAGAGAATTAGATAATCTGTAAAATGAGCTCAAGTGACCTTCATACGATGAATGGTTCACGAGTTACAGCTGGTTAAAGCTATGAGCAAAAATTTCTTTTTTATTATAAATTAAGATTTTCCTGCAAGAACTGTGCATAATTTTTTTTTTTTTAATATGGGCCCAGTATAAAACGACTCAGAAATGCTCACAGAATAAATTCTGATATTTCAGAAGGTGAAATATATTATTGAATCTACATTTTTGTACTTCAAACGTGACGAAAATTGCCTGTTTGCTAAATATTAAAAATCAACCGCATTTTCAATCGTCGGTTATTGAAAATCATACACGAAAAAGCATTTTTTGTAGGAAATTTTGTAAGCTTTCATTTAGGTCTTATGAAATTTTGTCGTAAAGTGAAAAGAAACGATGATATGTACAAAAAAGGAATAAAAAAAATCGGCAGCTACTGGAAGTGGCTGGAACCTCCCCACTCGGTGGATCTTTGAAACCGAAAAGAGCATTGAATTGTGTGAGAAAGTGGCGCTAAACGTAATCCGATCTCATCCAAAACCTTTTCAGATCTTCTGGGGCACTAAAAAAAACCCTCAACTTAATGAACTTACTACACTCGCCTGCGGCTCGTGCTGGTGCTGCAAATTTCATCTATGCGGGTTATTACCCACATATTCAAATATGTTAAATATTTGTTGTTTTTTATAATGTAACTAATATTTCGATATTTTACTATGTAACTACCCTTAAAAACTACCCCTCACATAATTATTTTAAAAAACTGTTTAAAAAGCATAAAATCTTGGATCTTGAATAGAAAAAATATATTCTTTAAGTGTAAACGACCTGATACATCATTTTTCAATAGGATTCAACCCCTAAAAACCACTCCTTACAATAAAAATTAGGGAAAAAATCCTTTTGAAAGCTCCAAGTAGTGGAATGCGTAAAAAAATGAAAATAAATTGCTAAATAATTGAAGCGCACCTTTCCTTTTCTATCTTTTACTCATATTATCTATATAACATCTTTTTATGCATGGGTTTATACATGTGGGAATCCAGATATGTATGTATCAAGAAGACAGCATGTACAAAAGAATAAATGGTCCAAAACGTTCAAAATTTAGGCGCTCCGTAATTTTCCTACGTTATCTCTAGAAAAATGTATTTAGTTTTTTAACGATAACTCGGCTTCCTTTTAAGCTTTTTGCATTCACCCACACATCATCTTGTAGGGAATTTTATAAGCTATAAAGTCATGATGATTGCAATATTTCTACACCCTTCCGTTCAGAGAATTTTAAGGTTGAAGGGCTAAAAAGAGGTTTCCTTCGCATAGAAATCAAAGCTTTAAATGCCCATATCTCGCTTAATTTTTAAGCTACATGAATTTTGAAAAAAGTAAAATTTTCAGTAAGAAAAAGCTAAGTTTTTGTTAAGAACGCTTTTTTTCGTAAAACCATTATTTTTTGAGTTATTTTGAAAAAACTACGTATTTTTTGAAAAATTGAAAAAAAAATTTACTTAAAACAACTTTCTTCAAAATGTACATTCTCTAAACCATTCAAATTTTTGGAACGTATTACTGGGTCATAAATAAAGTTAATTTTTCATGGGCTACGATTAATTTTAATTTTGCCGCTTAGGGCGCCAATTTTATTGCCATTTTTTTTTCAAAAATTCTAGAGACTTAACTTATTTTCATCATAACTTCCTTAATTTTCATGCTAGAGGCTTTTATAAAAGCTTATTTTAAAGGTCTAATAAAGCACTTTAAAAAAGGTTATGAACATTTTCTCTGAAAAATTACTCATTTTTCCGTTTTGATAAATTTACGACAAACAAAAATTCGTCTTCATAAGTCGCTTAATATGACCTAGAACATTAAAGAAAAATCGACTAATCGCTTTGTTTTTTATAAGCTTCAATTTTGATAAGAATAGTTTTTCCAGAAAACGTTTAATTTTCGAGTTATTTACGAAAAACTGTTGAAAAACTTGTTCTTTATTGGAATTTTCAATCGCGAATAACTCAGAAATTATTAGGTTGTAGAAAAAACTTTATACTACATTTTCTTCTTAAAATTTGATCCTCTATCGATTCCCGGTGTCATTTTGAATTTTTAAATTTCCAGCCCCCGAGAAAGAGTGGCATTCATCCCCGGGGTAGAAGTCAGGTTTGTTTTTTGCATCATTTTTGAGCTAATTTCTAACAAATCGGTTGAGTTGATCAGATTTCGGAGGTGAATCGGTTCATTGATTGTACTAATTGGCAGTAAACTCGACGTTTTGCTGTCTTATCCGGATTCTTTCCAACACAGGCCTTAGAGATACTTAAAATACGTTGCTTATCTTCAATTGAAAAATGACAAAGAACCGCTTGGTTAATAATTACTGTACATACATTTTTTATGCTGTTCCTGATTCAATGGTTTTCAAAGTATTTTTATCAACAGGATTTCGGTATGGCAATAGGATTTTCACCAACATTAAACAACATAAATTTATAGCAAATTTTGAAAAGAGACATGTTCAAAATTGCATAAACAATCTGGCTATCTGATGGTGACATGTTGGCGACATTTTTACAATTTGAGTTAGGGTTGATTTCTAAAATAGCTTTTTAGAAAATATGAATAGTATAGAACCTTCTATTAAATTTATGTTAAAAATAGGTGCTCTATGATCTATCGTATTTACGCATGTGATAACTACCTTGCTTGAACAAAGTCTACACAACATTCCTGCTTTCCACATGACTTGGTGTCGTCGGGCATTATATAGTTTTGCAATATAGTGCAGATGACACTAAGCCAGGTGGTAGTGGTACAAATACCGTGGAAGGGCAAAGTAATTCGATGTAACAGAATTAATGGTCTACTACATGCGTGCACAAAGCCTTTGTACCAAAGATTTATTTGTATAAAACAAAACAAAGTTTCATTTCTGCCAAGACACATATATCGCGTCAACCTCAATTTTAACATGGCTTTAATGGCTTTAAATATGTTGCTGTATCGCTTTGAGTTATATACTGCTGCGGTTTCCCGGCACCTTCTGAGACAACGTATTTTTTTCAGTCGTTGTACAGAAAGTACTAGGAGACTGAGGACAGTTACATTCTTCTATAGAAATATTTAGAGCACACTAATCTAAATTTATATTTAAATTAACAATTAAGCCCGGCTCAGTGATTCAACCCGTACACGTGTTAGACTTGAGATGAAGGGGTCCCGAGATCGAATCCTGACTAGGATACGGATGTTTAGTGGCATATTAAATGTGATACAGTGTTAGTAGCGGTGGGCTAGACGAGGTTTTGTGAGAAGCAACACGGTTAGTCGTTGTACAACTCCTGAGTTCGAGTCCCAGCTGCGATAGATTGTATGTCGCCGGCGAAACCGGAAGTAAAAAAAAATCAATTGTATGTCAAAAATGCCGCTAATTATGTATGTAGTATATTCTAAACTTCAATCAATTATCTTCAAAACTAAAGGAGAAAAGGGGGGTATATCATGATCCTGTTACACCCGGTATTTTTATATATGTCCATAGCTAGATCCGAATGTCGCGACCCTAGAAATAGTGCAATATAAGAACCTTAGTCATGAAGGTATACCGTATCTGGTCTCTTCTGATACTACGTTTTTTCTCGGCCGCAGTAGGGAAGCGACCAGGACACTGCACACAGTAGTGCACGTATCGCCGTAGGAGACCAATGTCAGAAGCATTCTTCAGCAGCAAGATTAAGGTCGTTCGAGATCTGTACGACGTTACAGTTCTACGTCTTAATTTTTGTCAAAAGTATTTCGAGTGCAAGTTGCATTTGAATACGACTAGTACTTGTAATGCTTTTTGCACAGATTAGGCAAGCAATCTAAAACTACCACCCCCAAAAAAAATGGAAGACCAAGAATTTAGAAATCACCTTATCCGACTCACTGCTCCGATCTTGGTGTCCTCTGATGTTACTTTAATTTAAACAGTTTCACAGGAAATACTAAGTGCTGGTGTTTCTTAATTTAGCTTAAGTGTAACTACATACCGCTTCAGTTTCTTACTTTCTTCCGATACTACGTATCTTTTTCAATCGCAGTACGTAAGAAAGTAAGACATTGAGGACAGTAATATTCTTCAGCAATAAGTTACGCTTAAGCCATCGACGTTCTACTTCAAGAACAATATAAACAGTTTTCAGTATTATCTATGCCCGTTACTAAAGACTAACGTCCCAACTTCGGTAATACTGCATTATCGGAAGCCACATTTTGTACCCTGACGTTATTTGAATCTAAAACAGTAGCACGGTGAAAACAAAGTTCCGGTGTTTTATTATTTAGCCATGGGGTGTTAGATATTTACTTGAAAACTTGTATCTCTAACCAATTTATATTTAAATTAGCAATTAACACGAAATGAAGTTATATTAGTTTAATTACATACTGCTGCAGTTACCTGGTTACTTCTGATACTACGTTTTTCATCAGTCGCAGTACGGAAGCGATCAGGACACTGCACACAGTAGTGCACGTATCGCCCTAGGAGACCAATGTCAGAAGCATTCTTCAGTAGCAAGATTAGGGTCGTTCGAGATCTGTATGACTTTATAGTTTCGAAAACTACGTCTTAATTTTTGTCAAAAGCATTCCGAGTGCAAGTTGCATTTGAATACGACTAGTACTTGTAATGCTTTTTGCACAGATTAGGCAAGCAATCTAAAACTACCGCCCTAAAAAAAATGGAAGACCAAGAATTTAGAAATCACTTCATCCGACTCACTGCTCCGATCTTGGTGTCCCCTAATGTTACTTTAATTTAAACAGTTTCACAGGAAATACTAAGTGCTGGTGTTTCTTAATTTAGCTTAAGTGTTTGATTTATGACTTACTTTTGAAAATGTGTATCTGTTACAAATTTTTATTTAAATTTACAATTATCACGAGAAGACTTTATAGTGGTGTAACTACATACTGCTTCAGTTTCTTACTTTCTTGCGATACTACGTATCTTTTTCAATCGCAGTACGTAAGAAAGTAAGAGACAGGACAGTAATATTCCTCAGCAGTAAGTTACGCTTGAGCCATCGACATTCTACTTCAAGAACAATATAAACAGTTTTCAGTATTATCTATGCCCGTTACTAAAGACTAACGTCCCAACTTCGATAATACTGCATTATCGGAAGCCACATTTTGTACCCTGACGTTATTTGAATCTAAAACAGTAGCACGGTGAAAATAAAATTCCGGTATTTTATTATTTAGCCATGCAGTGTTAGATATTTATTTGAAAACTTGTATCTGAAACCAATGTATATTTAAATTAGCAATTAATACGAAATGAAGTTATATTAGTTTAATTATATACTGCTGCAGTTACCTAGTCCCTTCTGATACTACGTTTTTTCTCAGTCGCAGTACGGAAGCGACCAGGCACTGCACACAGTAGTGCACGTATCGCTCTAGGAGACAAATGTCAGAGGCATTCTTCAGCAGCAAAATTAGGGTCGTTCGAGATCTGTACGACGTTACAGTTTCGAAAACTACGTCTTAATTTATGTCAAAAGCATTTCGAGTGCAAGTTGCATTTGAATACGACTAGTACTTGTAATGCTTTTTGCATAGATTAGGCAAGCAATCTAAAACTATCACCCCAGAAGAAATGAAAGACCAAGAACTCTATAAATCACCTCATCCGAATCACTGCTCCGATCTTGATGTCCCCTGATGTTACTTTAATTTAAACAGTTTCACAAGAAATAATAAGTGCTAGTGTTTCCTAATTTAGCTTAAGTGTTTGATTTATGACTTACTTTTGAAAATGTGTATCTGTTACAAATTTTTATTTAAATTTACAATTATCACAAGAAGACTTTATAGTGGTGTAACTACATACTGCTTCAGTTTCTTACTTTCTTGCGATACTACGTATCTTTTTCAATCGCAGTACGTAAGAAAGTAAGAGACTGAGGACAGTAATATTCCTCAGCAGTAAGTTACGCTTAAGCCATCGACATTCTACTTCAAGAACAATATAAACAGTTTTCAGTATTATCTATGCCCGTTACTAAAGACTAACGTCCCAACTTCGGTAATACTGCATTATCGGAAGCCACATTTTGTGCCCTGACGTTATTTGAATCTAAAACAGTAGCACGGTGAAAACAAAGTTCCGGTGTTTTATTATTTAGCCATGGGGTGTTAGATATTTACTTGAAAACTTGTATCTCTAACCAATTTATATTTAATTTAGCAATTAACACGAAATGAAGTTATATTAGTTTAATTACATACTGCTGCAGTTACCTGGTTACTTCTGATACTACGTTTTTTATCAGTCGCAGTACGGAAGCGATCAGGACACTGCACACAGTAGTGCACGTATCGCCGTAGGAGACCAATGTCAGAAGCATTCTTCAGTAGCAAGATTAGGGTCGTTCGAGATCTGTATGACTTTACAGTTTCCAAAGCTACGTCTTAATTTTTGTCAAAAGCGTTTCAAGTGCAAGTTGCATTTGAATACGACTAGTACTTGTAATGCTTTTTGCATAGATTAGGCAAGCAATCTAAAACTACCATCCCAGAAGAAATGAAAGACCAAGAATTTAGAAATCACCTTATCTGACTCACTGCTCCGATCTTGGTGTCCCCTGATGTTACTTTAATTTAAACAGTTTCACAGGAAATACTAAGTGCTGGTGTTTCTTAATTTAGCTTAAGTGTTTGATTTATGACTTACTTTTGAAAATGTGTATCTGTTACAAATTTTTATTTAAATTAACAATTATCACGAGAAGGCTTTATATTGGTGTAACTATATACTGCTTCAGTTTCTTACTTTCTTCCGATACTACGTATCGTTTTCAATCGCAGTACGTAAGAAAGTAAGAGACTGAGGACAGTAATATTCTTCAGCAGTAAGTTACGGTTAAGCCATCGACATTCTACTTCAAGAACAATATAAACAGTTTTCAGTATTATCTATGCCCGTTACTAGAGACTAACGTCCCAACTTCGGTAATACTGCATTTTCGGAAGCCACATTTTGTACCCTGACGTTATTTGAATCTAAGACAGTAGCACGGTGAAAACAAAATTCCGGTGTTCTACTATTTAGCCATGCAGTGTTAGATATTTATTTGAAAACTTGTATCTGAAACCAATGTATATTTAAATTAGCAATTAACACGAAATGAAGTTATATTAGTTTAATTACATACTGCTGCAGTTACCTAGTCCCTTCTGATACTACGTTTTTTCTCAGTCGCAGTACGGAAGCGACCAGGCACTGCACACAGTAGTGCACGTATCGCCGTAGGAGACCAATGTCAGAAGCATTCTTCTGTAGCAAGATTATGGTCGTGCGAGATGTGTACGAATTTACAGTTTCGAAAACTACGTCTTAATTTTTGTCAAAAGCATTTCGAGTGCAAGTTGCATTTGAATACGACTAGTACTTGTAATGCTTTTTGCATAGATTAGGCAAGCAATCTAAAACTACCACCCCAGAAGAAATGAAAGACCAAGAACTCTATAAATCACCTCATCCGAATCACTGCTCCGATCTTGGTGTCCCCTGATGTTACTTTAATTTAAACAGTTTCACAAGAAATACTAAGTGCTGGTGTTTCCTAATTTAGCTTAAGTGTTTGATTTATGACTTACTTTTGAAAATGTGTATCTGTTACAAATTTTTATTTAAATTTACAATTATCACGAGAAGACTTTATAGTGGTGTAACTACATACTGCTTCAGTTTCTTACTTTCTTGCGATACTACGTATCTTTTTCAATCGCAGTACGTAAGAAAGTAAGAGACAGGACAGTAATATTCCTCAGCAGTAAGTTACGCTTGAGCCATCGACATTCTACTTCAAGAACAATATAAACAGTTTTCAGTATTATCTATGCCCGTTACTAAAGACTAACGTCCCAACTTCGGTAATACTGCATTATCGGAAGCCACACTTTGTACCCTGATGTTATTTGAATCTAAAACAGTAGCACGGTGAAAACAAAGTTCTGGTGTTTTATTATTTAGCCATGGGGTGTTAGATATTTACTTGAAAACTTGTATCTCTAACCAATTTATATTTAAATTAGCAATTAACACGAAATGAAGTTATATTAGTTTAATTACATACTGCTGCAGTTACCTGGTTACTTCTGATACTACGTTTTTTATCAGTCGCAGTACGGAAGCGATCAGGACACTGCACACAGTAGTGCACGTATCGCCGTAGGAGACCAATGTCAGAAGCATTCTTCAGTAGCAAGATTAGGGTCGTTCGAGATCTGTATGACTTTACAGTTTCCAAAACTACGTCTTAATTTTTGTCAAAAGCGTTTCAAGTGCAAGTTGCATTTGAATACGACTAGTACTTGTAATGCTTTTTGCATAGATTAGGCAAGCAATCTAAAACTACCATCCCAGAAGAAATGAAAGACCAAGAACTCTATAAATCACCTCATTCGAATCACTGCTCCTACTTGGTGTTCCCTGATGTTACTTTAATTTAAACAGTATCACACTAAATACTAAGTGCTGGTGTTTCCTAATTTAGCTTCAGTGTTTGATTTATGACTTACTTTTAAGAACGCGTATCTGTTACCAGTTTATATTTAAATTAACAATTATCACGAGAAGACTTTATATTGGTGTAACCACATACTGATTCGGTTTCTTACTTCCTTCCGTTACTACGTATCTTTTTCAATCGCAGTACGTAAGAAAGTAAGAGATTGAAGACAGTAATACTCTTTAGCAGTAAGTTACGCTTAAGCTATCGAAATTTTACTTCAAGAACAATACAGTGTTAATTTTTTTCTATATCCATAGCTAGATCCTAATGTCGCGACTGTAGTAATAGTGTAATATAAGAACCTAAATCATGAAGGTATAATTTATCAGAAAACGTCCAACGTGAATCACTGAGTGTCGCTATTGTTTGATGCTAGTTACTTTAATTTGTATTTTTCAATCGCAGCACGTAACACAATTATCACGAGAAGACTTTATATTGGTGTAACCACATACTGCTTCTGTTTCTTACTTCTTTCCGATACTACGTATCTTTTTCAATCGCAGTACGTAAGAAAGTAAGAGACTGAAGACAGTAGTATCCTTCAGCAGTAAGTTATGCTTAAGCCATCAACATTTTACTTCAAGAACAATATAAACAGTTTTTATTTGTATCTATACTAACTAACTAACTAGAGTAACGTTCCAACTTCGGTAATACTTCAATATCGGAAGCCAAATTTTGTACTCTGATGTTACTTTAATTTAAACAGTAATACAGGGTACACAGCAAACTGCTGCAGTTACCTGGTCCCTTCTGGTACTGCGTATTTTTTCAGTCGCAGTACTGAAGCGATCAGGGCACCGCACACAGTAAGATTCTTCAGCGGCAAGTTTAATGTTTTAGTAATAAGCTAACTCATGACGGTATGTATAATTTATCAGGAAACGTCCAACGTGAAACACTTGAGTATTGCTACTATCTGATACTACTGTAATTTATATTTCACGTTGGGTAGTACTAAGTTGTTTCAAAGTTTCATTATTTGTCCTATTTCTAATATTTAAATTTTTTTCATTTACAAATTATCTGCACTGTATTGATAACCCCAATATGTACTACCGAATCTTGGTATTCCCTGATGTTGCTTTAATTTAAGCAGTATCACAGGGAATACTAAATGCCGGTATATTATTATTTATCCTATCCTCAACATTTTTTAAATAAATGGTCGTAAATGGTGTCAAACTTTTGTATTAAAGAGCAGAAAACAACTTTGAACTCATTTAATTATATACTGATACAGTATCCTAGTACGGATTGATACTACGTATTTTTATTAATCGTAGTACATTCCGCAGTAAGAAACTGCAGTCAGAGACGTTCTTCAGTAGTAAAATAGCGATGGCAACAAGTTTCATTCCCGACATTTTCTCTGAACACCACAAAACAGATTTAATTCTTGTTTAAAGCTTTTCGAGTGCACGTCACATTTGAATACATATACTTGAACAAATTAATGTTTCCTAATACCATTCGTGCAACACCTACTAAAGTTCTATTCATTTATTAATTTGCTAATTTTCTATAGCGTGAAACGTCTGCGTATTCACTTAAATACTACTGTACTGCAGTTTCCTAGTCCTATTCGGTTTTACGTGTATTTTTCAGTCGTAAGCCGGATGGGCCTAGCAAACTGAAGACAGTTACATTCATCGGCAGTAAGTTAGACTGGGATCGTTCGAAATCTGTATTACTTTATACAGTTTCGAAAGCCACAAAAGTGACCCAATTTGTATTTAAAGCATTTAAAGTATATGTAGCATTTGAGTACATGTACTTCTAATGCTTTTTACACATGTTAGGCAAGCAACTTAAAACCACAGCCAGAAAAAGCGAAAGACTTGTAAACAACTTATCCGACTCATTGCCCCAGTATATGAAGTATTCGATCTTGATGTTTCCTGATGTAGCTTTAATCTAAACAGTAGCACAGGAAACACTAAGTTCCGAAACACATAAGTAAGGAAACACGAGTAGGCTTTAGATTAGTTTAACTACATACTGCTTCAGTTACTTGGTTCTTTCCGATACTACGTAGCATTTTTTGTCGCAGTACGAAAAGAACTAAGGGACTGGGGACAGTAATATTCATCAACGGCAAGTTACGCTCGACCCATCGATATTCTAGTTCAAGAACAATATTAATCCGGTACTACGTCGTTGAACAGAGGGAGCTAAAGGACTGAAGACAGATGCATTCTTCTCCAAAATCATTTAGGATACATGTGTTTGCAGACGACCTGCGCCTTTTGTAAAGAATTTGGTAAGCAAACATAATTGGATTCATTTAATTACATGCCAATATAGCTTCAGTTGCAAGTTACACTGGAGGCCGTTCAAATATCAACTATTTTACAAAACTACATCTAGAGAGAAGCCTACAATCTTAACCAATTCATTATCGTTAATGTAACAAAAATTGTTTCTCTCCGATTTCTATATCAGATCGAAGCAAATAGTTTGTAATCACTTAATTGAGTTGTTACAGTTCCCACTAGGTTCTGACACTACGCATCTTTATCAGCCGTAGTGCAAAACGTACCGAGTAAGTGCAGCAGCGATATTCCTCAGCAGCAGCTTACATCTACAATGCAATCAACAGCACTAAACACTCTCCGTTTTTTGAATTAATTATTGGAAAGTACTCTGTTTATTTTCAAACTGTATGTTACATAAAACTTGACACCAGTAGCCGAAATTATATAAAAGTGACACTCTTTAGCACAGTATTCTTTGTTTTAATAGTAGAACGGAGTATATTGGAAAAAAGCGTTCAAAAATTCTTATTTCGAACAAGCAGTATTAAGAAACATAAGCACTTTTAGTTTAAATTAAGTTCAACATTTTGCAAAATACTTTAAAATATTTATCTAAGGCTTCACGTACTTGCTTAACAGTATTACATAATATTTATATGTACTAACCGACCCTTTGTCTCTTACGTTGAAGATTTAGTACTGCCACGGTTTTCTAGTACCGTCTGAGACCACGTATCTTTTCAAACGCAGTCCAGCGAATACTAGGAGACTGAGGACAGTTACATTCATCTTTAGAAATATCTGCAGTACCTACATTTAGTCTTAAAGTTTGGTTACTAACTTAGAAGGTAACTTGTATTGAGCTTCAGGTATTTCTCTGCTCCTTGTGAATATTAATCAGAATGCACATTTCTCATAGTGAGTGTAATTATTAATCAATTACTGCTTCAGTTACTGGTGCAATCCAACACTATGATTGTTCGTGTCAAAGTGAGGGTCGCGCTGGTAATTGCGGTTGGTAATATTCTTCGGCAGGAAGTTACACTGATATCAGTCTACATTTCGGTTCAAAAGGTTACTACTGTGATCATTTAGTTTCAAAGCACCTAAAACCTATATCGGAAAGGAGTACTGGAACTTGGTTCTGTTTAGTACAACTTTAATTTAAATAGTTGTACGAACAGTGCTAAGTTCGGGCACTTCACAATTCAGTTTTAAACTTTGATCACCTATTTGCTTCAAAAACCATATGGAACAAACATACAACAAATGTGACAAGTTTTTATTACCATTTTTTATTGCCTAATCTTTAATTGTGTTTTTTATACATGCTAATTCTTAGGATCAGAAGATAACTTCATACGTACTATTGCAGTTCCCACTACCATCCGATATTACGATATTTCTTCAGTCTTAGTTGGGACTGTATTGGGGACTGAAAAAACTAACATACAACTACAGCGGCAAGTTACGTTATCGATATTTTACTTTGAAAACTACAAAACCATCTTAATTTTTTATTAAGGCATGTCGCACTTGAATACTTACATGTACTGGTAACTCTTTTTGAACATATTAAGCAGGCAACTACCCATCAAAGGGGTTAGCTAATAGCAACCTAAGACTATAATGCCAGAAATAGTGACGGAATTGTATACACTAACTCATCGGACCAATTGCACCATTGGAACTTGGTGTTCCCCGATGTTACTTTAATTTAAACAGTAACACGGTGAACACTCAGTTTCGGTGTTCTATTATTTATCTTCGGTGTTTAATTTATTTTTAAGTTAACAATTAATACGAAAAGTTTTTATATTAGTTTAATTACATACTGGCAGTACTTGATTCCTACTGATACTGCTTAGCTTTTTCAGTCGCAGTACGGAAGGAATTGGGCGACTGTAAACAATAGTATTCTTCAGAGGCAAGTTACACTCAAGTCATCAATAATTTTTTTAAACACAACAGAGCAGTTTGGATTTTAGCTATATAATTAGAGCCCAATGTCACAGCTTCAGTAATACCAAAATATTAGAACGTAAACTGCATATTCCGATTCAACAATGCGTAACGTCAGATAATGATCAGTATGAAACACTGGGCCATAGTACTGTCTGAAGGTACTTTAATTTGAATTGTACTTCGGGTAGTTCTATGCAACAGAGTTTCATTATCCAACCTTTAATGTGTCATCATTCATTTACTTCAAAATGCCAGAGCTTATTGTGTGATAAACATACTATCAGACTGTTGTGTACTGGGTTCAATTCCCGGTTTCAACACTGGCAATGCAGGAGGGTATGGGTAATGAATATTGTCCGCGTTTTTGCAAATATGTAACCCCTTTATGGACAGTCTTGGCTTTGATTTTGGAGGATTCTCTACTATATACAGCATGTTTATGTATTTTATGTTTATGTATATGTTCCTAAATTGTTTAGTTTTGTCTGAATACAAGTAATAACATTTGCAATTGACATTCTATTAATAACATATTTGTAACGTCCAGAGTTCTGGTAGTTGTATAAAAATTTTCTCTTTAGCACGTGAATCACAAATTATTTTTATTTATTTTGACCTAGTGCGGCTGGAGACTATATATTTTTATTAATAGTATATCGCCCTAGGAGACTGAAGTCAGGAACATTACATACTGCTTTAGTTACTTGGTTCCTTCTGTACTACGGAGATTCTTCAATCGCAGTCGGGAGAAACCAAATGACTGGAGACAGTAATATTCTTCTGACCCAACACGGAGCTCCAGTCAAACTCACGTCTTTTTATTCGCAGTATAGTACTTAGAATTATACTTGATGAAAGACTCTTTGAAACACGACGTCGACGTCTCAAATTTGATATTTCTACTACTTATTCTTAGCAAATCCAGGTACTAAATGATCAGGTGTTAGTACTTTTAAACACGGATCATGTAGTACCTGCCATGCTTTGGATAAAGTCTACACCTTCACATACTATGTAATTTTGTACTACAGTGGATATGACACTAGATCAGGTGATTATGGTACAATTTTCCAAATACCAAACACGAGGCGACAGCTTTGATTATTGATATACGAAAGACTTGTAAACAACTTATCCGACTCATTGCCCCAGTATATAATAATAATAATAATAATAAACGTCTTTATTTTGAGGGCGAAGTTTGTCTATACGACATTCTTCCACATGATATGAAGTATTCGATCTTGATGTTTCCTGATGTAACTTTAATTTAAACAGTGGCACAGGAAATACTAACTTCCGATGTTTCATTGTCTATCCACAGTGTTTGATTTATTACTTGTTTCGAAAATTGTGTATTTGTAACCAATTTTTATTCAAATTAACAACCAACATGAGGAGGCTTCAGATTAGTTTAACTACATACTGCTTCAGTTACTTTGTTCTTTTCGATACTACGTAGCATTTTCTGTCGCAGTATGAAAATAACTAAGAGACTGGGGACAGTAACATTCATCAACGGCAAGTTACGCTCGACCCGTCGATATTCTAGTTCAAGAACAATATTAATCCGGTACTACGTCATTGAACAGAGGGAGCTGAAGGACTGAACACAGATGCATTCTTCTCCAAAATAATTTAGGATACATGTGTTTGCAGACGACCTGCGTATTTTGTAAAAAATTTGGTAAGCAGATATAATTGAATTTATTTAATTACATATCAATATCGATTCAGCAGCAAGTTACAGTGGAGGTCGTTCAAATATCAACTATTTTACAGAAGTACACCTAGAGAGGATCTTAAAATCTTAACCAAAATATCGTTAATGTAATAAACTAGAATAGAAGCCTGTAATCACTCAATTATGAGTTATTACAGTTCCCACTACGTTATGACACTACGCATCTTTATCAGCCGTAGTGCAAAACGTACCGGGTAACTGCTGCAGCGATATTCGTCAGCAGCAGCTTACATCTACAATGCCATCAACACCACTGAACACTCTCGCTTTTTAGAATTAATTATCGGAAAGCACTCTGTTCATTTTCAAATTGTATGCTACATGAAATTTGATACCAGTAGCCGAAATTATATAAAATTGACACTCTTTAGCTCAGTATTCTTCGTTTCTACGAGTTCTAATGGTAGAACGGAGTATATTGGGAAAAAGCGTTCACAAATCCTTATTTTGAACAAGCAGTTTCAAGAAACATAAGCAACTTTAGTTTAAATTAAGCTCAACATTTTGCAAAATACTTTAAAATATTTTTATAAGGCTTCATGTACTTGCTTAACAGTATTACATAATATGTATATGTACTAACCGATCCTTTGTCTCTTGCGTTGAAGAGTTAGTACTGTCACGGTTTCCTGGTACCGTCTGAGACCACGTATCTTTTCAAACGCAGTCCAGCGAATACTAAGAGACTGAGGACAGTTACATTCATCTTTAGAAATATCTGCAGTACCTACATTTAGTCTTAAAGTTTGGTTACTAACTTAGAAGGTAACTTGTATTGAGCTTCAGGTATTTCTCTGCTCCTTGTGAATACTAATCAGAATGCACATTTCTCATAGTGAGTGTAATTATTAATCAATTACTGCTTCAGTTACTGGTGCAATCCAACACTATGATTGTTCGTGTCAAAGTGAGGGTCGCGCTGGTAATTGCGGTTGGTAATATTCTTCGGCAGGAAGTTACACTGATATCAGTCTACATTTCGGTTCAAAAGGTTACTACTGTGATCATTTAGTTTCAAAGCACCTAAAACCTATATCGGAAAGGAGTACTGGAACTTGGTTCTGTTTAGTACAACTTTAATTTAAATAGTTGTACGAACAGTGCTAAGTTCGGGTATTTCACTATTCAGTTTTAACGTTTGATCACCTATTTGCTTCAAAAACCATATGGAATATTAATATTTAGAATTGCAGTGAATAGTGACTTCCAGCTATAGAACCATAAGCATCAATGTTACAACAAATCACGTGAATCACAAATTTTTTTTTTTTGACCTAGTGCGGCTTGAGACTATATATTTTTATTAATCGAAGTGTATATCGCCCTAGGAGACTGAAGTCAAAAACATTACATACTGCTTCAGTTACTTGGTTCCTTCTGTACTACGGAGATTCTTCAGTCGCAGTCGGGAGAAACTAAGTGACTGGAGACAGTAATATCCTTCTGACCCAACACGGAGCTCGAGTCGAACTCACGTCCTTTTATTCGTAGTATAGTACTCAGAATTATACTTGATGAAAGACTCTTTGAAACACGACGTCCACGTCTCAAATATGATATTTCTACTACTTATGCTTAGCAAATCCAGTTACTAAATGATCAGGTGTTAGTACTTTTAAACACGGATCATGTAGTACCTGCCATGCTTTGGATAAAGTCTACACCTTCACATGCTATGTAATTTTGTACTACAGTGGATATGACACTAGATCAGGTGTTGATGGTACAACTTTCCAAATACCAAACACGAAGCGACAGCTTTGATTATTGATATACCTACTGTTTCTTAATGATATATAAGACTACGTAATTTTTTCAGTTGCATTGGATCACTAGTGAGAACAGCACTCCTCAAAGATATAGTACACTTTTGAAGCTAGTCACACAATGCTTCATTTGTGTCAATGGCATTTTCTTAATTATACGCACTAAGACAATATCTGCTTGTCATAAATCAGGTAAATTAGGCATATGTTTATTTATTACTTATTATTCAATGTAGGTAATCTCAGGAAGTAAGCAATGAATATTTAGTGTCCGTCACAAGAAGAAAATTCATATTTCCTTCAATCTGTTCTAGGTAAAAACTGAATAGGTAATGTTTTTTTAGGTATCCAACTTAAGATGGAAATTTACAGATTCCGGAAATACATTTGTTTAAGGAATTCTCGCTGGGCATCATTATGAATGCCAAAAGTTGACTTTGACCAAAAATGTCTTACTTTAACTTGATACCTCTCGTCTCTACTTTATATTGTAACAGTAGTG
This sequence comes from Leptura quadrifasciata, assembly GCA_963675555.1. NCBI lineage: Eukaryota > Metazoa > Arthropoda > Insecta > Coleoptera > Cerambycidae > Leptura > Leptura quadrifasciata. The sequence continues at coordinate 5,842,441 of OY776679.1, forward strand.
ACAGAGATTAGGTAAAATTGTGTTATTGAATTACTATTTATAAGATCTGCAACACCTTTTAAAGTTCTATTAATTTATTAATTTGCTAATTTTCTATAGCGTGAAACATCTGCATATTCCCTTAAATATATACTACTGTACTGCAGTTTCCTAGTCCCATCCGGTTTTGCGTGTATTTTTCAGTCGTAAGCCGGATGGGCCTAGCAAACTGAAGACAGTTACATTCATCGGCAGTAAGTTAGACTGGGATCGTTCGAAATCTGTATTACTTTATACAGTTTCGAAAGCCACAAAAGTGACCCAATTTGTATTTAAAGCATTTAAAGTATATGTAGCATTTGAATACATGTACTTCTAATGCTTTTTACACATGTTAGACAAGCAACTTAAAACCACAGCCAGAAAAAGCGAAAGACTTGTAAACAACTTATCCGACTCATTGCCCCAGTATATGAAGTATTCGATCTTGATGTTTCCTGATGTAGCTTTAATCTAAACAGTAGCACAGGAAACACTAAGTACCGAAACACACAAGTAAGGAAACACGAGAAGGCTTTAGATTAGTTTAACTACATACTGCTTCAGTTACTTGGTTCTATCCGATACTATGTAGCATTTTCTGTCGCAGTACGAAAAGAACTAAGGGACTGGGAACAGTAATATTCATCAACGGCAAGTTACGCTCGACCCATCGATATTCTAGTTCAAGAACAATATTAATCCGGTACTACGTCGTTGAACAAAGGGAGCTGAAGGACTGAACACAGATGCATTATTCTCCAAAATCATTTAGGATACATGTGTTTGCAGACGACCTGCGTATTTTATAAGAAATTTGGTAAGCAGGCATAATTGGATTTATTTAATTACATGCCAATATAGCTTCAGTTGCAAGTTACACTGGAGGCCGTTCAAATATCAACTATTTTACAAAACTACATCTTGAGAGGAGCCTAAAATCTTAGCCAATTCACTATCGTTAACGTAACAAAAACTGTTTCTCTCCGCTTTCTATACCAGATCGAAGCAAATAGTTTGTAATCACTTAATTGAGTTGTTACAGTTCCCACTAGGTTCTGACACTACGCATCTTCATCAGCCGTAGTGCAAAACGTACCGAGTAAGTGCAGCAGCGATATTCCTCAGCAGCAGCTTACATCTACAATGCCATCAACAGCACTGAACACTCTCGCTTTTTAGAATTAATTACATAATTACAGTACCTACATTTAATCTCAATGTTTGGTCACTTACTTGGAAAATAACTTATATTGAGCTTTGGGTATTGCTCTGCTCCTTGTGGATATTAATTAGAATGTACATAATAGTGAGTGTAATTATTAACCAATTACTGCTTCAGTTTCTGGTGCACTCCAACACTAATGATTTTTCATGTCATAGTGCTGGTCGCACCAGTAGCTGCAGTTGGTAATATTCTTCAGCAGCAAGTTACACTGATGTCAATCTACATTCCGGTACAGAAGGTTAGGACTGTGATTATTTAGGTTCAAAGCACCTCAAACCTATATCGGAATGGAGTACTGGAACTTGGTGCTGTTTAGTACAACTTTAATTTAAACAGTTGTACGAACAGCGCTAATTTCGGGTACTTCACTATTCAATTTTAACATTTGATCGCCTATTCGCTTCAAAAACCATATGCAATATTAATATTTAGAATTGCAGTGCGTAGACTTCCAGCTATAGAACCATAAGCATCAATGTTACAACAAATAAGGCAAGTTTCTGTTACAATTTTTTTATTGCCTATTTTTCAAACATGCTAATTCTTAGAACCAGAAGACAACTTTATACGTACTATTGCAGTTCCCATTACCATCCAAATTATGATATTTGTTCGGTTTTAGTTGAGACCATATTGGGGACTGAAATAAGTAACATTCTACAGCGGCAAGTTACATTATCGACATTTTACTCTACTACAAAACAACCTTAATTTTCGATAAAGGCATGTCGCATTTGAATAATTACATGTACTGATAATTCTTTTTACACAGATTAAGCGGGCAAGTACCCATAAAAGGAGCAAGCTGACAGCCACCTAAAACCATAACTCCATGAATAGCGATGGAATTGTATACATCAACTCATCCGACCAATTGCCCCAATATGATGACATATTGGATCTTGGTGTTCCCTGATGTTACTTTAATTTAAGCAATAACACGGGGGACACTAAGTTCTGATGTTTTATTACTTATCTTCAGTGTTTAATTTATTTTTAATACCATGATATTAGAACGTAAACTACATACTTTAATTTGAATTGTACTTCGGGCAGTTCTATGCAAGTGTTTCATTATCCAACTTTAATATTTCATTATTTAATTACTTGAAAATATTAAGAGTTTATTGTATGATGAACACGCTTGATCAGACCGTTGTGTTCTAGGTTCAATTCCCAGTCGGACACTGGCAATGCAGGAGGGTATGGGTAATGAATATTGTCCGCGTTCATGCATATATGTAACCCCTTAATGGACAGTTTTGGCTTTGACTTTGGAGATTATCTGCTATATACAGTATGTTTGTGTTTTATGTTTATGTATACATTTCAGAATTGTTTAGTTCTATCTGAATGCAAGTAATAATTGTTCTGCAATTGACATTCTATTAATAATATATTGGTAACGTCCAGATTTCTGGTAGTTGTATGCAAATTTTCTCTTTAGCACGTGAATCACTAATCATTTTTATTTATTTTTCCTAATACAGCTAAGACTACAAATATTTATTAATCACAGTGCCTATCGCCCTAGGAGACTGAAGTCAGAAACATTACATACTGCTTCAGTTACTTGGTTCCTTCTGCACTGCGCAGCTTCTTCAGTCGTAGTCGGAAAAAATCAAGTGACTGGATACAGTAACATTCTTCAGGCCCAACACGGAGCTGGAATCGAACTCACGTCTTTTTATTCATAGTATAGTACTCAGAATTATACTTGATGAAAGACTCTTCGAAACATGACGTCTCATATATGATATTTCTACTACTTATCCTTAGTAAATCCAGGTACTAAATGATCAGATGTTAGTATTTGTAAACATGGATCATGTAGTACCTGCCATGCTTTGGATAAAGTCTACACCTTCACATGCTACGTAATTTTGTATTATAGTGGGCATGACACTAGGTCAGGCGGTGATGGTACAACTTTCCAAATACCAAACAAGAAGCAACAGCTCTGATTATTGATATACCTACAGCTTCTTAATGCTATATAAGACCACGTAATTTTTTGTCAGTTGTACTGGATCACTAGTGAGAACAGCATTCCTCAAAGATAAATTACACTTTTGAAGCTAGTGACACAAGGCTTCATTTGTGTTAAAATCATTTTCTTAATTATACACAATATCTGCCTACCTTGTAATATCAAGAAAACGAATCATTTAGAACAGCTATAACATCCAATTTGAACTAATTGATATCGTTTTACTCTACTATCTATTTGGACAGTAGTTTAGTCGATATACCTGCTAAAGACGACAATCTTTGGATTGTCCATGGTAATAATGATGTCTTTTCCACTGGTTTGTGCTCACTATCACTATATCTTTTGTAAACCTATGATGGTTAGTACTGACCCGTGGCGGAGAACAACATCCAGCTTGTCATAAATCAGGTAAATTAACCGTATATTTATTTTTTACTCACTGTTCAATGTAGGTAATCTCAGGAAGTAAGAACTGAGTGATATTTAATGTCCGCCACATCAAGAAAATTAATATTTTTTCAATCTATTCTAGGTAAAAAATTAATAGCTAATATAAATATATTAATAAAAAATTTTTAGGTATCCAACTCAATACGAAAATTTACAGATTACGGAAATACATTTATTTTAGGCACTTTCGCTGGGCATCATGTTCGATGCCATAAGTTGACTTTGACCAAAAGTGTCTTACTTTAACTTGGTACCTCTTGTCTCTACTTATATTGTAACAGTAGTGACGGAGATACTAGGTAAAATTATGACACATTCATCTTGAAGACATGGTAGTTTATAATGCCTTAATTTAAAAAACACTTATAAAATCTATTAATATATGTCGTTGTTATTTAGTTAAAGCTAATTTCCTTTTTACAGTTAATTAGTGGACAAATATCTTATTTATCCCCAAATATTATATAACAGTGACACTCTAGTCCAGTATTCTTCGTTTCTACGGGTTTTAATAGTAGTACGGAGTATACTGGACTCAAGTGTTCACCTTTTGGACATGCAAAATCACGAAGACTTTATACTTATACAACGAGGAAATTTGGGACATTTTAAATTTAAATTTCGCGGGCAGCCGATATAGAAGTTCTTTGTACATACTGTTCCGAGACTTCGATACATTAATTTGTCATAGTGTTTCGCGATAACTGTATCGTTTTTTTTTACGTTACACAGAAATAAATGAAAGCTGGTGCAAAAATTAAAGGCGAAAACTTTTGGTTGGAGTATTGAAGAGGTAAGTACAATTTTTTCAAAACTTTGTCAATAAATTTTTGGATGCATTGAAAGGTTATGCTATTGAATGAAAGTTTTTAAAAAATGGTTAATTTTTTTTTTTACAAAATTAGAGCGGAGATATTTAGGGGGCTATATTGGGATGATTTGGGAATGAACTAAAATATATAAATTAGGACAGATGTTAAATATGTTACACCTGATATTGACGTTCCATTTGGGCCATGAATATTGGTAATATATTCGATGCAAAATTATTATGTAGAAAGAATCATTGGTCAATCCACAGGTTCAAATGACGATGACAATAAAGAGTCCTTCTACCTTCATTCTTAAAAAAATACCATCGAAAGTTACATACGAAAATCAACATAAATTTTTGGAATCAGTCTCCCCTATAGCCCAATAAAATGGGTCAAAATTTGTCGATTTGGATGAAATAATTCAGAGCAAGCTGAAATTTTGGGAACAGACACCGGCGGAGGGGAAAGGGGGGGGGAGAAAATACGTAAAAAAATCGGTATTTCGCAAAAAACTCGGAAAGTATCAATGTTACTGTAAAATAATGTACACATGAAAATAATAGGTTATAAAAATCCGCACAGTTTCGTTTTTTTTTTAACTTCATAGGACCTATTGGACCCGAGTTAGATTTTTTAAAATTCTGACAGTTTTCAAATGAAAGTTGTAGATAATTCGATTACGAACAATTTCCTTTTATTTTTCATTCCCATTCGATCAATATTGGCAGAAATATGAATATTTAAACATGATTATAGCGCGCTATCACAACACTTGTTTCATGATAAAATCGATGAAAACTCGAAAACGATAGATCGCACGCATATAGTGCATCTAATGAATAGAATAGAATAGAATATAGAATAGAATAGAATTTTATTCATGCTATACTTACATTAGTAATGTTTGCATACGTCATAAAAGTAGTATAAAATATAAAAGTGTAAATATAAAAACATAAAAAATAAAAAAAAATTAAAAGGCACAATAAAATACAATATGCGTAAGTTAAAAATTAATAAATACACTTTAATAAAAAACAGTATTACAACAACTATAGAAAAATAAATATATACACATACAAATATATATACACACACATGTATACAAACACACACATACATATATATAAAATTTTCAAAAATCCAACAACAGTTAATACAGAAAGCCACAATATACAAGTTATTAGACAGACGATAAATTAGATAAGGTGTCAAAATATTCAAAATATTCGTCATATGTATAAAACGCATTTTGCAAAAGAATATGTTTTATTTTTTGCTTAAACATGCTTACACTAATATCGACATTTTTTATGTTATTAGGTAACACGTTGAAAAATTTAAATGATTGATATAAGAAAGACTTTTGCGGTTTGTTTAGTCTATATTTTGGTAATCTTAAATTTGTTTTCGTTCTAGTATTGTGGTAGTGTATGTCCTACTGCTTGGTAACTTTGTCGTCACTTTTTAATTTTTTAATATGACACAAACATTCATATATGAAACATGATGGCAGGTTTAAAATATGAAGACTTTTGAAGAGCGGTTTACAATGATCATCATATTTAGCATCCGCCATTATTCTTACCACTTTTTTTTGTAATTTAAAAATTTTATTTAAATGGCATGATGATGCCCATACTAACACTTCATGTGCCATTATACTGTGGAAAATTGCAAAATAAGCCACTCTTAAGCAATTTTTTGTTGTTTTATTACTAAGTTGCCTTCTTACATAAATGGAAGTTGATAGCCGTTTTGACAAGTTTTGAATATGGGATAAAAAATTTAATGACGTATCCAAATTCACACCGAGGAGTTTAATAGGTTCAATGTATGTTTCATTATTTTTTGTTGAAAAATGTAAGGTTTTGGTTTTATTATCATTTATAGTAAGATAATTACTCCTCGACCAATGTTTAATTAGATTATCGGATTCTTTACTACTAATACACAAGTTGGAAAAAAGGGTGTCCCTTAGCAAAAATGTGGCATCGTCAGCATATATTATTGGTAGTACTTCAGGAATCAAATTGAATGACAGATCATTAACATAGATGATAAACATCAGAGGCCCTAGGACAGACCCCTGTGGTACCCCGTGATTCACATTTGAAAGTTTGGACACTTTACCGTTAAATTTAATACATTGTTGACGGTCTGCAAGATAAGACGTAAATATACTTAAGGCATTTCCTCTGATCCCATAATAATCTAATTTTTGTATCAAAACACTATGGTTGACAGTATCAAACGCCTTGGACATGTCATGAAATTTAGCGGAGCATAATTTTCGCTCTTCAAAAGCTTCTATAATGTTTACATACATTTCGCAGATTGCGTTAACAGTGGATTTCCCTTGTCTATATCCAAATTGAGCACTAGTTAGTAGATTAGTTTTTTCAAAATATTCTAGCAGTCTATATTTTAGAACGATTTCAAATATTTTGGAGATGACAGGTATAATGGAAATAGGCCTATAACTGTCTGTATTATTAAACTGTCCTTTTTTGTGTATGGGAGTAACTTGCGATTTTTTAAAAAATTTCCGGATAAATTCCACATTCAATACACGTGTTTATTAAATGTGCAATAGGCTTTGCAAGTACATCACCAACTAATTTTAAAACCTCGCTATTAAGATTGTACATATCTTTAGATTTACTGTTTTTTAAGTGTGATATAATACTTTTGATTTCCAGATCACAAACTGGAAATAGAAAAAAAGATTTGTTTGCCTTAGGTGCATTCTTTATAAAATCTGAAAACTTTGTGCCATCAACATTATCAAAATTAATCATTAAGTTGTTTATAACATCGAAGAAGTAGTCTGAGAAATGAAAGTTAAAGACAATCAAATTTTGAATAAGTTGGTGTATGTATAAAATCGTTTTGATAACGACTGAATGGAAATAAAATGGAAAAACATGAAAATTTTTTATTTTCAAGAGCATTTACACAAATAGCTATTTTTTGATTAGCTTTAGGCAATAACGACAGTTTCTTGAAGAAATTTAAATTATCTGTGAAATGAGCTCTAAGTGACCTTCATACGATGAATGGTTTACGAGTTGCAGCTGTTTAAAGCTATGAGCAAAAATTTCTTTTTTATTATAAATTAAGATTTTCCTGCAAGAACTGCGCATAACAGTTGTTTAAAAATTGGTTTTGACCTATTTTTAATAGTTTATATACATATGAAAGTTATGCAATAGCATAAGTCGTTTGCAAGGTATATTTTCTTTAAGAAAAAGGCTCTTGAAAGCCGTTTTCGTTCAGAAAAATTGAACCAATATTATTTTACAATTCCTTTTTTATATATATCATCGTTTCTTTTGATTTACGACAAAATTTTATAACATTTAAATGAAAGCTTACAAAAAAGACTTTTGTATAATTTTCAATAATTAGCGACAAGGAACTGACGATTGAAAATGCGGTTGATTTTTAAGTTTTAGCAAGTAGACAATTTTCGTCACGTTTGAAGTACAAAAAAGTACATTTAATAATATTTTTTCACTTTTTGAAGTATCAGAAGTTATTCTATGGACATTTCTGAGTCGTTCATCGAGACCTCAAAAATCGAATGCAGTAAATGATTTTCTATGAAAAATCGTTTTCAGTTTTTTTGGGTGTTTCAAGTGGTGTGTAGACAAGCGTTACTCAGACGGTTTTGTTCCCTTGCTAAATTCATAGGGCACGCCCAACGATACGCTCATGTGAATATCCCTTTATTGATTTCATGTCCATTCAACTTGGTTGCGTTTCTTTACACCCACTTATTTAGTAGGTATGCATCAAACTACTCATCGTACTAGTTGCTCTGCAACTCAAAATACAATTTGGTAAATTGCTCATAATGTCCCATAATGACTAAAACTAATAAAAGTGATAAAAGTGTTTGGCATGACTTAGTTCGTAAAGAACGTGTAAACATTAATTTAGTGAAGTTCTAAATCATCAAGTGCGTATATAACAAGGTATATAAGATTTTATTTATTGATGCTCGTCAGTTATACCTATTAATTAATAAATCATAGTATGCCGGTGATAATGTATTACAAGCATTATAGCTCTTTAATTGATATGTATTGTTGTACTGAAAATAAATAATAGAACTAACAATATTAGTTTCACAAGTTATATAAACCACAAATTCCCGCCTACGTTTTGTTTTGTTTAACTTGTAAATTAAATTGTATAAATATAAAAATACACGATAAGACATAATTTACTGCTTTATTTTAAGATATTTTGATTAAAATGTCTGAAGCATGCAGCTGATAACATATTATCAGTTCTAAAATATTCTTTGGATTAGCTTAAACACCAGTTTTAAAAGTTTTACTACTACTGATGCATGTATTTAAAGAAATATGTAACTACACAATTTATTTTTGTAAAATGTGAAGTGATGCCATAAAATTTTTTCGTCTACTAAACGGCTGACTGATTTTCAATAAAACAGGCAAGGTATATCGGTAGCGGATCAGATCAGATGTGAACGTATAATACCTGTTCCCATATATTTGTTTATTTATTTATTTATTTGGATACAACCATTCAACAGGTTAGTACAGTTACTTGCTTGTTGAAAATGCCAAATACTTCCATTTTTGAGTAAAACCAAATTCTTTTAACCATGCATAGAACAGTCAAAGTAATTAGATTTTCAAGGCCCACTTCGAGAAACCATGCCGGTTCTCCCTGCCCCCCTTCCAAAGTGGGTATTTATACAGGGTGTTTTGAAAATATTGGGACAACGCTTAGACGTAGATTCTTGACATCAAAGCAAGTCGATTTAACACAAAAAGTAGTGGTCTAACTCTTTTTGTTTCCAAGATACAGGGTGGTAAAAGTAAAAAAAATGTATTCCTATTTTGATTCTATCTTGGGGACTATTGTATGTATCTATTTCAAAGTTGGTAACGACATGTTTTTCAGGTTGCTAATTACAATGGTGATACTGTCGATTTCACATTTTATAGAGGTCGCTAGTTACAGTGTTTTATGTGACACTTTAAGCCATAACTTTTTTGAGTTAGGTTTTGGACATTTTCTACTATTATACGCAATTTAATTTCCTAAATAAAAGGTGTACTTGTTTAAACGCGATAAAATGCACCCTTTTAGAGACATACGCGATTTACAATTTTGTCAGACACCAGTTGGAAGAAATTCAATTGCGCGTAAAAGCGGTTTTTTATCTAGTAGGTGCACTTCAAGTACGTATATGATTGATGTGTTGAAATCGTCAATAATACTTGTTGTGTCAAACATTGTATACATTATAAAATATTAATAATTTACTGTTTTCGTTCTGCTGGTAAAATTTTGTACTACGTTCTTCGTTACTTTATTTAGGTTTGTTATTTGAGAGTGCACCGCTACAGTATTCAAATCTAGAAATGTGTGACATAGTCGTAGTTTTCGCTTTTCTCGAAATCTATCAACTTTAGAGAAAAATGTCTAAGAACATTTTTTGTTAGTTTTGGTGTGAAAAATACGAAAATATTTTTTCCGAAATGAAAAAGTCAATTTTTCTAATTTGTTTAAAAAAATTTTGTTTAAACAATTCCAGACCACATTTCCATTTAGCAAACTGTACTTTCTTATAAAGCAGCACATTTTGAACAAGATGGCACAAAAATATTCTATCCGAATAAATTTTCCCGGTTGATTTCGCCCGGACTATTAGTTTTAATTTTCAGTGATTGTAAATTACATAAAAAAAAATAAAAATTTAAAAAAGAAAAGTAGATAAATCATTACTTCGTATAAATATTTTCTCTTAATTTTCATAAACAGCTGAGTGATAGCGGATATGCAAAGATCTCGACGACGTTTTGACTCTTAAATGAGAATAAAACATCCGAACATCCTGCTTGATGCGCGTTTCGTCCACCATGTTGACATCATCTGAATAAGTTTTAATTTGAACACTACACTCGAATACTTTACTAGACGCAGGTTTCGCCAACCATATAGGCAGAATCTGGAGATACTTAAAACTAGCTCTAATATGAACACTACACTCCAATTACTCGACGCGCATTTCTATCATTATGTTGGCATTATCTGGAGATGAGGAAAACTGAGTTTCATGTAGATAGCAATACTCGACACGTATTTCGCCTACCATGCTGAAATCACTGGAGATGATGAAGACTGAGCTTTAGTTTGAATAATACATTCGACCATTCTACTAGATGCGCGTTTCGCCCACCATGTTGGCATCATCTAGAGATGATTAAAGTTTAGTTTTAATTTGAACAATATACCCGAATACTTTACTAGACGCAGGTTTCGCCAACCATATAGGCATAATCTGGAGATACTTAAATCAGAGCTCTAATATGAACACTACACTCCAATTAATCGACGCGCATTTCTATCATTATGTTGGCATCATCTGGAAATGAGGAAAACTGAGTTTTACGTAGATAGTAATACTCGATACGGATGTTCCCTTTCGCCTACCATGCTGACATCACTGGTGATTATGAAGACTGAGCTTTATTTGAATAATACACTCGATCATTGTACTCGATGTGCGTTTCGCCCAAACTGTTGGTATCATCTGGAGATGCCTGAAGTTGAGTTTTAATTTGAACGCTATACCCGAATACTCTACTGACGCACGTTTCGCCAACCATGTGGGCATAATCTGGAGATGCTTGAAACTAAGCTATAATATAAACACTACACTCCAATAATCTATTCGACGCGTATTTAGCCCACCATGTTGGCATTATCTGGAGATGCTTAAAACTGGGGTTTAATTTGATAGCAACATTCGAATATTCTATTCGACGCGGGGTTTCGCCTACCATGCTGGCATCACTGAATATGATGAAAACTGAGCTTTAATTTAAACACTAATAATGATTTCAATCAAGCAAAGATTAAAAATCATTAAAAGGTTAACTGAACAAAATCACAAAAGGGAATATTTTTGATGTCAACAAATAAAAGTATTTGGCCACCCGTCGATGCCCAACTATTCGCATATTATTTTCTTCGTGGTTCCCTTCCGTAAACCTAATGATGTGAATTTAAGGAGGATAAATGAGTTAATTTTAAAAAATCGTATTTCACCGGCTCAGAAACAAACCAAACAGTATTATGACCAAGATGATTTATTATTAAAACAAATAATTATAATAATATTAATCTCTGCATATAGAATGTGGTCTCAACTCGCTCATTGATGATTTTTCTCCCATTTGTAGAACACATAAGAGGCTATGAAAGAATTAGACATTTGATATGCGGATGTATATACCGGGTGGCCCAGAAAGCACATACCCCCTCCTTTTTTCTACAGTTTAAAAAATAAAATTCTGAAATTTAAAAAACAATTTTTCATAAAGCTGTAATTTCTCTTTCCAACGCTTTTTTCAGATTTAAAATGGGATGAAAGGAAAGTTGTGGCAATCAATTTTATTTTTAAAACTGTAGAAAAAAAGGGGGGTACTATCTAGGTCACCCGGTATACAGGGTGGGACATTAAGGGTAAATTCTTTGAAGCAAAGTATGAGGATATAATCAAACATGCTTTAGTAAATTGCTGCTGTGGAAAAACATACAGGTTGTCAAAGTTGTATTTTTTTTTTTCAAAATCTCAACTACCTCTGTACCTATCTTCCTCAAAATTGGTAAGGAAATTCTCTCTTTTTTTTAAGAACCGTTGTGGCACTTTTTACTAAAGAATCTATGCAGGAGTCATTTCTACGTAAAAAAGGCACACTTAATAGAACTTGATAATTCCAACCGTTTTCGAGAAAACTGCCGCAAAATATTTCAATAATTTTTTGAAAACTAACTCAATTTGAAAAGGACAAATTGTATTTATTGAAAAAAATTTCAGAACGTAAGTAAAAACTAAAGAGTGATCTACGTAAACTCACTGACTTTCTTATGAACTAATTTGCTGCAACTTAGAGTCAATTCTCAATGTGGTCTCCACCAATTTCTATCTTGCTTATATCCTCATATTTTGCTCCAAAGAATCTACCCTTAAACTATGGCGTATTATTAATGGTCCACCCAGTATTTGTCCACTACATGCTAAATGTTTGCAAATCTTTTTTTTAGAGACGGTAACTATCTAAATTATTAACAGCTGAATGGAACGTGTAGTTATTAACGTACATCGGCTACTCGGAAGCTCCAGTTAATGTCATTTATAAATATTTATTATTAACGGAGGTCTAATAACAAATCCCTGAGGAACACAGAAAGCTGCAATTATTTCTGCAAAGTTAAGAGCACGGTATTGTACACAAAGTTCCCTGCCAGAAAGGTAAGAATAGATAGTAAATACTTTGGTAAAAGTGAACATGAAGACAATGGCAAATTAATTGAAATTCGAATACTCTTGAAATTATTAATTATTCGTGTAGAGCGATTTAAGTTTTTAAAAATTAGATTTTTAAACAAAATTTCGCAAAAATGAACCCTAATCGCTTAAAAGAAATAATTGGCGCAGGCGGTAGGATGTTTGAGAAAATGAGACGAAGAATGTTCTAGTTGCTAATTGGTTCCTTACTTCTTTGGAAATCGCGTTTAAATTCTCTTATTCGATCTGATTTTTTCTTAAAACCCACATGTTTACCAAAGACATCGTAAATGTTTATAGGTATTCTCTGATTAGTACAAAATCCTACCGACTGCGCCAGTTACTTTTTTGTGACACACAAATTTAGTTTTTAAAATGTAAATTTTAGAATTATAATAAACAATCAATCAAGTACTTATATTTGTAGTTCGTTTTTAAAATTATTTTTTTTTAAACCTACGAATTTGTGTCAAAATGTAACTTAACGAATTCAAAATAACAAAACTGCATGCCATAGAGGTGTCTTTCTCGCTGTCCTACAGGAAATTTTATTTCAGATTCCTACACAATGATACTTTTCTTTGGAAGCCCCCTAGTGGACATGATAGCGAAAGTAGACCATAACTTCTTGAAAAAGTACCGTTTAATACCTGACAACGCAGTGAGGGCAACTCCTGAACTGGAAGGCATATTCAAGGATATTTTAAAATTTAATCCAATCATTCAACCTGGAGGTAGCGTCACCAACACAGCAAGGGTCTTCAACTGGGTCTCTCAGAAATCATATCCGATATACTTCATCGGACCTATCGGTGATGATTACTATGGGAAACTTATCGAAAACAAATTTAAAGAAGAGCACATCGATACACATATAATAGAAGTTGAAAATGAAAAAACAGGGACTTGTGCTGTACTTTTGACAGACGAGTACAGGTCCATGGTGACACACTTGGGGGCGTCTAAATTTTTTTCAGTTAACAATTTAGACCAAAAATTGTGGAAAGAGATATCAAAGGGAAAATATCTATACTTGTCTGTTAGTATTTAATACTTGTATTGTTAAATTGATACTTGTTTTGGGGATGGTTCTATAAAACTTTAAAGAAGGATAGTGTCTCTATACTTGCTGCTCGCAAATGCCTCGATACATCCTTCCATTTTTGAGTAAAACTATGCACTTTGTTAATATCGGTTTTCATTTAATTATAGATTTAATTTACAAGCTTCGTATTTTTTGCGGCGTTGCAGGTTATGGATTTAGCGAAGTGTTATTTGCTGCTTCGATGACCATTAAAAATTATCACTACTTGAGTCAGGATTCATAATTCAATATTGTTCGAATTATGATGACATATAGTTAAATAATGTTTTGTCAATAAAATATGATATTAAATTTATCATGATAGATGCCTGCAGAGCATCGCCAATGTGTATTAGTGAGAAGTTTTTGGCAGGGAAACACAATAAATAGGGTTTTCCCAGAAAAAAAATTATTGCTGAAATACTTAACTCACGTAAAATAAATGATTTATGGCATATTTATTATCTTATTAATTTTACTAATAGTAACAAAAAAAAACTTGAAGTTTGAAAAATATTGGGTTCATTTTAAACAGCCATAAATTGGCGCGTTGTGACGTCAACAGCCTGAAATCCAATCACAGAGGTTGTCTCTGTTCAAGATTGTTTATTAATCTTGGTCTCCGTTAACATAACATAACCTCTATTTATTGACAGCACTCAGCACTTTTCTACTTTAGGTAAAATATCAGCGGCATCTTTAACATATCCCTCTTCCACTTGATTCCATTTTGATTGTAGAATTAATAAAACATAAACCAGAAACTGATAAAATAATATTTTCACTCCAAACAATACAAACATAAAAATATTAATTTGACGTTTTAGGTTAGTCATCTGATGTGTAATGTCGGTGAAGGTTAAACCTAAACTACAGTACAAAATATTAACGTCCGACGCTTTCACGAATAACTTGTGCGGCATTTATCTGGATTCTGATTGGCCAATATTTACACGTCCACTGCTTTAGACCAATCACAGTACAAGCATTACAAATTGAAATTCTGAGAAGTTTTAGAGAAAAGCTTTCTTTAACACACAGTTAGAATCTATTACAAACTAATTATAGCCATAATCTCATTGGTTTTCCGGCTAGATACGTAATTCTGGCGCGTAAAAATGCCCGTTTTAAAAAGCAGTGGAATTATCAGCAAGTTGTTTTAACGATATTTTCTTAGAAATAATTCTTATTAGAATAGTAAATTGTTGTAAATTATTAAAATGTTTTATTATATCATTTTCACGTCACAAATTGTTAAAATAAAATTAGTGGGAAAACCCTATTAGACACAAGATATAAACAATTATATTACTTTTTCCATCAACCGGATCGATGTGATTTGTAAATTCTATAAGCACACATTAAATTCACATCTATATCTGTACAATCCGCCGCAATTCAAATAAAAATATATCTGTTTCAGGCCTACCTTATCCGTGCCAATTTTAATGTCATAGAGATGCTGATAAAGCATTTTTTGGAAAACAAGAAATTTATTATTGTTAATCTGGCAGCAAGTTTTTTAAGTCAGAAATATCCAAAGGAAGTGTCCCATCTTTTTGAAAGTGCTGACATGGTTTTTGGAAATGAGTCGGTAAGTAGAATGTTTAAGTTTTAAGTATGATGCGATTCAACATAAGTAGGTATACCTCGCACAGATTATGTCCAAAGAAATCTCAAGCCGTTATTATGGACAAGTAACAAAGAATCGATAACCAAATAGAGTATAAGTCCAGAGCACAAAGTTTATGTAAATGTTACAGCCAGATCTCAAAGAATTTAAATAATGACAGGTAGCTACTAACGCCAGACGTACAAAAAGACATATGTCACATACGAGAATATCGACGAATGCTTTGACCATTAAGCAATACAATTAAAAACTAGGCATACTTGTTAAAAATTTCAACTGACAAATTTAGCCCATCCACCATTCAAACAGCTGTATCTTTTTTTCTAACAAGACAACTCAGAGTTTTTATGCCATTTTAAAATTTAATAATAAGTGGGCAAGTTTTTAGACTTGGCAGGCACTTTTCTTTACACTATAAAAGGTCAAAGTCAGCAGAAGGAATCTTGGTGGAACCGAAATTTAAGAAAAACTTTTTTTTGAGAATACTGTCGGCGTTATCCAAAAACTTCTATACACGTTTGATAGCGCAACTGTTCTAGAATACTCACCAAAAAACAGAATGAAAAAATTCTTACTTTGTGGCAGTGGCACGCAAAATACTACAGAAAAGTGTCCATATCTCGAAAACCGTAGGCTTTTCAATAAGGTCAACTTGTGATATTCTGATAGGTTTTGGTCTAACCTATTACCATTTTCAGGATTATCCATTATTTATGAGACACCCTGTATAAAGAATGCTTCCAATCCAATACAGTCAGATATACAGGGTGTCTCACCGGGAACTGAATCGATCGATATAGAGAAAAGTACACATAGGAAAATTTAGATAATTACTAATGTCGGTGTGGCCAATCCAATTAAAATAATTATTAGTAGCTGACACTTCCGCTTATACCGGAAGTCGATACCAACTTGCTTATTTCAAATGGAACACCCTATATATTTTAGGGCTTTCGAAAAGAGTATAAAATTCTGAGTCGAAATTATGTAGCATATCCTATACCTATACCTAGCCGTTTCAGAGATATTTGATATTTTATAGAAAATTTGACAGGTGCAACGGTTTGCAAGAACCGTTGTAACTTTCTTCGTGTAAAAAATTCTCATTTGCTTCTTGTCACATAAAAAGAACACAAGGAGAACTACGTTCTACAACTGAAATAAATTCAATAATATCGTACCAAGTGTTCCGTTTTTCGCGTTACATTTTGTCAACTTCAAACCGCGAAAACTTGTTTAGGTCAAATGGAACACCCTGTATTTTTTTACGTCAAGTTGTGTAAAATTGAATTCCCTTTTTTCTGATATTAGCGTTGTGGCGGTTAAAGTTACAACTTTCTGAGATATTTGCGATTTTATTAGAAATTCATGAATTGTTGTAATCATTTCATCAAAGTAGCCATGATTAGACACAATTATCTTATGTCAAAAAATGCCAGCACGTTTAAATTAGACCGACGAAGACTTTTTAAATTTGTTTATTGTTTATGGAGAATGTGATAAAGTAATATCAAGAACTTGCAAAAGAAATGCAAAGAAGAAAGCCTATTGTTGATGACGAAAAATTGAAATAGTCATTCTAGGATATTTTCATGCATTTCCAAGGATGTCATTAAGACAAGCTGCTCTGGAATCGGGACTATGTAAGGATTCAATTCACAGAATGTTATTAAAACATAAGTTTCACCCGTTTTCATTCTGTATGGTTTAAGGATTAAAAGAAACAGATTTCCTAAGAAGACAGAATTTTTGTGAGTTTATTCTAATAAGGTCTGAGGGTCACGATTCTTATTTGGGAAATATTATATGGACAGATGAAGCAAAATTTACTAAAAATGGACTTTCTAATAGACACAATTCGCATTATTGGAGTGACTCAAGTCCTTATATGTTCAGAGAGCGAAACTTTCAGGAAAGTTGGCAGTTCAATGTTTACTGTGCCATAAGAAACGATAGAGTGGTGGAATTACAATTTTATCAGGAAAATTTAAACGGTAAATTAAATTTTCTCTTCTGCTAATATGTATAGGTAATTTTTTTTTTTTTTAGGTGAAAGATATCTGAATATCTTACGAAATTTGAATAACAACTATTTAGAAAATTTACCTCTCGCCGATCATAGAAACATTTTTTATCAGCACGACGGTGCTCCCCCACATAACGCATATTAATAACTATTTACAAGAAACTTTTTATGATCAATGGATTGCCAATAATGGACCTTTCTTATGGCCTCCTCGCTAGCCCGATTTATCAGTTTTGGATTATTTCATTTGGGGAACTATTAAAAACAAAATTTGTGAGAGCCCATTAACGACCATTGAAGATTGTATGCAAAGAGTAAGAAATGCATTTCAAAACATATCACAGGATTCAATTAGAAGAGCTACCCATGAGGAACTTATCCGAAGGTGCGAAAAATGTGTCGAGGTTTGAGGGCGGAATTTTGAGCAATTATTAAATTAAAATGAAATCATATTTTAAATTGATCTTATCTCTGCTATTTTAGTTCATGCCATATCTTCAATTCGATTAATACGCATGTTACAGTGTTAGTGTTATTTTGCGTTTTTGTGGATATCGAGTAGCAAATGTGCTGCAAGTTCTTGATATTACTTTATCACATTCTCCATAAATAATAAACAAATTTAAAAAGTTTTCGTCTATTATAAGAAAATGACTGACTGTTTCTAATCATGGCTATTTTGATGAAATGATTACAACAATTCATGAATTTCTAATAAAATCGCAAATATTTCAAAGAGTTGTAACTTTAACCCCCACAATGCTAATATCAGAAAAAAGGGAATTCAATTTTACACAACTTGACGTAAAAAGATACAGGGTGTTCCATTTGACCTAAACAAGTTTTCGCGGTTTGAAGTTGACAAAATATAACGCGAAAAACGGAACACTTGGTATGATATTATTGAATTTATTTCACTTGTAGAACGTAGTTCTCCTTGTGTTCTTTTTATGTGACAAGAAGCAAATGAGGATCTGTTACACGAAGAAAGTTATAACGGTTCTTGCAAACCGTTGTACCTGTCAAATTTTCTATAAAATGTCAAATATCTCTGAAACGGCTAGGTTTAGGTAAGGATATGCTACATATTTTCGACTCAGAATTTTATGCTCTTTTCGAAAACCCTAAAATATATAGGGTGTTCCATTTGAAATAAGCAATTTGGTATCGACTTCCGGTATAAGCGGAAGTGCCAGCTGCTTGTAATTATTTTAGTTGGATTGGCCACACCGACATCAGTAATTATCTAAATTTTCAAAATTTTCTGATGCGTACTTTTCTCTATATCGATCGATTCAGTTCCCGGTGAGTATTATACTGTCAGGTTATTTTTTTGGCGAATATCTCCAAAAGTATGACTATAATTTACAGAAAAGATCTCCCCAATTAAGTAAATGTATTTAAAGGAATTTATTTTTTAGGAATACCTTTCTTTCGCTAAAATTTTAAATATAGAGACGACAGCTACGCGCGATCTGCTTTATAAAACCAACGAACTTTTCAAAAACAAACCTACGAGGACACTGGTAATGACTAGAGGAAGTAAATCGATATATATCAAACATGAAAATACACTAGAAGAGTTTGAGGTGCCACATTTGAACGAAAAACAAATTGTAGACACAAATGGAGCTGGTGATGCCTTCGTAGGTGGTTTCTTGGCTCAATTTGTTAAAAAGAAGCCAATTCCGGATTGCGTAAAGTGTGGAATGTGGGCCTCTAAAGAAATTATTCGAAACCATGGATGCAATTTTGATAATAAATTAATTTACGATTACACGACTTTTATTTAATATCACAAAGAAGTGTGGTAGGTATATCTACCGATGGTGCTATTTTAGAGCAGAATTTTATTAATAATTAACTTAGGGCTGTATTTATGCATTAAGAACAGAAGTTGATACATAACCACCACCTTTTGGAGCCGAGACCGAAACATAGATCTTAGTACCTACCTATACACTATTATTTGGATTAAGTATTTGGACGTAAGTTGTAAGTCTAAAAATAGGCATTTAGTTGATCTTCTACCAAAACTAGACGCAATGACTAGTTGGAGTTCTGTTATTCTTAATAACATTAGGTACTCTCGACATTACTGATAATAAATGGATTAATAATTATAAATAAAGCAGGCTACAGGCTACATGACCTCCTTTTTGGATCCTTTACGTTGGTCATTGTAAACCAAAAAGGGTGATAATAGACATAGTAGATATAATGCTATGTCATAACCCTTATCTTATGCACCCTTGCCCAAATATGACTATTTCAATGGTACTCGTTTCAAAGTGACCCCCCGTCAATTTCTTCGATTATACAGGGTGGACTATTAATAATATGCCATAGTTCAGGGGTAGATTTTTTGAGCCAAAATATGAGTTTATAACCAAATATACTTTAGTAAAATGTTGCTGTGGAAAATGATACAGGGTGTCAAAGTTCAAATTATTTCTTCGTTTTTTTGCAATAACTCAACAGCCTCTTGACTGATCTTTGCCAAATTTGCTAAATGAACTTATTTTATTATACGTAACAATACTTTATTTATTACGTCACGTCAGATCATAGAGGGCGCCGCAGGACCTGTATCTGAAGATGAATTTTTTTCATGGTTTTTTTTACGAAACGTTGTGGTATTTCTGACCAGAAAATCTGATGATGGCGTCATTTCCACGTATAAAAGGTACACTTGGTAGAACTTGATAACTCCAACCGCTTTCGAGGAAAGTGACGTTAAACATTTCAATAATTTTTTGAAAGACAAATTCAAATTTAATGAAACAAAGTGTATTTATTGAAAAAAGTGCAAAACGTAAGGGAAAACAAAATCGTAATAACAGCGTAAACTCTTTCTCACTTTCTTATGAACTAATGGATTATTTTCATGGTATTGAGATAAATACATAAATCAAAAGATTGTCTAAAATAAGGATCTATCTTAATAGAAGAGCAAAAAATAACGTAAAAGTTGGTTTAATGACATTATAAACTTCCCCCCATGCAAAAACCCAATTGCTGCGCAACTTAGAGTAAATGTTTGATATGGCCTATACCTACTTCTACGCCTTTTCTAATTCTATTCATAAAAGTTTTTCTTACATTGAAAAATACATTTTCCTGTCCTCTAGTAAAATTCGCTGCGTTTTGTATTTTGTTGCACAGTTCTTCTTTTGAGTTGATAGTATTTGCATAGACTAAGGACTTCATATGTCTCCACACATAATAATCCAAAGGATTATAATCAGGACTCCTTGGTGGCCAAGCAAACTCACTTCCTCAACCGATCTATCTGCGTGGGAAAGGGAGGAAGGACAAATGGTCCCAATAATTGATCACCAATGATACCACACCAAACGTTAATCTTAAATTTTTGCTGAAAATGCCTTTCTTTAACAGCATGTGGATTTTCTATTTCCCAGTAATGGATATATTTCTCCAGTTAAAAACGCCTCGGCGAGTAAAAGTTGCTTCGTCGGTAAACAAAGTGTTCTTAACAAAATTTCGATCCCTGTTGTGTTTATTTAATAATAATAATAATAATAAACTTTATTTAATGTGGCGGGGTGTCAGCTAAAAGCTGGTATAAATCCCAACCACGGGCTTCAGTTGTTACATAAGATAGACATACACATGTGGTATTGTATTGGTAATATAATTACCCATTGAGCAACATAGACTTAATTTTATTTTTAAACGTTTGATATGAAAGAGTTTTAAACACTTCTGGAATTTTGTTGTATAAATTAGCTGATAGATATGAGAAGGACGATTTATATTGGGTAGTTATATGAACAAGGATATGTAGAGTACTATCAACAAATCGCAGGCTTTATGCAATGAGGCACGGAATACCAGCCTCTCATACAAATATTTAGGCAGGTTTTTATTTATTATTTTGTGAACCATACATACTAGATGCAATTGCCATTTCTGTCGTAAATTAAGCCATTTATGCTGGTGATAATAGGGTGTTATATGGTCCCGTTTTCGCACATTAGTAGAAAAACGCATACATGAATTTTGAAGTTTTTGCAGTCTGCACTGTTTAGCAACTGTAAGGCACGAACCATACACAATATCGCCATACTCTACAATAGATAAAATAAGTGACTCTGTAAGTTTTAACTTAGTAGAAGTAGGTAGTACATTTTTGAAACCATAGAGTGTTTTTAGCTTGCCATATGAATTCTGCAAGACTTTTGTGACGTGGTTACTAAAAGTGAGATGATTGTCAAACCAGATTCCAAGATTTTTTATAGTTTCAACTACTTCAAGTTTTTCATTACCGATAAATAAATTACTCGATTGATCTGAAAATTGTAACCGCTTAGGTTTATAGTTGATTGCGCTTGATTTTTTTGCATTTAGCTGCAAGCCATGTTCTATGGAAAAATTGTAAACAGCAAGTGAATCGGTATTAATTCTTTCCATTGCTACGTCAACATTATCTGGGTTATACGATAAGTATAGTTGACTGTCATCCGCATAGTATTGTAATTTACAGAATCTAATGACATCTGACAAATCAGCTAGATATAAAATAAATAAAATAGGCCCTAATATCGACCCTTGAGGGACACCCTTATTGACAACCATTGATTCCGATAATACATTAGTTTTAACACTTTAAGACCTTCCAGATAAATAATTCCTAAACCAACCAAATTGACAAAATTGTAGCCTTTGTGGGAGATCCCTTCGAAGTAAGTTTTGTACAGGAGTAAAATGAAATGGGTAGAAGCATTCTTTACGCAAGACTTAGGACAGATTGTTTACTCACCCCTGTTGCCCTTGCTAAACGACTTGAGCTGACTTGAGGATCTTCATACATACGAACTAAAATTTCTAGTTCTTGATCTAGAGTAATTCGTTTCGGTCGTCCTACATCATTTTCATGCCGAAATGAACCCGTTTCTCCCAAACGACGAAACAAATCTTTAAAAATTGTATGGTCCGGCTGTATTCTATTTGGATATATTGCAATGAGTGTATCTCCTCGCTGCAGCAAGTCCGCTAAAATTATTTTGTGCGTAAACACATATATTATCATCCCTCATTTCCCTATTTGAAAAATTGTTATGTCTAGGCATTGTAAATAAAGAAGTTATAGAAACTAGCTCGAGGAACACAAGAACAAAATAAAATGATTAAATGACGTAATTGACAGAACTAAAACGTAACCAAAGCACACTTGTCGATAAATACACTTTGTTTCATCAAATTTGAATTTGGCTTTCAAAAAATTATTGAAATGTTTAACGCCACTTTCCTCGAAAACGGTTGGAGTTATCAAGTTCTACCAAGTGTACCTTTTATACGTGGAAATAGCGCCCTCATCAGATTTTCTGGTCAGAAGTACCACGTTTCGTCAAGAAAAATATGAAAAAAATTTATCATCATCAGATACAGGTCCTGCGGCGCCCTCTATAATCTTACGTGATGTAACACATAAATTATTTTTTCTTAGAATAAAAAAGTTCCTCCAGCAAATTTAGCGAAGCCTGTTGAGTTATTGCAAAAAAAAACGAGAAAATAATTGTATCTTTTCCCACAGCAACATTTTACTAAAGCATTGCATGATTATATCCTCATATTTTGGCCCAAAGAATCTACATTTGAACTAATGGCTTGTTATTAATGGTCCACCCTGTATACATTTGCGCAACGTTTGATTATAGTCCCAAACTTTTCATATAACTCCTATTAATGTATTCACAAAAAAACTCAAAAATCGAAGTGGATAAATTGCAGAATGATCAAAATAAAAATTGACAGCCAGCTGTTTATACAAAAGTACTTATAGGTTGTCCTTTAATAAGTTTTTTTGTAGTCAGGTTCCTTTAACCTGCAAACTCTGTACCACGTAGCAAGATTAATGGATCTGCAGCTTATAAACTTAAAACATAAATAAGAAATTAATATTTTTTATATAAATGAATCGTATAGCTACCCCAAAAATCCAAGTTCATTATTTTATTTCGATTATAGTCTAACAACCTAACAACGATTTCATAGCGTTATGGCTATAGCAACTTGAAGTTAAATTGCATTTAAAACTAATATTTAATTATTAATGCTTACCTTACAGCTCAAATTCAAAGGCTTTTCCAGCTCTAATTGCACAAAATAAACACAATCACTACAAAAGTTATATGCACAACACTTCCCGCACAAACCAACTGAACTATTACGTCATCATCAAGCAAGTTCTATTATTTGAGGAACCACCGGTAAGCACCTGGTCAAGAAACCGGTTACTCTTATGACGTAAGATACTATATATTTTTCATTCTATCAAAAAATGCTGATTATTCTTTAGTTAAAGTGCACGTAGTCGATGCCTCGTTATGTAAAATAACAAAATTACATTATTGTAAACTAAATTATTTAAACTTGTGAGAGCTTGTTATAAATCCTTATTAAATTTGTTGCAATTACGCATATTCATATTAATTGTCTGTCAACTGCAGATTTAACCTTAAAAAAATTCTGAACAACAATCTAAAGAATAATGGTTACTACTTGTTTATAAGTTTATAAACAGGTAAATCTTTTAAAAAATATCAAACCTTACACTTAAAATCACAAAAGCAACAATCAGAACAGAATTTAACTGTCAGCCAATGAATGATGAAAGAATTAATTTGATATTCTATCAATTAGATGACTGGTAAATTAAAATATCGTTTTATTTATATTGGCAGAATTCATCAGCAATGATCTAGTTTGTTACGAATGGCAACACTGAAAACGACGTGCATATAGGAAATAGTAAATAAATAAATAGATCATCCTCATTCCTCACTAGTGTCTTGCGTCTTTTGCATTCCACTCAGTTTAAGAGTTCTTAATCTGAGGCAGTTTACATTCTGAAAAAGACCCCGCACGGAATGATAGGAAAATGGCCCTCGGTTAAATTGTACCAAATTTTAGAATGTTATAGGTCTTGGCCTCCTGAACAATAGTTCTCATGGGCACAATGCTCAAAAGTCAATATAGCGCAAGTCACTACTTGTTGAAGACAGAATAACCATTAAGATGAGTTCCGTTTGCGTTCACGAAAAACATGAAATCGTAGCCAGATAACTGTGACATAATTAGAGAAGATATGAATACTAAATTTGGAGGGTAAATACATAAAAGTTCAATCTGTGTAGCTGCGTCGAATTTTTTGAAAAAAAAATTACTTTTTTCTTTACGAATTTTCAAAATTTTAAAATGTGAAAATCAAAAACTAAAAACGCACAACGTGGAATATAATAACATTTATCACAAAAAAAATAAAAAATTAATTATCTTAATTGTAAGTATTTTTAATTGTGTGGCTCTTTTTCGATTTTCGTAATTGCAATACCTCCGCGCGTCTCTACGCGTATTCAGTGTTATTTGTGGCCTCATTTACTGCCGAACATTCTGAAGATAATTCACTCCACAAACGGCACAATGAGCTCGATTCCAACTCTGATGAAATCTCAGGTAATATTTACGCCAATAGCAAAACTATAACCGCAATGAAGCTCCACCCCTCGATACAGTGTTTTTATTATAATTTATCGGCCTAGTAGTTGTGTGCTTTGCAAACGGGACTGTTAAGCGCGGAATCAAAGAACTAATGCGTATACTGTTCTTACCCTACACCAATATGTTCATTTATGTATTCCAATAGTATACTAATGTATATGCGAATGTATGTGTGGCATTAAGAAGGCATATGTATAGAAATGATTCTAATAACAGAGCATTGTAGTATTTCAAAAAACCCTAATTCTGAAACCATTGATGAAAACTAAGTAGATACGAGCTTTGTAAAACAAAATACCCCTACGAAATCTACTTAAAAATCAGGGGCGCTAACTTTGAAGAAAAAGAAGTCCTTTAGAAAATCTAAATCAGCGATACCAATTTTGAAAAATGAAAATCACCAGAAAAGTAGTACAAATCAGTGCTGCCAACATTGAAAAAAGAACAGTCCCTAGGAAATCGCACACTCAAATTTTATCAATTTTAATTGATTATTATGCTTCAATATTTTTATTTAAAATGCGAACTGCTCAATGTACTTTTGTCTGTTTAAATGCTTCAAAATACGTTTTTTGGCAGTTTTTTGCTTTTTATAGCGTTGTGGTCCACTTTTTTCAATCATAGTAGAAATTTTAAATAAAGGCATGCATGTTTGACCATATTTCGGAAATTTTTTGACAATTATACTCGGAAATAGGCAATTTTTTTCAAATTTAAATAATGGTAAATTACCAGTTTTTTTAACTTTCAAAAAACTCCGCCCATAAGTGGGTCCCCAACAAAATTTTACCTAGGGGCTCAGTAATAGTAAATCTATTGAATCATTGCAGGAAAGAAAGCTTGGTAAAAAACTCAGGTAAAAAAGTGCCATGCTGAACATTGTATTGGCATCACTGAGCTCTTACAAGTTGACCAACACCCAACTTACCAAAAATAAAATCTCACATCAATGTAAGAATGCAAGGTTAACTAGTAATCAGAGGATGTGTTCAGCAAAGCCTCAGACTAAGAATTCTTAATCTGAGAGCAAAGCTATGGATGTTATCTTCTAGATAGCCTAACCTTGTAGATCGTGAATCGTGTCGCCATCTTTCAGAAGCAGTTTGTTGGAAATACTCATATCTACGATGTCAGCACGCATAAAATTTATAGCTCAAGGGAATGCATTATACATGTTTGTTTAGATTAGGTTGCATAGTAATGACAATATACCAACAGCACAGCATTTTTTTTTAATAGATTTATTTAACGTCGGCCTATTTCCGCTACTGAGGCCTAACACGTAGACGAGCTACCCCCAACCAGGAATTTTGCCGAACCTCTTCCCTTAAGAAGAGCAGGGATCTTTTACTTGCCTAACATTTAATAGACAAGGGACCGACGGCTTTACATCCCCTCCGAAGGATGGTATATCTCCTATACAACCCTCGCCTAAGGTTGTATAGCTTCCGCGCATACACTGATATACAAGCCGCTGGAAGATGTGTGAGGTGAGAACGCGGTTTCCGTTGGAATAGTCACCCATCCAAGTACTAACTGCGCCTGTCGTTGCTATACATCGCATACCGAAGTATGTACATAGTAAAGACGCACCTACGCTCGCCCCCAGCACAGCATTTCAGGAAAACAAAAAGCTGCTCTACATGAATAACGATAGCCTTATAGATCTACAACTTTAATCAACATTTTGCAAAATATGTAAGTATTCACTGATTCTAAAATATCCATTACCAAATTAAAAAAAAGAAAATGCATTATACATGTGAGTTAATATTTGAATCATTTTTCACACAGCTTGCATATGTAGGTAACAATGCAAATGATTGTTTATACATCGAAAGGTATACTTACACTTACCTGATATTATTTCAACAATATTTCTGCTTCATAAAAGATACTTTATTATTCAAATCATAGGTACACGTGTACTTAGATCTGTATGATTCAAATTACACAGAATATTATTATTTTGAATTGTGTTAATCCTCTGCGTCTGTACATTCTGTGATCATAATACCACTAATCTATATCAGTGTCACATACACATTAATAATGCAATATGCAAGAGTTCTAAGTAGTTTTCTGCCATCAAGATAATGTCTTCAGAAATTATGCATGTGTTATAAATTTTCTTTAATAGAAGTTTAGTTTATTAACAAAAATCAAAGCATAGGGCCCAAATTTCAACCCTGAGGTACACCAACTAATATATCATTGCTGGAGGAAACTTATTATCAATTGTTAGGTATGCCTGCATTATTGTTGTTATTGTGAAAGAACCATGGTTCTAGCTAAGTTGATGAGATATGCAACCGTCGATGCCCAAGATGTGGCAATACCTATAGCACTTCATATTTTTATATTTATCTTCATTTCATTTGATACTCGCTTAAGTTTAGAATATCACAGAATATTCATGCGTACAGTGCATATTAAGATGTGTGCATCTACTTCATTAAAATTGAGATTATGAAACCTTAAAAGGTGGGAAGCACTGAAATAGGACGGAGATATATACAATTCTACTCTAGGCAAGATATATATGGTTTATTGTTGTTTTAACCAAAAAGGTCAGCTAATTATGAAGTACTATTATTCGAAACACCTCCTAAATCATTATCCGCATCAGGTTCCTTTGCTTTAGGGTACAACATCAAGAAAACGGGGTGAACCATTGTCATTACTTTATGAGAAAATTTTAATGGATATGCAATCTTCCAGTCTATATCCATATCCAATATCATTTCGATGCCATGTATTATTACGCCTACATAATCTCCCCTACTCATTTCATCTGATATTTTGGAGAATAGATCAATTTGGGTCCATACAGAAATGCGATCTAAAAAGAATTCACTAAAAATAGTAAAGGTAGGGTAGGGATAATTTATGAGGAGTGGTCTTTGGATAAATTATGTAAATTTTTGATATGTGGTAGATTTTGACCTGTTAAAGTCTAAATGGGCTTCGCTTCCAGAAATGAGCGGTTTTTGAGATATAGCCTGTCAAAACCTGACAGTTGGCGTCATTTAAATATCTCGACTCCACCATACAAAGTAAAATAACAAAATTGTCTACAGGACCTCGCACCTTTTAGGTGTATTTTGGCTTTCGCCCCCGGTACCTCAATACTTGGGTCTGAGCTAGTTCTTACCATGCTGTTGAAAAGTCTATGGGCAAAAAAATTTCAACGATAGGATTTCGAGAAATTGACCAGTGGCGGTCCTACGGGGGGGGGCATAGGGGCCCGGCTCACTCCCATGGACATAAATATATTTGGTATTTTATATTTTTAAGCCTTGCGCCCACGAGACCTACATTTCGAAGACAATATTATTTTAAATAAAACTTATAACTTTTAATTTAAGGCCGTTTGACCTTGAAAAGTCTGAAATTTTTTGTTTTGTTATTGTACTTTGTGGAAAATTAGGAATTTATTTTTACACCATTAATTCGGAGACAAAGTGGAAGAATTTAAAATGTTCATTTTTAGAGACTATGAGAATTTTTAATTAGGCCAAAATCTGAGACATATAAAAAATTTAAACAATTTAACCACGAGCCACTCCCCTTAAGGTTGGGTTCTCTGCTATGTGACACTGAAAATGCAACACTGTTTAAATATTAAATTAATTTGATGAGTTTTATTTATTTGTTTATTTATTTATTGCAGCATCTAACAACCAACCATTTGGCCCAGTAGAGCTTACAGCTATAAGTTCTATAAAAGTTATTTTAACAAAAATAAAAAAATGTATTTATGTCTGAAAAATCATGAAAATTTTATACCATGAGTCAACATATCTTGGCTTCTGAGACTGATGGTGTGATTATGTATATCAAAAGAGGGTTTTGTCAAAGATAACGCCAAAGTCACACAATGTTTTGGGCTGATGAACTATATTGTTAAGAAGTAGAAACAGGTTTATGTACAAATGACAACATTTCTGCAAATTTAATGGTATTAAATAAGCCTTTTAATAAGTTTGTTCGAGTTTTCTTACAATTAAAGACAATCATCGATATAAATTCTGAAAAAAAGCTTTCAAATCAAGAGCATATATTGAACGGGCGATCAGCGTGTTAAAGGGTCTGGCTAGCAAACTGAGTTGCCTAGCGATTCGCGGGTTCGATACCAGCAAGGTGAAACAATTTTTTATTTAAAAAAATTGCCCCATGAGTGGTTCGGAGTCCACATTAAACTGTAGTGCTTCGTCTCTCTTTACCTAACACAAGATCCTTGAGATCTTCCAGGGGATTACCTCGGTAACTTGAGAGGCGGTTAAGAAAACATTTTAAGAATAATTCAACTCATGTAACTCATCTGCTGTCATTAGTAAATATTATGAAAAACAGTGGCCCCTGCACTGACCCTTGTGGTACTCCAGATGTAGCAATGCATTGACAGACTTGAATCCATTGAGTTTTGGAAAGATTAGTTGATATTATGACAGTGTGGGACTGATCGGCGACGATTGCGTTAATATAAAGCAGGTTGGCGGTTGTAGTGCGCCCCGTCATAAAACCATGCTGACGAATGGTGATTTTGGCAAAAATAACATTGTGTAATAGAAATTTACTTGTTCAATTGGCGAAAGATCGGGTAATGTTGTGGGCTATGGCATGAAACAGGAAGCACTTGTGTAACAGCAGAATAGAGTCTGGTGTAGTAGAAAGCCAATTCCTTTGTAAGAATTTAATTTGTTTAGTTTCTGCATTATTTTTACGTTTGTCAAGGTCAAGTGTTACCTATCAATGCATCCATATCACCGGCAAAATGAGCACAACTGAAAGCCAAGAGAACAATGGCAAATATGTTATATTAATAACTGCGGCGTCTCCGGCAAAATGTCGACAATAGATTAGTCATTTTTAAAAGTTTATTTTATCCTGATGAAGACATTAAGATAAGGTTGTCGAATTATTGTATTGTCATCGGTCTTTGATAAGTGTGCAAAGTTTCAGTTTAATCTGACGTTTTGAAGTGGATGAGGATCGCGTTCAAAAATTGAAAAAGTTACATACATACATACCAACAAACATGCAGATGAAGCTAATATAAAGTTATGGCCAAAAATAATAAATAGTTGCTTATCGGATCTCTCCCTCTCTCTGATATGCCCACCATAAGTCAAAAAACAATAAAATTGACGTATAATAACAACTTAACCCGAGTTTAGTAGCAAAAAATAATGTTTTATTGTTTTCATTCATCAGTTTTTCGCTTAAATTTTTAATATATTACAAAGTGTTGCAATTTAGATGTCACATAGTATATTTTCGATAATTGGTTAAACTTTTTGAATTGTAAAATAAATAATTTTGATTTTCAAGAAACTTTTTCTCTCCTTACTGCAAGGACTTTACTCACCAACATTCTGAGGACGAAGCAAATGAATGCTTAAACTATTTTTTTTCTTGTTTGTGTAAACTTACCCTCAGGTTTTAAATATCGGGCATCGCAAAATGCCAAAATTGATAAAACCAAAAAAATCACACCAATATACGTTATAATTTTCATGGTTCATAGGTACAAGTAATTTTTTTTAAGTGGTGATATTCAACTAGGATACTAGTTAGGACTGTGGCTAGATAACTTTAATAGGTGCACTATCACATTATCAGTCACGTGGTTAAAGTTACGAGGAAGGTAATAAGCATACGTCACACGCTTAATAATGATGAGTAATAGATAGGCAAGGTGTAAAAAAAATGTTTAATATTGAATTTTATCATTTGCAAAAGGAAATTCTTTTTATTGCCTAGTTGTCGAGGCTAAAAAAGGTGCTTTACTTGGAAATGGTTCAAGGTGAAACCAACTCAGTTGCTACGGATTATAACTTCGAAGTATATGATATGGAAATTAGCAAGATTTTCAAAATACCGTTTTTTCAAAGGCCTTAGTACTGATGTATCTCAAGAAAGACTTAAATACCCTTTTTATTTTTTCTAATACTCAAAAACAGAGTTGATACAAGTATTTTTAAAAAGTACTCCCAGTACCAAGTACAAGTAGCCCAAATTTTTATTTTTACTCCCACTACTAAGTACAAGTAGCGTATTACTTATTTAGAAAGAAGTACAAGTATCTAGCACTTTTTAGTCAAAATACTGGGAGTACAAATAGCAGTACATGGATTTTAAAAGTACTTAGAGTAAAAATACTTAAAAGTAAAAATGTACCGAATATTTTACTTGGAGTACATTTTAGAACTCAGTACCTCAACTTTGCCCAAAAATCAGGCTACAGATGATGTGCACCTTCACGATAAGGGAATCCCATGAATTAAAAATAAACCCCTTGTTATTACTATTTTTCCTAAATATTAATATTTACCTGCATCAACTTCCGATTCCTAATTTCCGTTCCTAATATTTGATATATTTTCGTTTTGATGCTCAGATAAGCTGCCTTGTTCAGCACAATATTCTCTTTTCCCTTTATGATAATTATCACAAATTATTTTTATATACTTTCAAATTTAGTCACTACTGCTTAATACAAAACTTGGTCATTTAAGGTTAAAGGAAACATTTCACTATAGGTATACATTTTTTTTTTTAAATAAAAACTTAAAAGTCATGAAAGAATAAAAAATAAATAAATCTAAGTTTGCTTTATATCTACACTTTCTTGAGATGATTCTCTTTTCCTCTTGCCTTGGTTTTTCTTGCTTTTTAAAATTTTCTGATCGCCAACCCTGAAAGAATGCATAAATACTTAAAAAGCTAGTTAGTTTTCCCAGCAAGTGGGAAAAAAGTGTAAATTTGCAAATATTTCAAAAGGTATGGAATGAATATTCAACATGCTATAGTTATCGACATTTGAGTATGAGCTTTTTACGCTAAGGCTATTTTCAATAAAGTCTGGCGGCAAGTAGTCAGCAAAAAAGCTAGTGGTCATAGTCTACAAGGGTTGTGAAGTCAAATCACACACAATGCAAAGGTCCTAGCAACAGACAGCCCAACAACCCAAGTAACATTTTGCATCTTATAAAAAAAGAAATGAGGTCGTTTCAATCTAATATAGGACTTACCTTAAGATGTGAAGACCTTGTTAAAACCCCTTTATGACCAAATCTGGGCGGTTAGGAAAGGGTTGTTACGACTTTTCATACAACTTTTATATGACTTAATCGGATATGACTTTTAGAGGGTCATTGGGTTCTGTCACTGTAATTTTATGTTCTGCCAATGCCGTAGGATCAGTTTTTTTCTTAAGAGGGTTATGTATATTCTTTTCTTTTATCCTTGTTTTTAAATATCAACTCGTTTGACCTATATGTCTGTTTGCAAATTTATTTATTCACTCTTAAACTGGAAAACCTTCCTGAATATGAGTAGCTTATATTATTATGTTTTTGTTTTGTAATGTGTTATATTTTTTATCAAAAAATTACATATAACTTTTTTTTTCAATCATTGTAATTATTTATTAATTGTTTTAACCATTTTTAGTTGATTTTAAGTTTTTAGATCAAATTTTCCTTATAGAGTCCTGAGAATGATTTAATAATAAATCGAAACATCGGCAATTATCAGAAATTGGTTTCCATAATATATTGGCCTATTTGAGTTAACACAACCGCTACTTAATTATATTTAAAAAAAATCGCTTACATGGCCGTCGCTCTGGACCCCGGGCCCCAATGCGGCAAAGGATTCTCTTGGAACCTAACGAAACCCATTTTCCTCGACTGGGGATTAGCGTCCGGATGCATCTCAAATGAGTACTCCTTCTCAGGGGGCTTTGTCACTATATTAAAAGCTGGAGTATTCTCTACGAGTCGTTTCTTCGATACCGGATGTATTTTCGCCCAACACCTCATAATATCCCATATGACACTTGAAGGGGCATCAGTTTTGATAGACGTTTTATTCATATGCGTATATGACACTTTGTATCCTGCATTCAATAGGGCAGACCTAGAAAAGGTCAACAGTTAGATTTAATCAACATAAAAGGCCTCATGCACCTTATAGCCATCATAGGAGGCATCTCGACGTGGATAGTCCCACTAAGTCTCTCCAAGGTATAATACAAAGGAGAATCCAACAATTCTTCACATATAACACTGAGAACTCCTTGAATACGTCTAAAGGTAGTCAATTTCTCCGAAGTTGTGTTCAAAACTTCTTGTACAAAATCAGGGGAATGTAACGGGGCAGTCCATATTGGACCCCCAATCTGTAAAACAATATCAGTCCGATATAATATAACTTTTAATTCTTTGGCTTATCTCAACTCACATGATGAGGATGATCACAGTGTTCGCAATTTTTCGATACAGGAGGCCCTGTGGGTATGCCAAACTTTACTTGTTTGCTGTTCTTCTCGTTTATTTTAAGAACACCCAGTGGCTGCAGGGCGAAGCTGTCACAACCGGTACAGTGGTATACATGTGACAACTTGCTATAAAAAGGGGTGTTAAGTGATGAACTATTAAAATGTGGAAAAAGACAAGGAGGGTGTCCCACAAGGTCCTATTTTGGGACCACTTTAATTTATGTTATACGCAATTGATTCACCTCATATCGGGTGACACCTTGTGGATATCGAGTAGCAAATGTGCTGCAAGTTCTTGATATTACTTTATCACATTCTCCATAAATAATAAACAAATTTAAAAAGTCTTCGTGGGTGTAATTTAAACGTGCTGGCATTTTTTTGACAATAAGATAATGACTGATTGTTTCTAATCATGGTTATTTTGATGAAATGATTACAACAATTCAAGAATTTCTAATAAAATCGCAAATATTTCAAAAAGTTGTAACTTTAACCCCCACAATGCTAATATCAGAAAAAAGGGAATTCAATTTTACACAACTTGACGTAAAAAAATACAGGGTGTTCCATTTGACCTAAACAAGTTTTCGCGGTTTGAAGTTGACAAAATGTAACGCGGAAAACGGAACACTTGGTATGATATTATTTAATTTATTTTAGTTGTAGAACGTAGTTCTCCTTGTGTTCCTTTTATGTGACAAGAAGCAAATGTGGATCTTTTACACGAAGAAAGTTATAACGGTTCTTGCAAACCGTTGCACCTGTCAAAATTTCTATAAAATGTCAAATATCAAAAACCCTAAAATATATAGGGTGTTCCATTTGAAATAAGCAAGTTGGTATCGACTTCCGGTATAAGCGGAAGTGCCAGCTGCTTGTAATTATTTTAGTTGGATTGGCCACACCGACATTAGTAGTTATCTAAATTTTCAAAATATTCTGACGCGTGATATCGATCAATTCAGTTCCCGGTGAGACACCCTGTATTTCTAACAGTATATACAATGTTTGCAGAAAATACCATATTTACTTTTATCTATAATAACTATGTAGACATAGTGCAGTTGTTTATGATAAGCTGAAGGCCTGGTATCAACACATTCATTATAATTTTGAATAGAAATAAAACAGTATACAGGGTGTTGCATCATGAGAGGGACATACTTTAATAGAAGGTAGAGAACATCAGAACCTCCCATAGAAATTTCTCATTGGGTCTTCACTACAAAGTTACAGTTACAGTGACAGTGTTTTATAATTTTTGGCAAAAACTACTTTTTGTCATAACTTTGACAGGGAATGCAATAATGGATTCATATTTGGTATAGCTAATGCAGTAATGGTCCTTCAGAAGTACATGTAGGACATGGAAAAAAATCCAGTCCGGGTCACTAAAATGTATGTTCCTTCTGCAGCTCTAAACTTGACCCTGTATAATCTTTTCCAAAATTTCTATACGATATTCGAAAAGAACACAAAAAATAAGCAAAACGGCCTATTTCACCTTTGTGGTTACTTAAAAACGGCGTTAAGTGCGTAAGAATATGTATTACAGAACGATATTAAATGAAATTCACATGAAATAAATAATTTTATAATTAAAATTTGCAAAAATTCTATTGGTGGTTTGAGCGAATCCTAATTCCGACACATTTTAAAGATCAATTTTGGTAAAAAATATAACAAGTGCACAAGAAACAAGTTTAATTGTTTGATTTTCACAAATTTATTTTAACTTAAAAACATAACTTAAAACATGATAATTGTTTCGCTACACTGTGGCTGCTTCAGATGTTGAGTATAATATTAAAATTACTAAGTACAGCACAAGATATTTATAGTCTAAAACAAGTAATAATCTAAAAAGTATATAAATAGCTAAAGAAATTTACAAAGAATTAAGTGTATTTATAGTCTTCTAAGAAATATATAATAGCTGAAGGCTTTAAATTTAGAACAAATTTAAAAGTGATGAACGATTAAATCCAATTGATCATTTAATATGACATCTGCATTTTAAAATTTATTGTTGATGTAAAATTTCGAAATTATTATTAAAACTATGGTTTCTTCAATTAAATGATTTGCGTATGTCGTATCTTTGGTTTTTTATTGAAGCTCCGTGCGCGTTCCCTCAATCTTTTTTTAAAAGTCCTTCCTGTCTGTCCAATGTATATTTTAGGCCATGTACCACATGTCAGCTTATAGACTCTACTCTCATTTTCTTTCCTTGCTTTATCATTATTATTTTTAATATATTTTCTAAGGGTATTATTCGCTTTGTAGGCAATTCTTAAATTGTGTTTTTTCTTTAAATGATACACTATTTTTTCTGTATGTACTCCAATAATTATGTTATGTTTTGTATTTAGTGACATCTTCTTCAACTTTTGGGAAAACAAGATTTATTACTTTTTATAATTGATTTTAGTTAATAAGTCTATAACCATACATTCATTAAAATTATTATTAACTGCAATTTGTTTTATAATACTAAGCCATTTATTATAATTTTCTGTAGATAATGGAGTACGAAACAATCTGTTTAGCATACTAACATAGGCCGCATGTTTGTGTTTTGCTGGATGAGATGAATTAATTAATTATTATTTATTATAATATCTGTATATGAAGACTTATGATATATGGCAAAATCATGTGACATTAATTTTGGTAATTGTTAAATCTAGAAAATTAATAGAATTATCTTTTTCATATTCCATAGTAAAATTAATTTGTGAATGTAAACTATTGAGGATTGAACTGTAGGAAAATATTTAATTGTCTATTGGTATCTGTGTAACATACAATAATATCATCTACAAACCTGTAGCAGTATAAGCCATTTGTACTTAATTTACATTTATGAATTTTTTGTTCTAAAAAATCCATAAAAATCTATGCTAAAATTGGGCTTAAAGGGTTTCCCATAACTAAACCCTCTCTAGATGAGTCTTATTTTCCCAAAAGTTGAAGAAGAGGTCGCTAAATACAAAACATTAACATATTATTATATTGAAGTACATACAGAAAAATAGCGTATCATTTAAAGAAAAAACACAATTTAAGAATTGCTTACAAAACGAATAATACTCTTGGAAAATATATTAAAAATAATAAAGATAAAACAAGGAAAGAAAATAGGAGTTTGAGTCTATAAGCTGATGACATGTGGTATAATTTATACGAGGATAATTGGAACGGGTCAGTGTTAAAGCACAGGGCCGTGCGCACTGAACTTGATATTTTGTCCTATATATTTAGCAATGGTATCGAGATTCGAATGGTAGTTGAAACTGTGCAGGCGAGTCCGAGACTGGCAATGTAATCAGCCTGAATGAACTATCTACGACTGCACTGGTTTAAAGATAATAAAACGGACAGGCCTACTAGCATAAAAAAAAACTCGTAAATCGCTTCTCAATAGTCAAAGGTCGACTTCTGCTGTACTGTTAATGTGCCAGTGCAGTGCGTAAATACCTGTTATAATATCAAGCGTAGGAGTTTAGTTAGTTATTGTTCATATTTATAAATATTTACTACTATATAAAAAGTAAAATATTTTAATTATTTACTAATTTACCATGGCTTTCTGGGGACCACTTGAAACAGAGGATAATATAATAACGCCCGAAAATCTTATTATTTTCTTATGACAAGCATTTCTATTTACCTCCACCCACGTACAATAAAGAGATGTCGACTGTTTTTGTCGGCTTTTACTTTTTATACGGTTTCAATTAAATTCGTTTACACTTTACATGCCTTAAAATATACATTGGACAGACAGGAAAGCCTTTTAAAAAAAGATTGAGGGACCACACACAGAGCTTCAATTAAAAAACCAAAGATTCGACATACGCAAACCATTTAATTGAAGAAAACCATAGTTTTAATAATAATTTAGAAATTTTACATCGACAAAATAAAAAACTGAAATTGACATTATTAGAATCTTTAGAAATCGATAAATTTAAAAATACACATGTCATATTAACACGTTCCACACCTTAAGGATATGACAAAAATGGTTCATTGGCCAACTGATTTTTTTTGTAGTTTTGTACTCTACAAACCATATATAGTAGAGTACACCATGCAAAAAAGCTGAATACAATGTTTATTCATGTTTTTTTATAACAAAAATTTAGCGGCCCCCAGGGTCGGGAAACATTTTCCTGTTGCGCCACAGCGGTCCTTCCAGCGGTCGATTTTATTGTGCCTTCCAGGCCACAGCAGTCCGGCTAGCGGACCACACTTTTGTTTAGATTGTTTCGCTGTTTATATAGATAAAAATATAATACCTAATATACCACAAATCATTCTTTATTATGTTGTTTCTGCATTACAATAAAATTTTTTCCTTTTTATATGTATTTTGGCCATAATTTATTTATGATGAGTAAAATTTAAAAAATCGCTATGACTGACAAACCTCCAGAGCCACAGGGGGTTGTCATATAAGTTAGATCTGCTTTATTAGCGATCCTCTGGCGCATACGACAATATATAAAACTTTGCTGACTAGCGGTCCGTAGGGCCCGCTGTGGCCTGCTAAGCCATCTAAGTAGAGGTCCCTGGGGACCGCCCAGGCGCGGAACGTGTTAAATGATCAATTGGATTTAAATCGTTTACCACTTTTAAATTTGTTCTAAATTTAAAGCCTTCAGCTATTATATATTTCTTAGAAGATTACCGGGTTTAGATTATAAATACACTTTTAAATTCTTTGTGAATTAAGGTCTTTAGATATTTATATACTTACTTCTTAGATTATTACTTGTTTTAGACTATAAATTCTTGTGCTGTACTTAGTTATTTTAGTATTATACTCAACATCTGAAGAAGCCACAGTGTGGCGAAACAATTGCCATGTTTTAAGTTAAAATAAATTTGTGAAAATCAGACAATTAAACTTGTTTTTGTGTACTTGCTACATTTTGTACCAAAATTGATCTTTAAAATGTGTCGGAATTAGGATTCGCCCAGGCGACCTAGCCTCAATAGAATTATTGCAAATGTAAGTTACAAAATTAATTATTTAATATGAATTTCATTTAATATCGTTCTGGAATCCATATGCCTGTACATTTAACATAGTATTTAAATAATCAAAAAGCAAATAGGTAATTTTGCTTATTTTTTGTGTTCTTTTCAAATATCGTACGGAAATTTCGAAAAAAAAAAAATATATATACACTATACAGGATCATGTTTCTTAGAGGTATAGAAAGAACATATCACATCATTACGACTAGTCAACATGGATATCAAAAAAATAAACCTACAACAACAGCTACCTTTGACTTTGTGAGAAGAATACTAAATCATCTAAACGACGGACATATTGCGCTCGGGATATTTTTGGTCTTATCTAAAGCCTTCGATTGTGTTTAACTATAAACAAACTTGAACAAGTAGGTATATGAGTTTTAGTGTATGACTGGTTCACATCCTATCTTAACGAAAGATATCAAAAAGTTTGCATTAGATCGGACTCTTTACAATACTATTCAAATAACAACAAAATATCATTAGGTGTACCACAGGGCAGCGTGCTAGGCCCAATTCTATTCTTATTGTATATAAATGATCTGCAAGAATACTTAAATGATGATTCACTTTTTATAACCACTTATGCCGATGACGCTAACATTTTAATTTTTGAAAAAAGTTATGATAACCTTGAGATAAAAGCAACAAATGCTATGCAAAAAATATCCGAATGGTTCCACCAAAATTCACTAATATTAAATAATGATAAAACAAATTGTAATCTCTTTAAACATAGTAGGAATAAAACTGGATATCCTAAACAAATAGATGTTATTGTCAGAATTAATTTTTCAGAAAACACAAAATTTCTAGGCGTAACGATTGATGCACAAATGAATTGGACGGAGCAAATACGAATCCTTTGTGGCAGACAAAGCACATTCATTGAAATAATTAAAAAAGGTTGTGAATCACTGCATATTATGGACAATTTTATAGTACAATGTCATATGGTATAATTTTTTGGGGTGGATCACATACTCAAGAGGTATTCATAATTCAAAAGAGAGCCTTGAGTGTCCTAGTCAATCTAAAGGTTGGTGAATCATGTCGTGGACACTTTAAAACGCTAAATCTGCTGACTGTTGTGGCCCTCTTTATTTATGAATGTCTCTGTTTCACCTTCAAATACAAGAATGAGTTTACAGAATATATCCGAGATCATAAATATCAAACAAGACAAGTGGATGTTCTTTGTTACCCAATTCTTAACACCAGAATTGTTGTTTCTACAAATGTTTACACTTTTATAATATGCTGCCTACTAAAATAAAAGAAATAACTTCTATAAATATCTTCAAAACAAAAATTAAAGAAATTTTAACATGTGCAGAACCTTATAATTTAGAGGAAGTAAATGGGGCAACTTTCAAACAAGGTAATAATTTTTTGAAATAATAGTGGCTTACCAATTAGGAATGTAATTGTTTTTTGCAAATGTTTTAAATGTAATTTTCAATGTATTTTTGTATGTATGTAATTTTGTGTTTCTTCTAGCTGTATGACATATCAACATGTTTATTTTCTATGTATTGCTTTTAGTTTTTTAGACATATACCAAACAAAAATTGTAAAATTGTTGTATCTGGTATGCAATAAAATTCAAATTCGATTCATACATTTTAATGGCTAAGGACATGGATTTCATGTCTCACATGTACTTCTGAAGGATCGTTACTGCATTAGCCATACCAAATATGAATATATTATTCCATTCCCTGTCAAAGTTACGACGAAAAGTAGTTTTTTTCCAAAAATTATAAAACGCCCTGTAACTTCGTAGTGAAAGCCAAATGAGAAATATCAATGGGAGGCTCTGATTACCACTGATGTTCTCTACCTCCTATTAAGGTATGTCCGTCTCATGATGCAGCACCCTGTATACTAATTTTCAATTGAGATCTTTACCAGAATCCCTTGTATGTCAAAAAGCAAGACACAAAATTACTGCGTATGTGGTAAGATGATAAACTGAACAAGAAATTTAGTTATAACACAACTGAAGTCTTATTTGAGCATCATAGTAGATGTTTAAGAAAACATCTACTCTGATTCAACTTGGTCATATTTTAAGTAATATTGTTTCACTGCTCAGAAAAGATTAATTACATTAAATTAAGAAGCAACACAAACCTCGTGGTAAATTTGCACTTGTGTGCTCCGGTAAAAACCCTGACGAAGATCCTAACGTAAAAATCGGCCGACAAGGACAGCAGCGGTACGATATATCGCCCATAACGATTAGCATGCGATTCAACACATTGCAGTAGAATCCTGAGCGCCATCTCGTGGCAACTCTTTATCCTCAAAGAAACTGCCCCATATTTACTATAACATGTTTCTGGCGAATTCCCAGCTAGTACAGCCATATCTGTAGCAGTAATCAGCAACAGACCGCCCTCTTTGACAGCCTGTACTGTGGAGTCAAGAAAAATCGACGGACAACCATACGGGTCCAAGTCTATGACATCAAATTTGTTTTCTTTACGATGCTGGTACATCAACATGCTAGAATATTGATTGTGTATAATCTCGAAAAAATTAAACCCTGTAAATACTTACATGGCATCGTCATGACTAGGTTTTACTATTTGTTCTACATTATTGTCTTTAATATTTCTCTTTATATCCTCCACAGCTTTCTGACTTATGTCATTAGCTATTATTTCCTTAACGCCTGGTATTTCCTTTGCATATCGTATGCTACGCAAACCAGTCGCAGATAGAGCCTCCAAAATTGAAAGCCCATCTTCATATTTAATACCTGCCTCCCTCACGTCCGCATTGTTATTAATGGTAATTTTAATGTCACTGTTGTCCTTGTTTGCCTTCCCTAATTTCTCTTCTTTGTAACGTCTAGCAAATGTTGTTATAACTGAAATACTAAAAATATATTGAAGAAAGAAAGGAATAAACCTGCCTTAAAGTTTACCTTAAATCTCTATTAAATTCTTGAACGGGGTTGTAAAAAACTTTGCCAGTTGTCTTGATTTTAGCTAAACCTTCCGTTATTAACTGAGAATCATCAGTTTTTGTTGGAGTATTCTCGGAATCTGTTTCCATATTAAAAAAAATATTGTTTGAAAAATACGTAAAATTTAGGTTATCTTCTTCTTCTTCCACGTTTATGGCCTTTGGCATATACTTATTAACTATATACAATGAGTTTCGTTCGCATCTTGATGCCAAGGAAAGCCTTATCGCTCTGACCTTCCAGAGTACTCGGAGTATGGTTCGCATGCCTTAGTAGTGGAATGCTGGCGCAAGAATGTGACAGTTTCACAAAATATCGAAGGTGAATAATCACAATCTAATCGGAGAAGTTGTGTATGTTACAAGAGCACGTTACCCGTCGCTGGTATTGTGCGGTTACAGTATGCACGTTGAGTTCCAAATACTCCACAGAGATAGAAAATTATCTTCTTCTCAAGCCTCAATTCCGTACAACGGAGGCTTATAGCCACTACCAGTATATAGTTAATAACTATATGGCCTTTGGCCACACTTTAGGTTATGTATGGGTTAATCACGTGATTATGTACCAGGAAGTATGCAACCAAATATACACTACTTTAGTATTATTATTATTATATTATTAGTCTAGTTTTGGCGAAGTACCTTCTCAGTGATGTAAATTAAATGATCAATAAATTATAATTACTTATCGAGATATTTTATTTCCCTTTCATCTATTATTTCTCTCATTAACTTTGTACAAACAACATAAATAATTTAACGTACAGATTGCCAGAAATTACGAGAAATGCAATATTTCAATTTTGCCAGGGAGTGCGATCAACGATACGTATCCTTGATCTCATTCAAGGATATGTTCTGTTAATCACGTTGGTAGCCTTTCTGCATTACGTCATTGTTTAATTCTTGAATACAAGTGATTAACTGGGCACAATGCATCGAGTAGTAGGTGCATACAGTAAAATTGATGGAAATCTGTTGAAAATGATAAGAAAACAAAATGATAAGTTTCTAATTAATTTTGTATACTTATAATAAATTGTATAAGATTAAAGATACATAATTTCAAAGCATGCTGCGGCTTTATTCCTAATGGAAATGTTTAGGTTTTAGATTGTTATCATATGTCAGACGATAGTGTCCAGCCGAGTTAATAAAGAAGTATATACAACCGGACTCGCAAAGATAGAACCGTTGTTTTAAACCAGTTACCAGTGAGGTTGTTAAAATTTGTTAACGGAACATATCCCAAGTTTTCCAGTATTGACGGTGTTGCCAATCTAGTGATTTTGGAGCCAGATCTGGTGATTTTCAAAACTTACACTTTTATGAAAGATAGTGCCATGCCATGCATAAATTCTGGTTCCTTTGAAATCTGATGACAAATCTGGTGTTATTAGGAAAGTATTTTAATATT
Organism: Leptura quadrifasciata; assembly: GCA_963675555.1. Classification (NCBI taxonomy): domain Eukaryota; kingdom Metazoa; phylum Arthropoda; class Insecta; order Coleoptera; family Cerambycidae; genus Leptura; species Leptura quadrifasciata. The sequence continues at coordinate 5,885,291 of OY776679.1, forward strand.
TGTTGTGAAATTATTCCTTGTGTGATAAAGATTTCTGCAACGTACTTTTCTAAGCATGTTTGCCCATAGAGTACATCTGATATTCCAACATTTATTTTATTCGCGATTATTGTAAGATTTAATTTTTTAATATTTTGTGTTCAATAACAAATTCTAATTGCCTGTTTTAATATGTAGTAGTAGTAGAATTGTAAGAGACCCTTATGCTACGTCCAACCAAATACAGAGAATTTTCATTCTACAAAAAAAGGCACTAAGAGTTTTGGCAGGTGTGAACCAACTGGTATAAGCTGTAAACTTTTGGTTCATTAAATTTAAAATATTAACATTACCCTCACAAGTGATCTACTGTAACTTGATGTACATAAGGGAACATTTAGGCGATTACATTATAAATGGTGAAACACATGCATACAACACACGTAATCGGCATCATTTACAAATACCAGCACAAAGACTGGAATCCACAAAAAGAAACAACTTTGGTATTGATTTGTATAACTCATCCCTGCCAAATAATTTAGTTCAGTTACCAATTTCTAAATTTAAAATTAAACTAAAAAGACACCTCTTATCCAATGCTTACTACAATATATACGATTTTAGGTATGAGAACCCAGGTTAATTCGCTGTTTGTCTGTCCTATTTTATTGTTGTTTCGGTATTTTATTTTATTTTATTATAGGTGTACTTATACTTATTCTGTGTATGTTTGTATTTATATTTATTTATGTACATACATTCTATTTATATTTGTTTATGTCCACTTTTACTTTATTTGTGTAATTATGACTTGACGGTGTATCATTGTGACGAATAAAATTATTGTTATTATTATTATTATTATTATTATATGCTGTTAAACTTTTATTTGTTTTTTTTATTTAATAGACTGTCCTTTTCAATGAAGTGATTTTCTGACAATTTGAAAACTAAAATTTAGTGATTTTCTGGTAATTTCAATCGCTGCAGAATCCACAGGATATGTATAACTATATATATATATCTCTGTGGCAGAATCTAGTGATTTCTGGTGATTTTTTAGTAGGCCAATTTTACACTTTTTAAGAAATTGATTTGGCAACACTCTTATTAACCCATTGGCAACACTGATTCCAAAGCAAACTGAAGAATTATTGACATTTATGGCGTCGCTTAGATTATTCTTTATCAGTGTCATACCAATCTGATTTAATTAAAACCGATTAATAGCAGAAAAGTGATTTTTCTTCCAGTTTTATATAATTGTACTTTGGGTTTTTGTGCATTTAGTTTTTAGGTGTTTTAAAGACAATTATGAGCGAGACAGTTGCGGAATCGACGTATGTACCATATAGCACAGCAACTGCATTCCATTATGCCGAATACAATTTGGAAAATTCTGCATTAGAATTGGCTAGATCACAGTGGCCAAACTATGACGACCAGCATTACCTTCGCGGGTGCAAGTGGTCACCAGATGGTACCTGCTTGCTTACAGTTGTCCGAGGCGCAGGCATGCACGTTATGGAACTGCCCGGAGACTTATACACTGGGGAATATGTCATGACTAGTAGACCTATAGTGCCTCTGCAACCAGCTGTTAGTGTACCGGAAGGTGGACTTATATATGATTATTGTTGGTACCCGGGTATGAATAGTGCCAATCCTGCGACTTGTTGGTGAGTATCTGAGTGTCAGCCATTAGTTTCATGTAATTAAAAGAAACTAGTAAAGGGGAATAACCAGACAAACACAAAACCTATATAACTTTTTCGTCAAGGAGCACTGTGGAAAAAACTGACCTAGGGCAACAATTTCTACAAAAAAGTTTGAGAACCTCTGTCTTAATGGGGCAATCAACGAAGTTTATCACTTAGTTTTAGAAAAGTCATAAAAGTCGAAAAAGGCTTGTTCTTGAAATCGGCGGCTGATGCCGGCATTTGCGGCTTGGATTAACAAAGGAGACAAAGGGTAAAGTGTAAACGAACTTAATTGAAACCGTGTAAAAACTAAAAGCCGGCAAAAACAGTCAGCACCTCTTTATTGTAGATGGGCGGAGTGTTATGAATGTTCTAAAATAATTATAATTTTGTACCACTCATCTTACTAATGATTAATATATAATTGATGGTTTCAGCTGGCTTTCTAGTGGACACGGGGGCCCAATACACTTATGGGACGCCTTTACCGGGGACCTACGATGCACATACAGGGGTTATAATAGTGCGGACGAAGTGGAGGCTGCTATGAGTGTAACTTTTTCAGCAGACGGTCAAAATATTTTTTGTGGCTATAAGAAGAATGTTAAAATTTTTAGCACTGGTCGGCCCGGCAGGGAGTACGTTGAGTATCCAACCACCCATCAAGCCTCTTGTTTGGTGGCCAGTCAAGCCCAACCTGGAGTAGTAGCCATAGGTATTGTAACATTTTCACATTCAAAACGAAGTATGAAAACTGAGTCTATTATTATAATGTAAGCTAATCATAGGAAGGCTTCCGTTTCTTGTGTGAGTAGAGCTTGTAGGTTTACAATCGACAAGATTATATGATAGGGTTGAAAAGTTCTAAAGCAACGGAAAAGTAGGTATAACGTGTACTAAATTCTAGATTTGTAATTTATGTTTTTCTTCAGGAACGTGGAAAAATACGATTGAATTAGTATCCCAAAGTGACGGAAATTTTCGGCATCTCTGCAAACTCAACGGACACAAAGGTGGCATCACGACGTTAGCCTTCTCGCTTGATGGGTTCAGGCTATACAGTGGCGCTAGAAAAGACAAAGAGATAATCTGCTGGGATCTCCGAGTAAGACAATACATCACATCATTTTTTCAAAGGAAAATTTTCTTTCTTTATTTTATGTAAAATTTCTAATATGACTTCTTTTTAAGGTACCCGGCAGGCCGATGTTCTGTGTCCCGAGGGAGGTGAATACCAATCAAAAGATTAATATAGACTTATCAGTAGATGGTAAATGGTTGGTCTCTGGCGGAACAGATGGTAAAGTACAAGCGTGGAATGTATCGGAACAGACTTACCCCGCTGTACACATGCAGGTGAGTTTTTTTATTTTTGGCATGGTGGAATGTACAGTTTAGATGATTGTTCTTTGGGTTGAATATAAATTATTGATGTTAGATGTGATTATACAAAATTTGGTTGACCTGCACTTCTAAAAAGAAATATTTGCAATGCTGATTGCAGTTCAGAGGATTTTGAAGGACTTTTTTGACCTCGAATATTTCGAATTTCAAATCAGTTCTTGGCTATCAAAAATGTTACATTTCTTATCTTTACAATGTCCTATTGAATCAATTGCAAATTAATGCCAAGGTTATTATGATCTAAAGAAAAGATTTTTGCTTTTATTAAATCATGGTTTTGTTATACATATTCTAGGCTGTTACAGTAAACGCCAAGAGTGTTGGCGAGTGGCGGGGACTGTAGGGGAATATAATCGACCTATCGTAGAACGGCACAGACCTCTGGCACTATTTAGAATTTATACTACACCAATTAGGATAACGATGCGTACGCTAGGTCCATACTACTCTCTACATACAGCTTCCCCTTTGCTTGCCATCAGTCATGGCGTTTACAGTACATAAAGGGCCTGTTGTCATCTAATATAGTTTCGAATAGCTATTTGTCAAGTATCTTATTCAGGCCATGCTTTCTGATGATTATACAGGTTTTTATTTAAATACATGCATATATTTTCATCTGTCCACTCAATGTTTGTAAAATACAGTGTTGTTAAGAATGTAAAAACAATCAATTCACCTTTATCTTGTACACGTATGCTGCATTAACTACTGTTTAGATGTTTATGTGCCGCATATCTGACAATGCGCCTGCGATACAGATACAAGGTCGCAGCCAAATGTAGAAAAACTATAATTTAGAAGTAATACACACACTGGGTAATTATGATTTTTAAAACTTATTTGCTCGGTTATTTTTGGGTATTTTACTAAATGAATATATTTGTGTGGACCAGGAAGAGGCGAGTACCCTTAGATCTAAATATATGCATGTATTTCAAAAACACCCTGTATTAAAGTAGCAGCGCCAGGATCGCTCAACATTTGACTTGTTTTGGGCATAAATATCTAATTTTGGATATTATTGGCAGGCAACCAAATTTTTTATAAAACACTTGCAACTATAATGTACATTTTTTCTCTCCTCAATGATTGATATTTTTGTAAATGTAAATTTATATAGGAATTGTAAATGCCAATTTTGAATGTTGTATATCTGGATGTCTGAGAATTAAGCCATTCCGATGCCACAGGGGCCAAATTTATAAAAATGAAATCCTACAGCTCTTGAAAATAAAAAAATTGATAAGATGTAGAAAGAAGCAAAAGGCCCGTTTAGCCTTCCCCTTTCTTCGGGTTGTTTTGGGAAAAAATTAGGAGATCAGGATAGTTTAATCACATTATAAGCAAGGATAAAGACATAAACTATAATTCTCACATTTTATTCCAACCCTTGTGGTGAATTCTTCAATAGCCCGAACATCTGGGCTGGTCTTTTGCCAGAGTTGAGGTACTCAGTACTAAAATGTACTCCAAGTAATTGGTACATTTTTACTTTTAAGTATTTTCCTAAGTAATTTTAAAATCCATGTACTGCTACTTGAGCTTCCAGCACTTTAACTAAGAAGTACTGAATAATTGTACTTATTTCTAAATAAGCAAGTAATACTTGTTACTCAAAAAAGCACTCCAAGCACTTTTAAATATCAAGTATTTTTTATAAAATTTAAAAAGGTTTAAAGTAGGTAACTTTACTATGAATAATTTTGTTCAATAACTCCATCAAACATGCAGTCTCTTTATTGGGTTTGGATTATGATCATGCTATTATGACCATGCTACATAAAGTGGCAAGTGGTGGTAGAATTTTGTAAGCAATTAATCCAAAAATACCCTTCAATAAAACAAGCAAAAAATAAAAAGTGTAGCGTACTTTCCCACAATTAAGCACGGAAATATCATAATCGTAAAACTAACAAAGGTTATACCTTTAAGGCAAAAATGCCAACAGGCTAGAGGCAGTAATGCCAACTACAATAGCCTACCGTAAAACCGTAATTTGGAAATTACGCTCATTTGCCCAACCCTCGAGAGGTATACGAGAGACTGCCGAAATGCAGGCAAAACAGGCTAGTCTTATTTCTGTTCTCAAATAATTCACGTCGTATATTTAAACTTAAGATTTGTAACCACTTTTTGTTAAGTTTTGTTTAATAAATAACTCCTTCTGAAGAACATTTAATTAGTTGTACCCACACAACAAAAAGAAATAAATCATATCTCTTATTTTTTCCTCTTAAAATTCTGTAAAACATATTTGTCCACACAGGCTATGCAGTGTACCTTTTATCACAAATGTTAGAAGCATTTAGACATGAAATACCATTTCGTAAGAGAGGCTGTAGCTAATAAGTTTATTTCTGTTAAGTACTTGTCGACAAACGAAATGCCAGCTGATATTTTGACAAAATATCAGAGAAACACAGCAAATTTTTAAGTCATTGGGTATTTCTTGGAAATGTTGAATAAGGGTGTTAAAATAATCAACATTTTACAAAATATTGTATTGGTATTACCAACTCTGGGGATTGTATGATTTGCGAAGGTGGTAGCACTGTTTTCACAGGAAATGTATGTTATCTTTTATAAAATATAGTTAAATATTCTTCGATCGTCACAGAGTTAGAGCCGTTATTTCATTCTTTCCTTTTTTCCTCTGTACTTTGATAATCTACATGTTTAAGTACTGTTTGATAAATTTGTTCTCATTCTTTTATTTCTTGCTTCTTACTCCAACGAGGAGCTACTAGGCATTTTAAAAAATAATTAAAAAAATAGAAAACCCGCTGGGCCGGATGATATTCCACCATTTCTAATTAAACGAGTTTTAAAACTAATAATACATCATTCAACCTATATCGTTAACTTATCTTTTCTAAATGGTAATTTTCCGGAAATGTTTAAAGAAGGAAAAGTAGTACCTTGCTTTTAAAAATAGGCAGCTACTGGAAGCGGCTGGAACCTCCCCACCCGGTGGATCTTTGAAGCCGAAAAGAGTATTAAATTGTGTGCCAAAACGGCACTAAACGTTATTACCATCCTATGGAGCACCCTCGAAAACGGGAATAAACAAATTTTCATGCATTTTAATGCCTACGATGGTAAAAAAAAACGAGGAATATCAGTGGTTTTCGAGTTTAGGTGTAGTTTCTGAGGGATGAGAATCTTAAAAATATCACCATTGTGTTCAACGCCTTCAAAAACGGGGGGGATATGTTTTCAACCCTGTCGCAGAACTTTTGCATTTTAACGTTGGTTTTAACCCTTTTTTTGCAACTTTTTCATGGAATACCTAAACGTATTACAACTATAAAGAAATGGATGAAAATACTTGAACAAGTCGGCAGTGCTTTAACTTTAACACACATCCAGAAGTTAATAACTGATTTAGTTTCTAATATGGTTATAATCTATTTGAAACTATTATATCTCTTTATCTATTTGAATATAATATATTCACTAATCAACTACTTTTGAACAAGTAATAGTATCCATAAACAAATAGCATGGATTATAAGTGGGAGTTGCATAATTCACTAGATACAGCCAATCAACTTTCCGATACGGTGAAATGGAATGGTCCATTATTATTATTGAGGAAAGGAAGGTGATTTGACATGTTTGATTAGTTTGACGTTAACTGTTGGCATTATTTTGTAAATAATGCTTCTGTATACTTGCAATTTAATATTAAGTGTTATAATCGTAGATAAAATATAGTATTCAGTTTGCTACATTATCGCTCGTTGAATAATATACTATTATCGTACTAATAAGTTTAACATCACTTGAACAACTAAGAAAGTCTAGTTAGGTACCATGAACATTACAGATTCGTAAAGTAACAAACTGAAAATTGGTAAAGTGATAATCTAAATAAAAGCATATCATATTGCTATTGTTACATCTATCTTTAAAGTTTGTGATAACCCACTTGTACACAGTCACTAAAAGTTGCAAATATGTTGAAATCTTATATGTGATATGACACCAACGTATCGGTTGACAAACTACTAAAACATAGTGCGAGGAACATACGACAATCGACAAAATTTGCTCATTGCAAACCGATCGCTCATGACTTTTTGTTAAATAAACATTAGTTAGCTTGCATTTCAGTAATTTTACTAGATTTTAGAGGAATATTTGTAGTGTAATTCTTCGATTTGTCTCTGTATATATTTTAAAAAATGGCACTAAACCTAATCCGATCTCAACCAAAACCTTTTCAGATCTTCTAGAACATTGATAAAACCCTCATGCAAACTTTTATCCAAATCCGTTCTCCAATTCAAAATATTTGAAATTAAATCCGACAGTAAAGCTGTATGTATAGTTGTTGTTGAATAGGAATACACGTGACGTGACCAGTTTCACGACGTAACGGCTACGCGCATCGATCATGTCACGCGAAATGCGATCTATGCCTCACATTTGCTTTGCTTTTAATTTTTTTCACGGAAACCAAATCGAAAGGGTGGAAGTGTGATATATCGTTGAAATTGGAATTTTAATTGCTTTTCAATGATTTGATTGAACATCGTAAGTAATTACAAAATAAACAACTTGTTGCGCCAAAATGGCACTAAACGTAATCCGATCTCAACCAAAACCTTTTCAGATCTTCTGGAGCACTAAAGAAACGCACATGCAAAGTTTCATTCAAATCCGTTCAGTAGTTTCGGCGCTAGCGTGCTAACACACATACACACACACACAGATATTTTTCAAAAACCACTTTTTTGGGTTCCTAGGACGTGAAGATTTGATGTTATCTCAATTTTCGTTTTTGAACCAATTTTAGTAACCTCTCACAATTTTATTGTGGTGTGGTTAAAATAATCCAATGTCTTTAGATAATTATAGATCAGTCACTATTCCATCCAGCTTTTCAAACGTTTTTGAATATGCCTACTTAGATCGTATGACGACATTTTTAAATAAATATAAAATTTTATCGAATAATCAACATGGTTTCCACATGGGTTGGGTGTGTCCACAACAACGGCTATACATTCGTTTTACGATGAAATCATCAAATACATTGAGGCTGGTGAATGTCCTGTTGGGGTTTTTTATGACCTCAGCAAGGCATTCGACTGTAAATTATGATATTCTACTTAGCAAACTCTATGAATATGGCATACGAGTTCCTCCATTAGATTGGTCAACTTCTTTTTTGAAATTTCGTAAACAGTATATTTCCATTCAACATACTACCAACTATTCAATAAACAATATAAACTCTAATTCTCGTTTGGTTGAAATGGGTGTACCACTGGGCTCAGTTTTGGGCCCTGTTCTATTTATTTTGTATGTAAACTCAATAGAATATGTACTCGGTAAAACTTTTCATACCTTGTATGCAGATGACTTATATATAATCATTTCAGATAACTCATCTACCAATCTGAATATCAACATTGGTTTAATTTTAGGAAATGTTTGTAGTTGGCTCAATCAAAATTATTTATATTTCAACGTTGATAAGACGCAACTAATTAGATTTCACAATAAGCAGAAACAGAGTAATGGTGTAACTGAAATATCGACAATCGTACTATTAACAGTGCCACTTCAAGTACCATTAGTTTTTTGGGCATTCAGATGGACAAACATTTCAATTGGAAAGCTCACTGGAGTCACCTGGTGTCAAAGATGAGCTCAATTAATTTTTATTCAGAAATATGAAGGAAGTTCTTACTGAACAACAATTAATCTATACTATGCTCAAGTTGAGTCACGTATGGTGTCTGTTTCTGGGGTAATTCCACCCTATCACAAACTGTTTTTGTATCCCCAAAAACGGATCTTACGTACTATAGCGGGTTTATCCAGTACACACACCTGCAAAAATGCTTTCAGACAATATAGAATTCTTACCGTAACTTGTTTGTTTAGATTTGATATGTGTGTTCATGTTTTTAAAAATAGACAAGTATAGGCTTGTTAAAGATATACATGACACAAATACTAGACATAAAAATGATATTCATGTGCCTTTTTCTAAATTGACAATTGCAAACAAATCACCAAACTATTTGGAACTGAAAATGTTCAATAATTTGCCTGATGCATTGAAACAAAATGTTAATTTATATCAGTTTAAAAAAAAAAATTAACTCTAGTGAGCCTTTTTTTTTAAACAACTGATAAGGGTGTTATAAATGTTCTGCAACGTGCTAAATGCCAGTTCTTGAGGAATTTGTAATCTGTTTTACTTGTTTAACACAATTCCATCAAGAACTGACGTGTCGCTGTAACTAAATGGAGCCTTTTTTTTTAAACAACTGATAAGGGTGTTATAAATGTTCTGCAACGTGCTAAATGCCAGTTCTTGAGGAATTTGTAATCTGTTTTACTTGTTTAACACAATTCCATCAAGAACTGACGTGTCGCTGTAACTAAATGATATCGATTTTTTTGACAGACTGAAAATAGGTGGTTTTCACCACTTCCTGCAACACTTTGGGACTTTGTTGTGAGGAAAAAAGGTTTATTTTTATTAGAACTAAACATTTTTCATGAATTTAGCCATGTCGTTATTACACGAAATTTTGGTTGAGGGCTCCTCTAATACAATAAATTACAAAACGAGACACTTTTAGTAGCTTAGTCAAAACGTGCAAGTATAGCTATAGGTCAACAGCTGCAAAGACACTTGTTTTTTGCCTCCAACTGAGTCACATTTTGACAGGTTGGGTTGCTTAATAGCTCAATGATTGTTTTCTAAAATGTATATTGAATTTTAACATGTCTAATGTACAGTATCAAAAATGTTGAGGGACTGGTGTGAGCAAAATGTCTGCATTCATGTTTAAACAGTTTACCATATCTATGTGAAATTGTTAAACAATTAATATGTTTAAATATTTATTAGCTTTCCTTTAATGCATCTCTGTATTTAATGATGGAAGCTTTTATTCCTGTACAGGCCAATATCATCTGTTTGTGGCATGTGTTTTGTAGAAATGTTTATTTCTACAAGCATGCTTACTCTTCTTTCACTCTTCATGATACAAACCACATTTAAGGTTCCTGACTGCTGTGTCTAAAGTTTACAGGAGGCCAGTAGAGGGATGCCTTTTTATGTACACTTTGCCAGCAGGTTAAACCAAATGAAATGACTTGTGCATATGCTTGCGATTTCTAGGTTTATTTTAGATACATACAAATTTATATTATAGTGGCATATTATTTTCCATATCAAGCATAATATGACATTGTGTTTTGATCAGAATATGGCATGGAATGGCATTAATTTATGTGAATGTACAGCAACATCTGAATTGTTTGTAATAAGTAAGCAAATATTTACAGGACGTAATAGCGTGTCACCGTTTCGTGACCCAGGATTTTAAGCCAGGATTAATAATTTATTTATTCCTTCATAACAAAATCACTTAAAACCTAAAATTTATTCAAATTAGAAAAAAATAAAATTTTGTACACAAGACCAGTGTAGAGGAACAGTGACATTTTTCCTCAATCTCAGCTATTGGTAAATGTTACTCTCGCTTTAAAATGTTTATTTCTAAGCGCAATTCAATTTTACAGATGGCTTTGCACAGCGACTGCTGTAACGGGGTCAGTTTACACCCCTACCGTCCTATACTTGCCACCGCCTCGGGGCAGCATCACGCCCTGGACCCCCTACATCACTCTAGGCACTCACAGCAGTACGAGAACGCGCTATGCATGTGGTGGATAGGACCGCAGCAGGACGATCCGGATTTGCTCACAACCATCATTAAAGCAGCAACTAATTCTTAAGATTTCGTACGTGAAATTTGTGTTTATAGACTTATTAATAAATTGTACTTTGTAATATGTTTTATTTTTGTCTGGATTAGAAAAAATTGATAATAAACCTTTTACAATGTAGTTCATTTCAGAGATGTAGGTATTTTTATTAGGTCACAGATGGGCTTTTTTTTCGTAGGGATCTACTGGGTGACACAAAAAATATGTAGAGTTTATACAATCTCACTTTAGAACGATATAAAAAACAAGAGCGCGGCATTTCTTTATAAATCAAAAGTTTAAATAATAATAATAAAAGAAATTCTCATAGTTTCAAGAAAATAATGGTCACATGGCAATGGAGTCATTGTGAAAGATTCATCTTTTGGGGTCTGAAGGACTTAATATTTTTCAAAAATGAATGTTAACGTTCACAAAATAAGGGTTCGAAACGACTATTTCAGACGGAAAATAATATAAAATTTATACTTACTGTTCGTTTTTGCTTAACTGCTGCTCTGGTGGTATCTATTGGACGTGGTAACACTATAAACCTAACGCTCGAAGTACTAACAATTAAAATTATACCTGAAAGGGAATTTTGCAAACACAAATAAAAGACAATATAAAGTTCAAAAATATATATTAAATCTTCAAAAAATTTATGTTTTACAACAACTTCAAGAAATATGTTTGACAAACAATAGTCTGGCCCGTGTACAACACATGGTGAGGAACGGAACGATTTATAATGTACCAACTACCATCCAATATGCAGTTTTGTGAGCTAACGATTACACAAAAAGATTCAAGAAAAGTTCAATGTTTATAAAATTTGGTGGGCTTTTGCTTGCCTGTCTATTCACGTATTATTATTTCAATATCAATTTTGGTCGCTCCTCGGAGCTTTAAAATGCTTGAATCGCAACGACTTTGAATTATATTTGGGCAATTACAATTTCATACTTTTAGGCAAGGCGGTCCCATGCACATATGAGTACATGGTAAAGATACTTTTCTGACACCGAATCACTGAGGAACTGGTTTAGGGCAAATCCCATTAATACATCATTTTCCCGTCAAAATCGACTGCTAGGAAATGATGGGGGTCCCATGTTGCTAAAACTCACGATTTACTTTGAATAGAAGCTGGTTTAACTTGTCCACATATTTAAGACCTCGCATGAGTTGCAGTGCTTAACAACGTGGATTCGTAAAAGGGTTTTAATTTTGAAATTTCCGAAATAAAAGTCAAATTTTGTTATACTTTCTAAATTTTGGTGGTCAGGGCGACATTACGTCCCTCTGCAGCGACATTTACTACACTTTCTAAAATGACGCTCCTTGAGGAGTTATTGGAATTTTTGCATAGAAATCGCTCTGTAGAGCGAAAATATGATTAAGAATATTAAAAACCTCTTCCACAATATTTTTACGAAATTCATGCGAAATATTTCTTAAGTTGGATTTTGTTACAGCATCGAAAAGTATATTGAGGGTTTTATCGTGTTCTTTAACATCATCAGTAAGCCCAGTACTAGGATCATTCCCTACCTGAATAACAGTAATAGGCTCTACTGGCGGCAAAATGGGATACACTTTTTCTTTGTTTATAATAATTCAGTCAAATTAAACATGAAAAGAGGGTGAACACTGCATAAAATCTGGTATTTTTGATTTTTTGGTATGTTATTTATGATGAAAGAGGAATGTTAAATCCAAGTTTTCGACCTCGGCAAATGACCGAGTCATTGTCAAAAATCAAGAAAATGTCCAGTTTTTTTTACCTTTTTTCAGTTTTTGTCGATTTTGACCCGGAAGGACTGGCTTTTCATCAAAGACTGTTATAATCATTTTTAAAGTAGATTAAATTTGCAACAATTTGAGACCTGAGCGGTTATTGTAGGTCCAATAGTTTCGGAAGCACAGCGTTTCAAAATTTGCTCAATTTTTCAAGTTCAACCTAACCTAACTAATTAGCAGTTATAAGTAAAGCTTCAGAAGCATAAATACCTTTGAAAATGATGTCATTTTGCTGAAAATTATGGAACTTGAAAAATTGGTCAAATTTTGAAAAGCTGTATCTCCGAAATTATTGGACCTACAATAACCGCTCAAGTTTCAAATTGTTGCAAATTTAATCTACTTCAAAAATGATTAATAACGGTCTTTGATGAAAAGCCAGTCCTTCCGGGTCAAAATCGACAAAAAGTGAAAAAAGGTAAAAAAATTCGAGATTTTTTGATTTTTGACAATGACCCGGTCGTCTGGCAAGGTCGAAAACTTGGATTTAACATTGCGTTTCTATCATAAACAGCATGTCAAAAAAGCAAAAATACCTGGTTTGATGCATCGCTCAATGTATAATCTGATTGTATTTCAAATGTGCTTTTAGAAGGCGGAATATTAAAACAATATTTTTAGTGGCAAACTCCTCTATAAAATCCTTATTTTACTATAAGGAACGTAACCAGACTGCAACCAACAGCTACTCTCCTGGATATGTGCCCCCCTCGAACGTTGGATTACAAGTCTAGTGCATTAAGTGTAATCATTGCATATTACCGTCAAAACGCTAATGCTTTGATTGCAACAAACACCAGCCGAAAGACTGATCCTACTTAAAGGAGCTCTCGTGCCAGTTGTCCCACACCACTTGCAGACTGCAGTTTCGAGCTGTTGGCTCTCGTCAGTGCAAGGTAGGCATGTGACAACCGACAAGAGGATCCCTTGACTATTTGGTACATCTCAGTATCTTTAGAATAGCGACATGTCAAATAGTCAGCAGGCGCCATCTAACGGTCCAGTGTCTTATTACGTTTAACGCGCCAGGCTTGTAACTTGTAATGTAATATTCCGCCCTCTAAAGCACATTTGAACTATGCTAAGCCCAGTTAGGCTATTTATTTTTTGATTGCAACAGATACCGGACTGCTAGATGGCGCCTGCTGGCTGGTAAAATGACCTCCAAGTGACCTTCATACGATGAATGGTTCACGAGTTACAGCTATTTAAAGCTATGAGCAATAATTTCTTTTTTTATTATAAATTAAGATTTTCCTGTGCATAATAATTTTTTTTAAAATATGGGCCCAGTATGAGATGACTCAGAAATGCTCACAGAATAATTTCTGGTACTTCAAAAAGTAAAAAAATATTAAATGTACTTTTCTTGTACCTCAAACGTGGCAAAAATTGCGTGTTTGCTAAAAATTAAAAATCAACCGCATTTTCAATTGTCAGTTTCTTGTCGCTACTTATTGAAAAATCATACACGAAAAAGTGTTTTTTGTAGGAAATTTTGTAAGTTCATCTAGGTCTTATGAAATTTTGTTGTAAAGTCAAAAGAAACGATGATATATACAAAGAAAGGAATTAGAAAATAATATTGGTTCAATTTTTCTGAACAAAAACAGTTTTCAAGAACACAGTTCTTACAGGAAAATCTTAATTTATAATAAAAAAGAAATTTTTGCTCATAGCTTTAAAGAGCTGTAACTCGTGAACCATTCATCGTAGGAAGGTCACTTGGAGCTCATGCTACAGATAATTTAATTCTCTTCAAAAAAATCTTTAATGTCATTATCGCTTAAAGCCAATCAAGAAATAGCTATTTATCAAGATGCACTTGAAAACGACAATTTTTCATGTTCTTCACTTTTATCCCCCTTCACTCGTTATCAAAACGATTTTGTACATACACCAACATATTCAAAATTTGATTCTTTTTAACTTTTATTAAATACTGTTCCGTGTTTACAATCTTCAGTAAACACTCTGTAGGTTCAAATAACTTGCAACAAGAATCTTCACAAACCACTATTTTATTAATCACTTAAATTACAATAGTTAATCCTTAAAAATCATACAACTAACTTTAATCTAATATAAATTTACTACTTTTAAATCACAACTGTACTTCACTTTTAAATCACTTGTCAACTCTTATCTAACCAAAAACTGTCCTGCCTGCTCAACTTCACTTCTTTATATACACCCTTGGAATTGTAACAGAATCCCATTCCATAACCTTCCAGAACAGGAATCCTCCAAAGTTTTCTACTACGTGCTAGATGGCGGTTCGTCAATTGGCCCAGTGATGGCGCCACCCCACCTACCGGCCATAACAGAATAACAGGTTTCCCTTCACTTTGAGTAGGGACTTAATCACATCTCTCCGTTAGAGGGCAGCACATAACAATACACTATATGCGTACGATCTATCGTTTTCCAGTTTTTATCGATTTTATCAAGAAACAAGTGTTCCGATAGCGCGCTGTAAAGATGTTTAAAAATTCATATTTCTGCCAATATTGATCAAATGGAAATAAAATAAAAGGAAATTGTTCATAATCGAATTCTCTACAACTTTCATTTGAAACATTTTTGAGATTTTAGCGAAGAACCCGCGCATTATGACTGGTGGTCGAGAGGTGAGCGCACTTGCCTCTAACCCAAAAGTTCCGGGTTCGATCCCCGGTCGTGGCAGTGGAAAATACTGTGAGAGGGCTTTTTCCACTATACACGGATATTGGGTGTGGGTTCCTTGTCTCTAAATGTGTAGCCCCCTCCCACACAAGGCTCTTCTAGAGCCTTCCGGGATAAAGGGGGTCGTAATTACCTGTGGTGTTATTTATTGTATTTATTTATTTATTTCTGTTCGTCGCAAAACTATCAAAATTTCAAAAAATCTGTCAGCTCCAATAGGTCGTAAAATGAAATTGTGCGGATTTTTATTACCTATAATTTTCATGTGTACATATTTTACTAAGCTATTTAAAACTATTTTCTGTATTTTGATATGTTAAAAAGTACCACAAAATAAGCCCGTTCCCAAAATTCCAGGCCGCTCTGAATTATTTTATCCAAATCGACAAATTTCTTTCCATTTTATTGGGCTATTATGTGTTATTTATTTAATTGTCTTTATTACATACATTGCTTTTTTTATATATAAATTAGTATGTTGATACTTAATTTATTTTTATTTGTTTTATTATTTTGACGACTGTACTTATACACATTGTGTGAAAATGAGAATTATATTCTATTATATTATTCGCACTAAAATGTGTTTCATCGCTCTTAAACAAAAACCTTAGAGCTTAGCTCATAATGTAGTTCCCCAATATAAACATATTAAATGATACACAACAATCAGTTAAAAAATTTGTTTTAATCCATAATAAAAAAGTATTTGCTAACAATAAATAAATAAATTAAGTAAAAAGCTCATAACATTCTTTATAATTCTCTGCCAAACTAACCTAACTTGAAGATCGTTTTATAGATTGTGAATAATAAGAGTTAATATCGAGCATATCCAACAATTGAATCAAGTGAGGCTGGTACCCACTCTTCGCCACTTTCCGACCTGCTTTAAACAAATAAAACACGAACTCTTGGAAATTTTTGAAAATGCATTCTAGTTTATTAAAGTTGGGGTGGACATAAGATCCTTCCTTGCACAACCAGCTCCTCGATCTCAAGTAATCGTAGAATTTTAGTATGACTACGAATATCTTCTGGATAACGTTCCTTAAGGCTTCTGTTTTTTGGTTTAAAAGGCACCTGAAATAGAAAGGCATGAAAGTTTTGGTAATTTGGCATGGCTGTTCCTTTGGATTTTTTTTCCTTAAAGACGCAATTATGTGTCTGCAGAACACAGTCGATGGTCTAACCAATTTTCCATATCAAGTTATTATATTTGTTCAAAGCTTCCTTGTAGGTAAAAAATGCAATAAAAACTTTACGACCTCATTAAAACACCGTTACTCTCTGTACTATTCCGCTGGCAAATTGAATCACCTTTATAGGTTTCTACGTCGGCTTGTTTGATGACACCATACCGAATGGTTCATCGGCGTTAATAAGCTCGTAAAGTTTTTGTTGCATTTTTATCTGCCCGGTAAAATTGAAGACTACTTCCAAACAGATTTACGCTGCTGTAGTAGAATGATTTAACCATTTTTTAAAATATATCTCGGTTCCTTTGTCCGGATTGACCTAAAACAAACGACAGATTGTTTGTAGCCTGAGTAAGTTTCAAGAATAAAATTAAACAACCTTAAAATTACCAAAACGGAGCTAACCTAAATTTCTTGATTTTTACTAATAGCTTCCGAGGACAAAAAATGATTTTAACCGCCAAAAGTGTATAAGAAACCTACAGTTAAAAAAATCTTACGACGGCAATTATATAGGTCTCGTCTTGAAAATACGCATAATTTCAATAAAAATCAAGAAAGTTAGGTTAGCTCCCTTTTTGGTAATTTTAAGGTTATGTTATTTAATTTGATATTTTATGCTTGAAGCCTATTTCGGCAATTTCATTACAAACGATATGTCGTTTGGTTTAGGGCAATCCGGCCAATAGAAGTCGAGATATTAAAAAAAATCAGATCTTAGCGATATTGTCAGAAAAATGGGTGTGGAACCTTTCACTGACTAATAACCTGGTAGATTTACTCCACTAAAAAGCAAATCGAAACCAGTTTAAAAAAAGGAAAATTTCAAATTCTCAAAAACGTGTGTATATTTTTTAAACTTTTTTAAATGTCAAAGCAAAGAATTAAAAAAAAACAGCTGCAAATTACGATACGATAATAACTAAAGCTATCCGGCCCGAAAGACCAATATGTGTGTGGGAATCATTACGATTGCACTTAGTACTGCCAACACACCATTGTTCAGACTTGTTTTATCTGTTTGTATTTACTTCCAACAAGAAATGTATACATTATATTTCTGTTTCTTGAAAAGTTTTTTTGACAGTTTTAAAGGACCAAGTTTATACAATCAATGTCTACGTTTCACAATAAAGTTTTGCTAAGACGAATAGTAGAAAAATGGACATTCTTCTTCAAATTTAAAACATGCATAATAATCAGTCTTACTTAATGTTGATGTAGCGTATTATAGAAATTTAGTGGAAGTTAAAAATAATGAAAGCCTCGAAGTTTTGAAAAATGTTTGTCTGCGGCACTCATCTGTTGCCACAACTCTTCCCATTAACACCACTTTTCAATTTGTACCCTCCAAATGAAACATATCGTGAGCAAGCACTGGAAACTAATGGATGAGAATGGTAACATCAAAAGTGTGATTTTTGGAATAAATTGTACTGTGATATCTCAGTTAGAAAAACCCAAAAGAAATAGTTTGCGTATAAGTTGGTTAGTTGCTAAACAAACATCAGAATATTTCGAGAATAACGGTTGCTTTGCCAATGGACAGTACGGATTTCGAATATAGCGTAACACAGAAATGGCTATTATAGATTTGGTGACTAAAATATCAGAAGGTTTTGACAAATGTGCCTATGCAGGAGCAACATTTTGCAACTTAAGCAAGGCATGAGACTGTGTCTCTCATGGCACACTTATATTGAAATTGAATAATGAAGCTTTTATACAAGCTTTTATACAAGAACTTCTTGACCGCAAACATATTGCCTTCCAAAACGCTATCAACCACCCCAACGACTCATCAAAAGCAGAAGCTTTTACCCAATCTAAGTATGAAATGCAACGCGAAATCAGAAGAATAAAGAACGAGTGGTGGGCAAGCAAGGCCAGAGAAATTCAAAGGTACGCCGATTCACACGACTACAGGAATTTCTTTCAAGGAGTAAAAGCAGTGTACGGCCCCAGTCGGAAAAATATGTGCCCTATTAAAGATTTAAATGGAAATCTCCTCAAAGAAGACCAGGAAATAAGAGCCCGATGGAAAGAACACTACTCTAACATTCTTAACCAGCAAAGTCAAGCCGATCACGATATTATAAATCTTATCCCTCAATACGACACCTTCGAAGACTTAGATAAGCCACTAACAACGGAAGAGATCTTAACCGCCATTGGGCAGCTAAAAAATAACAAATCTCCCGGCGCCGACTCACTCCCAGCTGAGATCTTTAAAGCTGTGTCGTCAGAGCTCATACCCTACCTCAAAAAACTGTTTGATGTCGTGTGGGAAAGTGGTCAAGCTCCGCAGGAGTTTCGTGATACACTTTTAATCAACCTCTTCAAAAACAAAGGGAGCGCTGCGGACTGTGGAAATTACAGGGGTATAGCTCTCCTGGCTGTTGGAGGGAAGATACTCACTAAAGCGATGGCAAATAGGCTAACACATGTTATGGAAAGGTTACTTCCTGAAACACAGAGTGGCTTTAGACCAAACCGAGGCACATCGGATTTAATCTTCACACTTAAACAGCTTCAAGAAAAAGCACTCGAACATCAAGGAGAAATTCACATGGCCTTCATTAATTTAACCAAGGCGTTTGACTCGGTGGACAGGGAAGTGCTCTGGAAAATTATGTTCCGCTTAGGTATCCCTAGAAAATTTGTGGAAGTATGTCGCAGTCTACATACAAACAACAACGCCCAGGTTATGTATAATAATGAGGCAACCACACCTTTCCAAACCCTCACTGGTGTTAGGCAGGGATGTGTCCTGGCACCCCTACTTTTCAATTTGTATACCAACTTTTAGATGTGTATGCCCAGAGCTATGATTCCTTGGGACTTAAAATCAACATTGGAAAGACTAAGATTATGTCAACTCCTCATCAAGTGAACCAAATAGACATTACACTTAACGGAAATTCCCTTGAAGTGGTGGATCAGTTCAATTACTTAGGCAACGTTGTTAATGACAAAGCAAACATGGACAGAGAAATTCGCAATAGAATTAACGCTGCATCTAGAGCACTCTGGGGACTTAGAATAGAATAGAATAGAACATATAATTATTCAATAAGCATACAAAAGTATAGAATACGTCAAATAGCTAAAATATAATATGTATATGAAAAATTAAAATAGAATCATACATTAAACACTTATGCACAATTAAATACATTAAAATAGTTTTATTAATTAAAATCAGTCCTAAAAAAGTCCTCAATTTTATAAAATACATTATTACACAAAAAATCTTTTAAGTACTTCTTGTACTTTTTAAGCGGCATCTGTTTTACATGATTAGGTAATGCATTATATATACGTAATAATTGTTGTGGTGCACTTTTTTGAACTTTAGTTCTGGTTATTTGCACTGGATTTAAATAATGGTTCACTGTACCTCTCGTGTCATATGTGTGTACTAATTTTTTCTTACTAAATAGTTCGTAATTAGTCTTGACAAAACATGCACATTCATAAATGTAGATAGAGGGTAGAGTTAGTATATTTTGATCTTTGAATATGTTTTTACATGTCTCATTGTATCTTAGTTTGAACATACTTCTAATGCAGGCTTTCTGGATTTTAAATACTCGTTCGGCTTCTACTGAATTACCCCAAAAAATGATGCCATATTTTAGACGCGAGTGGACATAGGCATAGTAGGCACTTAAGCTTGCTGCTGTATTAACCGTTGTTGCTAAAATTTTTAAGGCATAGTTGAAACCACTTAACTTAGATGAAACATAACTGACATGTGCCTTCCAATTTAATTTGGAATCAATGTTTACTCCCAGAAACATTGTGTCATGGCTTGAGTGGAGTGTTTCAGTTTTGAAGTTTATTGTTACATTTTGATTTTTATGAAATTCCATTATGTTAGTCTTGCTAATATTCAGCTTCAAATTATTTTGTTGGTACCATTCATTGAGAGTGTCTAACGCCGTCATTATTTTATCAACTGTAACTTGAGATGACCGTATTATAACTGATGTGTCATCTGCAAATGATGCTGTTATGTGGTTTAATAAATTTGGCAGCTCGTTAACATAGAGAAGGTATAAGATCGGTCCCAAAATAGAACCTTGAGGTACTCCTCTTTCTATTGTATATGCTTTCGATGTTAGTCGTTTACCTGTATGTTCATCTTGCATGACTATATATTGTTGTCTGTTACTCAAGTATGATTTGAGAAGTTGTAATATTGGTCCTCGAAATCCTAATACTTCTAGTTTCTCAAGTAGCGTTTGATGATGTACACTGTCAAACGCTTTTGTTAAGTCCACATATAAGCCTACGGTATATTCGTCTTCATTTATTCCAGTCATTATGTCTTCTAATATATGAAAAATGGCTCTGGTTGTGGATCGATTTTTTATGTAACCATTTTGATTATTGTTTAGAATTTTGAACTTTATAAGGAAATCATAAATTCTGTTGGCTATTATTTTTTCTATTATTTTTGCTATTACCGACAACAAAGCAATTGGCCTATAGTTATTTAGTTCTGAGACATCACCTTTCTTATGTAGTAATTTCAGCCTAGTAGTTTTTAATTTATCAGGAAACCTTCCTTCTTGAAAACATTTATTAATTAATATGGAAAGTGGCTCTGCCAAAGAATGTGCACAATATTTGACAAGTTTTGTGGAGATTTCATCATATCCAACTGTATATGTATTTTTTAATGTGTGTATTGTGTTGTATACTTCCTGTGCATCTGTCGGTAGTAAGACAAATGTATTTATGTTATTGGTTAGAAGTGATTTATTTATATGTGAATTTATATTTATATCCGCTACCATATTAATTAACTGTTTATTTATGTCATTTAATATTTCATCTTCATGTTTTGCATTATCCTTCTTAAAGTTGGCTATGTTGAATTTTTTCGTTTTTGATTTGTTTTCTGTCACCTCTTTAACTAACTTCCAAGTGTCCCTTATTTTATTATCTGATGCCAGTATGAATTCACTGTTACATTTTTGCTTTTGTTCCTGTATATCCTTTTTTAACTGATCTCGAAAGTCCTCGTAGGTCTTCTTACTCACTTCTCCTTTTATCATTCCCTCATATAGTTGTCTTTTTATTTTACATTTATTCTTCAGTTCAGCTGTAAGCCATTTTTTATACTTTGATGTTGTCTGCTTGCAAATTGTTTTAGGACTCACTTCGTCAATTATATTTAATATAATATCTTCTAAAATTGAATGACAATTATTTGCATCTTTATTTATTAATTTCTCTTTCCAGTTTACTTCTTGTAGTTTTCCTTTAATTTTTGCTAGATTTTTGTCTGAAAAATTTCTTGTTTCATAATTTATCATGAAATTTTGATTGGTGCCAGTATCAATCCTAATCTCTTGTGCTAAGTGATCTGAAAGTGATGATGCCACAACTTGGCTTAGATAGTTTTCATTGTTTGTTAAGATGTTGTCTAATGTTTTTTGACTAGTTTTTGTGATTCTGGTAGGATCATGAATAGTTATTTTCAGGTTGTAAGATGTAACAATATCAAGAAAGTTTATTAATTCATTACTTTTTTGGTTTCTAAAATCTATATTAAAATCACCACTTAATACAACTGTGTATGTTTTGTAGTTTGGCACTTCTTTTAGGACATCTTCTAGAATATTGAAAAATTCTTTTATGTCACCACTTGGAGACCTGTATATATTTATAATTATTGTTTTAGCCTGCCTCAATTCTACTGCACTGCATTCTAAAATGATTTCCTTACTTTTTTGCTTCAGTTTTCCGATTTCCACGAATTCTACATCTTTGTGTACGAAAATGCATGATCCGCCATGGATGTTGTCCTTTCGTGTAAAACAGGATGCCATATGATAGCCTGGAATTTGTATGAATTGTTCCTCCCCTGGATTCAGCCAATGTTCAGTGATTGCTAATGCCGTTAAATTACTACCATAGTTTGTTTCTAACAATAACACAATTTCAGCAAGTTTATTTCGTATGCACTGAACATTCTGATGTAATATTACGACATGCTTCCTTAATTCTGCGTAACTGTCTCCAAATCTATTTGAAAATTTGTTTCACTTTTATTGCTCTGTTTTTCCCAGTTTTGTTCATGATTTTCTTTAGTGTCATGTTTTGGAAACACATATCTACTAAAGCCTACGCCTTTTGGCCAAAAATTAGGTTGATATACCTCCTGTTTTAATGCATAGTCTACTCCTACTTTAAATGCCTTGGTTTGTGTTCGTTTTAATTTTAGTTCTTCTATTATAAATGTCCGTCCTGTCATATTTGGTTTAGAACACAAATATTTTTGGATTTTTTCAGCAGTTATATGTAGTTTTACTCGTGACAAGAATATCCATATTCTTTTTTGTACTCCTTCCAAGCCTTCATCTATACTTCCATCTCCAATTTGCACGCTTTTATTTTCCTTTTTTGTTTTTTTTGTCAGTATTTCTTTGTAAGAGGGTTTGACTTTCTCAGTATTTCCATTGTTTTTCGTATTTTGTGTTTCTTTTACCGGTTTCATATCTTGAACTTGTGAGGTCGAGGCTCCTAGATTTATTATGTCATTCATAACTTTCCTTTGTTTTTGTTCTAAGCTTATCATGTTGTTTGTATTAGTTTCTATCTTTGATTTTTTGTCACTGGCCTGTTTACTTCTTTTTTGCTCTTTATTTACAATATCTGGTGTTGAAGTTTTTTGTTGATGATTTTTTCATCTTCAGTGTTTTGGTATTGCCTTTTCCTGTTATTTATTACATTATTGTTATTAAAATAAGACTGAACTTCTTGTGCTATTGAGTCTCTTATGAATTCTTCATTTGTTTTCTCGTTTTTATTTTCACTCATGCTGTGTTGGTTAGGTGTATCTATTGTTGGTTTTCTTACGAAATTTATCTCAGCTTCTAAGTTGCATATTTTCTCTTTCAGGAGTTTATTCATCTCCCTTAATTCTTGGTTAAAATCTTGTAATAATTTATTTTCGGCTTTTAGTGCTTCCATTAACGCATCATTGAATCCTTCTTCAATTTCCTCACTGTTAATGTGTTCTTGACTTTCTCTTTGTAATTCTTGTTTACTACAGCATATCTTTCTTGTTGAGCAGCTTTTGTGAAATATTGCCGCGCAATTTACACATTTCACCTTTTTGTTAACTTTTCTGTCACAATATTTACAGAGAGCAACTGACTGTATGTTTGCATCGTCCGCCATATTGCGTCTATATAGAGAGAGTATTTGACAACCACGACCTTGCTTTGTCAACAAAAATGGCTGTCTACAGAGCAGTTGTTATTCCAACACTGCTATATGGATGTGAAAGCTGGGTCACTTACCGTCGTCATGTGAAAGAATTAGAACGTTTTCAGCAAAGACACCTCAGAAGTATGATGAAAATCCGTTGGTTCCACCACATATCAAACGTGGAAGTACTCAGGAGAGCAAACAGTCTCCCAATTGAGGTGCTTATTTCAAGAGCACGCCTAAGATGGGCAGGTCACGTTCATCGTATGCATGATAACCGCCTCCTAAATGTACACTTTATGGTGAATTGCTAAGCGGTAGAAGAAGGCGTGGCGGTCAACGAAAGAGGTTCAAAGATGCTCTCCATGAAAATCTAAAATCCTGTGGTATTGCAGACGAGCAATGGGAAGAACTTGCAGCGGACAGAACCGAATGGCGAGGGGTTGTGGCCAGCTATCAAGGAAATGTTGCTGCAAGAAGGCCGAATCCAAGACCTAACCAGGTCTATGTTTGTCCTGACTGCGGTCGACATGTGCTCTCCCGAATTGGCCTCTATAGCCATAGTCGTGTGCACCGTAGATGAATGGGAATTACAATAGACTACACCTTTTACTTGTTTTTTATTGTACACAATTTATCGACTGTAACATTTTTATACTCGGACTCGAGTAACGGCTAATAATAATAATAATAATAATATTGAAATTAAAATATTATGGATTCAGTAATTTAGTCCAGTCGTATCTATCAAATAGACAACAGTTAGTTCAGTACGATGACATGAATTCAGAAATAAGGACAATAAAAACTGACGTAGTCCAGGGGTTGGTGTTTGGTTCACTGCTATTTCTCATTTATATAAATGATCTCTTAGATAGTGTACCGAGTACTGATATCCTGTGGTACGCAGAATATACAACAACCATAGATATAGACATCCAATGACTTCAGAATAGGATAGACAAAGCATGTCCTATAGATTAACACATGAGTTGTGTTTCCCTACGATCTCATACATTCTATTATTAAAAAAGGATGGAGATAGTTTTGTTTATGTTTTGGAACTCGTTGCCAGTGGCGTATATGTTAAAGAGGGTGATTATTTCGTATAATTAAAGTAATTCTAAAGGAGAACGGAAACCTCGAATTTTTGCGTGATTTTTTCAGGATACCCTATTTTGGGGTCGTAGAACACGAATCTGAAATTAGTTTTGCGTGCATATGAACCGTTTGTCAAAAAATTTTTTTTCTTATAACGCACTTTTTCATGCACGTATTTATACACCAACAGCACTTATATATCGTCTTTTTCCTTATTAAGATCACACTATGGCCTTTATAGAACAATAAACCCTTCACTTATGGCAGAAAACTTATTTTCCTTTAATTAAAAAAAAAAAACAGATAGTTTGTAACACATCATAAGACAGCTACTGAAAATTGTACAACTGTCAACCCGATGCGCACGCATTTACAATTTTGTGTCTAAAGTACCGACACTGACCAATATTATGAGGCGATTTTTCACATTTTCAATATTAAATTAATATTCCTTTTGAAACCGGTATGGGTCATTCTATAGAACCCCCCCCCCCCTTCTGCCGAAAAAACAGAAACACTAAACGACGCGGATTTCGAAACGTCGACCGGCCACGAACGTGTCTTGATTTATGTTTATAAATAATACTTTAACGCCGTCTGCCCCAGATTTAATAAGGTGCTAAGTACTATTATATATCATTTGCCCTTCAAGACACGTTCGCGTCCGTCGACGGTTCGCAATCCGCGCGCGCGGATTTCGTAGCGTCGACGGGCGCGAACGTGTCTTGAAGGGCAATGGATATATATGTTTATAAATAATACTTAATCCCGTCTGTCCCAGATTTAATAAGGTGCTAAGTACAATTATATATCCCTTGCCCTGCAAGACAGGTTCACGTCCATCGACGCTTCGAAATCCCTTGCTAAGCATCGACCGGTCGAGGAATGTGTTTGGAAAAATGACGTGGCATAACCAAACCCGTCGTGCCTTTAGACACAGTAGAGAATAGACCAGTAATTTCACTCCTCGACGGTCCCTTTGATGTTTGTTGTACTCGATTTTATTTTTTTTATTCCACTGCGCATCCACTATTTCCATCCCACGCGCATTTGCATGTACACTACTCGAGTAAAAAATAAACATCAACCCAATAACATCACTGCTGTCCACTGCGCATCAGATAATTTAAGCCCAGGAGCATGCTATGCTTGCGTACTGAAAATCTTATCCCACTGTTCTGGTCGAGTGGGAGTACTGGTCTATTCTCTACTGTGCTTTAGACACCAAGCCTTAATATTGCACACATGCGCAAATAACGCATGCAAATATATGTAACCAAATGACAGATGGACGTTCATCTAATACAATTTCAGCGAATAAAATTCTGATTTTTATGCAAAAGAAAGTGAGTTTTCTGCCATAACTGAATGGTTTATTGTTCTATAAAGGCCACAGTGTGATCTTAATAAGGAAAAAGGCGATATACAAGTGCTGTTGGTATATAAATAGGTGCATGAAAAAGTGCATGTCATAAGAAAAATTTTCAAAGATTTTTTTTGGACAAACGGTTCGTATGCACGCAAAACTAATTTCAGATTCGTGTTCTACGTCCCCAAAATAGGGTATCCTGAAAAACCACGCAAAAATTCGAGGTTTCTGTTCTCCTTTAGAATTACCAAAATCATTTTCTATACTTCCAATATTATTGCACTGAACATTTACAATTTTGCTTATTTGTCGTTCCAACCCGAGGTTACGCTTATAAGATAATTTCACCTACCTGTGAAAAGATCGATTAACTCCAATTTTAAAGAGACATCTACATACAACACAATATTTTCCCATTGTTTAATCACAATAACAAATTCTGTCTTCAAGGACACTACAAAACCACTGTAATTACAACGCTTAACTTCGGTTTATCACAAACACTTTAATGGCGGCCAACGCTGCAACTGAATTGTAAACAAAACATGTTGAGAGGGACTGCGTGCGCATATACCCACGTGCCTTTAGCCAATAGAATGCTGCATAGCAGTATTTATTTTTAAAGCAATGTAAACAAATAAATGATACACAACAAATCAAGAGGATGCTTTGTCTATCCTATTCTGAAGTCATTGCAGATTTAGATAATCTTTTAGGTGCCATGGCTGAAACAGCAGCTTCTTGGTTTGTCACTAACCAACTAAGTATCAACGATGACAAAACTATGCAATGCATCTTTACTTTAAAAAATTGTGATTTTGTTAATCCTCCCTCTGTTAAGTTTTTAGGGATACATTTAGATGGTAAATTATCTTGGGAGCAACATACAGATCAACTGTCTAAAAAACTATCAAAAAATATTTATCTACTAAGGAATCTACAACAGACAGTAAGTAATCCAGTACTTTTAACAGCCTACTAAAGCCTCTTCCATTTGCATATGACGTATGGATTACTAGCATGGTGACATTCACAACATGCTAAAAAAAATTTCAGTTACAACGTCGAGCTATAAGAATTATTGGAGGTCTAGCATACCAAGATGATGTTAGGCTGAAATTCGCGGAACTGAAGATACTGACTTTGACATCACTCTACATTTTGAGATCTCTACCTGTTTCAACCACATAGTGAGATACATGATCACTATACAAGGTTCAACAGAAACCTAGCCATCGATTATCACAGGGTAGACAAAAGTAGATTCTCTGCAAATTATTTCGCTCCCACTTTATATAATAAACTCCCCGAGCAAATACGAAACATGCCATTTAACCAATACAAATATTGAATAAAGAAGTATCTGACTGAAAAGCGTTTTATACCTTGGACGAGTTCTTTTGCAGTGATATGACCTTGTAATATATGTTCATATATTTGTTTCTATTCAACTGTTCTATTGTATTTCACGTCAATTATACCTTTGCTGTAATTTTATGTATGTTACATTGACCGTTAATAATGTTATTTTGTATTCTTTTTGTTTTGTTTTTTACATTGACTGTATTTGCGAATATTTATATGGACGAGTGTACACAGTAACTGTATTGCCTCACATAAATAAACTTTATTTACTAAGATGTAAAATCTTTTCCCCACCTTCAAAAATTATTCTTATCAATAGACTTGTTTCAATAAAAACTATTTATACTTACATAAAAAGTATATTTTTGATGTAAGTCGCATGTACAGCATAGACCTCGTCAAGGTTGGTTATGTTGGCCAAATTTTTCTCGAACATTTCCCAGCTGGACTGCAACACTTCGCCGACAATATAATTTTGCAACGTTTGGATAAAATGAGTCATTATATGCCGACACTGGTGCAACTTCCTGTACTGCGGCGAACTCATCAAGTAAATCTCCTTCTTTCCTGTTTCTTTGGCCAATATTTTTAGCTCCTAAGGAAGACAGTTAATATAATTATGTTTCAATTTGAATGTACACAATGTGTTAACAATCTGTTGCGACTATTTTGACAGTATGCAACAAACAGTATTAATGTTTTCTTAGAACGTTGATTTTCACCAACCAGCATACTAACCAATTCAAATGCTTGTAATTCAGCGCTCGGCGGGGCACATAGCCCGGAGAGTAGCTGTTAGGGAGAGAGTAGAGTCCTAATAGTAAAATAAGGATTTAATAGAGGACTAAAAATATTATCTTTTAATAATAACTAATTAATGAAAAGTATATTCAGAAAGGTATTAAAAAAAATCTTTAAAGAAAAATGCAGGGTATAGCTTTAAGAACAATAAGATTAATAAAATATACCGTTGAAAATGATGGCCTTGAGTTTACAAACACTTGTGGGATCCTTAATTGTTTGATAGTTTCTATTAGATATTTACCAAGTACATAAAATTTGCAAGGAAAAGACCATCTTGTAAAATTTTAAAAAAGCAATTGTACATCTGCCAAACTATGAACCTGTATATGCAGCTTAAGGTTTTAATTTATCTTTTTTAACAGCAAGGAAATTATTTTCATGTACTTCTCAACATTAAACAATTTTTAGTGCGATTTCACGACTTGTTTAAAATTCAGTGGTGTAGAAATAGTACCAAACGCCCCCTTTTCAGAAACATTTTGCACGCCCCTGACGATTTTCCAATTTTTTATTTGATATTTATGTACACATGAATTTGTAAAAATATGACATCTTGTAAAATGCTAATTCAAGCAACCTGTAACGCTACTAAGATTTAAAATATTGATCTATTTTTAATTTACTCTTTTCAATTTTCTCAGTTTGAGGAACATTTAAGAAATTTTCAACATGTTTTTTTTTCTATTATTGTTTTATTTAACGTATTGACGCAGTTTAGCATTATTAGTTATTCTACTACTCAACCAGGACACAGACAATTACACAACGATCATTTTTTACGACGCTAATACGCAAAAATTCTGAGGTTCTTTAAAGGAGCTGGGCGTGACAGTAGTTCAATTGCCCCCCCGTTCTATACATCATCAGTATTTTTAGCTTAGCCCAGTTGTTCAAATGTCCAGTAGGCTGATACCTGTGTGTTGACTTTAAAATTTTTTTTCTGTAAAGATTACTCGAGCTTCTTTATGATCAGCTTTAAGTAAGTATTTCTGTGTTACTGCATGACAGCGTAGCTCCGATTCTCTTACTCGCCGGCGACCAGTACTACTCGATCCAGGAAAATTCGTTTCTCAGCAGCCTGAATAACTGAGTAAAATGGATTTTCTACTAAAATATTTACCAATTGCAAATCTTGTTGAGTTGATATCCTTCGTCGCCCTGGTCCAGGATTTCTACTAATCGTACCATTTATTCTCCACTTTCTTAAAATGTTACACACCGAATTTTTGTCAATATTATAACGCAGTGCAACTTGTCTCATTGACCATCCATCTTCTGCTTTAGCAATAAGTCCAAATTTAACTAAATTGCTTATATGAGGCATATTAGTTTTTTGCACACTTGCAATAAATTATGACAACTAACTGACAATATCACAAAAATTAAAGTTAGATGTACACAACTAGATTTTAGCAAAATACCGTTATAAGAGTTGTCCTATTTTTTTTTGCTCACAACCGTACCAGTTTATCTCAATCTGCGAAGCACATTTCAAAAAGTTTCGTTTGCACACCTGTAGTCTCGTATGGTCTTTTTAAATAAAACCACTTATTTAGCGTAAAATATTTGTTAAAAACGTTGTGAGAAGTAATAAATTTTAAAAGATTTCCCCTTGCTATTGAATAAATTTATGGGCCGTTAAATAAAAACAAAAGAATTAAACAATACATTACTCACCAAGAATATTTTCTTCAACACCCACGACACCCTGTGTAGCTTCAACAAATACTTGAAGACTTCATCGTACTTCGTTATGGTATCCATCGGCAACACAATATTCAAAGGCCACTTCACCTTGTACGTCAGCGACAAACAGTCCAGGACATTGGGATCGCCCAGGTCGAAACACTTCGGCAAACTATTAATCTTGAACGACAAGCAGTTTGAGTTGCCTTGGCCTTTATTCGACATGTCCAGCGCTCCGAAAACCAGGTCTTGCAAAGTCCTGCAATTTATCAGTTCTATGGGAAAGTTGGCATCGTACAGCTTGGCAAATAGGTTCTCCGTTATGTTTCTCCCAAATTCTCCATCTTGTAGGAAGAAATAATCCCTCAAGCTCGTCAAATGCTGCAAGTAGTTGAGATCTTCGATGAAATAACGCAACAGCTCATTATTGACTAGATTTGATTGTGTTATGAGTGGAATCTGCACACATTCATATAAAAACAACTTGAGACAGTTAGTAGATACACCAGCAGCTTCTTGCACCGTCACTCGTTTTGAGAACACTGCTCGTTCGAAGTTGCTCTCCTTACGATTCAGATAGATGGGAATAATTTCCTTAGATTTTGCTTGTCCATTAAAGTTAAATCCCTCGTCTGTTTGGTGGGTGTCCGCAGTGTTGGGGATGCTTTCTGGGTGGTTCGTGTCTACGCTTAAAAACATGGTGCTAGGTGTCGTCACAGGACTTTGAGGCAGATCACTTAGTGGCGTTGAATCGACTGACATGGGTACCGGCTTATCGCACTCGGATTTGTGGCTCTTGACGCTCAGTTTATCGAAATCCAGCAAGAGAGACTTGCTTTTTTTAACGGTGCCTGTTCTGTGAATGCTATCCTCTCTATTACGCAGGTTCTTGTTTACAAATATTTCATTATCTAGCTGTGGGTACACAAAACAGTCGCTGATGCCCATAACTTTGTTTCTGTTCGCTGTCAAGGCATTGCTTAATCTGTCCGTCCGGAGAGTGTCCGGTTTTACATCCATTCCGAATTCCGACGATAAAATTCTCAGTTTGTTCCTCTGGGCGTCTGTTAAATATGGAGCAGTCGTAACTTCTGCAGTATTTCTTTTGGGCTCAGGGCAATAGTCGATACCCAACTCTTCGGTCATCACTTTACGTTTGATTTTGCGAGCCAATTCGAAATTATCCATAGCCCATTGTATATTTTGATTCACGGTTTCTGTCTCGATTACAATTTCTACTTCCTCATTACAATTTCCATCTCCACCTTCATTATAATCGTTGGCATTAATGATATCCATGAA
Source organism: Leptura quadrifasciata (assembly GCA_963675555.1). Lineage (NCBI taxonomy): Eukaryota > Metazoa > Arthropoda > Insecta > Coleoptera > Cerambycidae > Leptura > Leptura quadrifasciata. The sequence continues at coordinate 5,916,661 of OY776679.1, forward strand.
ATTGGATGAGTGTACCTGCTTTGCTTCTTCCTCTTCTTCGGGTTCTAATTTTTCCAGTTCCTCTTTCACTGAATAAAAACTGTCATTCGAACTGTTGACTTTCTCAACCAAGTTCTCTACAGATAAGTACTCTTCGTCCCTGACTGCGACATACTGGTCCATGTGAATACTTTGAATTTTTTTTATGTGGCTTTCGATTTTTGCCTTTCTCTCTTCGGCAACCTCGAACAGCTTCATGTAGTAATCAACCATTTTGTTGCTACAAAACAAAAGATGCTACAGAAGTTAGGATTTTAAAATCTGTATATGTAGAAACGACCAAGTGGAATTCGAAGCAAGGATTGTTAACAGTCCTTGGTCAAAAACTGCCTATTTTTCACAATGCAAAGCAAAAAACAATTCTACCGTTTTATTAGCAAAGCCGCCATTTACTTAGTACTCATTTTTGACGATGCGTCGTCCATTTTGAATTATTTTTTAGAAAAGTGTAATCAAATATATTTTATTCCACTGTTTTTTGTGTAAAAGCTTTAATACATAGAAATTATATTACCGAAGTTTTGTAATGTTGATAATCAAAAGTTGATTTTTCATTGGGAGCCAGTATATTTATAAAATTCAAGAATTTTCCATAAAATTCAAAAAAATTACTGAGGGGTATTAAGGGTTTAGAGCTGGTTTCATACAATGGGCAAGTAGACAATTTTTTATTTTATTTTTTTAATAATGCCTTATAGTAAAAAAAAAGTTTACACTTTATTTAAACATTGCCGCAAATGTTCGGACTATTCTATTGGCTATGACGTAATCAGACGATCGCCATGTTGCCATGTTTCGATAAATAATGTAAGGTATTCTGCACTGTTGTAAGGAACCTTTCATAATATTATAATCTTATTAGCAAAGTATCGAAGTCTTAAAAATATGGAATATTTACTTGCTCGGTACTTGAAACAGTATTAAAAATTAGTTTTAAAAATCATTTCATACAATGTACATTATTTTTAGAAATATGGCAACGTACTTAGTTACTGTCAAATATAAAGTTTGAGGTTTGTTTTGTTTGTCAGAATTTGGATTGTTTCTTATTTTATGTCGAATGCCTCTAAAAGTATGTTTTGTACCTTCTTGCCAAAATAATACAGAAAATAACAATAAGAAGCTATTTATAATGGTTCCCAGAAAAAAAGAAATACGTCAAAAATGGTGCTCCTCGGTAGAAATTAAGTACACATCAAAGCCAAATATATGTTGCTGTGAGGATCACTTTGACGTAAGTAGAACTGATTAATATTAGATTTCGTAACTATTTAAAATGTATTTTAGTTAGAAAAAGATATGAAGAACTGGGTAGAGTATAAATTAATGGGATCCAGAGTATATATGAGAGAAGATGTGGTGCCTCACAAATATCTAAAGAGCCCCAAACCAGCTCATCAGAAATTTACTTCTCAGCTTTCTTCATCCGCAAGAAAAAGAAAACTTCAATTGCTTGATAAATTGGGAGATAAATTTAAAAGAATATTTTATTTTGAGGATCCTTCCACTTCATCAAGTTTAAAAACTGAGGAAAATGTCCTGTCAACATCTGCTGAACCTTCTACACCATTAAAAAGTATTGAAATTATGGATAATGTTGAATCACCATCCAGTGATTTTAACGTAACACCGTTAGAGGAAAAAGATGATTCCAATGTAAAACTGAGTGGAGTTAATTTAAGCAGGGATCGATTGTATTATAGTGTGGGTGATGTCCCCTCAATGGTTCAACTAGATAAGAAAATTCAAGCAAATATAAAGCCAAAAATTCGATCTGTTGGTATTAACACTGTAGAAAAAACAGTACGGTCCTGCTCAACGTCAACCGAGCCAGTTGAAGTCAAGAAACTAACCTTTCATTTAAGTTTATCACCTGCTACCTCGTTTACTAGCAGTAATAGTGCTGCCATGGAATCATCTTTTAAGAGCCCATCCACAAGTGACAACTATTCTGAAAGCGATGAAGACGGGGGGAACAGAGATCAAATGGCCACCCCATTCACCTGATTTTGCACCCTTGCCTAAAATGAAACTGGCAGAAAAGTAATGTAACTCAACGAAAGGGATGTAAGCAAAATTGCAAAACTCACCAACGTCAGCAGATTCCGAGGGATATGTCGAATTACAGGAAAATTGCTAGAATCAATTGTATAACAAACAACAAATTGTATAACTGTTAACAAATCACAATCACACATTTTGATTTATTTAAATAATTAGCTAAATAATATGACAATAAAGAAATTGTAGACTCTGAACAATAAAATAAAATAATGTACTTACGCTTCATCCTGGATAAGTTTTTGCCTCTTAATCTCAATGTTAAGATTCTCTTCTGCATCCTTCATTTCCTTCTCAATTTCCATGGCGATTCTGGATTGCTTCTGCTGCAATGCCGTTTCGTATTGCTCTCTAAGCATCAAAATCTCCTCTGTCTTCCTCTCGCTCTGCTCTTGTAAAAGCTTCTGCCGTTCCACTAAAAGCATACAACACAAGTTTAACTACTAATTGATATGGCATACCCTGCTGCAATATGTTTGGTGAGTTGCCGGATTTAAATGATTAGCTTCGAAATGAAGGAAAATAATTTATTACAAAATAATATTGACGGAGGAAATTTCACATAAATTGTTATAAAAACATTTACTAAACGTTCTTACGTTCAAGTCTTCTCAAAGTGGCGGCCCTTTTCTTGGCAATTAAACTCATAAAAATAGGCTCTTGTTCATGTGACCTCGTCAACATTTGATTCAGGTTAAACCTCGGTCCACACTCTGCACACACCTCTAGGAAATAGTGAGTAGTGTTTTGCCTCAACACTGATAATTGATCTAGCGTTAAACAGCAAGATATGATCGGCGGTTTTTTGCCCATCAAATAGAGACAAAGTTTGTTCTACAAAAAGAAAAAAACATTAAAAAAATTGTTTAAATTTGAATGAATTGGTTTCATATAGCCATTCACTATAGACTGTAGAGTATAAATACTTTTCAGCATATTGTCCCAACTTGCACAGATGATTTATATATTGAAGATTTGCTTGCTTTGCGGTTAGTACTTAGATGAGTGACCGTTTCAAGGAACCGCGTCCTCGCCTCACATCTTCCAGCGGCTTGTATATCAGTGTATGCGCAGAAGCTATGCAATCTTAGGCGAGAATTGTGTAGGAGATATACCATCCTTCGGAGGGGATGTAAAGCCATTGGTCTCCTGTCTATTAAATGTTAGGCAAGTAAAAGTTCCCTACTCTTTGAAAGAGCAGAGGTTCGGCAAAATTCCTGGTTGGGGTAGCTCATCTAAAGGCGTCGGAGTTAGACCTCTGTAGCGGAAATAGGTCGATGTTAAATAAATATTGAAAAAAAAAACTCTAAACCTATATATTTGGAAAAAGGGGATGAAAATGAAATTAGAATTGTTATAAAGAACATCAAGACTAAAAGACAGAGGATATATATGGCATATCAACTTCACATTTTAAAGAAAATTGGAGATGTTAATGATTGAAAACATGCAACAATTATTCCCATATATAAAAAAGTGTGATATTAATGATATCAATAATTATTGACCCATCTCAATCCTATCTGCCCTATCAAAAATATTTGAAATTAAAAACAGGCTAATAGCATTTTTGAAAAATTTAAAATATTACATAGCAATCAACATGAGTATCGCAAAGGAAAATCAACCACCACAGCTCTTCTAGAGGCATTAGAAAAAATAAGAGAGGCTCTCAACAGACGAGGCAGAAATAATCTGCCATGACTTAAGTAAGGCTTTTGATACAGTCGACCATAAAGTCTTACTTACTAAGTAATTATACTATTATGGGTGAGAGAAATTTCAGATAAATTGTTTGAGTCATATTTGACAAATCAATATCAGACCATATGGTGGAATGACAAAAAATCAAATCCAACGCTACTAATCCAAGATCTGTTGGGTCTGTTTGGCTTTGTACTAAATAAATAAATAAATGTACCACAAGGCTCAGTATTGGGGCCACTACAATTTATATTATATATAGATTAACGATTTCTTCAATGTCAATAGTTATAAGGGCTGATGGTACAACATTCATAACAAAAGTATTCGATGTGAACAGTAAAAGATAGCTTTTTGTAAAAAATTACGCCACGTTCACGAAACGTTCTAGAATAAAAATAGAATTCAAAGAATGCAAAATCATTATATTGGGTTCATAACAGATGTACCATGCTTTGTTCACATTACTCTAATCATCCGTGACTTGGGCTTGCTTAGACAAAACAAAGCAAGGTTCGTACACTAATGTATGCTCTCCTGATAAAATTTTAAAAACTGAGCTGCCTGAATATCTATCTAACAAGATTATCAGACATGATCAGGTTCATGAGAGACACTTGAAGAATATTGTTAACCATGTCACAGTACTTTTACATCGTAGTGCAATTTTTTCGAGAAGTTTTTCTTATCTGTCACCTTATATTCCAAATAATTTACCTACGGAATTTCATGGTCTCTCGGTTACTACATTGAAAGAAGCTATTTGTCATAATATATTTGATAATATTGATCTTACGAGATTTTAATTAATTTAAGAGTGTTTATTTCCTGTAATTGTTTATTGTATTTATAAATATATTGTCTTTTTTTTAGAGATTTATTTTACTATTGACTATAGTATGTTTTTAGGGTAAGGTTTTAAAAATCATGTTAAATGCACCTTGTCCATTCGTGAATGGGCTTTTTTCTATGCATAATAAATATTTTATTGTATTATTATTATCCAAATGATATTCAAAAGTAATTGGTGATGTTTTTAAAGAAAAAAACAATATGTTTCACTTACCAGCATTCAAGTATAATTTATTGGTTATATACCAATTCTTTATTACTTTATTAAGACACACTTGAAGTTGAAAACAATCATCAATATTATTTACAACTGTGAATACTTTTAGGTCATCAGCATATGGTAGGCAAGGCAAATCAATTTCGTCTGTTATTATGTCATTAATAAAAATATCGAATAACAAGGGTCCCAGAATAGATCCCTGGGGAAGGTGGCAACAGATTCGACTGACTTGAATCCATTGAGGACAATGTACTGAGTCCTATTCATTAAATAAGATTTAAAAAAGCGGAGTAGAGAATATGAGTCGGTTAAAATTAAATTAAGTTTCGAACTATATAGTAGAGAGCCTTAAAAAATGTTAAAGTGTTCAGTTTAGAAAGCTTTAAATAATTTTTGAAACATACCGAATGAACGCATAATTTCAGTAGATTCATCTGCTTTCCACAATGTAGTATCTCCGTCTTTAAATCAACAAGAAAATCTGGTACTATTTCCTCAATCAAAACATAACTTCTTGTCCAGTATGTACGTCCTCTTGTCGAAATAAACTTGAGGTTTGGCTTGATAAAAAATTCCCCATACGGATCGTTTATTGTCCCTTCTAATATCCACTGCTTCAAGAAACGGCTAAAAAAAAATATATATAAGCCTCTGTCTTTAAGAGATTCTCTGTAAAAGAATGGATATAGATCCTAATAGCCCTCCATTAGAGGCCATTTTTTCTCCTACCTGCAAATGAGTGTAGGATTTTTTTTTAAATCATAAGCTTAAAAATGCAGTATATAATTCAACTTAATAAACATATGTGGAAGGAGCGAATACACACACAAATGAATGGTCAAGAAGAGAAATGACAATGCCAAATACAAACTTTTATGTAACTACCAGAGTATTTAAGTTTAAAAAGAAATTTACACACTTTTCCCATTCACTATTTTAAAAGGCTATAGTATCTCTTCCATATGTAATAATCACATCGCATTTATTCTGTAGAATTACACATTGAATGTCATCATCATTGTTTATAGATTTCCTAAAGTTATGGCAAACTGTGGTACGAAATATGTGGAGTAAGTCACAAGTACATTGAAAAAAAATGTCACCAATGATAAAAACAAGAAACGTCTCATAAAAATGTTGAAAACTAAGTTTGAAGGTGCGAATTTTACAATCGAGCAATCGACAGACGACGTCGATACTCTAATAAGTAATACAGCACCCACCACGTTACTATTGTGATAAAAATAATAATTAAACCATAATAGTTCTCACAATTCATTCAGCAAAAGCATCAAATCAGTATAGAAACATTCTCTTATCAAGCATAACATAAAGAAACTACAAAATCTAACAGAAATAAAAGCAGGCAGTTAGTAGCACCCAAATGCCAAACCTAAAAAGATACAATATATAAAAATGGTTATTCAATAGATTTGTTTAAATTAGAAATTGTAAGTACATGAAATCAGTGTTAAATAAAAAGGGACTTTTTTTGTACTGTTAGTTTATATATCTAATTTGCAGTTCTCTGAGGATGGCTAATAAAACCGAAACGTAAGAAAATATAACCCTTAATTTATTGATAGAAATTTCAAGATTTCTCCTTGCCATTTGTAAATTTGTTGCAGGGGAAAAGGCCTATTAATGGATATACAAATAAAGTAAAAACTGGTTACTTAATTCCCAGCGAATGTGGCATAAGCATAGCTATAATACTGAGTGTTTATTAAAAAGCTTACCTAAAATATACTTGACAACAAGGGTAAAGGATCGAATACAACACTATAATAACTTTCTCCTCAGTTATACTGAGTACTTTTTGGTACAGGTAATTGAGTAAGGCAACGCCATGGGGCATAACTTCAGATTCCGTGTAAGGCCCCACTTTGCAGATAGAAGTTAAAGTGGAAATCTGCAACCTTAATTGATAAGTCTGCTCGTGGAATTTAAGGTAGTTTGTCGAATCTGAGATGTTGAAGGCAGCCGCTCGGTAAAACTCCAAGTAACGGTTAATGCTTTCGCAGAACTCCTGAAAGAATTTCGATTAAACTATCTCTCTCAAGGACGATGTCATATTAAAACCATCCAAGTTGACACATAAACACTTACTGAAAATATGTATCCTCCATATTTATATTTTCCAGTATCTGGATTTGGAACGCTCATTCGGTTTAAAGCCTTATAACAAGTACCACAGAACATGAGATCCTTACAGTAAGTTTCCAACCCGTCAGGAGTTACACCTTCTACTGTAACACCCGGCACAATATAAAATTCTCCTCGTTCGTCAAAACAAAATGAATCCGAAGCCATGCCAACTGCAAATTTAGAAATTTAACAAAGACTCGTAGACTATGTTAAATAAGCTAACCTAACAAATACTTTAAATCTCTTATAAATACTCGTCTGGTTTTCATCTTGGAATTAAAAACGGTATTGTCCCTGAACAATTTCACCAAATATAGAGATTCTAAATTTTCAACCCATAAAGAAGACATATCGCCCAGCTCTGATAAAAAAGGACGCTCCTTATCTGGTTCCGGATAACCAAAGTTTTCCCAGTTACGACGATCACTATACTTCAATCTGGCAGCAAGATCCCAAATATTTTCCTCTGGAGTTTGTGATGGAGAATAGTAACCTTCATCGCCAAACATTTCCCTCAATTTTCTATCAGAAGGAAGTGCGTAAGACATGTCAGATGCACAAGACTCCTTTTTAGGGAGAGGATTTGGGCTGATCGTAACTTTTTTATTACCGCACCGTGCAGATTCGTTAAGTAAAGATGTGGGAAGCTTGAAAAGATTATTAAAGTTCTCAAACTCATCTATGCGTGGTAACGATGATAGATCCTAAAATGTAAAAAACTACATTACAATAAATATAAAATGGTTTACTATGCTTTGTATAGTGAAATCAGAACAAATCTGATATCGGTGTCAAGCTAAAGCTTTGTTATAGAAGACTGATAGCCAGTGATTGGATAACCGATCGCTTATATCAGTTTTGGTATTCGCCCATACATATGCTTGTCAATATTTCTTACCAATTTATTATCATCTTTAGTAGGTATATTCCTTAAACTCAATAAAAATTGTAAAATATTCCTGCACGCATCATTATTACTCCCATAGCATTCTTGAAGACAATCTGCGCATTCTTGCAAATCGGCAGCATGCTCTCTCAAACCATAATCATGAATAAGGGTCAACTGCCATGCCAGTAAATTACAAAACGGATCTGTGGTTCCTTCTAAATCTTTAAATACTAAAAAAAATACTGTATAAGGTTTGCTTTTTAATAATAACTTATCGTGTTATACCCTTTTTATATGTTGGAATTGTTTTTCCTAGCAAAATTTCGTAACATTTCGATCGTGATCTCTTAATTTTCTCCGGTTCACTGTGGAATTTTTCACACAAGTTTGTAATTAATTGAAATACACTCTCCGCATTGCCTTCCTCCATAATTTCAAACGAGTTTAAAAAATATAAACAATTTTTCTGTTGACACTATTGACAGCTATCAATTTTGAAAGGTATCTATGAAGTTAGCATATTTTCAGAGACTGTCAGAAGATTTTGAACCTAGGTATAGACACAAAGAAATAGACTGCGCGGAAATGAAAGCGAAATGTAAACACATCGTTTCTTATCTATAGTGCAAACTTTGCTTCCTAGTTTAGATAATGTGCCGCTTACACTATAATGGACTGCTTCTTCTTATACCTATCAATGAACTGAAAATATTATAAATGTTAGACAAAGCACACGACATTGGTTGTTCGTTATTCTCACGGAAATGCATACTGAGTTGCGCCTGAAATTTGGAGTGATATTTGATCGACGATAAAAACAACTTTTCTATTTTTATAGGGTCTTACAACAGGCATACAAATATAATCATAAAATAACAAATTATTATAAAGAAGAAAGTACACCAACATGTTGAATATATCATATGAAGACTTCTCGACTTCATTCCTGAAGACCGTAAATTGAAGTTACACCACAGAAGACGTGGTTACACTAACATTATTGATGCCAACAGCCATAACACTTCATTTCTTTTAGGGACATTTTAAAACATGTCACTTGGATACTATTAAAATGATTGTCAAAACTCTATCATCCCAATTCTTTTTTATTTTAAATCTATAAATCTGTAAAAAAGTACACTGCTGCAGCTGCAGACTATTTATCCAAATTTCAATCTATCTTCGGACCGGAGCAAGTATGAGGTATAGTGAGTGGTAGACTGCATTTATTTAAAAAAAGCAGAGGTTCAAATATATCGTTCTTTGTCTATTGTTGCTGTTAACACGTACGTAATGAGCGCTTTCTTCTCACATTCTTGGAGCCTTAAATTTTTTTAAAACAAGAATGCTGATTGGCTGATGAAAGTTGGAAACTGACAATTGTCAATTATGCACACCAATCGCAATATTAATTTTGAAACCTCCAGGGCCCAAGCACTTGAAAAGAACGCGTACAATAAAGTATAGTTACGGGCATATAACAAAACATATACTTGGTTTTGACCCGTTAATTCGATGGACACTTATTGGAAAAGTGTGTGAAACCTCCATACAATAACACTACCAATTATTATGTTTAAACTGTGGCTTTTACAGATTAATGAACGTAATGAACCATATCTTTGCTATGAACTCATGCTTAGAGTGCCCATTAGCATCCTCCTTTCCACCTTTATGGCTCCAACATCGCTTGAAATAGATATAGAATCCCCGTATAATCTTTGTATATCTTTTTCAGAAGTTGCTACTTACTGATTGCGCCCAATTTGCGTTCTATTCTAGTCCTATAATTGTCTATGATTTTTAAAAATGGTCGATGGCTTTCGTCTGTCATTTTTCTGCAGGATATTCGAATTATTAAAAATATTGAGAAAATAGTTCGTTACAGTATTCTTATTTTTAAACAATAAAATTAAGTAATCAGAATAATTAGATCTCAATTTTATTCCTAATGGCTGACACCGCTCTATAAATATAAAAGTAAGGTTATATAATTGCTCAAGCCATGAATTATTATATATATCGTGTTTAAGGATGGAATCGGAGAAAATTTTAGTGGCAGCTGGTATAACAGCTGCTGCAGTTGTTGGAGCATTCGTATTTTGGGGCCCGTCACCAGGTTCTGGACGGGGACGAGGAAGACTAGCTGGATTGGTCAACTTAGGCAAAACTTGCTTTTTAAACGCTATATTACACGCTTTAGCTGCTTGTCCACAGTTTATTACCTGGCTTGAGAAAGATAAATATATCAAAGAGACTAGCTTACGCAGCACACTAGCCACAGTATTATCAGGTATAACATCGAAGCATTCGTGAGTTATTGATTCATAGCATCGTAATTTTTAGTTGTGAATGGTACAAATAAGTCAGTTCAAGACACTTACGCTCCGGCAGCAGTTATTAACGCTTTAAAAAGGCTGGGTTGGGTTATCCCTGCAGGAGAACAAGATGCACATGAGTTACTTAATGTTATTTTGACAACTCTAGATGAGGAAACTCAAAAAATTGGAAGAAAAGTAATTATAAATATCCGCTTATTGCACAGAATAAAACTTTGACTTGTGGTGTTATTTTCTAGGCTGGGTGTTTATCAGATGCACTTGGTATGAATGAGTTAGGAGACCTGATGAATGACGATGACGATCAAAACGAATTTAATTCATTAGGTAGTGTCATGTCCCTTAACGAACTATGTAGGCCAACAAGCTTGAGCTGGCGTGGAGGAGCGATAAGGAGAAATAGGTGGATTTCTCGGTCTTGTAGGGCCTTGCAAATGTCTGGTCCTCCGCCGCCGCCTGCCACGCACCCTTTTACTGGAACCTTGACTAGTCAGCTTCGATGCACTGAATGTGGATACAAGGTATGAGTATAATTATTATAACATGCACATGCAAGTATACTTGATGAATAGCATGTTCCCTTGTTGCATTTCATTTTAGTCTGCGGTGCGTTATGATAAGTTTGAGAGCCTTTCACTCGCTTTACCCAGCGGAGCAGGAGACCTAGGCTGGGGACGGCACAAGCTTCATCAGCTTCTAACAAACTTTGTTACCCCTGAAGTAGTTCCGGATGTTCAGTGCGAAGGCTGTAACAGGGATAGAGACCCGGCACGGCTCCCAGTTTTGTCGAGGCAAATTAAAATACTTAATTTTGGCAAGGTGAGGGTCTCCACCGGTTCTAAAAAATTACTGTAAATGTTAAAACCGTGTATCTGTATAATGTTATCTTGGTATTATTTTAGTTACCTGTCTGTTTGTGTATTCATATTTCTCGGAACACTTGGCAACCTGGTGGTATGTCTAAAAGACAAGACTATGTCCAGTTTCCTATGAGACTGTCCATGTCGGCATATACATTTATACAAGTACACTACCAACGAAAGTTACCTAATGCGGTAAGTGATTTGGTAAATAATTAATGGTAAGGAGTATAAAGTGTATTTTGTAGAATTATATGAGCACGAGTGAGGGTGGTAGTCCTTTGTCCAGTAGTACTCCTCTCTGTTGGACGGGAAGTTCCCTGAACGATATGGCTAATGAGTTTAGAAATGTCTATCAGCTTGCTGCCGTCGTTGTACACGCAGGGGATGCTCATTCGGGACATTTCATCACCTACCGCAGGGGTCATCAAAATAGCAGGTAAATAAACTTATTTATAAGGAGTATAAGTATTTAAAGTGGAATATAATAGAAATGGAATAGAAACTGGGTAACAGAAAAAATAACATTGTTAATGATAGCATTTTCATTAGACAATTGTACATAGAAGTTTAAACCTCAAATGACCCAGAACACAGAAGTTAGATATTTTATTTTAAAAAATCATGAAATTGAGGCACCCTGTATATACCCCATATATAAATTTAGTTTTTTCTTAGTTATTTCCAAATTCAAGTAATTATTGCAGTTAATTCATTTAATTTTTACATTTATTTACTAATTTAATATAGAACGCAATGAAGTTACCAGAATGCATTTTAAAATTATATTTTTAAAGCAAAGTTAAACGCTACAATTTTGAGACAGAATTTACATAAAATCTAGTCGAGTCGCAGGGTTTGTTTATCATATATTCAGATAAACATCAAGTACTTCGTGTATTCCCATAGTATGGAATCGCCTACACGTTTCTAGCTTAACCATAGAAAAAGATAGAAAGTTGAACGTCACTTTAAAGTGCTGCACAGGGCTATGTCGTGTCGAATATTATAATAGCGTTAAAATAAACATATTCCCACAAGAAACAGGCGGAGATGCATAATCCGGGTAGAAGGGTGACATCAGGAACCATATAAAAGAAGACCAGCTTGTTTACCGAAGGAGATGCCACTTCTATCACTCCCGAGTTACATTGTCGAATGCTAATCATTCGCTGTGCTCCTGAGTAATTGCATTTCAATATACCTAAGTCACATTGCTGTCCCTCCAGGCTCGCTGTTCTTATGGTATTATTGTGTGGATATTGTACCTAAGTCACATCGCTGACTCTCTGGGCTAGCTGTTCTTATGGTAGCATTGAGATTAATTATCTAAACTACAAGCCATACAATCCAAGAAAATCCACACTTAATTTTGCTATTCATCTCGTAGACAACCATTCTTTGGCGTACTATTTATGAAGTGCCATTTTAACCCCTCTGTTATGCTCAACGAGTACGTTAAACATGAAGAAGCTGGGAAAGAGCATTCACGGGCGATATAACGCTATACAGGGCGCACGGAAATTCTGCAGGCACAAAATTCTAAAAGGTGATCGCTTGCTTATTTCGAGACGCTATTTTATTATTGGCAATTGCATTTATATTCTGGTTTCGTCGGGGGTAATGGGGAAAATTGGCGCATTTGTGGTACTAAAAGAATATTAGATTTTTTTTAATGAAATATTAGCTTTCATTTTTAACTCTCATAATATTATATTACCAGTTATTCAGTTATGATTTTATTCACGATTTTAATTCATAAAATTTCATTTTCTGAATATTTTACTAGGGAAGTTTGCGTTTGCAAAATAACAAGTTTATATTCAAGAACTATATATTTAGAGTTATGCAATACAAGATACTTTTCATAGACTCGTCAAACTTCAAGTCAATAATTATTCTGCAGTTTTTATAAAACAAATAGTTGACTCTAATGTCCACCTCATCTCTCGTAAGGTTTTTCAAGAATGCTTTATATTTAAAGTACACTAGGAATGTTTTCCTACTGTAACCACAAGGTTGTCTAATTGTTGAACATTTACCTACAATAAAATTTTATAGTTACATGAATTCGGCGTACTTTGCGTTAACAGAAGTTTGAAACATTGACTACGGCCAATTGGCTGGTTCTGTTCTCAATTGAGTTCAATTACAACGAGGGATGTCAATATTTCAGGCAGTTGTCTGGTCACTTATGTCAATTGAAGGGTGATGCAACACCACTTTCTTACCCTCGCGGATTCGCGGCTTCGTATGTTTGACAATCTTCTGGTTGCTTTTCTATTTAATTACTATAGGGAGATTTCCCCAGCAGCATTCTAAAAGATTTTACGTGGGTGTAAATTCTCACCTCAGCAAGATTAATATGATTATCTGAACGATTGTTCCTACTCTAATTTCAATCAATAAACAGTGTATAATTAAAGGACATTCCCTCAACACTATATGGTATTTTACACGAGTATTTAACGCTCATTTCTCAATTGATAATTTTGATAATGTATAAACATGACATGATTCTTGTCCTTTGTTTTGCATTCGATTCATTATTTGGCTATTGCTAACAACTTTAATTATAAATTATTATTATCTAGCGATTGCTAACAACTTTCTTTAATTATAAACCATTATTACCTAGCGATTGCTAACAGCTCTATTATAGATTATTATTATCAGGCCCAGGCCATTGCCACAACCCTAATTACTATTAAAATAACACAGCATGCTTTTGTATCTCAGTTCTTGTTATTGCATCAAAACACTCAGTATATCTATAGTATGGTCATTACTATAGCGATGCAAATTTTCCTATTATAATATTTAAACAAATTGTCTCAAATATTTGGATTACAATGTTTTAATTTCAAAAGCAAAATAGAAAACAAACTTCAACTATAAATGTACAGTGCAATCTTGAGTAATAAAATACTACATAAATAACATTTATAATTAACTAAGTCTCTCAATTAATAGACAGTGTGTTCAAGTTTACCAGGTATTCAAATTAGCAGAGTGATTAAATTTTCTAAGGTAGATAGTATCAGACAGAAATAAGTAATATTAAACTTTATATAAAAGAACCTGGGGTAATTAAAAAGGGTTACTACACACACAACGAAATTTGGGTCCTACACTAACAAAACTAGACGATCATGCAAATGGCCAATCTTATTTGTTTATCCTTCAGATAAATAAATAGTACTTAGTTTCCTGGTGAAATAAATTACCAGTACTTTCTTTAGTAAATAAAACACTGGGGCTACAACCTCTTCATTGGTGCCGTGACCAGGATGTATTATTAATCAATGCACTGGGGCTACAACCACTTTACTGGCCGATAGCACATAGCACAGCTTTCCGTTTTTTCAAAAATATTTGAAAAAGCATTCTAAATCAGATTAACAAGCCTTCTTCAAAGGTGTAAAATATTAAATATGAGACAGTATGGGTTTTGTAAAAACCGATCGACGCAGGATGCTGTTCTGTCCTTTTAAGAAGAAATTCTCAACAACTTTAATAACGACTGAAAATCGATTGGTCTTTTCTATATTTTTATATTTATCTGTATGTAAAACACGGTTGTTTGTTTTATACTTACCTATTTGTAATTACCATGTGCTTGTATATTGACCTGTTCTACACTATCGTATATAGTATAATAAAGAAATATTATTATTACTACTTGTCTTTTTAGGTGGTACTACACTTCAGACGTGGAAATAAGAGAGGTGACAGTCGACGAGGTGCTGCAAAGTACAGCTTACATGCTCTTCTACGAGAGAAGTTCTTCGATGGCTAGCGCATTTTAAACACACGCCTAAAATAATATTCGGCGTGATGTCTAGGCATTTGTGGTAAAATTTTCTTTGAGCTAAACTCAGTTCCTATCGATTTAAGCAAATTAGAATGACCACGTGACGAGATTAATTTAGTCCGACTATATCCCATTCCAATTTCTTTTTCGTATCAAACACAACAGCAAATGTAGAATAGATAAAGAATTGACAAAAATTTGTATTTACACGCACCTAGTGGTCCAAAGTCAGCATTTCGTTTGCATTTAGGAATGGTGCAAGATATAAACGGGTCCTTGCACTAATAACTTTCTTGTTTGAAATAATTGCTTTGTTTGTTGATTGAGAACATGTTAGAGATAAAAATTTGGAGCAAGTAATGAGCTTGTCTTACCAAGAGACATTTGCAACCTTGATCATTTGCTTTATTAAGTGTTCTAACTTTCTCCAATGAGGAAACTGGAGCTCATGCTTTAGGTATTAAAAATTCAGAACAAGGATGTGTATATTGCAAAAATTATATTAACAACAGATATTGCTCATCAGTGAACAGTGCTGTCTCCGGTCACGCTGGCTTTCAAGATAATTATTGTGGTACAGAAAATTCTTCACAGTACTATAAAGAAGGGGTGTGTTTTGTTGCTATTTAAATCCTTTGTCACACAAGACGACTTTCTTCACTGCCACTTGACAGTCCTCTGCTTCTCAGCTTGTAATATGCTACTATTTATTTCGTAGTTAGTACTGCTACAGAAGATAGTTTTAAGTCTCTTCCATCTCTTGCGTATTATAAAAATGTCAAAGATCAGGTTTTAAAATGGTTAAAAATTGATGAAAAATATATAGTTAAAAAAAAAGGTGAGTAACGGTGTTGAAGGAGTTGACAGGTAGGAAAAAATAATTGGTGTGTGAAACTAAAACTGCCTACCCATGCATTTGAAAATCGATGCGTTAATCGATTTTTGTCACTTGTTTTGTAAAGATTGTAAGGAATGTATTCTAGCCTATTTATTTTAAAAAACAAAATAATTTTATTGGACAAAACTTTCTGAGCGGAGTTCTGCGCTTCCATTTAACTCCAAAATACAAAAAAGAAAACTGGAATAAACTGTGGAGAATGCATTTCTCTGTACTACGTACCACAACAAAAAAAAGTTCTGTGTAAAGAAAAGAAAGAAGAAAAGTTCTATAATGTGACTGCTTTATCACAGGAAGCATAGATGGCGCTACTAGTAGCATGATCGACAAGTAAAGTTGTACATGTTAAACTCTACTCACCCAGAGTGTTTTTAGCACTGATCTATACAGGCCCTGTATACACTAGATATTGCATACGCCTGAAACGGCTGTGCGCAGATCCCGTCATATTGTTTGGCTGTTTAATGCCAGTTTTCCGAAATGTCGGTAAGGTAGAGTTACTTCATTTAATAATTATAATAATATAGATGGTAAATGAATAAAATATTAACAAAATTAAAGAACTGTCACAGAAAATGCACTTATTTTAGAAAATAAATAATATTTATCTGCAGCTTTTAAATTTTATAAAATGCGCGTCTCTGTTTTACTGACAATCTGGTATTTTGGCACCAACAGCACAGAACAACCTGGCCGCTTCACTGCACAGCTGAAAGTATGACGGAGAGAGCCTATGCGTTATCCATTGTATATGGATCAGTCACCGGTCTGATATACAATTGACGACAAACAAGTCAAGCAAGTTATGCAACTAATCAAGGCTACTGTACTAGCAGTGTGTGAAGTCATCTTGTTTGACGGCGGCTCAACCTTGTTATAAATAATTCACCCCAAATTCACATGAGACCGATCATTTCTCTCGTACAACTTATTCCCACCCATGTTACTGTTACCAAATGAACAAAAAAAAAACTTATACTTTGTGTTCACGCTTTTTCCAAGATGGCAGCTGAAATGCACGAGAAATATTACTGCCATGAAAATATATCTGTATCAATTGTCACAAGTTAGTTATGATATTAGATGTAAATTGTTTTTCATAGTATTTTTTTTTAATTGGCAATTGAAGTAACACATCCAAATTTTGTTTACGTTGTATAGCGCTTGCAACAATTATTAAGGTCAGAAACGATACGTCTAAGTCGCAGATAACACGGCACTGAGAACAATATTTATAACTAATGTAGATTTAGAACATTTCCATGAAGCATTTTATTTGAGAATACATGTGGGCGTCCTCTGTTTCAAGGCTATTCTGTGGCTATAGAGGTCATCAACTTTACGGCATGATGCTTGAATGTAAAACGAGCTCTCTCTACGGCTGTTATTTAATGATTGTTTAAAACTGTTTGATGTTTCTTATTGAAAGTTTCAATAAAATGAAATCAGCTACGTAGTTATAAATAAATAAATACACCACAGGTAATGACGACCCCCTTTATCCTGGAAGGCTCTAGAAGAGCCTTGTGTGGGAGGGGGCTACACATTTAGAGACAAGGGAAGTTATAATTTTATTTGGCTATAGTTTTCCACAATACATGTGCTTAGAAAAATGAAGGCTAAGAATAATGAGTATATGCCTATCCAAGGAGAATTGAGGACAGTAATAGCCCTAAGTGAGTACCTTGCGGGACACCTAGTAGTACTTTGGTCGTTTTAGATATAAATTAATTCTTAATTGTGTCTTTACAATGAATGCAATCTTTTTTAACTTTGAATTAACTCTGAAATCTTCAGAACGATCATAGAAATCGAAACGAGAGGCAGATTTTGTTTTACTTGAGCATACATGCTTTACGCGCAGTCTAATGTCAAATACTTAGTATTTATTTTTATATACAGGGTAAGTTTGAAATACAAGTGATTATTTATCTTGTGCAATATCCAACATTAGATGAATACTGAAATAATTTTTTCTCAGTATTTGCAATAAAGTTCTGTGACAGTAAACTCAAGTTTTGAGTTGTTTTGTATCCACTAATCCACGGGTATTCACGAAGTAACCTGTTGAGAATGTTGAGACATTATCTTTACAATAATAAAACACCTAATACTTCACCTATCGGAATGCAAACTGCTGATCCTCAGAGTATCAAGCTTACACGCGTCTTCAATTGCGATGTATTTACTTTGTGGGGGTTCTGTTTATTTATTTGAGCTGCATCATATAGGCATTTTCAATTTATAATGACATCTTTTGGTAGAGACATTCAGTGCATTCGCTAATAGTCGTTTCTCTACACAAAGAAGTACCGTCGACAATTTGTGAAAGTTTTTTCTACTGTTTTTGACGTGGTTTACAAATAACTGTTTTTATTTATGACGGGTGAAAAGTCCAACAAGCTAAACTTGTATTACAAATTAACTCTATACTATTCCGTATTCTTGCGTGATATAATAAAATAATTTATTTATGGTTCTGTCAGTTTCGTTCTAAAACAAGATAGTGAATTTTGGTATGCAATCCTCTTTTCACAGTGGTGAAAGATTTGATATTCATTACTCATGAAGAAAACAAACTTTTATAGTTGAAATATGAAAACAGATACAGAAATGTAATTATTCTTAAAAGTGCACGCCAGGACTCATCAATTTATTCATATATACAGGGTGTCTCACCGGGAACTGAATCGATCGATATAGAGAAAAGTACGCTTCAGAAAATTTTGTCAGTGTGGCCAATCCAACTAAAATAATTACAAGCAGCTGGAACATCCGCTTATACCGGAACTCGATACCAACTTGCTTATTTCAAATGGAACGCCCTATATATTGTAGGGTTTTCGAAAAGAGTATAAAATTCTAAGTCGAAAATATATAGCATATCCTACATCTAAACCTATCCGTTTCAGAAATATTTGACATTTTATAGAAAATCTGACAGGTGCAATGGTTTGCAAGAACCATTATAACTTTCTTCGTGTAAAAGATCCTCATTTGCTTCTTGCAACATAAAAAGAACACAAGGAGAACTACGTTCTACAACTGAAATAAATTCAATAATATCATACCAAGTGTTTGGTTTTTCGCGTTACATTTTGTCAACTTCAAACCGCGAAAACTTGTTTAGATCAAATGGAACACCCTGTATTTTTTTACGTTAAGTTGTGTAAAATTGAATTCCCTTTTTTCTGATATTAGCATTGTGGGGGTTAAAGTTACAACCTGATTGTTTCTAATCATTACAACAATTCATGAATTTCTAATAAAATCGCAAATATTTCAAAAAGTTGTAACTTTAACCCCCACAATGCTAATATCAGAAAAAAGGGAATTCAATTTTACACAACTTGACGTAAAAAAATACAGGGTGTTCCATTTGGCCTAAACAAGTTTTCGCGGTTTGAAGTTGACAAAAACGGAACACTTGGTATGATGTTATTAAATTTATTTCAGTTGTAGAACGTAGTTCTCCTTGTGTTCTTTTTACGTGACAAGAAGCAAATGAGGATCTTTTACATGGAGAAAGTTATAACGGTTCTTGCAAACCGTTGCACCTGTGAAATTTTCTATAAAATGTCAAATATCTCTGAAACGGCTAGGTTTAGGTATAGGATATGCTACATATTTTCGACTCAGCATTTTATGGTCTTTTCAAAAACCCTAAAATATATGGGGTGTTCCATTTGAAATAAGCAAGTATCGACTTCCGGTATAAGCGGAAGTGCCAGCTGCTTGTAATTATTTTAGTTGGATTGACAACACCGACATTAGTAATTGTCTAAATTTTCAAAATTTTCTGAAGCATACTTTTCCCTATATCGATCGATTCAGTTCCCGGTGGGACACCCTGTAGAGTGTCCCATTTGAAACCCCCGGCGCCATTTTCTGGATGACCAAAAGATATATTAAAACCCATTTTGAAGGTTTCTGGGATTGATCAACTTCTTTGCTCAACGCCATCTGTATCTCAATGAGGGAGAAAAGCTATTTTCATTCAAAAGTGAAGTCATTTACATATTCCATTGTAGTGGATGCCTTTTACAGAATTCAAATACCTCTTTTGGCCATCCAGAAAAAGGTCTCGGGAGTTTCATTCTAAGGCTCATGTAGTTACATCTTGACAGTTTACTTTTCTCATAGAAGTTTTTTATGCCCCTAGTGAATACTCAGGTTGATCCATATGTTCGTGTGTACCCTAGTGAAACGAGTATCTATCTAAATATTTATATTTTTTTACGAATAAAAGCAATCGAATGATTTGTAGTCATGTTGTTATGAAACTTTTATGGTTGTGTTATTAGTTATAAGTTAGCTTATTAGATTTTGTTATTTTCCCGAAGAAAAATTTATGCACTTTTGTAAGATCAAATGTCAGGAGCTAGTTTAGGTGTGACGTCTATGTCCCATGTTTTCTGTATATTTTATATATGTGTATATTTATTGAAAGAATATAAATGTTATATGAATAAAATTAATTGAAACAATCGTTTTTAGTTGTTTCATTTGTGCAATGCCATCCAGCCAATGTGCAATAATGGAACTTAACTGCTCTACTATAAAGCAGCGTTGTCCTACAAATTCGATGATCGCTGGTAGCCGCTAGCGGGTAGCTGCTACCAAGTTGTCAAGTCATGTACTGGTCGCCTACACGTCAGTATTATTAGTGTCTGGCGAATATCCTACAGTTAAAAATGAATATTAATAGAAATACACTATTTTATCGGTATTACATTATCAAGCTCACAAAAAAAATCTACTTCTACTCTTGAAATTAGAAAATGAGAAATGCAGAAAGAAAGAACTACCCATATTTAAAAACAGACAGAAGGATTCCAATCCATTTTAATAAAAAATCACGTAAAAGATAATGAAACGAAATTTTTTCGTATTTAACAATATCAAACAAATTTGTTGCGAAATGGGACGTTGCTCTGCTCTCGAACGAGACTAACGGCCAGCTACTTGGTAGCGTGTAAGAGAACAATCTCATTAAATTGCATTGGCGATGTCTTGGTAGCCATTATCCGGTAGCGGCTACCAGCGAATTTATAGGAAAACACTGCTTAACCAGCCATGACGATCTAATAAAACACTATAGGCCAGTCATTACGGACTTCGATAATGGAAAGTTCGACAATAATTGCCAAAGTTTCTAAATTTTGAGACAACATATCCAGTTTTGCACCTTTTCCGCCCCCTGGAACATTGTTACTTAAATTATCAAAAAACGCAAATTTGTAATAATTTTTTGAAAAAAATTCCGAAGTTTATCTAGCACGGCCGTGGTAAAAAGGTTTTGTTTTTTACCACCTACTCGTGCAGCAGCACAACAGCATGCATATACAGAGTGTACCATCAAATACAAAGATGGAGATACATTGATTTGGAACCAACCGAATGGGGGTGGAAGCGGACTCTGAACGGTTTACTCCCATTAACCACTGAAAAAGAAGCTGCACCACCAGCATTGCTGAATATCTTGTAGTTGTCGAGGTGGATGCAAGGGGAAACTGCAGGTGCCGTAAACATGGGCTGAAATGTTCCATCATCTGTTCCCATTGCGAATGTCAAACTCGCTCCAATGTCGAAGCACTTAGAATTGACATTGAAGAAGACATTGATGAAGATATTGACATCGATTTCAAGTTTTTTAACTTTGAGATGTCAAATGAAGATGATGAAGGGACGGGAGAAGCTGAAGAGACTGCAGAACCTGAAGAGTTTGAAGGAACCAAGGAACATCAAGAAATCAGAGAACCAGAAATAGCAGAGCAACTCGATCTTGGGTATTAACCTAAACGAAAAAGGAGGAGAATGGTTGTATGAATAACAATAAATATAATATGTAGCATAATCCTGAATAAATAATCATTTCAATTATTTCATCAGAATTCGTGTCTTAAATTCTTTAACTAAAGTGTATACGATGGGAATTGAAACCGTATAAAAACTAAAAGCCGGCAAAAACAGTCGGCATCTCTTTATTGTACATGGGCGGAGGTAAATAGAAATGCTTGTCATAAGAAAATAATAAGATTTTCGGACATTATTATATTATCCTCTGCTTCAAATGGTCTCCAGAAAGCCATGGTAAATTAGTAAATAATTAAAATATTTTACCTTTTATATAGTAGTAAATATTTATAAATATGAACAATAACTAACTAAACTCCTACGCTTGATGTTATAACAGGTAAATACCTGCGTAAATACGCACTGCACTGGCACATTAACAGCACAGCAGAAGTCCACCTTTGACTATCCAGAAGCGATTTACGATTTTCTTTTTATGCTAGTAGACCTGTTCGTTTTATTATCTTTAAACCAGTGCAGTCGTAGATGGTTCATTCAGGATGATTACATTGCCAGTCTCGGACTCGCCTGCACAGTTTCAACTACCATTCGAATCTCGATACCGTTGCTAAATATATAGGACAAAATATCAAGTTCAGTGCGCACGGCCCTGTGCTTTAACACTGACCAGTTCCAATTATCCTCGTATAAAATATACCACATTCATCATAATTTCAACTTTTTGCTCTCTTACACTCGCTCCTCCCCAAGGTTCTATGATCAGAACTATTACACCAATCGAAAAAAATGTTGAGCCCTTTTCTTAGAATTTAGTGGAGAAATTTCTATTCTTAATTTTTTTTGTCCTATTATTGATATTTTCAGAGATATTTAAAAAAATGCTAAAATTCCCCATTTCAGTTGTTTAAACAATATGTTCCGGACCGAATTGGAGAGGGTATTTTCAATAAGTCTCTTTCTAAACATAAAAAGAGGCGATAGACAAAAAAAGCTTCCTTAGGAATTTTTATAACAAAAAAAACCCTGACGCCTAATCTATATATTTTATTAACTCTTTTTGATAATAAATTTTATTTATATTTTGGTATACATCCAGTAGACATATTTTAGAAATGTGATATAAAATATAAAACTCAAAGGATTATTTGCCGTTCTGTATTTTCAACTCGTACTGCTCGGGTGTTAGGCTGGGATCTAAACCATGAGATTTCATCTGAACAACAATGTCAAACAGATAATCATAGCATTCCATCATAGTTTTGGCTTGTTGCCATGTATCTCCCCATACATATACCTAAAAAAGTTGAAGATGTAAAAAACCAAAAACAACACAAGTACGCAAGAGAACTAATGCAGAAATTTATGGGAAACAAGATCCATTGGTAACAGAAAGCATCACCCAATGCGAGTGGTTAATTTCAATGCTATAGAAATAGTCTTGCTTACCCCATGTCTCCGAACCAGAACAGCACACGTATGAGGATATTTCTCAATCGTCTCGGCCAGCCTGTCCTTCAAATCCTCCTCGAATGGAGTATTCTCAATTATAGGAACCACCAACTCCTCATCATACCTGAAATTCTTCCCCGTCTTCTGGTTCCTAATACCCTTGATCATCTCCAGGTGAGTACATTTGAACTCTTTGCCGGGAAATAGCATAGTGGCCATCACAGCAGCCTTAGAGTGTGTGTGAATGACAGCACCGGCATTCCTCATAGTATAGGCACACATGAACAAAGGAGTACACTGGCTTTTTTTCAGTTTCTTCTCTGGTGGCGGTAGTTCTAAGTCGGCGCCTTCGATGGTTTGGACGAACATATCGTCTGGTTGGATTCTCTCTTTTTGGACAGCCGATGGGGCGATGTAGATTTTATTATCATGTTTTATACTTATTCCTCCGCCTAGAAAAACCAAACTTTGTCAAAAATCAAACAGCATCCGGTTAATATTAGAAAGTCAGGCAACAATGCATACTAATTTACACTCTTCAGCTGTTCTTGATAGTATTATATAATTGTTGCACACTCTATACTAGACTAGGATATTTATTAGCAGTGTTTTCGGAAATAACTTAATTACTTTATCTGTAATTTTAATCACCCCCTGACATTGCCAGGTTTTGGAAAAATGATGGTAAGAATACTACACAGTAGATACTTATTATGTTTATATAGAATCTTATCAACAGTATTTTTATATTTATTAAATTTATATTAACATCCTGGCCATGGCTATTACACCACTCAATCACAACTCTCATAAGGATTTATAACTTTGATATTTGCTGATCAATATTTTTCATATAGTTTTAAAAAAGTATCTGGCAAATACAATAATATACTTTTGAGTGAATAGTTCAATAATTATTCTGTGTTAATCACGTTTCACCCTACATGATTCATGGATCATGCCTGCTTAATTCTTAATTTTTCTTTGTTCTTTTGAACCCTATTTGAGGTGATCTGAAGATCTAGTTTAGTTACCCAGTAGTCTCAACTTTCCAGAGTAGTTCGCGTTTTCAAATCACACATCACAGTTTGCTTGTTTTTAAAAACAAATGAAAAAATGCTTAAGTAGGTAAAGTAGTGTTTTATATTCCCTGCAAGTTTAGTGGAAGTGGAGTAGCAGCTAATAATAAAAGTGTTAACTATTAATGATTAAAAGTGCTTAAAAAGTTGAGAAAACT
Source organism: Leptura quadrifasciata (assembly GCA_963675555.1). Taxonomy (NCBI): domain Eukaryota; kingdom Metazoa; phylum Arthropoda; class Insecta; order Coleoptera; family Cerambycidae; genus Leptura; species Leptura quadrifasciata. Next base: position 5,940,988 of record OY776679.1, read on the forward strand.
ATTAAAAAATAGTGAGGAAAGTGCGTTAGATTTAAGCGCGGGAAAACCATGATTTGATGATGATGAAGCAGTGTCGACTTGACCTACAGGTAAAATAGCTAGACATCTTACAAAATAAAATTAAATATAGTTGTCTACCAGCTAAATATTAATTAATTTGAATAGTTACAAGTTAATTGGAATCTGATAACTGTTTAGCAAATATATTGCCGATCGAGTAAAATAAATTTCACACAACACCTACAAAGTTCTTGCGCCAAAATTTTAAAATTGTGTAATTTTAGTTATAAATTGTACAGTAAATTTTCAATGATTAGCAATTTAAAAAATGCAGCATTTGTAGTAGGTACCTTCCTACTTGGTATGCAGAACAAACTGTATTACAGGTTGCATAAACGTAGCCTATTATATTGTTTATTTTTCGGCGTAAATGTGGAAAAATATCAATTTTTTTAAACGTGGTGGACCTTACTAATTATATCAGCGAATTTTAGTAACGTTACCTATATAATATAACAATTACCTGTGCCTGTGACCCATCCTAAATGGTAAAATTGCCTACACAACTCCGGTATCAAGTTTTTGGGATGCTCCTCGGCGTACGATGAATCCCTGTACGACATTCTTGATTATCAGCTTTGAGACTGCACAGAGTATTAGATGAAGAACAATGAATGGTGTTAAATTCTCTTTTTATCTAATCAACAAGTTCTCAAGGTTGAGGTTAAATATTAACATAACCTCAAATTCTTTACTCATTTCTCTGGCATAAGCGTACCAAAAAATTATTCGAAAGGGTAATATTTAAAGAAGTATAATAATATTAAATAACAGCTTGTTTTTTTTTTGTTCAATAGTAGTGCTCTTATACCTCTTTTATGTATCCTAATGTCAGAAAAGCATTTATTACTTACTAGTGCGAAATATGGAAAAGTCAGTTTTCTAAGTACGCTATGAAAGAAATTTATTTTAAAATGTCGTACACGTTATTTTTGTATTTTAATGTGATTTTCAACTTGTAGAAAAAGATATTAGATAGCAGGAAAAGTTGCATATGTAGCCCTCGAGATATTTCTATGTGCAATTTCCCGCAATTCTTTATATTTATTTATAATTGTTAGAAGACACATCCTATAAGTATTTACCTCGTACTGTTCTAGAAACTTAATTGTCACTTGTGACAGATGTCGCAGCACTATTTTATACAATTATTGCATATGTTATTCTTATACAATAATAATAATTAAAAAAAACATTAAAGACAAAAAATAAGTTTCGAAATATGTATTTAGCAACATTTTTATATCTTTTAATAAGACAGTTTAATTATCTGCTGAAATTAGCCGTTATGGTACAATATCTTTTAAATTTTAATAACTGTAACATTTTATTCATTTTAGAAATGATTATAGACAGTGTAAATTGAAATTTTATACGATACATGTCCGTTAGGTCTTATTACAGTATTAGTCTATAAAACAATAAAACAACTCGTATTGTATTGAACAACCTACCGGACTTATAAGGTAAATTACTATTATACAGGGTGTTGCATCATGAGAGGGACATAGCTTAATAGGAGGTAGAGAACATCAGTGGTAACCGGAACCTCCCATAGAAATGTCTCATTGGGCCTTCATTACGAAGTTACAGGGTGTTAAATAATTTTTGGCCAAACCTGTTCTTTGTCATAACTTTGACAGGGAATGAAATAACGGATTCATATTTGGTACGGCTAATGTACTAACGAGCCCCAAGAGGTACATGTATAAAAAAAATATATCCAGGTCCGGACTCACTATAATTTATGTTTCTTCTTTGCATCAATAAAACATCACCCTGTATATATTTTTTGAAATTTCGATACGATATTCGAAAAGAGCAAGAAAAAAACAAACAAAATGGCCTATTTCATTTTTTTGTTACACCTTCGTAGTTATTTAAATACGTTGTTAAATGTGCAAGAAAATGGATTACAGAACCCTATTAAATGAGAGGCACGTGAAATAAATAGTTTTATAACTAAAATTTGCAAAAATTCTATTGAGCCTAGGTGGTCTGGGTGAATCCTAATTCCGGCACGTTTTAAAGGTCCATTTTGGTAAAAAACTGTGGTCCTAATAAGTAATCGGGTATGAAATAACAAAATTTTTAATCAATCACAGTAGGCTTGTTCAAAGTGACAGATAATAAAAAGAAATCTCCTAAACAGTTGAATAATTGTTTGTTAGTAATTTAATGTGTCAATAATCCGCATTTAGTTAGTGAAAACTTGTGAAAATATTTTAACTATGCCAGTAAAATTTACAAACGTGGAATATGCTGACATAATATTCATCTATGGTTTCTGTAATGGAAATGGTAGGTCGGCGGAAAGAGAATATCGGCTGCGTTTTCCTGGTCGCCGATGCCCTAATCATAAAACCTTTAGTACGGTGTTCCAGTATGCAAGACAACACGGAAAGTTTCCTAATTCTGCAGTTGTGGAGCGTGTTTTACAACAAGGTGTGCAGGAACAAAACAATATTATAAACGTAGTTCAAGAAAACCCAAATATGAGCACTAGACGAATCAGTTTGGCAACTGGTATTCCTCATTGGCGAGTATGGAGAACCCTAAAAAGAGAACTTTACCATCCATATCATATCCAGCAGGTACAGCGTCTTCAACAAGGCGACGATATCCCCCGCCTAGCATTTTGTCATTGGTTGTCTAACCATCGCCCAGTCATTTACAGAACCTTATTTACGGATGAGGCACAATTTACAAGGGATGGAGTAAACAATTCACGAAATAATCATAAATGGGCACAGGAAAACCCACATGCGGTACGCCAACGCCGTTCGCAACACAGGTTTTCTGTAAATGTTTGGGTCGGACTTGTGAATAGACATTTGATAGGGCCACATTTTTTTGAAGAAAGATTGAATGGTGAAATTTACTTTGATTTTCTTCAAAACATTTTACCGAATATGTTAGAAAATATCGGTATAAGAGGCATGTTGTTTCAGCATGATGGGGCCCCACCACATTTTAACCTTCAAGTAAGAGAACACTTAAACAATGTGTATCCTAATAGATGGATTGGACGCGGGGGTCCACATGAATGGCCACCAAGATCTCCTGATTGTAACCCTTGTGATTACTTTTTATGGGGCCACTTAAAAAACGAGGTTTATAGCATTGAAATTGAAAGTAGACAACATTTAATCCAGCGCATCGTTACAACCTGCGACGAAATACGGAATAATCCAGAAATGATACGTCGAGCAATTGGTGACCTTTCTAAACGCGCAAGAAAATGCACAGAATGTGGGGGAGGACATTTTGAAAATTTACTTTAGTGTCAATTACGTTTTATTTTTAAACACATTTAGTTATTGTTTTGTTATTTATTGTTAATTGAATGGAAAATATTTTATTTATTTAGATTTTAGTTTGTTCTCTTTTCCAATTTTTATTAAGTATAAAATGTTGATGATTTTCTTGATCAAAGTAACTGGTTGCTTAGGCCTAAATGGTTTAAATTATCTGTCACTTTTATTCTTTGAACAAGCCTACTGTGATTGATTAAAAATTTTGTTATTTCATATCCGATTACTTATTAGGACCACAGTTTTTTACCAAAATGGACCTTTAAAACGTGCCGGAATTAGGATTCACCCAGACCACCTAGGCTCAATAGAATTTTTGCAAATTTTAGTTATAAAACTATTTATTTCACGTGCCTCTCATTTAATAGGGTTCTGTAATCCATTTTCTTGCACATTTAACAACGTATTTAAATAACCACGAAGGTGTAACAAAAAAATGAAATAGACCATTTTGTTTGTTTTTTCTTGCTCTTTTCGAATATCGTATCGAAATTTCAAAAAAATATATACAGGGTGATATTTTATTGATGCAAAGAAGAAACATAAATTATAGTGAGTCCGGACCTGGATATATATTTTTTTATACATGTACCTCTTGGGGCTCGTTAGTACATTAGCCGTACCAAATATGAATCCGTTATTTCATTCCCTGTCAAAGTTATGACAAAAAACAGGTTTGGCCAAAAATTATTTAACACCCTGTAACTTCGTAATGAAGGCCCAATGAGACATTTCTATGGGAGGTTCCGGTTACCACTGATGTTCTCTACCTCCTATTAAGCTATGTCCCTCTCATGATGCAACACCCTGTATACTTATTAAATAAGAGTTTATGAATAAATGTTACTCTTAAATCTAAAACATATTAATTTCATTGCAGTTTAATCCAAGAGATATTCATGTATTATTGTATTGTATTATAGTAAGAAATAGCAAAAGAAAGACTTCACCCCAATCATTTAAACCCTTTACTGAGGGCGAATATAGAGTGAAAATACGATTTTTCCTAAATTTTACTAGAAACTGATGGGGGAAAATCTTTTCTCTTATGCAAAATGGATTCTAAACAGTTTTTACTCCAGGAATTTTTGCCAAACGATAACAATGTTGCCATAGTATCACTAGTTTTTTTTGGCACGAAGGGAAGGGGTATGGGAAATAGTACATTATACGCTAAGAGAGAGAAACGTCTTATTTTTCCTGAGGTGTAAAAATGGCGGTCTCTCCCGAGGTGTATATACTATTTTTTCCACGATGGGGAGTAGAAACATTTATTTCATAAATAAAGAATTCTAATAAATTGGAGCGAAATTACAATATTTAGAAGCCTTTGGGATATTTCCATTCAACGTATCATGGCAACAGATATTTGTTTACAAATATATTTGTCAAATGCAAAAGTTGAGTTTTGGCATTTTTGGTATGGAAAATCAAGAAGAACCCCAAGATATCGTTTTAAACTTATTACCCACAAAATCAAGAAATTTGTATGATATGTATTACATTTTGTTTAACTATTGGGCATGAAATAAAAACTCCCCTAGGGAAATTATTGTCTTATTTCGTCCCTAGGGAGTAAATGCTTTACTTCTGTCACAATTTTGATGCCATAGAAATCGATTTCTACTCCCGGTCGTGGGAAAAATCATTTTCACCACTTGATAGCTTTTTATTAACGTTTAATTTCTGCCTGGCCAGATCGCGATAAAATGATTAGGAAGGGAGATAGTGGACGGCAAAGAAACTGTTTGAAAAAACGTGCAATTTTTATTTCGCGTACTGTTTGCAAACAAGCCAACGTATTTTAAAAACCTATAAAACCGATTCAATTTGCAGGCGAGATAGTACACAGAGTAGCAGTATTTTAATGAGGTCATAAAGTTTTTGTTGCGTTTTTTGACTGCCCAGTAAATATACACGCGTCTATACCTGTCTGCACAGATATTAAAGGCCTTTTGCCTTTTTTTCCTAATTTATTACATATTAAGCACATTGTCCGAATATTGAATTTCTCTTTGTTGCATCTTAACGAAGACGATTACGCATTTTCAATTTCACTGAATTGGGAAACATTTTTAAGATTTTGCAAACTAATGTAGGTTTGTCTGCAGGCTATGTGAAATTTCACTTTGACTTTTCCACTTAAAATGTCTTCCTCTTGTTGCAAAATGTTTTCGGCACAAATATCTTGCCTTTTTCTGCGGCACATATAATTGTTTTTAATCCTTCCAATCTAGGATTTTGTGTCACTAATTTGTCATTCTCCTTCAAAGTTTGTCCGCAAAATAAACATTCCATTGTTAAGCACTAAATAATATATTAAAAACTCAATAAAAATAAATATTATCCATTCGCATTCACAGAAAAGTTTGTTTTCAACTGGCAATATAAGATTACTTGTATTGGGTAGTCCACACACTTGCGTGGTGCATTTAGGATCGAAAGATTCATAACTTTAAATAACAAAATTTCGAAAATTATAAGTCGTACAGAACTAGGATTTTTTTAAAAAACTTCCTTGAGGTGTAAGTGCTGCAGGGAAAGTAAATGTTCAAGTCTTATCTAGTTTTACAGAAAAAGTAGATTTTCCATGAAAACAAAATCAAAGCAGTGACCTTCGCTCACATTTCCTTCATCAATTAAAAAAATATAGAGTGGGGCAATAGTGCGTCGGACGTCGATATCTCGAGTTCTACGATAGCTAGAAATTTTTTTAAAAAATTGTAAGCAAACTAGATAAAAAAGCCTATAACTGGAAATTATTGTCGAACATACAGAGCGAGCCAAGACGAAATTACAGGACCAAGGCCTCTCTTTTAAATGGAATGCAATGTATATCAGTACATTTTTTTAAGCGTCTTTCTAGGCTCTATTCATTTCAAGTTTGACCTCCCAAAGAATGTTGTAATTTGCCATTACAGATGGCCAAGAACCTAATCTATCATGCTGTGAAAGTTCCAATGTGGTTGTACCTTAAAAATCGGCAGCTACTGGAAGCGGCTGGAACCTCCCCAACCGGTGGATCTTTGAAGCCAAAAAGAGCAGTAGATTGTGTGCCAAAACGGCACTAAACGTAATCCGATTTCATCCAAAACCTTTTCAGATCTTCTGGGGCACTAAAAAAACCCTCAACTTAATGAATTTACAAAATTCGCCTGCGGCTCGTGCTGCAAATTTCATCTATGCGAGTTATTACCTACATTATCGCGCGTTGAATAATATACTATTAGGATATTAACAACTTTAACATCACTTGAACGACTAAGAAAGTCTAGTTATCCTAAATACTACAGATTTGTAAAGCAACAAACTGAAAATTGGTAAAGTGATAATCTATAATAAATTCACCAAGGAAGGTACAGAAAGCATATGATATTGATATTGTTACATCTACCTTTAAAGTTTGTGACAATCCGCTAAAAGTTACAAATATGCCGAAATCTTATTAACATGACATGGCACTATAACGTTATCGGATGACAAACGATGAAAATGACAATCGTCAAAATTTGCTCATTGCAATCCGATCGCTCGCGGCTGTCTTTGTTAAATGAAACATTAACATTTCAGTAATTTCACTAGATTTTAGAGGAATATTTGTAGTTTAATTCTTCGATTTGTCTGTATATATATATATTTAAAAACGGTACTAAACGTAATCCGCTCTACTTCTGAATCAGTGAAGAAAGCCTCACACGTGAATTGACACGAGATGTGATGGCTTTCACGACGTAACGGTTACGCGCATCGATCATGTCACGCGAAATGCGATCTATGCTTCATATTTGCTTTGTTTTTAATTTTTTTCACGGAAACCAAATCGAAAGGGTGGAAGTGTGATATATCGTTGAAATCAGAATTTTAACTGCTTTTCAATGGTTCCATTGCAAATTGAGAGTAATTATAAAATAAGCAACTTGTTGCATCAAAACGGCTCTAAACGTAATCCGATCTCAACCAAAACCTTTTCAGATCTTCTGGGGCACTAAAGAAACGCACATGCAAAGTTTCATTCAAATCCGTTCAGTAGTTTCGGCGCTATCGTGCTAACACACATACACACACAGACATTTTTCATAAAACCACTTTTTTGGGTTCCTAGGACCTCGAAATGTAAAGATTTGATGTTATCTCAATTTTCGTTTTTGAACCAATTTTAGTAACCTCTCACAATTTTATTGTGGTGAGGTTAAAATGTTTTTTCAAGAAGGAAGCTACTTTTTCCCCTTTTTACTGTTCACTACCACTATTAACCAATCTAGACGTAATTCATATCAAATGAGAACCAAAAGTATGACCTTTCTGATAGTGCAAGACAAAAAATATATGTATTTCTACTTCTCTTTTTGTTTTGTATTTATATTATTTACGTATAAACTGCTTTATTATTATTACCAGAAAGATTATTTCCACAAAATCTATCTAATTGACGAAACGCTTATTGTCGCTTCTGGTAGTTCCCTGTTCTGTGGTCTGACTATCCACAATACAGTTTAACAGAGTGGGCTATTTCCGCAACAGAGTAATACATCAAAATAATTGTCAAAATGGCACACATTTGCGCAATTGCCAAGCAAAGTGATGAGAATGGTTCTCCTGGAAGATCGACATGTTTTAAGAACTTGAAAAGAAAGCTCGAGGAAAGTATCCTAATATCTACTGATAATCCGCTTTCTCTGAAATATTTCAAAAGCGAAAAATCCATCCGGGAGGAGCAGAGGAGACAGCTGAGTATGAACTATTTTGTGATTCATCCGTATAGTAGATTTAGAGCATGGTACGAGATACATTTGATTTGTTTGTATTTGTCAGTCCTGATAACGAAGCCCATGGAATCTGGATTTTTCTGTGACAAAATTTATGAATCATTGCCATATCTTAAGGAATATTGCATTTTTACGGATTGTTTATCGTGGATAGACATAACTTTGCATTTTTTTCTGGGATTTACCCGCGATAAATCAAGCACTGTTGAACTGAACCGACGAAATATTGCCAAAAACTATGTTTTCAGTATATATTTCGTTTGTGACATATTATCCTCTGTTCCAAAAAGCGCATTCTATTATGCATTAACAACTTTTAAGGATAAATTGTGGGTGTATGGTATACTGGCAATTCTCCAACTATTCAAATTCGTAAGGCTCCCTTCGCTAATTGCATGCATAGGAAGATCAGCACAGTACTTACGTGTCACCTCCCGAGGATTCTTATTTTTATTGTGCTCGTTAATCGCATCAGTAATCATTGTCCACTGGATGGCGTGTTTACAGTTCATAGTTCCAAGATTAAGAAACTATTATTTCGACACAACCGAAAATATCGCCAGTTGGTATAATTTGAAAGAAGTACGTGAGGCGTCGCTTGGTAGACAATATTCTATAGGCTTCTTTAGAAGCTCAGCCTGTGTTCTGGGCATTCACTTAGGAATATTTCAGATGCAACTGGTTGAAGATTACTGGCTAGCAATTGTCACGTACATTGTTGGTAAAATATTGCTAGCGTATATATGGATAATTCTGGCTATGTGTATCTTACATGCCAGAGATGTTGACATAAGATTTTTAGAAATAATCAACCAACTCGACAAATATATGGAGCAGAGGAAACTCCCCTTAAATTTAAGAGATAGAATATCTCAGTATTACCATTTTAAATACCAGGAAAAATATTTCCAAGAGCAAGTGATCACTGGAGCATTATCTAGCACTCTTAAAAACGATTTGAACATGCACGCTCGTAAATCGTTGATAGCTAGTATCTCCATTTTCTCCGACTTAACTTCAGAAGAGCTTAGTACGTTGGTGGAATATTTAGTACCCGAGATATATTTACCCACTGATACACTCTTCAATTCCGGAGATATTGGGGATGCTATGTACTTTATATCCTCCGGGACAGTTGCAGTTTACACTGCGTCAGGAAAGGAAATCAACCATTTGCAAGACGGGGCTTACTTTGGCGAAACCTGTTTGATCATGGAGAATCAAGTAAGAATGGCAACTATAATTGCCATTGAAACGACTCAAGTGTTCAGATTGAACAGAAGACATATCGAGAAATGTTTTTTAAATAATAAGGCAATTCTAAAAAAAATGATACGCCATGCCGAAATGCGACAAAGGAAAATAATGAAAATTGAAGAAGAATATGTGATCGATCTCGTTCGAAAGACTAATGTTTTTCAGATACCAAGTCATAGCAGTTAATTTCTATTAATAAGTTAATTAGATTTTAGATCATGTTAATAATGAAACTATTAAATTGGTATAATGTTGCAATGTATTTTTCTAGAGAGTTGTGTAGAATTTTTTACATTACAATATGCTGAATAGAATTTTTAGACGTTTTAGCGTCTGTATATTCTGTTAAAGTGGCTGTTGGCCGTCAAAATATTAATTTTGCTAACAAATGTCAATCATTTAAATATCACCTTTGCTGCCTAGGCAGTAAAGTTCTCACTTTGCTGCCTAGACAGCAAAATGATTGGTTCTCAGGGCACGGTGTAGTTATTTGTTTAACTAGGCAGCAAAATAGTAGATTGACTGCCGCGGCTGATAATTCCTAGTAGAGCGTAGCGAGGCTTTATTTTTGTTGTAATAAATTCAATAAAAATTCATTAAAATCGCAGTTGTTAATAATAATAATAATAATATTTGTTCATATATAAGCCGTATGAAATACAGGTATGAAAAGTCATATAAAAGTATGAACATAAAAATATATAAAAGAAAGACAGAGAAATAATAACAGTAATGCAATAGCAACAAGAAAACAAAGTAAAATACAATAATAGCTAACTAAGTCGATTGTCAGGTATTAATTAAAGGTCTATACAGGGTGTTGCATCATGAGAGGGACATAGCTTAATAGGAGGTAGAGAACATCAGTGGTAACCGGAACCTCCCATAGAAATGTCTCATTGGGCCTTCATTACGAAGTTACAGGGTGTTAAATAATTTTTGGCCAAACCTGTTTTTTGTCATAACTTTGACAGGGAATGAAATAACGGATTCATATTTGGTACGGCTAATGTACTAACGAGCCCCAAGAGGTACATGTATAAAAAAAATATATCCAGGTCCGGACTCACTATAATTTATGTTTCTTCTTTGCATCAATAAAACATCACCCTGTATATATTTTTTTGAAATATCGATACGATATTCGAAAAGAGCAAGAAAAAACAAACAAAATGGCCTATTTCATTTTTTTGTTACACCTTCGTGGTTATTTAAATACGTTGTTAAATGTGCAAGAAAATGGATTACAGAACCCTATTAAATGAGAGGCACGTGAAATAAATAGTTTTATAACTAAAATTTGCAAAAATTCTATTGAGCCTAGGTGGTCTGGGTGAATCCTAATTCCGGCACGTTTTAAAGGTCCATTTTGGTAAAAAACTGTGGTCCTAATAAGTAATCGGGTATGAAATAACAAAATTTTTAATCAATCACAGTAGGCTTGTTCAAAGAATAAAAGTGACAGATAATTTAAACCATTTAGGCCTAAGCAACCAGTTACTTTGATCAAGAAAATCATCAACATTGTATACTTAATAAAAATTGGAAAAGAGAACAAACTAAAATCTAAATAAATAAAATATTTTCCATTCAATTAACAATAAATAACAAAACAATAACTAAATGTGTTTAAAAATAAAACGTAATTGACACTAAAGTAAACTTTCAAAATGTCCTCCCCCACATTCTGTGCATTTTCTTGCGCGTTTAGAAAGGTCACCAATTGCTCGACGTATCATTTCTGGATTATTCCGTATTTCGTCGCAGGTTGTAACGATGCGCTGGATTAAATGTTGTCTACTTTCAATTTCAATGCTATAAACCTCGTTTTTTAAGTGGCACCATAAAAAGTAATCACAAGGGTTACAATCAGGAGATCTTGGTGGCCATTCATGTGGACCCCCGCATCCAATCCATCTATTAGGATACACATTGTTTAAGTGTTCTCTTACTTGAAGGTTAAAATGTGGTGGGGCCCCATTATGCTGAAACAACATGCCTCTTATACCGATATTTTCATATATTCGGTAAAATGTTTTGAAGAAAATCAAAGTAAATTTCACCATTCAATCTTTCTTCAAAAAAATGTGGCCCTATCAAATGTCTATTCACAAGTCCGACCCAAACATTTACAGAAAACCTGTGTTGCGAACGGCGTTGGCGTACCGCATGTGGGTTTTCCTGTGCCCATTTATGATTATTTCGTGAATTGTTTACTCCATCCCTTGTAAATTGTGCCTCATCCGTAAATAAGGTTCTGTAAATGTCTGGGCGATAGTTAGACAACCAATGACAAAATGCCAGGCGGGGGATATCATCGCCTTGTTGAAGACGCTGTACCTGCTGGATATGATATGGATGGTAACGTTCTCTTTTTAGGGTTCTCCATACTCGCCAATGAGGAATACCAGTTGCCAAACTGATTCGTCTAGTGCTCATATTTGGGTTTTCTTGAACTACGTTTACAACATTGTTTTGTTCCTGCACACCTTGTTGTAAAACACGCTCCACAACTGCAGAAGTAGGAAACTTTCCGTGTTGTCTTGCATATTGGAACACCGTACTAAAGGTTTTATGATTAGGGCATCGACGACCAGGAAAACACAGCCGATATTCTCTTTCCGCCGACCTACCATTTCCATTACAGAAACCATAGATGAATATTATGTCACCATATTCCACGTTTGTACATTTTACTGGCATAGCTAAAATATTTTCACTAGTTTTCACTAACTAAATGCGGATTATTGACACATTAAATTACTAACAAACAATTATTCAACTGTTTAGGAGATTTCTTTTTATTATCTGTCACTTTGAACAAGCCTACTGTGATTGATTAAAAATTTTGTTATTTCATACCCGATACTTATTAGGACCACAGTTTTTTACCAAAATGGACCTTTAAAACGTGCCGGAATTAGGATTCACCCAGACCACCTAGGCTCAATAGAATTTTTGCAAATTTTAGTTATAAAACTATTTATTTCACGTGCCTCTCATTTAATAGGGTTCTGTAATCCATTTTCTTGCACATTTAACAACGTATTTAAATAACCACGAAGGTGTAACAAAAAAATGAAATAGGCCATTTTGTTTGTTTTTTCTTGCTCTTTTCGAATATCGTATCGAAATTTCAAAAAAATATATACAGGGTGATGTTTTATTGATGCAAAGAAGAAACATAAATTATAGTGAGTCCGGACCTGGATATATTTTTTTTATACATGTACCTCTTGGGGCTCGTTAGTACATTAGTCGTACCAAATATGAATCCGTTATTTCATTCCCTGTCAAAGTTATGACAAAAAGCAGGTTTGGCCAAAAATTATTTAACACCCTGTAACTTCGTAATGAAGGCCCAATGAGACATTTCTATGGGAGGTTCCGGTTACCACTGATGTTCTCTACCTCCTATTAAGCTATGTCCCTCTCATGATGCAACACCCTGTATATGTGTAACCATATATATACACAAACATATAAATGTAGACACATATACATACGTACAAATAGTAAACATAAAAAACATGCTCACATAGAAAATCAGGCATATTTAGCTATAATGAATTAAGAAAACAAGAAAATATATGACAAGCACAGTTTAAAACAAATTATTAAATATTTGCGTCACTTAAAAACTCGCCAGAGATATAATAGCATCCATTACTCAGTAATGTTCTAGCTTTCCTCTAAAATACCGTATAATTTGATATGTTCCTTAAATTAGCTGGCAGTTTATTTAAAACATTATACAGTTATAGATTGGAGAGTGTTTAAATGCGGTGGTATTGTGCCGGGGGATACGCAAAAGATTGCCATGCCTTGTACTGTGGTCATGGACAGCGGAATTTGTTTCTAACAAGTGTAGATTATTTCTTGCAAAAGTTAAGCATTTATAAATATATATAGAAGGTGCAGTTAGGATATCCTTATTTTTAAACACTTGTCGGCAACTTTCAGTAATTTTCATATTAAATATTAATCTTAAAATTTTTTTTGCGCTACGAAAATTCTAGTAAAGTCTCTACCATGGCCCCAGCTTATAATATTCAACGAAATATGTGAATAAGCCATAGCATAATATATATTTAAAAGACCCGAGATATCCAGGGTGTCTTTCATTTGCAAAATGGCGTAGTAGGCCTTATTTAATTTTTTACTAATATTGTCAATCTAATCATCCCAGGTAAGTCTATTATCAAGAAGAGTACCTAGAAACACTACTGAATCCGAAAATTCAATACCATCCACCAGTTGAATATCACTCGAGATATCCTTTCGGATAAAAAAATTTATGCATTTTGTTTTATTACTATTTAGAATTAATCTATTACGCTGACACCAAGTGTCAAATTCACAGATTGTACATTTTATCGCGAGTTCAAGTTCGCGAGGAGATTCTGAAGATACAGTTATTGTGGTATCATCCGCGTACATTGTGAGGATACCACTAGTAATATGTTCTGGAAGATCATTAATAAATAGTAGGAACAGCAGTGGCCCCAGCACCAATCCCTGTGAAACCCCAAGCTTAACGTCATGTGGTGCTGATGTAGTGCCCTTAACTTCAGTGACCATGGTTCGCCCTTCCAGATACGATTTAATCCAGTTGATTATGTTTTTCGGCAAATTAATGCTAAATAATTTTTTTATCAAGAATTCAGAACACACCGAATCGAAAGCCTTAGACAAATCAAAAAATAGAGAAGCAACACATTTCCCATTATCTAATTGTTGATAGACATAACTTAACAAATCACAGGTTGCTGTCTCTATTGACTTGTTGGTTCTAAATCCATGTTGAGAACTAGAAAGTATACAATTACTTTCTAGATACATCGAAAGGAGGTTAGATACTATTTTTTCCAGTAACTTAGATAGCGTATTAAGCAAAGATATTTGCCTGTAATTATCGACATTTTGAACATCACCTTTCTTATATAGAGGGATAACTAATGCGGTTTTAAATATATCAGGGAAACAGCCTTGATATATTGATTGATTAAACAAAAAGACCAGTGGTTTCACTATAGTATCTAAAATACTTGAAATAGTTGAGAGAGATAATCCATCTATCCCAGATGATTTTTTGTTTTTCATTTGGCTTATAGTTTCGATAATATCTCGCTCCGTGATAGGTTCTGAAAGAAAAGGTGTAAGCTTAATATTAGAAACAGTTGTGCAAGGCAGCGCCAAATTTTGACCAAAGTGATTAAGTATATTAAGTTCCGCACTACAAGAGAAATGGTTGGCAAATATATTATAAATTTCAACTGGATTAGTAACCAAGTCACCATCATATGTAAGAGTTATTTTATTGTCTTTGTTAATTGTTCTACCTAATTTCAAATTAATTACTTTCCAGGTCTCCTTGGTCTTGTTGTGGGCTTGATTTATTTTTATATTATAGAAATTTCTCTTTGCTAGTTTAATGTTTGTTTATGTTCTTTTTTCCTATTATTATATAATACTTTAATTTCAGGAATACCTGAATTCGTCATTAGCCAGAACAATTGCCTTAGTCTATCACATCTATTGGAAACCCTTGTTAATATTAAGAGTGAATAGGTATGACCAATTTATGGTATTCAGTGTAGCTCTATATTCATTTAAATTACTTATACTAAGTTGTCTAGTAAAAAATGTTTCATTATTTTTTGCTGGCAGGCCACTCTTCGTAGATCTAAGGCTCAGAATATGCGATAGGTGATCAGCTACATTAGGTTGTATTAAATAGTTTTCAAGCTGCGAGGTAGGCAGCGATGTTACCATATAATCAATACAGGAAGAGCTAGTGCGGCCACTGCTATTAGTAAAAATCCTGGTATCACCAGTTGTAGGCATATTCAACTCAAAAGAATTAAAAATATCTAATAATAATTTTGTATTTATATTGTTTTTTAAATTAAAGTTAATATTAAAGTCACCACACAGCACAATATAGTTAGACCTACCGGCAGCCACGTAGAGAGCTTGTGATAGGTTATAAATAAATATATTGTTGGTTACCATGGAAACTAACTGTCACTTTCCTTGCCTAGGCAGGGAAAGTGACATTTTGCTGATTGACATTAGTCAGCAAAGTTAGTACTTTGCCATCAATCGGCGAAAAAATATTTATTTATTTTTATTTTA
This sequence comes from Leptura quadrifasciata, assembly GCA_963675555.1. Taxonomy (NCBI): domain Eukaryota; kingdom Metazoa; phylum Arthropoda; class Insecta; order Coleoptera; family Cerambycidae; genus Leptura; species Leptura quadrifasciata. The sequence continues at coordinate 5,956,523 of OY776679.1, forward strand.
GCGCCTTATTTAGATTAGTGTCCTGGCGGAATTCAGCATTAGCTGTTCCACCACTCAACCAGGACACATACACATAGACAATTATTCCACAACCATTCCCTACGGCACACAGTGGGACAAAATCCCAAAAAGCTGGCCAAAAGTCTAAACATAGAGTAATCGTTGCGAAGTTTTGTGCTCGGGGGTTTTTGGCGTCGCTGACAATGATCTTGTTATCAGTTTTCAAAAAAAACAAAATGGCGGATCCAATATGGCGACCAAGAGCATATAAAAGTGCATCAATTCAAGTGAAATTTTGTACTCGGGGGTTTTTGGAGTCGTTGATAACGAATTTGTTATCAGTTTTCAAAAAACAAAATGGCGGATCTAATATGGTGACCAAGAACATATAAAAGTGCATCATCTAAGTGAAATGTGGTACTCGTGGTGGGATTAGGGTATAACATGTATTTTATCACTTTGTTTGTTGTAAAAACAAATTTTTCAATTGCAAACATTATTACAAAATATATTAGTTTATTAAAATATACGCTGTATAATATTTATAACGAATATATAGCGTTACGCGATAAATAAGAAAATCAATTTTGAATGAGTATATTGCAAAAAAACATAATTAATAAAAACTTTCACGGCGTCGTAATAGGGTTTTCCCACTAATTTTATTTTAACAATTTGTGTCGTGAAAATGATATAATAAAACATTTTATTAATTTACAACAATTTACTTTTCTAATAAGAATTATTTCCAAGAAAATATCGTTAAAACAACTTGCTGATAATTTCACTGCTTTTTAAAACGGGCATTTTTACGCACCAGAATTACGTATCTACCCGGAAAACCAATGAGATTATGGATATAATTGGTTTGTAATACATTCTGTGTGTTAAAGAAAGCTTTCCTCTAAAACTTCTCAGAATTTCAATTCGTAATGCTTGTACTGTGATTGGTCTAAAGCAGTGGACGTGTAAATATTGGCCAATCAGAATCCAGATAAATGCCGCACAAGTTATTCGTGAAAGCGTCGGACGTTAATATTTTGTAGTGTAGTTTAGGTTTAACCTTCACCGACATTACACATCAGTTGACTAACCTAAAACGTTAAATTTATATTTTTATGTTTGTATTGTTTGAAGTGAAAATTTATTTTATTAGTTTCTGGTTTATGTTTTATTAATTCTACAATCAAAATGGAATCAAGTGGAAGAGGGATATGTTAAAGGTGCCGCTGATATTTTACCTAAAGTAGAAAAGTGCTGAGTGCTGTCAATAAATAGAGGTTATGTTATGTTAACAGATACCAAGATTAATAAACAATCTTGAACAGAGACAGCATCTGTGATTGGATTTCAGGGTGTTGACGTCACAACGCGCCAATTTATGGCTGTTTAAAATGAACCCAATATTTTTCTAACTTCAAGTTTTTTTTTTGTTACTATTAATAAAATTAATAAGGTAATAAATATGTCATAAATCATTTTTTTACGTGAGTTAAGTATTTCAGCAATATTTTTTTTTGGGAAAACCCTATTTAGACCAATTCAGAAAAATGCTCACGGAAAAAAGCGCAAAAATGCGCAAGTTCAATTTAAAAATATCTATTAATAACACATTTACCTAACATTTAAAGCAAAATTTGTCGTGATACATTACAAAAATTGATTTACAGTAAGCAATTACACATAACATCAGAAAAGGAATCCATTTTGTACGGTGAAAATAACACTTTTCATAAACTTTTTATGCGCGTTTAATTTAGACGTACGTAGAAATTCCGCGTAGATGTTACTCGTGTAACGGTCACGTTTGAAATTCTGCTACGATGAGTAAAGGGACCCCAGGTAGTAAAGACCAGGTGTTTTCTATTCCTTGGCCCCCTACTACATATTCCGCGAAAAAAGAGTTCCACTTTAAGACTTTAACTTTTGGACTTTTAAAATTTTGTCCCACTGTGCGGCATTGCTATCTACCGCAGCTGAGACTCGAACTCGGGAGCAACTAGTCGTGTTGTTTTTCACACAACCTCGTCTGGTTCGCTGCTACCAACTCGGTAACACATGAGAAACACCATTAAACATCCATATCCTGGCCAGGATCCGAACCCGGGACTCCTTGGTTGCAAGCCTAACACGTAAGCGTTGAGCCACTGAGCCGGTAACACATTTTAGCAAGTAACATTTATTAAGAAACAATAATTACCGAATATTTCCAACAAAAATTAACAACGCATTTTTAAATATTGTCTGAATATTAATTGTGGTGTTCTGTTTATATTTATTTCTTCTATCTATATTTTTTTCTACCACATATATCTTCTGATCACAAATTCTACAAAAATGACAATTATCTACAACTTTTGTGCAGGACATTTTCAGCTAGGAGGTTATATTTCGCCGAAAATTGCAAAGAACCACTGTCAACACGTAAACAGCACCCCCATTTTATAATTTCACTTTATCTTATGTTTAATTTTTGTTGATGCCAAAAAAAATGTTGAGACCTTGACTTTTCGTACATGCCCTAAATTGCAATTTTATGGACTCTTAGCTGCTTGCTTTGCCCATTTACTCTTATTTACATCATTTACCCCAGAACCCTTCAACGAAATTAGGCCAAAATATAATCTAATTCCAGATCTCGTTATAATACATAAGTGTACCAAATTTCAAGTCAATATCATAAACGGCTCCAGATAAAAGTGTGAAAAAAAAGTTACAGACCGACAGACAGACAGAAAATTTTTTTCGCTCAAATTTAAAATCTCCATAGTGGGGCAGCTTAACGTCGAATTTCACGTTAATGTGGACACACCGGACAAAAGCACCAAATTTTTTTCAGGTACTAGGTTATTAGGTATGTAGCTTTCAATTTTTTATAGGAACCAACTCCTCCGTCGGCCTTCTTGGATTTTATAGCGGTCATTTTTAAATATAAGTATATTATCAATATCTCGGCTTCTAAATCACTTAGGACCACAAACTTGGTGTCTAAGTATACATTTTTGTGGTCAGGGAATACAACTACACAATTTTTAATTGTACCACACTATATACTTACGCACTAATATAAATGTACCAATTACAAATTATTCACCGATTAACTGTTTTGGAAATTAACAAATTTATACAATCGTATGAAAAAAGTTTAAATGCGGTATTCACTACACATATTACTATTACTAGTGATATGCTACCATTTACAAACTACTCATCAATTCAAATAATATATGAGAAATGACATAAACTACATAATTATACAATTAAAATACAATAAAATCATATTATGAAATTGTATATGAAAGATGAAGGATTGCTTTATATGAATTGCTTATGTCGCATTCAAACATTGACATTTGCACAGTTCAGTAGAATTCCAACGAGCAGTTTTGCAAGCTCCCCTACCAGTGCACCCTTTTTGACTATTACAATTACATTTATCCAATTTAGTACATGCCTTTGAAGCAATAGATAATGTGTTCCATACAGAAACCCATGATGTACTGTCTAACTTCTCAGTCCAGCCCCAGCCTTGCAGATTAGGAGCATACTGTTGACTGTGCTCACTGGTACACCATACTCCTGCCTGATATACAGCCCGCTTGGAGTGGCGTCCTTCGGTAGTGGAAGTTCCTCCATTGACTTACTCTTCTGACGAAACAGCTTTTATATACAATAAATAATACACCACAGGGAATGACGACCCCCTTTATCCCGGAAGGCTCTAGAAGAGCCTTGTCTACACATTTAGAGACAAGGGTGTATAGTGGAAAAATCTCTCTCACAGTATTTTCCACTGCCACGACCGGGATCGTACCCGGAACTTTTGGGTGAGAGGCAAGTGCCTGTGCACCTCTCGACCATCAGTGAGCTCCTTCCTGACTCCATTCATATTGTCTAAATCACAGTTCTTGTCATACAAAAACATGGTGAAGAGTTCAAGTAGTTTAAAATTTTCATTTTGAATATCAAGTTCTGTGTAAGGGTAGAGTGCCATGTAGGCAAAGGCATGTGTCACTTGAGGATAACAATTCCATGCCTCCCACGCAGATTTCTTTCCTCGTCCAAAAAGCGATGATGTGGTTTTAATTAAACTTTTAGTAGTTTCAGATTTTTTCAGTTTAGAATAATCATCTGTGGCAAAAACCCAAAGAAAGAAGGAAAAATCGGCAGCTACTGGAAGCGGCTGGAACCTCCCCACTCGGTGGATCTTTGAAGCCGAAAAGAGCATTAAATTGTGTGACAAAACGGCACTAAACGTAATCCGATCTCGTCCAAAACCTTTTCAGATCTTCTGGGGCACTAAAAAACCCCTCAACTTAATGAATTTACAATCATCTATGCGAGTTATTACCTACATTATCGCTCGTTGAATAATATACTATTAGGACATTAACAACTTTAACATCACTTGAACGACTAAGAAAGTCTAGTTATCCTAAATACTACAGATTTGTAAAGCAACAAACTGAAAATTGGTAAAGTGATAATCTATAATAAATTCACCAACGAAGGTACAGAAAGCATATGTTGTTGATATTGTTACATCTACCTTTAAAGTTTGTGACAATCCACTAAAAGTTACAAATATGCCGAAATCTTATTAACATGACATGACACCAACGTTATCGGATGACAAACGATGACAATGACAATCGTCAAAATGTGCTCATTGCAATCCGATCGCTCGCGGCTGTTTTTGTTAAATGAAATATTAGCATTTCAGTAATTTTACTAGATTTTAGAGGAATATTTGTAGTTTAATTCTACGATTTGTCTGTATATACATATAAAAACGGCACTAAACGTAATCCGCTCTGCTTCTAGAGCAGTGAAGAAGCCCTCACACGTGAACTGACACGTGATGTGACGAGTTTCACGACGTAACGGTACGCGCATCGATCATGTCATGCGAAATGCAATCTATGCTTCATATTTGCTTTGTTTTTAATTTTTTTCACGGAAACCAAATCGAAAGGGTGGAAGTGTGATATATCGTTGAAATCAGAATTTTAACTGCTTTTCAATGGTTCCATTGCAAATTGAAAGTACTTATAAAATAAACAACTTGTTGCGCCAAAATGGCACTAAACGTAATCTGATCTCACCTTTTCAGTTCTTCTGGGGCACTAAAGGAACGCACATGCAAAGTTTCATTCAAATCCGTTCAGTAGTTTCGGCGCTATCGCGATAAAACACATACACACACACAGACATTTTTCAAAAACCACTTTTTTGGGTTCCTAGAACTTCAAAACGTAAAAATTTGATGTTATCTCAATTTTTGTTTTTGAACCAATTTTAGTAACCTCTCACAGTTTTATTGTGGAGAGGTTAAATATATATATATATATATATATATATATATATATATATATATATATATATATATATATACAATGTGTCATTGTCTAAATTCACAAGTGGAAGGTCAATCGAACCACGTAAAAAATTTTGCGCGTCGATTCACGGAGAACCGCATAATCACTCCAATTTCGATCAGAGGCAACCAAATTCCCACTAAGAGATGCGTGAAGTATTTGAGGGTGAGACTCGATCAAAGACTGACGTTTAATACGCACATAAATGAAACCATACGGACGGTCTACTCCCTGTCCAGGAGTCTGTATCCGCTCATGGTCAGGGGTAGCAGACTTAACCGACTAAATAAAAGATTGTTGTACACGATGGTAGTCAGGCCGTCTATCACATACGCGGCGCCGGTGTGGTACAGCATACCGGCCACGACAATGAATAAACTGAAAGTACTTGAACATAAGTATATGCGCCTCATCTCAAATTCTGGAAGATACATCTCCCTCAGAGACCTCTACGAACGCTGCAACGACATAACCCCGATAGCCGACTACGTCCAGCACATCTCTCGAAACTTCTATTCATTCAAACTGGGCGATAGTCCGCTAACAAGACACATTACGCAAATTAGACAGTATAATGCCCCTTTCCTGTCCCCTCTCTTCTTTTGTTTTTGTGCATTTCTGTCGCGTTTGTTGTTTCTTCGTTTCTGTCTGTACATTTTTGTCTGTAAATTCATTCTTCCTTCATTAATCTTGTAACAGAATCAAAATTGTATCTTAGAACAATCAAAATTTTTAGGATCACAGTTTAGGCCAGCCTTGCGCAGCCCGTCGTTGGAGTAATTCGCGGATGGCGCCTCGTACAAGTTATGGTGTCAGCGTCCGTACCAAAATTTAAAAAGCGTAGTGCGAAAACGGTTAAAACCAAGTGTAGTTGTGTTCAATTTTTATGTTAAGCTTTCTTTTATTAAGCATTGTTTATTATATTACTTAATTTTATTTACTTTTGTAAAAGGTGTTTAAGTTTTGTTATGTTCTCAATTTTTTACTTTCGCCAAACCAGCCCCGTCTCGGCCCGGCTTTGCGATGCACCACCGCGTTAACGCGGTGGTCGCAGGGTCGGTCCCGGGATGGGTTCTGGAAAGGCAGTGTTGCTGTATCCAGTTAATATTAATAAATCTGTTTTGAATTGAATTGACGTAAAAAATTGCAGGTTTCCATTTAAAATAAAAAAGTTGGTACCGACTTTTGCCACTCTCTATATAGCTGGAGGACTAGAAATATTTTTAAGTAGATTGGGCATGATCGATTATGGCTGCACACCAAATTTCAAGTTTCTAATCAAACTGCAAGTTTAAAGACTTCTAAAGAACGTCTTACGTGAATTAACCTGTATAGTTATAAAATTTGGTACAACGTCATATTTTTTAACTGTGAGCAAAATTTTTCTTATTAATGTTAACGCGGTGGTCGCAGGGTCGGTCCCGGGATGGGTTCTGGAAAGGCAGTGTTGCTGTATCCAGTTAATATTAATAAATCTGTTTTGAATTGAATTGACGTAAAAAATTGCAGGTTTCCATTTAAAATAAAAAAGTTGGTACCGACTTTTGCCACTCTCTATATAGCTGGACATTTTTGAAATTCAAACGTATTGACTTTAGGTTTTGAGTCAATTAAGAGCAGAATAGAGAAAATTGTGTTCGTAGTAAAAGAATATTATTTACACCTATAATATCGCTTTACCGTAGACACATTGTATATAATATACAGGGTTACTGGTAATTCGATACATTCCTTTGGATATGTGATGGGGCATGATCTAAGAAGTAAATTTATCCCTAACATATATTATGCAAAACTCAATAGTTTTTGAGATATTTAATTTTTTTTGTTTTTCTCAAAAAGTAGATCTTAATGTCCTAAAAGTTAATTTTCGAAAAATCTATTTGACATTTTTAAATTTTTTTTTACTGGATTACTTGTCCAATATTATAGATATCCGTTTGGAATGAAAAATATCTGGAAACATTTCGATCATATGAACATTTAAAATAAAAATTTAAATTTTTTTCTTTTTAAATCAGCTATGAAATTTACCTATTAGGTTTTTTCAAAAAAAATATTAACGTAACACGCGTATACATTATTATAAAAACTGCCTTATTTCAATAGCTATCTAATAAGGTACAAATGTTCAATGTACCCTTAATAGTTCTAAGAAAATACTAGTAATAATAACACAAGTAGTACGAATTTTATTTTTAGATAAACAGTAAAAAACATTTTAAAAGTAGAGTTTAATTCTTCATTAATTTCAAAGTTGTACTTTATTTTTTATATGTCTTGCTCAAAATGGAAGCCCCTATTCCGTATACAGACACGGCAGCGTCTTCTTATTTCTGTCCTTGTTACCCTGGTTGTCAGATTATGCCTTATATGTTGGGCAGCATCGACTATCTTTTGTCTAAGGTTTTCTATAGTATTGACTGGTGTGGCATAGACCATCTCCTTCATATGACCCCATACGTAATAATCAAGGGGTGTTAAGTCAGGGCTTCGCGCTGGCCAAGGTATTGGGCCCGCTCTTCCAATCCAACGGTTAGGGAAACGTTGATCAAGTAACTGTCATACTGTCAGCCGATAATGTGCTGGACAACCGTCGTTCTGAAACATCATTCGCTGTCTGACGGCCAGAGGAACATCTTCTAAAATCACCGCCAGATCATTTCTTAAACAATTTTCATAGATTTCCCCGTTTAAATTTTGAGGAAGAAAGTGTGGCCTTATTAAATAGTGGCCAATGATTCCCATCCACACATTAATGAAAAACTTCATTTGGAAACTAGTTTCACGTATTAACTTGGGATTTTCCTCTGCCCAATAATGTAGGTTGTGGAAATTTGTTATACCCTCGCGATTAAATTTCGACTCGTCCGTCCATAAAATACTTGTTAAAAAATTTGCACTTTCTGCATCTGAATTTAACATAAAGCGGCAAAATTCCACTCTCCTTCCAGGATCACCTTCCTCCAAGCCTTGGACAGGGGTATAGTGGTAAGGATGACATCCAACTCTACGTATCGTAGACCAAACTTTCCATTGTGACGCTCCGGTTAGTCTTGCGACTTTATTAGTTGAAATAGTTGGGTCTTCCTCAAAATACCTCAATATTTCTTCCTCATCATCTTGCTCATAAACGGGAGGAGCACCAGCGTCACTTCTTCTACATTTCACGGATCCAGTTTCAACGATATTTCGATATGCAGTACTGAATACACGTGCATTTGGTAAGCGGCGGTTAGGGTACCAAAGACCATATTCTCGGCGAGCTTCAGCAGCGTTGCCGCCACAGTATCCATAGACAAACAAGATATCAGCGTATTCTGCGTTGGCATACGAGGCCATGGCACAGAAAATACAATAACAACAACTAATAACAACAACTACGAGCAAAATCAAAATCTTCGATAACTAATTTAACAAGACCAACAAACTTAAGGGACACGGAGATAAGAATGTCAGTTAATGACATATATGCACAAACGTCAAAGTCAAGGACTGACTGACTTAAATGAAAATGAGCGATTAGTCGTTTAATAAATTCCGCCACAAGCATTATCTTTACTAATTTTTTATTAGAACTATCAAGGGTACATTAAACATTTCTACCTAGTTAGACAGCTATTGAAATAAGGAAGTTTTTATAATAATTTGTACGCGTGCTACATTAATATTTTTTTGAAAAAACCTAATAGGTAAATTTCATAACTGATTTAAAAAAAAAATTTACAAGTTTTTATTTTAAATGTTCACATGATCGAAATGTTTCCGGATATTTTTCATTCCAAACGGATATCTATAATATTGGACAAGTAATCCAGTAAAAAAAATTAAAAATGTCAAGTAGATTTTTCGGAAATTAACTTTTAAGACATTAAGATCTACTTTTTTGAGAAAAACAAAAAAATTGAAATATCTCAAAAACTATTGAGTATTGCATAATGTATGTTAGGGCTAGATTTACTCCTTAACTCATGCCCCATCACATCTCCAAAGGAATGTATCGAATTACCAGTAACCCTGTATAATCTGAAACATTTAAAAATTGTGTAGTTGTATTCCGCGACCCCAAAAATGTATACTTAGACGCCAAGTTTGTGCTCCTAAGTGATTTAGAAGCAGAGATATTGATAATATACTTATATTTCAAAATGGCCGCTATAAAATTGAAGATGGCAGACGGAGGAGTTTGAAAATTGAAAGCTACTTACCTAACCAGTACCTGGAAAAAAATTGGTGCTTTCGTCCGGTGTGTCTACATTTTCATGATATGTATCATGACATTTTAAGCCTGTCAACAAGAATTTTTTTTTTGCGTTACTGTACTTTCATTGGGCGTGAAAGTAATTACAGAAAGAATCCGCAATAATATTATTAAATGAAGATAAATGCGACAGCCAAACATTATTCATTATATTGTAATACAAAAATCTTGTATACGATTTTTTAGAAAAATACAACATTGTAATATTGTACCAATTTAATAGTTTCATTATTAACATTATCTAAAATGTGATTAACTAATTAAGATAAATTAACTGCTATAGCTTGGCTTCTTCTGGAAAACATTACTCTTTCGAACAAGATCAGTAGTATATTCCTCTTCGATTTTCATTATCGCCCTTAGTCGTATTTCGGCAAAGCGTATCATTTTTTTTAGCACTGTCCTGTTATTTAAAAAACATCTTTCGAAGTGTCTTCTGTTCAATCTGAACACTTGAGTCGTTTCAATGGCAATTACAGTTGCTACTCTTACTTGATTTTTCATGATCAAGCAGGTTTCGCCAAAGTAAGCCCCTTCTTGCAAATGGCAGACTTCCTTTCCTGAGGCAGTGTAAACTGCAACTGTCCCGGTGGACAGAAAGTACATTGCGTCTCCAATATCTCCGCAATTGATGATTGTATCGGTGGGTAAAAATATCTCGGATACTAAATGTTCCACCAACATACTAAGTTCTTCTGAAGTTAAGTCAGAGAAAATGGAGGTACTAGCTATAAACGATTTACGAGCGTGCATGTTCAAATCATTTTTAAGAGTGCTAGATAATGCTCCAGTTATATCTTGCTCTCGGAAATATTTGTTTCCGTATTTGAAATGATAGTACTGAGATATCCTATCCCTTAAATTTAAGGGCAGTTTCTTCTGCTCCATATATTTGTCGAGTTGGTTGATTATTTCCAAAAATTTGATGTCAATATCTCTCGCATGTAAGATACACATAGCTAGAATTATCCATATATACGCTAGCAATATTTTACCAACAATGTACGTGACAATTGCTAGCCAGTAATCTTCAACTAGTTGCATTTGAAATATTCCTAAGTGAATGCCCAGAACACAGGCTGAGCTTCTAAAGAAGCCTATAGAATATTGTCTACCAAGCGACGCCTCACGTACTTCTTTCAAATTATACCAACTGGCGATATTTTCGGTTGTGTCGAAATAATAGTTTCTTAATCTTGGAACTATGAACTGTAAACACGCCATCCAGTGGACAATGATTACTGATGCGATTAACGAGCACAATAAAAATAAGAATCCTCGGGAGGTGACGCGTAAATACTGTGCTGATCTTCCTATGCACGCAATTAGCGAAGGGAGCCTTACGAATTTGAATAGTTGGAGAATTGCCAGTATACCATACACCCACAATTTATCCGTAAGAGTTAATGAAGAATAGAATGCGCTTTTTGGAACAGAAGATAATATGTCACAAACAAAATGTATACTAAAAACATAGTTTTTGGCAATTTTTCGTCGGTTCAGCTCAACAGCGCTTGATTTGTCGCGGGTAAATCCAAGAAAAAAATGCAAGATTATATCTATCCACGATAAGCAATCCGTAAAAATGCAATATTCTTTAAGGTACGGCGATGATTTATAAGTTTTACTATAGAAAAATCCAGATTCCATGGGCTTCGTTATCAGGACTGACAAATACAAACAAATCAAATGTATCTCGTACCATGCTCTAAATCTACTATACGGATGAATCACAAAATAGTTCATACTCAGCTGTCTCCTCTGCTCCTCCCGGATGGATTTTTCGCTTTTGAAATATTGCAGGGCAAGCGGATTGTCTGGAGATATTAGGATACTTTCCTCAAGCTTCTTTTTGAAGTTGTTAAAACATGTCGATCTTCCAGAAGCACCATTTAGATCGCTTTGGTTTACAATTGCGCAAATATGTGCCATTTTGACAATTATTTTGAAGCATTACTCTGTTGTGAAAAAAGCCCACTCTGTTAAACTATATTGTATGTTTTTTTAAATAAATACTCATTTTCTACGTATTTTGTGTCATTCGGCAAACGGGGAAATAGTTTCGGCCCTATAAATTTTGAAGCAGACTTAACAGACTAAATAAAAGGTTATTGTACACGATAGTGGTCAGGCACTCCATCACATATGCGGCGCCAGTGTGGTGCATACCGGCCACGACAATGAGAAAACTACAAATGCTAGATTGCTAGAACACAAATATATGCGCCTCATATCCAATTCTGGAAGGTACACCTCCCTCAGAGACCTCTACTACAGACTGCTTACCAGACTGGCAACTTAATGTTAAATTTTTGTCCAGAAATCTATCGTTCTCTCTCTCCGATTTTCGAAAGCCAAATTCAGAGGCCGCCACAGTTGCAGACGCGGGAGATTTGACCAATTGTTTAATTCAACTTACATTTTATGAATATATTTGCCGTTTAAAATTTGTGATCAAAGTGCAATGCCGTTTCATGCTTAAACTTTGATCACAAATTTTAATGGTGAATACGCTATATTATATGTATACTATAGGAAAATTAAAAGCCAAATTTGTAATACATTAATATACAACTTTATTTTATCAGATATAAATAAACATATAATAAAAACTATGGCAAGGGAAAAGTACATAGTAAAAGAAAACATAAGTATTAAAAATACACATACCTTTAACCTAAATAGATACTTTAAAAATTACATCATAAAACTTGTATTTTTATGTAGTAGAGTGGAAGAGCAGCTTTGCTAAACTCCGCCACAAATAAGAGCAATTTATTATTATTGTTATTATAAATATTTAAGGCACTTATTTATCAAGTTGACACCCCAGATATTTTACTGTAGACAATTTTGCTTTTTTTTATTATATTCAAATAAATTATCAATATCAAGAGAATCATATTTATATTTTACAATAACTCTTTTCCTGATTTCTTTTCGAGTGCATGAGTAAATACTCTTTGTAGTAAATACTCGCTTGGCAACCACTTACATGATAATAATTTCGAATTTTCAGCGATGACGAGGTTAGCACCTCAATAAAAAAAACTCAAAGCAAACATGACTACAGGTCCTGTTTATTATAAGAGTTTGTGCTAACATTTTTTACAAACCTCACCACTAGATATTTCCGAATGCAGGTATTCTAATCCTATAGTATGTACAGGAAGAGCACATGATTGTAGATGGTAGACATACATAATCTCCTTTGTATGATTCCTCTACTTGTACGGTACAAGTTGCTTAGGCACAATCCCTTTCAGTACATGTTTCTGCTGTGTCTTTACATGGAAACCCGGTAGGAATTGCATTTCGACTAAGGACATAATCGGTATCATTTGAATATGATTCTGGTGTTAAGTACTTATTACAAATCCTAAGATGACGTACAGTATTGTTTGACACTTTCATTCCCATTAAGTCCTGCCGAATTTGCGATCTGAAAATGATAACATTTATTTATTTGAAGTAGGTACTGTGGTAAAGCAGAGTAATAATTTAAAGTAATCTTACGAGGTGTGGAAATATATACTGCACTGTACGAAAACTGCAAACATAGACTAGAGCAAATGCACAATTACTTTGACTGTTCCTGGGAAAATAATGCAATTTCTACGCATCAACTTCTTTAGTTCCACAAACAATGCAGAAAGCAGAAGACATTTTGAGAAATAAGCCGATGGATAATCTGAAAAATATTAGGTACTGTGATCCAATGTATATTTGCACAATAACATTTACCTACCTCCTCTTTTGGAAATCTAAATTTTTAAGGGAATTAAAAACTAAGTAATCTATGCTGAAAAGCCAAGTTTCTACAAAAATATAAGTATTATCACAACACAATGACAGTAAACAATAGCAATGAATGACATTTGAATACGTGACAAATGACATTTGCACCAACGGCGACATCTGAATTTGGCTTCTGTTATGCTCGACCTTGACCGGACAAATTTCGGGTTAGTCTGTGCCTCTACGAATGCTGTAACGGCATAACCCCGATAGCCGACTACGTCCAGCACATCTCCCAAAACTTCTGTTCATTCAAACTGGGCGATAGTCTGCTAACAAGACACATTACACAAATTAGACAGCATAATGCCCCATTTCGGATTAAACACTCCATACCTTACCAGACGTTGCCAATCTTCCAGCAGCCACTCTAGCCCAATTTCACCAACTATACCTTTCTCTAATCCTATCCATCTTTGCTGATATTTCATACCTTTAATCGTCTTTAATTCTTTCCTGTCCCCCTCTTCTTTTATGCTTGTGTATTTTTTGTCGCGTTTGTCGTTCCTTCGTCTCTGTTTGTACATTTTTGTTTCTAAATTCGTTTTCTACACATCAGTCTTGTAACAGAATCAAAATTTACCTTAATTGATTCAAAATTTTTAAAGCCACAGTTTAGGCCAGCCTAGCGCAGCTCGTCGTTGGAGTAATTCGCGGAAGGCGCTTTGTTCGAGTTGTGCTGCGAGCGAGCGTCTATGCGAAAATTTAAAGAAGTGATTGTTCGCGAATGTTATAATTGTTAGTGTTTCCCAGTGTTTTTTAATCTTTCCTTTTTAAGCCATTTTTGTTATTATACCACCGATTTTAATTTTTTGTAAAAGGAGTTTAGGTTTAATATTTTAATTGTCGTTTTCGCCGAACCAGGCCTGTCTTGCCTGACTTTGCGGTCCGCCACCGCGTCAATGCGGTGGTCGCAGGGTCGGTCCCGGGGCAGGTCCTGGGGACGCAGCTTTCTGTACACTTTACCTTTAATAAAGTATTTTTGAATTGAATTGATGAATCTTGACGATTCACTTGTCATATTTAACCTGGCACAAGGTTCGTGGATTTTATTTTTCGCCTTGTATTGATGTTATGATGGTGGAGTAAAAATAGCCAAAAATAAGGCGATAGAGAAAATTTTACATGGAGTAACGTGACATAGAAAAATAAGTTTGTTTTTTGGTGAAATTAAGAATAACCTGAGTTTTCTACATCGAGTAGGGACGCTGACCTTTTTTTCGCGAGAAATGTGTAAAGGATGGTTTTTCAGTTTTAATTCATTTTGGAACCTTTAAAATGCTAGTTAAGAACCGTGAATGGTACTCTTTGATTATAGATATTCAAGGAATCTTCAGTTTAAATTTCGTGAAAATCGGTTCACCGCCTCCCACGATATGCATACGGGGTTTCCAAAAATTCTGGAAACGGTTAGATATCTCGAGAAATACACATTGGATCCAAAAAAGAAAAAATATGTCCTTAATAATTTTTAAAGAGCTATCCAATGATACCAAACGCGACACGTCCCCCCCCCCAACCCTTGGGGATGAATTGTTAAATATATGCAAAGCACCATCCAAGTCCCTTCTAGTATTTATCAAGTTTACAGTTTGTGCTTTTCTTTTGCCAAAAAATGCTCATGTAGTATCGCATCCACTGAATGCGCGAGCAAATAATATATTTCTTTTACAGTTAGGAAGGACTTTCGAATTCTGCAAATCGAGAGAACTACAGTGTGACCCATTTCAAATGGAAACCGCTCTGTAAAAAATGTATTTATAATCCTATGTTAACGCTTTTTTGTTAAATGATAAACCATCGAAAACTCCACTTTATGACAAAAATTTAGAGATAAATTTCAATTTTCAAAGCCTTCTATGATTTATTTTCAATGTCGAAAATGGACAAATTTGACTAGCGATTTTTTTATTGAAATTTTAACTACACCACTGGATTCAGTGACCTCTCAAATGGGTAAATCCCAAGTTTCATGAAAAAATATTGAAAAATGACATGTTTTTATAATTACTAACGTAGTACCAACGAATAAATATGGCATGTGATATATCGTTGAAAAGGGAGGAAAATACTCTATTTATGGCGCTATTTCTCGCCCGTTTCAAAATAATTTTTAAATCTCAAAATACAGCGGTTTTGAAAAAAATTAGATAAAACCTCGTTGAAACACTCTGTTTTGCAAAAAATTATCGGCTTAGAATTTTTCTCGTATCTCTTCAAATAACGGAGATATCTGGCCTAGACGTTTTCCGCATTTTCGATATTTTCCGCCATAACTCTTAAAGTAGGCCATGGATTTCAAATCTTTTTAAAGCATTTTGTAGGTTATATAAATCGGCACAATTTTCATAAAAATATTTTTTTTTGTACGACCGATATTAAGTGAGATATTCTCGAGGGCTCTGATAAAATGGACAGCCTGTAGAGTGGGCTATTCTTCTGTTTTGTAGAATCGACGTGTCAAACCTTTCTAACATAATGCTTTGTGAGTAACCAATTGTATGATAATTGCCATCTTCGATAAAACACAAATATTTAACAAAAAAGCTGTGAATGTTCTCAATATTGTTTATGTATGTAGCCTATCCTGGGGACCATACCAGTGAGTAATATTCTATGTTGACCGCACAAAAAAATATTCATTATGTCTGTATTATTAAAACATTCCAAATTATAATGCTGAGGGCACAACTAAATTTGCACGTTCATTAAAACTTAAGTTTCTGTCAACGGTAACACCAAGATCCTTAATTGTATATGGTCTTTGTAACTCTTGATTATCTAAATGGTAATTATAACTGACGTGAGCGCGGGCTCTATAAAATGTAGATGCGTTACACTTAGATACAGTGAGAGGTAAATGATTTAGTATACACCAATTATTTATCTTATATAAATTATTATGAAGCTTCTCGCAGTCTTCCTCGGCTTCAATTGCACAATATATTTTCAAGTCATCCGCATATAATAAGCTTAGTACGTCCAGATCTGAGACAACGTTAAAGAGTAACGGTCCCAGTACGGATCCCTGGGGAACACTTGAACTAGTTAAGATATCGAACGATCTGAAACCACCATTAATGGAATTATCAAATTGAAAAAGTCGCATTGTGCCATTATCATTACGGGTTTTAGCTGTGCTATTAAATGAAAATACAACATTTTCTTACAAGTTTTTATTTCATTTTTTAAACATTTACAAATAAATATAACCTATATAATACTTAATTTTTGGCATGAATTAATACTGTATGCGCGTTCGTAGTGGACGCTTCAGACCTTTTCTTGTGCGTGTTTGTCAAAAATTCTGACAGACTGCTACTTTGCGTGTTGGTAGTTGAATCCGCCGGTTTTCTCTTCTTTTTCTTGCATAACCACTTAAACGGGGGCAACAACCTGCCAAAATATAAATTAATGTACATTATCAAAGTTACTTTGTAGCTGGTGAGTTTTTTTGAGTCATAATGCCGAATCTATTTTTTTTAAGTTACACCTCAACACAACTATATGAGAAGCGGGTAAATTGAGCATCTTGTGCCCTGGCGCCATTCGTTCATGTGGCATCTTCCGACACTGCGCGATTGGCCTATTGATATAGTAAGAAATATGTAGGTTTCTTATCTGCAGCCTGTGGTGTAGTGGGTAGGTTACCCCAAGGAAATTAAGTCCATTTTAAAAACCCTACCCAACCTAAAATCCACCGGAATTGACGGAATCCCAAACATCCTCCTTAAAAAACTTCCAAATAAAACTCTGGTGCAGATAATGTACATTATAAAAGCCATTTTTAAACTACAGTTCTTCCCAACCAGCTGGAAGACAGCCATCATCATACCAATTTTAAAGCCCAACAAACCGGCACATAACGTGGGCAATTAGCGCTACTTAACACCCTAGCGAAGCTGACCGAGAGAGTGATATTATTGAGACTAAATAAACACATAGACACTAAGGACATTCTCCCTAAAAATCAATTCGGATTCAGGTCCGGGCACAGTACGATGCTCGCGCTGCCCAAAGTCGTACAAAAGACACTTTTGTGGCGTACACAAAAAAGCAATGCACAGCAATGTTGTTATATATCGAGAAGACTTATGACTCGGTATGTCATAATGGCCTTATTTAAAAATTAATGGAAATTTGCAAGTTTCCTCGATATCTAGTATTACTAATAAAGGATTTCTTACTACAACGGAGGATTGTAGTCAGAGTCAACAATACTATGTCTGAAGTACGCACAATTTAGACAGGCGTCCCGCAAGGGACAATCCTGTCATCCATACTATATAATCTCTTCCTTTCCGACGTACCTTCCCATCCCAATACCACTTCCCTGCTCTACGCGGATGATGTCGCGATCTGCGGGCGGTCGTTTTACGCCGAGACGGCCGTCCGGAAGGTCCGGCAGCACCACGTGGGGCTAATGGACTTTTATACAGACTGGAAAATTCACGTCAACGAGGACAAGACAGACACGATAACTTTACATAGAAAATTCACTAATACAGACTTTTACAAAAATACGAATAAACAACAAAAACATTGGGGAAGAGAGCAGAGTCAAGTATCTAGGGGTAACTCTGGATACGAGGTTCTACTTTTGTCCCCATATTACGAATACGATACAGAGGACACACACAGCACTAAGTAGACTCTACCCACTAATGAACTGTAGAAGCACACTAACTACTGACAACAAACTAACACTGTACAAGACGATTTTTAGACCAATAATGACGTGTGCCTGTGTGTCCTGGAACACCATCTCGGACGCACAGTGCATGCGTCTACAGACCTTACAGAACAAACTACTTCGACTATCACTAAACCTTAACAGATACACTCCGATCGCGGATTGCACGAGAGGGCGAATGTACCCTACATCAGACAGTACATTAACGATACCGCACAAAAATTCCTCTCCACGAAAATTCAGCGATCGGAGCTGACACGCAACTTAACAGAAAGACGTAGACACAATGACCCTCACATAACAGACAACAATTGCACCGATATACCCTCCCTCTTCCTTCCCCTACCCTCCTTCCCCTGCCTACCCCCCCCTCTCCCTTTTATTGATGCCGCATTTTTAATGCATAGAAGTATTATTTATATTAACAGCTTTATGTAAATAGTTCTCATTAAGAGAACATATTTTTAATCCATCCTAATTGGAATGTTAAACAGGTTTTTTTCTAAAATTTTATTTCCTGTACAATAGATACAGAAATTCTTAAATACAACAACATAAAAACTCACTCAAGCTCTTTAGGAGAGTGAGGTTAAACCCCATCAATAACAATATTTGTATACGTGTTATTTCGGCACCTACCAGCCACCTAACAGATGGAAGCTCCGCAGGAAATTTGTTAGGGAAAAAAAATTATTGTAAGCACGTTGTGCAGGATTATGATAATGAATTATCTAGAAAAATAACACAAATAAAACAAATGAAATGAAATGTACATACAAGTCTAATAAAAATACTTTAATTGACAATTTTCACAGGCGAGGTTGAGGGTTCGAATCGACTTGTTACAGTTTTTTTAGCAACTAAATTACAATTTTTTTTACTACATTTTGTTAACAACTAAAATACGTAATACGAATATTTCTTTAGGTCAGTTCGTTAGGTTAAATATGTTAATATTATTTGATGTAGTATAATAGTTGCATGATAGATAATTAATGATGTCATGTGTTGAGTGACGCCACGGCACGAGATGCTCAATTTACCCGCTTCTATTATATGTGGTTTCGTATAATTATTGACAGGATGAGCAGGGAAGAGGGGTAGGTAAACTCAGATCGTAAGATATTTTCTACATTTGTACATTTCGCCAACTTTTGATAAAGTGTCTAGGAGGCCTGGAAGCATGTACTGAATGTTTTCAAACATAAAGGAACTTATTTCAGTTATCAAAGAAGTGTATGAGCGTTAAACCTTAAGATAATGGACTCAATTTGTGTGGCGTCACCTATTAAGCAACCCAACATACTACTGTCATAACACTAACTGCGTGAAATTAGTGCACTGGAACTTGACTCTTAATGCTCTAGTTGATAAAGATTATTATCAAGAGGGTTAAAACATATCTTAGAATTTCATTTTATTTGTACCGCACAGAAAATATTTAAGAACTTTTTACATTTTATAGAAAATTTGACAGATGCAACAGTTTGCAAGAACCGTTATAGCTTTCTTCGTATAAAAGATCCTCATTTGCTTCTTGTCACACAAAAAGGACACAAGGAGGACTACGTTCTACAACTGAAATAAATTCAATAATGTCATACCAAGTGTTCCGTTTTTCGCGTTACATTTTATCAACTTCAAACCGCGAAAACTTGTTTAGGTCAAATAGAACACCCTGTATTTTTTTACGTCAAGTTGTGTAAAATCGAATTCCCTTTTTTCTGATATTAGCATTGTGGGAGTTAAAGTTACAACTTTTTGAAATATTTGCAATTTTATTAGAAATTCATGAATTGTTGTAATCATTTCATCAAAATAGCCATGATTAGAAACAATCAGTCATTATCTTATGTCAAAAAATGCCAGTACGTTTAAATACACCCACGAAGACTTTTTACATTTGTTTATAATTTATGGAGAATGTGGTAAAGTAATATCAAGAGCTTGTAGCACATTTGCTACTCGATATCCAGAAAAGCGGAAACCTTCATCAAACACTGTAAAACGCATACTGGAAAATTTTAAAAATTATGGCTCTGTCAAGGCAAAAATGCAAAGAAGAAAGCCTATTGTTGATGACGAAAACATTGAAATAGTAATTCTGGGATATTTTCATGCATTTCCAAGGATGTCATTAAGACAAGCTGCTCAGGAATCGGGACTATGCAAGGATTCAATTCACAGAATCTTATTAAAACATAAGTTTCACCCGTTTTCATTCCACATGGTTCAAGGATTAAAAGAAACAGATTTCCTAAGAAGACAGAATGTTTGTGAGTTTATTCTAATAAGGTCTGAGGGTCACGATTTTTATTTGGGAAATATTATATGGACAGATGAAGCAAAATTTACTAAAAATAGACTTTTTAATAGACACAATTCGCATTATTGGAGTGACTCAAATCCTCATATGTTCAGAGAGCGAAACTTTAAGGAAAGTTGGCAGTTCAGTGTTTACTGTGCCATAAGAAACGATAGAGTGGTGGCATTACAATTTTATCATTCGGGAAAATTTAAACGGTAAATTAAATTTTCTGTTCTGCTAATATGTATAGGTAAATTTTTGTTTTTTTTAGGTGAAAGATATCTGAATATCTTAAAAAATTTGAATAATAACTATTTAGAAAATTTACCTCTCGCCGAACATAGAAACATTTTTTATCAGCACGACGGTGCTCTCCCACATAACGCGTATTTAATTAATAATTATTTACAAGAAACTTTTTATGATCAATGGATTGCCAATAATGTACCTGTCTCATGGCCTCCTCGCTCTCTCGATTTATCAGTTCTGGATTATTTCATTTGGGGAACTATTAAAATAAAATTTGTGAGAGCCCATTAACAACCATTGAAGATTGTATGCAAAGAGTAAGAAATGCATTTCAAAACATATCACAGGATTTAATTAGAAGAGCTACCCTTGAGGAACTAATCCGAAGGTGCGAAAAATGTGTCGAGGTTCGAGGGCGGAATTTTGAGCAATTATTAAATTAAAATGAAATCATATTTTAAATTGATCTTATCTCTGCTATTTTAGTTCATGCCAATTCTTCAATTCGATTAATACGCATTTTACAGTGTTAGTGTTATTTTGCGTTTTTGTGGATATCGAGTGGCAAATGTGCTGCAAGTTCATGATATTACTTTATCACATTCTCCATCAATAATAAACAAATTTAAAAAGTTTTCGTTGGTATAGTTTAAACGTGCTGGCATTTTTTGGCATAAGATAATGACTGATTGTTTCTAATCATGGCTATTTTGATAAAATGATTACAACAATTCATGAATTTCCAACAAGATCGCAAATATTTCAAAAAGTTGTAACTTTAACTCCCACAATGCTAATACCAGAAAAAAGGGAATTCAATTTTACACAACTTGACTTAAAAAAATATAGGGTGTTCCATTTGACCTAAACAAGTTCTCGCGGTTTGAAGTTGACAAAATATAACGCGAAAAACGGAACACTTGGTATGATATTATTGAATTTATTTAAGTTGTAGAACGTAGTTCTCCTTGTGTTCTTTTTACGTGACAAGAAGCAAATGAGGATCTTTTACACGAAGAAAGTTATAACGGTTCTTATAAACCGTTGCACTTGTCAAATTTTCTATAAAATGTCAAAAATCTCTGAAACGGCTAGGTTTAGGTATAGGATATGCTACATATTTTCGACTCAGAATCCTATGCTCTTTTCGAAAACCCTAAAATATATAGGGTGTTCTATTTGAAATAAGCAAGTTGGTATTGACTTCCGGTATAAGCGGAAGTGCCAGCTGCTTGTAATTATTTTAGTTGGATTGGCCACACCGACATTAGTAATTATCTAAATTTTCAAAATTTTCTGTTGCGCACTTTTCTCTATATCGATCGATTCATTTCCCGGTGAGACACCCTGTATAAATACATATATTTTAACACATCTTGTGTCTGTGAGGTTGGCACTGGAAGTTCTTAAGTATTTCTTTCAACCGAGAAATTCAATAAAACGTATATCAATCAATCATATTTTATAGTCTTTATGAACAAGGTAATAAGGATGGTTATTCGATTGGATTAAAATTTTTAAGACAGTAGTATGTTTGGTTGCATAATTTGTGACGTCACAGTTAATTGAGTCCATATCGTGACTGGGATAACAAGGCATTATTAGTACAAACCTGTCCCACTAACTTGATTAAAGTGTGGCTATGACTTCACTCATGTTCCCCTTTAAATAACCATTTCCCTTGAACGTACTTTCTCTTTACTCACCATAAAGTACGGCAAAAGTGCGTGGAAAATATGCAGTAAATTATCGGATTGGCAGCTGAATTTAGAGGCGCCAAACTTTGCACAAATGTCGCTATAGCGATGTTGGTCTGCGTGTTGGGGATGTGGCCGTACACTTGAAGGAGATCGAAGAGAATGTATGGGCTCCAGCATATTATAAACACTAAAACAGATAATAATTCATATAAGGTGGATTTCTATACGTCGCCGTCGGGGTTAAGAAGGTAGGAAAGATGGGAAAAGGTTATAGAAAATAATTGGTTTAAAAACTAAAAAAAAATGAATGAATTTAAAAAAAATAGAACAGCTGGAAAACGGTTCTTTTTTACAAGTGTAATAGTTGAAATACATTAAATTATAAATTATCATTTACAATGTATGATTTAAAAAATATATAGACTATCAAAATCTTTACTTTGTGACAAAAATTTGAAGATTAATTTTAACATTACAATTTGTTTTTAATTATTATATTATCTGTAAAGCATTTTACGCTATTGTGTTTGTGAAGCTCGAATCTGGTCTGGAGTTAGATTACTTCGCAGGAAGCCGGGGGCCCTCCATACTGCACCAAAGAATGCTGGCAGCTGAACCCATCGAATGCAGCAATTGGGATACAAATCAGTGTGAGATGCTTCTGTACGAGGAATGGTAGCGAGAGGCTGTCCGCATCAATATCACCACTGCTATTGAACCTCGTTCTTGATAGCCTCTTGTGCCGCCTCAATTCAGAAGGATTCCACACAATTGCCTACGTAGATGATTTAACAATCCTGCTTAGCGGAAAATTCGAAGGAGTCCTTTGTGAAAGAATGCTGGGGGCCCTAAGAATAATCGAAAAATGGTGCCAAGAACACTCCCTCCCTGTCTGTCAATCCCAGGAAGACAGAGATAGTTTTCTTTACAAGGAAAAGGAAACTAGGAGCACTGAAGGCGCCTGCCCTCCTGGATACAACACTAAGTTTCGCATCGGAAATGAAATACCTTGGAGTAACCTTCGATGCCAAACTAACATGGAATCTTCACATACATAGAAGACTAAAGAAGGCTTACATTTCTTATGAGCAGTGCCTCAGGACCGTGGGGAAAACCTGGGGAATGAAACCCAAAGTAGTCATGTGGATATACACTGCCTTCATAAGACCAATGATAACTTATGGAGCTGTGGCTTGGTAGCCTAAGAACAAATATACTATAGCTAAGGTCAAGCCCAGCCAAGTGCAGAGAGTTGCCTACCTAAACATAACCGGAGCTATGCCAACAATGCCAACGAGAGCTACGGAGGTAATGCTGTGTCTGTCACCACTAGATATATATCTAGGAGAAGTGGCTCTAACAACAATGGTACGCCTCAAATCAGTTGGCATACAATCAGAAAGTGGAGAGGCCAGAAGTCGCCTGTAAAATGAGGCTGTCACAAAGGCGCCTCTTATATAGGCGTGCACTGATAGCATTTCTCTCCGGTTAGTCTTTGACAGACCTTACATAATACAGACGAATGTTGAGAATGAGGCTGCTGGCGAAGGTGTGATCAACATCTTCACAGACGGATCAAAAAAGAAGGATGGGACAGGATGTGAAATATACACCAGAAGTCTGCAAATCCAATATAAATGGGCTATGGATGGGCGAGCCAGCGTAGTACAAATGGAACTGGCGGGCATAACCATAGCTGCAAAAGAGATTGTCCGTAGATGTCACCAAGCACTTTTGAGTGCCTGCAGCATGAATAACATACTGGTATGCTGGGTGAAAGGACATGCACAGTATAGTGACAACAAAGTAACCGACAGACTGGCGAAGAAGACAGCAGGCCTAAGTATCTTTGGACCAGGCCCCCGTTACCGATCACGGCGATAACACAAATAATTAACGAGAACACCCACAATGAACTCAAGACGCTGTGGGATGAAACAAACAGTTGTCAGCTTACTAGGAAACTATTAAAATATCCCAATAAGAGTAGAGCAATGGACTACCTGACAATGTCCAGAAGGAACCTACTTTTATAACGGGAGTCCAGACTGGACACTGTCCCCTAAGAAAACATCTATATAATATGGTATTAAGTGAAACACTTCTCTGTAGAGGTTGTGAACAAGAAGATGAGACGGTTCAGTACTCTGTGACTGTTCAATCAGAGAATCCATTTTAGGAGAACGTTGGCCTACTTTGGCCGATGTAAGGGAGATGCCCCTAGGCAGCATCACCACCTATTTCGCAAGATTAGGTTGGTTGGAAGCGTAGTAGACCTTGAAAATCGAAACTAATCTAAACTAATAAAAGTTTTGACAGTCTATATTTACATAATTTTCTTTAAACTCAATATGAAAAGGGCAAATGGCCACTTACCACTGACAATAACGAACGTTATCTTGATTGTCTTAACCTTGGCTCTTGGGATGAGCCCCCTCGAACTAGCCCTTCTAGAGTTGTCAGAACCTTAAATTGAAAATACCTGAGAAGTAAAATTATCATATAATCTATCGAAAACACCGAGTAATATTTTTTTTAAAGTCGTTACCTAAACGGCCCTCTGTCGAGTTTTTCTTTGGCTTGTTGAAGTTGGTGGCACTTTTCGTCCAAATTGTGACTATTATGACGGCGTAGCAGGTTGTGATTATGGCAGCTGGGATGGCGAATAGAGTGACAGAGACCAGAGTCATGTAGAGTTTCCATTTCCATTGTTCTTTGAATTCTATCCAGCACTGTTTTTGTCCTAAGATCAGAGTTTGTTTTAGAGATAATTTAGACTGGTGTGTTTGTGTCTTAGATTTCTCGATTTTTATTATTGTAGTGTGAACTATTTGCACTAAATATATCGAGAAGTCGACGTATTATATGTAAGATACAAAAAATTGAGGATACCGAAATGCTGACATGTATGTTGCCGGACCTTTTTATAAATTTATGTTAAATTTCACTTACATGGTTATTATCCCAGAACATATGGTCGGTCTTTCGTTTTGAGATGCAATTTTAAAAACCTCTGCCCAAGGAATCACTACTTCCATATCGAGATTTTGTACCAAGTCTTATACAAACTAAATCCGAATGTAATATTTTACTCCCTTTAATAATGGGGTGGGGGTGGTAAAGGGGGTGGCTAGTGTCAAAATAAATTTTGAAGGCCCTTGGTTCTCGTATAAACACTAAATCCCAATTTAATTTTTGACTCCCTTTAATAATAGGGTGGGGGTGACAGAAGGGGTGGCTAATATAAAAAAAAAATTTCGAGATTTTTCGTTCTTGTATACACACTAAATCACATTTTAATTTGTTTTACTCCCTTTCATAATAGTGTGGGGGCGGTATTGGGGGTGATAGAGGGGGGTGGCTGATGCAAAAAAAAAAAAATTGAGACCTTGACTTTTCGTACATGCTCTAAATTGTAATATTATGGGCTCTTACCTCCTTGCCTTGCCTATTTACCCTTATTTACCCCATTTATCCCCGAACCCCTCGACGGAATTAGATAAAAATATAATCTAGTTCAAGATCTCGTTATAATAAGTTTATCAAATTTCAAGTTAATATCATAAACGGTTTCAGAGTAAACGCGCGCACAATAAAAGTTACAGATCGACAGACCGACCAACAGAGAGAAAGTTTTTTTCGCTCAAATTTAAGATCTCGAGGTTTCATGACATTTTAAGCCTATTTCGACAAAAAAAAAAAATTTTTTTTTTGCGTTACTATACTTCCACTGGACGTGAAAGTAAAAACAACCAAAACGATCGGTTTTCATCTTAAAGTATGGAATGTTACCATATTGAACAAATGTAGCAGGGTCGTAAGCAAGTTTTTTGCTTCTTGCGTTATTTAATTTCAACTACCCTCAACTAATAAACTAAAACCTGAGAAAAACAAAGTGCATAAATACCTTGTATTAATTTTTCTTCATACAAAATCAATATAGGTATCGAGAATAGCACGCTGAATAGCCAGGCAGCTATGATAAGACATTTGGCCCTTCTCCCTAAAAATCATTGGTTTAAAAATTGCATACGTAACTGGAATTTGAAACTTATAATTTTAACATCCATATACGATCAAGGAATATGGTCAAATTATGTTGATTGCTTAGTACAGCACAATACAGTATAGTTCAGTATTATACAAATAAGTTCAGGTTAAAAGTGAAAGAAGATTATATGTATATACTTACAGCTCCCAGAGAACTTCATCGGATGTCTGATGGCATCATATCGGTCTATACTAAGAGCTACCAAGACATACGTTGAGGCATAGGTGACGATCACCTAGAAAAACACCCAATTATATTCACGGAACAATCAATTTCTCTATTGTGAATAATAGGAACTGTCAGAAAAATTTAAATATTATAAATGGTCTGGTGTAAGTTAAACTTCACCCATATTGTATGTGTGCGGCATCGGTCTACCCATAACTTAACCGTAAAGATTATTAACATTTATGTTAAAGTATGATTACACTTTTTATTAATAAATACCTGCAGAAATCTAATTAATTTGCAAGCCGCATTTCCAGCATTCCAACTAACTGTGATTCTCCAGATTATATCTGTTAATACGCTGATCAGTCCAACTGTCAAATCTAAAAAAATCTTTTATTCAAAACCATATCTTATATGTAACTCTACGTTCAATAATCTATGTAAATTTGTTTAGTAAGAGTAACTTTGTATTAAATATAAATGTTTTTCAAAGATTTGAAATTGCAAAGCCCAATGTCTTAGGATTAGTTTGTTTTCCTTATAGTATGTTATTTACAGGAATTAACTCAAAAGAGTTTATTTACAATTCTAAGACATGAGCGTGGTTCCAGTGCTGTTATTGTTCAATAAATTAAATGTATCTAAGTTGGTGTAAAAAGGCTTTAACGCTCATGGAAATAATTTACCTGCAAATGCCAAATGGCTTATGAAATAGTTCATCCTGCTTTTTCTTGATCTGCCTATAGTAAGTGTGTACAAGACACCTAAGTTTCCCGCCACAATGACAATGAACAGTAACCATAATACTGTGAATTGCTCTACCTGAAACAATTTACAAAATACAAATTTAGAATATACGATGTTATGAAAAACAAGAAAACCAAACCAGAAAATAAAGTGGTTTGCTCTATGCCGTTCTATCCAATTTAATATATTAAATATACTGTTGTTCCTGAATTTAATAATGTAAAAATACACAGAATAAATTAGAAAAGGAAGTTTTTTAAAAAATCTACAGTTTGTTCTCATTCTACTAGGCATGTAACTTGCATGTCTACTACACTTTAATTATAAAATCTGACGCGATCTTAAAACATACTTCATTTATTACATCCAAAAATATATCATTCCCATGTTAGTGGAAGAGGAAGTAATTAATAACAAACTATTGTGTACATGTTAAATCAATCAATTTTATTTGTGTTAATTATCGTATGCTTTCGAAAGTGTGGGGAAGTATCCCCTGAGAAATTAAATCCAAACGATAGATTACTTTTATTGTACTATAAGTAATAATGGATATACACCCTTAAAA
Source organism: Leptura quadrifasciata (assembly GCA_963675555.1). Lineage (NCBI taxonomy): Eukaryota > Metazoa > Arthropoda > Insecta > Coleoptera > Cerambycidae > Leptura > Leptura quadrifasciata. The sequence goes on from OY776679.1 coordinate 5,984,447, forward strand.
ATAGTTTAAATCGTGTTTAAAGGGCGGAAAAGCGCACAATTTCTTTTGAAAAAAATGTTTTTTAGCTACCAAAGGCGGGTGACAAACTTCCGCTCGCGCAGAATATGCTTCATTACAAACTTTGCTGTGTATTTGATATACACAGCAAAATAAGAGTTCTTCCAAAAAAAGCTTTGAAAACGGAAAGAGACTACTTTCCGAAACGCCAGTAAAATACATTATTTCTGTGTTTATTCCGATTTATATTATTTGCAAAACATAACCTCTGACTTTTCCTTTGACGTAAACGTCACGGGCGCAGAGGCTTTTTTCCAATAATTCTATTATTTTGTAGATTCGGTGATTTGTTCTTGAAGAGAATAATAATACATGTGGTAATAGGAAAGAATATTCGTAGAATGCCACAAATAACTTTCAGACAGTATTTGTATTCAAGTCTTATACACACTAAATCCCAATGTAATATTTTACTCCTTTTAATAATAGGGTAGGCGTGGCAATGGGGGTGGTAGAGGGGGTGGCTAATGCCAAAATAAATCTTAAATACCCTTGGTTCTCGTACACACACTAAATCCCAATTTAATTTTTTACTCCCTTTAATAGGGTGGGGATGGCAATCGGGGTGGTAGAGGGGGTGGCCAATGCCAAAAACATTTTAGAGGTTTTTAGTTCCCTCATACACACTAAATTCCAATTTAATTTTTTACTGTTTAATAATAGGGTGGGGGTAGCAATGGGGGTGGCTAACGCCAAAATTTTTTTTGAAACGTTACGTTCTTGTATACACACTAAATCACATTTTATTATTTTTTTACCCCCTTTCATGATAGTGTGGGGGTGGTAATGGGGTGGTACTGGGGGTGATAGTGGAGGTGGCTGACGCCAAAAAAATTTTGACATCTTGGCTTTTCGTACATGCTCTAAATTGCAATTTTATAGACTCTTACCTGCTTACTTTGCCTGATTACCCAGGCAAACGTGCGCACAAAAAAGTTACAGACCGCCAGACAGGAAATTTTTTCGCTCAAATTTAAAATCTCGACATTTCATGACATTTTAAGCCTATTTCAACAAAATATATATATATATATATATATATATATATATATATATATATATATATATATATATTGTTATTACACATGACTTGCAAGAAACAACTACTTAGCGGGCAAATACCCCGACCTGCATTGAATTATACCTTACAAGCCATGAATGGTAGCCAATGTCATTTGTCAATTCCCCGACCAGACATAGACCGGTTTCGAACTTATTAGTTCTCGTCAGTATGCCATAGGTTGTGGAATAGACAAATGACAGTGGCCAACCTACTAGTTTTATACAAACTGATGTAAATGGTGTACCGGTGAGAGGTAAGTGAATCCTCTCCTGTGGTCAAATGCTACTATACACCAGACATCATAGATGACTCCATGGTGTATAGCGACTTGCTATTTTGCAAGTACCGAGAGCGGTGACCTTCAGCCCTTGGTGGACTTAACCTATACTATTATTATATATATATATTTTTTTTGCGTTACTATACTTTCACTGGATGTGGAAGTAAAATTTGAAAAAAAGTTACGCGAAATCATTTTTTCAACTAAAAAGAAACCGATTCGCGCTTTGATATTGATAAAATCCCGCCTTTTTTTTACGGACAGAAAATCGTTTTACCGGCTACTGCAGCATTATGGGAGTTTTTGTCAGAGGAAAATCGATTTTGTATTGTAATAAATTATAGCCTGGTGATCGAAATGAGCATAGGGTGATAACTAACAGTAGTTGATCTTGGTTACAGGCTGCCGTACTATAACCAGAAAACGACAGAGCGATACATGCGCGACATCATATTATAGTGTCATGGAATCTGTGGTCATGGTATCAATACATATATTTGAGCAGGCCAGTATTCACTTTGACAGTTTTCGAATACAAAAGTTTTTGAAAATGACACATAAATGTGAATTACACAAGAGAGCGAGTGAAGCCGCTCTCCATCCTACAAGAAAACCGAATTGTTTTGAATATCTCCAGCGGTGCATATTAATATCTGGTGAAAATCCACGGTGCATTCAGTTTGCGTTTAAAAGTAACGTATCCATCAAGAAAGAACAAGAAAGGCATCTGAACTCATACCGTTACATAATTCACCCTTTCAGCAAATTCAGAGCGTGGTACGATGTATGGCTGATTTTTTTATACTCCTCCGTTTTGATAACCAAACCTCTGGATGCTGGATTCTTCGATAAGCAGTTTCAAGACATGGTATATTACAAAGCGTACACTATAACCACTGACTGTCTTAGCTGGCTGGATATTGGTATGAACTTTTTAACTGGTTCAATCATAAAAGATTCCGTGGAACTGAAGCCTTCAGAAATTGCTAGGAAGTACGTCTTCAGTGTGTATTTCATTTGTGATGTGTTGTCGTCAATTCCAAAATGTATTCTGTATTATAAGTACACTTTAAACAATTCCATGTTGTTGTACGGTACAGTGACTGTATTTTGTTTATTTAAAATAGTCAGGCTCGTTAGTTTAGTTAAATGCATAAAGAATACAACAATATATTTTCACATAAGTTTTAAAGGAGGGTTGTTTCTATTCTGTTCATTGATCACATCCATAGTAGTTATCCACTGGATGGCTTGCTTGCAATATGTAATTCCCAGACTCATTAGAGTGTATGCTGGGTATGAAAGTGAAAAATTAGAAGGCAGCTGGATTCACACCAACACGGTGGAACAGGTCTCAATGGGTACGCGCTATACAGTTTGCTTTTTTAAAAGTTCCGCGTACATACTAGGCATACGTGTGGGACACTTCAGCAAGATTGTGCTGCCAGAAGAATATGTTCTTGCGATAATTACCTACTTCATCGGGAAAATTTTCATCGCTGTCGTGTGGATTATTTTGGCTGTAGCTATCTTAAACTCAAGATCGATCGATATGAAGTTTATGCAGATGATCAACCAACTGAACGAATACATGAAGCAAAAGGATTTCCCCTTGAATTTGAGAGCCAGGATAGAGAAGTACTATGACTTCAAGTACCAGAACAAATACTTCAATGAAAAAAACGTGATTAGTTTGTTGCCAGATCACATTAAAACGGACATAACGAAGCACGTTTGTAGGTCGCTGATTGCAAATGTTTCCCTGTTTTCCGATCTGAGCCCCGCCGAAGTTAACAAAATTATAGGCTATTTAATACCGGAAGTCTTCCTACCCAATGACATAATCATCCGCTCTGGAGCCGTGGGAGATACGATGTACTTTCTGTCCTGTGGAACAGTAGCAGTGTACACTCGTTCGGGCAAAGAAATCTGCCATTTGGACGACGGGGCTTATTTTGGGGAAATTGCCCTGCTGTTTCAAGATGCAACTAGGACAGTTACCGTAAAGGCCATCGTGACCTCTCAAGTTTATAGTCTGAAGAAAAGAGATTTGGAGAAGTTTTTCTTGCAGAATAAAAAAGTTTTTAGGAAAATAATGATAACCGCCGAGCACAGGTTAAGGGAAATGTCCAAAATCGAAGAAGCTCACAAGAAAGAACTGTTTGAACAAATGTATAAAGTAAACGAAAGCCATACGAAATATTCTGTATAATTAGTACGTTTGTCTGTTGATTTATGATTAATAAAAGAAAATTTAGAAATACTAATAGTTTTTTTCTGAAATCGGTCAAGAATTCCAGATCCCAAAATACGCTATTCTAGTATTTTAGTCCGTTGCTAAGCAACCATCAGAAAACAGTCCGGGAAAGTAGGTAACTTGCCCGTACCGGTTTTTTTATATACATTTTAGACAGTAAATAAAATGCACGCAGACATAAAAAATGCACTTTTAGTAAATACAAAATTTATTGAACATATCACATGGAACGTTTATCATAATTATTTGTTTATATTTATAGTTATGTTGCAGTCTGTACTGTCGTGAGCGGAAAAAAATAGAACAACTTTTTTTTTATAATATAAATCTGTCTCTATTTGAATATGTAATGAGTAGGCGAAATAAAACAGATATCACTTTTAATTTATTTTTTATTTTAATGCTGTCGATATTGCTGTAGTAAATGATGGATGGTTAATGAGACAAATTGCACTAGGTTATAACATTAACAAAAATTTGGTGTGTAACATTTTAAAAAAGTGGAGAATAAACGGTACGATTAGTAGAAATCTTGGATCAAAGGACAAAGGATATCCTACTTAACAAGAAACTAACTATTAATATTTCGTTATTGCACCATTTCTATTTATAACTTCTATAAGTCTATTTGGCATAGAATTAAATAACCTTATACAATAATCATTAGTAATAATATTTTCCCATACATTATTTACTATTTCCAGTAATTCTTCGGCATTCCGTGGTCTCACATTTCGTTTTTGGATACTTCTGACGAGTAGCCCCATACTTCTTCCACAGGTTTAAGATCTGGACTATGACTGGGCCAGTTAAGAACATTTATGTTGTTATCTTGAAACCAGTTAGTTACGGTATGAGCAGTATGAACGGAACAATTGTTTTGTTGAAATATGAACTCATTATTAGGAAATAATTGTGACACAGAAGGAGCATAATATTTGTCTAAAACCCTAATATACGTTTCACTATTAAATCGTTCCTCAATATGCCACAAAACACCAGGACCACGTGTCGATATCCAAGCGCAAATATTGACGGAAAATCTACCACTTTTATCATTGTTAGATATATATTTTTCATCGAATCGGGTATTCGGAGAGCGGTAAACACGAATACGACCGTTGTGTATTGACTGGAAAGTTTTTTCGTCTGTAAAGATTACATTGTTCCAAAAATTTACATCATGCGCTAAAAATTCAAGCGCAAATCCTACTCGAGCTTCTTTATGTTCAGCTTTAAGTAAGTATTTCTGTGCTGCTGCATGACAGCGTAGCTTCGATTCTCTTACTCGCCGGCGACCAGTACTACTCAATCCAGGAAAATTCGGTTCTTTAGTAGCCTGAATAACTGACTAAAATGAATTTTCTACTAAAGCATTTACCAATTGCCAAACCTTGTTGTTGAGTTGATATTCTTCGTCGCCCTGATCCAGGATTTCTACTAATCGTACCGTTTATTATCCACTTTCTTAAAATGTTACACACCGAATTTTTGTCAATATTATAACGCAGTGCAATTTGTCTCATTGACCACCCATTTTCTGCTTTAGCAATAACTCCAGATTTAACTAAATCGCTTATATGAGGCATATTAGTTTTTTGCACACTTGCAATAAATTATGACAACTAACTGACAATGTCACAAAAATTAAAGTTAGATGTACACAACTAGATTTTAGCAAAATACCGTTATAAGACTACTATCCCTGGCAATACTTAACGACAATTTTTCCAGTAGGCCACAAAGTAATATGTCATTACATATTTGTAAACTTGAGAGGCAAAATGAATGTGATCTCTCAGCTGATACACCAATATGTTTGGAGAATTTACGATGCAACATAATATCTGCTGAAAACCCGCGTCGCTATGAGTGTTTCAAAAGTAACACATCCATCAGAAAAGAACAGGAAAGATAACTGAAATCGAATTATTTATATGATTCATTCTTTCAGTAAATTCCGAGCTGGGTATGATCTGTGGCTAATCTTCTTATATTTCTCTGTCCTGATAACCAAACCTCTCGATGCTGGATTTTTCGACATAAGATTCCAAGACAAGGTATATTACAAAGCTTATACCAGATTTACCGACTTGTGTTGCTGGATAGATATAGTTGCTACCTTTTTGAGGATTGGATTGGTCATTAAATACCCCTCATTCGTAGAATTGAGACCCTCAAAAGTTGCGCGAAGGTACCTTTCCAGCACGTATTTTGTTTGTGATGTGTTATCATCTATTCCAGTATGCGGGCTCTACTATCATTTCGTTAAGCCTATGAACATTTGGATTTATGGACTGGTGGGTTTATTCAGTTTGTTCAAATTCGTACGATTCTTCAGTTTGAATGCTTATATAAACATAGCGGCGAGATATTTTCATGTTACGTCCAAGAGCGCCCTTTTCCTGGTCTCTACAAGCATTGGGACTTTTTTGGTCGTTCACTGGATGGCTTGTTTGCAATTCGCTATTCCCAAACTTGCAAGAGCATATTTTATTGATGACCCCCAACTTCCAGTATTGGGGCTTTTACATAGTACTGAAAAATCGGCCGATGTCCTACCAATACTTGTACTGTTTGCTGAAAAGTTCGGCTCATATTTTGGGCAACCGATTGTATTTACCCAGAGGCATTCCAGCTGAAGACTACATTATAGCGATCGTCACACATTTTATCGGGAAGATTTTAATCACCTTTGTGTGGATTGTACTGGCTGTGGTCATCATAAATTCACGATTGTCGAACCAACAATTTAACGAAATGTTCAACCAACTGGAGGAATACATGATGAGAAAACGGCTTCCTTTGGTATTAAGAGACAGGATATCGCAATATTACAAATCCAAGTTTCGGAATGCCTATTTCAAGGAAAATGTAATGACAAGGGTCATATCAGGTAAATGTGCGGATGAAATAAATGTCCACCTTTGTCAGTTGCTTATCAAGAATGTTTCCCTTTTCTCCCTTTTGAGTCCTATGGAACTTAACTACTTAGCGGGGTGGTTGGTGCCCGAAATATTCTTACCAAATGACAACGTCATCCATTCCACATCACCCGGAAGTGTCATGTACTTTTTATCCAGTGGGACAGTGGCTGTATACACTCGTTCAGGTAAAGAAATCTGTCATCTGCATGATGGAGCTTACTTTGGGGAAATTTCGTTAATCCTCAAAACCGAATCGAGAACAGCTATCGTAAGAGCCATTGAGACTTGCCAAGCGTATAGATTGAGCAAAAGGGATTTTGATAACTGTCTCTTCAGAAACAAGGTGGTTATGAGGAAAATAATGAAAGTAGCCGAGGCCAGGCTAAAATAAACCCATGACATCGAACTAATGCTTAAGAGAAACCAGTTCTGAGGCAGAGCGTCTCCAGTCTCCTCCCACTTCTCTAAAGCACTCATCTATGGTTACAGTAATTTAAAATGAACTACTTGCTTTATAATTTTTGTGCCGTGTTGTGTTCTCCAATAGAATAAAAGCTAAGCAAAATAATTTGTACGTTTTTTGGCAGAGTTATGGCGAGCAGCTATTTCAGGTTTCTTCAATACAACTACTAGCCCATTAAAATGGGAAAATTTGGATGAAATAATTCAGAGCGGGCTAACATTTTTGGAATAGACTTATTTTGTGGTATAATTATTCTCATAATGCTCATAATTACTTATTTAGCCTGAGAGCTTCGAGTGGTGCTATCATGTGTAAATAAATATGTTAACTGTTCGTGATAGCTAAATTCGGTGATTTACAAATCAAATTGATAAAAAAATAGATTTTTCGCAAAAAACTCGGAAAGTACCGATTTTATTGTAAAATATGTAATCATGAAAATTATAGGTAATAAAAATACGCACAATATCATTTTTTTCTAAACTTTGTACGACCTATTGGAGCCGATATAAATTTGTTTGAAATTTTGAGTTTTGCGACACAACGGAAACGCGCACGTTTTTCGCTAAAATCTCGAAAATTGGTCGTTCGTATCGCAAAATGTTTCAAATGAAAGTTGTAGAGAATTGGATTACGAACAATTTCCTTTTATTTTTCGTTTCCATTCAATCAATATTGACAGAGATATGGATTTTTAAATTTTATCTTTATCTTTACAGCGCGCTATCAGAACACTTGTCTCATGAAAAAATCGATAGAAACTCGAAAACGATAGATCGTACGCATATAGTGTACCTAATGAAAATTAAAGAGAATCAAATTTTGAATGTGTTGGTGTATGTAAAAAATCGTTTTGGTATCGAGTAACTGGAGATAAAAGGGAAAAACACGAAAAGTTAGCATTTTCAAGTGCATTTTGACAAAAAACTATTTTTTAATTGGCTTTAAGCAGTAATTACACTAAAGGTTTTTTGAAGAGAATTAAATTATCTGTAAAATGAGCTCCAGGTGACCTTCATACGATGAATGGTTCACGAGTTACAGCTGTTTAAAGCTATGAGTAAAATTTCTTTTTTATTATACAGGGTGGGGCAACAGTGCGCCGGACCTCGATATTTCGAGTTCTACGATAGCTAGAAATTTTTTAAAAAATTGCAAATAAACTAGATAAAAAAGTCTATAACTGGAAACTATTTTCGAACATGCAGGGCCAGCCAAGACGAAATTACAGGACCAAATGCCTTTCTTTAAATGGAATGCTATGTATATCAGTACATTTTTTGAAGCCTCTGTCTAGGCTCTATTCATTTCTATATTAGCATTGAATATCTCCCAACTACTTGGGTTGTAATTTTTTTGTTGAAATAATGCAATCTGCAGATGGATATTAAAGAAATCACCATAGTCACAATTACGGGTTTTAAGAAAAACTTATGTGAATACCATTTACGGGACATCTAATTAATGTTTTTGAATCATTTTCATTTGCTAAAAATGTACAGGGTGGCCAAAAATTATTTTTCAATTAAGAACACTTTAAATTGAATTTTCTCAATTTTTTCAAATGGAACACCCTGTATATTTTTCGACGATGTGACGCGGAAATGAAAAACGAACATTCATTGTAAGTACCTCCCTATGGCTAATTGCAACCAATTTCGTTTTATTGAGCAATTAAAAATAGAAATCGTCGAATTCACCCCTCACCATGGTCGCGTTGAGATTTTTGCCGTTGACGCGCTTCGCCCCGTTAAAGTTTCGAGCCCCCGCGCGTGGCCCACAAAAAAAGCCTTTATAAATAAACATTTCCGAAGAGGGAGGGGTACCCACCTCTACAATTTTAATATATATTAATAATTATAAATTTCAAAAATAAACTTAAAAAAGAGGTTTCTTCAAATAACTCAGTAGAAAAAATTATAATAACTGTTCCACATGTTGCCCATTTTGATTGACACACATTTCTATGCGCTTTTGAAATGAGATTCCCACTGTCCCTAAAACTGCCGGTGTGATAGATGTAAAAGCAGTAGTTATTCTTTCCTTCATATTTTGTACTGTTGTTGGTGTGTCTCTATAAACAATTTCCTTCACGTATCCCCATAAAAAGAAATCCATTTTTGTATGATCTGGGGATCTAGCAGGCCATTTAGCAGGTTCATTTCTTCCAATCCATTGATTAGGGTAGGTATTATCTAAGTGGTCTCTAACAGCATTTAAATAATGTGGTGCAGCACCATCTTGCTGAAACCATATCCTATTTCAAATTCTTTCAGGGAGATTTACCAATAATAATTGTGGCAGATAGTTTTCCAAAAAATGAAGATAAATAGCTCCAGTCAATGTACCATCAAAGAAATGTGGCCCTATTACATGTTCTCCAATAATTCCTCCCCAAACGTTTATAGACCATTATCTGTTGGTTATCAACTTGCATAAAAAGTGAGGATTTTCCGAAGCATAATAATGGAAATTGTGCTTATTAACAACTCTATTTTAATGAAAAGTTGCCTCATCACTGAATAAAACAGTATTGAAGAAGTTGACATCATGTTGCATTTCACTATTGGCCCAATTACAAAATTGTAGGCGCTTTTGAAAATCATCATCAGATAATTTCTGGTGCATTTGAATGTAATATGCATGCAACTTATTTATTTAGTGTCGGAATAAGAGGAAACATTCTGTCATGGATAAACAGTTACATGGAAGGGAAAACTCTAAAAGTAGAACTAAATAATGTTCAGTCACAAATAGAGAATCTAATCTACGGCGTTCCTCAAGGCTATGTTTTTGGACCGCTATTATTTATGCTATATATAAACAACCTTCCAAACTTTTCAACTACTGGCCACTTAACAATATTTGCTGATGATATAACAGTGACGTTAGCAGCTGATACAACAGAGCAAATGCAAATGTTAATTGACCAAATCATCCAAGAGGTAAATACTTGGGCGCAGAGAGATAAGCTTATCATAAATGCAGATAAGACTGTCATAATAAATTTTGGTTTGCAAAGACAATTGCCGCACGGTATAGTGTTGCATGACGATATTATATTGTCCCATAACGCGAAATTACTGGGAACTTATTTAGATGATAAATTGTTGTGGGACAAGCACATTGAGCACGTATGCTCACAACTTAATAAGGCCTACTTTGCTATATTGCAAATGCAAAGTACGTTAGATGAAGCAGGGCTATTGAGCATTTATTATGCTCTTGCATACGCACATATTTCGTACAATAGCATTGCCTGGGGAACTGCAAGGGATAGGGATAGAGTCTTTGTTAACCAAAAAAGACTCATTAGACTTGTATTTCAGATGAGTTACAGAGAGAGCTGTAAAAATGTATTTAAAATAAAAAAAGTACTAACGCCTATTATAACGATATTTATATTAAAATGTTTAACTTATACCAAAAAAAATTTAGAGTCATTCACACAAAGAAATAATTGTCATTCATATAGTACAAGACGTGGTGATCTACTTAGTATACCTCTACATCATAGTTCAAATTATAAACATTCGCCCTATTACAACTGTGCTTTACTTTTCAATAGTCTCCCGGCTGATATCCGAAATATACAAAATTACAGAGCCTACAAAACCGCAGTCAAAAATATTTTACTTGAAGGTAGTTTTTACAGCGTTCGTGATTTTTTGAATAGAGAATCTTGAAGCCATTTTTATTTATTTTTATCCTCCAACAAAATTTGTGAAAAACTTTGCAATTCACTGTTTATATTTGTTATACTGTGACTATGTTGTTTAAATATGTGTATTGTGTTTACTTATATGTTTTTAATTCTATTTATAAACTATATCTTTATATCTTTTTAATCTTTTTTATCATGTAATATATTCTATGTTTATACATAATATGAATTTTTACAAATGACTTACCATATATACATTCTGTATCTAAAATGGTCAATATTATTATTATTATTATTATTTTAAGATTCGACCCACAGACCATTTACTTATTCCTACTAATGAGCTCACTTCTCTTTGAATAACATGGGGATTCTCAACCGTTGCTAGCACCACAGAAAACTCATTTTCTTCGTTCACAACACGTTTTATTCTTTCACTTTTTTTTATATTCGACATTTCCAGTTTCCAGAAATCTAACGAGAAGGTTTTGGAAGCTGCTCTAACATCAGGAATCCTTCTTTCAGGATAACGTTGGTGACAAATTCTATTGGCAAGTAAACAATTTCTGTCTGACTCGCCCAAAACAAAAGGCATGTCTGCAAGTTCCGCTTTATTAAAATTCATATAGTAAAATTCCAAATATTTTAAATTCAATACAAATTGTAACGACCGATAAGTGTGATAACTGCTCCTTTGTATACGACAATTTATTGCTTGTCGAATAACGAAAACAGCAAAAAAAATGTACAAAAAAACATTACAGTAAAGGACTCATTTCAAAATTGTATAGAGACGTGTGTCAATCAAAATGGGCAACATGTCGAACACCTATTATAAATGTTTCTAATGAATTATTTGAGGGAACCTCTTTTTTTAAGTTTAGTCTTGAATTTGACACTTATTTCTTTATAAAACGAAAATGTTAAGGTTTATATTTGCATAAATCCCACTGAATTTCTATTATTGTATATTTTATGTTTTTATTATTCATTTTTTATTATTCATTCATCTTGTGTATATACATGTGTATTGTGTATGTGTGTATATATATATATATATATATATATATTTGCCGGTTGCTATTTTTTAATTGTGTGTCAATTTACTTATGTTATTGTATTATTTTTCTTATATAATATTGTCCTATAATTGGATTAATTTCTGTTGGGAAATAAACTGATATTTATTTATTTACAATTTTAACTTTTCCATATTTACAGTAACTAGTCGAACTAAGATATTCGACGTTTAATAACTCTAAAACGGTATATGATAGGGGTAACATATGGTCTATTTTTGAAATCAGAAAAAGAGGATCATTCCAAGAATTTAATAATATACAGGGTATCCCATTTAAAAAATTTATAATTTTTTTGTATCTCTTGAAATCTGCACGCCACTGTACTTTTGATAACATTTTAACAAAATTCAGTCATAACCACACAGTTTTTATTTAAAACTTTTTTTCCATAGGCAATTACAACGATGATAAGGGATGAGTAATTTATAATGAAAACTCTGTACTATTACATCCAGCAAGTTATTGAGCTCACCAGAAGCAGACACCAAGTGCTTATTTTAATTATATGAAAAGCCGATACACAATAGCGCAATAATTTATTTGGAAATCTTCCAATAATTTAACTTCTTGCCCGACAAATTGCTACTTATTATGTTTCTCATTCCCATTATCTTTGGCAAATTGAGAGAAACTGTGCACAAAATTGAACATAATCCTCTATTTAAGTACATTTGGAATTGCTAATTTGCGTAAGGCGAACTTGGGTCATGTTTGAATAATTGGAGAGCTTTTATATAATTAAGTTTTATGTAAATATAAATTAGTAATACTGATACCCATTAAGCGAAAGTCGTACTCACCATATGCATTTTTATAAAATTCGTAATTATTACAACAGTGCCGTTGTTCAAGAAAGAACTGCATTTTACATATTAATAATACTAGGAATATCCTACAAATGCGGGCTAACTTAAAACCATGGGGAGTAGTAAAGGATAATATTTCACAAAATCTTCCTGAAGATCCTTGTAATGCTGATGATATTGAAAATGCTGTAAGGTACCCTGTTTAATTGCTAAAAAAAATACTGGTACTTATGTTTTCTAGCTAATTAATTACCATTTATTTATCTGAAGGATAAACAAATAAGATTGGCCATTTGCGTGATCGTCTAGTTTTGTTAGTGTAGGACCCAAATTTCGTTGTGTGTATAGTAACCCTTTTTAATTACCCCAGGTTCTTTTATATAAAGTTTAATATTACTTGTTTCTGTCTGATACTATATACCTTAGAAAATTAATCACTCTGTTAATCGAATACCCGGTAAACTTGAACACACTTATATGTTATTTAGGTAGTATATTATTACTCAAGATTGCACTGTACATTTATAGTTGAAGTTTGATTTCTATTTTGCATTGAAACAAAACCATTTATTTAGTTTGTTAACTGTATGATGAAAAAGGTAAAGGTGAAAGAAAATACAATAATTGATGGGAAAAATAGTTAAAAAACCCATTTTATTTTATATAAATTGATGTAGCAATAGTCGAACATGAAATCAAAAATAATCCAAATATTTGAGACAATTGTCTAAACATTATAATAGGAAAATTTGCGCTGCTATAGTAATTACCATACTATAGATATACTGAGTGTTTTGATGCAATAACAAGAACTAAGATACAAGAGGATGTTGTGTTATTTTAATAGTAATTAGAGTTGTTAGCAATCGCTAGATAATAACGATTTATAATTAAAGTTGTTAGCAATAGCCAAATAACGAATCGAATGCAAAACAAAGGACAAGAATCATGTCATGTTTGTACATTATCAAAATTAAGTTGAGAAATGAGCGTTAAATACTCGTGTAAAATATCATACAGTGTTGAGGAAATATCCTTTAATTATACACGGTTTATTGATTGAAATTAGAGTAGGAACAATCATTCAGATAATCATATTTATCTTGCTGAGGTGAGAATCTACACTCACATAAAATCTCTTAGAATGCTGGGGAAATCTCCCTATCATAATTAAATAGAAAAGCAACCAGAAGATTACCTATGATTGTCAAACATACGAAGCCGCGAATCCGCGAAGGTAAGAAAGTGGTGTTGCATCAATCTTCAATCGAAGTGACTGGACAACTGCCTGAAAGATTGACATCCTGCGTTGTAACTGAACCCAATTGAGAACAGAACCAGCCAATTGGCCGTAGTCAATGTTTCAAACCTTTGTGAACTCAAAGTACGCCGAATTCACGTAACTATAATAATTTATCGTAGGTAAATGTCCAACAATCAGAAAACCTTGTAGTTACAGTGGAAAATATTCCTAGTGTACTTTAAATACAAAGAATTCTTGAAAAACCTTACATGAGATGTGGTGGAAACGAAAGTCCACTATTTGTTTTATAGAAGAAGAACTGCAGAATAATGATAGACATGAAATTTGACTAATCTGTGATAAAGTACCTTGTTATTGCATAGCTCTAAATATATAGTTCTTGAATATAGACTTGTTATTTGGCAAACGCAAATCTCCCTAGTAAAATATTCAGAAAGTGACATTTTATGAATTAAACTCGTGAATGAATTCATAACTAAGTAATTACAATTTACTTACCTTATCCTGTTTCCTTGTTAAAAATCAAAACTTCATAAAACAAAATCTAATATTCTTTTAGTACCACAAATGCGTTAATTTCACCTATTACATCCCGTCGAAACCAGAATATGAATGCAATTGCCAATAGCAAATAATAAAATAGAGTTTCAAAATAAGCAAGCGATCACCTTTAAAAATTTATGCGTGCTGAATTTCTGTGGTGCGCTCTGTATAGCGTTATATCGCCCGTGAATGCTCTCCTCCAGGTTCTACATGTTGAACGCCCTCGTCTAGCATGTCGGTGGTTGAGAAGAATTCGTTAAAATAAGATGTAAGTTATAATGTTTTGCTAGTAGTTTAGACGGCTTATTTAGTGAAAATATCCACAAAGTAATTTATTAAGCTCGGTGAAACTCACGACGCGACGTAGCTTAGAATGGATTTCAAAGGCAGATATAAAAGTTCTACGAAAATATCGCGACGTAACTTCGAGGTGTTTCCAGTTTAATTTCCAAAGCTCGGCGAAAATATCGCGACGTAGCTTAAAATGTTCTGTCTTCCGATGTCGTCTATCTTCTCCTATTTTAAATACCACGCCGTCTTCCTTTTATATGGTGAAAATGACGTCACAATTACATGAAAGCTTTGGATTTGTGGTCTCACGATTGGAAAATGTTTACATTATAAATTTCAATGTCTACATGCGTCGTACTTTACAGAGTCCATCCTTTGCATGACTTAAGATAGAAAACGACAGGCGATTTCACCCTGTGAGAAGTAACAGAAGTACTTGACGCTTATCATGTCCATTGTAAACAAATGCCTTGACTAGACTCGATTTTCTGTAACTTTTTAGTTAAAACTGTAGCGTTTAACTTTGCTTTAAAAGAATGTAATTTTAAAATGCATTCTGGCAACTTTATTGTGTCCAATATTAAATGTACTAATAAATGTAAAAATGAAATGAATTAACTGCAAGAATTACTTGAATTTGGAAAATAAATAAGAAAAAACAAAATTTATATATGGGGTATACACAGGGTGCTTCACTATCAACAATTATTTCATGGACTCTATACCAAATCTAAAATCTAATGAGCAACAGAACGATACATTTTTAGAGACTAAGATTATGGACATTTTATTTCCTTTCAAACCGGTTATTGTTCAAAAAATTGCGGATATAAATAAACAAAAATCCCATACTATTGGCCCAGATGGACTATAGGTAAAAATGTTACAACTTGCACTACAACGGATGCGTATTAGTAATTTATACCGTTATACAGCGCCTCAATAGAACTACGCTGCGGTATTATTTCAAAAATATAAGGCGCATAGTTTCACTTTAACCCCTTAATTCGGTGCTGTGTCATGATATTTCCAAGTAGTAATAATTATTCTGCACTATAAAATTAACCAAAATACTTTTTAGCATATTCTCTACAAAATATAATTTTCAAATATTCAATAATAAACTAAATAAGTTGCAAAACTAAATCGATAAATAAATTCTACATTCTTTCCAAGTTTTTTTTTTATACATTTATTTAACGTCGGCCTATTTCCGCTACTGAGGCCTAACACCGACGCCTGTAGACGAGCTACCCCCAACCAGGAATTTTGCCGAACCTCTTCCTTTAAGAAGAGTAGGGATCTCTTAATTGCCTAACATTTAATAGACAAGGGACCGACGGCTTTACATCCCCTCCGAAGGATGGTATATCTCCTATACAACCCTCGCCTAAGGTTGTATAGCTTCCGCGCATACACTGACATACAAGCCGCTGGAAGCCGCTGAGGCGAGAACGCGGTTTCCGTTGGAATGGTCATCCATCCAAGTACTAACTGCGTCTGTCGTTGCTTTACATCGCATACCGAAGTATGTACATAGTAAAGACGCACCTACGCTCGCTCGCACCTCTTTCCAAGTTAAATTTTATCATTCATATTTTATTTCTACAATATAAATTCGCTATTTAACAAGCATAAAGGATGTAAAGTTTCATATTTCAATATCAGCTTGTAACCGCGTTGAGACATAAACTTTAAGTCTACCTTTATAGGAATATTGCTGAATAAGTATTTAGGAATCATATAAATAGTCCAGGATTGATACACACATTACTTACTCATTGGTAATCAATCAGTCAACGAGTATCTACCTGGCGCATCTCCCCCATTATGGACTGGTAAGATCTTTTTATTTTATATTTTATATTTCTTATTATTTGAACTATTTTCCTTGTTTGTTATTTTTACCTGCAATAAAATGTTGGTATCTTTTTGTTTTACATCATTATTTTACTTATAATTTAACCTCTCCAAGCCAAGCACCCCCGGCTCGTGACAATATATATTCAAGTCTTTAATCTGTGGCGTAATGTGGAAAATATACCTGAAACGTAGTAAGGTGGCATGTTTTTAGGTACGATTTTCTCGCATTCTCGCTTGAAATTATACCGCGTTATGATGCTATTGGCCATTCGTTTCGACGATCCCAGTATTTAGTAGTGTATTTAAGTGGTATAAGAGTTTGGACGTATGGATCAGAGATTAGGCTAGTAAATACATTTTTTGGCAGTTTGACGGTTATTAGCAAAAACGATATAACAGAAGGAAAGAGTGCCTTATTTTTAGTATTACATAGCCACTACCAAAACGACCGACAGACATGAAAGGCACATAAGAATAGACGACACTTTGGAAAAATAGTTCTTAACGCATTTCTTTTTGCCGTAGTCATCCGCCATGAACATTTTGGATTTAAATTTTTTCCCAAGTCATTTTGTTCAAGCGCCTCTTTCATAGCTGCAGAGACTAGCGTGTAATTTGGTTCATTTTGTTTATTGTGTATGGCACAAGCAATAGAAAGAGCACCTATTTTACTATATTTAAAAAGAGCGTAACTGATGTACTGGTCTGATTACAAGGGGCAGTCGAATCTACAAAAATCATGTTGTCAAATTCATTTGACAAAAACACTCTTCATAATAGAAGTTGCAAGCACTATGATTCTGGGACTTTATAGATCATTCTATGACCAAGGCCTTCAAGCTTACTTTTTCTTTAAGTTAAAATTTCATGAAAATTATTTTCGTTTCGATCTCTAAATTTTGTGTAGCGCCATTTCTTATTCATGTAATAAATGTGGTTTTCTACTGAATTTTTTATGCATTTTCTAACACTTCGATCTCATTATTTTGATAAATATCCATTACTTTCATTTCGTGATAGGCCTTGGCTGCAGGGGGAGTTAAACCATTTTCGAAATACGCTTAGAAATCACTTTCCATCTCTGTATCGCATTTAAGTAATGAAAAGGCCTTAGCAACAACAAGGCGATGTGAATGTATGTAATTTATATTTAAAAGCCCAATGAAACCCTTCCTCAATAAGCTATCATTCTTTATTGTATTTTTAGTGTTTTTTTTTACGGTAAAATTAATCACAGTGTTTCATTGTTTCCCACGTGAATATTCAGTACTGTCTGTATGTCTGTCTTTTGTTAAAATGTGAGCGATGGCATGTATACACTTTTCTGTATTGAAGCCTAAGATTTGGAAAAGCCCTCCAAACATTCCAGTTGGTTTTGGTGAACGATGAAAACTTGGAAATAAAGATGGCAACGCAACTGTTACAGTACTCACTGGTTTTGTTCGGTAGCACTTCACTCCTATTTTCAACGAAAAACTTTCCGGCGAGTCAAATTCAATAGAATTGAAATGTATATTTTATTTAAAGAGGCATTCAAAAAGTCTTTTAATTCTTTTTCTGTGGCCATTTCTAGTGGTCTTAAATTGTTAATTGAATTGACACCTTAGACAAATTGTTTATACAGGGTTACTGGTAATTCGATACATTCCTTTGGAGATGTGATGGGGCATGAGCTAAGGAGTAAATCTAGCCCTAACATACATTATGCAAAACTCAATAGTTTTTGAGATATTTCAATTTTTTTGTTTTTCTCAAAAAAGTAGATCTTAATGTCTTAAAAGTTAATTTCCGAAAAATCTACTTGACATTTTAAATTTTTTTTTTACTGGATTACTTGTACAATATTATAGATATCCGTTTGGAATGAAAAATATCCGAAAACATTTCGATCACGTGAGCATTTAAAATAAAAACTTGTAAATTTTTTTTTTTAAATCAGTTATGAAATTTACCTATTAGGTTTTTTCAAAAAAATATTAATGTAGCACGCGTACAAATTATTATAAAAACTTCCTTATTTCAATAGCTATCTAACTAGGTAGAAATGTTGAATGTACCCTTGATAGTTGTAATAAAAAATTAGTAAAGATAATGCTGGTGGCGGAATTTATTAAACGACTAATCGTTCATTATCATTTAAGTCAGTCAGTCCTTGAATTTGACGTTTGTACATATATGTCATTAACTGACATTCTTATCTCCGTGTCCCTTTAGTTTGTTGGTCTTGTTAAATTAGTTATCGAAGATTTTGATTTTGCTCGTAGTTGTTGTTATTGTATTTTCTGTGCCATGGCCGCGTATGCCAATGCAGAATACGCTGATATCTTGTTTGTCTATGGATACTGTGGCGGCAACGCTGCTGAAGCTCGCCGAGAATATGGTCTTTGGTACCCTAACCGCCGCTTACCAAATGCACGTGTATTCAGTACGGTATATCGAAATATCGCTGAAACTGGCTCCGTGAAATGTAGAAGAAGTGACGCTGGTGCTCCTCCCGTTTATGAACCAGATGATGAGGAAGAAATATTGAGGTATTTTGAGGGAGACCCAGTCGCAAGACTAACCGGAGCGTCACAATGGAAAATTTGGTCTACGATACGTAGAGTTGGATGTCATCCTTATCACTATACCCCTGTTCAAGGCTTGGAGGAAGGTGATCCTGGAAGGAGAGTGGAATTCTGCCGCTTTATGTTAAACTCAGATGCAGAAAGTGCAAATTTTTTAACAAGTATTTTATGGACGGACGAGTCGAAATTTAATCGCGAGGGTATAACAAATTTCCACAACCTACATTATTGGGCAGAGGAAAATCCCAAGTTAACACGTGAAACTAGTTTCCAAATGAAGTTTTCTATTAATGTGTGGATGGGAGTCATTGGCCACTATTTAATAGGGCCACACTTTCTTCCTCAAAATTTAAACGAGGAAATCTATGAAAATTTTTTAAGAAATGATCTGGCGGTGATTTTAGAAGATGTTCCTCTCACCGTCAGACAGCGAATGATGTTTCAGAACGGCGGTTGTCCAGCACATTATCGGCTGACAGTACGACAGTTATTTGATCAACGTTTCCCTAACCGTTGGATTGGAAGAGCGGGCCCAATACCTTGGCCAGCGCGAAGCCCTGACTTAACACCCCTTGATTAATACGTATGGGGTCGTATGAAGGAGATGGTCTATGCCACACCAGTCAATACTATAGAAAACCTTAGACAAAGGATAGTCGATGCTGCCCAACATATGAGGCATAATCTGACAACCAGAGTAACAAGGACGGAAATAAGAAGACGCTGCCGTGTCTGTATACGGAATAGGGGCTCCCATTTTGAGCAAGACATATAAAAAATAAAGTACAACTTTGAAATTAATGAAGAATTAAACTCTACTTTTAAAATATTTTTTACTGTTTGTCTAAAAATTAAATTCGTACTACTTGTGTTATTTTTACTAGTATTTTCTTAGAACTATTAAGGGTACATTGAACATTTGTGCCTTGTTAGATAGCTATTGAAATAAGGCAGTTTTTATAATAATTTATACGCGTGTTACGTTAATATTTTTTTGAAAAAACCTAATAGGTAAATTTCATAGCTGATTTTAAAAAAAAAATTTTAAAGTTTTTATTTCAGATGTTCACATGATCGAAATGTTTCCAGATATTTTTCATTCCAAACGGATATCTATAATATTGGACAAGTAATCCAGTAAAAAAAAAATTAAAAATGTCAAATAGATTTTTCGAAAATTAACTTTTAGGACATTAAGATCTACTTTTTGAGAAAAACAAAAAAAATTAAATATCTCAAAAACTATTGTTTTGCATAATATATGTTAGGGCTAAATTTACTTCTTAGATCATGCCCCATCACATCTCCAAAGGAATGTATCGAATTACCAGTAACCCTGTATATTTTGCATTGTACACAAACTTTAAGTTATCCAAACTAATGTATATTCAATGTTTCTGTTGTGTAATAAACAATGTACGTGTACAATGCGTAGATGTAATTGGCGATGGGTTGAATCAGTAGTAAATCTATTAGTTAATGGTAGTTAATATTAAGAACATAATGTTCCGGACTTTCTACTGTTAAAAACTATAACTGTACAAATTTTCAGAGCTGCACTCGATGACTTCTTTTTACTAATAAAAATTCCCATTATTTTTTATTGTACAGAATTATGTAGCATGCTTTTCCTGTCTTAACGGAAATGGAAATACGAATCGCCTTATTATTATAATGTCACAGTAGGTAATTTAGATGCATTACAATGAATCCATATGTAAATTGATAATATAATCAGTAATGACGCAAACGTGCCGAAATTTTAAAATTTCGGGCGCAGCCCCAGTAATCTCTATGATAATACTTTTTACGAAGTTTTGTCACGTCTTTTCAAGTTAAAAATATGAATATAATAGTTAAGTATTGCGGATAATATGAAAAAGAATACATGATTTATTTAAATGCATCTACAGGGTGGTAGGAAAATCATGATCTTAATCTTTTCTGAAAAATGGTAGAAGTACACTTACAATACAAATGTAAAATAATTTTCTGGTAACTTTCGCGATAAATTAAATTTTAAGACAGTTGTCAAAGTATTTGCGAGAAATATCAGTTTCGCTGTGAATATGGAGCGTTGGTCAAATATTTAGCGTTCTCTTGCGGTTAAAGCTTATTTAAAAAATAACTATTCTCTGAACTGAATTTGTGGTTGGTTCCTTGTGAAATATCTTGACGATAATTGTTTTTCAGTAAACACTATCTCCCTTCATCAGGGCACATTCTAGAACATAAAATCGGTTTAGCAGACACGTATAGTGTTCTTGAACTAAATTTGAGAGTCAAATGGAATTACCAATGGAAAGGGTATTGCTTTATCAACCCTACCAGGTACACGATGATTCATTCCAGTATACCTAATAAACTTTGGCATGAAGACCTTCAAACATCGAGAAAATATGTAACGTCTCTTATTAGATTAAAATTTGGCCACGAATGTTATCCCGCACACCTATACAAAATTGGTATATACAACTCACCAAATTGTGATCAATGCAACATCATAGCAGATCTCGACCATATATTTTTTGGATGTGTAAATATCAAAATGCCTCTAATACATTAATCATTAATATTGCACAAAACTGCAATATATTGGCTCCTTTCAATATGCTCTTCTTATTGTCCTTAGGATCTCGTAAAGTTTATACGTATATTTTTGATTTCGTAAAAGAAACATGTATTAGTCTTTAGGTTATGTTTGGCTACCGTATGTTTTTCCCTCTGTTGCTTTTCCCCTGTCAACCGTGGTCTTCCCTGTATTGTCTATTTTTAAATGTCCTGACAGACCCCAGGACGGGAAGCGCGTGTCCCTGTTGTATCCCTTTTTATTGTCTTCAATTTATTTTTCCTTTTTTTTTCTTCGTTTTTAGGTTAGAATTAGGTATATAATTTTTGTTGTCTTACGCTTCGCTACCATTATCAGGATATTTAATAAGTTAATTTAACGTTAATCTGACTATCAATTAGATATTTTGTGACTGGCAGTATGGTCTCCGACCGAAAGCCAATTAATTAAAAAAAAAAACGCTATCTCCGTCTTATAAGTTGTATAAAGAACTAAATTACACCTTACTAAAATTAACCAATTTTAAAACTAAATATTCTGTAAAAAACTCTTTCGAATTTATTTTTCGATTGCAACAGACACTGGCGCCTGCTGACTATTTTACATGTCGCTATTGTAAAAATACCGGGATGTACCAAGTAGTCAAAGGATCCTCGTGCCGGTCGTCACATCCCTACCTTGCACTGACGAGAGCCAACAGCTCGAAACTGCAGTCTGCAAGTGGTGTGTGACGACTGGCAAGAGAGCTTCTTTAAGTAGGATCTCGGCTGGTGTTTGTTGCAATCGAAGCATTAGCGTTTTGATGGTAATATGCAATTATTACACTTAACACGCCAGACTTGTAACGTGTAATTCAGCGCTCGGCGGGGCACATAGCCCGGAGCGTAGCTGTTGGTTGCAGTCTGGTTACGTTCCTTATAGTAAAATAAGGATTTTATAGAGGAGTTTGCGACTAAAAATATTATGTTTGAAAACGATTGAATAAAATTAAACAAATTGCGAGAGGGAATCGTTAATAGATAACGTGGTTAAAAACAAATAATGCAAAATGCCTCAAAAGGAATTTTTCAACGCACCTAACAAATCAACAAAATATAGTTTTATTTATTATATCCAAAATATAGTTACAAAATTTCTAGAAAATTAAATAATTTAGGTATATCTAAAATAAGTGTGAATAAAACGAATTTTGGTAAAATATTGGCCAATAATACAGGAAAATTAACAAATCTTAATAAATCAGGTGTATATGAAATCAAATGTAAAGATTGTAATGCCGTCTATATAGGTCAGAGTGGTAGAAGCATTGAGAACTGGATAAAAGAACATACAAAATCAATTTTAAATAACAATAAAAAATATGGGAATGCCAACGCACTGCATTGAAAATAATCATTTGATAGACACAGTTAACATAAATTTGCTTCATACAGAAGGAAAAAGTAAACGTCTAAATCTTCTTGAACAATTGGAAAATAAAAAGTCTCTTAAAAACGAATGACCAGCAAAATTTCTTAAATACTCCTATACTAGATAAAATGTTAATAATTATTCATTGATTTACATTATTACGTTAGGTCTACCCGAAAAAATCCTATAACTAAAGTTTAAGTCATAAATGTTTTTAGGTATATATTTAGAATAACCACTTCTGTTACTTTAGCATACACTTTGTATTGTTGATAATGGTTATTATGTTAGTAAATTGCAGTATTGTCGATTGTACATAGAAATACGTAATAATGACATGTACATTGTGTACTCAATGCATCAAAAAAATTTGTTCAAAATTACCGAAGTTATAATATATCTTTCTTAGAATGATTATTATCATGTTAATTATATTAAACTGTTTTAACCGTGCATAAGAAGATGTAAAAATAACATACATAAGAAAAAAATAGTTTTTTTTTGGAAAATTTTCTCTTGTAAATGATGATCATATTTATTTTTATAAGAAAAAAGCTAAAAAGAAAAATCCGGCAATTTTTCTTTAATTATAAGAAAGTTAATAATGGTTCTGACGACCAACATGTAAGAGCGAATTTTATAACAGAATTAAAATTTAATATAACTACCATTCTTCTCTAGAACACTTCAACTTTCTAGACATGGGACTAATTAAATTTTCGCCCACATTGTTTCACTCATTTTGAATGACATCAATTGACTCCTCTCTCTTTCTGGGTCCATATTTAACTTAAAACATGGTAAAATATAATTAAATAACAAGTTTTTACTTAATAAAAACTTTAACATTGATAAAACAAATATCGTAATTGATGCGTCACAGAACAGAATCACAGCCACAACGAAAAAATCAGTCGATTACCTCTTTCCACCCAAAATAGTACGTATTAATGGCATATTTCTAGTTGAAGCTAATACATCATAAAATCTTCTTTAAAAATGTGTCACATTTTTTGTCTTTGGAATGATTAATATGTTATTTATTTGTAACACTTCCGGTTATGCAAGAAAATATGTTATAATAACGCATGCAGATCACTGAAATTAATGCATTATATGCATATTGTTATCATTATGTAGAATTAGTAGAGGAAATGAATGCATTTAGGTCTTAATCGTTACTACTTCAATGTAAAGACTTGAAACCTTTTGCATTATGTTAAGCTTCGGCAACATATGGTAATGACGACCCCCTTTATTCCGGAAGGCTCTAGAAGAGCCTTGTGTGGGAGGGGGCTACACATTTAGAGACAAGGGACACACACCCAATATCCGTGTATAGTGAAAAAATCCCTCTCACAGTATTTTCCACTGCCACGACCGGGGATCGAACCCGGAACTTTCGGATGAGAGGTAAGTGAGCTCACCTCTCGACCATCAGTCATACCTTTTAATATTAGTGCACTCACCCCGGGGGGGTTGCAGCTCCCATTTTACACCTCCAATTCAATAACTCGCAAATTTTAAACGAAATCGGCTAAAATTCATATCATGTGGGGCTTTGGGGTCACTGATTACGAATTCGAAGTGAAAATCGGAAAATTCAAAATGGTAGACTTTAACCAAAAAAATTAACCCTAATCATTTCAACCCTTTATTGGGGGGTGAACATAGAGTGATCTCCCAAAAAATACGATTTTTCCTAAATTTTACTACAAACTGATGGGGGAAATTCTTTTCTCTTATGCAAAATCGCATTCTAAACACTTAGGAATTTTTCATTAAAATCAATAAAAACGCATTCAATATCTAGTCTGTTACATTTTTTTTGTCTGTTATCAAATCTAACCATATGAGTTTTTTCGGCATTGAAGTGTAGAGAATTATGGGAAAACCAATTATTTAATTTAGTTAAAACATTATTGCAATTATTTTCTAAAATATTGTCGGATTAGAAATAATAACGGAGATGTCGTCTGCATACATTGTGAAATGTACACTTGATGGTAAAGAATCTATATCATTTATATAAATAAGGAATAACACAGGGCCCAATATGGACCCCTGTGGAACACCCATAGTAAGATCTACACACTCTAAATCAACCCTGCGTACGGAGTTTTGTGTTTTACGTAGTAAACTAACATATTGTTTCCGACCTTCCAAGAATGTGGTAACAAAATTTAATGCAGGACCCCTTATTCCATACTCAAATAATTTAGATATAAGTAAATTGTGATTAACACAGTCGAATGCCCTGCTTAAATCACAAAAGATCCCAACAGGACACTCCCCTGCATCAACAAGTTCCAATATTGTATTTAAAAAAGAATGTATAGCAGTACTCGTTGACATACCATTAGAAAAAACATGTTGATTTTTTGTAATTATTTTAAAAGCCTCTAAGAAAGTCAATAATCGGTCTAAATAACAGTACTCAATTATTTTCGAGAGACCAAAAGGCACAGTTACAGGCCTATAATTTTCTAAAATTTCTTTGTCTTTTTTCTTAAAAATAGGTACTACTTTCCCAGTTTTCAAACTATTTGGAAATGTTCCTGTTTCAAAAGATAAATTGACAATATAGGTAAGTGGTTGAAGGATGAAATGTATAATTTTGTTTATTAGAAAACTGGTAATGTCATCAGGACCAGATGATTTTTTTGCCTTAAATTTTTTTGTTAATAAATGTAGCATTTCCTCGGCAGTGAATGGTTTTAAAAATAACGACTGAGACTGTTTAGCTATAGAAGGTTTATGTACGTTACATTTTAACTGCGGTATCTGCTTGATTATATTGTCAGGGGCTTGTATAAAGAAATTGTTCAAAAGTGAAGCGACTATTTCAGGCTGTTCATGTACAACGCCTTCATCATTAATAATAATGTTGTTACAAGGTTTCTTTTTATTTGTCAATTCAGCTATAACATTCCAGGCAGATCGTGAAGGGTTGTCAGACTGTATAATTCTATTTTGATAATAAGTTCTCTTTGTATCCTTTATTAACAAATTATGATTCTTTTTTGCCATGATATAGACTTCAGACAGATTTGAACATATTTTCTTTAAAACAAAAAGATGTTTTAAGTTAGCACTGGATGCCCTTACCTTGGCATTTACCCATTTTTTATCGGAAGATTTATTTACATGAAATTTTTGCTGCGGAAAATACAAGTTAAAATAATATAAAAGTATGTCGTTAAAGTAGATGAATGCACCATGAATATCAGAGATATTATAAAGATTTCCCCAAGTTTCATTTTGAATTGCTAATTCAAAATTAGCTATCGAATTTTCATTGTAACTTCTTTTAAGGAATGTCGCGTTTTTTGTATGTACCTTGTACCTTGCAATTTTCAAATTTTATATTAAATCCATTATTACTGATAATTTGATTACTATTAGTAATATTTCCATATTTTCCTTTTCAGTTTGTAGTAAAAAATCGTATTTTTTGGGAGGCACTCTATGTTCATCCCCAGTAAACTATAATAAAAAATTTAAAAGTTCTTATCGCAATGTTTGCAAAGGATAGGGTCAGGTCTTATGCAAAATGCCGTTCTAAACACTTTTTTACTCTACACATTTTTCATTAAAATCAATAGAAACGGCGTAAATCAGGAATTAATTTTTAAAGTCCGCCATTTCGAATTTTTTTTTGTGATTCTCCAGCTTTAAAGCGTCTGGCGGAAGTTAGGGCCCACGGAAAACGTCTGGCAGTAATAAATGTGCGTTCTTAATAATATTGTGTAAAACATACATAAAAACAAATTATGCTATTATCACGTAAAAGTAACTACGCGTGTGTTTTTATCTACATATTGCACATTTATTGTGAAAACCTTAGCTTTGCTGAAATGACGTAGGTCTGGGGGTTGTGGTATCTTACTTTATAAAAGAATATTCGTAGTTATTTCAGTTGCTAATCGAGCCGAAATACATCTCGTACAAAATGTAGAAAAAAAAAATAGTGCAAAAAACGTGATTCGAACCCTCAACCTTGCACGCGAGAATCAGGCAAGCAAGCAAAATAGATTTATTAGAATTAAATGGTACAGAACAGTTGCCTAGCCAGGATCTGCCCCGAGGCCGATCATGCAACCACTGCGCTAACGCGGTGCCGGGTTCCAGGGTCGGGCGGGACAGGTCTAGGTCGGCGAAAGCAATAATTAAGAACAACTAAACCTAAACTCCTTTTGTACAATAAACAAATAAAAAATAGGTAATACAAATAAAACATATCCAAAAAACAGATTTAACAAAACTTAAAAACTACACTACATTTAGGGAACTCTCGCACAAAACACTAATTTCGCAGTTGACGCTAGTACCTCAAATTAAAAAGAGGAGCCTTCCGCGAGGTGTGTAACGTCGGGCTGCGCATAGGGCGGCCTAAACTGTGATTCTAAAAATTTGGATTTCAGGAAAGTTATAATTTATTTCAAATTTTGATGGAAACGAATTTAGAAACAGAAATGTACAAACAGAAAACGAGAAAAGCAAACGCGACAAAAAGTATGCAAACAGAAAGGAAGAGGGAGACAGGAAAGATTTAAAGATAGACAAAGTTATGAAATATTAGTAAAGGTAGATAGGGTAAGCGGAAGTTATAGTTGGTGAAACTTGGGTTGCCGGAAAATCGGTAACGTCTGGTACGGTAAAGGGTGTTTGATCCGTTTTTTTAGCGGACTATCGTTCAGCTTAAACCTCGCGCTTGACAATCCAGCAACTCAACCACTACACCACGGACGGCTGGCTGTTAATAAAACTACATACTTTTTGCTATATGAACGTAATAGTAAGATTTTTTATTTACCTTTAGTACCTATTATCTGTAAAAGGACCACGCTTTCAAGCTAGCAAGTACGCAATACTTTTTTAGCTACATATTAATAATAGTAATAATAATAATAATATTTATTTACCAAAAATACAATAGTAAACAATAGTATAACATACATACAAATACAATAGCAGGTAAATAAATTAGGTAACCTACAGAAGGTATAACCTTGAGGCGTGGGCTTAGTAATTCACATACTTACATAGTATTTAAAAGTAAAGAAAAATAAAAATTCATAAAAATTGGTAATCGATTAAAACAATTTTATACACAAAAACACATAGACTTTGAAATTAGAGACTTTTAAAATATAAAAACAATTTTATATATTTTTCTGTATAACATATTCATGCATTTGTTTTATCGGTATATTCGACATCCATTTCTTTATTCTAATTTTAAATAAATTAATTGAGGTAAGTATTTTGATGTCTACTGGAACTAGATTGTATATTTTAGGATCCAAGTAAATATAATTTCTTTGTAAAATATTTTTTCAGGTTTGAGTACTAGCGTGGATTTTAATTTGTAACGTGTATTGTAGTTATGTTCAATTTCCAATAACTCGTGTTTATTCAGGTGCTGTCTAATTATGACTCTAAAAAAGAAGACTTGGCGAGGATCTCGTATATTGGTTTCTTGGTATAGTTTTTCAGTAGGGTATGTATATGGCTTATTATATATTAATTTTAGGAGCCATTTTTATACTGTTTCCAGATTGTGCATATGATTGTTAGTTGCTGCACCCCAGGCTATAATTCCATAGCTGAGGTGACATTCTACTAAACCATAGTATAGAATACGCATTTGCTCAATTCTGAAAATTTGGGTGAAATGTTTAAATTTATATAGAATACAACGAACTTTCTTTATTATACAATTAATATGTGTTTCCCATTTCAGATGACAATCTATATACACTCCCAAATACTTGATATTATGAACACAGGTAATATTCATTTGTGGCGAAATTTCAAGACTGTTGAATGATGGCAGATATTTAGCGTAAGACGTGAAGGGAACATAGTGAGTCTTTTTTATATTTACTGTTAAGAGTCGACTCCTAAACCATTTCATTATTTTTTTAAATCATTTTCCGCTACACTTTTTAAGGTCTCCCAGTTAGATGCTTTATATATATGATAGCGGTATCATCAGCGAAGCTTACTATATCCCCAACCACACGTCTAGTTTGAATAAATCGTTCAAATATATGTTGAAAAGTGTCGGTCCCAAGACGGTCCCTTGAGGGACACCATATTTCACACTACTGGTTCCACTTATTGTTTCATTGACTCTAGCGCATTGTTGCCTATTGTCTAAGTAACTTTTAAAGAGTTCATATGGGGTACCTCTTAGGCCAACACTTTCCAATACTCGTAGAAGTTGACTGTGGCTAACAGTGTCAAACGCTTTAGCAAGATCGACAAAGATGCACAATGTTGGATGCTTTTCGTCTATCGTCTTGCCAATTTTTGATGTTAAATATGTTATAGCATCCTCTGTCGATCTGCCATCCCTGAAACCAAACTGTCTATTCGATAAAATCTTGTATTTATCAAGATACTTGACAAGCGTTTTTTTAAAACATTTCAAAGATCTTCGCGAGGTTTGATAATAAGGAAATGGGCCACATCCAACTCATCTCCATTTTTATGTATTGGCTGTATTACAGCAATCTTAAAAGCCGCTGGGCAAATGCCCTTTTCAAATGCCAAGTTCATTATGTAAGCTAGGGGTTTTACAATTATGTGAGCTGCATGCTTTAAAGTTTCTGCTTTAACATTGTCAATCCCAGGGGCTTTTTTTTAAATTTATGGATTGTCTCGAATACTTCAGCCTCATCTGTCTGAGTAAGGTAAAATGAGTTGGGCATATTATTATAGATATTTTCGGTTGCTAAAGGTTCACCAGTTTGAATTATTTCATTGGCAAGTTTTTCCCCAATTTCAGTGAAATAATTAACAAAAGTGTCAGCCATGTGTTTATTATTTGTACATACATTACCATCTGCTAATTTAATTTCAATTTTCTTTCTTTCCCGACTGTTATTATTTGTAAGTTCATTTAAACAGTTCCACAGATTTGTAGCATTGCTTTTGTTTTCATTTATTTTATTTTGATAAAAATTTGCTTTGGTGTTCTTTATCAGATCATTAAGTTTGTTTCTGTATTTTTTATATTTAGTTACGTTTTGATCATTAGGATTTTTTTTCATTTCTTTAAATAAAGCATCTCTCTTATTTATTGAGTTCTTGAGTTTAATTTGTAATACTTTAGTGCATGCGCTTATATGATTTTTTATTTTCTCAATGAACAATTCTGTGACTAAGTTTACGTCTTCGTGTAAATATAGATCATTCCAATTTTCTTTTTCTAACATATTTAAAAATTTATTTTTATCCAGAAATTGAGTTTTTTTTGTTTTACTAGTATTATATTCTTTTTCAGGTTAATACGGAATAGTGATCAGTAATATACGTTTCCAATACTATTGGTATATATATTAATAGTTTTGGCATTTATTTTTAATAAAAATGTGATCAATGCACGTCTTAGATGTACCTTGTATTCTTATATATTTATTTATTGCTGACAAAAATCCGTGCTCCCCCATAATGTTTAAATAATTATGTGCAAACTCTTCTTTTCCTAAAATATTTATATTTATATCCCCCATGAATAAATGTATATCTGTGTTTTTTGAAACACTCTGTAATTAATCATTTAATTGCATATTACATATTTACTGTAAAAATCTTAGCTTTGCTTAAAAGATGTAGGTCTGGGGGTTCTGGGATCTTGGACTATAATTTAATAATAACCTGAAAACTACTTTTGGATACATGTTGGCGTCGTTTATGAATGGCTATATGAAAAACTTGAAAGTAAAATGTTTACTGGGAATGAAGTATCTATGTGTTAAATCTGATCAAAATCAGTAGAATCGTTTTGGAGCAGCACTATGAATATGCCAATAATTATAGACAATAAATTACGTCTACAAACAATATTAAAATTTCACGAAACTTAAATCTTGTATAAATTTATTTTATCGAAAAAATTCGCCTCCCATGAGCAGGGAAACAGAAATGCTTACTAGGCATTCAGGCTATAAACAGTTCCACAATTTAACCTCTATACTGTTTCAATCTTAATCAGACACCCTTAGAATGACATCAATTATCCCTTCGAAGAAAAGTGTGCCTTAGAATACATTTGTAGCGTGAAACTTACCAAAGGATATATAAATTGCGAAACGCTATCTAATAAAGAAAACAGCAAATCTAAAAGAAATCGGATAGCAATAAAAGGAAAAGGAGTGCGTGATATAGATCCCCTTTATACACTTATCATTCGGTATTCATCCTTTAGAATTCTGTAAATCGAATCAATAACCAATTAACGTATATTTAACTCAGAAGTAGGTCATCTTTGACCTATGCACTATTCACTCAGGAAAACGCATTCATTTTGATAATTGCTGTAAGATCGTTTTACATTTCATGTGTAGGGAGAGGAGTTCTAGAAGTAGTTTTAATTGGTGAAAAAGGTGCCATACATGGCCGGCTTTTCAACTCGCTAATTGCAATTTTAAGAAAAGTACTTCCTTGTAGTTCAAAGACGGTTGCCATCTTTTAAACAAGATAAATACAATTTTGTTGGGTTAACAAATGTATAGGGTTATTTTCTATATTTTGATTCTCCCCTTAATTTCTGATATTATTATTAGATATTAGATGAAGAAGTATAAAAGTTGTGGGGTTGTGTACAGTGTCCGCCAAAATGCCTGTATCATATGGAAAACTTTTTTATTCGATTGTTATTCATTAAACCGGCTTCAGCATCAGTTTCAGCATGATTAATAACCACAAAATTGTCCAAAATATTTATCATGTTACAACTATGACACCTCCAAAATGTCCTTGTACATCAAAATATGGAAAATATGAGAATATAAATAAATAATAAATAATAAATAAACACAACAGAAATTAGACAACCCCCCAATTCCAGAAGCCAGAGCTTGTGCGGAAGGGGGTTACACATTGAAAAAACGCGGACATACAACCATTTCATCCGACAGTGCCAGTGCCGGAGCCAGGATTCGAACCCGGTGGTGCGATGTCCGTGTGATTAATCGCGATTGCCACCTCGCGCCTTAACCCACTCCAGATATAAATGTGAAGTTTGGCTTGAAAATTTAAATGTTTTACGTTTTAATTTGTGTCCAAAAATATGTAAAATTTAATTTTTTTCACTCGCAAACTCCTCTATAAAATCCTTATTTTACTATAAGGAACGTAACCAGACCGCAACCAACAGCCACTCTCCGGGCTATGTGCCCCACCGAGCGCTGAATTATAAGTTACAAGCCAGGCGCGTTAAGTGTAATAATTGCATATTACCAATAGAACGCTAATGATTCGATTGCAATAAACACCAGTCGAAAGACTGATCCTACTTAAAGGAGCTCTCGAGTCAGTCGTCCCACACCACTTGCAGACTGCAGTTTCGAGGTGGTGGCTCTCGTCAGTGCAAGGTAGGCATGTGACGACTGATACGAGAATCCTTGGACTATTTAGCGCTTCTAAAGGGCAGAATTAAAACATAATATGTCAGTCGCAAACTCCTCTACAAAATCCTTATTTTACTATAAGGAATGTAACCAGATTGCAACCAACACCTACTCTTTGGGCTATGTGCCCCGCCGAGGGTGTGCAAAAAATTGTCTATAAAATGATAGCATAAAGATGGTTGTTGATTGAAAAGTCCTTAATAATCGATTTAGTTTTTAAAATTTCTCAAGTTGGTGCTGTATGACAGTCGATTTGTCGAACTGTCAGTTTAAGTCATTTTCTCTGACGTTTTTGTGAACGGTTATAAATATTACCCAAGTACAATCAAACTTCCCTTTTAAATCAAGAAAATGAGCCGAAAACTATGCTAGCGATCAATTTAGTTAAAAGGCATGTGGTTGCTAGTCGGTTTGATACCGGATCAAAAAGTAGCTTTAACCTATTTTTCAATTAATATTTTGGTTTGTTTAATTGAAATTTTGGTTTATTCCAATTAGCGGGTTTATCGTTCAGAAGTACCTATTCTGGGTAAGTTTAATTTCTTTGAATTACTGTAGACCCGTGTCACGTTAGAAGTTAATTTTGAGACTAATTTTGTAAATTTAGTTATAGACGATTTTGGTATGGCTAGATTTCGATTTGGTACAGCTAGATTTTGAACACAGAACTTGCTAACTGTTCTATTTTTGGATTATTTGGATTTTGGACTTTTGGCTCATTTGCTATTCTTTGGTGCACGATTTTTGGTATATGATCTTGCCCTCTACGCTAAAGAAACTCTATCTAATTCTCTGTAAACATTTCTGAAAAACCTATTGAAGTATTCGTTTTTCTACAACCAGCAAGGGCCTCGATCAACAACCTTCAAGTCTGGAGCTCCTGGAAACTCTCCTAATTATTTTAAAGCTAAGTAATTCAGATATATAATTTTTTTCACTGAACAACCCTATACTGTTACATATTTTATTGTACGGTTTTTTTTAACTTTAAATTTTTGTACTGTGCTGTTTATTTTTATAATAAATTGTGTTTGTTTTTACTTGTTATTTTTATTGTTTTCTCTCACTACAGGGATTCGTAAGATTTGGAACCTCGTTTTCTTGACCCGACTTTAGGTCGTAATAAATTATATTCAACGAAAATATTACCCTGTAGAATAACTGAAACATATTAATATGCAGAAACATTATCTCTAACTGTTGTATGTAATAAACCTAAGAATCCCAGATAGTTAAATGACCGTTGACGTACTTAAACCTGATTTAAAAGCTGGTATATCTCCACATATGAAAATTAATAACAAAAACACTTTTTAAACTAAAGATAAGCTGTTAGTCTTGTTCCTGAGCCTATTCAAGGTTTCCGAAACCTCTTTGCCGGTTTATGATGCGAACATAATCGCTACTAACTCCGTAAGAGTCCAGTAGAAGACGGAAAGTGTCTATTTCATTATTATTTTATCGACAGTGAACGGGAAAAGTGAAGCGGAAGACCATTGTAGAGACGGATCGAGGATCCTGTATGAATAATATTGCGACATTATCCGCATCGTCTGTATCATAAGTTTGGTCCTGAATGCGACAGAAACTTGAGAGCCTTCATACCCGACTTGTTCCTTTGAATGATTTAGGTGAAAATAAAAATAAAAATAATGAGTTTATTCTGGACGACTAGAATCTATGTGCGTGGTGAAGACAAATTTTCTACCGGGTTGTGATATTTCACATTCTATTCACTGCAGAACTATTTGTTACGGCTTTTATAGCTTCATGGCTTAGGTATTTCATACTTCCACTTTTTAGTAAAACCAAGTGCTTTTAACTATGCATAGAACTTGATTGAAATTGGTTTTCGAACAGACCCACCTCCAGAAATTATCAAAGTATATTTTTAACAAACAATAGATATATGTCGGGAAAACAGTAAGCAGATGCAGCAAACAATAAATTAATAAGCTTTTGTCACAAAATAATAACATCATCCTGTATTTTTCTTTACCATACATAGAAGGTTTAACAACTAAATTCAAAATTCTTATCAATTACAATAATAGTGAACTTTCTTTTAAAAACAATTTGACAATTAGTAGTATTGTTTCAAATTAAAAGACAAAAATAAATTGAGATGTCCGGTATTGTATTAAAAAATGTATTGTGTATTTCGCACCCTGTGGCGGTTGTGAAAAAAATATACAGGTCAGACCGGAAGACTTATATAGACCTGCTAAGTTCCCACAAAAGTGACATAAAAAATCATTTAATAGAATGTTTCTAGATCACTTAATAGATGGTGGAAATTTTTTGGGGTTAGGTTCAAGTGTATTAAAGAAAACTACTTTATTATTATCCTCAGGGCAATTAAAACTTAGTTTTCCGCGTATAGCATAAATATAAATAAATAATGTACTGGAACATAACAGACACGGAGGGTGTAATAAACATACAGTATTATGTTTATCCGATCTAGTCCAGGTCAGATAATAATAAATAATAAATAAACACCTCAGAAATTAGACAACCCCCAATTCCAGAAGCCAGGGCTTGTGCGGAAGGGGGTTACACATTGAAGAAACGTGGACATACAACCATTTCCTCCGACGGTGCCAGTGCCGAAGCCAGGATTCGAACCCGGTGGTGCGATGTTCGTGTGATTAATCGCGATTGCCACCTCGCGCCTTAACCCACTCGGCTATCGACCAGACCAGATAGTTTATTTTTTCGAAAAATTCCTGTGTGCATTTTGTGTATATGATAATTAGAAGAAAAATAATGGGAATTAAATGTATATGTTTTGGAAAGTAAATTTTATTTGGAAGCTGTTAAAAAAAAGGGCATAAAAGTACCGAAAAGAAGTTTTTCACATTTTCGATGCTAAAGAAATTTTTTTATACAAAGAATACTACGAAATAACTCGTAAAAAGACGAAAAAAATTAGTTTTGACAATTAAAATCGGTCGATAACTTTTTGCACAAAAAATTAAAAACCGGTAAATATGGCCATTTTTGCCATTTAATTACAGGTACTGTAATTATCGTAGGAAGTTATTTCGGAGCTTAAATTGTATTTTTTGTTGATATCTACCTACATTAAAAATTTCATGCAAAAATATTAGTAACTTTTAGTGGAAATAGCGGAAATGTAAAAAAGGTGTTTCCGAAAACGGCGTGAAAATGGACAAAAATGGCCATAGAACGATTTGTTCCTGATGAAATTCTCTACAACCCTATTATCTTTAAATTTTCGTAAGGCAATTCAAATTTGAATTGCACGCCATGGATGAGTGCTATGTTAGGGACCACTGGAGAACATGCTTTCGGTCCTTTCGGAGCAGATGCTAGGTAACGCATGCGCAAAAAAGCATCGGCAAAAAAGCGCGATCATTTAGCGGCGGTCCAAGCCCAGATGCCGGAGAGACTTCCTCCACCATGCGTCACTTCCCCTCCACTCCCGAACGTCCAAAATTCAGAAATAGCTCGATTTTCAAATGCGTTTTTAAGGTACTAAACGAAATTTTACGAAAATTTAAAGATAATAGGGTTGTAGAGAATTTCATCAGAAACAAATAGATTTTTGAAAAATCGTTCTATAACCATTTTTGATCCTTTCCACGCCGTTTTTCGGAAACGCCTTTTTTACATTTTCGCTATTACCGCTTAAAGTTATTAATATTTTTGCATGAAATTTTTAGAGTCGGTAGGTATAGTTCATGTTCCCAATACATAAAAATGCAACAAAAACTTTACGACATAATTATTATCGCCGCGGGCCATGGCAGCATGCTGCGTCAAACGACCCAACGCACATTAAAAATCTATAAAGGTAAGCGAGTCAATTGCGCTCGAGATAGCACAAAGAGTAATGGTATTTTAATGAGGTCGTAAAGTTTTTGTTGCGTTTTTTATGTCTCGGGAAGTCCTTACTTGGACTATACCAACAAAAGCTACAATTTAAGCTCCGAAACAACTTTCTACGATAATTACAGTTCCTGTAATTAAGTGTCAAAAAATTGCCATATTTAGCGGTTTTTAATTTTTTGTGCAAAAAGTTATTGACCGATTTTAATTGTCAAAAACCCATTTTTTTCGACTTCTTACGAGCTATTTTGTAGTATTCTTTGTAAAAAATTTCTTCTTTC
The DNA here is from genome assembly GCA_963675555.1 of Leptura quadrifasciata. Lineage (NCBI taxonomy): Eukaryota > Metazoa > Arthropoda > Insecta > Coleoptera > Cerambycidae > Leptura > Leptura quadrifasciata. The sequence goes on from OY776679.1 coordinate 6,021,111, forward strand.
GCATCGAAAACGTGAAAAACCTGTTTTCGGCACTTTCATACCCTTTTTTCAACAGGTTCCAAATAAAATTTGCTTTCCAAAACATATACAGGGTGGACCATTAATAAGAGGCCATAGTTCAGGGGTAGACTTCTTGGACCAAAATATGAGGATTTAACCAAGTATGCTGTAGTGAAATATTGCTGTAGAAAAAGATACAGGGTATCAAATTTCAAATAATTTTCTCGTTTTTTTGCAATAACTCAACAGTCTTTTGAGTGATCTTCGCCAAATTTACTAGAGGTACTTTTTTTATTCTATGAAACAATTATTTATGTATTACATCACGTTAGATCATAGAGGGCGCCGTAGGACCTGTATCTGATGATGAATTTTTTCATAAATTTTTTGACGAACCGGTGTGGTAATTCTGATCAGAAAATTTGACGAGGGCGTCATTACACGTATAAAAGGTACACTTGGTAGAACTTGATAACTCCAAACATTTTCGTAGAAAGTGCCGTTAAACATTTCAATAATTTTTTGAAAGATAAATTCAAATTTAATGAAATAAAGTGTATTTATTGAAAAAAGTACAAAACGTAAAGGAAAACAAAATCGTAATAAGAGCGTAAATACTTTTTCACTTTCTTATGAACTAATGGGTTATTTTCATGGTATTGAGACAAATATATAAATCAAAAGATTGTCTAAAATAAGGATCTAATCTAATCTTATTAGAAGACCAAAAAATAACGTAAAAGTTCACTTAATGACATTATAAACTTTCCCCCCCATGCGAAAACCCCATTGCTGCAACTTAGAGTAAATGTTCGATATGGTCTCCAACTACTTCTATGCCTTTTCTAATTCTATTCATAAAAGATTTTCTTACATTGAAAAATACATTTTGCTGTCCTCTAATAAAATTCGTTGCGTTCTGTATTTTGCCCCACAGTTCTTCTTTTGACCTGATAGTATTTGCATAGACTAAGGACTTCATATGTCGCCACACATAATCCAAAGGATTACAATCAGGACTCCTTAGTGGCCAAACAAATTCACTTCCTCGACCGATCCATCTGCTTGGGAAAGTCTCATCCAGATAATTCCTGACTTCAATGGAGAACTGAGGGGGAACCGTATGTCTAGCATGAAAGCGAGTAATATATGAGCAAGAGTATTTTGAAGAAAAAAACAGATAAGACTGTTCATTTAAATTTGGGGGAAGGACAAATGGTCCCGATAATTGATCGCCGATGATACCACATCAAACGTTAATCTTAAATTCTTGCTGAAAATGCCTTTCTTTAACGGCATGTGGGTTTTCTACTTCCCAGTAATGGGCATTTCTCCAGTTAAGAACACCTCAGCGAGTAAAAGTTGCTTCGTCGGTAAATAAAGTGTTCTTAACAGGATTTCGATCCCTGTGTATTTATTTAGAACAAATTGACAAAATTGTAGCCTTTGTGGAATGGTCCACCCTGTGTATTCCAAGTTGCCAAATAAATGGTTCGTAAACACAGAAGCTATAAGCCTGAGCCGGATCTGGGGGCCACCCACATGAATGATTAAGGGAAACCACTTCTACTGAATTCTTTTTTTAACCTCTCTTATTATACAATTCACTCTCAATAAGAAACATTTAGATTTCCATTCTCTAATATTCTTCCATTTCCGACGGCATTACTTATACAATCTAATAATCCTCGACTCGCAATAAATCGTGTTTTCTGCAAGGAATCTGTGCAAAAGGAAGATCAACATTAAATCGTAGTGTAAATTTAGCGATGTATTTACTTGAATTTCAATATAGACATTTCCATTGGGACTGTGTACATAAAATCCGCAATATTTTTAAATTAGCACGCAACCCGATGCCTGCACATGGTGGGATTTTACTTGCATTAAGAAAAGTTTAAAAAGTTTTGTTTCTGGTATATATATTTTTTGGTTCGTGGGGTTATGTATCATGAGCGAACTTTACAGATACTATAAATAAAAGTCATCTGCAATGATGGTATTAAGTATCTTTGCGTAATGTACAACGAAGTTTTTTAAACAGAAAATGTTGCATGGTATAACAAGGTTGGTCCTAAGCCATTCAGCATCTTTGACAATACAGTTTTTCTGATCTTATGCATAAATTATGGTTTAAAGATATTATTCGTAAAAGATTTTTTCGTAAAAAGCTATATCAGTCGGTCAGTCGACCGTTTTTTAATGTAGGTTTCTACATATACTTTACAATAGCGCGCACATTCTTTTGTTTCCTAAATTTTTATTGCATTTTTGCATATTTTTCAGCATAAACAAATCCATATATCTCTTTGAATTTTGTATTACATTTGACGGCAACATGCAGTGTTCTCCAAGGTTCTGTGCTTGGGTCATTATTATTTAACATCTTTATAAAAGATACATCGTCAGTGGCTTGTAAAATATATACGATTGGAATTGAAACCGTATAAAAACTAAAAACCGGCAAAAACAGTCGGTATTTCTTTATTGTACATGGGCGGAGGCAAATGGAAATGATTGTCACAATAAAATGTTAAAATTGTATTCATTTTTATTATTTTTTGTTTATTAGGTTCATTTCGCCAATAACATATTTTTGAGGTATTATATCAGTTTTAGAAATAAAGTCTAAATATTTAAATTTATTGGTTTTAGTTTTAAAGTTAACCCATATTATATTGAAATATGTTATTGCTCAGCAACGACCAACGAGAAGGTATGAACATATCTTGCCAGGAGGGGATGGGACAGGTTAGATTAACGAGGGGCAACGATTTTAGTCAAAAATAAAATAAAAATTTAAGTTTCTTCTAAAATAAAAACGTAAGTTTCTTGAACAAAGCAAAGAATTATTATATGAAAAGAAAAATAAATATTTGTATACTTATATAAAACAAAATTAAAATATTTCTCTAGAATGAAGTAACAAATTAAAATTTCTTGTCACCTAAACAAAATATATTCCACGAAATGTAACAATAAAAAAATGAATGAAAAAATGAAGAAAAGTTAAATGTTAATTGACGCGTCCGAATCTTCACTTTCTGAGGAGGAATCATTATCCAGTTGAATTAAAATCGGCGCACTAGGGGGTAGCGTTGGATATCGATTTTCTTCTCCAATTACATGCCTAAAGCAATTTTTCCATAAATCAGTATTATTGTCAATGTCATTTATTACTTCTCTTATATGATCAACTACTATCGCGTTTAACGTTGGAGAGTTATTACATTTTCGTAAACGTACTTTTAGTGTTCCCCAAACCATCTCGATAGGATTAAATATGCAATAGTATGGAGTATATTGGATAAGTTATCAATAACATATTCCTTTTTGAAATTCTGTTCTTTTATTCTTTTCAGTAATTCGCGATTTATTGGAACTTTTACAGGAATTTCCATATTTTTTTTTCTCATGAATTTTAAAATGTCTTCCTTTCTTGTGCTGTTATTTGGTATTTTATTTAATATACGCGAGTGATAAGAAGCATTATCTAATACAATTACCGAATTTGGCGGAATATTTGGTAGAAGCTGTTGAGAAAACTATTTTTCGAATAGATCGGCTGTCATGTCTTCGTGATAGTCTGCAGAAGACTGCGATATTTTTTTGACCGACAAGAGCAACGCATTGGGTACAAACCCATTTTCACTCACAATTGTGCGAACTATCTACCCAACCATACTGAACAACATCATGCGTGTCAAACCACGTCTCGTCTAGATACACTAGATGCCTGTTTAGTTTACGAAATTCTCTATTTTATTCCAAATAATCTACTCGAAGTGAAACTATGCGTCGCGATTCCATAATTACCATACGACTGTCAAGTTTTTTATGTTTAAAACCGCATTCTAATAAGACATTTCGTAGTGTATCTAAATATATATATATATATATATATATAAATATATATAAATTTATGTATAAATAACTTGGCTCTATTTTACTCATTAGGCTTGTAGATATGTCTTATGTTTTAAATGATATAAAGGAAATTTTTGTAATAAATATTGTCAAATGTAGGTAAATGTACTGTACCACACATGTATGTTACACCTGTGTAATAGCTGCTTGTGCTAAATAAAGATTGTTATTATTACCTATAATTATAATCAGGATAATCGCTCAATGTTTCTTGAATCATTTTTAACGTAGGAACTATATTTTCTTCATACATATTATAAATTATACGCCGTATTACATCTCTAGTAGCATTATCAATATTTTTTAATTTCGTATTTTTCCGTTTCCTCCTTGCGCTGTGATCTATAACATCGCCTTCTTGAATTACGCGATAAATTGTTGATTTTGATATTTTAGTTAATTCGTTAATACGTCGTATTATTTCTTTCTCACATTGTTCAGGATTTTCGCTTTTCAAACATTCATGTATATTTAAAATAATACGTTGACTTTGTACGTGTAAATCTTGGTTTTTAAACTCTAAATTTATTTCGGCTTTTTCGACAATAACCGGTTCAACTATTTCGGGATTTTCGGGCGTTATTATATTCTCTGTTTCAAATGGTCTCCAGAAAACCATGGTAAATTAGTAAATAATTAAAATATTTTACCTTTTATACAGTAGTAAATATTTATAAATATGAACAGTAACTGACTAAACTCCTACGCTTGATATTATAATAGGTATTTATGCACTGCACTGGCACATAGACAGCACGTTGTTAAACTTCCACGTTCACTGATAAAGAAACGATTTACGAGTTTTTTGTGCTAATAGGCCTGTCCGTTTTATTACCTTTAAACCAGTGCAGTCGTAGATGGTTCATTCAGGCTGATTACATTGCCAGTCTCGGACTCGCCTGCACAGTTTCAACTACCGTTCGAATCTCGATACCATTGCCAAATATATAGGACAAAATATCAAGTTCAGTGCGCACGGTCCTGTGCTTTAAAACTGACCAGTTTCAATATTGGCCGTATTTACTATACTGTTACTATACGCTTATGATGTACAACATTTACATATCTACGAAGATCGTGCCGATTGGCAAGGTATCTTATGCAATAGGCTTTTATCACTGTCGTGTGCAAGTTCCAGTGATTTATCTAATTAACAGTAAGTCGTCTTTTCTTGACTATGACAGCGAAATTACTGCTAATCCTCCAGGGGTTTAATTCTCGAGCGTAAGGGTACGAATGCAGTAGAGCCTCGCACTAAACCTTGCCTCAAGTTTTGACAGAAATAGAGACTATTCTACAAAAAAAAATACGATGAATTCATTTAATATACGGGATCTAGTGTTTGGTTTAATCTTTTAAATTAAGGCCTTAAGGTCATATGAAATATATTGCACATTTGCATAAAAATTAAAAATAAAACTAAAGTTAGAAACCAATAGAACGTGAATGACTACTTGTGGCCAAGAATACTCTTTGATGCGTTGGGGAAGAACTCTGTGCCCATTTATCGCATAAGGACATTGTTATCCTTCATTTGTAAAATTAAAATTTGAATACATTTCAATTGCAGCGAGTCGTAGTTAAGAAAATCATAAATCTATTATTAATAAAGAAGTTTAGAGACGTTTTCTTAACTACTTATCTATGATTTAAAAGTTCGGAAGTTGCCCGGGCAGAGATTTTCCATGTTATTCATTATTACAAAGATGAACTTCTTACGGCACATATATTTTTTCTTTTAATTTATTTTAAGATGGCACAAGTGACTGTCCAATATTATAAATTACGATAGTTCTCATATTCGAATTCTTCTTTCGAAGAATTAAAATTCAATTCCCTGAAGTTAAGAGTACATCAGATGGGTCGGACGGTAAACGAATAGATAAAAAAGTAACGTATGTCTTAGATAGCATCGAACTTGGACCAAAAAAGTTAGCCGGAACTTTATAGTACGGTACAGTTGAGTTGATTGTGCAAATGGTATTTTCTAAGAAGTTTTATTTATAACTATTGTAAAATTTAAAAGTATGATGATTAAATTGTATTATTAAAGGATAATAAAATGAACTTGATTTCTTAAATAGCTGTGTCTAAACGATGCATGTTTGCAACCAAATGTCTATTTTTAGTAACTGCAAGGAAAAATGACGAAAAATAACTGACGAAATATATAAAAATATGACTTGGAAAGTATAATAAAAATGAAATGATTGATTGAAATTCTGTTTTGGGAAGTGTTATGAAAATGGACAAATTTTGATTTAGGAGTAAATTTCATGATTTTGGTTTAATTTGTTCGAAAATTGATTTATATCGGATTTAGTTGATATTATAATCAACTGAATAAAAATATGATTATTAATTACGTTACTTAAACATGATTTTTTAGTAACTATTGCAAAAATGAAAATTAGGAATTAAAATGAAAGTATGTGCCAACGGGCGTAATTTTGGAAAGGACTTTAAAATTCAATTTTTTATATTATGACTTTTTAATTTTTTTATAATTTCAGAATGGTACTTAGAACTAGTATGAGATTACATGACTCATTACGATGCAGAGACGGAGCCTGTGGGGGTAAGCTTTAAAATAATTAACTATTTTTTCTTGGTTCTAATAAATTGGTACATAAATTTGAAACGCAAATTATAACATCAAAATGTATTTATCATTATTTTTGAATGCCAGTACCAGGATGTTAGTCCGACCCATTCCTAAATCGGAAAGTTTGTTCTACTTGTGTTGGATAAATTTTTTCAAACTATCTTTATAAATATTTCATAAACCTACTACAACTAATATAGAAACAGTCAAATGCTTTTTTACTAAAATAAAATATTTTCGAATACGCTTATTGTTAAAAGTTTTAAAATGATAAGAAGCCTCCTATTTTAATTATGGTAAGCAAATTTACTTTTGCTTTTATATAATTAAATCTTAATGCGTTAATGAAGTAAAATTCTAAGGGCGTTGCCCTAGTGAATAATCTGAACGTTCTCTGCAGAATAGGCACTTTCCTAATCAAGAGGAATCCTATATATTTTCTATAAAGAACTCATTCGCATTTAAGTGATAAGATTATGTACCGTCTTTAGGAAACCCATTAATGAATGCTTCTATTGAAGAATTCAACATACCAAACTGTTTAGAGCGATTCTACAGTTTCATTAGATTTTTTTGCCTTGTTATGTCTAAATAAGCATGCATAAAAATCAGTTCGCATTTTGATATACTTATTCTGTACTAAATTGTCCATAATCGATGTAATTGCTAAAGTTATTAAGGTTTTCTGGACGTGCTTAGTTATTAGCCAAAGCTTTCCGCAGAGTATTTCATGCGTGCGTAAAGTATATACGATTGGAATTGAAACCGCATAAAAACTAAAAGCCGGTAAAAACAGTCGGCATCTCTTTATTGTACATGGGCAGAGGTAAATAGAAATGCTTGTCATAACAAAATGATAAGATTTTCGGGCGTTATTATATTATCCTCTGTTTCAAATGGTCTCCAGAAAGCCATGGTAAATTAGTAAATAATTAAAATATTTTACCTTTTATACAGTAGTAAATATTTATAAATATGAACAGTAACTAACTAAACTCCTACGCTTGATATTATAATAGATATTTATGCGCTGCACTGGCACATAGACAGCATTATATTAGACTTTCACGTTCCAAGATAAAGACACAATTTACGAGTTTTTTGTGCTAGTAGGCCTGTCCGTTTTATTACCTTTAAACCAGTGCAGTCGTAGATGGTTCATTCAGGCTGATTACATTGCCAGTCTCGGACTCGCCTGCATAGTTTCAACTACCGTTCGAATCTCGATACCATTGCCAAATATATAGGACAAAATATCAAGTTCAGTGCGCACGGTCCTGTGCTTTAAAACTGGCCAGTTCGTATATACTTTACCTGCTTTGTATGCGTAACTGTTTTACCTTGCTTCTAATGTAAAATACTAATAATAATTCCCATTTATTTTTGTATATATACACATTACATGTGATAATATTGTTACAAAAATAAGGCGAAGATTAGCACACGAAGTGCTATTCTCACGCTTAACCTCTACACACAAAAAAAATATATTTAATAATTCTTTAGTATAAAGATATATAAAAGAGTGAAATGTGATATGCATATATAGGCTCAACACTAAAAAATTATGATGTAATCATATAAATATAATATAAAAATAAATTACAAAATTAATAATTGGAAACAATAAAAAGTAATTTATACTGTTTGCAGTTATGAAGCATGGCAGTGTATTCATTCAAAAACAAGGAACAATATGAGATCATACTATTGTGATTGAAGAAAATAAAATTTAGATTTTGGTTTAAACCGTGAGATGGGCAATTCTTTTAGATAATTAAATGGAGACTTGTAAAGAACAGCTGTGTTGTAAAGACGAGATGTCTAGGAATGTGAAGGGAATGAACATTTCTTAAATTAAGAAGATTACTATGGTCTATTAGCATCTCTTTATGACCTGTACATGTCAGATGATACTTCCACCTGTTGGCCATGTTTAACCAGGATAGTTCTTTAAACTTAGTAGAAATGTGACTATATTTACGCAGATTGTGAATCAGTCTACAGCAGGAGTCTTGAACTCGTTGAATGTTAACATTGTCGATAGCATCAAGGTGGGGTCTATAAATATAATCTCCATAATTGAAATTAGAAAACACCATAGTTTCTGTCAAAGTTTTTTGAGACCAAAAGTTAGAAATTCTTTATTAGCATACAATAGCTTTAAGGCGACATATGATTCTTGCATTATCTTATTAACTTGTGTAAACTTTAAATTAGTGTCTTTTATTAGACCTAGATTATTTTTATGGTCCATTACAGGAATGTTTTCATTATTTATTTTGAATTTTAATGAAGATTTTATAATATCAACCTTTTTTTATGAGCCAAAAAATAATCCACAAGATTTGTTACTATTTAGAGACAAGTTGCGGCTGTTTGATTTTTTGCATAAATTTTCTAGGTCTATATTTGCATGATTTTCAAAAGCTGGAAGATTGTTGATGTCGACTCTATAAACTAATTGCTTATCATCAGCATATGCGTGTGAGTAATAATTAGTAAAGGCTGACATTAAATCCGCTGTATAGATAATAAACAATAAGGGACCTAGAACAGAACCTTGCGGTAGTCCTGCTAGAAATATTACAGAGTTGGAAAGATTATGCTCAACATTTACTTTCTGTTGCCGTTCTGTCAAGTAAGATTTTATTAAATTCAAAGACGAACCTTCAATACCATAGTATTTTAGTTTTAACAGAATTACTTTGTGGTTTATGGTGTTGAAAGCTTTTGAATAATCAAGCAGAATAAGTGATGCAACATCATCATCGTCGATACCTGAAACTATATTATGTAAAATATCAGCCAAAGCAGTCGATCTGCTGCGAGATTTTCGGAAACTAGACTGATATAATTTTGAGTAAAATACGTAAATAATTGTTTATACAATACTTTTTTCATAATTCTTGATAGAATGGATAAAATACTTTTTGGTCTCAAATCCCCAAATATAAGTGGATTTGCTTTTTAGGTATCGGATTGACAATTGTTAGCTTCCAGTTTTTAGGGAAATAATTATGCTTTATACAACAATTAATGATATGAACGATGTATATATCAAGAAATGGAGGATAGTACTTGAGATGTCATCTATTCCGTAAGCGGTAGATATTAATTCTTGAATAATTCATAATCCTCAACAGTAGTCATATTGAAGGAAAAATTAATATTTGGATTATACATATGACTTTCATAATAATTAATTGTTTCAGAGCAAACTTGGTCATTATGATTAATACTATTGGCGAGGAACCTGTTTATCTCATGTGAATTTCTGGAATAGCGTAATTTCTTTTTCTTAATTTAACATTAAGTGATTCCAGGATCTTCCAAGTTTTTCTTGGGTTTTATCATTTTGTATAAAGTTATGGATATAGGCTCTCTTTTCGTTGCGCAAAGCATTTGATGTTAAATTACGTAAGCGTTTATACTTTTCATAATCTGTATTATTATTTGATCTTTTATATTTTCTAAATGCTTTGTTCTTTTGATCAACCATTAGACGTAGCGCATTAGTCATCCAGAAGGATTTAGGCTTTGTAACTCTAATTGTAATATTGTAATGTTTGTATCCTTTTACAAGTGAATAACAAATAAAATATGTGTTTGCGTGAAGTTTACATCTGTTAGTTATAGAGTAGGTACGTATTATCGATCCTGCAAAGTTTTATCGATAACGGTCCTATAATCGATTTTATAAGCCAGTCGGTCACAATCCTCTTATCTACTCTAAATTTATCTGCTGTAGAATATTTTATCTACTGAGAAGTTTCAGGCAGGGTCACAAAATGACCTCACTATAACTGTTTTAAATCAATTTTGACACATTGGAAAGATACCCACCGACATTGTCAGTGTCGGTGCTGGGAATCAAACCCAGTGTACAGCAGAGTCACACTAAAGCAAGCTTGCCACACAACGTGTTTTAGCCGACTGAGCTACCCTGCCGATGCCAGTTATAAATAATTAATTTTTGTTTGACCCTCGCGCATTCGCCAAATCTGTCAATATTCTGGAAGTGGTCGTTTATACCGTATACAATTACTTGAAGCAATAAATATTACAAATATTGTGTAATTTCTTAAACTAATTCCGCGTAGCTATTTTCTGCAGTAAGTTCACATAAAAACCATAAAAAATGTATTGTTATTTAAACAAAATGGGTAAATCTTGAAAACTGTTTGCCTCGCCCCTCCTGTATTTCTAAAGCAGGAGTATTGCAGGAGATTCTACCGAGGTGTGGACATAAGTACTGGGACCATAGGTGCCTATCCAACTATCTGGCATAACTTGATTTAAATAATTTGTACATATTACAACAGTGTGAGTTGAAGCCCCATCTTGTTGAAAATATGAATAATTTAATCTGTCTGCCACTGTTAATTCATAAAGAAAATCTTGAAATTCGTTTTGCATAAAATTAAGGTATCTACGAGCGGTTAATTTGCCATCATAAAAATAAGGTCCAATTACTTTAGTCCCTAAAAGACCCACCCAAACATTCGTAGAAAATCTTTCTTGGAAAGCAGTCTCTCTGGACCAATGTGTATTTTCTCGTGTCCACTTATTATTATTAGCCGTTACTCGAGTCCGAGTATAAAAATGTTACAGTCGATAAATTGTGCAATAAAAAAACAAGCAAAAGGTGTAGTCTATTGTAATTCCCATTCATCTACGGTGCACACGACTATGGCTATAGAGGCCAATTCGGGAGAGCACATGTCGACCGCAGTCAGGACAAACATAGACCTGGTTAGGTCTTGGATTTGGCCTTCTTGCAGGAACATTTCCTTGATAGCTGGCCACAACCCCTCGCCATTCAGTTCTGTCCGCTGCAAGTTGTTCCCATTGCTCGTCTGCAACACCGCAGGATTTTAGATTTTCATGGAGAGCGTCTTTGAACCTCTTTCGTTGACCGCCACGCCTTCTTCTACCGCTTAGCAATTCACCATAAAGTGTACATTTAGGAAGGCGGTTATCATGCATACGATGAACGTGACCTGCCCATCTTAGGCGTGCTCTTGAAATAAGCACCTCAATTGGAAGGCTGTTTGCTCTCCTGAGTACTTCCACGTTTGATATGTGATGGAACCAACGGATTTTCATCATACTTCTGAGGTGTCTTTGCTGAAAACGTTCTAATTCTTTCACATGACGACGGTAAGTGACCCAGCTTTCACATCCATATAGCAGTGTTGGAATGACAACTGCTCTGTAGACAGCCATTTTCGTTGACAAAGCAAGGTCGTGGTTGTCAAATACTCTCTCTCTAAGTCCCCAGAGTGCTCTAGATGCAGCGTTAATTCTATTGCAAATCTCGCTGTCCATGTTTGCTTTGTCATTAACAACGTTGCCTAAGTAATTGAATTGATCCACCACTTCAAGAGAATTTCCGTTAAGTGTAATGTCTATTTGGTTCACTTGATGAGGAGTTGACATAATCTTAGTCTTTCCAATGTTGATTTTAAGTCCCAAGGAATCATAGCTCTGGGCATACACATCTAAAAGTTCTTGAAGCTCTTCCGGCGTAGAGGCTAAAAGTGCACAGTCATCCGCATACTGGAGATCACAAATGAATCGTGTGCGTGTCTTCGTGAAAGCTCTAAAGCACCCTATGTTAAAGAGACCGCCATCAAAACGGTATCTGAGACCTATTCCTCTGACTGTCAGTTTGTTGTCAACAATAATTGTTAGAGCAGTGGTAAACAAATTAAAAAGTAGGGGTGCCAGAACACATCCCTGCCTAACTCCAGTGAGGGTTTGGAAAGGTTCGGTTGCCTCATTATTATACATAACCTGGGCGTTGTTGTTTGTATGTAGACTGCGACATACTTCCACAAATTTTCTAGGGATACCTAAGCGGAACATAATTTTCCAGAGCACTTCCCTGTCCACCGAATCAAACGCCTTGGTTAAATCAATGAAGGCCATGTGAATTTCTCCTTGATGTTCGAGTGCTTTTTCTTGAAGGAAGCTGTTTAAGTGTGAAGATTAAATCCGATGTGCCTCGGTTTGGTCTAAAGCCACTCTGTGTTTCAGGAAGTAACTTTTCCATAACAGGTGTTAGCCTATTTGCCATCGCTTTAGTGAGTATCTTCCCTCCAACAGCCAGGAGAGCTATACCCCTGTAATTTCCACAGTCCGCAGCGCTCCCTTTGTTTTTGAAGAGGTTGATTAAAAGTGTATCACGAAACTCCTGCGGAGCTTGACCACATTCCCACACGACATCAAACAGTTTTTTGAGGTAGGGTATGAGCTCTGACGACACAGCTTTAAAGATCTCAGCTGGGAGTGAGTCGGCGCCGGGAGATTTGTTATTTTTTAGCTGCCCAATGGCGGTTAAGATCTCTTCCGTTGTTAGTGGTTTATCTAAGTCTTCGAAGGTGTCATATTGAGGGATAAGATTTATAATATCGTGATCGGCTTGACTTTGCTGGTTAAGAATGTTAGAGTAGTGTTCTTTCCATCGGGCTCTTATTTCCTGGTCTTCTTTGAGGAGATTTCCATTTAAATCTTTAATAGGGCACATATTTTTCCGACTGGGGCCGTACACTGCTTTTACTCCTTGAAAGAAATTCCTGTAGTCGTGTGAATCGGCGTACCTTTGAATTTCTCTGGCCTTGCTTGCCCACCACTCGTTCTTTATTCTTCTGATTTCGCGTTGCGTTTCATACTTAGATTGGGTAAAAGCTTCTGCTTTTGATGAGTCGTTGGGGTGGTTGATAGCGTTTTGGAAGGCAATATGTTTGCGGTCAAGAAGTTCTTGTATAAAAGCTTCATTATCATTGAACCAGTCCTCCTGTTTTTTACTTGCTGCAGTGCCAAGAATTTCCTCACTCGCACTTTTTAAACTGTCTTTAATTTGTGTCCAGGTCGCAGCGACATCTACAGAATTGGTTTCTTCTAGTGCACTCAAATTCTCTTGAACTTTTTGCTTTAGCTGTTCGACGGTTTGTTGGTCACGCAATTTACTAATACAGAGACGGAGTCTACGTTTTACTTGAGTTCTTCGGTGTTTGGGTCTCATAACAATTTTCATTTTAGAGACAACAGGACGATGATCGGTCCAACATTCGCTATCAATGCGCGCTTTTGTAATTTGGACGTCCTTGAGATGCTTCCTACGTACGATAACATAGTCCAGTAGATGCCAGTGACCTGATCTGGGGTGACGCCAGGTGCCTTTAGATTTATCCTTTTGTCGGAAAATGGTGTTTGTTATAACTAGATCATGTTCGGCGCATTTAGTTAGGAGTAGTTGACCGTTAGCGTTCATGTTGCCCAAACCGTTCTTGCCTATGATGCCTGACCAGGTGTCTGCATCTCTCCCTACTCTAGCGTTAAAATCGCCAAGAATAACGAGTCGTTCCGTTTTAGGTATTCTACAGAGGGTTTCTTCCAGCTGTTGATAGAAGCTTTCCTTGGTTTCGTGACTTGCATCCAGAGTGGGAGCGTAGGCACTTATTAGATTTACCGCGTTGCCATCTGATAGCTCATAGCGTAGCAGCATTAGACGCTCGGATATGCCTTGTGGTACTTGTGTTAAGTTGGATACAAGTTGATTCCGAACGGCAAATCCTACTCCATGTTGTCTTCTTGAATTGGTGGGAAGACCTTTCCAATAGAAGGTGTAGTACTTTTCTGTGAGAGAACCTTCCTCCAAAAATCGAGTTTCGCTGAGAGCTGCAACGTCAACATTGAGTCGGTGAAGTTCTCTATCTATTAGAGCAGTTCTTCTTTCAGGCCGATCGGTGCGAGTGCTGTCGTTCAAAGTACGAACATTCCAAGCGCCGTAGATGAAAGAATTAGTTTTGTTGGATTTAACTCGTCGGTGTTTTTTCGACATTCGATGAGGTGTCCCTGTGGGCACCCTCCCCCGGAGATCCGATCGGGAGGGTATTTTACCTCCGGATGATTTTGTCCCACTTGAACGCTCCATCATTTTTTTTAAAGCCTTAATCGACTGAAAACGAAGCTGCATTTGAAGTTTTAGCTGGAGCAGGTATGCAACTGACCAGCTCGGTTGCGGAAGGCGAGTGGTGTGGTCCCATGGCACAGAAGAAGACTGCGACGATGGGGTAACCAAACGATTCCAAAAGCAACCTTTGTGTGCGGTTGGTTATTTTTACCGCACTCTTCGTGAGAAGGTGGATGTGCTCACGGCAAAAGGTAAGGGTTATTCCGCCCTTACTCGGTCGTTAGAGCCTCGTTAGTGAAAACAGGGTGCACCAAGTTCAAATTGAACTCATCGCGAAGGTGAGGTTAACAATTGAGTAGGAGAGGCTATAACTTGCGCTTCACTACCCCATTACACCCTTATACCACTTATAATCCATTATTAGAAAATTTTTATGGGTTCGACCAAAGAAGTTTGCTACTTACCAGCGGGTCATTCCTTTTTTTATTTAACAATCATCTACAAGTCCTCGCCTCACATATCTTCCAGCGGCTTGTATATCAGTGTATGCGCGGAAGCTATACAACCTTAGGCGTGGGTTGTATAGGGGATATACCATCCTTCGGAGGAGATGTAAAGCCGTTGGTCCCTTGTATATTAAATGTTAAACAAGTCAAAGATCCCTACTCTTCTTAAGGGAAGAGGTTCGGCAAAATTCCTGGTTGGGGGTAGCTCGTCTACAGGCGTCGGTGTTAGGTCTCAGTAGCGGAAATAGGCTGACGTTATATACATGTATAAAAAAAACCATCTATAAAATCTTACTCTCCTCGGCTTCTCTCCCTCATTTAAATGTTGAACTTTCCTCATTTTGTAGCATCGAAATCAGCTTTTTTAAAATATTTTTCTTACAGTGACTTTTTTATGCGACAGTTTCTCTGAATTTGTCTCAAAGAGGTTTCTTCACTTTGGTTAATATAATTAATTAATAATTAGCAATCAATACTCTATTCACTTTTCTTACAATATCCTCAACATGGCCTCGCCTTATTACTTTTTTTTTAAATGAACCGTACATTTTTAGATTTTGAAGTAACGTCCTAAACATAGTTTGATTTGGTTGCGGAGCATCTGGAAATCTGTCTCCGCAATCCGTGACTGTCATCTCAGAGTCAAAATTGCACTCACAATAAATGCTAATCATATCGAATTTGTTATTATTGGTATATACCATAATTACTGATATAAAACTTGTCTTAGAACTCGACAACGCAACATACAACAGTGACAATCTGTCAAATTTGTTAATAACTATAGACATTGTTTTTCACTAATCATGGCATAGCTGATTTTTACGATTCAGTGATATGAACTGTGATTTTCGTAAAATATTAAATATTCACACTATCAGTTAAAATTTTTGTGACATGTTTTATATCATTGGAAAGAGAAAAAATAAGCGGAATTAATGGTGTCATGGCCTATTTTGAGATTTGTTCTTTTAATTTTTGCACAAGAGCATATTTCAAAGCCAACTGTGTTTTTTAAATTTTTTGGTACAATATTCTTATTGTCTACGTCGCCAACTTTCATCCCTTTAATTTTTTTCGTATCCCCTCAAATAAGAAAGCTATAACCGATTTTCCTATTTTTCAGGTTTTTGTAATATATTTCACAAAGTAGGCTATGGATTTCAAATTTCTTTTTACTAAAATATAGCTCACAAAAAATGGGATAACTGTTTCTGGAAATTTATTCTTCTACAATAGATACTAAGCGAGATATTTGGTGTAGCTCTCGTAAAATAGACAGACGGTATAATAGAATGGAATAGAATAAGTTTATTTACCAAAAATATGCAAGTATAGTGTTTATAGAAGTATAAAAATACATACATATATAAATAAACTAATACTTATAAGATAAACTAATATTTTCCATGTACCTATATATTCTCCACTGGTAACATAAGAAAGTTGTTTCCAATATTTTTGCTCATTCATTCGACTCAATTATTGTTACGTATAAAGCTCCATAGGAGGGAGTACATAGGATTGTAGCTTATTTTCATGTGTTATTCTATGTATTTTATACTGTAATAAAAATTGAAAGTATGCTCCCAGCTTTATTTAAAATTAGCAGGCCGCTGTAATAGTAAATATAGTCTGAATATCCTGTATTTCTTACTTCAGTGGGAAAGCTAGTTTTCAACGTTTGTAGATAAATACATATTTTATTCTTTTATTTTCAGTTTTGAAGTACCACTCGCCCATGTTATGTAATAAAAAAAAAGCTCATCTGTATTTTATTATAAACCATTTTTTTCTCAT
This sequence comes from Leptura quadrifasciata, assembly GCA_963675555.1. Lineage (NCBI taxonomy): Eukaryota > Metazoa > Arthropoda > Insecta > Coleoptera > Cerambycidae > Leptura > Leptura quadrifasciata. Next base: position 6,037,870 of record OY776679.1, read on the forward strand.
AAACCTCAAGCTTTTATGTTTCTGAAGTCTTAGAAACCCTTTAACTACATTCTTACATAAAAGTAACTCGCGCAAGGAACACTGCAAGTGATTTATTTACTCGTGTTTTTAAGAAGAAAGTCGCAGTTCTCCAACAGACTTCTACATTACAAACGAATCACTTTATTGAACGAACTTTTCTATTATATTCTTGTACTTGTAAAAATATAAAGGTAATATCTTTTCGTTCCCGATAAAAATAATAAAAGCTTCGACAATCATTGCTTTTGTAACAAAACATATACTTCATGAGTGTGCTCGTGCGGAAGTAGATCGTTTCAGTGGCGGCTGATCGTAAAGAACCGCAAGGAGGAATGACAACGGTCCACAAAATGACATTTGCTTGTGGCTTATGGGATTCACAATAAATATTCTGCTACAACAATAAACCTTAGTACATTTAATATTAGAATATTTCGACATGCTACGGAATTCAAACAGGATTTCTCCTTCTCCTTTCTGTTGTAGCTTCCCGATCAATGGGAATATGATTTGTTTTTTAAAGGCTAGACGTCGCCGAAGTTTGTCATTTACACTTCTTATAACAATTTAAATGCCAATTTATTTTATAGCGGCCAGCTCATAATTTGGTGATTTGTCAGATTTATATCCCAAATACCAGTTTAAATATATTTTAGGTTTGTTTAGGTCCTATGAGTGATTTATAATGTACAGCTCATAAAGTGTGTTGTAGGGGACATAATTGAAAAACTTTGGTAAATAAAATTTTCATTAAAAATGTAAAAAAGGCAGTTATCTTAAAGTCGATATTTTCTAATTTTTAAAACACTCTGTATAGCTTATCTTAAGTTTGACAATCGTTTATGACTTCTTAAGACAAACAATACTTTTTACAAAGAATGATTTTTCCTCGGCAAGTCAAAAATAAGGAAGACCAGAAGGCCATAACTCATCCGGGGACACACTGTATATAGGTATACATGCCTACATATGTAATTAAGTACTAGTTTAATTCCATATATATTTTGTTTGTTTTCTGTTTTTATTTCTTTGTTATTAGTAATGGAATAGAATAGAAAAGTGAGCATACCTACAGTTTAAATACAAATCGGATCCTACAATATTCTGGCATACTTTGAAATCATTTGTGCAATGACTAAGTGCACTCTAGAGTGCACGCTATATTTTAGCGTTGGGTGCACTCCGACATATTCGCCGATCCTACTACGTGCAGAATAGGGAAATAAATGCGGGGCTACGATTGGTGGAAGCCCACAGAGCGCGGGCACTCCACACTACATCAAATAATATTAACATATTTAACCTAACGAACTAACCTACAGAAAAATTTGTATTACGTATATTAGTTGTTAACATAATGTAGTAAAAAACCGTAAAAATTTGTTTCGAATCCTAAACCTCACGTGTAAATCGGGCAACCTAACCACTGCTTAGCAAGGCCGCCTCATGTGAGGCTGCCTTGCGTTATGTTTGTTTTTGTGCACATATGTTATTGTGATCCAACCTGATTCAACTGTAATCGCGAAGTCACGAAACATCTCTACAGAGTTTATTATGACAATTTTTCAATTTAGGATCCCATAATACGCTATGATTTTCAAAATGTTTAATTAAAGCATGACATGTATCGCTATTCATCTTTCTATACGACGCAAATGCACAAAACAACTTAACCTAGTTAAAGTTCCGTTCAAATTAAGCATGCAGATCACACGAGACACCTTTGAACACTGACTAAAAACCAGCAGCGATCGGATCGTATCAAGGCAGCCTCGCTCGAGCCAGCAAACACGATTTAAGCAAGTCTACACATTATGATGGGGCGAGCGTAGGTGCGTCTTTACTATGTACATACTTCGGTATGCGATGTAAAGCAACGACAGGCGCAGTTAGTACTTGGATTGGTGACCATTCCAACGGAAACCGCGTTCTCGCCTCACACATCTTCCAGCGGCTTGTATATCAGTGTATGCGCGGAAGCTATACAACCTTAGGCGAGGGTTGTATAGGAGATATACCATCCTTCGGAGGGGATGTAAAGCCGTTGGTCCCTTGTCTATTAAATGCTAGGCAAGTAAAAGATCCCTACTCTTCTTAAGGGAAGAGGTTCGGCAAAATTCCTGGTTGGGGGTAGCTCGTCTACAGGCGTCGGTGTTAGGCCTCAGTAGCGGAAATAGGCCGACGTTAAATAAATGTATAAAAAAAAACACATTATGAGGCATGTCTCGCGAGGCGGGCTCGCGACGTCTATACACGCCTTTACTATATCAATACGCACCACCGCGCACTCCATGAATGACGTCACATCCAAGGCGTTCGTAATTTGGAGTGCACCCAACGGTGAAAATAGCGTGCACTCTAGAGTGCACCAAGTCATTACGAATCATTTAATGTTAATACAAATAACGGCATTTCGTGTGACTTTACCGATCCTAATTTAAACAACAATTTTTTTTATTAACAACTTACCGCAAGTACAGGATAATGATAATTTAATCGCTGAAAAATATAATAATTTAAAATTCCCAAATTTGGTGAGCGGTGAGCGAGTTTTCTTTTTCATCTGTCAAGGTAGAAACGATTAAATCTCAAGCCAAGGGCTCTGATGGTATCAATATTAAAATGTTATTTTTGGTTTTCCCACAACTTAGCTAATATTTTAATTAATTTGTGTTTATCAAAATGTGTCTTTACTAATGCTTGGACAGATGCACATATCATTCCTGCTCCAAAAGTGCTAACGCCATAGATATCTCGAATTTTCGTCCTACTAGTATACTACCCACATCTAAAGTGTTGGAGAAAATCATAGCTCAGCAATTAAATACTTACTTCACTATTAATAGTATACTACCAACAAATCAGAACGGGTTTCGTGCTGGTCATAGTACGTAGTACGCTCCTCGTTATATACTTAGGCGCCGCTACGCTGATCATTCGTCGTGCACGACGTCGAATCTTTGTTCACCAATGTACCAATCCAGGAAACATTTAACCTCATACGCCAACAACTTGTACCAAAGGAATTAAGAGGACATACCTAATCTGGCTCGATTGTGCCTGTCTACAATATATTTTCTGTGGAATGGAGACTACACGAACAGAAGGTAGGAGCAGCCATGAGATCACCACTTTCACCTGTGATAGCCAACCTATTCATGGAAGCTTTTGAAGAGGAAGTTATAAGGTGCAGTGAGAATAAACCAAAGTACTGGGCTACGCTACGTAGATGATACGTTCATATGGCCACATGGAGAATTATCTTTATCTGTTTTCTTCGACCTTTTGAATAAACAGCATCTAAGTATCAAATTTACAAAGGAAGCCGAAGAAGATAGAGCTTTACTATTCTTAGATATATTACTGAGAAGATCACACAATGGCAAACTGGCCCACGGCGTCTAAAGAAAGAAAACACACACCTATCGTTACCTACATGCGACATTCCACCACCATCTACAACAGAAGAGAGCGTTAATCAGAACCTTGGTCCACAGAGCCAACACAATATGCGACGACGATAATAAATCCGAGGAATTGCAGAATGTCCAACAAGCTTTAGAGAAGAACGGATACAGTCAAAGCAATATACAACGAGTAGTAAATAACCAGAGAAGAATAACAAAGAAGAACAGCAACAACCAACAACGTGTGCATGCCTGCCCTACGTCGCGGGAGTCACAGATCGGCTGAAGATTTTATCCAAAAAGAAAGTAGGTGTGTAGGTTTCGAACAGTGAAGAAAATACAGCAGATGCTTCTCTCAATCAGAGACCCTGTCCCCGAATTGTTAACAAAAGATGTTTATCAGTTGAAGTGCACATGTGGTAAGAGCTAAATCGGACAAACAGGACGGAGTATCCAGTGCAGAATGAAAAACATTAGGGGAATGCCAGATTTGGATACACGGATAGGTCGGCGATAGCAGAGCATATCCATAATAACGCGAATCATAAAATCGACTACGAGGACGTCAATATATTAGACAGGAATGCGCGCGATTATCCGCGAATCATTAGAGAATCATGGGAAATTATGAAAAACAGGAACAAATTTAACAGAGAGGATGGGTATCGACTTAGTAACACTTGAAGACTGCCAAGTGCCAGCACCGTGGTAAGTCACGGTCAACCAAACACGACGAATGAGGAGCGTAACACAACAAATTCATTCTTAAGAGTCCTTCTGAAGAAGCTGACAGGATGTTCAGCAAAACGTCAAGTCAAGTCCGACGACCACGGCAAGACCCGGAAGAAACTACTTCATAGACAACGGCCGTGAAAACCTGCATTCTACTAGAATTCAAATTGGTCACCGAAGAAATTTTTTCTCTCGCTTTATTAAAATTTGAAAAATAATGAATTTGTTTCGTATTTGGAATCGTGAAAAGTTACAAATTCGACTTTATTAGAGGAAATCATCACAATTTAGGTGATAAATGCCATCAAAATCTATCGAATAACAAATCATCATAGCAGAGTAACAAGATGTAACACATTTTAACATGTAATAATAAATTAAGTTAGCTTGTCCCTTTTGAGATGTCCTGAGTTCCGCCATAACAACGCCTTTGGCGAACCCACGTACACTTACTGTTTGTCAAATATCGTTGAACGAAGTAAGCAATTTCGTCGCAATATTCAGATTACTCGAACATGAAATATAAAATCTTAAATTGTAATACTTGAGAGATGACTCCATTGTCTTCAGCGGCTTTACTACTAATAAACGCTCCGTTCTCCTATCGACTGAAACCGTGAACAACCGAATTAATCATAATTAATTGTCTGATAGTTAATTAAACTTCGTAAAGAACTTAATTTAAAATTAATCAAGTAGTTGTGTAGCGTCTAATTTTAATTGGAACGGAACATTACTACAAGACCTACTGAGTTGATATAATGAAAAGCATGACTGAGGATAAGATATTTCATTAATCGTTGAAGTGGATATAATAGTAGGTACTTACTTTAACTAAGTGTACAGCGATACGAATAGGGAAATGGTTGTGAAAGTCGAAATAAAAATTGTTCAATATGACAAATACCATATTTATAAATTTATATATTAGACCAGGGCCAATCCTGTTTAAGGCAATAAAAATTCTTAGCAGTATACGAATGGTCGGAAAATGTAGTTAATGGTGTAAATAATTAAGGAAAAATCGTCCAGACTGAGTAAAAGTTCTGGAAGGGGGGTTGGGGTGGTAATATATACGTTTTTAGGGGTTGGTACTCGTTTTTTGCGATTTGCGGCTAAACTATGCATCCTATCGAAAAATGTTAAATGCAAAAGTTGCAGATAATAAAAAAATCTAAAACTTTCTAATTAAACATTATTGACCATAACCTCAAAATTATCGAGAAAAATGCAAAAAACCGTTTTTTCCGTTTTTAATTTATAACTATCGCAAAAATTTTTACATTTTCATGAAAATCGGTGAAAATGTTCTTATTTGTGTTTTAAACAAGCCCAAATTTTTTCAAAAGCGAAATATTTAATTTTCGATGTTCTATGAAGAAAATAAAGAAAAAGACCTAATTTTCAATCGAAAAATTTGGTTAGCAAATTTTCGATTAATGAATTTTACTAGTGCTCATTGTTTTCGGTGAAATCTCAACTTTAATAGAGAATTAAAATATAATATTGTTTATATACAAAAATATCGTTAAAATAGCGAAAAACCGAAAAAACTACTTTTTAAAAATCGAGTTTTTGGTAAAAATCATGAATTTCTTTTTCTTTATTGTAAATAAACGTTTACATTCATAAAAAGCGTTAATTCTCATACAATACTGTGTTATACAAGTAATTTACATGTACTTAACTATTCTCGGCTTTCAAAGTCCCGAAAACATTATTTAAACTGCAATTAAATAGGTAAAAATTCAAAAAACACAAAGGCTGTGAACTGAGAAAATTTGTTAATTATTTCTTGTGATTCGTAAATATTTACAAATTATCACGTCAAAGTCTTATATTTGATTATAAAATACAAAAATTAAAAGTAAAATAATTTTATTAAAATCTTTTTTTCTTCGTGGGCAATTCTTCATCCCCAGAATCGATCAAACTTTCGATTTCTTCACGTTCATTTTCTATATCTTCAATTTCTTGGAGTTCTTCTGGATTGTCCAGTTCAGTATCATTATTTTTATTATTATTTATTAGACAGTGGGTACTGTCTTCGTCTTCGATGTCCTCGAGATTACAATTTTTTTCGTACAACGATTTTTCGGCATTAGAACATTTATCAGAACCGTGACAATTTGAGCACAAATTTGTGCACTTTAAGCCATGCTTGTGACACCCACATTTGTTATTACCGCATCCTGTTTCGCAGCTGCAGCAGATAATTTTCAATAAATTTTCGGGAATTAATTCTTGTTCTGTAAATATAGGTGCGATGCCATTAACGTGATGTTTCCATCCCCAATCTGTAGCTGTTAATTGTTTACCAAGCCAACTTTGTATTTGAAAATACACCCCGTAACAATGTTGCTTAGCTGCCCCTTCAGTTCATGATTCATGATTTTTACCGAAAACTCGATTTTTAAAAAGTAGTTTTTTCGGTTTTTCGCTTTTTTAACGATAATTTTGTATATAAACAATATTATATTTTAATTCTATATTAAAGTTGAGATTTCAACGAAAAAAATGAGCACTAGTAAAGTTCATTAATCGAAAATTTGCTAACCAAATCTTTCGATTGAAAATAAGGTATTTTTTTTTAATTTTCTTTATAGAACATCGAAAATTAAAAATTTCGCTTTGAAAAAATTTGGGCTTGTTTGAAACACAAAAAGAACATCATTTTCATGAAAATATAAACATTTTTGCGATAGTTATAAATTAAAAACCGAAAAAACGGTTTATTGCATTTTTCTCGATAATTTTGAGGTTATGGTTAACAATGATCAATCAGAAAGTTTTAGGTTTTTTCATTATTTACAACTTTTACATTCAACATTTTTCGATAGGATGCATAGTTTAGCCGCAAATCGCAAAAACGAGTACGAACCCCTAAAAACGTATATATTACCACCCCAACCCCCCTTCCAGAACTTTTACTCAGTCTGGATGATTTTTCCTTAATTATTTACACCATTAACTACATTTCGTATACTGCTAAGAATTTATCGTCTATTACGATATTTTAAACGGTTTGGCCCTGGTCTATATACATAATTTATAAATATAGATATTTAGCCCTCCGCCCCCTCCATTTTAAAAATTAAAACGTTTTTTAATGCGAACCGTTTGCCCATTACTGCTTATAGAAAAACTGAAGAAGGAATCGATATTGATGACATGACGTTTTTCGTTGACTTGATGACGTTTTTCTTAGTAATAGAAAATAATGGTGTAGAGTAGAGTAGACTAGAGTAGAGTAGAGCAGAGTAGAGTAGAGTAGAGTAGAGTAGAGTAGAGTAGAGTAGAGTAGAGTAGAGTAGAGTAGAGTAGAGTAGAGTAGAGTAGAGTAGAGTAGAGTAGAGTAGAGTAGAGTAGAGTAGAGTAGAGTAGAGTAGAGTAGAGTAGAGTAGAGTAGAGTAGAGTAGAGTAGAGTAGAGTAGAGTAGAGTAGAGTAGAGTAGAGTAGAGTAGAGTAGAGTAGAGTAGAGTAGAGTAGAGTAGAGTAGAGTAGAGTAGAGTAGAGTAGAGTAGAGTAGAGTAGAGTAGAGTAGAGTAGAGTAGAGTAGAGTAGAGTAGAGTAGAGTAGAGTAGAGTAGAATAGAGTAGAGTAGAGTAGAGTAGAGTAGAGTAGGGTAGAGTAGAGTAGGGTAGAGTAGAGCAAAGTAGAGTAGAGTAAAAATTTGACTTTTCCCCTATACTTAAACCTCAACCTCTCCACCGGCATACATATATTCAGTTTCACACTAAACACTTATTTTAAAAATTCTTGATTAGACAAGGACTACTTTTTCAGTTCTCTCTGGAGCCGCTTCTAACACTTTGACAAAAAACTTGAAAAACCCGACTGGATCAATTTTTTATTCTAGATAATTTATATTTAAAACATTTTTTGAATCGACGACAATTCTTTTTGGGCCCACTCTGCAGCCGCCCCTGGTAATTTGAAGAGAAATTGTTACAATTTTCTTTACACAATTTTTATTTTGAATGTTTTGATTAAACAAATATTTGTTTTTGGGCTCTCCTTGGACCCGAGCCTGGTATTTTGACGAAGAATATGCAAAACAGTTGTGAAACAATTTTGTATCCTGAACAATTTTTGTATTTTTCCACAACTATTTAACGACTACAAATTGGCAAACAAACACGTTATGCATAATTCAATTTAATAAAGTTGTTTTGCTAATTATATAATTGTTTTATCGGCCTGGGGACATCCGATATAAGACATTTTATCAGTTTTATACAGTGTATAATATATAAGGTTGCCGACCTGGAAATTAAAGGTAGACTCTATATCAATTATTCAACTTGGAGCACAAAAACATACCAACAGTTTGGTTAGAAAAATGTCTCTTGTCTTTGTGTTCAGTGACTTCTGGCCTCTTGATTTGAAACTGAGGGCTTAGTAAAGCGTGAAGTTTATAAAGACAAAGAAATAAGTTGTCTCTTCATTCCACATTTATTTTCTAATCATCCCAACAATCCATTTCGAAGATGCTTCTGACATTTGGTGTTTTGTTCGGCTTCCCTTTGTTTAACTTTTGAAATGCTATTGTTTGTGCCTTTAACCCAGTCATACGTTAAAAATATTCTAAATTATTTTCTTTGATTTATAAGTGAGTAAGGTCTAATTTTAATAAACAGGTTTTTTGTGGTCTAAATTAAGTAATATAAATATTACACTTTCTTGCGTTATTGGACCAGTCTCCAGAGAAGTTGAATTTTTATGACACCATTTGTTAAATTGTTTAATTGCTTTATTTATTCTATTTGCTGTACTCTCATTCTGAATGTAATCGTCACTAAAGTGCGCTTGGTTCTTAACCGAGCTGTCATATATAGGGTGCACCATTAGTAACGAGCCGTTGTTCATGGGTAGATCCATCCCTTGAACCAAAATATGACGATATAATCAAAATTGCTTCATTAAACTGTTGCTGAAGAGAAATACGGTATGTCAGAGTAGATTTGTTTTATTTTTTGCAGTAATATATCTTTTTTACCGACTTTTTCAAAGTTGGTAAAGGAGCATTGTTTAAGTTGTGAAACAGTAAGTCACGTCACGGTATAACTTCGGCGCCACATGAGCTATTACATTTTATTTATTTATTTATTTGCAACACTGACCAATAGATTTTTGACCCAATTAGAAGACAGGGAGGTATAGTAAACTAATACATCTAGATGTGATTATAATAATAAAATGAACGAATTATTAAATACTGATGATTTTAAGGAACTAAAACATGACTCTACGAAAAAATTTCAACGGAAATCCAGGTACTGCTAAAGAAAAATACACCCAATATAACAAATTTTTAAACAAACAACCTTCTATTAATGAATGCTACAGCCCCCGTACTTTATGGTTTACGAAAAATTCATAAGAAGGGTTGTCCTATGAGACCGGTATTGTCTTATATTAATGCACCGGCTTATATACTATGTAATAAACTCAATTCGACTTTACCACAGTTGATCAAGTTTCAATCCCCTTACAGTGTAAAAAATTCTTTAGAACTTGTGACCAACTTGGAAAACATAACCTTACCCGAAAATGACAAATTAGTTTCCTTTGACGTTAAAAGTTTATTTACCTCTGTCCCTATTCATGAGCTTAAGGATATATTACAACATCTTATCTCAAATAGTGAATTGAATCAAAATGAACAAAAAGATTTCCAAACATTAATTCATATGTGTATCAAACAAGATTATTTTAAATTCGATAATAAAATGTATACACAAGTAAACGGCGCTTACCTATGGGTAGTCCGTTAAGCCCATTATTAGCTGAAATATTCATGGCAAATTTTGAAAACTATCTTTTTACCACAAACAATAATCTCCTTCAGTAAATACATTTTTGAGTAAGATATGTTGACGATGTGTTTCGTATATGGATCGCTACTGAGAGATAATTGTCACATTTCATCCATTTTATTAACTCCTAAACAACAAAATTCAGTTTACAGTTGAAATGGAAAAAGAACAGTCAATAAACTTTTTAGATATTACGCTGACACGTAAAGAACATGGGCTAGAACTTGATATATACAGAAAGCCAACTTTTACTGACATTTTTACACATGCAAATTGTAATCAATCTTGGAAGATAAAAATGTCACCGTTTCTTAGCTATGTGCACAGACTATTATCTCTAAATTTAAAAAGGATTAACTTTGAAAAAAAGTTAGAAGTCTTAAAACGCTAGCAAGAATCAATGGCTATGATGAGTTACTTATTGACAAATTAATAAAAAATAAACAGAAAGTTATTACAAAAACATTTTTATAACGTACCAAATATAGAAAACAAAAAGTGGTATAGTATAAATTATGTAAATAAGGTTAGCAACTGTAATAGATTAAATAAATTAGGTATTAATACAATATCAACGAATAGAAATAATTTAGGTCGCTTGTTGGTTAATAATAAAGAAAAGACAGAAGATATTAAAAAATCGGGGGTATATGAAATAAAGTGTGACGACTGTGATGCCGTATATATAGGTCAGAGTGGCCGTAGCATAGATGTGAGGTTAAGAGAACACAAACAGTCTATTTTATATAATAAAAAATCAACTGGTTTCGCCGAACATTGCATTGAGAAAAATGACGTTTTTAACGGTAGTAGTGTTAAACTTTTGCATAATGCAAACAAAGGAAAAATCCTAGACATGCTTCAAATTTTAGAGATTAAGAAGGCCCTAAGAAACCATAAAAACGTTACAGATACACAAACAGAATTTATGAACAATCCTGTACTAGACACAGTAATAAAATTAAAATTAAGTCCGTAGTTCCGGCCTGTATTGTTTAATTTCAAGAAATAGCAAATCAAGTTGCAAGGCCGAAACATATGTCAGAGAAATCTGAACAAAACTAATGAAACAATAAACCAAGTGCGTATTGTAACCATTCTTTTGACTGTAGATACCTTTAATACTAATATATCAAAAATGCGAAATGTTGTTCTCAGTTTTGCACAATAACTGTAGCTTATAAAATATTCGATTAAAATTGTTAGGATTATACTAATCATACAATTATTTTGTTAATTTTTATTATCATTTAATTGTTTGCTTAGTTAAGTTATTTAGTTTTAATTATTATTTAGTTTTTTTATGTTTGTAAAATTCCTGCCCTATAACTTTATTTCTGTCTGGGCAGTCGTAACCAAAATAAATAAATATTTCCAACCATTTTCGAGAAAACTGCCTTAAATTCTTAGAAAGCAAACTCATTTTGAAAAAGACAAAATGCACCAAGGCCCCATTATTAATACTCCAATATTTATAATCACCACATTACAATTTTTCATTTTTTATTCCTCATATTGTGGATTGTGTTCTTTGATTATTGATTTGATTGCTCAATGAATTGAAGAGTGTGAATAGAGGTATATACGCCTGGTAAATAAATCTGCCGTAAAATAGAGAAATTTTGTGAGTTAAATAAAAAGAAATGCAGCAACAGAATTATAAACTGTGAGTACATATTTTCTATCCTTTTCCTCGTTAAAAAGTGGCACCCAATGAGTAGAAAAATTTAAAAACTTTGATATTAATACACCATTTAGCTGTAAATTATCATAGTAAGAAATTTTGATACAAAAACAGGATAGATTCTTTTGGTATAAAAACAGGACAGATTTGTCGTGATAAATCATCAAAAAATAAAATATAAAAACACCTCAACAATACGAACAAAACCTAGTCTACCAAAAGATAAGAAACCATAGTCGTCCGAATTATGACTGAATTTAGTGATGTCCAAAAGCACTATCCGGAAAATTTATTTTTAAAATTAAATAACACACTAGAAGAAAAAACTTCCCAAATTCAAATAGAATTCAAAGAAAAAATCGACGAGGTAAAGAAAGCGGTTTCAACACGTTTTAATATATTAGAAAACAAAATACATACCCTTGAAGATCAGCATAAGAAACTAAAACACTCTGTGCTGAATCTCGAAAGAAAGGTTCGTAAGAATAATATCGCAATTTTTGGAGTAAGTGATAATGAGGCAAATTTAATAAAATATGTCTGTAGTATTTTTCAAAATATTCTTGGACTTCAAATTGGAGAAGATGATTTAAATGACGCATACCGTATAGTAACCACTAAAAATACAAGAACTCCCGTAATTGTTGAATTCATTTCGTACCAGAAGAAACTTTAGAGAAGAAATTAAAGGGATCAAATATATACATTGCCAAAGATCAGTGCATAGAAGACCAGGTTCAAAACAAAATATTAATAAAACATTTAAAAGAAGCGAGAAGTAAAGGAGCAGTTGCATATATAAAGGGAGACAAACTGATTATATCGAATGAACCATACACGATTGACCAACTAGAGAAAGAAACTGAAATAGAAGATCAAGAAGCAGTTTCGGAAGAACAAATAATAAACACCGAGAAGCCACGCCCAGAGAGTGCTCCGGCTACGCCAAATCCACAGAGAAAAACAAAGAGAACAATCGAAGAAATGGAAATAAAAGACCAAAGTGATAAAAAAAAACCAAAACCTGAAATTACTAACAATGATAAAACAATAGGTGTTATGAAAACCCGTTCAAATACAAAGATACGTGAATGATAATTTAAAATTATATACTCAGATCGATGCATTCTTTTTTGACTTTGTTTTATGTCTCTATTTATATAATTTACTTTTTCTTCTTGTTTACATTATTTTTATTGATAAATTTTAACTTGTGTTCTTAAATAATTACATAATTGTATAGTTTTAAGATTTTAATGTATCTACTTATTATAACTAACTTACTTATTTTATTTAACTGATATTAAAAAATTAACAATGAATCAATACATAATGAATTTTGAAATTTCAAAAATCCATACAGAAACAGTAGAAAGTGTAACTCAAGGAAACGAAATTTTAAAAATCAACAATAATTTTCTAAATTTTAAAGTACTAAATAATAATATACGTAGTTTGGCAAAAAATATAGAAGATTTTGAAATATTTCTTTCACATTTTGAAGATCGCTTTGACTGTATCGTACTTACCGAGACGTGGAAAATTGGTAATATAAATCTTCATAAAATTGAAGGCTATGACATAATATACAATAACGGGCAATATAATCAAAACGACGGTATAGTAATATATATAAAAAATGATTTGGATTACACTTATCAAATTGATACAATAAACAATGTTTCAGTTATAAATTTGAATATTCAGTTATCAAAGTACACAATCAATATAATAGCACTATACAAATCACCCTCTATAAATTCTAGAGAATTCACTTCAGATCTTTATCAGTATTTAAAGACTGTTAAAATAAATGCAGATTATAAATTAGTAATAGGTGATCTCAATATTGATATTGCAAAGAAAAATGAGATCTCAAGTGAATTTTTAAATACCCTATGCGAATATGAATATAAATCGGCAATAAATAAATATACTAGAATAGACGGTGAATCAAAATCATGCATCGACCACATTTATATAAATTCTAAATATCCAAATATAGAAGAAAAAATATTACCTTTTATAATCGAGTCTGGCATAACAGATCATTTTCCGGTAATACTACAACTAGTACTAAATGAGACAAAGATTCGAGCTAACAAAAATAATTTTATTAAGTATATAAATTACAAAACATTAAAACATGAACTAGGAAAATACGATTGGAATGATATGATTACTGGAGAGGATCTAGACATGGAAACAAACAAATTTATTGAAAAATTAACAACAGTAATAGATAAACATACAAAAACATTAAAAAAAAGAAAACAGAAAAAAAAGAGTGGATTACAAGAGGGATTATAACATCAATTAATAGAAGGGAAAGTTTGTATAAGAAATTAAAAAAGAATCCAAACAACTATGATCTAAAAAAGGAATATACTACATATAGAAATAAATTAACAGAGCTAATAAAAAAAACTAAGTATAACTTCTATAAATCTGAAATACAAAAATGTAAAGGCAATATGAAAACATTATGGGATACAGTAAATTATAAAATAAAAAATACTAATAAATGTGACAAAAGTATAAAACAAATAAAAAATGAACAAAATCAAAATATAACAGATAAAGCTGAAATGTGTAGAATATTTAATAAAAACTTTATAAATATCGGAAACATACTCGCAAATAAAATAAATCGGAAAGAAAGTTACAATGAAAAAAAGAAAACAAACATACATTCTATATTTCTATATCCCTGTACCGAATCCGAAATAAAAGAATATATATTTAAATTAAAAAATAAAAAAGCTCCAGGTTTTGATAAGATTAAATCCGAAACATTGAAAGAAATAGCGCAATACATTATCATGCCTCTGACATACTTAATAAATAGATCTCTTTGTTCAGGTATTTGCCCAGAAATTTTTAAAGTATCAATTGTAAAACCAATTTATAAAACAGGAGACAAGATGGAGCCTTTAAATTATAGGCCAATATCTCTTATAACAAACGTATCAAAAATATTTGAAATGACATTAAAAACAAGAATTTTAGGGTTTCTGGATAAATACAACATTTTGTCAGCACAACAATTTGGTTTTAGACAAGGTAGGTCTACGGAGCATGTAATTACTCTACTTACAAAAAAAATTTATGAAGCTCTTGATAACTCGAAACCTTCGCTATGTTTGTTTCTAGACTTAGCGAAGGCTTTCGATACAATCAGTCACTCATTGTTGTTGGAAAATTTAAACGAAATAGGAATTAGAGGTACAGCTCTTAAATTAATACGTAGTTACCTAACAAATAGGAAGCAATGTGTAGAAATTGATGATACCAGAAGCAATTTTCAAACTGTCGAATATGGTGTACCGCAAGGCACTATACTTGGACCGATATTGTTTGTCCTTTATCTTAATAATTTATTTCAAATAGACACAAAGGGTACGATCATCAGTTTCGCTGATGATACTGCTATATTTTATGAAAGTGATACCTGGGACAGTCTAAAACTAAAGGTACAAAATGATTTCACAAGCATAAAAGAATGGTTTGATCATAAACTCCTTTCCCTAAACTTTGATAAAACGGTGTATGTTCCTTTTGCCTCGTATAATCTATATTTACCATATTTCCGAACTCTTGAAATAAAGGACGAACAAGAAAATTGCTTCATAATATCGTCCAAACCACATACAAAATATCTTGGATTGATTATCGACTGTCACCTAAGATGGGATAAGCATATAGATTATGTCAACGAAAAATTAAGAATGCATATCCATCTTTTCCAATTCCTCAAAAACGTTTTAGATGTTAAACATTTAAAAATAATATATACAACCCTTGTAGAACCACACATTAGATATGGTATAATAGGTTGGGGTGGTGTAATGAAAACATACTTAAGAAAATTAGAATTAACTCAAAAACGGATTATTAAAATTATGTATAATAAAGAACCCACCTATTCTACCGATTGTTTGTACCAAGAAACTTCAATTATGGATCCACGACAGATATATTTTCTAAGTTTGTCAGTTATGCAATATTCAAACTCCAAAATAAAAATACATCATGAATATAATACTAGAAATAAAAGTAATCTCGTACCGGCTAAACAGATATACAAAACAATTGGGCAACGGTCGCATGTTTTCCTTGCGCCGAAAATATATAACTTTATACCTGAAACATTAAAAATATTATCAAACAATAAACTTTTTAAAAAAGGTGTAATGAAGTTCTTACTAGAAACCCCTAGAAATGAAATACACGACCTAGTAGATTTAAAATATATATATATGTATGTGTATATATATGTGTACATATGTTTACTTCCTTGAGTGTTACTTGACCTGTTCTTGGGTTTGGGTTTTTTGAGTTAGTTAGAGTTAGTACTTAATCATCCTGTATCAGAATATGTTGTTGCGTGTGTTTGTCTTATAGTCATAGGAAATTATTGAACTTTGTTGTTGTTTTTGAAATGTCTTTGCTTGCTTTTAGTCACTTATCTTTATTATTATTATAATTAGTAGGTAAATCTATTTTCATTATATTTCTTTTCTTTTTCCTCACGGACAAGTGTTTGTTACGCTTTGTGAGTGAACTTGTTTATTTAGTGATTTTAAGATGTAATGAATTATTATCCTTTATATACATTTGTATCTTTCTAAATAAACTTATATTATTATTATTACATCAAGGGATATTGTTTGCTCTAACTGTAAGTGAAGGTAACCAAAACGAGAGTATTTAATCTTCAAAAGCTAATTTACATTAAAAGACAGACCAAAACACTTGTTTGTAAACAGCGGGACGCTAATCGGTACTTGTGGTTTAACAAATAGCATGCATTATCGTGCCATTGTTCGCGTTTTGTTCAACTTAAAGAATTCGCACGTGTGTGTCTTGATAAATTGATTCATTGTAATAAATTAGTTAAAAGTTTAAGTTGCGTGTTGCTGATCATTATACTTTTCGCTTTTTCTGAAAGTGTGAATATCTCTTGTATAGAAAATATTTTTCACACCATTTTATTAGTGATGGAATTCTAAATATCTTTCAAAATGTCCGTCTGCCGCGATACGTTTTTGGTCAGCTCTATAACTTAAGAAGAAGAAGATGAAGAAGAAGAAGAAGGCGAAAATGAAGAAGAAGAAGCAGAAGAAGAAGAAGAAGAAATGGGGTTCCTATTGAAATCTAGACATTAACTTAGTTGGAAGAAAAATTTAATGTTTTTTTTCTTAGACCATTCAATCTAACGCTTACGTTCTTATGGACTACTCTTTCGTATATCTTCCAATATGCTGAAAATATTCTTGTTAAAATACACCATAGAAGATAAATATAAATTATTCTTGAAGGGAGAAAAGGATCAAATCTTACAAGATTTTTTATTGTGACCGGCTTCGCGATCAAACTTTGCTTCACATCAACAGACACAAGAATTTTAATAAAATAAACAAGGATTGTAAAAAGCAAAGTTTTTTCACGAAACCGGTCACATATCAATATTGGAGTAAAATTAGCTTAGAAATGCACCAACTTGGATTTCCGTAAAACTTTTTAATAGACACTTGAAATGGTTTAAAATAAAAAGTTATACTGTTATATTTGCCCGCTAATTGTTTATTAATTGTTTAAACACAAGAAAATGTAAAATTGTAATAACACAATAAATTTCAAAGCAATTGTATTCAAATTGGTATTCTAGGGGTTTTTGAAGTCAGTAAAAAAGAATATAATGCTGAAAAATAAAAATTCAAAACGGCTGATCCAATACGGCCGACTTTATGTAAAATATTTTCTAAAAATGACGTAGCTCGAAGAATTTCAAATAAATTTTGCTTAAATTAATGTTGAGGGGGATTTTGAGGTCACTAAATAAGAATATGATCTTGAAAATTAGAAAATCAAAATTGCTGATTTAATGTACAGTTGATTAAAAAAAAAACTGGTACAACTCTTGTAATCGAAAATTTTAATAGTTTAGTTGTGTGCATATGTCTGTAAATAGGGCTGGCCAGGCATGTCGAGAGGGGGGTGGAGAAGAAGTGATTTACCCCGGACCTGAGTTTTTTGGAGGAGACCGGTTTTCTTAGTGTTTTTAAACTTACTAAA
The DNA here is from genome assembly GCA_963675555.1 of Leptura quadrifasciata. Lineage (NCBI taxonomy): Eukaryota > Metazoa > Arthropoda > Insecta > Coleoptera > Cerambycidae > Leptura > Leptura quadrifasciata. The sequence continues at coordinate 6,055,611 of OY776679.1, forward strand.
TCTTTCTTTTTAATTTTATTCAAATGGAATTTCAAAACATAATTAGAAAGTAACTTATTCAAAACATTTTCAAGCCTGCCACATTATTGCTTAAAAAAATAATATTTGTTGCGGATAATTAATGGTTGTAATTAAAATACTAACTGAATAATGATAATTCTATTTTTAAAATAAGAACACAAAAATACCACTTGAGATTTAACAAAATGTAAACAATGCAAACTGAACATAAAAATACAATAAAAAAATAAAATAAATGAACTTCAACTACGTAATACAGAATTAACTAATATTTTGTCATTGCTCCATTAGCGTCTAAAACTGCCTGAAGTCTTGCAGGCATGGGCAAAATCAGATTTCATGCAAGGTCAACTTGTTGCGACAAGTTCTCCCAAGCGTCTTTAATTATCCCTTCCAATTCTTGGGCATTATTTGGATGGTTATTTAATTTTCTTATATATTTCACCATTAGTCCCCAAACATTTTCAATTGGATTTAAATCCGGACTTTTAGATGGCCACGGCATCAACTCTATGTTTTTATTAAGAAACCGTTGCCTGACACGATGGGCCGTATGTATGGAGCAGTTGTCTTGTTGGAAAATAAAATTATATTCCGGAAACACCTCTATTACTGATGGCAACATAATATTGTCTAATATTTCAATATATTTAATGGAATTGAGATGACTATCACTGTTCCAACACACACCTAACCCATTTAGGCTCATCCAAGCCCAGACATTGACTGAAAACCTTCCTGATATTTGTGGATCGAAAGTATATTTTTCGTCGTATCTACTGGAAGGAGACCTATATACGCGAACATGTCCATCGTTATAGGATTTAAAAACCTTTTCGTCAGAAAAGACAACTTGTCCCCAGAAGTTTTCATCATTGATTATATAGTTCATTGCAAAAATTATCCTACCCTGCTTCTTTTCTTCTGAAAGTTTGTATTTTTTAGCCGCTGAACAACTCTTCAATTCGCTTCCTAGTTTTATTCTTCTGCAAGCAGTAGGTACCGAAGCAGGGAAATTTGCCTCTGAAATTGCATTTACTGCAGTCTAAAAAGGGTTTTCTCTTAGGTAATTTATAAGATTTTCATCTTCTTGATTATTTCTCTTTCTGGGCCTACCGGAACCAACTTTACGGGATACCGTTTGGTTAGTTTCCCATTGTTTTTTAACACTCATTATCGTGGTTTTACTCACATTGCATTCAGCAACAAGTCTTCTTATGGACCAACCATCTTCAATTTTAGAAACAATTCGAAGTAATTGAATATCTCTTAGATGTCGAATCACTTTTAATAATGACGCCACTGATTAACGTCAAAGTGACATTTGTAAGATTATTAATATCAATCAATGAACGAATGATTTACATAGCTACAAGAAAGTGTGCCAGTTTTTTTTTTAAATCAACTGTACATGTACACACACGTATCAGTCAACAATTATCACTGTTCTAATTATTCAAACAAAATAGTATTAAAATAAAAAGGAAACAAGAAGTAAATATCACGTTATTATATTTGACAGTACAAGACAATCTTTGAAAACGTGTCCAACTACTTTTTAACAATTATCCCATCCCATATCTGTATATATACGCACACAGTAATATGTGGCAGGACTACAGCTGCACAGATCTTCTTTGACTCGATTTAAAATTAATACTTAATTTTGCCAAATCAGTTAGATCCAATCAACAACATCTCATTATCGATTCTATATTTACTCATTTCTAACACTAGAACTACTACCCACAACAAAATATCCGAACCGAAAGTGTAGGCGGTATTAGCATTCTACAGGAAGTTATTGTACGTAGCAGGTAGACAGTATTGTAAATGTTTTAATTAAAGTACCTTAAACTCTAAGCTATGTTTAATATTAAGTTTAACAGAACTTTAAATATTTTCAAGCGTCGTGAAAATTTACAATACAGGAGATGGCACAAAAGCATTAACTTAATAAATGAAGACAAATGTGGACGGAGGGCTTAAGCAGGATTAAAAATGGCTGGAGAGCTAGTGCTATACTTCTCGTCTAGTAAGAGATAATTATTAAATAATTTCAAAATATTAGATAGGTAAATAAACAACGTATGGACCATTTAAAAATCCAGGAATGATGAGTCAGAAGTAATGAAATGTGAAATATATACAGGGTGTCTCACCAGGAACTGAATCGATCGATATAGAGAAAAAACGCATCAGATAATTTTGAAAATTTAGATAATTACTAGTGTCGGTGTGGCCAATCCAACTAAAATAATTACAAGCAGCTGGCACTTCCGCTTATACGGGAAGTCGATACCAACTTGCTTATTTCAAATGGAACATCCTATATATTTTAGAGTTCTCGGAAAGAGTAAAAAATTCTGAGTTGAAAATATGTAGCATATCCTATACCTAAACCTAGCCGTTTCAGAGATATTTGACATTTTATAGAAAATTTGATAGGTGCAACGGTTTGCAAGAACCGTTATAAATTCCTTCGTGTAAAAGATCCTCATTTTCTTCTTGTCACATAAAAAGAACACAAGGAGAACTACGTTCTACAACTGAAATAAATTGTGTGCGGCAAGTTCTTGATGTTACTTTATCACATTCTCCATAAATAATAAACAAATTTAAAAAGTTTTCGTTGGTATAATTTAAACGTGCTGGCATTTTTTGACATAAGATAATGACTGATTGTTGCTAATCATGGCTATTTTGATGAAATGATTATAACAATTCATGAATTTCTAGTAAAATCGCAAATATTTCAAAAAGTTGTAACTTTAACCCCCCCACTATGCTAATATCAGAAAAAAGGGAATTCAATTTTACACAACCTGACGTAAAAAATTACAGGGTGTTCCATTTGACCTAAACAAGTTTTCGCGGTTTGAAGTTGACAAGATGTAACGCAAAATACGGAACACTTGGTATGATATTATTGAATTTATTTCAGTTGCGGCACGTAGTTCTCCTTGTGTTCTTTTTATGTGACAAGAAGCAAATGAGGATCTTTTACACGAAGAAAGTTATAATGGTTCTTGCAAACCGTTGCACCTGTGGAATTTTCTATAAAATGTCAAATATCTTTGAAACGGCTAGGTTTAGATATAGGATAGGCTACATATTTTCGACTCAGAATTTTGTGCTCTTTTCGAAGACTCTAAAATATATAGAGTGTTCTATTTGAAATAAGCAAGTTAGTATCGACTTCCGGTATAAGCGGAAGTGTCAGCTGCTTGTAATTATTTTAGTTGGATTGGCTACACCTATCTTAGTAATTATCTAAATTTTCAAAATTGTCTGATGCGTACTTTTCTCTATATCGATCGATTCAGTTCCCAGTGAGACACCCTGTATACGTTGGTCAAAGCAAACATAAATCAATGGGGAGTGGCTTAACTATGTCTCTTCTGTAAATAGAATATAATCAAATGGCATCTAGCGAAATGATTTCATCCACCTAGCGTATGTACAAAGGAGTGAAATTAACTACCCTTCTTGAAATTTCGCAAATATCTTTCTGTTTCTATTTTAATATGTCCTCCACAGGTATAATATATATTATAGAAAAATAATTTTATATAAAAACAGAATTTCTGGTTTTATATCAGTCTGTTAAACTAAAAGTATATTTTTCGCTACGTGCAATTTAAATTTTAAAACAACATTTATCATAGTCAACACAGTTAAAATGTTGCTAATATGATTTGTTTTCTGGTGATCTAATTACACCTGATGGCTTTGTTGTTTGCGAACTGCCAAACTTCGTGCCTTCAAATCCATTTTCTTAATTACCGAGATAAATGGTATGTGCAATGCTCGGTGAAAACTCATCTTATTTTGTTAGCAGTGCAATATGTAGGTCAAACATCCAAATTAGATTAGCATCAAGGGATGATAAATGATTAAAAATTCGGTTTTAATTAGATTCCAGTAAGATTTCGCATTCGAGACAGTTTAAAAACGTTACAAAAGTAGACAAACAGAAAAGTTGTGCATTTCGTTTTTTCAAAGTTCAATGGAATCAGATTGTCGCTGGGCAATGTCATTCAGTAAGTCTACATACTGGGTGTACCAACAGAATTTGGCGTCGTGGTACGGTCGTGAGCAAAAAAAATAGGACAAGTCTTATAACGGTATTTTGCTAAAATCTAATTGTGTACATCTAACTTCAATTTTTGTGACATTGTCAGTTAGTTGTCATAATTTATTGCAAGTGTGCAAAAAACTAATATGCCTCGTATAAGCGGTTTAGTTAAATCTGGAGTTATTGCTAAAGCAGAAGATGGATGGTCAGTGAGACAAATTGCACTGCGTTATAATATTGACAAAAATTCGGTGTCTAACATTTTATGAAAGTGGAGAATAAACGGTACGATTAGTAGAAATCCTGGATCAGGGCGACGAAGGATATTAACTCAACAACAAGTTTTGCAATTGGTAAATGCTTTAGTAGAAAATTCATTTTACTCAGTTATTCAGGTTGCTGAAGAAACGAATTTTCCTGGATCGAGTAGTACTGGTCGCCGGCGAGTAAGAGAATAGGAGCTATGCTGCCATGCAACAGCACAGAAATACTTACTTAAAGCTGAACATAAAGAAGCTCGAGTAGGATTTGCGCCTGAATTTTTATCGCATGATGTAAATTTTTGGAACAATGTAAACTTTACATACGAAAAACTTTCCAGTCAACACACAGCGGTCATATTCGTGTTTACCGCCCTCCGAATACTCGATTCGATGAGAAATATATATCTAACAATGATAAAAGTGGTAGATTTTCCATCAATATGTGGGCTTGGATATCGGCACGTGGTCCTGGTGTTTTGTAGCATATTGAGGAACGATTTAATATTGAAACGTATATTAGGATTTTAGACAATATTATGCTCCCTTCTGTGTAACAATTGTTTCCTAATACTGAGTTCATATTTCAACAAGGCAATTGTTCCGTTCATACTGCCCATACCGTAACTAACTGGTTTCAAGATAACAACATCAATGTTCTTAACTGGCCTAGTCATAGTCCAGATCTTAACCCTGTGGAAGCAGTATGGGGACTACTCATAAGAAGTATCCAATAATGAAATGTGAGACCACGGAATGCCGAAGAATTACTGGAAATAGTAAATAATGCATGGGAAAATATTATTACTAATGATTATTGTATAAGGTTATTTAATTCTATGCCAAACAGACTTATAGAAGTTATAAATAGAAATGGTGCAATAACGAATTATTAACAGTTAGTGTCTTGTTAAGTAGGATATCCTCTGTCCTTTGATCCAGGATTTCTACTAATCGTACCGTTTATTCTCCACTTTCTTAAAATGTTACACACCAAATTTTTGTTAATGTTATAACGTGGTGCAATTTGTTTCATTAACCATCCATCATTTACTATAGCAATAACTACAGCATTAAAACAAAAAATAAATAAAAGTGATATCTGTTTTATTTCGGCTAATCATTACATATTCAAAAGACAGATTTACATTAGAAAAAAAAGTTGTCCTATTTTTTAGGTTATATTATAATTATTTCAAGTGCTTCCAAATAGTTTATTTAGAAATACTTTGCATATGTTTCTTCTTCTTAGGCCCTTGTCAAGAGCATTGCCCTTACTTCTGGAAATTTTTCGGTTAAGCTCAACCTGGTGCTGTATAGAAGAGAATTTTTAAAATTTTGTCTATTATAGGGACATTTAAGGCGCTTTGTTGATTGTTTTTGATAATTTTTTTTATTTCTAATTGTTTAAAAATATTTAAACGTTTATCTTTCTCTTCTGTATGAAGTAAATTTATATTATCTGTGCCCATAAAGAGGTTATTTTCAATGCGACGTGTTGTCAGTTTTGTAAGTTTATTGTTATTTGAAATAAATTTCTTATGTTCTTTTAATCTATTTTCAATATTTCGACCACTCTGACCAATGTAGAAAGCAGTACAACCTTTACATTTGTTATCAAATGTAAATCTAGGTTGTCTCTTTTAGCATACCAATATTTATCTTCCATTCGTAAGCAAGTGATAAGACATCAACATATCAAATCATGCTTTATTCAAATCTACTTTATTCCCGTTATCATATATAAGTTTTACAAAGATGCAAATATTGTGTATTAGATAAAGTTAATATTTACATTAATAAATAAATGAATGCAAATTTACGTGCGCTCTAAATATGTCCCTAATGAGATAATGAGAATCAGAGAACATCTTTATGTTATGTATGGCCCTCTATAATAATTTTTCACATGTACTTACTGTACTATTTGTATAAATTACTAAAATATTATCTTATAGTTGGAAACAATTAAAATTAATTTAATTATGAAGGAGAATATCAGAACTTGACAGCGTACGTTTCTTTTTTATTATATAATGATAATTAGAATAAGGCTATGAAAAGGAGGTGTTAGATTTTACACTTTATTTTAAATGTATTTCTTTTGGTTGCAATCAGTCTAATTTTGAGAGGCAGGATGTTATAAAACTGAGGGGGAAAATAGGTTATACACCTTTAAGTGTATGATTTTGTTATGGAATGTAATGGAACTTTTAGTGATTTGTTAATTATCATTCTAGTTTCATAATTAGGGATGACAGATTTATGTAAATGTTGATTTTTACATGCTTTATATTAGCTTCACCTGTGTGTTTGTTTGTTTGTATGTATGTAACTTTTCAATTTTTGAACGTGATTCTCACCCACTTCAAAATGTCAGATTAAACTGAAACTTTGCACAGTTGTCAAGGATCGATGACAATATAATAATTTGACGACTTTGTCCTAATGTCCTCACCAGGAGCATCAGGATAAAATAAAATTTTAAAAATGATTAATCTATTGTCGATATTTTGCCGGAGACGCCGCAGTTATTAATATAACGTATTTGCCGTTGTATAAGCCCGTGTTAAACGCTAGTTCCAACTTTAATACATACATTATGATATAATATTAATTATGTACTACTAGCGGATACTCAGCGGTTATGAAAAGCAGGATGAATGGCAAGAGGGTGACTAAAAAAAAATTATAGTTTAAAAAAGTAAAAAAACACGCTTTAATAGCAAACCGAACTAAAAAGTAAAAAATAATGTTTACATATTTTATTGTAAAAAGCGTGGGGTGCAATAAAAATATAATAAAAAGCACCCCACGCTTTTTACAATAAAATATTTGAAATATGTAAACATTGTCTGGTCGATAGCCGAGTGGGTTAAGATGCGAGGTGGCAATCGCGATTAATCACGCGGACATCGCACCACCGGGTTCGAATCCTGGCTCCGGCACTGGCACTGTCGGAGGAAATGGCTGTATGTCCGCGTTTTTTCAATGTGTAACCCCCTTCTGCACAAGCCCTGGCTTCTGGAATTGGGGGTTGTCTAATTTCTGTGGTGTTTATTTATTATTATTATTTTTTACTTTTTAGTTCGGTTTGATATTAAAGCGTGTTTTTTTTTTTAGTTTTTTTAAACTATAGTTTTGTTAACTGTAAAATTTAAACAACTATAGACATGAAGACTTCTAATGTTAATTATATTTGCATTCTTATATAGTTCGTTAGTGGAGTACATTGTATCTTTTTTAACAATTATTTTTATTATGGTATTTTGACACACTACAAGATTATGTAATGAATTGTTGTATAATCCACCCCAAATTACAATGCAATATTTTAATATAGACTCGACTAAGGCGTTATATAAACCATTAACAATTTATTATTTACGACGGATCTTAACTAAAAATTACTATGATTGTGATCAATAGTAACTCATAAATATTTTGTCAATTGATTTTACAGTATTTTTTGTGGATTTTTTTGTGTATTTTGTATAGGTTGATCAGGAGCTGAGGCGGAAAAGGCTATAAATGTTGTTTTTTTGATTATTTAAACTAAGATCTAGCCAATTTTGTATCAACTGGAGACCTGCGTCAGCTTTCTCGTATACCTCTTTCCAATTTGCTCCTGTAAATTAAATAGCGGTGTCATCTGCATATGATATTACAGTTCCATTATTGTTATGTTTCCAATTTCGTTAATATTCTGTTACATGGCCATGTCCATTTAACAGTTTTATATAAAAACTATCGTTTTGTTTATGTTTGGCACAATCTATGTAACATTTTGATTAAGTTTTTGTAAGTGAAACTGTTTTCAACTAACAGAATTTTACTTGTATAACTGCTAAACCATTTCACACAGTTTTGTGTACATATTTTTATATCTTAGGAACTCAGTCATGTTCTATTAACTATTATGTATCTCTGATAGCATCCCAGGAAACAATTGTCTACAAAACAGTTATTTACATCAGATACCTATATTTCAATTTATATATTTTTATTTACTATGTAAGTACATTTGGTTATTTTCCTTACCTTTTCTCATTACTAGGTATATATAGTATATCCTATAAGATGTAATATATTTACTGAGTTCTCACAATAGTCACAATACGTTTTACTATTTATTTACAGCTGTTCATATTGTTGGTTATGTATAAAATAGAAATTACAAATTGTGAGGCAAAGGCAAGTCAGCTGTGGTATGGAAGTAATAAAAACTTTTATTATAGATTCCTTTTATCGATCATATGCCACTATTTTAGTTGTGAGTAAAGAAAATTGTAGAATTTGCTACCTGCAAGTTGTTGCGCTTAACTCAACCATTGACAGATGGCCAACCTGTACTATTTCTATATTTTTATAGCTTTCAATTTAATTATGGGATTAGATTTCTCAAGTTTATTTGGTAGCATTATTTTCCAGTAAGTAGGACAAAAAAAGTTTACCTTATCAGTAAAACTTACCAGGAAATCATTTGCTTGCAGCCTTTGTACTGATTCGAACGTATATAAATTTTAACTGTGAACTTCAGTATTGATATTATATTTTTATATCCGCGTTAACAATAACTTCCAGGTAAATTTCATTTATTACTCATTTAAAATTTAAGTAATCTTCAATTTTTGTCTTTGATGTAATTTCAATTATTTTTAAAATAAATTTAAATTCAAGGTCAATTCTTTTTAATTTAATAAGTAGTTAAAATACTATATGTACCACATGGTTTTAAAAATATTTTTCTCTTTCTTTTTCATTTTTTTGGCAATTTATAGTTTATGAAATCAGCTTAAATTGTTATATATTTATATTCTTATATGCATATATATGCTTATATATTTCTATATATTTATATGTACTTATGTATTTATATATTTATGCACATATATACTTATACATTTCTGTATACGTTTCTGCATAGCTTCTTTATTCCTGCATAGCTTTTGCACAGCTTATCTTTCATATAGATAAAATTTCATTTAACTTTTCATAAACCACCTAGTCGGTTAATTTTCCTACGATTTTCACTCCGTTTCATTAAGAGACGTAAATTGCCAAGGAAACTTTAGAATCTATTCTCGCAACAAGAGACAATTGTGGGCCTGGATTGCTGTTCCAGAACCAGTCACCTCAACAATAATCAATCTAGGATCCTGGTATAAATTTGTTATATATATATTTTTTTAAAATTTCAATTAGTCTTTATAAACCGATTTATCTATTATTCATGTAATATATTTTAGCATTCATTTTAAACTATCTTTTTATTTTTCTTACCAACAATTTCAGTCTGATCTATAGTAGACTGGTTATTCGAGAAAAAGAGACAATTCTACTTATTTTCACTATAGATGGTGCCCAATTTAACATAAATTTTTCTTTGTCTCCTTTTTTCGAACTAAACAGAAATCTGTCGCTTATGCTGTACATATCAAAAAGGGTAAGTTTCTCCACTCTTACGAATACTCTGGATCCACGGCTCTCTGCTCCAACTTAAACCAGCTAGTCGTCCGCATATGTTGTCTCAATTCTTTCTCAAAAATAAATAATAAAGGAAAGGAGGTAACAAAATACGAGAAATAGCAGAGGTCCCAATGCGGTACCCTGCGGTACAACCATTAAGACTGTCTGAGAGCTACTGAAAGTTTCCTCTATTTTTACATTTTACTTTCTGGTAGATAAATAATTCTCAACCAATCGTAATGCGTCTCCTCTAACTCCAACATTTTTCAGTCTGTCCAATAATGATATATGGCATACTGTGTCAAACGCCTTTGCTAAGTCTATAATATGTAATAGTGGTTTTAGAAATAACAATGAATATTTTTATTAAGATAGCAGAAATTCCATCAGGACTCGGTGCAGATATAAATAAATGTTGATTTAGCAACCTGTTGTACTACATATGGTTGCACTGAATTTTTATATGTTTAGGTGTCACACCGTTCATCAGACACTGGTTTGATAAGATTTACATACATGCAAAATCTTATATTTAACACGAAACACAAAAAACTGCCATATTGTTTTCTTGGTTAATACATAGCATTTGGTAAATTATTATTAGTTTTAACCAAAATTTATTAGAATTGATCTTAGTGTTATTTTAAATCTCACGATAAAATTTTTTATTTTTATGTTTTTAAAGGGCGAGCGTAGGTGCGTCTTTACTATGTACATACTTCGGTATGCGATGTAAGCAACGACAGGCGCAGTTGGTACTTGGGTGGGTGACCATTCCAACGGAAACCGCGTTCTCGCCTCACACATCTTCCAGCGGCTTGTATATCAGTGTATGCGCGGAAGCTATACAACCTTAGGCGAGGGTTGTATAGGAGATATACCATCCTTCGGAGGGGATGTAAAGCCGTCGGTCCCTTGTCTATTAAATGTTAGGCAAGTAAAAGATCCCTACTCTTCTTAAGGGAAGAGGTTCGGCAAAATTCCTGATTGGGGGTAGCTCGTCTACAGGCGTGTTAGGCCTCAGTAGCGGAAATAGGCCGACGTTAAATAAATGCATAAAAAAAAATATTTTTTCATATTCAAGTTCTTATCATTTATTGGATTGACAGGCACTATATTCAGCTTCACAGAATAGAACAAAGGCTGTTCCAAAATAAGACCTGAAACTGAGTATATTGGATTTCAGTGAACGAAGTGGTTATAAAACTTGGATGTTAACCCTTTTAGTAGAATATCCATGCACATCCCACACAGCCACATAATGAATTAAGGACAGTGACGAAAACAAGGTAGCAACTCCATTTTCTTTCGGTAGAACGGACCGAACTTGTTAATGAATGTGAATAATCCAATTTATTATTCTCTCTAATTTTGCGTTTTCATTATTTTAAGGCAGACGTTCGTCAATTCTAAATTTTATAACGAACAAAGGGATAGAAGACCTCGATATTTGCATCTATTGAATTAGCGTGTAAAATGAATTATTAAGATATTTGTTTAATTTAATAGTGGTAACATCATTTTGTTATAGTACAAAGGATAGAGCAAAAAGATAAAACACACGTTATAAGCAAAGAGAGAGTGAAGTGAAAAGTTAAAGTTGTAGTTATAAAGTCTCTAGACAGAATAAAATCGATTTGAGTGAAAAGTGTGAATTAAGGTATCGGTATACAGAAATAAATCATACTTAATCGTGAATCATATTTTTATAATACAAAAAGAAAAACATACATACACTATTCTATTTATTTATTTATTTATTACATACACTATAACATACCAGTGGAAAGGTAATTTAATCCTTCATCAGATAACTATAAATAGGTTGTTCCACTTGAAAAAATTGAATACCTAATTAATTTTCAGAACGGAAAAAAATTATAAGCACTTATGTCAGGGCACTTATTATTTCTATAATTTATTATCATTCTCTAATATGCGTTACTCTTACCTTTAGATTTTTTAACCTCCAACCGAAGAATTTGACGTTAAACATACTTATAGAATTCTCATTATTATTGTTTAAAAAAAGCAGTGTGTACATATCTACATAATGCTAATAAGAGTCAAATATAGCAGATATAAATAGGACTAAATTATTTCTAAAGCAAATCCGCCCCCACATAGCTTCGGAACAATAACTTCAGGCGTAGGCCTACAGCATTTTCACAGCCATTTCATTGTGCGAGTCGTTTTATTCTTCAACTTCTATTAAGGACCTTCACGTACAATATTTGATTTGCCAAAAGCTGCTTGTAGTACGGTTTCTTCCATTCGTCTACTCAGCATAACCGTTCACTCCGATACCGCAGCCGTGTAGTACAATGATTGGGTTCTCAAGTCTTAGAATTGGTTCAATACCTATCGCAAACTCACAGTTTACACGTATGGAGACCTATCCAATCAGTTTTCAAACAAAATATTAAGCATTTTTTTACTTCAAACTTTTACTGTAATTACCAACTACAGTACATCAGTACATTTAAAATAACTATTTGCGTTTCACAAAATGGTATAATTTAGACCGCATATAAAAGAATTTACAATCAAGTTATAAGGCAAGCCAAAAAAATATATTTCGGCAAAATAATGTTGAATGAAAACTCCTACCAAAGACCTATAATACGCCTCAAAGTAACATAACTCAAATTCCAGGTTTACCTAATAATGATAATAATATACTTAACAACCGATCACAATTTCATAAATAGTTGATACTATCAATAATTTAAAAGATTCAAATTCATTACGCCTTGATGATATTTTTACTAAAATAATAAAACTATGTGCCCATCAGATAGCCGAACCACTAACTCATATCATTAACCAATGCTTTTCCAACAAAGACCGCGTCCTCGCCTCACACATCTTCCAGCGGCTTGTATATCAGTGTATAAGCGGAAGCTATACAACCTTAGGCGAGGGTTGTATAGGGGATATACCATCCTTCAGAGGGGATGTAAAGCCGTCGGTCCCTTGTCTATTAAATGTTAGGCAAGTAAAAGGTCCCTACTCTTCTTAAGGGAAGAGGTTCGGCAAAATTCCTGGTTAGGGGTAGTTCGTCTACAGGCGTCGGTGATAGGCCTCAGTAGCGGAAATAGGCCGACGTTAAATAAATGTATTTAAAAAAAAAACAATGTTTTAAGGAGGGCAGGGCACTTTTCCTACCTTACAAAATTGTCTAAAGTTATCCCCCTATATAAAAAAGGTGACTGCAAGAAAATTCGTAATTATCTACCGATAGCAATAGTATTCTCCTAAATATGCGAAAAGTTATCTAAACGGATAAAAACATTCCTACAATATACATCTCCAAATCAGCATGGTTTTAGAGAGCATCGGTCAACAATAACATCATTATTAAGCATTTTGGACTTCATATATAAAAACTTAAATCAAATACATAAGGTAATTGCATTATTTATAGATCTCTCTAAAGCTTTTGACCTTGTGGACCATGGCATTCTTCTGAGAAATATTGAATGTTATGGTATACAAGGTTTATGTAATAAATTCTTTAGACCACATTTAAACAACAGGAAACGGTATGTAGATATTCTCGGTGCTAAATCAGAGAAGCTGCCGGTCGAAGTAGGCGTACCACAGGGTAGTGTTTTGAGATCGTTGTTGTTTATTCTTTACAAAAATGACTTACATAACTATTTGTCAACATTCTATGGTGCTTTTGCTGACGATATTATTATTCTGTTTACAAATTGAACTAAAATCTTCTTGCGACTACTGAATATCATCCTCAAAGTAATGGGTTAGTTGAAAAATTTCACAAAACTTTAAGTACAACGTTGATTGCTAGATGTGGTCAACATTTACGTCTACCTGAGGATTTTTTTATTAACTCTCACAATTATACAGATTTTTATAGCAAAATTACGCGAACATTTTAATTATCCCAAACTGACAGATTAAAAACATCATATTTTAGAAAAATCATTTGTTAATCCTGACATAGAAACATGTGATTATATTCTTATTAGGAAAGAGAAATTAAAACCTTCTTATCGCCGATGCACGAAGAACCTTTTAAGGTGGTATGTTGTACTGATATTTGTATAAATAAGCATGGAGCAGAGTCTACAATTAGTATAGACAGAGTAAAACCTGCTTATCTTTTAAATGTTGTTAACCCAGATCGAGTAATTCAATTTCTAAAAAAAGAGTTAGATTCGCCATTGATTGTTTGAATGTTTGACTGCTTCTTTTTAAGAGGGGGAAGTATTATGGCGTATGTACTCCTATTACTAGTTAGTTGTTTATTGTTATTATTTTTATATTAACAAAGGCACCTCTGGTACCTAGGTCCGCTGACAATGGTATCAGAAGAATAATATTTCAAGATTGATATATAGATACATCATTCTATATACGGTATTTATTTAAATACAATAAATGACACCAAATATTCACATGAATGATCCAATATACACATATAAATAGAATTGGTGTGGTATTCACTTTTCCTTGCTCTTGTTCCATTTAAAAATGTGTTTTTTATTTTTCTTTGGAATTTGCAACAAACTGAATTTTAACTGCATTTGAAACTTTTATTAATAACAACAGTCCACAGTCTCATATGTTAACGCATGTCAAATTTAACCATTATTTACTTCACTTCAGCCAACGGAATGCACGTACCACAAGCGTCACATAGCTGCTGAAAAGGAAAGCACATTCTTGCGATGTGCACTGCGCCAAGATTAAACGAAGGATCCATTATGTTTACTTAATGCATCTCTGAGGATCAGTATTAAATTCTAGAGAACAATGCGGTGCTAGTAAACATTAGGTGGGTGGATCCAGACTTTTCAGCTTGAGTTCGGTGAACCTAAAATTTATATGTATAAAGGCTAGAGAAACCGAACAAATGGGCACCATAACTAAACATCCATTGCCTACTAAGATCCGTTTTAAAAGAACATAATTAATACTGGAAGAAATCTCGTCGGTAATTTTCTCAAAGGAAGATAAATGGGATGCTATAAACGTACGATGGGGTATGTCACGAGAACCTCTTGAGGATCAGGCCTTTTTGTCTAACTGTTCGTTTAACGTTAAATTTGTTGACCCTCCAAACGTAGATTCTAGCGGCCTCGGCGTGCCCCAGGGATCTGGCTTATTTTCTTTATGTTAGTAATTGAGGAATTATATGCCTACGTCCATTCATGGCTTGAAGATTTTAACTTGCTCACCAAAATAACTGCTTCAATACCAAAACTTATATACACTTGTATTGGTAAAGTGTTTTAGTCAACGTTCTGTCTAATTGTAAGTTACAAATACCGGGTGGCCACGAGTCAATGTACGCCTCTAATATTTTGGTTGTTTTTGTATATAAAAATTTGGTTTTTGGTACACATAAATTAGGCAATAATGGGCTACTTTTAGACTAACAGGAATGAAAATATCACTTCCGATTGAACCGGAAGTGACATCAACTTTTTTTTAAAAATTGAATGACTATATTTTTTGATGGTTTCTTATTAAGCATAAATTTCTAAGTGCAACAGTTTTTTCATATATAAAAAATTCAAAAAAATAAGTGAGATACGAACAATTTTTTAATTTTTTCAAAATGGCCGCGTCAGATGAATGCGCTGTAAGAAAATTACTAAGTAGGCTATGGAAATTATTAGTAAGGTTGTAGACTTGTCTGTAAAAGGTTGTAGACTTGTCTGTAAAAAAGAAAATAGTTGTTTGAATAACTGATAGGTACCAGTATTTTTAGGTTTTTTTCAAAAAACGAAATTTAATTTTCACTTCCGTAGGGGTCCTAGGAAATCTTTTTAATAGAACTGTGCTATTTTTTTTATTAATCAGAAATAATGATTCATAAACTATAATTTTTTCGCTATTAATCATTTCTTAACGATATCCTTTAAAGGATATGTATCTATACTTCTATTATTACAATTTAATAATAGAAGTATTTTTAAAAAGTAAACAGAAATTAAACAAGAAATAATTTTAATAAAACGTCACAACCATGAATAAATAGAATAACAAAACTATCTAAAACCTAAATTATAATAAACCATTAGAAAAATTGTTCAAACTGTTCACCGTTATGATTAATACACAGAATAGCGCGACTTATCGTTGCACGTCTAATTTTCTGTAACTGTTGAAGTGTTATTGTGCAATTTCGTGTCGAACTATTTTTTCCAGATCTTGCCTTGTGGTTGGAGCAGTCATGTAGACTATTTTTCAAATGCGCCCAAATAAAAAAATCGAGTGGGGTTAAGTCAGGCGACCAAGCAGGCCATCTGATTGAACCATGGGTCCCAATCTACCGATCTGGAAATAATGGATTTAAGCAATACCTACCGATAATAGCATTGTCAATCCAGCCCCGTCTTGTTGGAAGTAAACCTCGTCAATATTGGCATTGGGAATTTGATTAATCTGTGGAACTATTATATTTTGGAGAAGTTCTAGATATCTTGGTCCAGTTAAAGTTCCGTCAAAAATTATTGGACCTATGATATGGTCGCCCGGTACGCCTAACCAAACATTGAATCCAAACTGCTCCTGAAACCACCCCTGTCTCATAATGTGAGGATTTTCAATTGCCCAATATCGAGTGTTATTTCGATTAAATAACCCAAGGTTTGTAAAGCTTGATTCTTCAGTGAACAAAAATTCTCATTTCTTAATTGGTGTAACTGTAACCAATTACAAAATGTTATTCTTCGTTGATAATCACTCTCATACAAAAATTGATATTGATAAGAACGATAGCCGTGTTTCTTTAAAATTTTCCTGGCTGATTCTTTGGAAATTTGTTCAATTTGTCTTACCGAAATGGTTGGGTCAAATGCACTAAAGCTAATACATTCATTTCCGTTTTTTCATCCACAATAAATCTTTCTTCAGTTTCTATATTACATTCAGTTCTAAATTGATACTCCAACCGGGCGAAATAGTTTTTCGGAGGTTGTCTTCTTTCTGGATATCTCTGTCCATACAGAGTTTGTGCTCTAGTTACATTACATCGAGTCTCTCCATAAATAATGAACATATCAACTTTTTCATCTCTTGAATATTTTCAACCTTTTTATATTAATTTTCTTGTTTACAACAACTTTAATACACTTGCGTCAGAAAATTTGTGAGTAAGTCAAGAATAATTCAATTGTTGTGAATGTCTGTCATTTTCATGGCTATCTGCAATTTTGGATTTAAATGTAGATAAGTAACTTATTAAAATGATTTGTTGGCTACTTTTAAAAAATATTTCTATTATTACGAAGGATATCGTTAAGAAATGATTAATGGCGAAAAAATCATAGTTTATGAATCATTATTTCTGATTAATAAAAAAATAGCACAGTTCTATAAAAAAAATTCCTAGGACCCCTACGGAAATGAAAATTAAATTCCGTTTTTTGAAAAAAACCTAAAAATACTGGTACCTATCAGTAATTCAAACAACTATTTTCTTCTTTACAGACAAGTCTACAACCTTACTAATAATTTCCATAGCCTACTTAGTAATTTTCTTACATCGCATTCATCTGACGCGGCCATTTTGGAAATATAAAAAAATTGTTCGTATCTCATTTATTTTTTGGAATTTTTTACATCTGAAAAAACTGTTGCACTTAGAAATTTATGCTTAATAATAAACCATCAAAAGATATATTCAATTCATTTAAGGAAAAAAGTTGATGTCACTTCCGGTTCAACCGGAAGTGATATTTTCATTCCTGTTAGTCTAAAAATAGCCCATTATTGTCTAATTCATGTATACCAAAAATCGAATTTTTAAAATACAAAAACAACCAAGATATTGGGGGCGTACTTTGACCAGTGGCCACTCGGTATAGTGTTCCTGAATTGATAAAGCATAATAATGAGAATACTATTTATTGATGTTTAATACAAAAAGTTGTATAACACAAGTCAAAACATTCAAAATACAAACAAAATTAGCAATACATATTACATAAAGTATATAGATATACAGGGTGTCCCACGACGAACTGCGAAAAGTAGAAAATTTTGAGAATTTGGTAGTAAACTAATGTCGATGGGGGCAACTCGGCTAAAATATTTTCAAGATGGTGGAACTTCCGGTTATACCGGAAATCGATACCAACTTGCTTATTTTAAATGGGACATCCTATATATTATTACATTTTTGGATTGTACGCAAAATTCTAGGCCGATTTTGTGTATCATGTCCTATACCTAGGTCTCTCCCTTTTTGAGATATTTCAATTTTTATGTCAAAAATGACATTTGCGGACCCTAAAAGAATTATCAATTTTTCCTATAAGGAAGCCTTTATTATCTAATTTGGGTTCGATTCTTTGTTGAAAAAGACCTACTTTAATAGAGTCTTTATAATATTTTGATAAGTATTAATACAGTGTTCAAAAAATAAGAATAGAGATGAAATTGAGAAAACTGTCAAAAATCAATTTTTTCAAATGGAAACCCCCAATTTTTATAATATTATCTAATTCGCCATTAAAAATAAGGGTAAGTGTGTATATGGATGTCTGTTCCGAAAATTTTTAGTTTTCGAGATATTCCCAATTCAATATTCCTATATGGGTATTTTGTTATGGATATTAAGTTAAATTACTCTTAGTTGGCTATGACAGCGTTGAGTGCTATACAAATGTATGTAGCTGTCACTTACCATTTGACAAATATCAATTATCATGCCGGAGCGCTTAAATTATACGCACGAGGATTACTTAAATTTGTTTATAATCTATGGAGAATGTAACAAAATTTTATCAAGAACGTGTGAAATATTTGCTAATAGATATCTAGATAAACAAAAACCGTCTCCGAACAGTATTAAACGAATAATGGAGAATTTCAAAAATTTTGGCACCGTTAGGACAACAGTTCATAAAATAAAACCAATTGTCGATGATGAAAATATCGAAATTGCTATTTTGGGATATTTTGCGGCATATCCTATGACATCCTTAAGACAAGTGGCCTTACAAACAGGAATCTCCAAGAACTCTATTCATAGAATTCTTTTGAAACACAAATTCCATCCCTATTCCATTTCTATGGTTCAACACCTAAAGGACACCGATTTGACCAGAAGAGTTCAATTTTGCGAATTTATTTTAACAATGTTACAAGGCGACTTTCGATTTTTGGACAACATAATTTGTACTGACGAGGCAAAATTTACGAAAAATGGACTTTTCAACAGACATAATTCCGACTTTTGGTGTGATTCAAATCCCCATGCCGTGAGATTGCGAAATTATCAAGAAACCTGGCAATTTAATGTGTACTGTGTTGTGAGAAATGATGGAGTCATAAAATTTATTTTTTATGAAGAAAACTTAAATGGTAATGAATTAATATTTAAATAGTTTCTGTTTTTCAAATTACGTATCAACTTTTTTTTAGGTGAAAGATATTCGAATATATTACAAGATTTAGATAATGAATATTTGAACAATTTACCGCTAGCTGAACATAGGCAAATATATCACCAACACGATGGCGCGCCACCACACAGCAGCTTCATAGTTAACAATTTCTTGGAAGAAACTTTTTACGATAAGTGGATTGCTAACAATAGACCTTTTCTGTGGCCTCCCCGTTCTCCTGATCTGTCTGTCTTCGACTATTTTATATGGGGAACAATAAAAGATATGGTTTATTTTAATCCAGTCACAACAATAGAAGATTGTCAGGCAAGAAGTAAGGTATGCTTTTGAAAGATTATCTCCAGGTTCTATTAGAGCGGCCAAAAATGTTTGGAAGTTCAGGGTGGACACTTTGAACATTTATTAAAATAAAGTATAGTTGAGTATAAGTAGTTATACTGTTAGTATTTTATGTAAGAACCTTTTGTAATCTAAGTTACATTTGTTTAATTATTTTATGAACTGTTGCAGTGCCAAATTTTTTGAAATTCTCCATTATTCATTAAATACTGTTCGGATACGGTTTTTGTTTCTCTGGATATCTATTAGCGAATATTTCACACGTTCTTGATGAAACTTTGTTACATTCTCCATAGATTATAAACAAATTTAAGTAATCCTCGTGCGTATAATTTAAGCGCCCCGGCATGATAATTGATACTTGTCAAATGGTAACTGACAGCTATATACATTTGTTTAGCACTCAACGCCGTCATAGCCAACTAAGAGTAATTTAACTTAATATCCATAACAAAATACCCATATAGAAATATTGAATTGGGAATATCTCGAAAACTAAAAATTTTCGGAATAGATATCTATATTCAAACTTACCCTTATTTTTAATGGCGAATAAGATAAGATTATAAAAATTGGGGGTTTCCATTTGAAAAAATTGATTTTCGACAGTTTTCTCAATTTCATCTTTATTCTTATTTTTGAACACTATGTATTAATACTTATCAAAATATTATAAAAACTCTATTAAAGTAGATCTTTTTCAACAAAGAATCGAACCCAAATTAGATAATAAAGGCTTCCTTATAGGAAAAATTGACAATTCTTTTAGGACCCGCAAACGTCATTTTTGACATAAAAATTGAAATATCTCAAAAACGGAGAGACCTAGGTATAGGACATGATACGCAAAATCGGCCTAGAATTTTGCGTACAATCCAAAAATGTAATAATATACAGGGGTCCCATTTAAAATAAGCAAGTTGGTATCGACTTCCGGTATAACCGGAAGTGCCACCATCTTGAAAATATTTTAGCCGAGTTGCCCCCATCGACATTAGTTTACTACTAAATTTTCAAAATTTTCCGATGTCTACTTTTCGAGACATCGATCGCTGCAGTTCGTCGTGGGACACCCTGTATAGAACAAAATACAGTACGTTAAAATAGAATTACAATATACCGTCTGTCAGAAGAATAAAGTCTTAGAAATAGTTATCCCATTTTTTACGAGCTATATTTCAGTATAAAGAAATTTGAAATCCATAGCCGACTTTGAGACATATATTACAAAAAAACCTGAAAAATAGGAAAACCACAAACGGTTATAGTTTGTTTATTTGAGGAGATACAAAAAAAAATAAAGGGATGAAAGTTGACTGTAAAGACAATAAGAATAGTAATATGTATAGCTCACAAAAATGGGACAACTGTTTCTCAAACTATACTCTTGTACAATAGATATTAAGCGAGTTAATAGACAGACGGTATATATTAATAAAAAATTATCAGTTTATCAAAGTGCCCTGTATATTTATTTATTATCAAACGCAAGCTCTACATTTAATACTTTCTATAAAAGTATTTTATTTCTGGAGTTTTACTATTAACTATAAGTATTTATCTATTTTAAATGATCTAAAATAGATACACAACATATGTTGATCCTCCGCACGTTATTTACAATTTAAGAAAAATACCTGAAAAACATCCATTTCCGCATCTAATTATAAATTTTTTCACATATGTTGAATAGGGTTAAGACGTAGGTATTCCAGAATTAATATTACTATTTTCCCAACTAAATATACTCAGCTCACTATTTTTTTTCAATTAAATTCGAAAACATCATTTAACAGACTTATAAAACTATTAGCTGCGCTTCTCCTCAAAATTTAATGTCATACGATTAAGGTTTACGACCGCTTTAAAATAAATTCACCATATTTACATTTCTATACGCCGTTTGAGATCCAAGTTGTGCCGGCAGCTAATTTTGGACGCACAAAATAAAAACGATGCTCGAAAATATTTACAAATTTCGTTGTTATTCGGAAGCTTTAATTGTTCGCAGGAGTCATTTGGGATTTATACACAATGGTGGTTTATTCATAGATTATTATATTAAAGTAGATATATATCTGCCTGCTACTAACAGTGGCTATAAGCTAAGCTGGTGGTCCAATAAATACAATAATTTTAAAGATACAACGATATTGAATGTTTAACTATGTAATATATACCGGGTGATAACGAGATTAGTCCGGTTCCAATTTCTAGGTTGACTTTAGGAATACAATTTTGAAATTTTGGCATATTATTTGTGGCACAAAGGACACATTTTCCATTTATTAAGTGAAAAATATCGCTTCCGCTTCAACCGAAAGCAACAAATTTTGATTTTTAAATAGCAACCTATATATATATTTTGCAGTTTCTTCCAAAACTATCCCAGTTGAAACCATGATTTCCCTAGTCGAAGATTCTATATCCCACCTTCCAAACAATCAAGCTTCTAACCTACCTTCTAGAGAAAGACAAGCCCTAAAAGACCTATATAACAATGTCGACCTTATCATTCTCCCAGCCGACAAAGGCAACTCCACTCTCATACTAAACACCTCCGATTACTTGACAAAATGAACGATTTCCTCAATACCCCGGACTACAAGCGCATCCAGCGCGATCCCACCACATACTTAGAAAAGAGAACAAAAATCATCATCGACAATTCTGACCTCCATTCAGATATTCGAAAATCGCTCATTCCTCGAGAGAAATCGTCTAGAACTCCTAGAATATACGGTCTTCCTAAAATTCACAAAACCAACATTCCTTTACGACCAATAGTTAGTGCATTTCGTTCCCCAACTCACAAATTAGCGAGACATCTAGCCCATACTCTGCAACCCATTGCTGAACAAACCCCTTCTTACGTCAAAAATTCCAACCATTTCATTGATCTTCTTCAAAATAACTCTATTTCCCAGAATGACATTCGAGTCAGTTTCGATATTGTGTCATTATTCACCAATATCCCACTCACTGAAGCCCTAAACGTTCTCAAAACTAAACACAATATTTCTCCCAGCACTCTGACCCTTCTAGAACATTGTCTGTCCAACATCTATTTTCTCTTTCAAGGGAACTACTACAAACAAGTGAGAGGAGCTCCAATGGGATCACCTCTGTCCCCCGTCATAGCCAATATCTACATGGACAACGTCGAAACCCAAGCCCTGAATTCATTCGAACTGAAGCCTACCTGCTGGTTAAGATACGTAGATGACATCTTCGTTATCTGGCCACATGGTAGAGATTCTCTAAACAACTGTCTCACATTAATCATATACATCCTCAGATCCAGTTCACTATTAAAATCGAAAACAATTGTTCCTCCCTTACCTAGACGTCCTCATTACAAAACAAAACAAAACAACAATCAATTCTCCTACTCTGTGTATAGAAAATCAACCCACACCAACCGCTACCGTAACTCAAAATCACACCATCATCCATCACAAATAAACTCCGTTGTCAACATTCTTGTAACCAGATACCTCAGACTAACAGACAATCACAACAGACAATCCGAACTACAATCATTAGAAGAAGCACTTCTACAAAACGGTTACGATAAAGGACATATAATGCGATCCATACACAAAGCACAAAATCCTTCTCAAATTCAACAGACAGAAACTCTTCCTCAGCAAAAAGCCTACCCTACATCAAAGGTGTTACAGGCAAAATTCCAAAAGTCCTGAAATCCAATAAAATAAAAACCATATTCACAATACACCAAACAATTTCCAATTTAATCAGAACCCCAAAAGACCAAATACCTAATGATTCCCACGGTGTATACGAAATACCTTGCTCAAACTGTCCCCAAACCTACATTGGACAAACCAATAGACTAATTAACAATAGAATATATGAACATCGTATTGCAGTTAGAAAATCCGATCCCGCATCATCACTTGCCCAACACCGCCTTCTAACAGGCCATAATATAGACTTCGATAACACCAAAACCATAGCACCATCATTTTTCCAGAAACGGCGAATCATCCGCGAAGCAATTGAGATTGAAAAACATCCCAATTGTCTAAACAAAAGGGATGACGGTCATCGTCTTCTAGTCGCTTGGAAATCATTGATCTCCAGGCTAGCCCCACAATCTTCATCCACACCTCATAATCCTGATAGCAGCCATTCTGCTCTGATGCCTCCATCAACAGACCCTCAACCCCCCCACCGCTCTCCCACCCACAGACAGCTTTCGTATAAATAACATTTCGTCCGATACTGCCAGCGAGTCCCGCTCTAAGGAGTAGGCAGATTGAGGCCTTAGAAATGGATCGTGGTGAGATCTGGGGAGTAGGCAGATTGAGAACCCGGAATCGAACCAGTTCCACAAACTCATAGCATTATTTTATATATATATATATGCATATTTAGATTCCACATGAAATTCTCGTTACAACGATGTATCACAAGTAGGTAATTGTTTTCAAAATGGCTTCATACATTCGAAAAGCTAAGTTGGCAAATGCAAGACTGTGTTTTCAAGAAATTCGTCCACTAGGTCTTGAATCTGATGTTTCGCCTTCATTTTTATTGTTGCATTTCAATAAAAGTTTATTTCTTGCAAAAACTACTATTTTGAATTGAAAAACAATTTTTCAAATCAACATAAAAAGCGAATGAATATTATTCAATTTTTTAAAAAGGTAACCATATTTTTTTACTTGCACCAACAAATCCCAAAACATTAACCTTTCATTTGATCTATAATACGTCTAGTTTCGATGCTAATTTACTTTGAAATTATTGGATATTGTAGATGATTCATTTACCAGTCGGTATTGTTAAAAAAATACACCAAGATTAAATAACATTTACAGAATTTATTAATAATTATTTACAATATAGTGGAAAATAAAATTATAGAAATTCTTCAAAATGCATTCCTTCAACTTCAGTACATTTTTGAGCCCTACTGATGGTTTCCCTACCGCCCATTCTAAAATTTGCGCAGTTATTGTTGCAAAAGGTTGGCGAATTTTGGTTTCCAACTGCTGGAGGTTTCTTGAAGATGATGAATATAATCGTTCTTTGGCGTACCCCCACAGGAAAAAATGATAGGGGTTAGGCTAGGTGATCTGGCAGGCCATCTTGTGCGCTTATATGTCGAAATAACTCTATTTTGAAATCTGTTTTCTAAATAATTAGAGACATTTCGAAGGTTATGTGGCGAAGCCCCATCTTGTTGGCAATAAATGCTTCTTCTCAAATTCGTAGGTAATTCTCCTAAAAAGCCCTCAATTTCATTTTCCAAAAAATGCAGGTACCTAATTCCATTTAAAGTCCCCTTATATAAAATACGGTCTATGATTTTAGTACCCACAATTCCTGTCCATACATTTACCCATAACACTTCTTGGTAATTTTCTTCTCTGAATTCATGTAAATTTTTCTGAAACCAGTAACGTAAATTATTTCGGTTAAACATGTCATTGTTAGTGAACCGAGTTTTATTTGTGAACAGAATTCTGGGAACAATGTTTCTATTTTCTAGTAATCAATTGCAATAATGAACTCTCCTACCTGCATCAGCTTCATATAAATCCTCATGAAGTTGATATTTATATAATTCATATCCATGTTTTCTCAATTCTTCTAACAGATTCTGGACTAATATCACAAGCACTTCCAATCTCACGTGTACTTGCATTTTTATTAATTTCCACGGATGTTAAAACATTAATCTATATGGCCTCGTCAATAATAAACATATTTTATTTGTTTTCGTTTGGCTGGGCCCTAAATTTTTCTCCTAAAATCTTAAAATATTTTCTACAAGGGTGATGCCTTTCAGGATACCGCTCTGCATATAACCTTTCAGCTTGATAAACATTTCTTTTAGATTTCCCGTCAATAAGTAACATGTCCACCTTTTCATTTTGGGTAAATACCACCATTTTGTATTTTTTAAAAACTTTTAAATAGTTATATTAACAAATAAATGACAAGAAAATTAGAAAAATTCTACATAAACTTTATCAAATAATAATAACTTAGGTAAATGTTTGAAAGGAAATGTCATTTGGTCATGGCATGCTTGTAAAATTTAGTACATACATTGTTGTGCGGCTCCTTATATAGGGCCACGTCAGTTCAGTTAGAGCAACGAGAAGCAGCAGTAAGCAGCTTTCAGTGAGAACCTGAAGATGGCAAATGAGATTCTGTCGAAACGTCG
Organism: Leptura quadrifasciata; assembly: GCA_963675555.1. NCBI lineage: Eukaryota > Metazoa > Arthropoda > Insecta > Coleoptera > Cerambycidae > Leptura > Leptura quadrifasciata. Next base: position 6,081,369 of record OY776679.1, read on the forward strand.
TTTAGACAACCGTGACTCCTGGAGGAGTCGATCATCGACGCGGGAGAGCACCCGGAAGTACAACAACACTTCATATATATACATATATATACGGGAACGGGACTAATCTCGTTGTCATCCGGTATATTGTGGTAATACAACTATCTATTAAAAATAATTTTTCAGTCGCAAACTTTTCTATGAAATCCTTATTTCACTATAAGGAACGTAACCAGACTGCAACCAACAGCTACTCTCCAGGCTATGTGCCTCGCCGAACGCCGAGGTTTGTAACTTGTAATTCAGCGCTCGATGGGGCACATAGCCCAGAGAGTAGCTGTTGGTTGCGGTCTGGTTACGTTCCTTATAGTAAAATAAGGATTTAATAGAACAGTTTGCGACTGAAAAATTATATTTTAATACTAGAAAGAAGCACATTTTAACTATCAGAAATGTATTTACGAAAAATATTAGTTTTATTCGGAGAACAAACTTTCTCTTGTATGAAATGAGTTTTTCTTATTTGTGTCTTAATCTGGAGAGGATTTAGAAACTTGTTATGTCTTATATAACTTTTCGAGCAACACATTGTAAAGACCATATTACCGAAGAAATATTCATACACATATTTGTAATTCCAAAACTACGACATGTTATAAGACCGATGAGACTTATGAATATTTTTCTATTATAATATAACATTTTAGACAACCCGAAGAACTCTTAAAAAGTTATTTAGAAGTAGAAGCAGTATTATAGCTTCCATTATATAAACTTTTGTTTCAAAGTGTTTCCCAAAAGTCATCGTTTTAATATCATTCCTTAGCGTCTTCGATGTAAAGAAACTTTCAGCAGCATTTTTACCCTTGATTTAACATTCTTTCTCGCGTTTCAAACTGGAAAAAAGCTTTTAAATTAGTAATACTTCTATTTGTCTACATTTGGAATGTCTACGAGTCTACGAATAGAATATATAGAATTGAAAACAGAAGAATTCGTGGATTACAAATTTAAATTATATTTTTACAATAAAGCTTTAACTTGCGAATATGTCGAATATAAATAAAATTCGGCTTATTGTTTGTCTATAGTGTATAGTGTACATGGTTTATTAGATGTTAAGACGCATTATTGTAGGCTTATTATTTATTATCATTTAAACAACTTCAGCTTCTTGAAAACAACGCTGGTCCTATGGGCATTGTTGTACCTAAGGGGCCGAGAGACATATTTCAAATAAAAAAATCGGCAGCTACTGAAAGCGGCTGGAACCTCCCCACTCGGTGGATCTTTGAAGCCGAAAAGAGCATTAAATTGTGTGACAAAACGGCACTAAACGAAATCTGATCTCATCCAAAACCTTTTCAGATCTTCTGGGGCACTAAAAAAACCCTCAACTTAATGAATTTACAATACTCGCCTACGGCTTATGCTGCAAATTTCATATATACGAGTTATTACCTACATTATCTCACGTTGAATAATATACTATTAGGATATTAACAACTTTAACATCACTTGAACGACTAAGAAAGTCTAGTTATCCTAAATACTACAGATTTGTAAAGCAACAAACTGAAAATTGGTAAAGTGATAATCTATAATAAATTCACCAACGAAGGTACAGAAAGCATATGATATTGATATTGTTACATCTACCTTTAAAGTTTGTAACAATCCACTGGTGCAGTCACTAAAAGTTACAAATATGCCGAAATCTTATTAACATGACATGACACCAACGTTATCGGATGACAAACGATGACAATGACAATCGTCAAAATTTGCTAATTACAATCCGATCGCTCGCGACTATCTTTGTTAAATGAAACATTAGCATTTCAGTAGTTTTATTAGAATTTAGAAGAATATTTGTAGTTTAATTCTTCGATTTGCTCTACTTCTAGAGCAGTGAAGAAACCCTAACACGTGAATTGACACGTGATGTGATAAGTTTCACGACGTAACGGCTAAGCGCATCGATCATGTCACACGAAATGCGATCTATGCTTCATATTTGCTTTGTTTTTAATTTTTTTCACGGAAACCAAATCGAAAGGGTGGAAGTGTGATATATCGTTGAATTCAGAATTTTAACTGCTTTTCAATGGTTCCATTGCAAATTATAAGTAATTATAAAATAAACAACTTGTTGCGTCAAAACGGCACTAAACGTAATCCAATCTCAACCAAAACCTTTTTAAATCTTCTGGGGCACTAAAGAAACGCACATGCAAAGTTTCATTCAAATCCATTCAGTAGTTTCGGCGCTATCGTGCTAACACACATACACACACACAGACATTTTTCAAAACCACTTTTTTGGGTTCCTAGGACCTCAAAATATAAAGATTTGATGTTATCTCAATTTTCGTTTTTGAACCAATTTTAGCAACCTCTCACAATTTTATTGTGGTGAGGTTAAGAAAAATAAATTCATATGATTTAAACCTATTGGAATGCACAATCTCAGAAAAATTATATCTGACTTACTAATCAGGTATTGATGGTATATCCACAAGAGTGATAAAAACTGTTTTTAAGGTAATTGGTAATAGATTTTTAGATGTTATTAATTTTTTTTTTTTTTTTATTTGCCGTTACTCGAGTCCGAGTATAAAAATGTTTCAGTCGATAAATTGTGTACAATAAAAAACAAGTAAAAGGTATAGTCTATTGTAATTCCCATTCATGTACGGTGCACACGACTATGGCTATAGAGGCCAATTCGGGAGAGCACATGTCGACCGCAGTCAGGACAAACATAGACCTGCTTAGGTCTTGGGTTCGGCCTTCTTGCAGCAATATTTCCTTGATAGCTGGCCACAACCCCTCGCCATTCGGTTCTGTCCGCTGCAAGTTGTTCCCATTGCTCGTCTGGAATACTGCAGGATTTTAGATTTTCATGGAGAACGTCTTTGAACCTCTTTCGTTGACCGCCACGCCTTCTTCTACCGCTTAGCAATTAACCATAAAGTGTACATTTAGGAAGGCGGTTATCATGCATACGATGAACGTGACCTGCCCATCTTAGGCGTGCTCTTGAAATAAGCACCTCAATTGGAAGGTTGTTTGCTCTCCTGAGTACTTCCACGTTTGATATGTGATGGAACCAACGGATTTTCATCATACTTCTGAGGTGTCTTTGCTGAAAACGTTCTAATTCTTTCACATGACGATGGTAAGTGATCCAGCTTTCACATCCATATAGCAGTGTTGGAATGACAACTGCTCTGTAGACAGCCATTTTCGTTGACAAAGCAAGGTCGTGGTTGTCAAATACTCTCTCTCTAAGTCCCCAGAGTGCTCTAGATGCAGCGTTAATTCTATTGCGAATCTCGCTGTCCATGTTTGCTTTGTCATTAACAACGTTGCCTAAGTAATTGAACTGATCCACCACTTCAAGAGAATTTCCGTTAAGTGTAATGTCTATTTGGTTCACTTGATGAGGAGTTGACATAATCTTAGTCTTTCCAATGTTGATTTTAAGTCCCAAGGAATCATAGCTCTCGGCATACACATCTAAAAGTTCTTGAAGCTCTTCCGGCGTAGAGGCTAAAAGTGCACAGTCATCCGCATACTGGAGATCACAAATGAATCGTGTGCGTGTCTTCGTGAAAGCTCTAAAGCGCCCTATGTTAAAGAGACCGCCATCAAAACGGTATCTGAGACCTATTCCTCTGACTGTCAGTTTGTTGTCAACAATAATTGTTAGAGCAGTGGTAAACAAATTAAAGAGTCAGGGTGCCAGGACACATCCCTGCCTAACTCCAGTGAGGGTTTGGAAAGGTTCGGTTGCCTCATTATTATACATAACCTGGGCGTTATTGTTTGTATGTAGACTGCGACATACTTCCACAAATTATTTTCCACAATGTTATTAATAGCTCCCTACAGAAAAGAATTTGTCTAATAACTTGAATGTATCGGTAGTTACTCTCATTCCAAAAATCCCGAATACATCAATATCTGAAGAATTTAGACCTGTTAACACGTTATCAGTATATGAAAAAACTTTAGAATTGGCAGTAAAAGAACAATTGACTACACAAAGTTGGAAAAAATGGGTATTGGTGGGACTATACTTAAATGGATTGAATCTTACCTAACTGCAAGAAAACAGAAAATAAGATATGTAAATAGTGTATCTAACGTAATAGACAATGACTTCGGAGTACCACAAGGATCAGGATCAGGATCATTTGTGCTGTTTATAAATGACATAGTGAAATCAATCACATTTTTTTGCAGATGACACGTTAATTTATTTTATGGAGAAAGTGTAAATGATGTTATTAATGTTGTCAATCAAGATTTAAAAGATGTATTTGTTTGATTGTATGATAATAGCTTAGAAGTAAACACGGATAAACGCAAATACATGGTTCTAGGCAAAAAAAACATACCAAATCGTCATCAAGTTGGGCAAAGTATTAGATAATAAAATAAATAATTTTTTTTTACGTAGAATATACATCTATAATAGTTCCTCATTTTGAATATTGTACAACTATACAGCTGTATTTAAGTAACAATAATAATAATAATAAATAATAATAATAATAATAATAAATAAATAAAGACCACAGAAATTAGACAATCCCCAATTCCAGAAACCAGGTCTTGTGCGGAAGGGGGTTACACATTGAAAAAAAACGCAGACATACAACCATTTCCTCCGTCAGGGCCAGTGCCGGAGCCAGGATTCGAGCCCGGTGGTGCGGTATCCGTGTGATTAATCGCGATTACCACCTCGCGTCTTAACCCACTCGGCTATCGAATGATATATAAAAGTTACAAAAAATGCAAAATAAAGTTATGAGGATAACATTAAAATGTAACAAATATTCACCCATAGACACAATGTTAAATGTTTTAAATTTTTTAAACGTTAGAAAACATATAGTTTTAAAATCATTACAATTTATATTTAAAATAAAACATGGTATGACTCCAACGGTATTTATGTGATAAATTGAGTTTTGTACGAGATACTCAGAATGTTATATCCATGACATGGTCCCTTCAAATTAGACAAAAGATTGATGTTTTATGGAAAATTTTCCCACAGTTATAAGACCTGTAAAAAGTTAAGCATTTGGGTTGTCTAAACATGATTATCATTCCCCGCAGTTCCAAAAAGGGTTGTTTTTGAGAAACATATACATATATATGAATTTTAGCGGTTTTTCGCCTTTTTCTCTGTTTTCAGGAAGAACTATGCACTTTGGTGAAAAATATCAAGAGAACAAAGTTATAGAGCATAAAGTTTCCTATAAGTCTATACTTTTTTCGAGTTCCGCATAGTTTCGCCGTTAGAGAGCGCGAAAGATATATATATATATATATATATTGTTATTATACATGATTTGCAGGAAACAACTACTCAGCGGGCAAATACCCCGACCTGCATTGAATTATACCTTACAAATCATGAAAAATTGGTAGCCAATGTCATTTGTCATATATATATATATATATATATATATATATATTAGAATATATGATTTGCAGGAAACAACTACTCAGCGGGCAGATACCCCGACCTGCATTGACCTGCATTGAATTATACTTTACAAATCATGAAAGAATGGTAGCCAATATCATTTGTCAACTTATTAGTTCTCATCAGTATGCCATAGGTCATGGAACAGACAAACGATAGTGGCCAACCTGCTAGTTTTATACAAACTATAGTAAATTGAGTAGTGGTGAGAGGTAAGTGAAACCTCTCATATGGTCAATTGCTACTATATACCATAGATGTCTCCATGGGCGTATAGCGACTAGCGATGCTGCAAGTACCTGAGAGCGGCGACCTTTCAGTTCTAGGTGGACTTACGTTTTTTTTTGTAAAAGTACATTCTATTCCTGTGTAGAATAAGTATATATTTAAATACAATAAAGTGTAATTTGTATAGTTTAATTTTTAATCATTTTATCATATACTTATTATTAATTTAAAAATTTGCTGTATCTAGTATCGAAAGAGCAAGATTTTGTAATCAATTTAATATTATCAATGTAATGATTATTAGTATTATTGTTATTACTTTCATGTCCAGTTGAAGTATAGTAACGCATAAAATAGGCTTAAAATGTCACGAGACGTCAAGATTTTTAATTTGAGCAAAAAAAAAATCCTGTCTGTCGGTCGGTCGGTTTGTAACTTTTTTTGTGTGCACGTTTACTCTGGAACCGTTTATGATATTGACTTGAAATTTGGTATATTTATGTATTATAACGAGATCTGGAACTAGATTATGTTTTGATGTAATTCCGTTGAAGGGTTCGAGGCTAAATGGTGTAAGAGTCCATAAAATTGCAATTGCAAAAGCCAAAGTCTCAAAACTTTTTGGAAACAGCTACCTCCCACTATCACCCCCGAGCCACCCCCAATAATGTGGTTTAGTGTGTATACAGGAACGAAACGTCTCAAAAACTTATTTTGGCGTTAGCTACCAATCTACCACCTCCATTGCAATCCCCATCTTATTATTAAAGGGAGTAAAAAATTAAATTGGGATTTAATGTGTATACGAGAACCAAGAGCCTCTAAAATTTTTTTGGCATTAGCCACCCCCTCTACCATCCCCATTGCCACCCTCACCCTATTATTAAAGGGGGTAAACATTAAATTTGAATTTAGTGTGTGCATGAGAACCAAGGACCTTTAAAATTTATTTTGGCATTAGCCATCCCCTCCACCCCCCCTCATTGCCACCCCCACCCTATTATTAAAGGGAGTGAAATATTACATTGGGATTTAGTGTGTATAAGACTTGAATACAAAAATCTGGGCGTGGAAGTAGTGATTCCTTGGGCAGCTGTTTTTATTATTACTATTATTATTATTAAGGTTATTATAGATTACAAATGATTTTGTTATAATATACATTTTTTTTTTCAATATTGTGTTTTATTTAATGGAAAAATTCAATGTCCTCTTTAAATTCCTTAAATCCATATGCATAAATAATATTTCTTCCTCATCTTTGCGAAATACCAATTGCTCAAAATTATTTAATGCTTTTTGCAATTTTAATAATTAAAATTATTTATTAATTATTAATAAAAATCCGACCGATTTGCGACCCAAACAATCGGTAGGTCCTTAAGTGGTATACAAGATGTCAAATTCAGATGTCCTCCAGGACTAAGAAATTCACGAGCCCATGAATAATTATTTTAATTATTGCATTTATTTTAGTATGATTCTAATAACATTCAAAGTGAGCGAAAATAAATAACGTCTTTCTATATTTTGTTTTAGAGTATACAAACAAGCAATTAACAAAGAGAGACCTAGATAATATGAACATAAGTACCCCACTTAAGATAAATTGAGTATGTAAACACAGAAATTAAACCTAATACTATGGTTATGCGATAATATCCAATTTATACGGCAAGGATGAAGCTTACAGTTTCGATCAGGTAAACAATTAAGTGAGCATAACAACCGAAGAAGTACCATTTAATACATTTCACTGGATTTATAAAAGGCCTGAAGCGTTTGATTTGTTGTATTTCGTGTAGGTGGCTGTGTAACTCACCAGATGTGATTCTTGTTTACCTTTATTCGCTTCAATCGGAATGAGGAAACAGATAATTCATTCGTTTAATTTCCCATACCGGTTGTCCCTAGAATAAGTTTACCAAAGCGTGTTTTTGAGTTGTTTGTACCCGACAATAGCAGCTTTTAGTTAGTCCACGTCAGTATCAAAGTCCATTAAGAATGGTTTGTGATGCGCTTTGAAGTTATAGATAAAACCAACTTCAAATGATTTCTTACCCTTTAAGACATATTGTTTTTTTTCCTCTAAAATGGTTTTAATGATTTTGATTCAATTTTACACATGATATTTCCTTATAACCAGGGAGGTAAGATGCAAAGGGTGGAAATACCAACATTTTTTACTTATATCTAAAGGTTGAATTTTTTTGTGGAATAGTTTATTTAATAAGGCATCCAAAAAAACCGCTGTCCAAGGAATCACTACTTCCACATCCAGATTTTGTATCCAAGTCTTATGCACACTAAATCCCAATGCAATATTTTATTCCCTTTAATAATAGAGTTGAGGTGGTAGAGGGGGTGGCTAATGTAAACAATAATTTAGAAGTCCTTGGTTCTCGTATACACAGTAAATCCCAATTTATTTTTTCTTCCCTTAAGTAATAGGGTGGGGGTGGAAATGCGGGTGGCAGAGGGGGTAGCTGACGCCAAAAAATGTTGTTAAATTTTTTTTTAAACGTTTCGTTTTTGTATACACAATAAATCACATTTTATTTTTTTAGCCCCTTTAATAATAGAGTGATGGTTGCATTGGGGGTGATAGTGGGGGGGGGGCAGATGCCAAAAAAATTTTTGAGACCTTAACTTTTCGTACATGCCCTTAATCGCAATTTTATAGACTCTTACTTGCTTGTTTTGCCTATTTGCACTTATTTACCCCATTTACCCCCGAATCCTACAACTAAATTAGATCAAAATATAATCTAGTTCCAGATCTCGTTACAATACATAAGTGTACCAAATTTCAAGTGAATATCATAAACGGTTACAGAGTAAACGTGCGCACAAAAAAAAGGAACAGACAGACCGACAGACAGGAAATTTTTTTTCGTCAAATTTAAAATCTCGACGTTTCATGACATTTTAAGCCTTTCTCAACAAAAAAAATAATATTTTTTTTTGCTTTACTATACGTCCACTGGACGTCTACCGATCGTCTCGTGTTACTAAGGCCCAGTTGTATAAAAGTGGGTCAGCCGAAGTTCAGTTGAACTTGGTTCAAAATCTGTGGATACCATTGTTGTAGCAATTGTAACCTTGGATTTTAAACCAAGTTCAACTGAACTTCGGCTGATCCACTTGTACACAACTGGGCTTAAAGCCTCGGCAGACGTAATGAAATGCAAGTGCATTGCAGTTCGCGGAGTTTTACATTTTCCGCCGCGTAATATTAATCTACAAACCTGAGTTTTTGTCTACAAACAGTTATTCTATTTCACTATTTCAATTAAAAATCACATTCTACCTTCACCGTAAGATGGCAAAATCTTTGGTAGACGCGTTGCCATAATGGCAATACATAGTCAAACCATGACAATTAGATTATTCTTCATTGATATTAACGAACAGACAGTTTTCTTATGATGTGTTAATAATTACTTTTAGTTACTCCATTATTGTCTGTGTTTCGGTAAGGAAATTTATCTTTCAATTTATATTTTTCCTAATGTCAAAGAAAATATATTCAACATATTAATAAATAATAAATTCCCGATCCTATGTAAATCTCATTGTAGGAAATGATTGTTTTTTTATACTGTGATAATCGTTTTTGAACTCAATCCTCTCCTTCGATCAAAGATGACGAGCACGATTTGAGAGGCCGAAAAATTGAAATGAGAGGTTCATAGACACTTCAGCTCAACTGAAAAATATCACTTTTAAAGAGGACTTGGAATATCTTTTGACAAGCTGGGAGCGAAATGAGATGGCACCGAGTTTTGAATATAAAATTGTTTACATAAACTATTATGCATGTTACAAATATCAAGTTGAATATAATATCAATCAATATCACCAATTGAACATAATCAATCGTGCTCAAACCACGAGGACGCCGAAGCCAATAGGATCTATCATGTTTGTAATTTTGAAGAGCTTCATATACCATTTAACGTTCTCGTGCAATGCTCAGACACGAATATATTGATAATAATATTAAACAATATGAAATTTGTACATCCTGAAGTAAAGGTGTAGATGGAAGTTGGCGTTGACACTTCTTTAAGATGTATAAATGTTAGTATTTTGTACGAGACGTTGGAATCAAATATATTTGACGCTCTAGTTGCCTTCCATACTCTAATTGGTTGTGATTCCAATCCCTCATTTTTCCGAAAGGGAAAAACGGTCCTATGCACTGTTTGCAAAATCTAAGAAACATATTGCTGCATTCACTAGCTTGAGTAAATATCAGTCATCCTAATTCAACACATTCGAGGAGTTTCTATGCCGGATGTAAAGCAAAAAAAACTAATAAAATAAATGAAGTAAGAACATTCATGTTTTTAAAAGTTTACAAAAACTTGAAGGATGAAAACTTATTTTTCAAAAACGTTAAGAGTTTCAATTTCTCTTCTTTACCGCCTTGTCAATCAAGGCTTCGGGAACACCTCCTCAGATCAGCTTACATTTCACAAATCTGGACCAATGCTCATTTGAAGAACCCGACAACTTTATCCCCTCTTGATTGCGGTTGGAAACTTCAATTGGTTTAGTGGAGATCAAGTCCCACAATCTATTGATGATGTAGCACTTGTAGAATATTGCAGCGTTGACTAAGTAAGAAAAAATATTCTCCATTCAATGTAATGAGCTCGCGCATGGTAATATATTACTTCTTGCAGATACTGAAGACAAAGAAGAGCTACAAGAATCTCCAACGTGTAGTGCCGCATATTCTGACAGTCTAGTTAGTATTTCGGAAGGAAATAATAGTGTTTTAGCTACGAGAGTGACTATGGAGATTCAGATATGAGGGGCGGAGAATTCGATAGCTAATTTGATTATAAAAATGCTAATTCAATTATAATAATTAAATTTATTTTATTAAAATATTGTGGCTATTAGTATCCCTTTCATTCAGTTTAAAATAATGCAAAAGATTTAAGAATAAAATTATTATTGAGTAACTTGAATTTTTGATATTTTAACCTCATAATGCAAGGAGCTTGTTGCCTAGAAACTGCACAGAATTCGAGACCGCAGATCGAGGGGTTGCTCTCATTAAACAAACGAAACCGGCATTCTGAAAGGCAATAAGATCGAGTGCTAAAAGGCGAATCATCAATTAATTCCCGTTGTAGGATTGGTATTCGTCACGCAATGTAAACGCCAGAGACAAAAATTGGTCGTTTTTAAACGTTTTAATGTTTCTGGTAAATTGGCACAACACGCCAAATTCAAAGTTTTAATATTAAAAATTAATGGACGAGCTCATAGTATAATATAAAATTTAGAAGTTTTATTTCGTATTGAAATTAATAAACAGGGGCGTAACGGAAAAACTCTTGGTCCTTTAAGAGCTGACTTTACATACGAAAATATTAAAGTTTCTATAAATACGTAACTGGATTTATTTCCTCCTAAAGGAGCTACAACACAGCAGATGATCATGTCGATGTTCATCTGATTTTTCCGTTGTAACTTGGTTCTTTTCAGTGACGCATCAATCACATTTTTTTTAGTGTCAAAGTTAACGTCATATTAAGTAAGGACATTTTATTATTTTATTATACTGTACCATGGTTTAAGTGAAGCAGGTTTGCTAATATTAATCTAGACCCAGAAACAGAGAGGAGTTAACAGGATTTTATTCCAAATAAGTGAAATAATTTGGAAAGAAATTATAAAACGCAAAATTTAATTAGTACTAATGTTTAAATGTTTTCAGAGTATTCTAGAGCAGAATGATAGTTCTACCAAATATTCTTTCCTGTTATTTGGGTTTTCTACCACATGTATTATCCTCTAAAAAAAAAAAAAATCACCAAATCTACAAGATAAAAGAATTATTGGAAAAAAGCCTCTGCGCCCGCGACGTTTACGTCAAAGGAACAGTCAGAGGTTATGTTTTACAAATAATATAAATCGGAATAAACACAGAAATAATGTATTTTGCTGAAGTTTAGGAAAGTAGTATCTTTTCGTTTTCAAAGCTTTTTTTGGATGAACACTTATTTGCTGTGTATGTCAAATACACAGCTTTAAGATTCTGTTTATGTTATTTCCATAGATACTTACTACTTACATAGAACTGATGATATTTTCTTTTAGATAATGTTCAGTTTGTTCTTCTTTTAACATTGGTAGCCAAGTTGTACAAATATCTACAGAACAATTCAATACGCACTTATCTTCATTTAATAAGATTATTGCTGGTTCTTTAATTTTTCTTTTTTTGTTATCTGTTTCCTTTGTTAAAATTTTTGCCGAGTTCCAATTTATTCTATGTCCGTTTTCCCAAACATGTTCACAAATCTTTGATTTCTGAATTTCATTCTTTCTAATGTAATTCTTGTGTTCATCTAACATCACACTGAAAGGTCTGGATGACTCACCCACATAACATTTGTCGCATTCGCACGAAATATTGTAAATACAGTTTTTTGAATTCTACTCCCTGTTTATCGATTTTGTTTTTGTTAAAATAGATCTTAACGTGTTCCCCGTTTGAAATACCGTCCTAACATCAAATTTGTCACCTATACGGTGTAGCTTCTCCGATAGTCCGTATACATAAGGAATTATTGCTGTATAATGACGTTCAGGTTTCTGTCGTACCTGATTGGCTCTATTTTCAACATTCATGAAAACTCTATCAACAAAGGCTTCAGGGTATTGATTTTGTGCTAGAACCTCTTTGATAAATTTTTTCTCGTTATTTAACATTTCATTATTTGATGAAATTATTTTGGCCCTATCGTGTAAATATTTGACAACACCCCTCTTAACATTTATTGACTGATTTGAGTTAAAATTTAAATATATATTAGCATGTGTTGGTTTTCTATAAACGCTTGTTTCAATTGTATTATTTACCTTTTTAATTAAAACATCTAAAACCGGTAGTTCATTCCTACTTTCTAATTCTAATGTGAATTTAATAAACGGTTCCTTACTATTTATATTTTCTAAAAAACTGTCTAGTAAATCGACACCATATCTCAACCAAACAACCTGTTTGTTTATACAATTTTGAACATGTGTGTTCTCAAAGTTCTCGATAAATATGTTGCTTAAAATTGGTGATAATGGAGACCCCCATAGATAGAACTCATTTTCCAATTGAAAATAGGTTGTTTTTATACACATTGTTAAGATTATGCTATTTACACTTAATTTAGTACTAGTTACCAAATTTTTCCTATTTTTAAGGTTTTATCTACCTGAACATTGGTAAAAAGAATAGCTACATCAAAACTGACCATCAGGTGTGATTCATGAATATCGTTCTCATAAATTTTTTCTCTAAAACCTTTACCATCTTTAATATATCAATCGGTATTTCCAGATAATGGATCAATAATTTTAATTGATGAATTAATAGAACTAACAATTGGTCTTAAAGGAATATTATTAATAATATTTTGTTTATGTGTCTTTTATGTCTTTGTTCCTTTGACGTAAACGTGTCGGGCGCAGAGGCTCTTTTTCCAATAATTGTATTATTTTGTAGATTCGGTAATTTGTTTTTGAAGAGGATAATACATGTGGTAGAAAACCCAAATAACAGGAAAGAATATTCGTAGAATGCAACAAATAACTTTTAGACAATATTTCTACCAAATATTATTTGTTCAAATTTATTTTCTTACTTCTTGGACCTCAAAATCCTATTTTTTGTCAATTTTCTTTCTTTGAAATGTAGCCTACATGACTTTCAAACTTTAGTTTTCTATCAATTACAAAACTCAAATATTTCATTTGATCTACTTGCTCAACATCCTTTTCATTTATTTCAATTTAACTCTTTAAATATATTGTACCATTTTATTGTTACTTATAAACATGCATTTGGATTTTAGTTCATTTACTTTCAGTTTCAGTCTAAATATATTTGTAAACATTTTAAGTTCTTCGTTGATAGTTGATATTAGTTCATTGAAATTATCGTGGGCATAGTATATTAGGGTGTCATCTGCAATGAGATGAATTTTACAGTTACTTAGGATATTTCCTAAAATATTTATATATACTATAAATAGCAGTGGTCCAAGCACACTTCCTTGAGAAACTCCGAAGCTATTTATTTCCAATGGCGATTTGGCATTCCTTATTTTTGTACATTGACAGCGGCTAGAAAGGTAACTTTCAAACCACTTTAACACAATTCCAGTCAATTCCTATTTTTTTATGTTTTAGTATTAATGTATCTCGATCTATAGTTTCGAATGCTCTTTTCAGATCGATAAATGCTGCACAAACTCCGAAGCTTTTCTCATCAATTTTATGTTTCCAGTCTGAGATCGCAAACTGAAGAGCAGTTTCACATGAGTAATTTCCTCTAAATTGATAGCTACATAACATGTTATTATTAGTATTTATATATTTTATGACTTGCTCAAATGCTACTAATTCCAGGATTTTTTCGCAGAAGGGAAGCATATTTATCGGCTGTAACTCTTCAGCAAGATTTGTGTTAACAACTTTAGGTATAGGAGGATTTGAAGCAGGAAGAATCCTATTGAATATCGATAAAATTGGTGCACCAGGGACGGCTTTAGACAGCCAAAAATAATTTTTCGTTGAATCTAAAAATATTTGAAATTAAAATGATTCATAATGGAAAATTGTATTGAAATGGCGCAAATGTTCCTCCAGGAGGGTAGGGAAGGCCCCAGGAGGATCCTAATAATAAATTTATTTCGAATCAAAAAATTGTTAGAATACAAATTATTTAGGCTAGAAAATTGTTTCGAAAAGTCTTCTTTTATATTTTTCATTAGAGTACCAAGGACGGCTCCATGGAGGGCCCAAAAACAAGTTTTCGTTTGAAAAAAAAATGTTTAAAATTAAAATTGTGGCTTTTAAAAAATTCTTGTCAGATCATCAGGAACGACCTAAGACAAATTTTTATCGAACAAATGAAATATTCAAATATCTCGCCAGAATATCAAGTACAGTCCAAGGAAGGGCTAAAACCAATTTATCGTCCGATCAAAAAATATCTCGAATAATACAAATTATTGTAGATGAAAAATTGTCGAAGAGGTTTTTCAGATTTTTAAAATTTCTTGTTAAAGTACCAGGGTCATATCCAGGATGGGCCCAAAAACTGTGTGTTTTGGAATCACACAAAATAAAAGAACAAAATTAGCTGCAAATCCAGTTACTGACCTATATGTAATATATCCTAGTGGTTTGTGCAAATAAAATAACGTGTTTTTTTTAACGAAACAGAGATTAGAAATATGGTATCGTTCAAACTTTCCCTGAAAATAAAAAACGCAACAAAAACTTTACGACCTCATTAATATACCGTTAATCTCTATACTATTCCGTCGACATATTGAATCAGTTACCTTTATAGGTTTACGTTGGCTTATTTAATGACACCATACCGACTGGTTCGCTGGCGTTAATAATGAGATCGTAAAGTTTGCGTTTTTTATTTGCAGAGAAGCTTTAAACTCTCCTATACCTTACCAATTTAAATTTACAATGTACATTAACCTAATTTCACTATTTTTTGTGAAATGTATGGTTTGTTCAATTGTTTTCTTTAAATGGAATGAATTTGATGTCAAATAAAGGATGAAATTATTTGTTATTATTAGGACTTACAACAACAAATAGCTTTTAACATTCACCCTCTTCTTTCTGGCATTCAGGAAAACTAGAAAATAAAAGCGGTAAAATCCTAATTCTCCCTTTGTCTATTTGGAAATGCCACGACTGTAGTATTTGTTACTTAATTTATCGTTTAAATGAGGTACAAAATCAATGTACCGTGGTAAACAATTTGCCCTGCACACCAGCCACTGACAGCAAACAGAAATAAACATAACAATAAGATAACTTTCTACCTTGATAACAATAATTTGTTCCAAAGATATAACAAAGGAAACAACCTTCAAAGGTAGATACGAATAATCTACAAATGGGCAGCAATCCTGAGGATTAAATTGACGAAAGTACATTCAGTCAGTGGATTCGTACAATCTATTTTTATGCTCCCCCATTTCGTATTTATTTTAATGAGTTTATGTTACTGAGTTATTAATAATAGCACCTATAAAATGCCTGAAATTATCATTTGGTTAAATAAAATAGTTGTATGAAAAAGCCAGATGTACCGGATGATTTTTTTAACTTGAAACTTTCAGATATCTCGAATAAAAGGCAGCCTACGAAATAAATGTCCATAATTAAAATTTAATCATTCCGTGGAGGAAATACACTGGTGCTAGCCACCTCCCCCATTCCGTGTAGGACGGGCGGGGGGTAACTTTGAAATCTTAAATAGGAATCCCTATTTTATTGCAGATTCGGATTCTACGGCTAAAAATGCGTAGGATTTGCCCGAAACACAGGCAAATGCACAACATCAATTCACTGGTCTTCTATAGTCATCAAATTACAGACACAAGATATCCGCAACTTGAGAATAGCCCCCTCTGGCGACAACTTCTTGCAATCAAGTTGGCGAGAAACTCGGACTAAGTATATACAGGGTGTCTCACCGGGAACTGAATCGATCGATATAGAGAAAAGTACGCATCAGAGAATTTTGAAAATTTAAATAATTACTATTGTCGGTGTGGCCAATCCAACTAAACTAATTACAAGCAGCTGGCACTTCCGCTTATACCGGAAGTCGATACCATCTTGCTTATTTCAAATGGAACACCCTATATGTTTAATGGTTTTCGAAAAGAGCATAAAATTCTGAGTCGAAAATATGCAGCATATTGTATACCTAAACCTAGCCGTATCAGAGATATTTGACATTTTATAGAAAATTTGACAGGTGCAATGGTTTGCTAGAACCGTTATAATTTTCTTCGTGTAAAAGATCCTCATTTGCTTTTTGTCACATAAAAAGAACATAAGGAGAACTACGTTTTACAACTGAAATAAATTCAATATCATACCAAGTGTTCCGTTTTTCGCGTTACATTTTGTCAACTTCAAACCGCGAAAACTTTTTTAGGTCAAATAGAATACCCTGTATTTTTTTACGTCAAGTTGTGTAAAATTGAATTCCTTTTTTTTGACATTAGCATTGTGGGGCTTAAAGTTACAACTT
The DNA here is from genome assembly GCA_963675555.1 of Leptura quadrifasciata. NCBI lineage: Eukaryota > Metazoa > Arthropoda > Insecta > Coleoptera > Cerambycidae > Leptura > Leptura quadrifasciata. Next base: position 6,098,177 of record OY776679.1, read on the forward strand.
TTTGAAATATTTGCGATTTTATTAGAAATTCATGAATTGTTGTAATCATTTAATCAAAATTGCCATGATTAGAAACAATCGGTCATTATCTTATGTGAAAAAATTCCAGCACGTTTAAATTAAGCCCACGAAGACTTTTTAAATTTGTTTATTATTTATGGAGAATGTGATAAAGTAATATCAAGAACTTGCAGCACATTTGCTACTCGATATCCAGAAAAACGGAAACCGTCACCAAACACTGTAAAACGCATAAATACTGGAAAATTTTAAAAATTATGGCTCTGTCAGGGCAAAAATACAAAGAAGAAAGCCTATTGGTGATGACGAAAACATTGAAATAGTCATTCTGGGATATTTTCGTGCATTTCCAAGGATGTCATTAAGACCAGCTGCTCTGGAATCGGGATTCAATTCACAGAATTTTATTAAAACATAAGTTTCACCCGTTTTCATTCCATATGGTTCAAGGATTAAAAGAAACAGATTTCCTAAGAAAGCAAAATTATTGTGAGTTTATACTAATAAGGTCTGAGGGTCACGATTCTTATTTGGGAAATATTATATGGACAGATGAAGCAAAATTTACTAAAAATGGACTTTTTGATAGACACAATCCGCATTATTGGAGTGACTCAAATCCTCATATGTTTAGAGAGCGAAACTTTCAGGAAATTTGGCAGTTCAATGTTTACTGTGCCATAAGAAACAATAGAGTGGTGGCATTACAATTTTATCAGAAAAATTTAAACGGTAAATTAAATTTTCTCTTCTGCTAATATGTATAGGTAAATTTTTGTTCTTTTTTTTAGGTGAAAGATATCTGAATATCTTACAAAATTTGAATAATAACTATTTAGAAAATTTACCTCTCGCCGAACATAGAAACATTTTTTATCAGCACGACGGTGCTCCCCCACATAACGCATATTTAATTAATAATTATTTACAAGAAACTATTTATGATCAATGGACTGCCAATAATGGACTTTTCGTATGCTTCCTCGCTCGCCCGATTTATCAGTTCTGGATTATTTCATTTGGGGAACTATTAAAAATAAAGTTTATGACAGCCCATTAACAACCATTGAAGATTGTATGCAAAAGTAAGAAATGCATTTCAAAACATATCACAGGATTCAATTAGAAGAGCTACCCATGAGGAACTAATCCGAAGGTGCGAAAAATGTGTCGAGGTTCGAGGGCGGAATTTTGAGCAATTATTAAATTAAAATGAAATCATATTTTAAATTGATCTTATCTCTGCTATTTTAGTTCATGCCATATCTTCAATTCGATTAATACGCATGTTACAGTGTTATTTTGCGTTTTTGTGGATATCGAGTAGCAAATGTGCTGCAAGTTAGTATAATTTAAACGTGCTGGCATTTTTTGACATAAGATAATGACTGATTGTTTCTAATCATGGCTATTTTGATGAAATGATTACAATTCATGAATTTCTAATAAAATTGCAAATATTTCAAAAAGTTGTAACTTTAACCCCCACAATGCTAATATAAAAAAAGGGAAGTCAATTTTACACAATTTGACGTAAAAAATACAGGGTGTTCCATTTGACCTAAACAAGTTTTCGCGGTTTGAATTTGACAAAATGTAACGCGAAAAACGGAATAGTTGGTATGATATTATTGAATTTATTTCAGTTGTAGTCAGTTCTCCTTGTGTTCTTTTTACTTGACAAGAAGCAAATGATGATCTTTTACACGAAGAAAGTTATAACGGTCCTTGCAAACCGTTGCACCTGTCAAATTTTCTATAAAATGTCAAATATCGCTGAAACGGCTAGGTTTAGGTATAGGATATGCTACATATTTTCGACTCAGAATTTTATGCTCTTTTCGAGAACCCTAAAATATATAGGATGTTCCATTTGAAATAAGCAAGTTGGTATCGACTTCCGGTATAAGCGGAAGTACCAGCTGCTTGTAATTATTTTAGTTGGATTGGCCACACCGACATTAGTGATTATCTAAATTTTAGGGATAAAAGAAAACATTGTGTTGTAAAAATAATAATATAATATAATTTCTTTTGTCTAAGTAAATCTTATAATACACTTTATTAATTTTATGAACTACCTATATAGATTTTGCGGTGGTTACTACCTAAACAGATCTGAGAGTCGTAGCTGAGATTGAAACCATAGTTTATGATGTTAATGAATGTGATAAACAAATTAATTCAATACAAAATTATATAAGCTTAAATATATTACATCTAAACATCAGAAGTATAAATAAAAACTTTGATAAGCTACTTATTCTTCTGGAAACCTTAAAGCAAAATGTTGATATTAGCCATATTTTTAGATATTGCCAAGGCCTTTGATACGGCATCTCATAATATATTGATTGACAGGTATGAATAAATCGGAATTAGGGGTCTTGCGCTAGATTTAATTAAAAATTATCTACACAATAGGAAACAATTTGTCAAAATCAATAACACCCTTAGTGAACCAGGTATGATTGAGATTGGTGTACTACAAGGTACAGTACTAAGCCCAATTTTGTTCTTAATTTATATAAATAGCATCTTATTATTAAGAAATGAAAACCTTCAAATAATATCTTATGCGGATAATACTGCGGATGCTTTTATTCAACAATAAAGATTGGCAATCAGTTAATAATCAGTGTTCCATTGGACTTAGCACTGTACAAAAATGGCTTGATCGTAGCTTTTTAACCTAAAATCATCAAAAAACTAAATTCATATCTTTCTCCCCTTCATGTGGTGGATGTAATTTACAAAATAATATAACTTTACATGAAAATAACTGCAAAAATTACAACTGCTCTTGTAATAACTGTATTGAATCCGTCAAAAAACTTAAGTACTTAGGTGTTATTATAGACCAGCATGTGAAGTTGAATCATCACGTAGAATATATAACAAAACTTTAAACGTTAGATCCCGCGTTTTATAATACAAGGCGGCAGATATTATATACTGAACAATTAACTGGCCTTGGTGGAATCTATCTTAAGATATTCTATTATAATATGCGGGGGGG